>OY856409.1:1195144248-1197544248 GCA_963693085.1 Alisma plantago-aquatica
TTTTTGGAAGCTCAATTTAGGCATATTATATCCTCTTACAGAAAAGTTACTAAGAAAGAGTTAATTAATACTAATGTCAACACTCAAAATTAGATAGAAAAGAAAGAGTTGACATCATAACAAAGATGATTGGTACTCAGTTTCTACATTGTGACACGGAGAGAAATTACCCTTCGGCCATATTCATGGAAGAAATGTTGTTGTATTTACAACATACTTCCTTTGCTTGGCAAGTGTAATTGATCATCCCTTCTCAGTGAAATCATCTAAGGGCCTGTTTGTCAGGATGTAGTCAGGATGTAAAAGTGTAAATTTGATGTGGCAGTCTACATTGCAAATTCATTTTTTGCAATCTGACTACACCCAACCAAACTATCCCCTAAATATCAAACATCAAATTATCATCTTGTGGGCCATGATCATGGGATGCAATCGACCGAAGCTCCCTACAAGTCATTGAGATGTGAACTAAAAGTGAATAAGCATTCTATGTGCGAAATTAAACCCAGAATTAATCAATCACCAGGGAAGCACACTGACCGCAAATTGCATGCAGTCACCTAGCCCCAAGAACGGCCATTATTGACCATGTCATGAGTTGGGCTTGATATTATTGATATATATGGTTATTTACTTTATGTGTTAGACTTGTCTTTTTCTTTAGCCTTTTCTTTAATTTCATATCTACTAATTTTGTTTTCCACTTACTCTCTTGTCCTATAAAAGAGTGTATTGTAATTGTTTTAGACACATCAAATAAAGACTTTTTGTTTCTATATGGTATCAGACGGTTATGATCTTCCCTGGCCCTTTCATCCTTTCTCCTCCTCTAACCTAACCCTACGCTTCCCACTTCCCCCCAGCCGCCACCCTTCCCTCTCCTTTTCCAGCACCCCCCCCCATTCTCTTCCATGTCGGTCCACCCGCCACCACCCCTCTTGCCCGCTGCCATTGCCATCCTTCCCTCCCCTTCCCCACCAGCCAGCCTTGTCCCCCCCCCCCTTCCCAACCGTCGTCCCACCACCCCCATCCTATCACGCCGCCGCTAACCCCCTTCCCTGCCGCTGCTGCCCTTCACCACCCAAGCCCCCCCCTCTGATCCTGCTGCTGTCCCCCCCCCCATTTCCAGCCAGCCACCAACCCCCCCCCCCTCTTGCTTCTGCCTCCTCCCCTTCCGGCCTCCATGCCGCCACTTGTACCCACCACTTTCTCCCTCTCTATCGCTCCATCTTCCCCATCTATCCTAAAAGCACTTTCTCTTTGACAAGTTAAAGGTGTCTCCTTTCCTTTGCCTACGCCACATGGTAGAGTAAAACTCACACCGTGGAGTAAGTCCTCTTTGCTTTTCTCTGCTTACCCTATGTGGGTTTCTATGGTCCTGTAATCTAGATCTGTTGTTGTTTAGTGTTTGTATCACACTACTTCGTATGTGAGCGTCACCACCCCATAATTCATAGCATCTATGGATTCTCCCCGGTCGCTCTGTATTACCACCGTGAACTAGAAAGCTCCAACTACCATCTTTCGTCGTCTTCTTTTGAGCTTTATGTCAAAAAATCCCAGGGACGGTGGGCGGTATTCCCATATCTCTTATGTTGCTCTAGTCCCTCCTGATGCCTCTGCGGAAAAAGCTAAACAAGCACATGCTCAGGGGACTAAAGATGATTCTGGCGTAATGACGTGGATGGTTAACAGTGTTGAACCAAAGATCAATCAAAATCTCTACTGCGCCTCCAGAGTGCTATATCCATGTGGGATCAACTCTACCATGTGTACTATCACCAACAAAACCTAAAGGTCTTTGAGATCTTCAAGAATCTGGCAAAAAAGAATACTCAATTGATGGATGTGTAGAAGATTATTACAATCACTGATCGGCTCTCTAAGATGAATATGAGGTGTATCATCCCCTATCTTCTAAACATCCAAGAAGTTCAGCGCTTTCAGTTTTTGGTTGGACTCCCTTATACTTTCTCTGGCACTGTTAAACGGATTTTATCTAGTGATCCCTTGCCTACTCTATGAGATGTACTCAAGCACGTCCAAGTATTCCATCCATGCCATCCCTACTTGCTTCCTTCTCTAATTATTCTTCTCTTACCATGCGCTCTAGTGACTTTGGTCGAGGCCGTGGACGGGGACGCAGTCAAGGCCAAGGGTAGGTCCTAGATGTCATCCTCCACCGCCTGGATCTAGACGTAGACAGCCTTTTACCGCAAGCCGATTCTGCAACTTATGTGGTCGAACAAACCACATTGAAGATCTTTACTAGGTGAAACATGGTGAACATGCATGGGTGACCACGTTACGTCTCACGCTTCTGATGATTCATCCATTGCTACCTTCAGTTCTACCCTACCCACTGTTGAATGGATCCGCTATGACTTTGAGAAACTCCTTCAGCCTTGTCTGCCTACGCAACCTAGTAATCAAGATGGAGGTTCTTCTGCTTTAAACTTATTGTAAAAATTGAATGGGTCATTGACTGTGGTGCATCTGTTCATATATCTTGTTGTTTTGGACTCTTATTTGCCTTTGACTAAAACAACTACAGTTTGACCTGTTACAATGGCTAATAGAACCCAGTCTCTGGTGCAAGGAATTGGAACTATTTTTCCATCTCATAATTTATATTAAAATCCATGTTGTATGTTCCAAGATTTCCTCTAAATGTGTTGTCTATCAGTAAAATTGTTAAGAGCCTTCAGTGCTCTATCACTTTTGATCTTGAGGATTGTGTATTTCAGGATCTTCGCATGGAGACGAGGATTGGTTCAGGACATGAGGGACCAAATGGACTAGACTGCCTAGATGTACCACAATCTGATGTTGTTCTACTTTCATCTTCAGTGACTGGATTACAATGGCATTATCTTTTGGGGCATCCATCCATTGCTAAGCCATCTAAGCTGAAGTGCTTGTTTCCAAAGATACCAGAGAAAGTCTTTTATTATGAAGCTTGTCAGTTTGGCAAGCAAACTAGGGTTGTGTTTCATGAGAAAAAATGTCAATTTAGTACATTTTGATATATGGGGACCATGATTTGTTACTAGCTTCTCTAGATTTCGCTATTTAATGACTTTCATTGATTATTACACTTGGGCAACGTGGCTATTTTTATTGAAATATCGCAATAACATTTTAGACATTGTCGCTACTTTCTTTACTGAAATCCAAACTCAATTAGATAGACCTATAAGAAAAATTTAGCACTAATAATGCCTTAGAATTTATGCAAATATTTGTTGGCTTGTTTTGTACTGCTAGAGGCACCATCCATCAGACTTCCTGCTCCTACACACTACAACAAAATGGTGTTGCAGAGAGGAAAAATCGACATCTTCTTCACTATCATGTCCTCAAAAGTTTTGGCGTGAGGCAGTCTCTATTGCATGCTACTTTATTTACTAAATGTCCTCGTTGCTTTTGAAAAATCAAGTTCCCTACACTCTTCCCTATCCATATGCACCTCTTTTTCCTATACCTCCTCGCATCTTTGACAACACCTATTTTGTTGAAAATCTTCACCTAGAGTTAACTAGACTTGACCCCCGATCACGAAGTACATTTTTCTAGGGTATTCTAGAACTCAAAAGGATATTGGTGTTATGATCCTTTCCGTCGACAGTAGTTTGTTAGTGCATATGTGATATTTTTTAACACATGTCACACCACTCTGAAAAGGGATTTGCTTTATCTAGTGATCTACGGGATCCTACTCCATCCCTCAGGTTGTGGAGGATGTTCCTAATGAAGAAATTGAGGCTCATGTTCTACCCCTTAAAGTATACAAGTGAAGATCCAAGGTTACAGTTCACTTCATGACCCCTCAACAACCACATCCTTCACCGGCAGATCACAACACTTTCCAGGTACTTTCTGAAATGTACCTCTTTTTCCTATACCTCCTCGCATCTTTGACAACACCTATTTTGTTGAAAATCTTCACCTAGAGTTAACTAGACTTGACCCCCGATCACGAAGTACATTTTTCTAGGGTATTCTAGAACTCAAAAGGATATTGGTGTTATGATCCTTTCAGTCGACAATAGTTTGTTAGTGCATATGTGATATTTTTTAACACATGTCACACCACTCTGAAAAGGGATTTGCTTTATCTAGTGATCTACGGGATCCTACTCCATCCCTCAGGTTGTGGAGGATGTTCCTAATGAAGAAATTGAGGCTCATGTTCTAACCCTTAAAGTATACAAGTGAAGATCCAAGGTTACAGTTCACTTCATGACCCCTCAACAACCACATCCTTCACTGGCAGATCACAACACTTTCCAGGTACTTTCTGGCATGTACCTTTCCATAAGGCAAAGGAAAGGTGTTCATTCTTATACTCAGCATACTACTGCTATTTTTTGTTCTACTAATCTAGGTGCTAGCTTTTGCCTACTTCACTTCTGCTATCTCTGTTGTCTCTATACTAAAGAATGCGACTCAAGCATTACAACATCTTGTCTGGCATCAAGCTATAAAAACGGTGATGATTGCTCTTCGCAATCGATAGACTTGGGGCTGCTTGATCGTCCTTAGGAGCTTTACACTTGGATGTCGTGGATATTTACTATAAAAGACCAGCCTAATAGTACGATTGAAAGGATGAAAGCATGCCTAGTTGCGAAAGTTTATACTCAGTCCTATGGGGTGGATTGTTTTGAAACTTTTCTCCTGTTGCTAGGCTTAATTTTGTTCAGCCGCTTATCTTTATTGTTGTGAATCATAATTGGACCTTTTTCAACTTTGATGTTAAGAACGTTTTAACGTTTTTTATATCAAGACTTGCATGAGGAAGTCTATATGGAGCAAACATCTGGGTTTGTTGCTCAAGGGGAGTGTTCCAAAGTCTGCAAAACAAGATGAAATTTTGCAAAACAAGGTGAAATTTCACAGCAAAAAGCCCAATTCGGGACGTAATTTCACAATATGGCATAGAAACACAATTTAAATTTTGAGAAATTTGTTCCTATGGCTGATAATACTAAATATTGTGTATTTTGGCAATTTTTTTGAATTGCGTGCTTGTAGAGGCTATTTCTTTTAATTCTAAGGTATGTTTCGCCTGTCCATAGACTATCTATACATTATCTTCTTCAATTTCTACATCTTCTATAGAGATCTAGAGAAATACTTCGAAAATAACAAAGTTCTTTCTTAGATCTATGTATAAATATCTCATGTAACCTAGTTATATGCTAACACTAGACTTATACAAGTTGCAGTTTGTATGTTTATAACTTATAGTTGTAGGTTTTAAATTCTATGTTATGACTTGTAAAGTTTTAACATTTTAACTGTCTAGCAGACTTGACAATTATGTTCATGTGTGCACTCGCTCATCAAGACATGGATCCCACCTTAACCTCTAAGCATATAAATTTATTATGTAATCTAGTGTGTATATGTCTAAACATTGTGTTTGCAAAATTTCATAACTTAATTCCTTCGCTTTGCCATCGAAAGTCTGTCAAAATTATTTAGCTTCCTTCACTTACAAATGTGGGAGACCACCCCCACCTAGGGATGGTAAATGGGTGGGTATCAGTAACCCATGCCTACTATACTCATTTGAATATTGACCCAACCCATACCCTCCCCACTTGAAGGAAATATATAATAGGTAATACCCATACCCACCCCAATAGGTAATGAGGACCCATTATAACCCATCATGACTAACCCTTAGACACTCAATGCGAAAAATTATAAAGAGACCCTCCAGTATATTTTTTTCACACAATTTGCAACATAATTACCTACATATGTAATATTTGCAAAATAATATTTTCAACTTTGAAAGTCAATATGTATCTTTTTTCCAACTTGAAATAATTATACAGAAATCCTCTTGAAACAATTATACAGAAATCCTCTAGCATTTTATTCCAAATCCATATTTACACGTGACGCAACAAGCATTAAAGTCGTTATTTGGCATAAATGATACAACTGCATCTTGTTTTACACAGACAAAAAACAAGCATCTTGTGTGCATGCAAGATCATTGTTTTTCCGTCCTTCTCATTGTCAGATTTCTGGTACCAAACAAGAACGGTGACGGTAGGTTCCCTTCAACAACACCTTGTAATCATAGTCCTTGTCGTAGAAGCTGCTTCCAAATCTTGCTAAGACCTCATAGACTGGTCGGTCAAGAACCGGAGAGACGATAAGAGAGGTTGAGTGTCGCGAGTGTGGAGCATGACCCGACAATGGATGGGATCTGCCCTGTGAAGGCGTTTTTTAAGAGAAGACCTCCGAGTGACCTGCATTGGGAGGTGGAAGATGTCCGGGTTGAACCCGCTGGTGAAATTGTTGTTGGCAAGTGAGAGTCGGTAGAGTGTTGCGAGTTGGAGTAGGCCTCTACCAACTCGGTCGGATAGGCCGAGGTCGTCAATGTCGAGCTCTACGACAGATCAGTTCACCTAACGGACCCTGGGCTCTGACTTGGGCGCTGGGTTGAGGATGCGGAGAAGAGCTCGGACTCAGAGGAGTAACTCGACGACCTAGTGAAGCAATGGCGGTAATTCTGCCTAGTCATTTATGGTCGGCGTCTCGTTTGAGGGACGATCTTGGGCCTCCCGACGACATCTACTTCAAGTGACGGTCTTTGTGTGGCAGTCTCGATGATGGCACAAAAGGAGATTGAGTCGCTGCCAAAGTTCGCGATGGGAGAGAGAGGCATGAATCGGACACCAACGATCGCGACTCGGAGAGGGGCAGAGCTAGCGATCTGCCGCATAGGGATGGAGTCAAGACGATAGGGGGATTGCACAATGGGGAGTAATGGGTTTTGACGGGGGATCCATCGAAACTTATCTCACATTCGGGATCCCCATTTGAGCACCATTACACGAATCGGACCCGTAATACCCATCGTTTATTGGGTTGAGCTACATCGGGTTAGTTGGGTTATTGGGTTAGTGGGGATATTTGCCATCTCTACCCCCACCCCATATCAATATATAATATTATTGCATATTTGAGTAGATCTTAGTGTTTCGATCGTCCTGGTAGATTTAGATGATTTAACTTTTTTTTTGTCATCAAAATGGTTAAGGCCGTAAATATCAAATTTTTGGGCCGAAATTTTGGAAAATTTCTATTTCTCGGCCATTGGATACAGCATCGAAATTGGACATTTAATTCTATAGTATCGGATACTCATTTCCTTGGATACTGCACCATGTACTCAAAGCAGTATTTTGAATCCGACTTGAACTGGTCAGTCAGACAAGGTGGGCAAGCCTACTGGTCCACAGACCTTTAAAACCCATGTTCAGACTAAACTCGCCCTTAACCCATTGAAATGTTTACTCAGTTATTTTTCATGTCATGTGTCATGCAGTTGTTGTGACCACATAGTGTTTACTTTGTCGGACAGATCTATGCAAAAAATGCTACCCAGTTGCGCAGTGGCCAATGACAAACTCCTAATGACTTATATTTCGACAAATTTTTTGAAAAGGACATTTTTCAAATAATGGCACTCAAAGCATGAGTCAAGGCTTGTTCTCCAAGAAAGGTGGTTGTGATCTCATCTATATGGCATATTTTATATGGCTCTTCTTGTTAAAAGTTGCAATATTTTAAGACGGCAGAAAAAGACACATTAGGTTGAAGATGATACGAAATAGTTATATCCTCGAGGAGAGATGATGTTGGAAAAAAGGTACACCAATCTAGGTTAGTATATTACATCTTTGGACCTCTCTCATCATTCTACTTGTATCATCTAGGAGATGGCACCAATGTTTCTTTATGCCATGATACATGTTGTGACACTTCAAGTCTAGAGGATGGCTTCCCACTATGTTTGGCCTACCCTATAGAGCTTGTTGAGAGGGATTGCATCATGGTCGATACTCATTTCTTCCCACTAGAGGAAATGGTATTGGAGGATTATGAGGTGGATCATTTGACCCTTTTTTAATTAAAAGGAAGTGTCTATTCATCCTACCCTCCACCAGCAGGCAAATTGCAAAGAAAGATAGGCCTACAAACCACATATGCAAGTATGCACCAGCAGCCCCTACACCCATCATCGGGGGGACAACCACCAAAAACGAACTCAAAAAAGGAAACAGTATATACTTCACTCCCCTTTCACATATGTATCCAAAACTCAAAACAAGAAGACCAAGGGGTCAATATGTATCTATCAGTCAGTCCATCTGTGTAGCTCTCGAGGACAACATGATGTATGGTGTGCCTCTACTGTCAAGCCATATGAAGCCCCTAATGCTCATAGGCAGCGCTGAGGGGCGATGAAACACGGTCAAGACCTGCATCAAGGAGCTACATCTCCTAATATCTCTGGCTACCTTGTTTGCTTCCTTGGGGACACAATGGCCAATAATGGCTCACAAGCACCTTACTCTCCCTAACATGTGGAATGGTCTTCCGATGATGTGATGCATTATACCACACCATATATCCTCCGTGCCTTTGATCAAAGAATATACAGGTAACACCCTAGCCAATAAAAATAAGGTTGTCTGGGACTTGACTAGTTGACTTGTATTATGAATATATTTATATAGGGATGGGAAGCAAACAATAACTCACTTATTGTAGTATGGGATACGTCAACTGTAGATATGTATAATTCATGAAATAAAGAATTACAAGTGATAATCACAAACCAAATCACTAAATTAACGAAATATAGTGCACCATTTTATATTTGATAGCACATCACTGAGTAAACACCAGATGATCCCTTGAGTTCAATCATAAAAAAGCCAAGAGAGAAACAATCAGATTGGAACATACAAGAGGATTCAACCAGGTCATCAGTTAACAAACAGAATTTTTACTACAGTTTAAATAATTTATAAACTAAACCGGTAGAAGGAAACAACCAAATCAGGAAATTAATTGAAAGTTCAGCAACACAGTAACTTTTGTGGTTTCGGTTGCTAGAAATTCATGTGACTGTGACTGTGACTGTGACTGTGACTGTGACTGTGACTGTGACTGTGACTGTGACTGTGACTGTGACTGTGACTGTGACTGTGACTGTGACTGTGACTGTGACTGTGACTGTGACTGTGACTGTGACTGTGACTGTGACTGTGACTGTGACTGTGACTGTGACTGTGACTGTGACTGTGACTGTGACTGTGACTGTGACTGTGACTGTGACTGTGACTGTGACTGTGACTGTGACTGTGACTGTGACTGTGACTGTGACTGTGACTAGACATTAACCGATACATGTAGTAGCGAATTTGTTGGGATGTGATATCAGTTTTCATACCCTCACAAGAGATCAGTGGTCACACACATTACAACTCTTTGACAACCTACAGCACTATTCCATTTATTGACCTAGCAAAGAGCTACACATAGTCCAGATGAGCAAAGAGCCAATGAATATAATTTCAGGACAACAATGATAGGTATCCCGAGGTCTATGCTTAGTAACTATCTTACCATCTAGTAGTTTTAGACTTTCAGCCTATTAAAGAAAATAAGGTGGCCATATGGGTTCACTACCAAGCCTCCCAGGTGTTGCTTCAGACAGTGTAAACTGAGAACTGATGGCTTAACCAGTTCAATTATTGATTCCATTTTCTTACATTTGTTCCAAATTTCTCAACACAGTGTGAGTTACCTTCATTGACACTGTGACATGCAGACATGGTTGTATAGGCGGCCAGGCGTTCCAAGGGAACGCCCAGACAGCCTAGGCGCCCAGGCGTTTCCAGACATTTTTATATATTTTTTTATTTTAACAGATATACTGAAAAATACAATCCTTACACATAAACATACATGATAAATATGCAATCAATGTGCTAGAATCGTATGAAGAAAGCAACAAAATCATTAGATATGAATTGAATTGTGGAAGTATACCTAAACAAATTTCATATAGAAATCAGAAAGCTGAACATGTATAATGTTTGTAGCCAAAACATGTAGAATTTAGGCTAAATCAAAACTAACAAGACCTAAACTAGAACTGAGTGGCGCTAATTTGAACTCATTTGATCCAAATTTGACATATTTTACTCTAATTTTTGCCTAAACCAGACCTAATTTTGTATACTGACCTAATCAATCCCAATTTCCATAAATTTTTCATATATTCACCTAAATGAGACAAAATTTGGCCAAATAAGACCTAGTCATCCAATTCAGAACAATTTCCCCCAAATCATACTTGTTCCCCCAAAATTAGACCTAATGTGCCCAATTTTCACATGATTTGGCCGAAATAAAACCTACTTTTTTATATTATGATCCAATCAGACCTAATTTCCCCAATTTTTTCCTATATTGACCTAAACAATATCTAATTTGGCCAAATTAGGCCTAATCTCACCACATCAGACCATTTCCCCAAAATCAGACTCGTTTTCCCAATCAGACCTAATCTGCTGAAATTTGGCATAATTCGGCCTAAAATCAAACCTAATTTGCATAACATGACCAAATCAAATATAACTAACCCTAAATTTCCCTATGTTGATCTAAACGAGGCCTTACATGACCAAATCAGACCTAATTCCCCCAAATTAGACCTAATTCCACCAAATCAAGCCTGTTTTCCCCCAAATCAGACCTAGTTTACCCTAAATTGACCCCATTTGGGATAAATCAGACCCTATTTAACCATAAAATGACTCAATTTGATCAATCAAGTTTAATTTATGCTAAATTAGCCTTGAATTGACTTAATTTGGGCCTCAAAAGGCCTTAGGCAACAACTTAGGTCAATTAGAGGGCTGGGCGCCCAGTTTGAGGCGGACTGCCTTAAGCCTAGGCGCCGTCTAGGCGAGCGCCTGTACAAAACAGCATGCAGAAGCTAAAAATTTGCTACATTAGGGCCACTTAAAAAAGGCTGACAACCAACTAGCCATACTCGTCAATTTGACCTTTTTTTCTGCTTTTGACACCCTCAGTGGTGCAACCATCATGTTAAAAAAAAGGAGGTGCTTGTGTGTAAGTACTTACAGGCTCACAGCCATACATTTTGACACGCATGCATTATATAATGGGAAGAAAGAGAGTGAGAGAGAGCATTCCTTAGAGAAAGGCAGAAGTAGCAACGGTTAATTTTTAAAAAATAACTCAGTCATGAAGTATTTAATATTATTTAATATTTGAGCAGTGCACATTCATTTAACACCAGAATGTATTTGCATACCGCCATAATCCTTGTTCTCAACATCAACATAAGAATCTGGAAGAACAAACAGAACACCTGGAAGTCCTGTAGCAACATGAAGATATTAATAGACTATTGTACGAGAGTACAAAGAGCAGAAACAAAACTCATGATAAAGCTCTCTGTAAAAGGCTTAAAGCCATTAAATCATAAATACAGCATAATAAACCCAGAGATTGGTGCCACATTCTCCGTATTATATACGCTGAAATGAATAGTATGCAATAATAACGATGAAGCATAGACTACCTTCAAGCTTATTAGATGTTTCCTCGTCAATCTCACATCCAAATCCAAAATAGCGTTCACATGATACATTGTATATTTTCTTCCTTGCTTCCTCCTCACTGTAGATGAATTGACATTACAATGGTATTGCATTAAAAATGACAAACAGAAGAAACATGTACCAAACATGCTGGTAACCATGGACCACATAAGAATATAAAATTGCTGGAATTTTATATGAATGTTTGAAACAAATTATAATAATAGAGAGAATTTAACCAGATAGTGTGTTGAAACAAGTTATCTGTTAACTGAGAGATTGTTCTCATCACATGATGCAGATTACCCAGCATATTAAAATTATAGTAAACTATTGATTTAAGGTTGTATAGCCGGTAACATGCGGGAACTGTGCAATGCAAGAAAATCATGGACGACAGTGACCAAAACAATAAACAGTTTGATACCTCAATTCTCCGTCCCAAATACCCATATATATCTGAACAAAAACTGAGAATCTGGAGCATCATGACCATGGAATGCAGTGAACATCCAAACTGCACCTACCCAAACCTCTAAAACTTTTTATAAACGAAGATGACCTACCATGTTGAAGACAATTCAGTATCATCTCAAAGAAAAAGTTCTCTCTGCAGACCAACTCATAAACCATGTCTATCTCCACTGCGATTACCTTCTCAAGTTTTATCACGGTATATAGCTCACACTTTTCGCCTGAATGTCCCACTTATGTGAGGCCTCCGTAAATCTTTGTTCCTGATAAAATTCAGGTACAATGCATTGTTATTCCTCAGTTGCAACTTGCAAGTAGTGACTGGCCGATTTCACTCGAACTGTGGTAGGACTGGTATTCCCAGCTCCAGAGTAATAGTTTGGCTTCATATTTTGCCTAATGCAGCTATCTAGCAAGGTATCATAAGTAAACAACATATATTAGCATGTTAGTATAACAGAGTATGTGTGGCAGGAAAAATCCCACTCCTGGTACCAAAAGCCTGATTGTGCATCCGACTAGGCTTAATTAGTTATCTTATTAGTTTATCGTGTTGATGATTATAATGAAATTTGTTAAGTTCTAGCCATCTAGATGAAATGTGAAGGACTATGATTTATATACAACCTACTAAGAGAGCAGCTCGATTACCACTCTAGCTGACTCCCCCAACATGTAAAGCCCACTGACAGACTGGACGAATGCAGTCTGGAACACAGTGCTTTTCGACATGGTTGATTTTTACTTTTCACATGCTTGGTTGTCTGCTTTTTCGCGGCTGTTTCGACATGCTTGGTCATCTGCTTTTCACACGCTTGCTTATTTGCATTTTGCATAGCATTTATGTTGATTTTTTCTTTTCACATGCTTGGTTAGATTATATTTCACAGGGGTTGTTTCGACATGTTTGGTTATTTGCTTTTCACATGTTTGCTTATTTGCTCTTGAATAGTGTCTATGTTGACATGTTGCATTCGCACTCACTCGCATTTTGATAGCGTAAGTTTACTCAGCCACATCATTTGTGCTTGCTTATATTTTTGTTTGATAAGAAGCAGTGTGATGCCTGCTCCTGAATCGTTTGCTCGGTAACTCACCACCTGCCTTTTTTTTCGTCTGCCTATTATTCAACTAGCAGCTTATTTTCTTATTCTGATTAACTTTTTTCGCAATTGCTTTTGAATGATTATTTATGCCACATGCTCATCGGTCGAGCAAGTGTTTGTGTTCCGGCAGCTTGGCATGTGCAAATAGGTCTGATCAGTCTATGTGTTCCAGCAATATGTCTTTGTGCTAATCAGTCAAGTCCGTCTGTGTCCTTGCAGGTTGGAGGGAATCAGCTCGTTGTTAATCAAGTTGTTCTCTCTTATTATGTATGGCAGATTTCGTTCACTGTCTGTCTTTTTTCTTCCATCCATCTACTATTCAACTAGCAGCTTATTTGCTTATGTCGTTTGATTTTTTTTCAATTCGCACTTTGAGTTACTTTTTGCCGCCACACTAAAGGAGGACCACATTTTGAGTCTTTGTGCTCATCGGTCTAGCATTTGTGGATAATCTGACAACTTTACTGTGTATTCATCAGGTTGGTGTGTTTCAGCAGCATGTATGTGTGCTGATGAGTGATGAGTCCAGTCTGTCTGTCCTTATAGACTGGAAGGAGTCGGCTCGTTGTTAATCAAGTCATTCTCTCTTAGTGGGATGTATATAAATTATTGTGTATTGAGTGTGTAGTACTAATCACGAGCCAACGAAAAAACAGTTTTGGAATTTAGGAGTTGTTCCAGCCATGGAACTAAACATCCTCGACATCTGGCGATATATCCTCGATGTTACATATGTCTACGCCTGTCGATGTCGAAACCTAGTAAACTTCCTCGACATCGATGTTGCCTACTTGTTGACATGTGTCAATGAATTCAACCTACTTGGTGATGAAATTGACTTAGCTAGCTCAAAGCCTCCCATCTTCTCGATGATCCCTGTATTTATTATTGTTGCACACATAGTGAATGCATAAAGAACTTGTAGGAAACCATTCTTCACATTGAGATGCTTATTTCCTTGGTTTCTAACTAAAGAGCATGATAAGTATATTCTTCTACTAGATTTCCACAAGTTTAGCAAAATTTGGTGTAGACCTAATAAAATTTCACCTCCGTTACTTTTTCCCCTCTTCACAAATTTATGTATTTGAAAATAAGCTCATGTTTTTTTCATTCCAGAATGTGAACCAATTGGGATTTCTGTAGATACAGAACACATATATAGAGCAAATCTAAATTCTAAACATTTCACCTAGAAGATTATAGACGGAGTATGTGTTTACTAAAATTTGATGTTTTATGCCAAATTCCCTCACAATCTCACTATCTTTTAGCTTATTTTGCGTCGAAGTGTTAGTCCAAAACTTCCACAAAGTTTCCTTACGTGTTCTACAAACTTCCACTTCCTTGCCTGTCGAAGTTGACACTAAGATGATGTCTTTTACATTTGCATGTGACTTTGTTATTCTTTATATGTAAACATGTATGGATGGCTATATATAGATATATATTTGGTTTATAAGATAGATTTGATGAAATCTATAAATTTTCATCATGAAATCACTATTTTGAGCTTATTTTTTGTCAAAAAAGGGTCGAAGTTTGGTTGTGAAAATCCTCGAAGTTTCCTCGATGTTTCCACAAACTTCCATTTCCACACCTGTCGAAGTCAACTCGAAGTCGAAGTCTTGTTCCATGGTTCCAGCAACATGTATGTGTACCCATTGGTCTAGTCTATTTGTGTGTTCCAAAAGCATGTTTGTGTGTTGATCGATCCATTTTGTCTATGCGCTTACATGTTGGAAGAAGTCATTTGGTTATTAATTGAGCTACTCTCCTTAGTGGGTTATAAATTATTGTATATAATCGATTTTCTCTCTCTTAGTGGGTTGTATATAAATTATTGTATATAATCAATTTTCTCTCTCTTTGTGGGTTGTATATAAATTATTGTATAAAAAAAGTAATACTAATAATAAATCTAACGAAAACGAATCAAATTTGAGATAATATTTTTTATAATTTTGGGCATGCCAAATATTGGAGGGAGTCGGTGTAAGTCGAACAACTGTGCAAGCAATTGGCTTTAGGATTTTTTTCCTTAGTTGTTACTCAAGCAGCTTGCTTCCATTGTTTTAAGCATGTGTTGTATATCATATACAGATTTGTAGCGCAACATGTATCCAGAATATTAGCAAAAAGTAATAGTTTTTAAAGACACAAATAAGTTTCCGCATTTCCATCAACTTTTTTTTAGTTAGCGTCACATTTCCCACCCCAACAGAGTAATTCCAAAACCAGACAGAGGTAGGGCACTATGATGGTTTCAATTCAGATACAACTTTTGATCGATTTTGATGTCAATTAAAATGTAATTCACGTGCTTAGCACATTTTTTTTGGTCATTTTGTGCCTTGTTTTGGTCACTTTGCACATTGTTTTGGTCAATTCACGGCTTTGCGCCTCATTTTGTTCACTTTGCTACTCGTTTTGGTCGTGATACACCTCATTTTGGCCACTTTGCTACTCGTTTTGGTCAATTTGTTCCTCATTTTGGTCAATTTGCGCCTTGTTGAACACGATCCCTCCTCTTCCCCTATTATTTTACCCCTCACTTCCCTCGTCTTTCCTCATTTTCCTCGTCTCCCTCAGTTGCTTCTCTCCTTATTTTTCTCAACTCCATCCATGACTTTCATCCTCCCTCCTCACTTCCCTCCTATCCCTCTACTATTTGTATCACTCCATTACTTCCCTCCTCACAAAAATCATCATCACTTCCCTCATCCCCCTCTTTACTTCCCACCTCACTTCCCTCCTCTCCCTCTTTTATTTCTTTCCTCCTGTACGCCCATCACTTCCCTCCTCTTCACTCCTCACTTCCCTCCTCTCTCTGTGTGTTTGTATATATACATATCCCTTTAAATATATAACCACATGCATACATATATACACATACATATATATGTGTATGTGTACAGGTATGGGTATATAAATTACTATAAGAAAGAAGGAAATGAAGTACAAAACATTAAGCATTCAAATTATGCATCCCTTCGTAAATAAGCAATATAATGGCTTCAGGATGCTCAAAACAAGTTATAAATAACTTATCAACTGTATGTTAAGAGATTATACTTGGGTTGAACAGAAGGAGATTAAAACTTCTCACATGACTACAGGGAAGAAAAAATAAAATCCGCACAACCTTGTGGGTCATCGATCCTAAGATTGGTCGGCGATTGACCTAACCAGATCACGGGGTCAAAGCGAAGTCTTGGCCAAAAATGAGTTTCAGCACATCCGACTCGCTAGTGCTTCCAGAAGGTGGTTCAACCAGTTTAATCGTCCAGGTAGGGTCAGGTCGAGTCAGTTTGAGTTTCAAAACCTTGATTTTAGCATTTGATCAGGTTACATAAGTTATTTATACATATATCTAAGAAAATACATCCTCATAATGGATTTTAAAGCCCTTTTTGCATAAATACAAAATATCATCATCATCATCTAAGCCTCAATCCCAACCATGTTGGAATTGGCTAAATGGATCCTTCTTTTCTAGTGAACTTTGTTATGGGTCATATTCTATTTTGATCAAGATGTAAGATTCATAAACACTCTTTATAAGCTCTTCCCATGTCAATTTAGGTCGTCCTCTTTTTCTTTTAATTGTAGTTGGTTCAATAGCATTGCTACGTATAGGCATGTTAGTCGCTTTGTCTTGTACATGTCTATATCATTTCAATCGGCCCCATGCAACTTGTCCTCAATGCTTGCCACCCCCACTTTGTTCCTGATATAGTCATTTCACAAGCAATCTTTTGTTGTCTTCACACACATCCATCTCAGCATACGCATTTTGTCACATTCATCTAGTAGAGACCTTGCTTTTTCACCACCCAACATTCACTCTCATAGAATATGACTAGTCGTATAGCTATTCTATAAAACTTGCTTTTTAATCAGAGAGGGGTCTTCGCGTCACATTAATCCTCCAGTGGCACTCCTCCATTTCAACCATCTTGTAGTGATCTTGTGACAAACATCATCTTGACATCCCCATCTAAGAAATAGAACCCAAATAACGAAATAATTCACATTTTTGTACATCCACTCCGTCCAACCTGATCCAACCATCCATGATTCTAGATTGGTTGAAATTGCAATGCATATACTCATTTTTGATCCTACTAATCATCGTGCATCCACTCTGTCCAACTAGGCCCCACCATCCACGATCCTAGATTGGCTGAATTGCAATGCATATACTCATTTTTGGTCAACCTAACCAACATTCCGTTTTATTCTAACAGATTTCTTCAAAGTTCAACTTTTATCATTCAATCCATCTTTAGTTTCATCAATCAACACAATATCATCAGCAAATAACATGCATCAAGGAATATCATCCTAAACATTATTTGTCAACTCATCCATAACAAGAATGAATAGATATGGGCTGAGTGTTGATTCTTGGCAAACTCCAACGGTGATAGGAAATGTTGATGTCTCTATCGAGAGTCTTCACACTTGCAGTAGAGCTATCATATATGCCTTTAGTAAAGTCAATGTATTGGACTGGCACACCCTTTTTCTCCAAAACCATTCACACCACTTCCATGGATATCAATCATAAGCCTAATTTTAAACCAATAAAGACCATATGAAGATCTCTCTTACTTTCTCTATACTTCTCCATAAGCCTCCTTATCAGAAAAATAGCATATGCAATTGATCTTCCAAGAAACCAAATTAGTTCTAGATAGTGTGTTATAATTTTAAAATTGTTATAGACTTGCCTATTCCATACCATTATTTCATAGATCGACATGTTTTGATTGTAGATCATGTGGTTTTCAAAAGCTCTAGCACTTGGAACTTTGTTATTTTTGGAGTATTTCCTTACACCTATATAAAAGAGGGTAGGAATAAAAAGAGGCGTAGATGGGCTATGGATAGGGGACACATACCTTAGAATCTAGGAAGCACGGACACTGACACAGATATAGACACGAACACGGACACGAGACAGCGATTTCCAAAAATATTGGACACAGACATGGCCTTCCACACGACAACTATATATATATATATATATATATATATATATATATAGAGAGAGAGAGAGAGAGAGAGTTAGACTAGACTAGAATGAGTTCAATTAGAGCACAATCAGAACTCAGTACTTTATCATTGTGGATCAAATATATAAAAAATCCAACTGTAGGATCTTATTCTTCACCTCATGAATAAGCTATAAACTAATTTTCATATCATTTGGATACTTTTAATTCATCCATCTAATGTGTTCAAATATCAACATTTTAATTAGTTTCATACCTTAAATTTTTGCTATGCTAAGATGCAAGGGTAATACATATCTGTATGAGCTCAAATTTTTTGAGGTGTCTATCTCATCAGTATAGATCGACACTATTGATTTACTTTTTTCATTATAATTTTATTTTGATAATTATAGGCATTGAAAAAAATAGATTCTATGCGGAATCGATCGATTGTGTTTCAGTTATATATATATATATATATATATATATATATATATATATATATATATATATATATATATATATATATATATATATATATATATAACATATTATGAGATATAATATGCTACATGTATCAACACAAACGATCTAAAAAGAATATCCATAGCGAAAATTACCACGAAATTCAGCAAGCATTCAACATATAACATCATATCCACAAGTCATAATAAGGATTAGATCGCAACAAATATTAAGATGTTTGATTATAAAATTTCCGCCATTAAAATATATGGAATAGTAAAAAATAATAGTAGAATTTTGGAGAAAAAGTTGTTTTGTTGTTGGCGGAAATAATGGTGAACAGCATTTACTATGAAACGGAAAAAGAGAGGGGATGAGGAGATATGTTGTTGCTAGTGGTGGAGGAGATGGAAAATAAAGGCGTCTTGGCGGTTGAGATGGAAAAGGAGGGGGAATACATTGGTGAGCTATTTACGATGGAGGGGCAAGAGAGAGAAGGGGAGGTGGAGATGTAGAGATGCAAGAACGAGAGTAGGTGTAGGGAGTTTAATACTCCGCTACTTTTGCCTAGAGGAGCAAGAAGAAGAGTAGGGGGAGGAATGGCAAGAGAAGATAGGAGACGTGGAGGACCAATGTGAAATAAGAGGAGAGGGATGGGATGCACCGTTGTTTCCATATTCAAATTGGAAAAAGAGGAGGGACAAGAATGAGAAGAGGAACAAGAGAGGAAGAAGGAAAATTTGATGAGGGAGAAGCAGATAAAGGAGCAGGAAAAAAAGGAGGTGAAGGAACATGTTTGCAACTACTGCAACTTTAGGGTAGGAAAAAGAAGAGGGAGACAAGAAGCATGAAGAGGAGGAAGAAGAGGGGGGTGAAACAAAGGAGGAAAAGTTACATGAAACTAGAAGAGAAGGCGTTGAATCCAACTATTTTCCTCCTCCTGGTTGATGTGGCAATCCCTGAATGATGTAACAGTTGGTGGAGATGATATTGTTAATGATGGTTGCTATAGTTGCTAAAGAAGGGCATCGAGAGCTTGTCTGTAGCAGTTGAAGCTTAACTACCTGATGTTAGTAGGACAAGGAGTAGTGGAGGACAGGAGACAAGTGATTGGATAAGGCTTGGGGTTTTTTTCATATGCTTAGGCTTAAGGGGGTTGCGATGGCATGTCTTGGATGTGTCTACGGAGTGTCCAAGTTGTGTCCAGCATTGCAATAAAAAAATACAAAGTGGACATGCGTGTCCGCCACGTGTCTAGGTGTGTCCATGTTGGACACGTGTTGGACACGAACACGATGGCATCCGAGAAGTGTTTGTGCTTCCTAGCTTAGAATCAAGAAATATAGCCTTTGTAAGAAAGAGATTCAAAGAAAATTGACAATATACCCAAGATGTAGCAGTAGCGGTTCACATAATAGTATTTAGCAAAATGCATGTCACATTTTTGTGCCATTTCATGAAATTAAGACCCAAATTAGACTTTTTGTTGCAAAATGTCCCCTATTTTGCAAATTTTGACACCTAAATTGAAATTTTGGTAAAGTTTTGCAAAATTACCCATGGTTCATGCATAAATATATTTTGATGTTTGGTTGGCAATAAAATCAAAAATTTCATCATTATTTTGCAATTTCGATCAAAATTTTGTTCCATGATATGTGATCAAACGGTTGTCATCCCTAAATACGTCATTGCACCTTAGTTATCAAGGCGCCCTAGGCGCTAGGCAAGGCGCCTCAAACTAGGCGCCCAGCCTATTACATGCATTATGTGGGCGTCTAAGGCCTTTTAGGCCGAAAATAAGCCATTTGAAGGATAAATTAGCATGAATCAAGTCTGGATTTGGTCAAACTAGATCTCACCTTTAGACTTTAGTCAATTAATGGTTGAAATAGATCTGATTTAAGCAAAATTAGGTCAAATTTTGGAAAATTAGGGGAAGGCATGTCTGATTTGGGCCAAATTGGTAACTCATCATAGCTTGTTTGTTAAAAAAAAAAAAATACTTCCTCATATGTCTGTTGTTCTTGCTTCTCTTTCTTTTCTTTTGTTATCCTTTCTCCTGTATTTTGTTCCTAAATCCTACTGCTGCTGCATTTTGTTTGAGTTATTCCTCCTATATCCCCTCCTATTCTCAGAATCCTACTATTGTTGTGTTCTTTTTCATATTCTGTTTTCTTCGAATCCTCTTTTACATCACCTATACTTCGTAATGTTGTTGATGTTGTACTTTCTATTTTCCTCTTTTACATCACATGTTCCTTGTTATGTTGTTGCTGTTGTTAATATTTCTTTTCTTTTGTTTCCCATCCTCCATTTCCTCTCTATTGAGTTACAACCTCTTCCCACCCTTTTTTTTCCCTGTTTTCATTTATTTCTTTTCTACGTTTCCTGCTCCAATTGTTGTTGCAGGCTTGTTGATATTACTTCCCCTATTTCTTCCTACTCCCATCTTCTGCTACTGCTGTCATAGCCTCATTCTGCCCTCTTTTTATATTTCCTATATGATATAATATGTAGTATATATGTATAATAAGAAGTAGATTAACATACTAAAAAAAATACAAAAACAAAAAACGCCCCGCCTAGGCTAGGCGCCTTGGGACATGCTGACCGCCTAGCCGCCTTGACAACTATGCATTGCACCCCCATTTTTGTTCTAAATTCTCTATTTTCTCTTGGCCTTCACTTTACTTTCTGTGGAAAATAAGATGTATGTTGCATTTCTTATTGAGAGACGGCAAACTCCTTTCCTATATATAGGAAAGGAGGATTGTACAAAAAAAAAGTTAAACCTAATAAAGGCCAAGATAATTAGACCCATATAACAAATGACCTATTAATTAATAACATTTTCTAGCATTTAACACTTTCAATTCCCCCCTTGATTGATATGGAGATGCAATGTTGTATTTGCTAAAAAAAATAACTGACATGCCTAGGGATGTGTCGAATGGGATTACAATCCCAAGGTGATCCGCCCAATCTGTGCAAGTTTGGCATCTTGGCAGAAACATTTTCTTCATATCCAAAGCAAACACTATAATCATTTGGCAAAAGGAAGCCATGCGTCCTTATAGGATCACGGCACCTCCGACTCATCTCCCTACTACTACAATTGCAAGGTTGTGGCGCTCCTATTTCTTACCCTCATCCCCACCCTGTGGGTTCCTTCTTTTCTCCTCCTTCCCTACCTAATACAGGGTCTGCTACTTCTTCCCCCCTTCCTTTCTCCATCAAAACATTTCCACAACACAGGTTCTGTTTCCAAAGTCAACACAAACGCGTTTATGTCTTTGATTCCTTTGTATTTTTCATTTGTTTAGTCAATTATAAAGAGTTAAGACTGGATGACAATTCGAAACATGTGTAATGGTGTTGCCATTTACAGTAGAGCTGCCAATCATCGAACTCTCTAGCCTTGCAATTTTTTATTATTGTGCATAACATTGATTCGAAGAATATCATCAATAGCCGCCTAACTATAAATCAAATGATCAGTTGTACTTTGATCGATCATAGTTGTAAAGTCTAGCTGCAGTTGTAGAGATGTTCGAAATATGATATACTATTGGACACGAGTTGATTACCGAAATTAAGAGTAAATTATTCCAGGTGAGCTATAGCTAAATAAATGACGCAGCATCACCTGCCGAGCACTTTGGCAAGAGTTTCTACATAACAGTTGATCATCTGCTGCTTGGAGGCACCTTCACCACCGGGTTTGTCCATAACAATCAACCAATGCTCGTAGTCGCACCCAGGGAAGAGTGGGCCATTCTCGATAGCAGGGCGGTCCCCAGCATTGGACCCCCCCCGTGGGGCGGATTGGAGAGGGGAATAAGCGGAATCACCCGATCGGTTCATCCGGCAGCGAATCTGACGGAGCGCAAAGTAGGCGAGCGGGGGAGCAGGGGACGGCAGGAGCCGGCGAGTAAGGGCACTGCCGAAGAACCGGGAGGGTGAGGAGACGGCGGCGGCAGTGGGAGAGGGAAAGGAGCGTTGATATAGAAATCGGGAGGCGGAGGAGCGGAACTGGGCACTGGCCCTGACCATAGCGGCGGCGGGAGCCATTCTCGAATGAAGAATCGAGGTGGAAGAGGCCACCGTGATTCCTAACTGGTGGTTAATTGCAGAGCCCGAGAAGGGTTTTACGCAGGCCTGACGCTGGTGAGTGAGAGACCAGGGTTTATGCGGGAGCAAATGAAGCCGGAGTTGCTGGAATGACTGCTTGTGCAAATTTGGGAAGAAAAAAATCAATTCCGAAAGCAGTTGTACTTCATAATTTCCTTATGATGATTACTTATCGCTTAGTAATCGAAGCCCATTATGCTAAGTTTCATAAAATGTAAATTAATAATTACGTAGATTCTTCAAGGTAACACATTACACTATGTTTTACATACTATTTCTCTTCTCGAAGATATTTATTTAATTAAGTCATTGAGTGGTCAGCTCTTTTTTCATAGGACGAGCGGAAGACAATGTTATATAGTTGAAGCAATATAATATGTGAACGTATAATTATTATGGCATAATGAGTTGGTCGTCATCTATTCTTTTTTGCTACAATAGATTTGTTAGATAAACTTTTCATCTTTTTTGCTACAATAGATTTGTTAGATAAACTTTTCGTGTGAGTTTGAATTATCATTTTTGTGTATGTTTATGACCAATAGTTAATATTCAAAATAAGAAACATACTATCCGTTAAAAGAGGGATCGATTTATAATTCTAAAAAATAATAAAGAAATTACATTCAACCCCCTCTAGGGACTTTCTTATATAGCGTAGATGCCTTACACAATACAAAATTTTGAAAAGAAAATACAAAAGTGTAGTGTACATATATAGGGACCAGTTTGTAATTCTAAAAAATAATGAAAAAATTGTATTCAACTCCCTCTATGGGCTTTCTTATATAGTATAAATGAGTCTCGTTATACAATATAAGCCTTTGAAAAGAAAAGACAAAAGTGTAGTGTACACACACAAGGACCGGTTTGTAATTCTGAAAAATAATAGAGACAATTGCATTCATTCCAACCATGTGATTTTTTGTATAGTATAGACCTGTCATCTTATACAATATATAATTTTAAAAAGAAAAGATAAAAGTTTAGCGTACACACATGGACTTGTTTGTAATTACAAAAAATAATAGAGAAAATTCCATTGGGCGCCCTCTGCATGCTTTATTATATAGTATAGATGAGTCTCCTTACATAATATAAAATTTTAAAAAGAAAAGTCAAAAGTGTAGTGTGCACATACACGGATCTATTTGTAACTCCAAAAATAATAGAGAAAATTACATTCAGCTTTCTATGTGCGCTTCTTATATACTGTAGATAAGCCTCCTTATACAATATAAAATTTTATATTGTATAAAACTTTTCTCTATTTTTTATATAGTATATACGTATCATCTTATACAATATATAATTTTAAAAATAAAAGATAAAAGTTTAGCGTACACACGCATGGACTTGTTTTTAATTAAAAAAATAATAGAGAAAATTCCATTCAGCGGCCTCTGCAGACTTTCGTATATAGTATAGATGAGTCTCCTTATAGAATATAAATTTTTAAAAAGAAAAACCAAAAGTATAGTGTACACATACATGGATCTATTTGTAACTTCAACTTTCTACGTGGGCTTCTTATAAATGTAGACGAGCCTCCTTATACAATATAAAATTTTAAAAAGAAAAGACAAAAATGTAGTATACACACACAAACAGATTTGTAATTTCAATAAATAATGGAGAACATTTCATTCTGCTCTCAAGCATTCCTTATATAGTATTAATGAGTCTCATTATACAATATAAAATTTTATAAAGAAATGATAAATGTGTAGCGTACAAATACAAGACAAATTTGTAAGTTTAAAAATAATGAAAAATTTCTTATATAGTATACATGGTGACACATCACATTTAAAACATGGCACATACAATTTTCCATTAGATAATGCCCCCTCAACCTATTAATTCCTAATAAACAATTAAAAATAATGAAATAAGTGACAATTATTACATTAATTAGAAATGTAAAAAAATCTAAACTGTGTGCCAAGTAGGCACCCTAAACGTTGGAAAAGCAAACACACAAGCATATCAGCTTTCTTATTAGAAATGTAAAAAGAAATAAAATCTAAATATAAATTCCAAGCAGGCACTCTAATTGTTGGAGAAGAAAGCACACATGCACGTGAAAAGCAAGCACACACACACATCACCTACCATGTGCTTTTTTATGGTATAGATAGTAATATATACATATGTATCATTCAAGAAGGAAGGATTAAACCAACAATACTTGAAGAGATACAACAATCTTACACTATGGAATATGATGAGGAGCAAAAAACAACATACCTAAAGCATGGTTTACAACAATTAACAACCCTCAAAGGAAAAAGAAAGAAAAATGTTCGGTTTGAAATAGAAACAGTAACCCAAAGCCATATGGAACTGGTTTGGTTTCATAAACAAGGAAGGGTTCCTCTTCAAAGGGTGTAGGAGTAGTATAGGGTCACCACTTCATCAAGCTCTACTAATATGTAAAATTAATATGCATAACTTTGAGAGAGTGATTTGATAGTACATTGGAAAGAAAGACAAAAAGTAACCAACCACTTACTAGGAGGAATTTTTAATCAAAATCTATGTCAAGTTTGATTATCATCTCAGTATGAGAGTGGTCAGAGGTTTTAAAACTATTACAATTATACTGCACCTTTTAGTTCTGGAGTGGTTCTTGATCTTTGGTCCCTTCGCTCATTCTTAATTTGTTTTAAGTTGAATACTAGACATTCTCATATGGTATGACTACACCATACCTAAGATAACAAGTGCAAGCACACCAAAGTGGTTGCACTTGAGGGGGTGCTAGAATAATCTCACACCTTTGAGTTCTGGGATGGTCCTTGGTGTGCGGCTGCTTTACTCATTGCCAAATTGATATTGAGTTGAGCACAACACATTCTCAATAAAAACATAGTAATGTAATATTTTTATTTGATCTAATGGGAGGGGTATGCAAGTATTTTTGTCTGCGAGCATGATGTGTGAGACTATAAAGGGCTTGGTTGTTAAGGTACTTGGCGATAAGAGCACCAAGGTTATACCCAAGTGTGGTTGTGTAGTGAGATATTATATTTGAGTGTTACTATTTTAGCTATTTTCTTATAATAAAGGTCATGTTAAATCATGTGAAATTTGATTCATGAGTGATTGACTCTAATGCAAGTGGGAGGTTCTTGGATGTATGTCCTGAGAGCCATCATGTGATGATTGTAATAGGGATGACATTATATGTAATTTGATTATTAATAAAAGTTAATTTTACTTGTTGTGTTTATTTCAAATTTAAGGTAATTAATAAATGTAACAGTGTCGTAATAATATTTTGACTCGTTGACATATGATTTAGACTGAGGACCTGAATGTTACATCATATGTATACTCAAGAGTAGCAATTCTTGTTACATTTGTAGTCGGCTATTATTGTTGATACATAGGACGACAAGAATACATAAGGCTAGGTGCCTATGTTGAATGATGAATATGTCTCTTTAGTCATGATATCATATATCAATCGAACTAAATGGGGTCTTATAAGAGAATAACATGTATTGGATAGACCCACTTTGAGAATAACTCATGGAAGCCATGTGTGACATCCAAAGATTTGAGGCCTCAGATAAAACAATCTTAAAAGAAATGAATGGACTACTCATATCACCAAGGTGCACAACCTATTTAGGTAGCCTATCAATAGGTACTATGTGGTTAAGCATGTCCTCTCCATAGTTGTTACAATCTGAATTTTTGAGTATTAATATATATATATATATATATATATAACATATAATATATATATATATATGTCTTGGGGTATGAATGCAATTCCCCTCAACAGCAAGGATATCATGTCTTTTGTTGTTTTCAAGAATCTACTAAAGCTTGATGACTTAAAGATATGAAGGAAAATCCAATAATCTATAAATTTCCAAGAATAATGAATAATTGGATAACTAACATATGATAATATTTTGGTTTTCTTGAAAGATGAGTTATGGGCAACCAATGGGCTTAGTTTGCCCCCACCTTACACCCAACATGGGAAGATACCAAAATAGGAGTACTTGCCAAGTTGGAATACATAATAAGTATACATGGCTTAAGTAATTAAAATAAGAAAATACTTGGAAGGAAAGGAAAGGTAATTAGCTTTAGTATATGATTATCAACTTTTGCACATACTGAGTTAATGTCACTATGAAGTTTCCCTCGAATTTTGGGAGCAATGGAGTTTCTTAGAAGCCCGTAGGTTTTTTAAAGGATTAGATAAAGTGGATAATCCTAAAGATAATTGGATATAAATGTTATTTAGATAAATATATACCTAACTTAAGTCTTCATGACACAAAATATAGCCACGTGACTGAGGGCTCGAATATGTGTCTGAGTTGTTAGATCAGGATCAGACAATTAGTAGTCATTGTCTACCTCCCGATTCGAGTCATACACAAGCCTAGTTTCCAGTCACGACCATAACTCCCTCTCCTCTCCACCATTTTCACTCAAACCAGTTCCATTGGAACTGGGAGATAATAATGGATCTAACGAGATAAGCTACATCAATTATCTTTGTGTGAATAGAGAAAATCCAAATTGCAAGAAACTTAGGGAGTTAGGGTTGAGTACGTGTAACATGCCGAGATTTGGGTTTCCTAACTTTAAAAACTCTAATTCCTTAATTGGGATGTTAGTGGGCTTCGGTCTATAGAATCGACCAAACAAGGTTTGAATTATCCCTTGATATGCTTGTTTATATCCTAATCAACACAAAATGGGCATATGATGAGTAATTCACACGTTTAATCCCTAATGAATATTTAATGAACATAATATAAGTAATTCACATATAAACTCTAATTATGGATCATATGATCCATATATGACATGGAATGATAACCCTTATGGGATGTTGACATGATGTATGGAACCTAGCCTTAGACCTTGGATGTGAGAATGTTGACTTTAACCTTAAGTTGATATGTCCAACCCCAGCACATACATCCTTTGGTGACTTTCATGATATACTAGTGACATCAGGTACTATATATATCATACGCTAATATACATAGACTGGACATAATCACCTAATAGTAGCTTGATGCAAAAATTAATCCATCAATGTGTAATATGTTTCACCTTGTTCACTAATACACATAAAATGACTCAAAATATGTTTAATAAGTGATTGGATTGACATATCTATGCATAAACAAATGTGCATAATTAGTAAGCGGATGTGAACAAGTATGACTAAGTGGATTCATTTGGTCAATAATGTGACTAATTTATAATGACACTAATTGGACACTTAGTGTAAATATAAATGAGTAATCCCATTATTTAAATTTATATTGACATAAATGGCCTTAATGGGAAATTGGATAAAATAACCTATTTTGTGCAAGTTAATCTAATATAACTCAATATGGTGGCAACATGAGGATAATGAAGTCTAAATCTGGAATATTGAGGATAATGACAATATATAATAATTGATATCAAGTTAATTGACTTAAACCCTAATTGTAGTCAAACTTGTAAAAGATAATGGAAAAACCCAAATCTAAGTGCATAATCATGTTTTTTGGGTCCTAGTTAGTCTAGGTACAAAGTTTCATCTTAAATGGATAACGTTTATTGTCCCAGTTTAATTAGAAAAGATAACTCTCTTTAATATGCTTTCCCATGTACATCTAACTTTGATTTTTTCCATTTATCAGGTCATACGATTTACTCCTTGATTCTTGACATCTTGCTACAGTCCAACGCCACTCATTCCTGTCTGAGCCCAACTTATTTTGTAGTCATTGGATGGAGATCCAACGATGGCTAGATTTTCATCTTCCTGGCGTCCGGGTCTGTTTGGACTCTGAACACCCCACGAGACTTGCTCCCCATTGGGCTCTCTCTCTCTCTTGCCTCGATGCTACCCTCACATCACCATCTCTTCTCCTCTGTGTTTGTTACAAATTTTTAAATCTGTCAATACATATTTGGATAGGGATTTGTGTTCTCCTATGTGCAGTTGACCTTGGACGCCGTCATAGTTGATTCCCTTCTACAACTGGGAAGATAATCTGCTCGAGACCTCAACTATGTCTCTCTCTCTCTCTCTCTCTATATATATATATATATATATATATATATATATAGAGAGAGAGAGAGAGAGAGAGAGAGTCAGGCTAGAATACACTCGAGTGTACGGATCGCACGAATACACTCAAGTGTGTTTGCATATCAAGACTATTTTTTTCAAAATATAAACCATTGATCTTCACCGTCATACTATAACTAGGCTACATACAAATTTTGAGCCCATTTGGATGAGTGTAAGTCACTCATCCAAGGGCAACAAAATCGACGCGCAAAACTAATTTGAAATGCATAATTTTTGTGGTCTTCATAACATGAGCTATACATATCCAAATGTGCTCAAATTTTGCGTATGAGTTGTTCACGAGATGTTTAAGAAGATCAACGGATTAGATTTTCAAAAAAAATATTGCATCATGGAAAACTACTTGAGTGTATTCCGCTCCGGATACACTCGAGTGTATTCTAGCCTGACTCTATATATATATATATATATATATATATATATATATATATATATATATATATATATATATATATATATATACCAGTGTTCAGGAAATCGGCCCGTGCGGCCGCATGTGCGGCCAAATAAGCGGTTCGGTCCATGGGCCGCTGCGCATATAGTGAATCGCCCCTCCAAGTGGGCTCAACCCGATTAAATAGTAAAAAACCCGCATATGCGGCCAACTATTCGCCGCTTTTCAAACAAGCCTCGTTTTTTTAATTTACTAGTCTCAGGCTCTTATACCTCAGATGACAAATAAACCTCATGATACCCCTGATACCCAAAGAAACCCTGACGCACAGGTTTAATGATTTCCGTAGGCGACGACTCCCCTCTACTGAGACCCTAACTACTGCGACATTCTCTCTAGGTGTCGTGATCCTTGCGGCGGCCCCTTTTGGTGCTAGACTACTAGGATGCTCTCCGTGCAGCGGATGCCCTCCAGTAGTGTGGTGGTTGTCCTCAAGATGTGATAGCTTCCCTCAAGCAGTGTGACGACTTCCCTCAAGCACTGCGGCACCTCTCCCTTGATTGCTTGGACGATGGCTTCTCTAAGCTTGGGCGGCGTCTTCTTCATACTTTGACTGCATCATCTTCAAGCTTGGTCGGGTCTTCTTCAACCTTGGACGAAGAATCTTCATTTACAACCACAGATACGTTGTTCTTTTTTTGGGGTTAATCAGTAGCGTTTTCCACTTCCCTTATTTCCTCTCCGATCTC
The DNA here is from genome assembly GCA_963693085.1 of Alisma plantago-aquatica. Taxonomy (NCBI): domain Eukaryota; kingdom Viridiplantae; phylum Streptophyta; class Magnoliopsida; order Alismatales; family Alismataceae; genus Alisma; species Alisma plantago-aquatica. The sequence goes on from OY856409.1 coordinate 1,195,174,163, forward strand.
TAACCCTCTAATCCGTCATCTATTCTTCTGTATTCTTCACCTCCTTCAAATTGAATGAGTAACAGACTTACAAGTTTCACGTTTCTTCTCTTATTCACCGTAATACTTCTCTTATTTCCCATCCTACGTCAGTAATGCTCTCCTCCTCTTCCATTTTTCTTATACAACCAAACAGGATGTCATGTTCTAACTCTTCTTCTTCTAAATCCTCTTCATCATATAAGCCTAATTGTTGATTTTCTATTCATATAATATTTAATGCTCATATAATAGCATGCTCTTATACTATGTAGTTCCAGTTCTCTTTATTGTTGTTCGTATAATATTTGGTTGGTTGTTTGTTGGCTATTTGCATGATTTGAATATGTTTGTTTGTTTGATGTCTTTTGTTTATTGTCTCCAGAGAAATCATAGAGAATCTCGGGTTATCCTTAATAGGGATTAACACCCAATCAAACACACCCCAGTCGCATCTAATTCCACCTGGGTCAACTGATCCAGCATGGAAATATGGCTTCCTCAAAGATAAAAACAATTCCACCTGGGTTGTTTGTTCTTTATGCGGGAAGGAGATCAAGGGGGTGTGAATCGCCTAAAGCAGCACTTAGCTCACATAAAGGGCAATGTCTCAGCATGCCCTGGAGTTTATAATGAAATCAAATAGGAGATCAGGCAGAACATGGAGGAAATACACAGAAAGAAGGATGAAAAGTCAAAAGGGGTTGCAATTATGTGAGAAGAAGTTGACATTGCAATGGCTAAGGTGAATGATATTGATGGGCATCGCACCATTCCTAGCTCAAATTCTTCAATGCGCCAAGTAAGGATCAAGGAGTCTATAGATAAAAAACAAAGAGAGTGGGTGAATCAATATATTTCTAGGTGGGTCTATCGGTGTGGAATTTCTTTTAATGCAATTTGCAACAATTCATTTTTATCCATGTGCCAGGCGATTGGGCAATATGGAAAGAACCTCAAGCCCCCTTCTTACTATGAGGTGAGTGAGTCTTTGTTGAAAGTGGAGGTTAAGAAGACAAAAAATGATTTGCAACCTCAAAGAGAAATGTGGAGGAGATACGGGTGCACCATTATGACAGATGCTTGGATTGATAGGAGAAGCAGGAGGTTGATGAATCTTCTTGTGAATTGTGAATTAGGAACTTCCTTTCTGAAGGCAATTGATGCCTCTGTTGAGTCTCACACAGGGGAATACATTATGTCTTTTGTTGATGGATGCATTCAAGAGGTTGGCTCAGAGAATGTGATTCAAATTTTTATAGATAATGCTTCTGCAAATGTATCAGCGGGTAGAATGTTGGAGGATAAGTATCCTCACATTTTCTGGACTTCTTGTGCGGCTCATGTCATTGATTTGATACTTGAGGAATTTGGAAAAGAGAAAAGAATTAAGGTTGCCATAAAGAAGGCAAGGGAATTGATTTGCTTCATTTATTCTCACACAAAAACCTTGAGTTTGATGCGCAAATTCACTGAAAAGGGGGAAATTTTAAGACCTGGAGTAACCAGGTTTGCTACTTGTTTCTTGACATTGCAGAGTCTGACTGAGAAGAAAGACAAGTTGAGGCTTATGTTCACATCTAATTAATGGGGCCAATGCAAGTGGTCCAAAATAAGAGCAGATCTCAAAGCTACATCAACGGTCTTAGCTCCAACTTTTTGGAATCAAGTTTCATTATCCATCAAAGTGTGTACACCTTTGATCTACTTGTTGAGAATTGTTGATGGTGATAAGAAGCCTTCAATGGGATTTGTATATGGTGGATTAGAAGCTGCTAAACAAGAGATCATGACCCTCTTTAAGGGAGTTGAAGTCACCTATAGACCATTCATCAATGGCATTCTCATAAAAACTAAAGACATATTAGATAGTCCCCTTCACAAGGTTGCCTGCTACTTGAACCCGTATTACTTCTACAAACATCAAGATGAGATTGAAAAACATCCAGATTTGATGGATAGCTTGATTAGGTGCATTGATACCTTTTTCCCAGATGTTGTTGTTCAGGACAAGATTACCAAGATAGAGTTGGGTTCCTATATGATGAAGCTAGGCTCATTTGGAAAGCCATTAGCTTTGAGACAATGTTTGGTCAATGATGATGAGTACAAACCAGGTATATAAACCTTAATTTATTTTGATTATTAGGATAATGGTGAAATGCTTCTAAACTAACTAACTAACTAACTAACTATATATATATATATATATATGTATATATATATATATATATGTGTGTGTGTGTGTGTATGTGTGTGTAGCTATGTGGTGGCATCTACATGGTGGAGCAACACCACATTTGTAAGAAATGGCCATCAAAATTCTCAGCCTAACTTCCTCCTCCTCTGGATGTGAGAGGAATTGGAGTACTTTTGAAGGGGTACTTGACTAGTTATATATTAGCTCAATTGATTACTTTCAAATATGCATATTATTCCCCTCTAAGTAGTTCATGCTTTGAAATGGCAGATTCACACTAAGAAGAGGAATAAACTTGAGGTCAAAAGACTTAATGACTTGGTCTATGTCCAGTTTAATGCAAAGCTACAGGAGCAATGGGAAAGGAAGGCCAAAGATCCTCTTCTAACAAGTGATAGAACACATGCCATGGAGTGAATAGGAGATGATACAATAGAAAATGATGAGGTCCCTGGTGGAGATGGACTTACACGGGGTAATGTAGTGGCTACAACAGGAGTTGTTGATGTTCTCCAAGCTAGGGCTACCCGTGCACAAACACGTGCTGCTATAGGAGCTTCTAATTCTACATCATTTCCCCAAATTGATGAAGATGATATTATAGAGGAGTTGTCTACTGATGATGAAGATGAGCATGTTTTTACTGAGTTTGAGGATGAAGATGGCTACATTGATTATATTTGTATTAATAACCTTGTATTGATTGTTGATGTACTACTTTGTGATTTGGACATGAGTTGCTTGGTTATTTGGTGCTTGTTGTTTACTTGTTATGAACCTTTTGGGATGTGTTATTTAAATTATTTTAATCTTCAATCATGCTTATTTCTTAGTTAATATTCAAATGAAATTTTATTTTTTGTTATATCCCCATTTATGATTTTTCCCTTTATATATCAAATTATATATGGTCAATATATAAATTTATGTAAATATATAATAAATTTATAAAAAAAATCCAAAACCGCATATACTCATGCATACCGTATATACTCCATTTGGTACACTGTCCTCCCGTACACCGATTACCGCTTTTCAGAACACTGATATACACACGTACATACATATATATACATATACATATATATATATATATATATATATATATATATGTGTGTGTGTGTGTGTGTGTGTGTGTGTATCCCGACCATCACACTAAACATGGAGGACGTTTTGTGGCAATTCATCGTCTCGCTCATTGTAGAACCCAATCTCCTAGAGATGCCTTATTGCTTCAAGCTCGTTCTAATTTTCCTGCATGATGCTAATGCCAACAAACCCTGAAGCCATCCATCATCACGTTACTTGTCCTCACAGAGCTTATTGTTGTCTTAGTTTCTCTAACTTTAGGTAGATCATGCTTTTCTCTTTTTATGTTTTTCATGTCTGCAATCAATCTGAAGCATCGATCGACAATTTTGCCGTTCACCTCGTTTTCTCTCGTTGTTGCCTTCTCTATGGGTTTGTTCCACCCTACATGTGTTTTCTTTTGCCAGTGCAGTCAAATTTACTCCTTCCCCCTACGGCTCCTTGCCTATCATGACAGAAGTCTACAAATTAGTTTTGGGGATGCTGGCCTCCTCTCAATCTGAGACTTTGGTCATTGGGATCGACAAAAGACGAGGAACCCAAAAGGGTTAGTTTAGTGTGTTGGTTGTCATTTGTTTACTGGTTGGACTCTCACCTCCAAGAACTGCTTCAAAGTTTTGTTTGCGAGGGTTGAGTAGCAAAGATGATGATTATCTAGTTTACATTGTTGCCCTTGATTTGATTTAGTGTTTGTAATGCCATCATGTTCAAAAGTGTATTTCTAGTTGTTCCTTGTATTTTGATCATGTGTGATTGAACTGCAATCAAATGACGTTTAATGCCCTGTCACAAATCAAACTTGTGATGCACGATGCGAGGGTAAATTTGTCTTTTGTGTTTACTTGTTTTTGAGAATTTTCGTAAATTGGATTAACTTGGTAAATTCATAACCATTAATCTGAAAGTTAGAAAAATATAAGAAATGTTTGGAATCGAAAAAAAATGAGATCTACCATTTGGTATAGTTTTTGTAACCTAATTCTAATATATAAAATAATTGATTTTTATGAGTTTCCTTAATTTATTCTAGAATCTTGTAAATTTCATATCTAATTATTTATAAGTTAGAAATTAATAAATAAGCATGTTTTGAAATCGTAAAATAATAATCTATTAGATTATGTATTTTTCATAACCTAAACCAATAATGATAAAAAGGGTGTTTTTATGGTTTTGTTTTGTGGGGATCTAACTCTAATACATATAAATATTTAATAGTTAGCTTTGGACCTTGGTTTGAATATATGGTTTGAACCTGACTTGTTGACACACATTCCGAGGTATGTTGTTTCTCTTTATGAGTCATATTAGACAATAATTCTATTTTTTCTCTCTCTCTCTTTAATTTTATTGTGGCATATATCTTTTATGTCACTCAGTTGTATATATTTGACCAGATTGGATCCAATCTCTAAATTTTGTCTTATGGCCTATTTAAAATGCAAATTGAATCTCTCTTATTTAATGTTGTTCATACTTATTCAATTTGAAACCTTTATTGCTTTATTTCATCTTATTGTTCCATTTCATAATGAAAACCCTAAATTGATTGCTTGGCCTCAACTTATCTTGCCTTTCCATTCTATGCATGTTTGATTGTTGAGACTATTATTATCTATTAGTCGTTGTACATTATGGGTTTTGGTCCCATTGTACAAATTTTCTGTTATAAGGACTTTTGGGTGCTTTTACCTAAGTCCTAGGTGCTCACCTAATATATATATATTTTATAGGATTGTGGGTGTTGTCTCCTCCTTCCTAGATACAGAATGTGGAAGTATTCCGGTCCCACTTTTAGATGATTATAGTCTCATATTTCATATGCATGCATAATTTTAGTTATTTATTCTTTGATTTGAGAATTAAAGGAAAGAACTGTATTATTATACTTTTTATTTCTCCATATAATCTCCTTGTATTACTATATGAAAAACTCTTTTGATATCTACTTGGATGATTTTTCCTCCCTCTTCATTGAGAACCATGCTATTTTATTTTTGATTTACTTTTTCCATATAAATTTTCTAATCCTTATTAGAAGTGCATACCGACTTTTTCTCATAATCTTCCACCTTGTCTTCTCTTATGGGGGGTGTTCGCAACCCTTTAGGTGGAGAAGATCCTGCCATAGGTAACCCTAAGTTGGAGTATGCTCGAGAGTAGCTGATCTCTCATGGGAGGTAGAATCAAGTGGTTGGTTTATCCTCTATTGGTCCTATGCTATATTCCTATAGTTTTCTTTTATATACACCATGCATGGTGAAGAACATCGTTAGGCATGAATGTTGAAATAGATAGATTTTTGTCTTCCCCTGCTATAGTTTTGGTATTTGATACATTACATACTTGAGTTCTAGTATATCATCCTTTGCAAAAAAAATTCAAAGTTGGCATTGCATGGGTTTCTATTATTTCTTCAAAGTAAGTTGAGTGGCTCCCCTTCGGGTCCTACTCCTTACAGTATGTTTGCCTTTACACTCAACCCATCCCATAAATAGGATGCCATTAGCACCTTCGACTCCTCACACAATTAGAGATACCCCTAATTGGTCATCAAGCACTACCATCACCCCTGTCGAGTCTCCCTCATCTCCGACAAACCACCACCACTGTTCTTGGGCTTCAAGGAACCCTAAGCCAATTGGCTTCACCAAGAGATTCGCAATGATCCCTTGAGGCAGCCCAATACTCTTAGGAGTGACAACGGGATTGTTGGCATCCTTTCCTTAAAAATGCATTTGAAGCTTGTAAAGCTTCACCGAGAACTCATCTCCGAGCATCACAACATGTGGCGATTGGTGGAAGCTCTCCGATAGACACCCACGAACCTTCTTGAGTCCTTAGTTTGTCGAGGTTCAAGGTAATTACCCAAATTCTCCTTTTCATTCTCATTTCTTTTCTAGAACCATATCTCACCTCTGTCATTGTGCTTTGGCTGGTTAGCTTTAGTGGAGCCTACAAAAGACCCTGGATTCTCAACTACGATTGTTGTGCACCCAACATCCAAGTCAACCATCAGTTGACCCCATGGTCGATGGCTTTCTCAGTTGGCACAATATGGAATAATATCTATGGGGATGGACTGTTCTACCCCCATTCGCATCACATAAATTCCACAACATAATGGGCTAATGGGTCTTTTCACCGGATTTAAAGGGGGTTGTCACTCGTAGATAAATGAATATCCAATTGACGTAGCAATCCCTAATTGGTCACATAATGTTTAATCTTGTACAAATTATAGAAAATAGATACTAACTTGGATGATAGGTGAATATATATGAAATTGATCAAAAAAATATCTAGAATCCAATAAAATAGGTTCCATTGTCTGATTTCGTCTCCAGTTTAAAAGTAGATGGCAATGAAAACGTCAATGGTATTTAATGCATGCAAACCCTAAATTCATGAAATTGATGGTCATATCTCGCTTGGTCAATTTTAATAAATAAAGTCTAATTTAATTTCATAAAGAGGTATAACCATATCTAATCTAAGATGTGGGATTCACATGATATTAAATTAGGGGTTTCTAAGTTATAAATACTATATATGTGACAAATTAGGGTTTGACAAGCCTAACCCTAATGAAACCCTAATTCAACCCAAAACCCTAACTTAGGACCCAAGTCAGACCTAAGTGTTATTTTGTGAACATAAAAGGGATACTTGTATTTTAAGCATTAATTACAAGTTGATTGATTTGGTTGGTTGATAAACTAAACTTTTTTCTTGGAACTAAGTCATCTCTGAAGAAAAGTACGTGGATACTTATGAATAACCGCTCTTATTGGCTTCTAATGTTTTTTGGAGTTTCACAACTTATTGCAATTAAACTTCTTGGTTGTTTATTTATTCTACAAGCTATAAGGCACTATGTGTATAACCTTATATAAAAATAAACTTTCCTGAACCCAATTGTGCAATTTCAAAAGGGGTAGTTAAAGGTGGGAATACTCCCTGAATCAACGAGGAAGTGACCAACATTGTAGATGTACATGTGACCGAGTACAATGATGGATAGTCACCATGAGTCCAATGCTGGACCAAACCCTGGAAGTCCAATGATGGAGTAATGGATGAATGTACCCATTGAGATTAGGCAAGTATGGGTTGGGAAGTTAAATAGAAAATGCAAGTTTGATTCTTTAATGATAATTGTTGATATCATTGATTACATTATTACACCCACATGCTCACATTTTGATTGCACCATGTACACAATATAGAGATATATCGAACACATCTTGATTGCAGTGTTTTATCTTAATCTGCATAATATGTGAAGATATGGACGTCCAGAATATGGCATAAAAAGAAAAGACGGCTAAAGCAATACTGGAGGATTAGATAGTTAGATTTATTTCCTACTTTTAAACTTAGTTTCCTTTGATCAAATTGTGTGACTCCTTCGAGGAGATTATCTTCATATTGTTATCAATCACTTTTTCAATCAATAAGATTTTGAATTATTATTGGTTACTTGCTAACATATATCCTAGAATTATGACATCCTTGCCCTCTCAATCTGCCTTCATTGGGGACAACATGGGGAGAGGGTCGTTACAATACTAGTGTTAGGATAGGTCACATGTCAAGAAGTTGATCCTAAAATATGTGTGAGTGGGGGCAAATCATGTAGTCACATCCAATGGTGGCGTGTGAGTCTAGTTGTCATTCCTAAAATTCTACTATAATCTTAGGCGGTGAGCCTGGACGTTACCCCATGTCATGGAAGATATAATGATATCTCAATGTGACAATAATGACTGTGATCCTTAGAGCTCAAGTCACTATAATGATCACATGTGGTTTTTGTACTTTAACTCTACCCACCATGACTCTAAATAAGGGCTTCCATACATGTAGGGATTTGATGCTTGTGACACTTGTGAATTATTGTCAGTGATGTAAATGGAATTGGTCCCTATATTGGGATGATATCCTGGCCACTTGATAAGCGAGAATATGAAATGTATGACCACACACATGTAAGTCACTACATTATATTAAGCTCACGCAATCTCAATAGTGTGCTCTGGTTCAAGAAACATAAATCAAATATTAAGAGGATGGTACATCTAGGCCTCAATTTTAATCAATTCATCTATAAAAAGGGATTATATATTCATGGTAACATTGATCACTCACATGTAAGCTATAAGAAGTGGGACCAGAGAGGGGATAAACTCCTCACCTAATTTGAAGAATAAAGCCATCTATCCAAACACACTAACAAGCATGTTGTAATATGTGTATTTTTTTCATTTCTAAAATAATGGTATAAAAATGACCAAAATATATATAAAAATAATAAATCATGACTATATTCAATATTACAAGATTGCAAGAGAATATCCCACAAGGGGCTTACTTGAAAGAAACTACTCTAAGATCTAGGTAGAGGGAATCCAAGCTATTCTAAGTCTATCTCCCAAGAGTCAGCCCCACTAGCCAGCTCCACGTCATGATGGAACATCTTCTATATCTTACACCTATGGGTTGGAAGCATACCCAACAAGAGATGACAAAAAGGAAGTTGTCAACATAAAAGTCGTTATGTGCATAACAATATGGATTAAGCAATACAAGGGAAAATGACCACAAATATAACAAGGCTTCCCATCAAAGAGGAAAAACTACCATCCAAGTGGATATCAAAAGAACATGAATTCTAATAAGATGATAAACAACTATTACACTTGCTATTAATAAAAAACAAGATGTGCCAAATAAACACAATCACATAAATTGAGGCACACAACCTATCATCAACAATATTAAACATGCATGCAAGTGAGAAAAACACAACATTAGTGTAAATATATAGTCAGTGATGATTAGGCCAAAAAACCCATAACCTGGTAAAGAATGACGTACTACCAGACTACCAAAGATATAATATTGAGTGGAAAGGTTCACCATGGGTAGAAAGGTGTGCCCATATATATAATACGAGTGGAAATGTGCATTCAGTAGGGAATAAAATCAAAGAACATCAAAGTGTTATATAACTATAGGCCTACTGAATCACAAACACATGCATACTGTAGAGTCAAACGAAAGTTCATCCATATGAATAGAATTAATGAGATTTCCATCACATAAACATGCAATATGAAACATACACCACATAAGTGTGCAAAATATTTCATATCCACAATTAGGGTTTCATCATAAGGTAAAGTACAATTTATATTCAATAAGAATATTTAACAAAAGATTCATATCATCTAACTCACATGAGTCAACGTGTTAGAGGAGAGAGAAAAGTGTATAGGGTAGCATGCCTCAAAGGACCAAGATAAAGAGAGATGCACATGATTTCTCAATATGATAAAAAATAGATACAACATAAATTATATAGAGTCTACACATATCTAGGGTTAGTTCTAATTCCACATCCAAGTCACAAGCCACCTTCAAAATACTAAATCCTGAATGTAATCTCCGTGTAACCCTTTTCCGTAAGTTTTCTTCTCATTTCTATCCTTTATGTTCTTATTGATGAATTAGTGTAATTTATAGTGGTTTGATGAACATTTGTTCAATAATAATACCATTGGAAGGGTTTCTGCACAAATACCTCAGTGAAAGCTTATTTAAGGATCTAAAATGCAAAATCACCACTTAAGTGGAATAATGGTAAATAAATTTGTGCTAGAAGTGTAAGCCCTCAAGCCCTACTTAATGTTTGAAAAAGCATATTTACTATAATTAAGTGCTCTAAATATTAACTTGTGAGGTGTTTTGAAATCATTAGATAAGCTTAAGTTTCAAGTTTGGTTCGATTTGGATGATGTTTGTGCAAGTTATGCAATTTTTATGCACATTTTGGACTTTTTGTAATTTACCCAAATGGGAGGTTTTCTTTACAAATTGTCACATGCCTTATGATCCTTAGATGTTTCCTTATCATTATCAAGCTTGTTGGGCCATGGGGAGCCTAGTAGTACCTTGGTTTGGAGGTGTTTCTCTTCAAGGGCATTTTAGGGATTTCTCCCTTTATGGATGAGCTTATCTTTAGGAGTTATCAACCAATGGGGTGGTTTCTTTGTTTGGAGGTCGGTGGTGCGCCTGGATAACTAACAATTTATGGCTAAGAAGTCTCTAGGAGATTTGGAACAACTATTTGCATGGCCATAGAAGCTCTAGGCTATGGACACATGGAAAGCTCCATGGACACCTCATGCTTGACTCCTTCCTTATCCATAAAGGCTTGCATGTCCATGGTGTAAAGAAGTGAAACCACCTATCTACTAAAAATTTAAATAATAGAACCTATAGTCCAAACACACTTCAAAGGTATACTTGGAGTGGGTGTAAAAAATTTAAATCTTTATTAATGGTATACAAAACAACCAAAGTATAGCAGCGGAATAGAAACATTGACTATATTCAATTTCTCATAAGGTTACTATAGAACATCTTTACTTACATGTTAGGGTACCTCATAAGGATCCAAGTAGATGGAAATATAAACCACATCAAGATTGTCTCCAAGCTTTAACTCCTTAAGCTAGGTCCAAAACTTTATGCCATGTCCGCCATATCCTTCACCTAGGGTTGGAAGCATACCCCAGCAAGAAGAGAAAATAGAAGACATCAACAAAGGCTGGCATGTGCATACTAAAAAGTAAATTGAGCAATATATGAAATAAAGGACATCAAAGTAAATAGAAGATTCCCATAGAAGAGAAAAGTACCACCCAAGTGGGTATCAAGAGAAAAGAATCACATTAAAGTAGATACTTGCCATAAAACAACATAAAAAGATTGTGCCATATATACATCCACTACCATGGTAGGAAATGAAGAACATATCCTGGAATCGGGACACATAACCCATCATCGTCAACATCAACCTGCATGCATGTGAGATAAGCATAGCCCTAGAACAATATAAAGACAAAGGCGGCCAAGTCCCCTAAACCTGAAGCCTGATAGAGAATGACACATAACCAAACTCCCAATATATGAATGTGGACCAAACCTCATAAATTTGAAACTCGGGTATGGGGCACATAACCTCCATCCCCAAAAAGTAGGAAATTACATGTCAGCTTGACAAGAAATTACACATTTGTCATAAACAAAAACCAATGCAATTACACTACTCTAGTGCTACTGAATCACATATCATGTAAAATGTAGAGGCAAGTAGAAAACTATAGTCAAAATTATACAATGTTGCCATATCATACAATGGACAATCATATACACAAATAAACTTCCACATCATAGTGGGCACATAGTGTCAATAAGTCCAACATGCACCAAGGCACAAGATAAGAGTCCAAGAGAATATCCATGATCAAAAGATCAATAACAAATAAGGTAGTTCACATGAACCATGATTTCCAAAAGAAAAGACATATGTGTAGGCTATTGTCCATGGGACCAAGAGAAAGAAGAATATAGGTGATTTCTCAACATAGAATAATATGGGATGCAAACATACCTTAAACATGTGTCCTAGAAACACTCTTCACCAATCTAGTTGTTCCCAAGATCAACTTTGCCTAATTACAAATTATTCACATGTATTAGAGTTTGTCATATGCATTAATGTAAAGAAAACCCTAGTTTTGGAATTTTTACACAAAACCTCAATTTAGACTCTGAAAACATCACTAGTGATCTAGATAGGCTCTCCTGATTAGAAAACATATAATTTTGTAGATTTTGGAGGTATAAGGATTAAAGTGCATTTTTGGTGATTTTTAAGTAATTAAATCATTTTCTAGAAAATCACCTTCGATAAAAATCGAAACCAAACCATGAAATTATTTTTATTAGAAAGAGAATCTTTTTTTGAGTTTAGAACATATTTTTATTTTTATTTTTTGGACAAAGGAATAAATAGTTATGATTTTTTAATATCGACCAATCAGATGTCGACACCTCAGCTACCCCATTCGAGAGAGGCAAAGAGAGAGAGGGAGAGGGGACCGACTGATGTCTTGGCCCACTAGGAGATGGCCAAATCAGCACCTCGTCAAGCCCACAAGTCTTTAGCTGGGCGCACAACAAAAGTTCAAAATGACGTAAATGCCCCTCCGCATGGTCAGAGATAAAAGGAGGAGATCGACGGTAGAATGATAAAACCATCAAGGGGATCATCCCCTAGCTCAATCACAACCATGGCACCGAGGAGCTCAACCCCAAATTGGGTGATTTCACAATTATTAAACAAACTTAAACCAAAGGAACCAAAAGAAAGTCCAAACAAAGACGAATTTGGTCATACCTTCAATTCGCACGGAGGTGGTGAGGAGAGAGAGAGAGACATGTGTCGCAAGCACTAAATCAAATTCAGTCACTAAGGATCAAAACTCGTGAGCACTTGTGAAATTGAGAAGAGGGATGAGTTCCAGAATATGTGGCGATGGTGTCTGGGTATTTATATAGGAGTTCATAAATCCCAGAGGCTACAGAGAGTTTGGGGCGGCGAGGAGGGCAACTGCCCGTTCGGGCGTTTTTCAAAGAAGAAGATTTAAGTTAGGAAAGTAGGGATCAAAATAAATAGAATTGAATGAGGAATCCACATGTGAAGGAATTGGGGAAAACATAGGAGATTTGAGAGAGATATTGTTGAAAGAAAATCACGCTATTATTGCTTCCAAAAACCAGGACGAGTCGGAGGAGGAAGACGGTCTTGGAACCGCACGATACAAAATCTGACAGTCATAGAGCAAGCCAAGATCCATTAAGTTTAGGATAGCAGGCATGACAACTAACCTTATGAAAAATTGGAAAAATAAATATGTGACATACAATTCCAATTAAATTTCGATTTGAGTATAGTGTGAATGCATTATTTCTTATTTTCTCTCTCTTCGTTTGAGGGTGCAAACAAAACCCAAATTGGATAAAATTTGACACCCAAACTATTTTTGATATTAGGAATCCGAATATGCAATTATATTTTCCTTTTGAGAACTTTTAATGTGTTAAATAATTAAATTCTTATTTTCTCTTTCCTCATGCATTAATGACTTTAAGATTCTCCAAATTTTATGAAACTTCACCCATAAGTCATATTTAATGTGTTGGATATGAATTTGCCATTAATTTTACATATTGGAGTTGTTTGTATACTTATTTAATATTTTGAAGGTTCTACATACTTTCTCTCTCTTGATTTCACCATTTAAGTAAACTTTCTCCAAATTGAATGAAAATTCACCTAAAGGTTATATTTATTATGTAGATTATGAATCCACAATTATTTTTCTCTTTTGTATTCATTTATTATTTTACTTGATATTTTGAGGAAAATATAGATCTTCTCTTTCCAAATTGAATTAGATTAGTTATTATTATGTGAATAATGTGAAACTTGACTCCCAAGGTAATTGGGACCCAAGGAATACGATTTTTTAACTTAGATTCCACTTTTGAGATTTTTTCAATGAGTTTTGTCATAACTAATATTTGTGGCCATTAACATCATTATTACTTAGGTTATCATATTATCATTATTTCTCATCATTTATGTTAACATTATCACCAAAGGGATTATGTGTGATTATATAATTCATGTGACATTTTTTATGTGTCCATTATTGGCATAAGTCTAATGTGTATGTTCTAGGTTACATTAGGGTGATATATTCATGCTTTAGCTCATTAGGACTTTGTTAAACATCTTTTAAGGTCCAAAACTCAACCTAGTTTAGATAAGCTCAAAATGTCAAAGCTCTAGGGTAGGGTCCAAGATCTAGTATGTTACAACACTCCACCCCTTAAAAGGATTTCGTCCTCAAAATCTATAGATCCAAACATCAACAACCAACTACACTCCACCCCTTAAAAAGGTTCAGTCTAACAAGTCAAACTAATCTTTGTCAAGGTATTAGGACTACCCACATATCTCTTAGTTGTGAAAGTTTTAGAGTTTTCTATTTCTCATGTATCCAACTATCAAGTCACCATCTAGGGTTGAGTTATAGGTCCTTTTGTCTCTAACCTATCAACCCTGTATGAAAATACATAAGTCATAGGGTAGGTCAACTACACCTTTAGATCAATCCTAGTCACAACTCCAAAGTCAGAACTAGGGTTAGATTCTAATCAACTAATTCTTGGGTTTCACTATCCATACTTCAGAGAATTCTTCATTGTGACTTCATTCAAGAAATCTTCGATGAAATCCAGATTTTTTTGTGTGCATATAGTAGTATAATTGAAAATATATATTTGGCGATGAAATCTATTCAAGATAAAACAAAATATGGATCCAAAATCAATTGCGGAAACCAAGTCACAATTTTTCCATATTAAGACCTCCTTAAACTACTACTCACTCATGACCTAATCACATCCTCAAATCAAACCTTATTGCATTCTAAGGTGAACATCTCATTTATAGGCAACTTAGCAAAGTCAAGGGTTCTATTAGGGAGACAAAATTGAAATAGTCAGATTTTGACTACCATGGGCTCTGATACCATGTTTTAAAGAAGTGAAACCACTTCTCTACTAAAAATTTGAAGAATAGAACCTCCAGTCCAAACACACTTCAAAGGTATACTTGGAGTGGGTGTAAAATTTTCAAATATTTATTAATGGTATACAAAACAACCAAAGTATAGCAATAGAATAGGAGCATTGACTATATTCAATTTCTCATAAGGTTACTAAAGAACATCTTAGCTTACATGTAAGGGCACCTCATAAGGATCCAGGTAGAGGGAAATTTAAACCACATCAAGATTGTCTCCAAGCTTTAACTCCTTAAGCTATCCAAAACTTTATGCCATGTCCACCATATCCTTCACCTAGGGTTGGAAGCATACCCCAGTAAGAAGAGAAAATAGAAGCCATCAACAAAGGCTGGTATGTGCATACTAAAAAGTAAATTGAGCAATATGTGAAATAAAGGACATCAAAGTAAATAGAAGCTTCCCATAGAAGAGAAAAGTACCACCCAAGTGGGTATCAAGAGAAAAGAATCACATTAAAGGAGATACTTGCCGTAAAACAACATAAAAAAATTGTGCCATATATACATCCACTACCATGGTGGGAAATGAAGTACATATACTAGAATCGGGGCACATAACCCATCATCATCAACATCAACCTGCATGCATGTGAGATAAGCATAGCCCTAGAACAATATAAAGACAAAGGCGGCCAAGTCCCATAAACCTAAAGCCTGGTAGAGAATGGCACATAACCAAACTCCCAATATATGAATTTGTACTAAACCTCATAAGTTTAACATGGGTATGGGCACATAACCTCCATCCCCCAAAAGCAGGAAATTACACATCTGCTCGGTAGGAAATTGCACATCTGCCATAAACAAAAACCAATGCAATTACACCACTCTAGTGCTACTGAATCACATAGCATATAAAATGTAGAGGTAAGTAGAAAAGTATGGTCAGAATTATACAATGTTGCCATATCATACAATGGACAACACATACATCCACATACAAGTGGGAACAAGGTACCACATATCCACAAATAACTTCCACATCATAGTGGGCACACAGCGTCAATAAGTCCAACATGCACCAAGGCACAAGATAAGAGTCTAAGAGAATATCCATAATCAAAAGATCAACAACAAATAAGCTAGTTCACATGAACCATGATTTCTAAAAGAAAAGACGTGTAGGCTATTGTCCATAGGACCAAGAGAAAGAAGAATATAGGTGATTGCTCAACATAGAATAATAGGGGATGCAAAAATACCTTAAACATATGTCCTAGAAACACTCTTCACTAATCTAGTTGTTCCCAAGATCAACTTTGCCTAATTACAAATTATTCACATGTATTAGGGTTTGTCATATGCATTAATGTAAAGAAAACCCTATTTTGGACTTTTTACACAAAACCTCAATTTAGACTCTAAAAACATCACCATTGATCTAGATAGGTTCTCTTGATTAAGAAAACATATAATTTTGTATATTTTGGAGTTATAAGGATTAAAGTGCATTTTTGGTGATTTTTAAGTAATTAAATCATTTTCTAGAAAATCACCTTTGATAAAACTCGAAACCAAACCATGAAATTATTTTTATTAGAAAGAGAATATTTTTCTAAGTTCAGAACATTTTTTTGGACAAAGGAATAAATAGTTATGATTTTTCCAATATCGGCCAATCAGAGGTCGACACCTCAACAACCCCGTTCAAGAGAGGTGGAGAGAGAGAGAGGGAGAGGGGACTGACTGATGACTTGGCCAATTAGAGGTAGACAAATCAGTGCCTCATCAAGCCCATGAGCCTTTGGCTGGGCACACAACAAAATTTCAAAATGATGTAAATGCCCCTCCGCATGGTCAGAGAGAAAAGGAGGAGATCGAGGGTAGAACGGTAAAACCATCAAGGGGATCGTCCCCTAGCTCGGTCGCAGCCATGGCACTGAGGAGTTCAACCCCAAATTTGTGTGATTTCACAATTATCAACCAAACTTAAAGCCAAAGGAACCGAAAGAAAGCCCAAACGAAGATGAATTTGGTCATACCTTCAATTCGCACGGAGGAGTTGAGGAGAGAGAGACGTGCGTCGCAAACACTGAATCAAATTTGGTCACCAAGGATCAAAAATCACGAGCACTTGTGAAATTGAGAAGAGGGATGAGTTCCAGAATATGTGACGATGTTGTTGATGTATTTATATAGGAGTTCATAAATCCCAGAGGCTACAGAGAGTTTGGGGCGGCGAGGAGGGCAACTACCCGTTTGGGCGTTTCTCAAAGAAGAAGATTTGGGTTAGGAAAGTAGAGATCAAAATAAATAGAATCGAATGAGGAATACAAAGGCAAAGTAATTGGGGGAAAATAGAGGAGATTTGAGAGAGATATTATTGAAAGAAAATTGCACTATTATTGCTTCCAAACCCGAGACGAGTCGGAGGAGGAAGACGGTCTTGGAACCGCACAATGCAAAATCCAACGGTCGTGAAGCAAGCTGAGATCCATTAAGTTTATGAAAGCAGGCATGACAACTAACCTTATAAAAAATTAGAAAAATAAACGTGTGACATACAAATCCAATTAAATTTCGATTTGAGTAAATGTGAATGCTTTATTTCCTTATTTTCTCTCTCTTTGTTTGAGGGTGTAAACAAAACCCAAATTGGATAAAATTTGACGCCCAACCTATTTTTGATATGAGGAATTTGAATATGCAATTAGATTTGCCTTTTGAGAACTTTTAATATGTTAAATAATTCAAATCTTATTTTCTCTTTCCTCCTGCATTAATGACTTTAAGATTCTCCAAATTTTATGAAACTTCAGCCACAAGTCATATTTAATGTGTTGGATACGAATTTGCCATTAATTTTACATGTTGGAGTTGTTTATACACTTATTTAATATTTTGAAGATTCTACACACTCTCTCTCTCTCTCTCATGATTTCACCTTTTAAGCAAACTTTCTCCAAATGGGATGAAAATTCACCCAAAGGTTATATTTATTATGTGGATTACAAATCCAAGATTATTTTCCTATTTTGGAGTCATTTATTATTTTATTTGATATTTTGGGGAAAATATAGTTCTTCTCTTTCCAAATTGAATTAGATTAATTATTATTATGTGAATAATGTGAAACTTGACTCCTAAGGTAATTAGGACCCAAGGAATACAATTTTTAACTTAGATTCCACTTTTGGGATTCCTTTTCATGAGTTTTGTCATAACTAATATTTGTGGCCATTAACATCATTATTACTTGGGTTATCATATTATCATTATTTCTCATCCATTTATGTTAACATTATCACCAAAAGGATTATGTGTGATTATATAATTCACGTGACATATTTTATGTGTCCATTATTGGCATAAGTATAATGTGTATGTGCTAGGTTACATTAGGGTGATATATTCATGCTTTAGCTCATTAGGATTGTATTAAAAATCTTTTAAGGTTCAACACTCAACCTAGTTTGGATAAGCTCAGAAGGTCAAAGCTCTAGGGTAGGGTCTAAGATCTGGTATGTTACACATGGGCACCCTTAGCCATGGACACATGGAAAGTAACTTGTCATCTCATTCTTTGCTTATTCCTTATCCATAAAGACCTGCATGACCATGGTCACCCTTATACATGGACACATGGAAAGTATCTTGGACACCTTATGCCTTGCTTCTTCCTTAACCATAAAGCTTTATACACTCCTTACTTACCTCCCAATCAAAATATTTGATCCATATCACCTCCCTCCTACTTAGAACTTTGTCCTCTCTCTATTCGTCCATGAAGGATCTGTCCCAAGGTATAATAAGATGCCATCTTGGTGAAGAAGGTCTTATATGGTTTCATTTAAGTTCATCTAGGGTTTCTAAAGTCACCTTTTAGCATTACCGACCAAGGCAAGTAGGTTTCTTCCCCTTCTCCATTATTTTCCCTACTATTCTTCATCTTTCCACCTTCCTCTAGGTTGGAACCCTGGTCTTCCATGGTGGAAATCCATCTAAAACTCAAAAACTCTTCTTTCCATGTTTCTCTTGCTTAGGGTTTGTATCCTTGAGAAGAAGGTGATTCTTACTCGAGTTTGGAGCTTGTGCTTGGAGCTACCAACCCATCTTGCTCAAGTTTCTTGTTGATTGGGATCTGATCTTCTTCCTAAAGGCAATTTATATAACTTGTTCCACATTTATTGCTTATTATAAGATTGTTAGTTCATATTCTTATGCTTAAATGATGATATCCACCTTTAGATGATGTTCTTGTTTAGGGTTTCATTTATTTACTATTATATACTTTGCTACTAGCTCTAGATGAACCTAAAATGATTGGTACATCCCTCTATGGTAAAGGATGACCTAGGACACATTGTGGGAGGCCAAGTCACATGTCGACCCCTCTCCTCTCTCTTCCTTGCGTACAACTAAATTACTGACATGTCATTTTCTGGTTGGTCAAAATTGAAAAATAATATCTTTTAATAATTAAAAAATATGTTTTTGAATTGAAAAACTAATCTCTATCTAATAAAAATGCTTTTGAGCTTTGATTTTAAGGTTTTTGAAAGGTGATTTTTGGAATATGATTTTAATACATAAAATCCATAAAAATTACAACTTAATCACTATAACTCCAAAATTGATATAAAGATATGTTTTCTTGATCAAGAGAACCTAATTGGTTCAATGGTGATATTTTCAGAGTCTAAATCTGAGTTTTATGAAAAATGTCCAATCTTAGGGTTTCTATGCAATAATGTCCGATATGTACACTAATTAATGTTAATAAATTGAAATAGGCCAAAGTTGAACTTGGAACATCTAGAAGTGGTGGAACTTGGTATTTGAACATGGTAAAGAGATATGTGCATTCTTACACCCTAAGTTGGATATTTAAAAACCAAACCCTATATTCCTTAATGAGGCACTATATGAACCCTATTTTCTCTATTCATGACTCTTTTGCTAAATTGTCTAAAAAAACAGTATTGATATTCTATTTCTTGGGTCTTATACCACACTACCATGTGTCAAATATATGATGCTTCTACTTGCCATATTTTCTCTTAGCATGTTGATCTTATTATACTATTTAGCTAATGTAGTGGTATTTATGTACAACCACCCATAGATAGGGCATGTGTTATTTCACCCTGGGCAATGTATTATTCTCCCCCATATATAATTTGTATAGGTGATTGGGAATGTGTTATTTCTCCCCTCACTTATAGGTTGGGGTCCGGTAGGTGCCTCAACCCCACTTAGTTAATGTATTCAACATTAATCATGCATGCAATTCCTTTACAATTTTAATGTTATGGCAATCATCTATTTTGATTATGCCTCATACTCTTGATCTCTTCATCTATTGATGAAATTATAGCATTTACTTCCATGTTATTATCTTTATTTTGTTCTTGTTCATATTTTTGACACATACCTTATTTTCTTTCCCTCTTTTTGGGTGATTTCCCAACCACCCAGATTTTAGACAAGGTGATGAACAAGATCAAGGAAAACAGGACCGGAAATACATTCAAGACTTGCTTGAAGGATGTCTAGGTTGCTAAAGCTAGATCATTTGTTTTCTCATCTTTTTCTTGTGAAAAATTTATGTAGTGAACAATGATGAAAGCCATGTAATAGGTTTAGTTTCTTTCCCTTTCCACTGCTATTGACATTTTATATACATATGGTGCATGCTTATTTACTTGGAATATTATACATGCATCCCTCAATATCTATTATCTTTATGAAAAGATAGTTTTATATTTCCTTCAAATTTTAATAAGGAGGTGATCTTGCCTCTTTACAACATGGTATCAGAGCCTTTGGGCAGCTACTAGGACATGAAGTTGAAAGCAAGGTTGTCTAGAAAGGATCAGGGTTTGGGGGTTGGCAAATTTTCCTCCGCACCACTAGCTTGGTTTATGAGGTCTCCCAGATCCATATGATACCTACCTGGCCTGAGCTGATATGGATTGTCCAAAACAACATGCTTTTAGGCAATAGTAGCCTTAAACATTCTTTTCTCATCTATGTTTCTATACTCCTGGAAACCTAATATGATAACCTTGCCTTTTAGGAGAATTGACTTGTTTGACAACATGAACAACAACAAGAACTCCAAGGGTTCTACCCAGAATGATTCCAACAGTATAGAAACCCCGGTGACACCATAAGGACATAGTGTGGTGAACTCTAACACCCTGGCCTTACCCCAGAACAAGAGTTGGCCATGTTGCGCCTACTCTCTTCTACAATGGCAGGGCAACTCACCACTGCTACTGCCAGCGCTAACAAGCCAAAGGAGTTCAGCTTGACAAGATTCATCAAGATGCAGCCACATTACTTCAAAGGAAAGAGTCAACTGAACATGGTTGACAAGGTTGATGATTGGTTTTTGGCCATGGACTGGACATTCGAGGGCATGGCATGTCCTCCTCACTAGAAAGTCTACTTTGCAACCTATGTGCTGGATGGACTGGCCCGAGTGTGGTGGAATGGCATAGCCCGCACCAGAGACACAATCACCATGACTTGGGACTAGTTTTTCAAGCTCTTTAAGGAGAAGTACATCACCCGACTTTCTTAAGGAAGAAGGAGGCTGAGTTCTACAACCTTAAGCATGGGGGCATGAGCGTTTCTGACTACATTCAATGGTTCCTATTGTTGGAATGCTATACTGTAGACCTTGGTGTTGAGAGAAGATCGACCCTAATCCTGGAGGGTTTGAGCTATCAGGTTGGCCGAAACCTTGTTCCACAACTTCCACTCACCTTCTAGCAAATGGTGGACAAGGCCTTGGCGATTGAATCTTACCTGGATTCCAACCTTCGGGGCACAACAACAACAAGAGGAAGAATCATGGCGACAATAGTGGTCGTGAGAGGTGCTGCCGGCGCTCCCGCTACCATCCTCCTGGGAGGTGCCCTACCAAAAATTCCCCTACTCAAAGAAATGATTGACCCACACCTACCTACCATGAGTATAGCTAGGTTGGACATATTCGACCTTTCTGTCCCCACTTTCAGCAAGGATAGGCTCCAACCCAACAATCGACCTGACAGCCGCAACAACCACAGCATAATCTACCTCCACAAAACAAAAATCAGAACCAGTAATGACCGCCTGTGCAAAAGCGGAATGGAAGAGTGTTTGATTTGAATACTGAAGAATATGGAGAGGACAAAGAAGTCATTGAAGGCACCTTACATATCAATATGCATCCTATTAAGGCACTTTTTGATTTTGTCTCTTCAAACACCTTCATGTCTTTTCAGCTTGCTTCCATGTTAGAGTTAGAATCTGAATACATGGACTATGTCTTAGATGTAAAAACACCTAGTGGTAGGATATACTCTTATTATCTCAAATTCCCTACCTTGTACCTTTGTATATCGAGTAAGATGTTTCCTTTAGACTTTATCTTGCTCGACATTTCTGCCTTTAATGTTATCTTGGGCATGGATTGGTTGAAGAAGCATGATGCAACCTTATTCTGTTAGGATAAGAAAGTTATCTTATTGCATCCTAATGGAGAGAGACTATGTATCAAGAGTAGGAAGCAAGAGGATGATCAATTCATCATCTCTGCCATCAAAGCCAAAAAACATGTCTCGTAAGGGTGTAGAACATACTTAGCATCTATCATTTTTGATGCCACACCTCATGCTCTATATCATGTAGATGTGGTGAAGAACTTTCCTGATGTGTTTCCTGAGGAGTTGCCCGGACTTCCCCCAACTTGCGAGGTAGAATTTTCCATTGAGCTTATGCCTGGGACTTTGCCCATCTCGAAGCCACCTTACCACTTGGCCCCTGTTGAACTTATTGAGCTTAAGAAGCAGCTTTAAGATCTTCTTGACATGAGTTTCATCTATCCCAATATCTTACCTTGGGGAGCCTCTGTCTTGTTCATGAAGAAGAAGGGCAATTTGTTGCAGATGTGCATGGACTACCGCATGCTCAACCAAGTGACGGTGAAGAATCGGTATCCCTTACCTCACATTAATGACCTATTTGATCAGTAGAAGTTAGCCACCATATTTCCAAAGATGAACCTGCAAAGTGACTACTATCAGATGCGTGTGAAGGATGAGGATGTGCTGAAGATAGCATTCAGAACTCACTATGGACATTATGAGTTCCTGGTCATGCCTTTCGGTTTGACTAATGCCCCTAATGCTTTCATGGACCTGATGAACTGAGTATTCTGCCCTTACCTTGATCAGTTTGTGGTGATGTTCATTGATGATGTTTTATTTTACTCTGAGATGGAAGAACAACATCGCGAACATTTGCGGATTGTGCTCAACACACTGAGAAAACCAACTTTATGCTAAATTCTCAAAATCTGAGTTCTGGATAAAGGAAGTGATGTTTCTGGGTCATGTGATTTCTTTCGGACATATAGTTGTTGATCTTGCAAAGGTAGAAGCTGTGACCAAGTGAAAAGCTCCAAAAAATTCCTTAGAAATTCATAGTTTCCTTGGGTAAGCAGGTTACTATCAGAGATTCATCAAGAGTTTCTCAGAGTTGGCCTTGCCTTTGACCAAGTTGACATAGAAGGAGGTCAAGTTATCATGGACACCTGAATGTGAGGATAGTTTCCAGAATCTAAAGGAGTGCTTGACATATGCACTTGTTCTTGCCTTGCCTATTGAAGGCATACCCTATGTCATTTACATTGATGCTTCCAAATAAGGCTTAGGGTGTGTTTTGATGCAAGAAGGTAGAGTGATCGCCTATGCTTCCTGTCAATTGAAACTGAATGAAGCCAATTGGCCCACACATGATTTAGAGCTAGCTATCATTGTTCATGCTCTAAAAATATGGCAAAACTATCTCTATAGAGTGAAATTTGAAGTCTTCTTCAACCATAAAAGCTCGATGTACTTGTTGACATAGAAAGATCTGAACCTACAATAATGAAGGTGGATGGAGTACCTTAAAGAGTATGAATTTACCATCACCTATCATTTTGATAAAGCAAATGTAGTTGTTAATGCTCTGAGTTATAAGAAGGATCTTGTATGTACTGCTATGAGATGTTATGTGTGGAAGAATCTAGAACATGTTTCTAGTTGGCAACCTCAACCTGTTGATTCAGTGGATGAAGATAAGTTGTGTGTGCACATGGCTATTTTGTCCGTTACGCTAACCTATCTTGGAGGTTGTAGCTACACAGTTGGAGAGTTATGAGCTTGAGGAGATGAAGGTCTTAGTAGAGAAACTGCAATTTGACTTCTCAGTTGGAGTGGGTGGTGCTATTAGCTTCTGACATAGGTTTTGGATTCTTGATGTTGGTAATCTAAGGCAGAAGGTTCTGAGTGAAGCTCATGGATCTAAGTACACGATTCATTCTGGCATAACTAAAATGTACAAGGACCTACAACAAAGCTTCTAGTAGAAAAATATGAAGAATGACATAGCTTTGTTTGTTGCAAAATGTTTGACATGTCAGCAAGTCAAGATAGAGCATCAATGACCTGGTGCTTTTCTTCATCTGCTTGAGATTCCAAAATTGAAAATGGAGAAGATTACCATGGACTTTGTTACTGGCTTCCCTAAGTCCAAGAAAGGTTATGATGCTATTTGGGTGGTGATTGATCGACTCACAAAGTCCGCCCACTTCTTGCCTTTCAAATCCACTTACAAAGTTGTTGATATGGCTCAGTTGTATGTTGAGTGGATAGTTTGTCTGCAAGGAGTGCCTGAAAAGATAGTTTCTGACTGTACCCAAAGTTTACCTACCAGTTATGGAGTCAAATCCAGGAAGAGATGGGGATTGACCTATGATTCAGTACAACATACCATCTACAAACCGATGGTCATTCAGAAAGGACAATGCCGATTCTATAGAATTTGCTTTGTGCTTATGTGACAGATTGGGGAGGTGCTTGGGACAAATATCTGCCATTAGCTGAGTTTTCTTACAACAACAACTACCAAGCTAGTATTCGTATGTCACCTTTTTAAGCTCTCTATGATAGGCCTTGCTTGCATTGGAATGATATTGGTGAATGTTCTCTGGTGAAGACAAATGCTATGGAAATGATGATAGATAAAGTTCAACTGATTAAGAAGCATATGAAAGCGGCTCAAGATCTATAGAAGATGTATGCTGACAAGAAGAGATCTGATGTTAACTTCTTAGTGGGTGACTATTTGTTGTTGAAGATCAAGCCTATACGCTCCATTGCTAGATCTAAAGTTAAAGGAAAATTGAGTCCCCGCTATGTTGGACCATTCGAGATCTTGGATAAGGTTGGAGATTGTGCATACCGCTTAGCTCTTCCTCCTACCTATGATAAGATTCATAATGCGTTTCATGTCTATGTGTTTAAGATGTGAAGGACTGTTCTCACGTGGTTACTATTGAGCCTTAAGAGATCATGAGAATCTGACATATGAGGAGCTACCTGTAAAGATCATGGACTCTCGAGTAAAGCAACTGAAGAACAAGGAGATTGAGTTGGTGAAAGTTTTATGGAAATATCATGGTTTGGAAGAAACCACTTGGGAGTTGAGAGACAAGATGTTGAGTACTCACCCATCTCTTTTTGTTTGAGATTTTAGGGATGAAATTCCTTTTAAGGGATGGAGTGTTGTAACATACTAAATTTTGAATGTAATCTCCATGTAACCCTTTTCCCTAAGTTTTATTCTCATTTATGTCTTTATGTCCTTGTTGATGAATTAGTGTAATTTATAGTGGTTTGGTGAACATTTATTCAATAGTTATACCAATGAAAGGTTTTATGCCCAAATACCTCAGTGAAAGCTTACTTACGGATATAAAATGCAAAATCACCACTTAAGTGGAATAATGGTAAATAAATTCATGCTAGAAGTGTAAGGCCCCAAACCTTGCTTAATGTGTTGAACACACTTAATTACCATAATTAAGTGTTCTAAATCTTAATATAACCTTTTGAGGTATTTTTAAATCATGAGATAATCTTAAGTCTCAAGTTTGGTCCAATTTGGATGTTGTTTGTGCAAGTTATGCAATTTTTATGCACATTTTGAACTTTTTGCAATTTACCTAAATGGGAGGTTTTCTTTGCAAATTGTCACATGCCTTATGATCCTTAGATGTTTCCTTATCATTCTCAAGCTTGTTGGGCCATGGGGCTCCTAATTGTACCTTGGTTTGAAGGTATTTCTCTTCAAGGGCATTTTAGGGGTTTCCCCCTTTATGTATGAGCTTATCTTTTGGGAGTTATCAACCAATGGGGTGGTTTCTTTATTTGGAGGATGGTGGTGGGTGTGGAGACTGACAATTGATGTCTAAGAAGTTTCTACGATATGTGTAACAGTTGTTTGCATGGCCATATAATATCTAGGCTATGGACACATGGAAACCTCCATGGACACCTCATTCTTGACTCATTCCTTATCCATAAAGGCTTGCATGTCCATGGTCACACTTAGCCATGGACACATGGAAAGTGACTTGACACCTCATGCTTTGCTTCTTCCTTATCTATAAAGGCTTGCATGACCATGGGCACCCTTAGACATTGACACATGGAAAGTAGCTTGGACACCTCATGCCTTGCTTCTTCCTTAACCATAAAGTTTTATATACTCCTCCCTTACCTCCCAATCGAAATATTTGATCCATATCACCTCTCTCCTACTTATAAATTCGTCCTCTCTTTGTTTTTCCATGGAGAATCTATCCTAAGGTAGAAGAAGATGCCATATTGGTGAAGAAGGTCTTCTAGGGTTTCAACTAAGCTCATCTAGGGTTTCTAAACTCACTTTTTGGTGCTTTCGACCAAGGCAAGTAGGTTTCTTCCCCTTCTCCCCTGTTTTCCCTGATGTTTTTCTTCTTTCCACCTTCCTCCAGTTCAAAACCCTGGTCTTCCATGGAGGAACTCCATCTAAAACTCAAAAACTCTTCTTTCCATGCTCCTCTTCCTTAGGGTTTGTATCCTTGAGAAGAAGGTGATTCTTGCTCAAATTTGGAGCTTGTGCTTGGAGCTACCAACCCATCTTACTCAAGCTTCCTACTGATTAAGATTGGATATTCTTCCTAAAGGAAAGTTATATAACTTGCTCCACGTTCATTGCTTATTATAAGCTTGTTAGTTCATATTCTTATGCTTAAATGATGATCTCCACCTTTAGATGATGTTCTTGTTTCAAATTTTGTTTCTTTGTTGTTCTATACTTTGTCACTAGCTCTAGATGAACCTGAAATGATTGATACATCCCTCCTAGGGTAAAGGATGACCTATGATAGGTTGTAGGTGGCCAAGTCACGGGCCAGCCCCTCTCCTTTTCTCCCCTCCTCGCTTGCAACTAAATTGTTGACATGTCATTTTCTGATTGGTCAGAATTGGAAAATTCATATCTTTTAAACTGCCTGTCCAAAATTAATAAAAAAATATGTTTTGGAATTGGAAAATTAAGATATATATAATAAAATACATTTTTTGAAAGTTTATTTTTGGAATATGATTTTAATACATAAATTCCATAAAAATTACAACTTATTCACCATAACTCCAAAATTGATATAAAGATATGTTTTCTTGATCAGGAGAACCTAATTAGTCCAATGGTGAGATTTCTAGAGATGAATTTCGAGTTTTGTGAAAAAGGTTCAACCTTAGGGTTTCTATGCAATAATGTGAGATATGTACACTAATGAATGTTAATAAATTGAAATAGGCCAAAGTTGAACTGGGAACATGTAGAAGTGGTGGAACTTGGTATTTTAACACAGTAAGAGGTATGTGCATTCTTACACCCTAAGTTGGGATATTTGCAAACCAAACCCTATATTCCCTAATGAGGCTCTATATGAACCCTATTTTCTCTATTCATGACTCTTTTGCTAAATTTCCTAAAAAATTAGTATTGTATTCTATTTCTTGTGCCTTGTACCCCACATCCATGTTTCAAATATATGATGCTTCTACTTGCCATAGTTTCTCTTAGCATGTTGATTTTATTAGACTATTTAGCTAATGTAGTGGTACTTATGTACAACCACCCATAGATAGGGCATGCGTTATTTCACCCTGGGGAATGTGTTATTATCCCCCATATATAATTTGTGTAGGTGACTGGGAATGTGTTATTTCTCCCCTCACCTATAGGTTGGGGTCTGGTAGGTGCCTCAACCCTACTTAGTTAATGTAGTCAATATTAATCATGCATGCAATTCCTTTACTATTTTAATGTTATGGCAATCATCTATTTTGATTATGCCTCATACTCTTGATATCTTCATCTATTGATGAACTTATAACCTTTACTTCGATATTATTTTCTTTCTTTTGTTCTTGTTCATATTGTTGACACATACCTTATTTTGTTTCCCTCTTGTTGGTTGATTTCCCAACCACCCAGCTTTTAGACAAGATGTTGAACAAGATCAAGGAAAACAAGACCATGAGTAGATTCAAGACTTGCTTGAAGGATGTCTAGGTTTCTAAATCTAGATCCTTTATTTTCACATCTTTTTCTTCTGAAAAGCTTTTGTAGTGAACAATGATGAAAGCCATGTAATAGATTTAGTTTCCTTTCCTTTCCACTACTGTTGACATTTTATATGCATATGGTGCATGCTTGTTTACTTGGAATATTATAGATGCATCCCTCAATATCTATTATCTTTGTGAAAAGGTGGATGTTTTGTATTTCCTTCAAATTTTAGTAAGGAGGTGATCTCGTCTCTTTACACCACCTATTACATCCATATATGAAATAAAGGTTAAGTTCATATTAGTTACATAAACCCTAAAAGTCACCTTTTTATTATTTATAAATTAGGTTATGAAAACCATGTGATCTTATTATTTTTCCGAGTTTATGTTGTATTTTATTTTATTTTTTTGACTTATAGGTTATTATTTATGATTTTTGGAAAATTTAGACTATTAGATAAATCTATAAATATCATACAATTATTAGATCAGAATTATTTGATGAAAACTACACTATTGGATAGAGAATATAAAAATGATTACATTTTTTAATTTTCTAATATATGCATTATTTATTATGAATTACCTAAGATAATAACATTTACACAATTTACTAAATAAAAAGAAAATAATTGTAAGACTGATATAATCCTGCAACCACACAATAGTTCAAATTTGCAAGATAGTGTATATCGGGTAATTACCCTAAAATGAAATCATGCAGTTAACACCAAAAGGAAGCGGCAAAAAGACAAAAATACCCCTCCATCGTGTGAAAAAATAGAAACAAAGGGCCTTTTCATCAACCTTTACACCCGATTTCTATGAATCCAATGTGAGTGAAAAGGGAAAACTAGCTACAAACAAGATCACAGGGGAGATTCCTTACCCAATCCCAATTCTAAAGAACCATACAATGTGCTTCGCAGTGCCCTAAGGCTCAAACCCGCCCTTCTGCTATTACTAGAAGAAGGTTCAAGGTGAAAACTACATCACCGCCCCAAGGAACATGGAAAATAGGTGCGATCAAGATCAAAGTTAGCAAGTAGAGCTTCTGATGAAGAAACATGAGAAATAGTGAATGAAATCTTGAGAATTGGTCAAGGTTTCATGAGTAAGAGAGAAAAGGGGAAAGGAAAATACCACAAAAAAGATGCAATCGGTGGCCCCAAAAGATTTGTAGAGTTGTAGGGAGGTAATCTGGGTAAGCTCCAAGATGCATTGTGATGAGATTCTCATTGATGAAACAAGGGAGACATTAGAAGATACAAGGAGTAAGGATCCTATGTTGGAGGGTGAACGGAAGCATAGGGCCCCCAATGATCCATGTGAGAAGATCTGAGGGAGTCATGGTGATGGTTTTATAGGGTCTGTTGGCTTGTGGTTGCAAGGAGGACAAAAGGAAGGGGACATTTGGAGGAAATAAGGGAAGAAGGGCGGCCATGATGGTTGGAGATTTATATGAGGTGAAACCCTAGAAAACCGGGTATCATGAAGTGCAAAATCGGGTTATGATTCCAACTAAGAAGAAATCATGCAAGAAAGTGGAAATATGAAGGAGGAAACACTTAGGAAAGATCTGTGCTACAATTTTGTGAAAATCGAGTACTTGCCTAAACCCACCGAGGTTGAAGAAAAGTGAGTGATCACTTGGATCATAATCTAATGTTAAAGTGAGAGTCTATGTTTCATAGGGAAAAGGCAAACTAGTGTGACAACACTAAATTTAGATAAACTTAAGGAAAGTCAAAAAATGAACTAACGTGACATATAAATCATAATTTAAAACCAAAACTATATTCATATACGTATTAGGAAGGTATTGTTATTAGTATTTGATTTCTCAATTAAATTAGGTTATCTCAAGTTATCCAATTCAGCTCAAACTTGGCACTATTGGGAACCAAAAAACCCACTTTTAGATTATATTTAATATTTTAGACTTTATTTTTATGTTTTTAGTACAATTAGGGTTCAACCTACTCATATTTATATAATTCATTATGCATCACATTAATCCTTGCTATTTAGGACTTAGAATCTAACTATCATCATTTTTCTACCATCAAGGTCACATGATATTATATAATATGAATTATGACATTTTACTCATTAATCCCATTTTGTCCATTCATTTCAATATTAACCTAAATAATTACACATTTATAATGTTTACTTATATGGACATGTATTTATTGTTACATTATATGGTATTAGTCATGTATTGTCCACCTGAATTATCCTTTTATATTTATTCACCTTTGATTACCAACTATGCTCATTTAAGTCATTAATTGCATATCTATGTATGATGTGACATGTGTTATGTATTTAATGAACTCATTTACATATCAAACCATGTTTAGGTTATTAGGTCCATTCCATATATGTTATGTGATTAAACACCTAATGTTACTAATATATTCATGAATATCACCAAGGATGTATGGGTTAGGGATCGTCAACTCCAACTTAGGGTTTAGGTTCCACATATTCTTTTCATCGTCATATGAGGGCTTATAGGTTTAGAGTATGATACACACACAAATATGTATATATAGACATATATATGGTTGTTCATCTATTGGTCGATGAGTAGCCTGGATTTTCACTACCTGTCCCGCCAAAAAAGTAACTATTTGATCATAAATTTAACTCTCTAGACAAAAAAGTAACTATGTTGATAAAAAAGTAACTATACGACTAAAAAGGTAAGACCATGCAGAATATACAACAAATATATATGTAATTGTATATTTGTTATATCTATTATAAATTTAACTATTTTTGCATTAAAAGCAACAATTTGCAAGGTAAAGTAACTCTCTACATGTGCAAAGTAAGAAACTCCAAAAAAGTAACCAAAAGAGGGGGCGGGTAGCTACCCACGCGGGCATTGAATATGGGCCCTATATATTCATGTAATCTTAGCTAATGTTTATACAAAAGTTACAACATTACATGTGCTATTAATGTTCGTTAAGGTACAAACTAGTGCATCAAGGTTTATATGTATCCTTGTTTGGTCAAATTCAAAAGCTTCCAGTATATAAGCATGGCATATAAGGGATTATGGTTTCTATAAGGAGTGGGACCCCAGAGAAAAACCACTCCCTACTAAAATAAAAAGGCAACATCTCAAATCAGACACCAACATAATTTTTTTCTTAAAAGGGATGATAACCAATTTATTCAACATGAATGTATCATAACACCAAAGTAGAAATATAATATAAAGATGTATCTAACAATCACAAAGCTTGTTATCATCACTAGACTTTCACCACACAAGATGATATAAAGGAAAAACTAACTAATATATAGGACTAGATGAGAATCACCTAACAACTTTAATAAGGTCTCCCACAAAGATCTGATTAAACTTGTTGTGGTCCGGGTCCAACCTAGTTGTCTCCTCCTTGACCTGTTCCTGGGGTTGGAAGCGTACCCCACAAAAGGAAAAGAAAAGATAACATCAACAAAAAGCTGGTATGTACATGCTAAGAGAAATTGACCGATATAATGAGATAAGGATCTAAAATAAAAAGTTTCCCATAGAAAAGTAAAGGACTACCCAATCAGGCATAAAAGATAAGAATCTCAATAAATGAGACAAATAAGAGCAAAGTATAAAAATAAAGCATCCATGTGTTTCACCTGTGATAATACTAGACAATATAAACATGTATGTAGGAAATAACACATCCACCAAAAATAATGTGGGGTGAGTAGGGTCTTGTATACATCTACTCTAAAATATGGGGTGGCAGGGTCTATCAACATCTTCCTGGGCACATCTGCCCTATATATTATCATATGCAGTAATTTTCACATCTGCATGCATATGTGAGAATTTTCACATCCACATAAAATAACATGTAACATTATACTAGCAGTCACCATATGATTCATAATAAAAGAGTAAGTATAAAAGAGAATAAGAGAGACAAGAACATCCAACAAAATAAAGTAGGATAAGAGGATCCATACCATCACATAATATTCCATATAAACATCCACTACAATGGTGGGCAAAGAAGCACATTCACAAAAGAATGTTCCACCATGAACAAAGCATAAGAAAATACCAAGATAATGTCCAAATATGATCACAAGATCATTACCAAATAAAGTAGTTCACATGAACCTTAACTTTCAAAAGAAAGAATATTGTGTAGGCTATTGTCCATATGACCAAGAGAAAGAAGAAAATAGGTTATTGCTCAATAAGAATAATAGGGGATACATACACAACTTACTTAAGAATCTAAATAGTCCAAAGTCATTCCTAGATCCAAGCCTAGGCCTCCAAAACACCTATGATGCATATATGTAGAATGAGGTCAAGTTTACATTAATTATTCCAAATCCTAAAAATTGCCTTTTTAATATTAGTGAGTTAGGTTATAAAAAACCACACATATTTTAGATTATCTTTTTCGGAGTTCATAACATATTTTTATTATATTTTCTGACTTATAGATATTTAGTTATGAATTTTACAAGTTATTATCTATTTAGGTAAATTCATTAAAAATCACTATTTATGAAACATCAAATTTAGGCAACAAGATTAACACCATTAGAAAGCTTATATTTTTCTGAATTTATTGACTATTTATTTCTAATTTTCTGTTTAGTAGATAATTCATTACAAAATTTTGAAATTTGGCTAATCAAAGAAATCCATGTCAGCATAGACCCGCGAGAGAGTAAAAGAGAGAGGGCACGCGTGCTGAGTTGGCCCAATCAGAGTGGGCCAACTCGGTCGGCCCCACCAACAACCTGGCTACTCGAATCAGTGCAAAAAGAAAAACAAGTGACTGTGAAAAGACCAAAATTCCCTAAGGCAAAAAATCAAGCACAGAAGAAACAAGAAGGATTTAGGGGAATCATTCATGAGGATTGTCCCCCACTCTTGATCCCTCACCATGATTGAAGCATGGCCATCTAGTAGAGTCCACAACCCGCTCCTCAGACATGCTCGACCATAGGTGAAGACCTCCTGAGCTTCTCGACATCAAGCCAAAGTTGACAAACCTCAACTCGGAACCATTGGTGCACAGAGTCACAGGGTCGAAAAGCTTTGTTGAAGATCGGTGGAATCACAAGAAGGTCATGGTCACAAACACACAAAACCAACAAAGCAAATGCTCAAGCACCTTCATCCGAAGCCAATGAACATGAGCGAACAAAACCAGAATCATGAATCCAAAGACGCGACAAACCCAAAAAAATTGCTCATGACAACAACACATATAGGTGCTCTACACGACCCGACAAAATAGACCACGATGTGATCAAAGAAGGATGGGAAAGGGTAAAGGGATTTACCAGGAGCGTGTATGAGCTAGCAATCGAGTTTCAACACTGCCTATCCACTGCAATGACCACTGGAGTTCAGAGAAGGAAACGAGTAGATCGAGCACTATGAAAGGGTATCTAGGCAAATTGATGGCACAAGAGAGTTGCAAGGAGGGCGAGAAAGGTTTTAGGGCACTCACAAGAGGACAAAGCACAGAGGGCGTTCACCTTTCAAAATGGTGGAGAGGGTTGAAGTGGGCATTTCCAATTTATAGGGTTCTAGGTCTCAAGCAAGGGATCAACATGTGCGGAATGGAATAAGGAATTCATAGGAACAAAAATCGCGAGCAAAGGTCGAGTGTAGGCCGAGAAATCCCGATTGGAAGGTACTGCGTGTGAACAAGCCTTGTTTCCTTATTCAACAAGAGGTAAAGGTTGAGCTAGCAGCTGTCTGATCGAGAAATGAATGGCCCAGATCCACACACGCTTAAACAAAGTAAAATCAATAGCGTGACAGCTAAATATCACTCCCAATCAAATTGGAATAAAGTGTAAGTACATTAATTACTCTTTTTCTCTTTCTTCTTTTGAGGGTGCAAATAAACTCCAAATTAGATGAAATTTTTCTCAAAGGCCAATTAAGGCACGTAGATTCCGATATGCAATTATATTTCCCTTTTGAAGACTCTTGATTCATTAAATTAGCAAATCTCATTTTCTCTTTCCTCATGCATTAATGTCTAGCTCTAGGATTCTCCAAATTTGATGAAATTTAACCCACAAGTCAAATCAAGTATGTTGGATACGAATTTGCCCTTAATTTCACATATTGAAGTTGTTTGTACATTTATTTAATATATTGAAGGTTCTACACACTTTCTCTCTCTTGATTTCATCTCTTAATCAAATATTCTCCAAATTAAGTGAAAATTCACCCAAAGGCATATTTTAATGTGTAGATTACAAATATAAGATTTTTTCCACTTTTGGAGTCATTAAGTATTTTATTTCATATTTTGAAGGAAAATCACCTTTTCTTTTCTAAATAAAATAGGTGTGATTATTATTATCCTAAATTTTGTGAAACTTATCATTCAAGTAAGCTTAAACTCAAAGAAAATGAATATGAAGTTATTCTTATACAATTAATCTTCCTTTAATGAGTTTTAAATTATCAGCATCTATGACCCATTATTATTTTAGTTGCATATTATCTCATTATTGTTATTATCATTCTTAAAATACCACCATATTACAATCAAAAGATTATATGACACTTTTATGTACGAAATCTTATATATTTACCTTTTATTTCATTTAGTAATATTTTCTCCCAATTATGAACACATAGTTTTTCTATGCATATTATCTCTCTTGTGACATATTTTATGTATCTTTTATTGAACTTATTATTAACATGAGAGCATTAGTTTATATGTCTACATGTTGGGATGATTTATTCATGTACTGGTAACTATTATCATGTGTATCTTTTATCCTTGTTTGGCTAAGCCCTATGAACTAGGTTTCTATCCTCTTAAACTTGGAATAGGATTAGGTTCTAGATTTTGGTATGTTACAACATACCACCCCTTAAAGGGTTTTCATCCTCAAAAACTAAACACAAACTATTTACCTCCCCTTAAAAGGATTCATCTTATTAAGTCAAACTACCTTTCAGATACAAAGGGTTCCACTATACTTCCTCACATCCTCTACATAAACTTCATGCAAAAAGAAAACACAACTTGTAAATCCTAACTATAGAACTATGGATCATCTTGTTCATGTTCCTCCTCATGAACTTATTCACCATCTAAAGAAAAAACTCTTCCAGATCTTCTTTCCACAGGTCTTCTACCATTATTGTTGCCATTATTCTAATGAGGTGCTTGTTGTTGAGCTAGTGCTTGTCCATTATGAAGCTTGGGGCACTCAGGGCGAACATGTCGTGGTTCATTGCAATGATGACATATTGGTACCCTATCCCTTCTTCATGCAACGTCCTCTGGTCGATGATCACCTTCAGGGTGCTTCCTTTTATGATTGTTCTCCTTGTGCACATGGAACCCATGATATGACTCCACAACTAAGGCCTTATCTACCATTTATTGAAAGGTCAAAGGTAGTTGTGGAATAAGTGCACATCCCACATTGTAGTTAATTCTTAAAAGGAACACGTCATCCCTACGTTCCTCACTCAAACCAACTGCATAACATTCCAACAACAGAAACTTTTGTACAAATGTAGAAACATATAGGGAACCTTGCTTCAAACCGTACAACTCTACTTCCTTATTCTTTAGTGCAACAATGAAGATGTAATTCCCACGAAAAAGCACCAAAAAATTATCCTAGGTCATGGTTGAGATGTCTCTAGTTCTTGCAATTCTATTCCACCAAACTCGAGCAGGTCCGTCTAGAACATATGAAGCAAATCTAATCTTCCGGTGTGGAGGGCATGCCATACCATCAAAGGTCCTTTCTATGGCTAGTACCCAATCATCAACTTTGTCCACCATCTCTAGATCTCCTTCACCCTTGAAGTAGGGTGGTTGTATCTTCATGAATTCCATTATGGAATACTCCTTAGGCTTTTCAGGCACATACATGTTGTTCATCTTCCCTGCCATAGTTGTAGCAAAAAGTTGTCAGAACATGGCCAACTCTTGCCCATGAGAGATAACTATGCCCATTCTACCAGAGGTTGGGGTTTCCTGACCTACCGAGGGTCCACTTCCAGTAGGAGGAGTGCCTTGAGTCACTATAGTGGTAAAGGGTGGATCCATCCTTGACATCCCGAACCAAGGGTTCTAGGATGTCTCATATGGTTGTCAACAGTCGAGTTATCTCCCACCATGAGGTTTTGCCTGCACAAGGCAAGGGTACTAGGTATAAGCAACCTATGAAAAAGGTAAACATCCTAAGGGAGACAAAATTGACATAGTTAGATAGATGACATCCACAGGCTCTGATACCATGATGTAATGAGTGGGACCACATAGGGGAACCACTCCCTACTAAAATAAAAAGGCAACATCCCAAATCAGACACCAACACAATTTTTTTCTCAAAAGGGATGATAACAAATTTATTCATCATGAATGTATCATAACACCAAAGTAGTAGCAGAATATAAAGATGTATCTAACCATTACAAAGCTTGTTATCATCACTAGACTTTCACTATGCATGGTGATATAAAGGAAAAACTAATTATATATAGGACTAGTTGAGGATCACCTAACAAATTCAATAAGGTATCCCAAAAAATTTGATTAAACTTGTTGTGGTCCTGGTCCAACCTAGTTATCTCATCCTTGACTTATTACTGGGGTTGGAAACGTACCCCCAAAAAGGAAAAGAAAAGATAGCATCAGCAAAAAGCTGGTATGTGCATGCTAAGAGGAAATCGAGCAATATAATGAGATAATGATGTAAAATAAAAGACTTCCCATAGAAAAGTAAAGGACTACCCAATTAGGAATAAAAGAAAAGAATCTCAATAAAAGAGACAAATAAGAGAAAAGTATAAACATAAAGCATCCATGTGGTTCACCTGTGACAATACTAGATAATATAAACATGTAGGTAGGAAATAACACATCTAACAAAAATAATGTGGGGTCAGCAGGGTCTTGTATACATCTACTCTAAAATATGGGGTTGTAGGGCCTGTCAACATTTCCCTGAGCACGTCTGTCCTAAATATTTTCATATGCAAGAATTTTTCACATCTACATGCATATGTGAGAATTTTCACATCCACATAAAATAACATATAACATTATACTAACAGTCACCACATGATGCATAATAAAAGAGTAAGCAACTATAAAAGAGAATAAGAGAGATAAGAACATCTAACAAAATAAAGTAGGATAAGAGTATCCATGCCATCACATAATGTTCCATATAAACATTCACTACAAAGGTGGGCAAAGAAGCAAATTCACAAAAGAATGTTCCACCATGAATAAAGCATAAGAAAAGACCAAGAGAATGTCCAAATATGATGACAAGATTAGTACCAAATAAAGTAGTCCACATGAACCATAATTTTCAAAAGAAAGAATATTGTGTAGGCTATTGTCCATAGGACCAAGAGAAAGAAGAAAATAGGTTATTGCTCAAAAGAATAATAGGGGATGCAAACATACCTTACTTAAGAATCTATACAGTCCAAAGTCAGTCTTAGATCCAAGCCTAGGCATCTAAAACACCTATGATGCATATATGTAGAATTAGGGTTAGGTTTACATTAATTATTGAAAACACTAAAAATAGCCTTTTTAATATCAGTGAATTAGGTTGTCAAAAACTAGGCCATATTTTATATTATCTTTTTTTTGAGTTCATAACATATTTTATTATATTTTCCTAACTTATTGATATTTAGTTATGAATTTTACAAGTTATTATCTATTTAGGTAAATTAATTAAAATTCACCTTTTATGAATCATCAAATTTAGGCAACCTAGATTAACACCACTAGAAAGCTTATATTTGTATGAATTTATCGAATATTTCTTTCAAATTTTCTAATAAGTAGATAATTTATTACGAAATTTTGAAAATTGGCTAATCAAAGAAATCCATGTCAGCATAGACCCACGAGAGAGGAAAAGAGAGAGGGCACACATGCTGAGTTGGCCCAATTAGAGCGAGCCAACTCAGACAACCACCACCAACCTGGCTACTCACATTAGCACGAAAAGAAAAACAAGCAACCAAGAAAAGACCAAAATGCCCCTAAGGTGAAAATCAAGCACATAAGAAACATGAGGGTATTCAGTAGAATTATTCATGAGGATTGTCCCTCGCTCCTGATCCCTCTCCATGGCTGAAGCATGACCATCCAATAGAGGCCAAAACCCGCTCCTCGGATGCGCTCGGCCATAGGTGAAGACCTCCTGAGCTTCTCAGCATCAAGCCGAAGTCGACGAACCTCAACTTGAAACCATTGGGGCACAAACTCATCGGGTCGACAAGCTTTGCCAAAGATCATTGGAATCACAAGAAGGTCATGGTCACATGCACAAGAAACCAATGAAGCAAATGCTCAAGCACCTTTGTCCGAACCCAACAAATACGAGCGTATAAAATCGAAATCTTAGATCCAAAGACGCAACGACAAACCCAAAAAAAATTACTCAGGAGAACAACGCATATAGGCTCTACACGACCTGCCAAAATAGACCACAGGGTGATCGAAGAAGGACGGGAAAGGGTAAAGGGAGTTACCAGGAGCTTGTGTGAGTGAGCAATTGAGTTCCAAACACCGCCTATTCACTGCAATGATCGCCGAAGTTTAGAGAAGGAAATGAGTAGGTCAGGTACTATGGTAGGGTATCTGGGAAAATTGATGGCAGAGGAGAATTGCAAG
Source organism: Alisma plantago-aquatica (assembly GCA_963693085.1). Lineage (NCBI taxonomy): Eukaryota > Viridiplantae > Streptophyta > Magnoliopsida > Alismatales > Alismataceae > Alisma > Alisma plantago-aquatica. Next base: position 1,195,213,052 of record OY856409.1, read on the forward strand.
GAGGTTGAGAAAGGTTTTAGGGCACTCATGAGAGGACGAGGCACATAGGGTGTTTGCCTGTGAAAAATAGTGGAGAGGGTTGTATTGGGTGTTTCCAATTTATAGGGTTCTAGGGCTCAATAAAGGGATCAACATGTATAGAAATGAATAAGGAATTCATAGGAACAAAAATCACGAGAAAAGGTCGAGTGTAGGTCGAGAAATCCTGATTCGAAGGTACTGCATGTAAACAAGCCTTGTTTCCTGATTCAGTGAGAGGTAGAGGATGACCTGATAGCCGTCTGATTGAGAAATGAACAACCTAGATCTATACATGCTTAAACAAAGTAAAATCAACCGCGTGACAAATAAAGAACACTCCTAATCAAATTGGAATAAAGTGTGGGTGCATTAATTTCTCCTTTTCTCTTTCTTCTTTTGAGAGTGCAAATAAACTCCAAATTGGATGAAATTTTGCACATAGGACAATTAAGGCATGTAGATTCTGATTATGCAATTAGATTTCCCTTTTGAAGACTCCTGATTAAATAAATTAATCTCATTTTCTCTTTTCTCATGCATTAATGGCTCTTGGATTCTTCAAATTTGATGAAACTTCACCCACAAATCAAATTAAGTATGTTGGATACGAATTTTCCCTTAATTTCACATATTGAATTTGTTTGTACATTTATTTAATATTTTGAAGGTTCTATACACTTTCTCTCTCCTGATTTCATCTCTTAATCAAATATTCTCCAAATTGAGTGAAAATTCACCCAAAGGCATACTTTAATGTGTGGATTATGATTCTAAGATTTTTTTCCACTTTTAGAGTATTAAGTATTTTATTTCATATTTTGAAGGAAATTTACCTTTTCTTTTCTAAATAAAATAGGTGTGATTATTATTATCCAAAATTTTGTGAAACTTATCATTCAAGTAAACTTAAACTCAAAGAAAATGAATATAAATGTATTCTTATCAATTAATATTCCTTTGATGAGTTTTACATAATTAACATTTGTGACCCATTATTATTTTAGTTGCATATTATTTCATTAGTACTATTATCATCCTTCAAATACCACCATATTACAATCAAAAGATTATATGTCACTTTTATATGCGAAATATTATATGTCTACCTTTTATTTCATTTAGTAATATTCTCTTCCAATTATGAACACATAGTTCTCCTATAAATATAATCTCTCTTGTGACACATTTTATGCATCCTTTATTGAACTTATTATTAACATGAGAGTATTAGTTTATATGTCTACATGTTGGGAGGATTTATTCCTATATTAGCATGTTAGGGATTCACTTATATAATATCACATATATCTTTTATCCTTGTTTGGCTAAGCCCAACGAACTAGGTTTCTATCCTCTTAACCTTAGAATGGGATTAGATTCTAGATTTTGGTATGTTATAGTTTCTGTAGTTAGGATACTGGTTTCAGTATGTTACATAAAAGTTGTTTTTGATTTTTTTTTTCAAGTACTTGGGTACTAATGACATGTTGGTAGATATTTCTCTTTACTTGTTGAGGTCTTTGACATCAATACCAATGTAATGTGAAACCTACACGACCAAACACGTAAGGATGCATAAGGGGATTAAAAATTACAATGGTTCTTAATTATGTAGATGTTGATTTTGTGCCCAATCGATTGATTGGGTAAGCTAGTCAGTTGACCAGATGGTTTAGAGAAATTGATCATATGATCATTAGTTGATCGGATGATTACCATTTGAGAAACTAGACAATAGATTGGCTACATAACCCAATCGATCAACTAGATATACAAGTTAATAAACAACAAGGAAAAATGATAGCTATTCAATTTAGAATCTATTTGTTCATCTAAATATTATAGGAGTGGCCAACCAGTTGATTGGGTGTACAATCGGTCAACTGGTGACCCAATTGTAGACTAGATAAGGAACTAGTAGATTGGAAGTTTGTCTGAGTACTCCTAGTTTGATTATATTTTGAGTGCAATTAGGAACAAAATTATATTTTTGGGAAATCTAAGCACATGACTCTCCTATATAAAGGGGTGGATATCTAAAGGTAGGCACACACATTGAGACATAAGTTGTCTCAGATTTCTTTCTCCTAGAGAGAGAAAAAAATCATCCCAAGGATGACAAACCCACACTAAGAGGACAAGGAGAGCGAGTTATTCTAGTATGTCTACTACTATGTGTACTACTTCTTCTTGGCCACCAAGGTGGTACACTTAATATTCTCGCATATGCATGGATGATTTAGAGGCAAAGATCCTCAAGCAGAGGCTTGAGGAAATCTACTTCTCAAAGGACAAGACAAGGTGTCTCCACAACATTAAGGCAGCAACAACAACAATTACTTTGGATCTAGATTTAGAAGTGAAATTTCTACACTAACATAAGTCTATTTGTTGGATAGCTAGTGTGTGCCAAGGTATATTATATCCCTTCTATGTCTTTAATATACAAAATTTTATAGCTACAACGTGTTTGTTGGGGAAAACTATATTTCTGTTGTTCCCCATCTGTAAAAGCCGTACACTACTCTCAAACAACTATATAAGCCTCTCTAAGGACACGACGAAGAGATATGAGCATAGTGGATTCCTCCAGAGTATCCCTCTTGTGGCTTTATTGCTCTATATATGTTCACCATCCCATAGTATACTAGTTTTCCCTCCCTCAATAGAGCTCATAATGTAAGGAATGTTGTTGTTTGGTAAACCCACATTGATGATGGTGTCCCAAACAAAATCACAAGACATACAATCATAAGCCTTATAGTAATAAATCTGAATCGCCATATACATAGCTAAATTCAGCCACATATGGAATTTTTGGCTTCTTGGACCATTGTGATCTTGTCTAATATTATCCAACCTAGCACGAAACTACTTTTGAAGAAATCCATATAGGCATGAAACTCTATAGGTGTTCCACCATGATTTTTGAGCATAACTTCAAGCATGTATTATTAACAAAAATTGGGTGGAGATGGACACATCCCATTGGAATAGAGTTTTAGAAATAAGTGCAATCACATACATAATCACATATGCCTAGCTCGAGGGAATGACCTAGTAGAGAACTAGTTACAATCATCAATCCATCTTTAATTGTTGGCTAGTTATCTTGGATGAAACCAGGACCCATTGTTGTGTGAACAACAAGCCTTGCATCACTCCAGCTTCTCCACCATTTGCCTGAGTTCATAGCACATTGGTAGCTACTTTACTCATTGAAGCATCTCAATATTTAGGATTTGGAATTGGCATGGCATACCATTGTGCTCCATCTATTATAGGCAACTCTCTACCATAAACTATCTTCTGTAGTGATCAAGGACCATGGTTTTGAATTGCTGCTCATCAGTAATCCATGTACCATATTTATTTTTCAAAGTAGTGATGATATCCCTCCTTCACTGACTTTTGACATAGACATGGAAGAAACAAGAATTGTCAGCATTACATATCCAATTCTAATGATTTTCCCACCTCCATTATTACTCCTCCATTGCCAATAACTCCTCATATTTATTTGTAGTTGTAGATATTCCGTGTTAAGCTACACACTATGAGATGACTCGAGACTTAGTTGTAATTTTTTTATTTTTAATCACACACTCTCTTTCCTCTTTGATGCCTTATTCACATTCTTTCTATCCCACTTCATGATCTTACCCTTAATCCTATTCTAGGATTTGTGGAATGAGTTGTCATTGGTCCATTTATGATTAAGAAGAGACTTAAACTCCTGATTAGATCCACATGTCGACTTGGTTTTGAACGTGAACTTATTTTGGTGCCTTTCTTACATAGTTGAGCAGGACATGGATGCGAGTAGAACTAATTCTTGGCAAGTGCCTAGCCATGCCTCCGTTGTGATGTCGGACCCAATCATCATTGTCTAAGTAATGATCTCGCCTTTCATGGTGAAGCCCTTTCTTGTATGTAAACCATGGTCCTGAGAATCCAAAATGATGATAATTGCTTCTTGAAAAGTAGGAATTTTGCATTTAGATGAAATTATCTCTAGGTTGATAGACTTGATGAGTCCATAAATATTTCACTTCTAGGAAAGAAGAAAAATAGATGACCATTGGGACATGTTGTTGTGTAACCATAAAAGTATACATTTCCACTGATGGAGAGAAGTTTCAAATAGATTTGTAATGATGTTACTAATGTGTATAATAATTATTTGTATATAACCCACAAACTACAATGACCTACTATCATTTGATCTCTATAGGAAAACAAAGTTCTCTCTTAGTCTCTATCTTTTCATTTATACATTTAGTTTTAGTTGTATAGGAAATATATGACTAATGACCAATAGGTGATTTTTGTACACAAACCGAACCTACTCATATATCATTGGTTTATCCTTTGACATGTGACCTTGTCATGCATGTACAGTTTCTTGTAGCACTAGCTCAATAAAACCAGTTAATTTGTGATTATTAGTTACTTATTTCCATTAGTATCATGAGAGCATGGTTTGATTTTTTGAAATCTTTTTTTGATATTATTTTCATATATATTATGTAGCAGTTGCATATTAAATTTTGTAATAAATATTTAATTAGAGGTTACTTTCATAACAATAATTTCCTACTATATACTACTTTGAATGTTAATTATATATAATTGTAGACCAAAAAAATGAAAAAAAAACTTAGGATTGTTATGTATGATGTCTAATTATAAACATCAAATTTCAACTAGTTATGGCTATTAATATACAACTAAATGTATTAAATTGATATATTTAATATACTGGACTATTAATATCGACTAATTTTAGTATTTGTCCCAACTTTATGAATAATGTCAAACCTAAATTGAAAATACCTTCAGTATTTTCTCTCTTTGATGATCTATAGCATAAACTATAAAGTATCAATTGAAATTGATTATTAATGTGGTGATATATATACTAATTTCTTCATTATGTTATTGAAAATGCTGTCAAAATCCCCACTATAATAGTTTTGAATCTTTCATTCACACATGTAGGAGCCCCCTTCGTTCCAATGTCAACATATGATATTATTTCATTATATAGTGTATTTATGTAGATCACCATGGTAAAATTTTGTGTCTGAATTCCTCTATTTAGTCTTTGAAAGATGTCAAAATCTTATGTAGATGGAGCAGAGATGTCAAAATTTTTGGTCAAAATTTCTATAAATTTTTGTCTTTCAGCTATCAGAAACGGTCCCCAAATCAAAATTTTAATCCATGCATGGGAAAAACCTAGTGTAAAAACTCACAATATAGGACGTTATGTCTCTATAAATTTGTATTATCTTATTTCTTGATTGAAAAAACTTCCAATATTCCTAGATCAGTTCCACATAATCCCGCATTTCGGAGGATGGTATGTAAAGTGAGTCTCATTAACATATGATGGGGTCCCCCTACCCATCAATCACACCTCATCAGTTGAAACTGATTTTTCTGAGTCTCGTATATTAACTTGATTGGTTAGGGGCATAACTAGGATTCTAAACTTGGGGGTAGGGGGAAATTCTACTTCACCAACATGCTTTAAAATAACAAATGAAACCATATCTACTTTAGTTTGTTGCATCATAGATGTTTATGTGTTCACTCTGAATTGGAAATTACTTTGACCTTTTATAATTGCAACATAATATATTATAAATACAAAGTATGAAAGTTATTTGAACTTGTACACGAATATGCTACTTTTTATTAAATAATTAATACTCACAACTAATTCTATAGAGACGCGATTGTGCAAGCATAATTGAGATATGTGAAGGAAAGGTAACTATGAAATTTAAAAAATAACATTAGTGAACAACTTTAAATCAATTTGCCATCATGGTTTAGGATTACACTAAGCAAATACATTTCAAATAACTTAGCTTTAGATGTTTACATAATGATAAAAAAGTAGATAAGTTAAATAAATGTTGATAGATCCGTGTGAAGTGTGTACATCTTCCATCTTTTAAATATGAAAATAAATGGATCAACAACATAAAATTAAAAATAAAATTCAAATATTTTACATATTTTGTAATAAGTTAGTTGTTGATTGATAAAGTTTTTATCAAAATATTTATCACCCAAAACTAAATGAAGTGTCTATAATACATTTGTTGTTGGCTAATGACACAAAAACTGCTGCCTAACATATTAGACTATCAACACGCCCTAGTCAAAAGGCTACAAACGTGACTCTTACACTATACTAAAAAAATAAAAGATTTTTTCTCAAATATTTTTTAATTTTCAAAATATAAAAGAACATGAGTGGAATGCAATAACTTAAATGAATAAAATAATGGAATGTTATAAGAAATTTCTAATGACGTACAAGTAAACAAAGATTATTATGAAATATGAATATAGTTTCTTGAAAAGATACTAAGAGAATGTTTTATTTGTTAACACATTGTAGAGGGACTTTATTTTTTATTGAAATATTATTTGTAGTTTTCAACATATATGGAGTGTATTCCAAAATTGTTTAAGATTTGTATGTGCTTGATTTTGATAAGTGAAAATATATGTAATAATGAGTTCTAAGGAGATACTAACAAAAGTTAACTTGTTTGTTTTTATTTTTTCCCCATAAGTTGTTGGTATAGTCTACTTTTACTGTAAATATGTTTTATATGTAAAATAATAGATAACGTTTTCCTAGGCATCAAACCACATAGTTTAGATTACTGATTTATAAGACCAATATGCACAAGTGCATTTTCTGTATGGAGTTATTCCATGTAATAAAAATATGTTCAATAGATCTCAAACGTAGGACCACTAATCAAAGAAAAATAGCCAAACTACTAAACCAAGACACTATAATTAAGTACTAAAGACTCACTTTTTCCTTTTTTAAGGCCTTTTAGCTAATAACAATTTAATCGCACAGCAAAAATGCAAAATGTGTTCAACAGGTCTTGAACATTTAGACTACAAAAAGTGACACAAAGTTGAACCACCAAACCAAGACACTATCTCTAGATAATATAAAAAAATGACAAATTTGTTCAACAAATGTGATGCTCACAGCTAAACCACTACACTAGAGTATTTCTTCCGAGTAATAAAAAAACATTGTATTCTTAATTTATAACTGTTATACGCACACAAATTGACATATGCGCTCGCCAGGTTTCAAAGCCGAGACCTTCAAAAAAAATGCACGCATAGCAGAACCGTTAAGCTACAAGACAACTTGTGTGTTATAGAAGACTTTTGATTATATATATATATATATATATATATATATATATATATATATATATATATATATATATATATATATATATATATATATATATATATATATATGGGCCCATCTTTATTGCCCGCACGGGTAGCTACCCGCCCACCCTTCCGACCATTTTTTTTGAAAAAAATTTTCGAGATTGTAGAGGACTATTTTGTCTAGCTCTCCAAAAAATTTTAGCCAAAAATAATATCATTTGCCGCTCCAAAATAAAAAAACCCGTCCTTATATATATCTGCTGTATATTTTGTACATAGTTACTTTTTTGGCCAGCAGAGTCACTTTTTTGACACCATAGTTACTTTTTTTACAGCAGAGTTACATTCTTAGCCAGGAGAGTTACTTTTTTAGCTGTCGGGTAGCGAAAATCCAGGCTACCCGCACGGGCAATGAATGAATGCCCTATATATATATATATATATATATATATATATATATATATATATAATACACTCGAATGTACAGATTACGCTGTACACCTCAATGGTGTTTGCCTATCTAGACCTTGTCTTTCCAAAATCCAATCTATTGAACTTCATGGTTATAATAATAATAGGCCACATACAAAATTTGAGCTCATTTGGATGACTGTAAGTCACTCATCCAAGGACACCAAAATCGACGCACAAAACTAATTTGAAATGCATGATTCTTACCTCCTTTAGATGCACGACTTATAAGTATCAAAATGAGCTAAAATTTATTATATAGTATGTTATTAAGATATTTAAGAAGATCAACAGTTTAGAATGTTCAATACCCTCTTCTGGCTTAGCTACGGTGACTAGTGACTTCTATGTAGCAATTCATTCTAGTGTTGTAAGTGTTTCACTGTACAACTTCTTGGTAAAGATTTCATCTACTCCCCATCTGTTGTTGCTCGCCCAACACTATGGTGAGATTATTTTCAACATGCCAAAGCATCTAAAGTCATATGCATTCAACACTTTTGGGCTAAGTTTCTTTCATAATTGTTACAATTTGATACATAACCCCAATAAAATAAATACAAAGTGAAATATTGTACCGTGTACAAAATGTGGCAATGATTTTGAATAAGGGGAAAGGAAAGAGAAAAAGTAAATAGAAATGTCCTAGCAAAGTATGTAAACCCTTCACAAAAATAAAGCAAGCCCATAAGTCTCTCCAACGATGATTTAATTGAGCTCCTTAGCCTCCTCCTCATGAATTCAGGTTGAATTCTATCGAATATCTAATTCAACATATTGTCCTTGTCCGTGAATTATAACATTTTAATATATCAATGTTTTTCTTTCCCCACGCTCTCTAAAGATCGTATCTTTTGCAAGGGAAACTCGGGCTTTGGGTTCTTGGGCTGAACTCAAGAGCTTGGGTGGAAAACGGGCTTCCAATTATAGTTTAACATTTGTGGTTCACGACCTTCTGTTGGTTATATGCCGTTGTAAGGAGCCGATGTGATATGGGTTGTGTCTCCTCTCAAGAAGAGTCCGAATAACAACTGGCTATTACTTCCGTAATGACCCCGTAGCCTTTGGCTTGTTCCTTATCTCAGACGCAAACCTCGTTTCCTGCAGCGGCACCGGCGACTCCTGTTCTCATTTTGGGTCATATCAGCACTATTTGGATAGAAGGCTGGAAAAAAATGCTGGGGTGGACGGCTGCTTGCTCCAGATTCTGTTTGGATACTACTTCTGTCTGATGGAGTAAGAAAACAACGCCTCAGTCGATCATATGTACACAACACTGTAAACGACACCAACCGGTCCTTGTTTTCTATTTTCCTATTTAGCCTTCATACGCGAAGGTGGGATCCTAGAATGTTGGTGGCAAAGATGAAGTTGCCAAACAAATTATATATAATACCACCCACACCCGATTGTGTCGCTACAAATTGACAACATGACAAAAAAACTCGACCACTAAAATTGTTGGGCTATAAATTACAATAGAGTACAAAGGACAAGAACGTTGTATTCTTCTTCAGGAGAAAGCGGAGAGGAATGGGGTGGTAATGATGTTTTTATTGACCCTGCAGTCCGTCTTTGCAAAGGGTAGGGGTTTGGGGCATTTGTCGCTGGCCCTCTCCCCCCATGCTTTATTTCCAATACTTCTTTTGCCTTCATCAGGAGATACATCATCCCCTCTACTGAGGTCTAAGTATTTCCTTGTGAGATCATGGTGAGAGTTTGAGTCATCGGGCCTCTATATTGAGGAGTTTTTCTTTGGACTTGTTTCAGTATTTTGATACTTGCAGTGATCTATAAGACTGCATGGCGAATCATGACTCCATCTACTTTTTGATCCAAAAATAGCCTTCAAAAAAATTGTTACAGATTGAAGGCCCCCTCGTGTAAGACTATTTAATAAGGTGACGATTTTTTTTACTGTCATGTAAAGCGTCAGTTTTTCAGGTTTCTCAAAGAATATGTTTTGTTTCAGATCTTGATATAAATAAAAAAACAGACATTTATGGGTTCAATGCGAAAATTGTTATGGATTAAATTATAAAAAAATTCGGTCAAAAATGAGTCAGATCTCTATTCCAATGTGATTAAAATTCTTTTGTAGAATTAGTACAACTTACGTTTTATGGTCAAACTTCTCTTTCAAAAGGGAAAACAATTGCCAGGTGATACAAAACATAACACTTCCACAATTGCACGTCTAGTCCATCATTTTCAACACACTCTTTCGTAGCAGTCCATGTCTAATTTAAGTATTACGAGCACAAGTTTACTGCACCTGATTTTAGGAGTACGCTACTGCCGATATTAGCTCCTTACATGTGTGTCAACTGATTACCAATTTACCATTATTAGACTTGATTAACTCCAGTTACCACGCGACACTGATCAGGATAGGTAATAGCGTGCTCTGGATGGAATCGAGAGCAGCAAATCCTGGGCCAAGTAATACCGTCCAACAATTTTAAAAGACCACAAATATCTTGTTATGTTACTTCAATATAGTGAGTTGATGACATATGCATTTAAAGATATGTATATTTATCACCACTCTCACTCTCTCTCTGCACCACAAGAGGTCGTGCGTCCTCTGTTGGCAACATCCACCAGTTGAATGCAATATTGATTAGACTCTACAAAATGGAGCTTATCAATAGCACGATTTGATTTTTTAAGTAAAAACATGATGTGGAAATATCGACATTGATTGGGTGTATAAGAAAAATACAGTTAATCCATCAAAGTAACATGCGCATAGGCATAGAAGTGAATCTATTTAGCACACTTCACGTATTTGAGACTGACTATACCTAAAGGGAAGGCTTCAATTTGACGTGTTGTTATAGAAATATGGGTTGTTAAAGATTATAAGTATAGTTAAAATGTTCTCAAGGGAATATATTGTTCAAAACTAGTTTGCTTCAAAGGTAAGATGAGGGCGCATGTTCATATAAAAAGTTTAGGTCTGATTTAAGTCATATACTGCCTAGATATGGAATGTATGACTTATTGGACCAACACGGTGTTGTCTGATATTTTTAGGCCTAGCACAAGGATGCTTTGGGATGAAGAAATTCACTTAGGCATGAAATCCTTCATGGGTCCCATCACAACTTTTGAGCACAACTTCAAGCATGTATTACTAAGTGAAAAGGGTAAAGATGTCCATATTCCATTGCATTAATGATTTTAAGGATACATGCAATCACAAAAATCGCATATACCTAGTTTGAGTGGATAATCCAAAAAAGCATCGGTTACAATCATCATCACTCTATCTTTTCTTGTTGCCACTTATCTTGGATGAAATTGCATTCATGTCGTCTAGACAACATGCCTTGTATGTCCCCATTTTCATCATTGTTGCTTGACTTCATAGCATGTTGGTAGTTGATGTACTCATTGAAGTTGCTCTTTTTTAGGTTCTAGAATTGGTATAGCATGCCATCGAGCATCATTTGTTGCGAGAGACTCTTTACTATAAATTTTCATTTGAAATAATCAAAGATCAAGCTTTTCAATCATTGCTCATTAGTAATAAACATACCATTTTTGTCTTTTAGAGTAGTAATGATATTCCTCCTTCTCTGACTATTGACATAGGTGTCGAAGAAACAAGAGTTATTTTCGCCATTACATCTCTAGTTCAAATGACTTTCTTACTCCATTCTTCCTCCTTCATATCTAGCAACTCCTCTTATTCATTTTGTGATACTGACATTCCTTGTCGAGATATGACTTAAGAATTAGTTGTAACTATTTTATTTATAATACACGACCTCTTTCTTCTTCACTACCTTATTCACATTCATTATGTCCCACTTCATGATCTCACCCTTGATCCTATTCCAAGATTTGTGGAATGGACTATCATTGGTGTGGAAGGAACATTTGTTCTTGTCACCATTACATCTATAGTTCATATGGCTTTTCTTCCTCCATTCTTCCTCCTTCATTTCCAATAACTCCTCACATTTTACGTTACTCACATTAGATACACATCCTAAGATGACTCAAGAGTTAGTTGTAATAGTTTTATATTTAATCACAAGACCTCTTTCCTCTTTGCTATCTTATTCACATTCATGTTCTGCCAACTTCATTATCTCACCCTTGATCCTATTCCATGATTTATGGAATGGGCTATCATTGGTCCATATGATTGAGAAGAGACTTAAACTCCTAATTTTATCCCAAACTCAACTTGTTTTTTTTAATGCATAGTATTGTTGTGCCTTTCTTACAGAGTTGAGCAGGATAGGTATGTGATTGGAACTAATTCTTGGCAAGTTCCTAACAATGTATCTATTGTGATGTTGTACCCAATCACCACTGGCCAAGTAAGTATCTAGCCTTTCATGGAGAAGTCCTTTCTTTTATGTAAATCATAAGGCCTCTACCCCTACTGAACCTTTAAACATAATTTGTTTGGCCTAATTGGAGTAATTAAATGTTCAATTTTGAAATCTAACCCTGATTTGTAATGTCACACTAAATGATGCAACTGTGTTTAAAGTTGGAACCAATTTAAACTCTATTTGGTCTAGTTATACAAATTCATGTAACTTGTGAGCCTATATGTAAATTACCCTTTTCTAGTAGTATGAACTTAATTGGGACACTTGCTTGAGTTTCTTCATGATGTACATAAGAATTTTATAGTTCTATTTCTCCTTTGGATGCTTTTGAGTTGCCTTGTTGAAGTCTTCATAGGCTAAGTGAGGAGGTAGTGCAGTGTTTTCATCGACCGATGGTTTCTTGGTGACCCTTGTTGTTTATTAGAGATCGATGATTTTTTCAGTGACCAATTGCTTTTGGGTGACTGCTTGTTCTTGGTGGTCATGAGTTCCTAGTAGCCGATGGTTCTTCGCTGCCTGATGGGTCTACTGCTGGCTAGTTGGGGAGTTCATCAATCAATGAGATCTTAGTGATCGACGAGCTTCAGGTGCCTAATGGCTTGGAAATGCCTGACAAACTTTATGACATGTTGACTAACAGTTTCTATGATGGGTCATTCGAAAGAATCTCGATGACCGACAAAATTGGACTGACAGGCTTAGCGATCGACGGTTTAGCAGTGACCAACACATTTTTGTTACCTGACGGGTTTTCTGACCAACAAGAGAACTATTTCTAGCTCCTATAAATATCCCCTCTCCTCCTCTCCTTTCTTCTCATTTTGGTGAAGCTTCAGTTACAACCTGAGAGCCCAGTGAGAATTCCCTAAAGAACATAGGTCGACAAGGCTTCATCCAGGATGATGATCTCAAAATTTTCGTGGATGCATGTGCTAGTTCAAGTTGCTCGTGGATAGACCTATAAATGGATCGAATATAGAGAAGATACTGCTATATCCGATATCTGAATAAATTTTTTTGATCCAATATGCGATTCGATATGCGACATATATTATGTAATAATTATCTGAATCCAATCTGACAAATAATATTCAAATTTGGATAAGTATTCTATCTAAACCTAAAATCATAAATGTATTATTATAAATATATCATATATAGAGAACATTGATATTACTATGCATTTATATGATAAAATATCTATATTCATATTTTATATATAGAAAATATATATTTAATAATATATGTATATATTTGTCAAATTCATATTTTTTCTAGAGAGGAAACAAAACCATATTCGATATCCTATATGAAATTTTCAGATATGAAATCTGATATCCTAAATCCAATTCAGATTATACGGATGTCAAATTTTTTTCTTCTTCAAAATTTCAGACTTGAATCAGGGTCGAATATGCAGATTCCGGATATCCCTTTATAGGTTTACTCGTGGACGATCTGAAGGGTTTTGACCACAAATCTTGCTTCCTTCATGTAAGATTCTTGCTCTTCTACTTGTTTTCTTACTGTTCATTACCCTACTTCCTCTCAAGGCTGAGTTCCATGGGTTTTCTTGATGTTTTCTTGGTAGAACCAAACTCATGTGGGTTGAGCACTGTCTTTTTCTTCTTCCTTGATCTAGTTCTATCCTATTTGTGGAAATGAGACAATCTTGGAGCTTTTCTAGGTCAAGATTGATGTTTTGGATGTTGATTTCAGGAGTTTTCACCTTTGATTTCGGATTTCTTTCCTTTACCAAGTGAGTTATATAACTTTGAATGCATCTCTTGCCTATTTTCCACATGCATGTTGTTAATATTTCTTTAGAATTCTTAAAATGTATACAAACAATCTTGTTCGTACTATTTTATACCACCAATGATGATGATACAAATCTTTTATCTACACTTAGTCCTCATGAATTTTTTCTTGTGGTATTATGAACCTTCATTGAGTATGAAAGGATTGAAACCTTAAATTATAAGAGCTTGAACTTCCAAAATACCATGTATGTGATGCCTTATTACCAAAGGGTAAAGTAATCTTATCCACATACTATGCCATACAATTTTATGAACATTTTATGCAATAATGAGAACTAAAAATCACTATTGCGATGTTGTAATAATGGTTTGACACAACCCTAGCGTTGAAAGCAACTCTTTATCTATTAGTTTGAGGGTATGAACACTTATGTCTGGAATGACATGAAAACATTTAATATGTTTTATATCTTCTGAGGTTGTAAACCCCAATGATATTTGTAAGAATCTTTTGGTGTTTATACATAACTTGATTGATGTAATCAAAATGTAACTAACTAACTTAAGTAATCAAGTTTCACTCTAAACAAGTAGTGTCCTAAGTCCATAGAGCCATTCTAGTGTCAGGACTTGCTAGATAGTGAAATGAGTAAACCAAAAGGAGCTTAGAGTCATATACTATTGAGTATATGCAAGTTTAGGGAGGGTATATCCCTGTCATCTTGATCCCATGGTTTTGGAGAGCGATCAAGGCCGTGTCTCAGATGTAAATATTTTTAGAGTGACTGCGGTTGTAACTCGGATTTGGGGGCCACATACCCTAGTTTCTATTATCGTAGCATGTGTACCCAGGGAAGACTCAGTTGTTTTAGTAGTTGGGACAGTGCGCCACTACGGTTGTTACTTGTACTGACTGAAGGGAAGAGATCTTAGGATTCTGGTCATCCTAGATAATATACAGATTTGATGTTGACTTAGCAGTGGTCAACTAGTAGTTTGAGTGGTACGTCTCAAATTACCCAGGGCTTAATAAAATATATAATATAATTGTGTAGTATAACTATTATGATTACTTGACTAATCACATTGATGATAATCCTTGTTATGTTTCTTTTGACTTGTTGATACTTATATTGCACTAAGAGAGATCAATTGTACTTAGGAATCTAGCTATGTCTGATCTTTATGCAAGTTATATAGTCTTCAAACTCTGCATTTCTATTTTCTTTAACTACTTAAATACATGACCCTAGTAAGTAATAGATGCTTTTGGAGTTATATCTCTCGCTGGGACATGAGTCTCACCTTGTGGGTCACCATATATTTTAGGTGATCGACAATGCTATCAGACATAGAGTCATGAGGTGCAGTTTGAAGATCTCTAGAGGTAGAAGGTTGCTGTGGTTAGTATAGAGTCCTAGAGTCGTCCTTGTACTCAAAATTTTGTATATCATGTATATCGTGTATATCAACTCAAGATTTTGTTTGAATGTCATGACCAATGTGTAATGTAAATGATGTAATTATCTACTCAACATCTTGAATAGGTTATGGTCTAGGCCATGGAACTCATGTATAAGAACCTGGTGTATATATATCTCTGAAGTTGGACTTCATGCAAATGCTTCCTTTCAAATGCTTGAAATAAGTATTTGGTTTTAATTCTACACTTTCTTTGGTAATATGTTTAATTAGAGTTTTATTGACATTTTATATTTTGAGTAATCTTGTTTACTGTGGTGGGTTGTCACATACATTGTGGTCTTAAGAATCCAAAAATGTTGATTATTACTTCTTAAAAGGTAGGAAATTTGCATTTAGATGCAATCATCTCTAGGTTGATAGACTTAATGAGTCCAAATAATGTTTGAGTTCTATGAAAGTAGAAAAGTAAATGATCTTTGGGATATGTTGTTGCATAACCACAAAAGTATACATTTCCATTAATGGTGACAATTTTGGGTCATTGGCTCTCTACTTTGTCTAGTCCTTTGGACTTGTTTGAGCATGGTCTCTACTGGTGACATTTTTGGGTCATTGGGTCTCTACCTTGTCTAGTCTTTTGGACTTGTTTGAGCAACGTGTTAATACTTGCAATGATCTTTATGATTGCACATGGAATTATAGCTCCATTTATAGTTTGTTCTAAAGATATATATACTTTGACAAAGTTATTACATGTGAGGATCCCTCGTGTAAGACTATGTAATGAGGCAACAATTTTCTTACAAGTCATGTAAAGCGTCAGTTTTTTAGGTTTCTGGGGAATATGTTTTATTTCTATTTTATTTCAATGCGACCAAAATTCTTTTCTAGAATTTGCATGGCTTACATTTTATAATCAAACTTCCCTTTAAAAAGGGAAAGCAATTGTTAGGTGATACAAAACAACAACACTTATATAATTGCATGCACCATGGAAACTAGTCCACCTTTTTCATCACACTCTTTCATAATAGTCCATTTCCAACCTGAGTATTACAAGTGCAGATTTGCTGCACCCAATTTTAGAGGGAGTACGCTACTCTTGGTATAAGTTCCTTACACGTGTATCAACTGATTACTATCATTGGACTTGATTAACTCCATCTACCATACAACGATGACCGAGATAGGGAATATCATACTCTGGATGGAATTGAGAGGAGAAAATCCTTGACCAAGTATTACCGTCTAACAATTTTAAAAGACCATAGATCTCTTATTATGTTATTTCAATATAGTGAGTTGATGACATATGCATTTAAAGATATGTGTATTTCTCATGACTCTCACTCTCTCCCTACACCACAAGGGGTTGTGCATCCTCAGTTGATAACATCCACCCATTGAATGCAATATTGATTAGACTCTACAAAATGGTGTTTGATTTTTTGAATTGAAACATGGCATGGATAAATCAACATTAGTTGGGTGTATAAGAAAAGGACAACTAAACCATCAAAGTAACATGAGCATAAGCAAATAAGTGAATTTATTTGGCACACTTCAATAATTTAAGATTGACTATACCTAAAGTGAAGGCTTCAATTTGACACATTGTTATACAAATATGAGTTTTTAAATATGATAAGTACATTTGAAATGTTCTCAAGGGAACATATTGTTCTAGAATAGTTTGCTTCAATGGTAATATGAGGGTGCATGCTCATCTAAAATGTTTAGGTCCAAATTAAGTCTTCTAGTGCAATGTACGTAAAAGAGATATCGACAAGGCTTTTTCCCCACTCAACCCAAGAAAGATACATAATATATTTCTTGATATGCATGAAAGGAGTTATTCAAATTCACTTAAAATCTCTTACCACTAAATACACTAGATTTTCTGAAACTCATATCTCTGTGTATTAGAATATCCTGTGAAAGGAAGAAATATCACCTAAAAATTTAGACTCAACATGAATGGTTCAAGATATCACATAAAGAAATTTGTTGGTTATAAGGAGAAGAAACACAATTAAAAATTTCTCAAAGAACCCTAGAGTAAGATCCATCTAATACAAAGATACAAAATCAAGATTCAAACTTTATAGCTTATCATAGAAGGATTCACACTATTCAACTTGAATTTCTCAATGTCAATTTAGATAATATAATCCACATTAGTTACTAACTCATTAGAACAGAAATTGAAACACATTTTGGAACCCCAAACTATGTGACATGCCTCAGAATCTTCCTTAGAGACTGAATTTTCTATAATTGAATGAAAGGGTATGTTGCATAAAATCTTGATGGAAACCTATTGTTTTCAATTGATCCAAGATATGTGATGTATATACAATTCCAAAGTGATATATTAATCCACTAATAAGTTATTTCATGGCAGCTTTATCTATCACTTTATTGTGAAAGATTAGAGCCTATATTTTTTGCTGGTATGTATGTTTTCTTTAGGTTCACTAGGGTTTTTAGTAGTTGGAACTTCTTGTTATCTTAATAAAAATTTGATATCTGCATTCACATATTAACAAATCATTTTTTTCCATACAGGATTATGATGTATGATTTTTTTTCTATGCTTACAAAAATGAAGACACACTAACGGTAACAATTTAAGCCAATGTACCCATGAACATATTGAACAATATAGTAGAAAACTAAAGATCATGGGTGCATGTACCACACTCTAGGTGGGTGATGGAATTGCCCATATTCACGTTCATGATGATGTAGGGTGAGTTAGTAGAATTTGTAAAGGGTACAATAGGTTTTTCTCCAAATTTGGAATCAACTAATGTTGGTGTTGTATTGATGGGTAATGGTTTACTGATCCAAGAAGGAAGATCTGTAAAACCATCAAGAAGAATTGATTAGTTACCCATGAGTGATTCTTATTTGGGTCATGCCATAAATGCTTTGGCTAAACCTATTAACAATAGAGGTGAAATCGCAGCTTTTGAGTCTTATTTAGTTGAATCACCTACTCCAGGTATTATTTTGAGACATTCCTATATGAGCCTCTTTAAATAGGTCTTGTTTCTATTGATGTGATGATTTATGCAAACCGCAATTAGTGAAAAATAATTATTGAGAATAGGCAAACTGGTAAAATAAAAGTATCCACTGATACAATTCTCAATCAAAAAGGAAAAAAGGTGGTATAAAGGTGGCCAATTGGCTAGATCAGTAGGTGTTGTAGAGAAACTAGTTGCAAAAGAAGGTAAGTCAACCATATTAAGGCTACCATTTGGAGAGGTCCATTTGATATCCAAAAACTACTTCGTGATATTCAGACAAGTAGGTATTGCTGGGGTGAACCAAAACATTTGGGTAGAGCCGATCTAATTGTTGTCTAGGTAAGAGAATGTTTCACTCTATGACACATATGTCCCAACATCATACAATCAACACATGTTGTTGTAGTTTTGACCATTGCAATTGCATGGATTGTGACATATGATATTTATGCATGGCTTGTTATGGAAAGTGACTTTTTAAAGTGGTTGACTATTACATAACAAGATGTTTTGTGATGGAGACCTTCTCCTAGAAACTCACGTCTTGATAAAGTGTCCCACAAAAATCATGTCATGTGTGAACACTCCATTGTACTCACAAGCACTTGAAAATGGTCATAGATGTTAGTATACTCTCTCTCTCTCTCACATTATCTCTCTCTTTTAAGTTTCTTCTAAGATTGCTTAGACTTTGACAATAATGATAAATGAGACTATCTGTAATCATGGCCTCCTATCATATCATCTATATAGATTAGTAGGAGAGGCCATGATTTTCTAAATAAAATTGTAAGACCCCTGACCTGTGGTTTGGGCTAACCCTATTTATTTTTCTTGATTAACTACTTATAACCTTTCTATAATCCTTTGAGATGCTTTTAGATCTTATGGAGGGCTTAAGTTTTCAGTTTGAGCTTGTTTGGATGATGTTTGTGCATTTTGTGCTTATTTTGGGTCAAATTGCAATTTACCCGTATGAGAGGGTTATCTTGAAATTTTCCGCATCTAGAGTGTGCCCTTAGTTCTCTAGCATCATGAGAGAGAGTATGATGCTTTGTGGTGCCTTGGTTAAGCCTTGGACGAGTAGTGACATCTCTAGAGGTGATTAGGGTTCCTAGGGTTTGCTTGGTGTCGACCATGTGAGCTTGGTTGAGTGTCGCGACCCTTGTCTCTATTGGGTTTTACATGGTCAGAGCAGGCAGCGGAAACAAATATTTTACATGACCATAAACCCATAACCATCAGATCGCATCAACATCTATGTAATGGGAAGGATGGTTTTAGCGAGATATACCTGGTCCTGAGGCTTGCTCAGCGATAATACCTCGCAGCTAGTGCGGTCTTCAACCACTTGTCTTTGACGACGTCTGTGCAGCTCCTAGTTTTGACCCAGATTGTGGTTGACTGTCGTCCTCCTGAGTGGCAGAAGTCTCCCACCTCTATAGAGGGTCTACATAGACTACCAAGAACTCTATTCATCCTAAAAAATGAACTAGAAGGAGTTGTCCCCTTCTGTCAGCGTACTAGTCACCAACACACTCTCCCACAACCAGTTACTTGTCTACAATTGTCTTTTCCTTACTGTTCCTCCCATGATGGGTAGAACTTTCTTGGGCTCTATTGGTTACCACAACCAGAGAGGACAACAACTTTACAGAGCAACTGATTATCTGAGTTGTGTGTCTGGAGAAGCCCCCTGCACCCCACTATTTATAGTAGAGGGCATGGTCAGGGTTCCCCACCTGTGTGGGAGTAGAAGGGTCTGGAATTTCTGTGAATAATTTGCACTTCGGCAGGAAAATTGGTCGTTTCATAAATGAAACAGTCGCTTGACAAGATGAGCCGATCGGTTCACTTGTGAACCGGTCGATTGGGAGTGTGAAACGGTCGATTCACTTAGTGAACCCGTCATTTCACTTCCCAGAGTTGCCTCCAATTGACTTTTCTTATTCATTTATAATTAATGCAAATATTAATTCTTGTCCCAATCTAATTGAACAAGTGAAATGAAAAACTTTTTCTCACAAATCGGGACAACCCAACACTGCTCGTTTGGACAAATGAACCGATCGGTTCACTGGAGCGAACCAGTCGTCTCACTGACCATGAGCCGATCGGTTCACCCAATAAATCGATCAATTGGTGGTCCAGATTGTACAGAACATAGTCAATTCAGTTCTCAATCAATATGACACTCTAATCACTTGTTCAACACTTGAACTTGATGATTCTGAGTCAAGTCTATTGATTGAATGTTTGATTGAGTACCTAAACACTTTAGTAATCAATCCAAACATCATTCATGGATAAACTCCTCTTCCAGGTTAATCCTTTGTGTGTGACCCTATAGGTTCCATTTCATGTTGGCAGTGAATGTCCATAACTAGCTTATGAAATTACAAGCAAAGAGCGGTACCTCGTTGCACATCAATGCTACCCAAGTGAAAAGGAAAGTTGGAAAACAACTTTCAATCCTACAGTCTATGATTGGTGTTCCAGTGAATGTATAATTCCTTTGTCTCTGATATCTTGAATGAACTCAAGGCATGGAGTTGTCATCCTTTCAATGTTCATTCATGTTTCTTGAACTAGAGCAGACTATCTGAGATATGTGTGACATCAATTTCATATATTGATTCACATGTGCATGCACATGCCTTTCTCAGTATCGCTTATCAGGTGTCCTGGACATCATACTCCATTAGGAGGGACAATCCCCATATCTATCACTCACAGTCTATCTCATGTGTCAAAGCCATCCAATCATCACCGTTATAACAATCCATGTTTCAGGACTGCGTTTGATGATGTCAAAGTGTACCCAATCACATTCGACGAGTGTAGTGATTTCAGGTTTAAGAATCACAATCACCACCATCACTATGAGAGATGATTCTCACTACCATGTCATGGTTCCATGTGTCACTCTCATGGTGGGTCTGTCTGATATACTATTGTCTAACATGTATCTGTGTGCTTGGTTTGATATCATATATCATGACTAATGAGACACTGTCATCAACCAACACACACTCTAGTCTTTATGTGTCATTGTTGTCTATCAACCTTCCACAATGACATCCGACTAGGTACATAACAAGAATTACTGTACATACTCTTATCATCCGTATGATCTTATTGTTCAGGTCCTCAACCTGAAGACATACGTCATTGAGTATTGTCATTCTTTAGACATTCATTATGCTCCATCATTTATCTCATAATCGATTAAGCTATAATAAATTGGAAGCTTGCCTTTGATATTTATCAAATCAATTATGACATATGCCAATCCAATCATCATATGATTGGCTCTCAGGGCATACATACCAACAGACTCCCACTTGCACTTAGAGCTAATCACCTTTGAATCATATTCTCAGTGATCTCTAAACATGTCCCACATGATTCTGTTGCAATAGTGCTAATCCAATGAGTTAGCAACACTTTGCTTTATTCGGTGTATTGCATGTTTCACATCTCCTCATTGTACGACATTTCATATGAGATGGAGTTGCCATAATATTCTATCTAATATTCCTTGCCTAACAATTAGCTCCATTGTTTGACTTAGTATTTCTACTTTGTCATCAATGGTTGGAATATCTATAAGTTCATATGTATGAACTTCTAGAACCATATAGTATCCTCTGCTGTTCATAACACAATGATACTCAACATTCCCTTTTAGAATTAAATGGCCTTTTAATTTTACTCAAAACATTTCCTTTTAACAACTCTTATTCACTCAACTCTTCCTTTTATCACCATAGAACTAGTCCTTTAATACTTCATAAGTACTTAAATAAGTTCTTTATGGTATTCCAGTGACTCTCATTGGAAGTAGACAAACATCCACTCATCATGTCCATCACATACAAGATAACTAGATGAGTATATCATATTGTCATGTCCAATACATACAAGATGATGAATGCAAATATATTTTCTTGTCATGTTGATACATACAAGACAATGGGATGATTACATACATGATAGATCCAATTGCAAATGCATAAGGCATCTATTTATGTGTTCCTATTCTTCATAAGAATTTGGGACACTTGGCATATGAGAGACTAACTCCATGCAACATGGACAAGTTTTCTCCCACTGAATATTTGCATACTGAACCCTTCAGCACAAACTGCCAATGTATGCTCTTTCTTTATCAGGTCAAGATACTTTTGAGAACTATCTCTATAGTTCTCTATTACTATCATATAGGACATTTCTCTTTATTCCTTTAAAGAAGGTATTTCCACACCAGTTTCATTTTATTCCTCATCATCATGTAGAATATGAATACGCTCCCACTAAATCTTTGTAATCATAGATCCCTTCTTTATCTCGATATATCAGTCAAACCTTTTGACTATATAATCAAAGTAAAGACTCCAATTCTAAGGTGCTTGTGTTTAATCAATCATATTGATTAATCTCTTGTAACTTATAGAATGCATTTGAATTAATAAAATTATACAACCCTTCAGGTTCTGTCATGTACATAGCCTCATGTTATTCCTACTAGGAATGTAGTTTTAATATCCATATGCCAAATTTCATAGTCTTCAAGTTCCAATAGCAAGCATGATCCTGTATGGCCTATAGCCACTGTAATTGGTTAAATAAAATCATCACGTTCAACACCTTGAACTCACTTGAATTTATCTCAACCAATTAGTTCTTCAAATGTCATCCATGTCAGTATTAACTCTTAAGACCCAATTACATTTATGGGTTTTATCCCTATAAGTTCTACCATTAAGGTCATACCTTATTTGGTTCATATGGAAGTCATTTTGGATCTTATGGCTTCAAGCCATAACTCAAAATCTGGTTCCTCAATATCATCTAGATAGATTATTGGCTCATCATCATATGACCAATTCATAACCTTTGAGTTTGTAGGATATCATTATCCATCAAGCTCAAGGTGTTATCTACTAGATATATGAAGTGTATCTGTTACATAAGGAATTTGAGATTCCACAATAATTCTTAATCTCCTTTTGTACCTTTATTTAGTGTAAAGCATGTTCTTTAGAAGAATTCTAGAAGATTAGTTATTTGTTTGATGATCATGCTCTTACTATATAGAGTATTATTCCTTCTTTGATTTAGACATCATTATGCCTTAATCATGAGTTCTCTATAATACACTAACATAGTTACTTACAAGGTCCTCAAACATTTGGTTTAAGTATCTCATTCATTGATCATATCAAAGAATTAATACTTTTGCCAAGTTTGTTCTTCATTTATGATATTCTGGAACATTTTAAGATATTCATATTGATATTCCATTAAATATCGTATCTGAAGTATTAGCATTTATTCCAATAGGTATGTATATACATCAATATGTATTATACCTAAGAAAATAGTCATTCTCCCACTACATCTAGTGAATATTGACTTATCATCATGCCCAATAAATAAGACATTCATATCTCTTAATGATTCATTAACCAAGAGAGTCTAGTTTATCCATCAACATGGAACCTAGAGATGAATTTATCATTCATTTGTTTAGATGATAATGATAATTTATTGTTTGAGTCATCAATAACTTTTAGGTATTATTATTTTATCTCATGCATACCAAGTACCACAAGATAAATAAGGCATTTCCATAAAAGATCATATCTTTGAAATTGAAACATGAACTTTTATTAATAGACATCCTTGTCATTACAAGATGCAGAAATAAAATGTTTCTATTTATTGGCAAAATGAAATAGTAGCTCATAACTCTATTACATGCTCTTTGGGCTGAAATAAACTAAAAGGAACTGCTATCTATGGCAACAACACTTGCTCCAATGTTGATGAGTGTTCCTTCTTGGTCCTTTCATAAAGTCCATCACTTCTTTTCAGATCCTGCACATCATATATGTTAGATCTATGTCTTGGTATCATATACCTAAGATAAAGAAACATTTTAAGTTTATTTCATAATAACTAAGGTGGAGGCTTTCATCCCCTCCTTCTTATTCTTTATTTCATCTATGTAGAGAGGGCAATTTTTCTTCCAATGTCCTGGCTCATGACAATGGTGACATTTGTCTCCCTTGTTCACCCCTCCCTTGGCTTTGAGAGTTGAATATGACTTGGGCTGTTGGCTAGCATCAAAACCTTTCTTTGCATTTACCTTGCCCTTGCCTTAAGACTTTCCCTGATTTCTGCTGATCATCATCATAGATTTGGGTTTGTCTTTCTTCATCTATGCCTCAGCTATCCTCAACATGCCCAACAACTCTATCAGTGGCATGTCAAAGTTGTTCATGTTGTAGTTCATCACAAACTGACTGTAGGATTCTGGCAACGATTGATGTATCACATCAGTAGCCAACTCTTGGCTCAGAGGAAATCCTAATCGAGTTAGGTTCTCCACATACCCAATCATCTTGAGTGTGTGAGGGCCTATTGGATCTCCTTCTGTCATGACACACTTGAACAATTCCTTGGAGACGTCATATCTCTCTTGTCATGCTTGGTCTTGATACATGTTCTTGGGATGTTAAACCCTCTCAATGACATCCATGTTCTCATGTTGTCTCTGCAAGTCATACTTCATTGAGCACTACATCAAGCACTTCACATCAATGACATCCTCAATATGCTTCTTGTAAGCATCCCTTTCAACATTTGGTGCAGTGGGAGCAGGTTCATCTGGCTCTGGTGTATCTAGGACATAGAGCTTTCTCTCTTGAGTGAGAACAATTCTCAATGTCCTAAACCAGTTGTGGAAGTTGTTCCCATTTAGCTTGTCCTTCTCACAGACCAATCACAATGAAAAGTGATTGCTGTTGGTAGCCATTTATTCTACAAAAAGGAATTTTGCAATTTTAGTCCAAAACTCTTTTGATTTGATTTGATTCAAAAATTGACATATTAATTAGGTCTTTAATTATTATCGCTCCCACTATTTTGATGAAATTGATAACCCTCACATATCAATTTGGAAGATTGCAGCGTACAACCTTCTATTGAGCCAAGATCCATATTTCATCTAATCATGAGTCACCTTTGGCTGATCGCCCACAACCAGATTATTTAGGTAGGCAACCTTTCCCAATTGCATCTGAATGCAACTCTTGCACAACTCTTTGTCACGATCCATCTCTATGCTTCTAGGTACTTAATCTCATTAAGATCACCTAGTTAAACCCAACCCAAAAGCCAACATGATAGACTATGTACCCTGCTTTGACAGACCTACATATCTACCATCACACTTCCACAAGATGGACCACGCACCACGCTTTGGCGTACCTACACTTGGTCGATCAAGATTTTCATGTGTTCTTCTTATGGAAAGCATCTAAGACTTAATATTATATTGAGGGGTTTTAAATATGTTTATTTATGCATATATGTATCCAATCACCACATATATAATACATATCATATACATGCTATATCCCACAAATGAAAACATGCAATAATGATAAAGCAATGATTATGGCCGTCCTATTGTAGTTCCTTGGAGCTACAAGGAACTACAGTCATATAAGGTCTACATCACATGCAACCTATTGCTAATGAAGATCTGTGGTTAGGCCATTTTGGGTTGATCAGCTCATCCTATGACTGATCGGCTTGCCTCCTGGCCGGTTGGTTGGTTGTCACCAACTGACCTCCAGACGGTTAGTTCTCTGGGTTGTCGGGCTCCTCATCAGGCCACCAACTACTACCCAGTCAGTCATCTCGGTTCATCAAGCGGTCATCTTCAGTCTTCATCATAACAAGAAATAAAGCTAATCCTAATTTACATAATCTTTTTGAAACCTCAAGTTACATTTGAGGGGAGTAAAGGTAGAAGAGAATCTTGAGTTATCTCGAGTTACATTCAAAATAGAAGAAGAGGGCTTGGTGCATAGACCGAGATGCAAACAACCATAACCAACCACACACATGCACATAGGGTTTATAGGACATAACCATGCTACACATCCACCATCAAAACCGTTTTAGGGCGACACGTATCGATTACATATATACCATATCATATATGTATATATTAGTTTGGGATCATGTGGTATTAATCATATATTCACATTAGTCATTTAAATATTCACATCGTATGCAATAAATTAAAGATGGTAAAAACCAAAATCCAATCATATCGATTATCCCAAAACTTAGAGTATTGACATGGCTCTGATACCACTGTTGGGTTTTACATGGTTAGAGTAGATAGCGGAAATGAAAATTTTACTTGACTATAAACCCATAACCAGCAGATCACATCAACATCTATGTAATGGGAAGGATGGTTTTAGCGAGATAACCCTGGTCCTGAGGCTTGCTCAATGACAATACCTCGCATCTAGTGTGGTATTCAACCACCTATCTTCGACGACTTCTGTACAACTCCTAGTTTTGACCCAGACTGCGGTTGACTGTCGTCCTCCTGAGCGACAGAAGTCTCTCGTCTCTATAGATAGTCCATACATACTACCGGGAACTCAGTCATCCTGAAGAATGAACTAGAAGGATTTGTCCCCTTTTGTCGATGTACTAGTCACCGACACACTCTCCCACAATTAGTTGCTTTTTTGTAGTTGTCTTTCCCTCACTATTCCTCCCTGGACGGGTAGAACTTGCTTGAGCTCTCTCAGTTACCACAACTAGATAGTACAACAACTTTATAGAGCAATAGATGTTCTGAGTTGTGTGTCTGGAGAAGCCCCCTGTACCCCTCTATTTATAGTAGAGGGAAGAGTCAGGGTTCCCAATCTGTGCGGGAGTAGAAGGGTCTAGAATTTCCATGAACAATTTGCACTTAGGCAGGTGAACCAGTCATTTCATAAATGAAACGGACGTTTGGCAAGGTGATCCGATCGGTTCACTTGTGAACCGGTCGGTTGGGAGTGTGAACTGGTCGGTTCACTTAGTGAACCGGTCATTTCACTTCCCAGACTTGCCTCCAATTGACTTTCCTTATTTGTTTCTAATTAACACAAATATTAATTCTTGTCCCAGTCGAATTGAACAAGTGAAATGAAAAACTTTTTCTCACAAATTGAGACAAACCAACATTGCTCATTTGGACAAATGAACTGATCGGTTCACTGGAGTGAACCAATCGTCTCATTGAACATGAGCCGATCGGTTCACCCAGTGAACTGGTCAGTTGGTGGTCGAGATTATGCAAAACATAATCAATTCAGTTCTCAATCAATTTGACACTCTAATCAATTGGTTTAACACTTGAACTTGATGATTCTGAGTCAAGTCTATTGATTGAATGTTTGATTAAGTACCTAAACACTTAAGTAATCAATCTAAACAACATTCATGGATAAACTCCTCTTCCAGGTCAATCCTTTGTGTGTGACCCTATAGGTCCCATTTCACGTTGGTAGTGAATGTCCATAACTAGCTTATGACATCACAAGAAAAGAGCGGTACCTAGTCGCACATTAGTGCTACCTAAGTGAAAAGGAAAGTTGGAGAACAAATTTCAATCCTACAGTCTGTGATTGGTGTTCTAGTGAATGTATAATTCTTTTGTCTCTGATATCCTGAATGAACTCAAGGCATGGAGTTGTCATCCTTTCAACGTTCATTCATGTTTCTTGAACTAGAGCAGACTGCCTGAGATATATGTGACATCAATATCATATATTGATTCACATGTGCATGCACATGCCTTTCTCAGTCTCTCTTATCAAGTAGCCTGGACATCATACTCCCTTAGGAGGGACAAATCCCATATCTATCAATCACAATCTATCTCATGCATCAAAGCCACCCAATCATCACCGTTATAACAACCCATGTTTTAGGACTGCGTTTGATGATGTCAAAGTGTACCCAATCACATTCGATGAGTGCAGTGATTCAGGTCTAAGAATTACAATCACCACCATCACTATGAGATATGATTCTAACTACCATGTCATGGTTCCATGTGTCACTCTCATGGTGGGTCTGTTCGATACACTATTCTCCAACATATATCAATGTGCTCGGTTTGATATCATATATCATGACAAATGAGACACTGTCATCAACCAACACACACTCTAGTCTTTATGTTTCATTGTTGTATATCAACCTTCCACAATGACATCCAACTAGGGACATAAAGAATGTACATACTCTTAGCATCCATATGATCTCATTGTTCAGGTCCTCAACTTGAAGACATACATCATTGAGTATTGTCATTCTTAAGACATTCACTCTACTCCATCATTTATTTCATAATCAATTGAGCTAGAATAAATTGGAAGCTTGCCTTTGATATTTATCAAATCAATCATGACGTATGCCAATCCAATCATCATATGATTGGCTCTCAGGGCATACATACCAACATTATCCGACTTGTGGTGTGTCATGACTGAGACACCTTCCTTGGGTGGGTTTGTCTCAACCATGATGGTCTTGGAGTGGTTGGGTTGAGATAGTTTGTCCTTTTATGGTGTGTATCAACCTTGGTGTCTTGGTGACCTTTTTGTCTCAACCAGGATGTATGTGATGCTCTTGTTTCAACCTCATTGTAGCGTTGCAACCAAAACCAAGGTGGTGGTGACCCAAGTGGTCGATACCCCACCTAGGTTGTATCACCATCTCATGCATGCATGGTTTAAGTGGTTGCATATGTGTTTCTCTGGTGGATAAGTGTCCCTTTGGTGCCTTTTGGTGTTGAAACCTCATAACCCACCTACTTCTCTCCTCCCTCAAGTATATAAACTCTCTTCTCCCCATGCAAGTGATCCTTTCTGACCCTCTAACTTCTCCTTCCTTGTTTGTTCGTCCTTGGAGCTTTGAGGATCAAGAAGCACTGACCCTTGGAGGTTTGGTGATCGAAATCCCTTGCATGTGGTGATTCTTGGCCATCTTCAACCTTGTTAAGTGCATGCCTTTCTTTGGTTGTGTTTTCCTTTGATCTTATACCCTATATATTCCTCTTTTCTTGGACCTAGACCATGGATCATCCACAGTGGTCATTTTGAAGAAAAAATCCTCATCATAAGGGTCTTAGACCATGCTTGGAAAGGTGGTACCCAAGTGAGAGGAAGTTTTTTTTTTCTCTTTTCTCCCTTCTTCCTTTGGTTTGACATAGGGTTTCTAATCCCTTTTTCTTGAGCAATATTTAACCTTGACATCTTCTTCTTCAGGTGATCTTGTGGCTGAAAATGGAGCCTTTGGCAGAGCTTCACCATCCTCGATGATTGTGTTCTTAGAGCTTGTGAACTTTGGAGTTGATCTTCCTTAAGGTGGGTTATATAACACACTACCCTCTATAAGATTGCACTTTTGTTTACATGCATGTTGCTATGTCTCTCTCTAAAATGTAACCTTAACATGCTAGTAGGTGATACCATTCTCTAAAACTTGAATAATTATGATTATCATGCTTGGTTTGATTAGAATCTGAAACCCTAATTTATGGTACCCGATTTTGAGAAGATGGTGGAATGTGTGACCTTTCTCTATCTTTTGATCTTAATTTTGATCACATTCTAAAGGTTCATGTACCTTAGTGTAACATGGAGTTATATGTTCTATTTTGATGTTTTACATGTGAGTATATCTCTCCTACATGAGGTTTTTCATGGTGGTTTTCATAAGTATATGTTTTAGGGTTTTTGGTGACCGTTTTGCATGAGGTCTTTCTCCTTAATGATGGTGGTTTTGCTTGATGCTATCTTCTGTTTCAGCCATGGTATACTTTTGTTTTGATCCTGATTAATCCCTATTTTGATAATGGTCTTTTGCCTTGGTGGTAGCTCAACCTTGGTGGTCGCTACACCATGTTACTTCCTGGGTCAAGACACTATGACCTATATGGTGATGGTCGAGATGTTGCCCTTGTTTTGGTCTAGATAGGTGCTTTAGTTTTGGTCAAGACACCAAGTCTAGTGGTGGTCAAGACACAAGTCCTTGTGTAGGTCGAGACACCTACTTTTATTTTGGTCGAGGTGTTTTCCTTGAAGGTGGTCGATACATGCTTTTGGTTGAGGTCTAGACATGTTTTGAGGGTGGTTAAAACCTTAATGCTTGTAATCATCGAGACATATGTTGTGTCACAGTCGAGACACCTATTTGGTTCCTGTCGAGAGGCCTTGCATGAAGGTGGTCGAGACACCTGTTTCATGAGTGGCCGAGACACATATGTGAATGATGGTCGAGACACATACATGATCATATAATCAATACATGTGTATGAGTAAGCAAGTAATGAACCATGTATAGTTCTATTTTGATGATTGTTTGGTTAACCCTAGTCATGTTCCTTAACCCTAATATGGTCCAAGAAAGTGGGAGATGGTATACCTAGGGTTTGGTGATTGAATATATCTATAAAACCCTAGTCGGCTATGTGTATGGAACCCTAACCCTGATTTTGGGTAACATGATATGTCTTTCTTACCCTGATTGGAATGAGAATTATGTTATGATGTTTTCTCTCTCCTATTTATAAATCCCTAACCTTTTAGGTGTTATGAATGTCATAGCTATGTGAATGCTATGGTGAATTCTATATCAAACATGATGATGATTATGCACTTTATTGAAGCATAATGTGATGATGTACATGTTGGGATTATGTGATTAGGTCTTATGACCTGTAGAGGATTTATGCCTAGTATGAGGTGTTATCCTCCAGTGATGTGATAAGGGATTGGTATTCCATGACATTGTGAATATGATGATGGCCTTGTGAGGCAGTAGTATCATGTGATGATGATGTGACAAGTTCACACCTTATACATTTTATACCGTTTAAAGCTATACTATGCCATTATCTTTGTAGAGTTTATTTATGATCTATATGTTGTAACTTGATTGATGCTAAAAGACACTTAATTGGTATAACTAATCAAATGGAACCTTAATCATGTAGTTGCCCTGTGCCATAGATCCATCTTCAGTGTCACTATTTCCTGGATGGTGAAATGGGTTCTCTCTTAGTGGAAGCTCAGAGTCGTATACTTTTGAGTATTATGCATTTCATAGGATTGGCTGTGGTCATACTTTGGTAGTAGAATGGTCGAGTCCATATCTCAATAATGTGATACATAGTACTTATATGATATCTTTTGAGGATGGATGCGTTCATACCTTGGTAGGAGCGCGACTGCGGTCATAGCTCATTTTCACTAGTGTTGTGCCTATATACCAAGGCAGGCTAGGTTGTTTTGCAGTTGGACTTGATATGTCACTGTGGTGGACTCGGACTGATCGAAGGGTGTGGGGAGATCATTGGATTCTAGCTCTTCCATTGATCTTGTATGGCACTAATTTTGACTTAGCAATGGTTAGTTGGAACGTGAGTGGGATACCTCATTTCCTCTAGGCATTCATAAAAGACATAATGTAGTCATGTAGTGTATTTACATAAGGTTAAACACAAATAACATTAGATGATCCTTGCCTTACTTTTGTATAATTTAAGTTTATAGACGATATACATGTTCTTCATATTTCTTTTAAAATTATAAGATGTTCTAAAATTAAGTTGCAATTGCTCTGACTGTTTCAATAGTATTATTTGCTTATCATGTTATAGCTTTACTTTGTGCTCTTCTTTACCTTATATTTGTGATTTAATAGGCATTGGCAGAGAGTTATATCTTTCCCTGGGGCATTTGGTCTCACCCCGTGGGTTTCTACATGTTTTACGTGGTCGTGCATGAAGAGGTGGAGATAGTGTAGCTAAGGAAGAGCAGCAACAAGAATAGTAGCTGATAAGGTCAGATGTGCTGCTAGTCTTTTGGTGATAGAGTCCTAGATGTCGTCCCTGTACACTTAGGTCTTTGGGGGTATTCTTGATGTGTTTTGTATTTATGTTATCGATATGAGATTTTTCACAAGTGTGCCATGGTTGTACAAATATAGCATGTGTATATGCTTATATGTGGAACAGGTTCCTCATGTAACATGTTGATGATAGGGATGTTTAATAATAGCAATGTAAGCACCATGATATATGTTATGTGATACATGTGTCATGTTGTGGACTTATATGTGAAGGTTTTTAGATTATGGTGCTTTTGCGAAATCGATTTTAATCTCCTGTGTTTTCTGGTAATCAACATGTTAAGTTATAATTCCACATTTGGTTTTGAGTAATCTCGTATGTGGTGCGTTGGGGCATCACAAAAATCATGAAAGTTTTGGTACTCCCTTGTAGTGTGATATTCTGCCACCCACTAGAACTTACGTAATGTAAGATTATGCTATTCCTAGTATGGTATGTAATTTCATTTTCCCAAGGATGTGTCTACCATTACTACAAGCTAAGTTGCAAAGTGTTATATCTTCTCCTTAATTGCAGGTCCTTGAATGTTACTCTGGATTCCTAGATATACTAGAACAATTAGAATAAAGTACCCTTCAAAACTTCTTTATGTTTTACTTTTGTGTATAGCAAAAGATCTTGAGAAGAAATTGGGGGTTGGGGGAGTACCCATGTATCAACTAAAGTAATATTAATTTCTAATTAAGATGGGAGTTGATGTGATTTCTTTCTTACCTTAGAAGTACAAAGTAAAAACTAACTACAAATAGTAATTTCATAACATAAAGACCTACAAAAGTAAAATATGACTACAAATACTAAAATTATAACATAGAACCAAAAAATAATTTAAAAAAAAATAAATCTAGTAAATCTTTTCAATTTTTATTTGTAGAAGTATCCATGTACAAATGATAGGACCGAAACTGGATTCTACTAGTTAACCAAGCTAAGAAGTGTCTAGTGGATATTTTGACCGTGTTGATAATCCACCAAAATGTGAGGCCTTCAAAATTTTTTAGCCTTATAGGTTTCTTCAAGCTCATAAAAAAATCATTCAAATGTTTTTATATGTTGCAACTAAATAGTAAACATCATTTTTAGGTCTCTAGAATCATACCAGCTTGCTACAAAATCATCCAAGTCTAGGTCAAAGAAAAATATCCCGAAAAGAAAATCATTAATATTGAAAAAAATGATTGTAAGAATAGTTTATATCATTCTTACAGTGTTAATTATTTAGTAACTAAGCATTTTTTCTATTTTTCATCACAAAAATGGCAGTTTGTCGTGGAAATGCTATTCAACAAAATGCACATATTTCTTGTTGATGATATAATACCATAAGATATCTTTGATTTTGATAAGGTACTATATTTTTTATTTCAATTTTCATAGTAGCTTTGAACACAATTTTTGTTAGCTCTACCTCTGTACATTGATGCTACAGTTGATAAACAAAGAACCCTATAGATATCATACACTTGACAATATTAGAGATCTCTGATGGCAATATTTCATAGGGTTTTTTTAGATTTCAATAATGTATAGTTGTAAGGTATACTTTTCCATTTTAATCTGCATTTTTGATGCATTTCTTCTCAACAGTTGTACTTATGTCAATCTTGGTTGAAAATAAAGTTTGGTATTTTTTTGTCATTGGTATGCTTGATATTGATATATGTTCATTGATTGTGTAATTTGTGTGTTACCCGAATTGATTTTATTTAATTGAATGCAAGTTCTTATCTAGTGTGTGGTTTATGAATGGTTTTCTTTATTTCTTTGAATTGAGTTTGTGTTAATGTTAATATCATGGTACATGGATGATTTTGTTTGGATGGGTCAATATGTACATAATTATGCCTTTTTTATGGGGATTGGTTTTTATGTATGAATGATGATGTTGTTTGGTTGATATATATGCAAAATGTGTTGTTTTGTGGTTGGTTGAATCGTTTTGTTTGTTTGTAAGATCACAATATTGTTTGAATTTGTTTGGAATTTCTTATTAAGATCTATAATTTTGTTGTTGGTAGATGATGTTAAGTTGTAGGCTCCAAGTGGATTACTTGATGTGGTTTGGGAATTAATTTGAATGTTGTTGATGGTTTGGTGCCTTGGTTTCCTTGAATTCCAAATGTTTGATCCTAAAATTTATTGTAGGAGAAAGAGTAGTTGATATGCATATTCTTTAAAGAATATAAAACCTATCATGTCATTTATTTTACAAGAAATTATTGTGCAAGGTGCTTCCTAGTTTTGCAATGACAATGAAATCAACTCGTTTGTGTCTGCTTACTTTTCAACAATCATTAAAGCATTTTGATTTAGGCAATGACTTTAGCTTCTTCAATTTTTGCAACTAAAACAAAAAGGATAAGTTTATAACTAATGAATTTGACTTCAATTGTTGTGACAACAAACTACATATTGGATGGTATATGATGCGATAAGCTCAAAACTACCATCAAGTAAGCATATATTTATACTAGTGACTTCAAATATAGGGGACAAGTGTTGTAGTTAACTTGATGCCCCTCCCCTAGGTTTGGCCTCACCCCCTTTCAATTGTGAGAAGGTCCACCTTTTTCTTCTACACCAATTCAAGCAAACATTAAACCTTATTTGTGATTTGGTGCCATGATCCGAACCCATGTTTGATTGCATGGAATACAAACTCTACACATTGACTATGTAAACCTTGTCTCAATTAGAGATAGTGTCTTGCACACCATTTATCATTCTCGCAAGATGTCATTATGCAACCGTCTTTGTGTTTTTTTCTCATCTTATAGCTTAAAACTTCCGTTATGGGACCAATTTTCTACTTGTTTTGTGGGGTTTCTAACCTATTTAATTTCATGTCTTCTAATCTTAAATGAAGGGATTTTTGATTGTTGATCCCATGGATATCCATTTCTTCTCTCCTAAATGGCTCATCATAGAAATATTTTTTTCTAGATTTTTCCTATTAGGTCTAGATTTTGGCCTCTCCTTCATCTTTGTAGTGTCTCCTATGGTGGTTCTGGGTTCATGACACCCTCATCTAACAAATTTTTCTTCTTTGACTTTGTTTTGTTGTACTTGCACCAACCAAGCTTAGTTTATCTCTTGTTTGTTAAATTTACCTATCTAGTTAGTAGATATCCTTCTACCTAGTGGTGACCCCACTTGATTTTTTTGTTGTTGTCCATTTAATGAAGGAGAAGACAAATTCTAGACCCACATAGACAATCTTTAGAAAAAATATTTTATGAGGAGCTATGTAGGAGACTGAAGAACTGGAAACCCACACTACTATAGAATGGGGATATGGCGTCAGTTATTTTTTAAAGGAAAACTAATAGTAGTATCTATAGCGTCAGTTATAAGTAGACAACCGTCGTGGATTGACCAGTTGAGAAAACACGGACTGCAATTCCTTTTTGCCACTGATCGCTTATCATGTAAACTGACGCTATATATCACCCAAAAATATAGATTTTCACACAAATATTTTGTTTGCATTTCATTTGCCTCCAAAAAACCTATATCGTCGATTCTTTTTTATTCAACTGATGGGATAAAGAGGTACACACGCCATCTCTCCCGTAGAAAATAATTGGAGTTTGTCGTCAACTTTTTTACAGAGGTCGACATGAAATATGTTTTTGCCATGTATCCCATGAAATTTTTCCCACCTCCACTTGAGGTTTATTGTCAATTACTCTTAACACAACTGACATAGTATGTTTTACTAGGTTGTGAGATTCGATGTCGGATTTTTCTTTGCAGCTGTCGAGATTTTTTTTGTTTTTGCCAACAGTTGCTCATCTTTAGCCAACAACCTAAATCCTGGAGCATTTGTTTTCTTAAGAACTGACAAGATAAGTCTTACTTAACCCTGTGAGAACCCTTTCCTCCTCTTTCCCCTACCCTCATTTCTCTAGAACTACTAGAGCTCTGATGATTTCCCTCTACCACTGCCACTGCCGACGCCTTGTGCTGGTACTACCCGCCCACACAGACAACTCCAGCACGTCCTCCGACCGCCTCTATAGCTCATCCTCCTCCTCCAACCACAGTTGTTGCTCCTTATCCTCTAGCTCTCCACCAACATTGCTCCTCCTCCAGATGATGGACCTCCTCACCGCTTCTTCCATGCCTCTACTAATGTCTCTGCTCCTCCTCACCGCTTCTCGATATTCCTCCTCCTCACTGGTACTACTGCTCTCTTTTCCTGCGGTGAGGTAGGTCTTTTTCTATTTTTTTGCATTTTCATATTTCTTCCCGTTGCTTTGATGATTCATGATAACTTGATGGATCACAGACCATTGTGTTGACAATGCATCGTTCAAATTTCTGCCCTATCAACTTTTGAATGCCCAAATTAGAGCTATTCAAATTAGGGGATAACGTGGACAAAATAAATTATATGATTGTGATGAAAATGCATATATGTAATTATCTATCTGATTTGAATTGAAAATTGTGTGTAAATCCTAATATGGTGTTGGACTAGATTCAACTAGATTTTGATTAATTGTACAATTGTGATGACAAAACATGTATGTAACTATGTATCTAATTAGAATTGAAATTTATTTGTAAACCCTAATATGTCATTGCCCTAGATTTAGTTAGATTGTGATGACATTTATTTGTAAACCATAAATACATACATGAGATATATGATTAAAAGATTCTAAACCCTAATTTTTAAATCATATTGTTGGCCTGGAAACCCGTCTGAGATTTTCTCATTAGGAGTAAACCTTAGATAGTCCCCATCTTGAGACTATCCTTGAGCACTTCATCTCACTTAGGGTTTAAGTGTATAATGTGTGTTCGATTTCTATAAATTTTGACAACATTTCCCCTTTGTTCTCTGGGTACATATTTAGGTGGGTATTTGCCCATCTACATCGGTGTACTTGGAGAACTACAGGGAAATGCTTCTGAAATTTATCAAAATTGAACACACATTATACACTTACTAGTGAGATGAAGTGCTCAATAATGAGATAGGTAGTACACATTCATGAATCTGAATGCTACTAGATGATTAGGGCTCAATTATCAAAAATATTTTTTTTCCTAAAATTAACTTACTAGCTAGAACCTGATGAGCTACTCGTCATCCATCTGATCATGTTTATTTGTTCATATGTGATCTGAATTTTAACATTGTTGACTTTTTTTATATGTGATCTGACTTTTTTCATTTGTTTGCTTTTGATTTTATAGATGGCATCTGACCTGGAGCACATTGATCATGAGCGTGAGGATGCTGAACATCCTGACCAGGGTTGTAAGGCCCCTGACCTAGGTTAATGTTAATTTGTGCTTACTTTGTATAATAAGATACTTAGAATCTTAATATAATCATTTGAGATGTTTTGTCATCATGTGACATGCTTATGTTTCTAGTTTGGTCATGTTCAATTTTGTAAGGAGTGGGACCCAGAGGGGATCCACTCCCTTCTAAACATTTGAAGAATAAAACCTCCAGTCCAAACACAACCAAAATATATGTTGGAGTGGGTGTAAAATTTTTAAATCTTATGAATGGTATTCAAAACAAACAAAGTATAGCAACAGAAGTAAAGTATTGACTATATTCAATTTCTCATAAGGTTACAAAAGAACATCATAATTTCCCACAAAGGGTTTACATGATACAACATAAGGATCTAGACAGAGGGAAATCTAAAACATAACAACTTTGTCTCCAAGCTTTAACTTCTTAAGCTATCCATAACTATATCCCATGTCCTCCATGTCCTTCACCTAGGGTTGGAAGCATACCCCGACAAGAAAAGAAAAATAGATGACATCAACAAATGCTAGTATGTGCGTACTAAAAAGGAAATTGAGTAATATATGGAATAAATGACAAAAAATATCAAGGCTTCCCATGAAAAAGAAAAGGAACTACCCAATTAGGCATAAAAGAAATGATTTGCAATAATAGATAACAAATAGAATTACTTGCCATGAATAAACAATAAAGTTGTGCCACATAAGAACATATCATGAGATTAGGGCACACAACCCATCATCATGTATCATCGTCCTACATGCATGTGAGATAAACATAGACCTAGAAAAATATAAAGAAAAAGTCGGCCAAGTCTCATAAGCTTGAAACCTGATAGAGAATGACGCATAACCAAACTTCCAAAAATATATAAAATGGGCCAAACCTCATAAATTTGAA
Source organism: Alisma plantago-aquatica (assembly GCA_963693085.1). NCBI lineage: Eukaryota > Viridiplantae > Streptophyta > Magnoliopsida > Alismatales > Alismataceae > Alisma > Alisma plantago-aquatica. The sequence goes on from OY856409.1 coordinate 1,195,251,322, forward strand.
ACCCGGGTATGGGGCCACCTCCATCCCAAAAATAATAGGAGCATACTTCCCCAAGCAGTAAATATACATCTGCCCAAAACCCAATGCAATTACACCACTCTAGTGCTACGAATCACATATCATGTTTAATAGAGAGGCAAGTAGAAAGTATAGTCAGCTTATACAAAGTAATCACCACAAAAGTGACCAACATATACATCCACCTCACAAGTGGGCAAAAGACATCACATGTCATCATAGTAGAGTTCCATCATGAACAAAACATAAGAAAGAGCCAAGAGAATGTCTAAACATGATAATATGATCACAAGATCAATAACAAATAAGATACTTTAGATGAAGCATATTTTCCAAAAGAACAAGATATTGTGTAGGCTAATGTCCATAGGACCAAGAAAAAGAAGAACATAGGTGAATTACTCAATAATAATAATTAGGTCTGTAAACATACCTCTCTTCAAAGTCCAAACAAACCAAAGTTACCTCTAGATCCAAGTCTAGGCCTCCAAAGAACCTATTAAGCATATATGTAGAATTTAGGTCAATTTCACATTGATTATTCAAACCCTAAATATTAACTTTTTATTTATATATGATTTAGGTTATCAAAACCATGCCATATTTTAGGTTACCTTTTTCTGAGTCCAAAACATATTTTATTATATTTTTTTGACTTATAGATATTTTAGTTAATAATTTTACATGTTATTATCTATTTAGGAAAATTCATTAAAATTACCTTTTTATAACATCAGATTCAGGTGAAAAAAACCAGTACCATTAAAAAGGCCATATTTTTTTATTTCAAAACATATTTTATTTTATTTTTTTGAGCTAGGAATAATTAGTTATGAATTTGTTAAAATCGACCAATCGTAAAATTCCATGTCAGCAAGACACCTGTGACTATGAGGGAGAAAGAGAGAGAGAGAGGTAGAGGGCCATCCACTGACATGGCCCAATAGGGAGAGGCCATGTTGTGGGGTCAACAACCAAGTCAGCCGCACCCAAAGCAAAAGAAAACCGAGATCAAATTACCAAAGTATCATGCTCGGGAAACAAAGGAAATAAGGAAAACAAAGGGTTAGGTGAGTAAAAAAACAAGGGAGATTGATCTCCTCCCCAGGCTACACCATGACCTCTTCCACGAATAGAAGCTCGCAAGAAATTGGGGGATTCTGTCTCTGGTCACAGCTTGACAATCCAAAAGAACAAAAATGATGAGAAGTAGCAAGGCAACTTACTACCAGATGCGATTGGAGTTTGGTGAAGCCAGCTACTGATGCGGGATGCCGCCAACCCGAGACAAGTTCTAATTTTCAGAGGATCAGTGAGGGAGTTTAGAGCAATTGGCATGAGAGAGATGATCTCTTAGGTGTTAATGAGGGTGGAAGCACCCCTATATATAGGTGAGGGGGAGTATATGAGTAAAAGGCAAAGGAATCTGAGAAGCCAGTGGCCCAAGATTTGGACATTTCCAACATACTTGATTATAGATTCTGAGTAAGCCATTCACCAACACAACACAAAAGGAATCATGAAAAACAATCAAGAATTGAGAGAGAAAAGCCCATATTACATGGCTGCCCCAATGTCACCTGTTTCCTTCACTGCCACAAGGAAGGTGACGATCTGTTGATCGTCGAATCAAAATCAAACACTTGGGAGATATCCGTGCATCTATGAAAGTTATATTTAAGTGCGTGATAACATGACACATTTAAATTACTTTCCCAATCAAATTCTATTAAAGTGAAGATGCATTTATTTCTCATTTTCTCTCTCTTTGTTTGAGGGTGCAAATAAATGCCAAATTGGATGAAATTTGTACACTGGCTAATTAAGGCATGTACATTCCGATTATGCAATTAGATTTACCTTTTGGGAACTTTTTATGTGTTGAATCAATCAAATATTATTTTCTCTTTCCTCATGCATGAATGATTATAAGATTCTCCAAATTTGATGGAACTTCACCCACATGTCATATTTAATGTGTTGGATATGAATTTGCCATCAATTTTATATGTTGGAGTTGTTTCCACATTTATTTAATATTTTGAAGGTTCTACACACTTTCTCTCTCATGGTTTCATCTTTTAATCAAACATCTTCCAAATTATATGAAAATTCATCCAAAGGCGGATTTGAAGTTTGTTTCCACTTTTGTCATTTCCTTCTATGAGATATGTCCCTTTTATTAGTTGAGCCTTTTATTAGTTGAGCCTTTTATTCTTACATTATTTCATTATTATCACTATTTCTAATTCAGTTATGTTTCATAACTTAATATTATCACCTGACGTAGCCCTATTTTGGGGCTCCATCTTGTGCAATTTTGTACTTTAATCACATCTAAATAAGTTAGATTGCAAGTTGATTCCCCCAATATGTGTTTTACTATCAAATGCACTTATGGACATTCTTTGCACTATTTTCAAGTACTTGGACCATGCTTTGGATGGATGAGAGAGAAGGAAGGAGTTCTAGGATTCCTCCACTCATGGAGGGGTCCAAAGAAGGCCCCAAAGCTCCCTCAACCTACCCCAATGGCCAAGAATCGTCATCAAGCAAAGAAAGCCATGGATGATGAAAGATGAAGCTCAATTGTCTATTGCAGACCCCAAAACGGTAGTGGGCATACCCCCACAGTCGTGTCTTTTATGGTGAAGAATCGACAAAATCAACAAGGACCTGCACCGAACTCACCACGGCCATGGCCCATTGAAGATACCACAGCCGTGGCCATCAACACGACCATGTCTAGTAGAGGAGAAGATGACCGTGCCCCCCTACAACGACCATGGGAATTTCACGCAAGGACCCCCAGAATCAACAGGGAGGTGACCAATTCTGCACTTGAACGCCCACGATCGTGGCCATTCGTCATGACCATGGCCTTTGAAGATCAGCTCACCCATGCTACTACCCCATGATCAAGTTCTCCTCCTCTAAAATGACTGTGTCACTCACCACGGCCATCCCATACCACCCCCACCACGGCCGTGGCCCATCAACACGGCCGTTGTGACCAATTGACCCTACCTATTTTTTAACATTGTTTTTCCTATTATACCCCCACTTACCCTAGTGCTTCCCCACCACTTATATATACATAGGTGGAAGCTGGGGCACGAAGGTTAGACCCCCTAGCTACTGCTACTCCACCCTACTCACCCCTTGAGCATTCATGGCACTCCACCTTGCATTTATGCTCTCCATCCACCATTTCCACCTCATATTCACCTAAGAAACCTAATTTTCTAGGTTTTCCTTCATAATCCCCCATTTTCTCATGCCCATATACACCATTGGAGGAGGAAGGACGTCTCCCAAATGCTAGGAGGTGAAGAAGGAGGCTTCTACTTCAAGCTTCATGGAGTTCTACCCCCTTCTTTTCCTTTTTTTTTGCTATTTTCTTGATCATGTCTAGCTAAGCCCCTAGTGGTGGGCTATTTGGGGTCAAAATGTGACTTTGATACCATGTTGGGGGAAAATAGCTTGTAATGAACATAATTTATATCTATGATGATTGCTTCTCACTTCTATCTCATTTCCTATTTTATTGCATGTGGTTTGTGCTTATAACATGGATTGCTTACTTTGAGATGTTTGATGACACTTAGCTTCTAGGAGGAATTGGAGTGTATGTGGGAATCTTAGGAATGGATCCTAGGTCCAATTAGTAGATCCCTAGCTTGCCCCCTTTGTTCCCACATAGACATCCCTCCTCCTACAAGTGAGTGTGAGATCTAAGTGACTAGTGTAAGTGTGATTAGTGCAATTGCCTAGGGCTTTCTAAAGGCTAGATGGCTAGTGGCATGAGATGAAAAACCCTCATCTCTACTCCCATTTCTACCCTTGGCTCTCAATTGACTAATACCACTTACTCTAGAGACCTAGACTTAACAAGTCCTACTAGAATTACACCTAACCCTAGTTCCCCAACTAGTAGTATGTGGTATATTCTACTAGCACTTGCCTTATTGTTTGGTTTGGTAATCTAGATAGAATTGTGATAATTGCTTACTATGTTGAGACCCCCCAAATAATATCAAATCACACCCCCAAATGGCCCACCTACCTAATCTCATTGCTTAAAACCCTTTTTGCTTTCTTAGCTTGTTCATGCTAGTCTAGTTTAGTTGTTTTTGTTCCAACTAGTTAATTTCTTAGTCTTTCTCTTTAGTGTTAGCTTAGGACTTTTCTCTCTCTCCTATGGTTAATCTAGTTCTTAGTGTTAATTGCTCTGCTAGTTCACCTTTGCTCTTTCTTTGTTAGTTGCTTAATCTAGTTCATTAGGATTGTCTGCTTAGGATAACTTAGGGTTGTGATAATCTAGATTTCATAACTGCCTTTACTTGCCTATTCACCTAGTTTAACAACCAAACAAACCCTTTTAAACCCTTCAACCCTAATCTCCATAATAGGAACATAGCCAATGATATCCTAGCTCTAGTGCCCCCTCTATCCCTGAGGATTGACCCCTACACTTGCCCTTCACCTATGCTATAATAGTACCCCGTGCGCTTGCGGGTGACCTATTTGGTACTGTGATCGACTTGGTTAGGGTTAATATAAATTTCAAAAGATCCACACATGTGTTCAGGTCCTGTAGAGTGCTTCTTGTCACCCCTTGTTGGCTAGTGTGTATGCCTTTGGCTTGATGCACCAAGCTTTCTGGCGCCATTGCCGGGGATAGAGGCACTCGACCTAGATAGTTAGTGTAGCTTAGCCTTTCCTTTTGCCCTCATCATTGCTATTCTTTATTCTTTGTTCACTTTTGCATATTTCCATTCTAACTTGGTTTCTTGTTTCTTGTTTGTGTATTGTGCAGGTGACAGTTGTGCATGCACCACACGCGTTCCACTTGTACCGACTTGGTGTTGTATGACCCCGAGATAGGTAGAGGGAGACGCCAAAGTCACTGCAACTAACACTGAGAAGCTGAGATGGCAGACAACAACCCTCATGTGGATGCTCAACCACCTCCACTGCAGCCCAACTGCCCACTCCATGAGTATTTCACCCCGAGAACTACAATTCCCCCATTGCCACCCTAGTTGACCAAATGCCAGGTCAACAGTTCTCCATTCCACTCACACTCCTTGGACTCCTCCCCACTTACTATGGGATGGAAAATGAGAATCCCTACCATCACATCGATGCATTCCTTGAGATGTGCTCCACTTTCCGTACCCCCGCCACTACCGATGACTCCATCTAGAGAACCCTCTTTCCGTTCTCCCTAAAAGAAAAAGCTAAAGAGTGGTATGTTTTGAATCTAGAGTTGGTAACCTGGAATGAAGTCAAGAATGAATTCCTCAAAAAGTTCTTCCCAATTGCTAAGCTAACCTATATGAAAAGATGCATCACTTCCTTTGCCCAGAAAGAGAATGAACCCTTCCACGAGGTGTGGGAGAGGTTCCAAAAACTTCTCCATGACTAACCCCACCATGAAGTGTCATTGTGGCAACTAGTTCAAGCCTTCTACACCGGGCTTGAAGAATAGAGCCAAAACAATATCGACTCCTCATGTGGAGGCACTTTCATGGCAAAGCCATCTGAAGAGTCATGGCCTTTGTTCGAGCATCTTGCTGAAAACTCCCACCATCGAGTTTCTACAAAAGGGGAGAATTGCGGCCAAAACTACGTCCCTCCACCTTCTTCTGTAGCTCCAGCCCACAATGTTTCCGACCCCGACATGATGAGGATGATGGAAGATATGATGAAGAACCAAGCTGGTGGTTCTCCTAGCCAATCCACCATGGCGGTCGATTCTATCGATGAAGAAGTGCATGCCTTGCATTCTTTTGGCGGCCGAAACAATCAAGGCCCCATGTCCAACACTTATACTCCTGAGTGGAGGAACCATCCAAATTTCTCATGGAAGCAACAAAATGAGGATGGGCAAGGACAAGGGCAACCGAGACCACACTATAGTTCAAAGTTTGAAGAGGAGGTGCTTGGAAGGTTAAGAAGTTTGGATGAGGTGAAGAAGGATGTGTCCTCACATGGGCAGTCCATCAACCACCTTGAGCAAAGATTGGATCATATCTCTCTATCTCTTGCTAGGAGGGAAGAAGGAAGACTCCCTTCTCAACCGATGCCCAACCCAAACAATGATGGTACTTTCCTAGGAAACACTCAAAGTTCTTATGCTCTGCCATCATACCAAGCACCGATAAATCCCTATGCTCCACCACCTCCTCAAGAACCTCTTAACTACCAATACGCTCCACCCCCACCTCATTCATACCAACAACCACCTCCACAATACTACCCCCATCCACAACAACAACAACCACCACAACAACCACAACCACAACCACAATTCTTCCTTCAAAACCCAAATTCACCTCACCAAAGGCCACCCCCCAACAACCACAACCACCTCTACAAGCCTCTTCTTCCACTACCCATGAGCATGTGAAGGTGGTGACTGTTATGAGGAGTGGCTAGACTTTGGAGGACCCCCATGATACCATTGTTGTTGACAGAGGTGATAATGAGACTGGACAAGTTGATACTGAGATACAACTTGAGGATACTGTGACGAGAGCCAGAGTTGATACTGTGACATCAGGTGGTGATACTGTGATTCCTGTGATTCCCGTTGATAATACTGTTGATCCAAACCATGTGGGAACCCAACTCCCCCTATTTCCTAAAGATCTTAAGGAACCTTCTATTGAGAGGAGAAGAAAGAAGCATATTGAAGACATCCTTGAGACTTTAAAACAGGTGAAAATCAACATTCCTCTACTTGATGCAGTCAAGAAAATCCCTTTGTATGCTAAGTTCCTGAAAGATTTATGCACCTTCAAGAGAAAGACCATGGGGAGAACCCCAAAGAAAGTCAAGCTCACTAGCAAGTGAGCTTGATTTTACAGCACACCATGCCAAGGAAGAGAAAAGATCCCAGTGCTTCCATCATCTCATGCTATATTGGGGCACATCGCATAGACCAAGCCCACCTAGACTTGGGTTATAGAGTTAACCTAATGCCATATGATGTATTTTCTGAGTTCCAAATGGGGCAATTGAGTCCGAATCATTGTACTTTGCAGTTGGTCGACCGATCAATAAAGATGCTTAGAGTGTGTGTTGATTATGTGATTGTGAGGCTTGATGATGAGACTTCTACTTTCTTCCCTACCAGCTTCATTGTCTTAGATATGGAGAAAGACATAAGGAGGGTGCATATCATCTTGGGAAGACCATTCCTGGTCACAACTAATGCAGTGATTCATGTGAGGATGGGGACTTGTATGTGACATTCATGCACATGAAGATCCAGTTGAACATCTTTAAATCTTCAACCACAACCGAGGTAATAGGGGCCACTGAAGAAGATTGCTATCTCATTGAGTTCTTGGATGAGATTGTGGAGGAATGTCTACCTACATGGATTCAAACTACCACTCAAGGTAGAGGTCTAGATCCGCTAGTTGAGTTCCCTAATGATGAAGATGAAGTGGATGAAGAGAATGAGCTAGCCTTGCTGGCTGCAAGTGAAGACCTTCCTTCTATTTCTAAACCATTAAAGAACTCCCTTAAAGAACCTACCACTCTTGAGTTGAAGTCGCTTCCTGAAGGATTGAAGTATGCATTTCTAGGTGCAAATGACACCCTCCCGGTGATCATTTCCTCCATTCTCTCACCTAAACAAGAGGAGGCATTTATGGAAGTCTTGAAGAAGAACATCCAAGCCATTGGATGGTCTATAGATGATTTGAGGGGTATTGACTCTTCCATCTGTGCACACATGATCTATTTAGAAGACGATGCAAGGCCAACCCACCAAATGCAAAGGTGGTTGAATCCAAAGTTGAAAGAAGTTGTAACTCAAGAGGTTGTGAAGTGGCTAGATGCTGGAATTATCTATCCCATTTCTGATAGTACATGGCTGTGTCCCATCCATGTTGTTCCAAAAAGGGGTGGGATCATTATGGCGGAAAATGCAGATGGTGAGATTGTGCCGGTTAGAGAACAATCAAAGTGGAGAATGTGTGTTGACTACCGAAATCTCAACGAAAAGACCAAAAAGGACCACTACCCTCTCCCATTTCTTGACCAGATTCTAGAGAGGCTAGCAGAGCAAAACTTCTATTGCTTTCTTGATGGGTACTATGGATACTTCCAAATTGTTATGCATCCTGCGGATCAAGAGAAGACAACATTCACATGCCCGAGTGGTACATTTGCCTACCAGAGAATGCCATTTGGGTTGTGTAATTCCCCTTCTACATTTCAGAGATGTGTGAGCTCAATTTTTGCAGACATGCTTGATTCATCATTGGAAGTGTTCATGGATGATTTCTTAGTCTTTGGTAAAACTTTTGATGAATGCTTACTTCATTTGGCTACTATCCTTGAGAATTGCGTAAAGGTTCACCTATTGCTATATTGAGAGAAGAGCCATTTCATGGTGCCCGAAGGCATTGTTCTGGGCCACTGGGTTTTAAAGGATGGAATTGAAGTTGATATGGCCAAGGTGGGCCTCATTTCTACTCTTACTACTCCTTCCACCGTAAGACATGTCCGGTCTTTCTTGGGACATGCATGTTTCTACCGCCGATTCATAAAAGACTTTAGCAAGATCTTGAGACCTATATGCAATTTTCTTGAGAAGGATGTTGAATTTCATTTTGATGACAAGTGTGTTGAAGCCTTCCACCACTTGAAGGAAAGACTATATTCTGCTCCTATCATGAAGCCCCCAGACTTCTATTTTCCATTCGAGATTATGATCAATGCATCTGACATGGAAGTGGGGACTGTACTGGGCCAAAGAGTTGTCCAGATTCCACATGCTATCTACTATGCAAGCAAAACTCTTGATGAAGCCCAAAGAAACTACACAACCATTGAGAAAGAGTTGCTTGCAGTTATCTTCACTCCTGACAAGTTTAGATCTTATATTCTACAAAATAAGGTGATTGTCTATATAGACCATGCTGCTCTAAAATATCTAATGGCAAAGAAAGATGCCAAGCTGAGGTTGATCAGATGGATATTGTTGCTTCAAGAGTTTAACATTGAGATTGTAGACAAAAAGGGAGTTGAGAATTCTGCCGTCGATCATCTCTCCCGGATTGAAGCACCCTATGATGACATGAATAAAATCAAAGAGACATTGCCACATGAGCACCCATTCCTTCTCTCATCCGCTCAAAGGCCTCGGTGCCAACACATAGCTAACTTCTTAGCTAGTGGGAGGGTACCAAACACTTGGATGAGGGAGGAAAGCCGAATGTTATTTGAAATGGCCAAGAATTATGTTTGGGATGATCCTCACTTGTTCAAGTATTACTCCGACCAACTTATCTGAAGATGTGTTTCGGAGATGGAGCAGCAAGAAATCCTCTTTATGTGCCATTCTGGAGTTTGTGGATGTCACTTTGGTGGAAAATGTACTGCCGCCAAGATTCTTCAAAGTGGATTCTATTGGCCTTCATTGTTCGAAGACTCTCATGAATTTGTAAGTGTTGCTTGAGATGCCAAAAGGTGGGCACCATCTCTAAGAGGGATATGATGCCTCTATCGCCCATTCTTTTGGTGGAGGTATTTGATGTTTGGGGGATTGACTTCATGGGTCCTTTTCCTCCCTCTTTTGGATATGTCTACATTTTGGTTGCCGTTGACTATGTATGAAAGTGGATTGAGTCTGTTGCAATAAGGATAAACAATCACAAAGTGGTATGTGACTTCGTGAAATCTAACATATTTAGCCGTTTTGGTATTCTAAGAGCTATGATTAGTGATGGCGGAAGTCATTTCATCCACCATACCTTTGAAGGCTTTCTCAAGAAACATGGCGTGAACCATCATGTAGATACTCCTTACCACCCCCAAACAAGTGGTCAAGTTGAGTTAGCCAATCGGGAGATAAAGCTCATTCTAGAGAAGTCGATGAGATCAGACCACAAGGATTGGTCACTTTGTCTCAATGAAGCTTTATGGGCATATAGAACTGCATACAAAGCCCCGATTGGCACTACACCGTTCAAGCTTGTGTATGGGAAAAGTTGTCATTTGCCGATTGAGATGCAACACAAGGCACTATGGACATTGAAAGCTATGGACTTTGATGGAGAGAGTGCCCGAATGAAAAGAAAATTTTAGCCGAATTAGTTGCAAGAAATGCACCATGAAGCGTATGAAATGTCTAAGAGATACAAAGAGAGGACAAAGTTTTTGCATGATAAGTTGATTAAGAAGAAGGACTTCAAGCCCGAAAAGTGGGTGTGGCTGTACAACTCAAGGATGAAGTTCTTTCCTAGAAAACTTCGGTCTAGAGGGGAAGGACCTTATCTCATCAAGAGAGTATATCCATCTGGGGCTGTAGTGAATTGTGAAAAAGAAGGAACAAGTGAGTTCACCGTGAATAGCCAAAGATTGAAATCTGTTGTAGAAGTGGGTCCAGACAAGGCTAACCAAAGTTTTGATATAGTGACGTTAGTGGAAGAATGTCAAGTTGATGAAGAGATGTGCTTGAATGCACATGAGAGAGACATATAATTTAAAGATGCTTTGAGAATCCTGCATAAATTATGGAAGTCAAGAATCAATAAGCCCGACTGAAGATGTAAAATTTAGTGCTAGTGGGAGGCAACCCACCTAGGTTTGGGAGTTTTTTCACCCAACCTTCTCTTTTTGATACTTTTATTTTCTTTCCCACAAAAATATACACACATGTGTTTAATAGTTTTCTTTGAGTTTTAATGACATGGTAGGTGGTAGGTACTACATAGAGAGGGATCAAAGTTGAGTCATGGCCATTAAGGCAAATTTGTGGCGAAATACCTAAGAAAAAAGAAATTCTTGATTTTGAATTGAGAGAGTTGAAGGAATGACCACACCACGACCGTGACATAAGTGGCCAAACATGACTGCGGCCTGCCACCATGGTCATGGGTTTTATATCGTCAAAGTTGTAAGGATGTCAGGGTTTTTAGGTGAATGGCCATGGCCGTGGCCATTAGCCAAGACCGTGTCAAAGATGCATGGCCACGACTGTGGCATCTGACCATGACTGTGGCAAGGTCAGATGGGAACACTCTTCATCGACAACACGACCATGGCACCTCACCACGGACATGCTACCAAACCCTGGTCACGACTGTGGCCACCCACCACGGCCGTGGCATGGCCCGACCCCACAAAAAAATATAACAAAACTCCATCTTCAACCCTACCCACCCCATTTTAACATTTCCTTCACACCCTCCACGGCCGTGGCGTCCAACCTGTGATGACGGTTCCTCCAATCTCCACCTCCAAACCCCCAAATTGCCTCCAAACCACCACCAATAACCTCCAAATCATGCCCCCACCCTTCCCCTTCCATTTCCACAGCAAACCATATGCTAATCTAGCCTCCACCACCACCTTCTCCTCCATTCCATCCCACATCCATCCTACCTAAAACCTCCACCCAAAACCTCCATTTCTCCCCCAAATCAAAATCTCATCATTCATCCACCATCTACATGTTCATATCCTTCCATTCCACCCCTCCATCCACGTCCATTACCTCATTCACTCGAAAATCCATTTTTTTCCCACAGCCCTACTACCACCTCCTCATGCACAATATGAAGGGGATCACTAAGGCTGTGAAAAAGGGAGCATAAAAGAGCCTCGACGTGATTACCGGAGGCAAAGCTCACACCAAGAAAACCTCCTCCCAACTCTCCATGCCTTCCCACACCCCTTCACCATCAAACTCCACATGCCAATCCATATGTCGCTCACAATCGGTGAGTGCATCCCACTCCCATTCATCTGACAGCCACCACATCACCGACGCCACATATGAGGGAGATGAAGAAGAGGAGGAGGAATCTGAGGAGGTCAACATGGACAACATAATTGATGAGGTTGAGCAGTTGATTGCCAAAAGAATCCAGAGATCAAAAGCAACACCGTCCTCATCAAAGCGCCCGCCAAAGCCTACTCCAACACGCCACTCGACATCTCACACAGAGGCAAAGTGTAGTGAGCAGCCACAATCTACACGGCAATTGCATCCGGATGAAGAATAGTTTGTGCAATGGTACAACCTTGATACGAGTTCGGGGTCCCAGTCATACAGATTAGATGAGGAGGAGGAAGACAATGATGATGAGGAGAAGCAGATGTCAGCTGAGGGAGAGGATATTCTGGCTCTATTGGAGGAGGATAGATTGAAGACCTTGGGCAAGGCTCCCATTGGAGTGTCCTATGGTAGAGGACACAAGAAAAGAAATATTTCTCTCACATACCTGGAATGCATGACGAGGAGAGTCATCCCCACTAGATATGGTTGTGAGAAGGTCATTGTCGATCTCATAATTAAAATAGTGGTAGAAGGAAGTTTGAAGGAAATAGGGCTGTGGAATGTTCTTTTCACACCCCAAATAACTTACTCCACTTTGACTCAGGAGTTCTTTGCCACCCTTGAGAAGACAAAGGTGAGAGGGAACGAAGTTATCAAGTTTGCCATGATGGGAAACATGCACACTCTCACGTCAACCGAATTGAATTGTATTTTTGCTTCCAATCGGGAAGAGGCCAAAAAGATGGAAGATGGACTGCTTGAAAAGGAGTTTGATTTCAATTATGTACATTTCTGGAAGCTCTTGACAGGAAGTGAGGACTACTAAATAGGGAGGTCCAAAACCTCCGCCATAAGCAACCCCCTTTACCGTTATGTGCAAAAGGTCTTAGCCAATACCATTGTGGGGCAATATGACAATCAAGGTTTGACATCACAGAAAGACATGTTTTTCATGATAACAATGCACCATAAGCGGTATATAGACCTTGGAGTGATGTTAATTGATCATATGAGGTCCATACCCTCCAAGAGTAAAACACCTTTTGTTATGGGGGGGGGGTTTGTAACCTCAATCACACTTGCTTTGGGGTATGATCTTTCTGGAGTGGAGCACACAGTTGATCCCAATTTTGTTGACCTGAACTATCTTATCCGCTCCCACACTATTAAAGTCAAGGACAAAAGGATGATTTATTATACAACTAGTGTGCCCAATTTTGAGCTTGAGTTGCCATACCACGGTGTGCCACTTCTTTCTATGTTGGGGATCCTCTATAAACTGGAGGACAAATTGTTGAAGTGGCAATAAGACAACCCAAGAGAAACATACACTAGGGGAGCCACTGCCGCACAAGAAGAGATAGCTGAATCAAATGTGCAAGGGTAGGAACAAGAAAGTGAATGACATAGACAACCCTGAAAGACAAGAAGAAGGGATGAAGGAATATCCCAACTGCATCAACCCTCAACAAATGCCTACGACATGTCCACCATCCAGGCGCAACTTGAGAGCATTCAGAAGACACAAAGCAACATGCAGCTGATCCAGCAGTACATGTGGCATATATATATATATATATATATATATATATATATAGAGAGAGAGAGAGAGAGAGAGAGAGAGAGAAAGAGAGAGAGAGAGAGTCAGGCTAGTGTACACTCGAGTGTACCAGAGGCACCGTACACCTCAGTCATTTTTGAAGATGTAGTAAATTTTTGAAAAATCTAAACCATTGATCTTCTTAATTATCATAAGAACATACTATATAATAAATTGTAGCTCATTTGGACACTTATAGGTCGTGCATCTAAAGGAGACAAAAATCATGTATTTCAAATTAGTTTTGTGCGTTGATTTTGTTGTCCTTGGATGAGTGACTTATACTCATCCAAATGAGTTCAAATTTTGTATGTGACCTATTATTATTGTAACCATGAAGATCAATGGATTAGATTTTGAAAAAACATGGTCTAGATAGGCAAACATTATTAGGGTGTACGGTGTGATCTGTACACTCGAGTGTATTCTAGCCTGACTCTCTCTCTCTCTCTATATATATATGTATATATATATATATATATATATATATATATATATATATATATATATATATATATATATATATATATATATATATATATATATATATATATATATATATATATATATATATATATATATATATATATATATACAGAGCGATATGCAGCTGATCCAGCAGTACATGTGGCAAGACCAACAATAGATACACCACCAGGTCAACCACTTGTATCTCTACCACCATGCCCAAGCAGCAAGAAACCCCGAATGGGGTGGAGATTTTTGGGGTGGCATAGCTGGATATCCATAGACATACCCTCCACCCCAGGATGACTACTGGGGACATTACTACCAGCATCCTCCTGTAGGCTTAGCTCCTCCTCACTCGTCCAACTAGCAACCACATCAGCCATGACACTTTCCCTATCTACCCTAAGATATAGTTTCATGCTGAGGACAACATGATTCTAAAGTTTGGGGTGGGTAGGGTGGTATGCACCACCCTATCTCTCATTTTGTGATTTTATTCCACCTTTTCCATCTAGTTTAGTTTTTCTGGTCTTGCTCTTTTATTGCATTCTTGCATAGTATGTAGTTAATATCATGCAGTTTTTGCTCCTTTTTGACATGCATTGCATTTCATGTAGATTTTTGGTAGTTTTTGCATGTTTTAGCTAGGATTTGCCTATTTTACTACTTTAAGTTCAATAATGTAGGTTTAAGATGTGATTGAAGGCAAACTGACACCATTTTGGCCAATTTTGCCCAAACTTGAATGTTCTTGCCCAAAAAGCATGTTTTGACTTAATCTCCACCGTTTGAAATGAAAATTTTAATCCTTTGACAAATGCATGCTATTCTTGAAGTTTATTGCTATGTGGTCTAGTTTGTTGAATTTTTACATGTACACCATGATGCAGCCCTATTTTAGGGCTCCATCCTGTGCCTTTTTGTACATTTATCACATCTAAACAAAGTAGATTGCAAGTTAATACCCCCAATGTGTGTTTTACTGTCAAATGCACTTATGGAAGTTCTTTGCATTATTTTCAGGTACTTGGACCATACTTTGGATGGAAGAGAGAGAAGGAAGGAGTCCGAGGGTCCCTCTATTCATGGAGGGGTCCAAAGAAGGCCCCGAGAGCTCCCTCAACCTACCCCAATGATCAAGTTTCAACTCCAAGCAAAGAAGTCCCTTGATAATGAAGTTTGAGGCTATTTGAGCCTTTGAAGGCCCCAGCACGGCCGTGGTACTATGGAACGACTGTGCTGGCAATTAAGCAAAGTTACAGGTTGAATGTTAAAAACTTGAAGTTCAGCAAATCAGCCACCACGACCGTGCTACCCAGCACGGCCGTGCCATGAAGACCCCACCACAACCGTGCTTCCCAGCATGGTCGTGCTAGATGAAGATGGAATAGGCGTGCTGCTCAGAATGACCTCATCACAACCCCTCCACCATGACCGTGCTACCCAGTACGACCTTTCTACCCAGCACGGCCGTGCTACCAGCCTTCATTTTCACCCATCAACCTGTTGATTTAACTCTTAACCAACATGACTGTTCTCCTCCACCATGACCGTGCTCACTTCTACCCACCACGGATGTGCTGCCCAGCACGACCATTCTACCACATCAAAACCTAACTTTTTCACACTGTTTTTCCAATCTTACCCCTACTTACCCTAGTGCCTCCACCACCACCTATATATACATGGGTGGCGGCCACAATACTAGAGAGAGCCTATACCTAGCTGTTCTTAGCCTCCACTCTCCACCCTTGAGCACTTTGTGCAATCCCCTTACATTTTGGGCTCATCATCCACAATTTCCACCCTCATTCCACCATGGAAACCTAGTTACCTAGGTTTTCATCCATAATCCCCTACCATTTCATGCATCCCTGCACACTTGGAGGAGGAAGGACGTCTACAACAAGTTTGGAGGTGAAGAAGGAGGCTTCCACATCAAGCTTCATGGAGTCCCTACTTCTTCTACCCCTTTCTTTTCTAGTTTTCTTGATCATGTCTAGCTAAGCCTCTTGTGGTGGGCTATTTGGGATTTAAATGTAACTTTGATACCATGTTGGGGGATAATTTCTTGTAATGAACTTAATTCATATCTATGATAATTACTTCTTGCTTCTATCTCTTTTCCTATCTTATTGCATGTGGTTTGTGCTTTTTGTATGAATTGCTTGTTTTGAGGTTTTTGATTTCACTTAGTTTCTAGGAGGAATTGGGGTGTATGTGGCAATCTTAGGAATGGCTCCTAGGTCCAATTAGTGGATCCCTAGCTAGCCCCTTTTGTTCCTACATACACATCCCTCCTACAAATGAGTGTGATATCTAAGTAGCTAGTGTAAGTGAGATTGATGTAATTGTTTAGGGCCTTCTAAAGGCTAGAGTGGCTAGTGGCATGAGGTTAAATACCCTCATCTCTACTCCCATCTCTACCCTCAACCCTCAATTACTCACTATCACCTACCCTAGAAACCTAGATTTGGTTAATCTCATTAGAATTACACCTAACCCTAGTCTTCCACTAGTAGTATAGGGTATGTTCTAATGGCATTGACCTTATTGTTTGGTTTGGTAATCTAGATATGAAATGAGAACCATGAATGTTTAATGATATCCCCCCCAACTAATATCAAAGTTACATTCCCCAAACAGCCCACCAACCTTAATCACCTTGCTCAAAACCCATCTTGCTCTGCTTGCTTATTCATGCTAGTCTAGTTTAGTCGCTTTTTCTTAATCTAGTTAATTGTGTAGTTTTTGCTCTTTAGTGATTAACTTAGGCTCTTGCTCTTGCTAGTGGTTAGTTTAGTTCTTAATTGCTTCTTGCCTTGCTAGAGTAGTGTATCTCTTCTTTCTCTTGCTTAGTTAGTTTGTTAACTTAGTTTACTAATTTGCTTGCTGTTCCACAACTTAGTTTCCATATTGCATTTCTTACTTGTTCAATTAGCTTAATCAACAACCAAAACCTTTTAAAACTCTAAAACCCTAAGCTCCACAAAAGGAACATAGTATACACTACCTAACTCTAGTACCCCCTCTATATCTGCGGTTCGACCCCTTATCTTGCCAATCACCTATACTACAACAGTACCCCGTACACTTGCGGGCGACCTGTTTTAGTCTTAGTGATCGACTCGGTTAGGGATAACATAAATTTTGAAAGCATAAGATCCCATATCCCGTGCAATCCGACCTCGTGGGGTGTAAAAGCACCACTAGCGGGGACACACCAAGCTTTCTGGCACCGTTACTGGGGATAGCGGCGCTCGGCCTAGTTATATAGTGTAGCTTAGGCTTTCCTTTTTCCCTCACCATTGCTATTATTTATTCTTTGTGTTACTTTTGCATCTTGGTTTCCTAACTTGGTTTCTTGTTGTTTGTTTGTGCCTTGTGCAGGTGACAGCTGTGCATGCATAGCACACATTCTACTTGCATAGACTTGGTGGTATACGACCCCGAGATTGGTAGAAGGAGGCGCCAAGCTCGCCGCAATCAGCACCGAGAAGCCGAGATGGCTGAAAACAACCCACAACCGGATGCTCAACCTCCACCTCCACATCGCCCGCTCCATGAGTACTTTATGCTGGGGAACTACAACTCCCCCATCACCACCTTGGTTGACCAGATGCCCGATCAACAATTCTCCATTCCGCCTGCACTTCTGGGACTCCTCCCTACCTATTTCGGGATGGAGAATGAAAACCCCTACCACCACATTGACGCATTCCTTGAGACATGTTCAACCTTCCACACTCCCGCCGCCACTGACGATTCCATTAGAAGGACACTCTTTCCTTTCTCCCTCAAAGAGAAGACTAAAGAGTGGTATGTGTCCAAGTCAGAGTTGGTCTTGTGGGATGACGTCAAAAATGAGTTCCTCAAGAAGTTCTTCCCCATCACTAAGCTGTCTTACATGAGGAGGTGCATCACGTCGTTTGCTCAGAAGGAAAACGAGCTCTTCCACGAGGCATGGGAGAGATTCCAGATGTTTCTCCATGACTGCCCTCACAATGAGGTACCTTTGTGGTAGCTCGTTCAAGCGTTCTACACCGGACTTGAAGAGCAAATCCAGAACAACATGGACTCTTCATGCGGGGGCACTTTCATGGCAAAGCCTCCCAAAGAATCATGGCCATTGTTTGAACACCTTGCTGAAAACTCTCGCTACCGCGCTTCTACTAAAGGGGGGCATGTCGGCCGGAGCTACACTCCTTCACCTTCTCTGAATCGCAATGCTATTGACCCGGACATGATGAAGATGATGGCCGACATGATGAAGATGATGCAAAATCAAGATGGTGGCTCTTCTAGCCAACCCACAATGGCAGTTGACACTGTAGATGAGGAAGTAAATGCTCTACACTCTTTTGGTGGCCGCAACAACCAAGGCCCTATGTCCAACTCCTACACTCCCGAGTGGAGAAACCATCCGAACTTCTCTTGGAAATAGTAGAATGAGGATGGACCAGGACAAGGGCAACAAAAGCCACGTTATAGTTCAAAGTTTGAAGATGAATTGCTGGGAAGGCTAAGAAGCCTAGATGAAGTGAAAAAGGATGTGAACTCGCATGGGAAGTCCATTCACCACCTTGAGCAAAGGTTGGATCAGATTTCCCTCTCCCTTGCAAGGAGGGAGGAAGGAAGACTACCTTCTCAACTGATGCCCAATCCGAACAATGACGGTGCCTTCCAAGGGAACACTTCAAGTACATATGCTCCACCATAATACCAAGGACCACCGAACCCTAATGCACCACCACCTCTTCAAGCACCTCTCAACTATCAATATGCTCCGCCTCCACCTCATACATACCAACAACCACCTCCACAATATCACCCCCATCCACAACAACAGTAGCCACCACCACAACTGCAACCCCAATTCATTCTCCAAAATCCCAATTCACCTCATCAAAGACCTCCACCACCTCAACAACCACAACCACCTCCACAAGATTCTTCTTCTACTACCCATGAGCATGTGAAGGCGGTGACTACATTGAGGAGTGGCCGGACTTTGGAGCAGCCCTGTGATATAGTTGTTGTTGATAGAGATGATACAGGGGTTGAGCAGGTTGATACTGAGATACATGTTGAGGATACCGTGATACCGAGTGTTGATACCATGATACCGAGTGTTGATACCATGATTCCTGTTATTCCAGTTGATGTTACTGCTGATATGGACCGTACATGGTCCCAACTTCCTCCATTTCCTGAGGCTCTTAAGGACCCTTCTGCTGAGAAAAGAAGAAAGAAGAACACTGAGGACATTCTTGAAACCTTTAAGCAAGTGAAGATCAACATCCCTTTGCTTGATGCGGTCAAGCAAATTCCCTTATATGCTAAGTTTTTGAAGGATCTTTGCACATTCAAAAGAAGAACTATGGGAAGAACCCCGAAGAAAGTGAAAGTGACTGAGCAAGTAAGCTCAATTCTGCAACACACCATTCCAAGAAAGAGGAAGGATCCCAGTGCCCCCATCATCTCATGCTACATTGGGGCACACCGCATAAACCAAGGCCTCCTAGAATTGAGTTATAGTGTGAACCTCATGCCGTATGATGTTTTTGTAGAATTACAGATGGGACAGTTGGGTCCGGCCCATTGCACTTTGCAGTTAGCTGACAGGTCGGTAAAGACACCTAGAGGGCATGTTGATGACGTGCTCGTGAGACTAGATGCCGAGACATATGCTTTCTTTCATGCTGATTTTATCATCTTGGATATGGAGAAAGACACGAGGAGGGTTCCTATCATCTTAGGGAGATCCTTCCTGGCCACAGCTGATGCGGTTATCCATGTGAGAACCAGTACGATGTATGTGACGTTCATGCATATGAAGATCCGGTTGAACATCTTTAAATCATCAGCCACCGCCGAAGTGATAGGAGCGACAGAAGATGATTGCTATCTAGTCGAGTGTCTAGATGAGATTGTGGAGGAATGTTTACCCTCATGGATCCAAATTGCCACTCAAGGTAGAGGACTGGAGCCGTTAGTTGAGTTTCTTGACGATGATGAGGAAGATGATGAAGAGAATGAGCTAGCCTTAGTGGCTACGAGCGAGGATCTCCCTTCCATCTCCGAGCCATTGAAGAACTCTCTTGAAGAACCCCCGACTCTTGATCTAAAATCACTTCCTGAAGGTTTGAAATATGCTTTTCTAGGGGTGAATGACACCCTCTCGGTGATCATTTCATCCTTACTCTCGCCCAAACAAGAGGAGGCTTTAATGAAGGTTTTAAAGAAGAACATCCAAGAAATTGGTTGGCCCATAGCCATTTTGAGAGGTATCGATCCCTCCATTTGTGTGCACCAAATATATCTTGAGGAAGATGCAAGGCCAACCCACCAAATGCAAAGGCGGTTGAATCTAAAGTTGAAAGAGGTGGTGACTCAAGAGGTAGTGAAATTTCTTGATGTTGGAATCATCTATCCTATTTCTGACAGTACATGGGTGAGCCCCATCCAAGTAGTACCCAAGAAGGGTGGCATCACCGTTGCTGAGAATGCAGATGGGGAACTAATGCCGGTTAGAGAGCAATCCAAGTGGAGGATGTGTGTTGATTATTAGAAACTCAATGAAAAGACAAAGAAGGATCACTACCCCCTCCCATTTCTTGATCAAATTCTAGAGAGACTAGCAGGACATAGCTTCTACTGTTTCCTTGATGGATACTTTGGGTATTTCCAAATTGCTGTGCATCTTGCGGATCAAGAGAAGACGACATTCACTTGCCCGAGTGGAACCTTTGCTTACCGAAGAATGCTGTTTGGGTTATGTAATGCTCCGTCTACTTTTCAGAGGTGTGTGACCTCGATCTTCACGGATATGCTTGATTCATCTTTGAAAGTGTTCATGGATGACTTCTCGGTCTTTGGTAAGACATTTGATGAGTGCTTGCTACATTTATCTATTGTTCTTGAAAGATGTGTGAAAGTCTGACTAGTTCTATCTTGGGAGAAAAGCCACTTTATGGTGCCTGAAGGCATTTTTCTAGGCCACATGGTTTCTAAAGATGGAATTGAAGTTTACAAGGCCAAATTGGGCCTCATTTCTACCCTCACCATTCCTTCCACCGTAAGACATGTTCGGTCTTTCTTGGGACATGCTGGTTTCTATTGCCGCTTCATAAAAGATTTCAGCAAGATCTCAAGATCTTTGTGCCACTTACTGGAAAAGGATGTCGAGTTTCAGTTTGATGACAAGTGTATTGAAGCTATCAATCACTTGAAAGAAAGGCTCATTTCTGCTCTGATCATGCAGCCTCCCGATTTCTCTTTGCCATTTGAGATAATGACTGATGCATCTGACATGACAGTGGGGGCTGTGCTGGGCCAAATGATTGGCCGAATTCCTCATGCCATCTACTATGCGAGCAAGACTCTTGATGAAGCACAAAGAAATTACACCACTACCAAAAAAGAGTTGCTCACCGTCATCTTTGCTCTGGACAAATTTTGCTCCTATCTTTTGCAAAACAAAGTTGTGATTTACACGGATCATGCTACGTTAAAGTATCTCATGTCTAAGAAGGATTCAAAGCCGAGGTTGATAAGATGGATTCTGTTGCTGCAAGAGTTTGATATAGTGATAGTGGACAAGAAGGGAGTAGAAAATGGCACAGCCGATCATCTCTCCCAAATTGATCACCCTTTTGATAAGACAAGGTTAATCAAAGAAACCATGTCGCATGAACAACTCTTCCTCCTCTCATCTTCTCAAGGGCCATGGTACCAACACATAGCCAATTTCTTGGCTAGTGGGAGGATACCTAGCACATGGACAAGGGAAGAGAGTAAAAGACTGTTTGCCATTGCGAAGAATTATGCATGGGATGACCCTCACCTTTTCAAGTATTGCCCCGATCAGCTTGTAAGAAGATGCGTGCCAGAAGTGGAACAATAAGACATCCTCTCCATGTGCCATTGCGGGATATGTGGAGGACACTTTGGAGGAAAGTGCACAACTTCCAAGGTACTTCAATGTGGTTTTTATTGGCCCTCATTGTTCAAGGATTCACACGAATTCTACAAGAACTGCTTGAAATGCCAAAAGGTGGGAAATATCTCCAAAAGAGACATGATGCCTCTATCACCTATTCTTGTGGTGGAGGTATTTGATGTATGGGGAATTGATTTCATGGGTCCTTTCCCTCCTTCATTTGGGTATACCTACATCTTAGTTTCCGTTGACTATGTGTCGAAATGGATAAAAGCTATTCCGACTCGGATGAATGACCACAAGGTGGTTTGTGACTTTGTAAAATCAAACATCTTCAGTCGGTTTGACATTCCAAGACTAATGATAAGTGATGGGGGAAGCCACTTCATCCACCACACCTTTGAGGGATTGCTTAAAAAGCATGGAGTGAACTATAGAGTAGCCACTCCATATCATCCGCAAACTAGTGGCCAAGTTGAGCTGGCCAATCAGGAGATCAAGCTCATTTTGGAGAAAATGGTGAGACCAGACTGTAAGGATTGGTCACTCCGCCTCAATGAAGCTCGATGGGCATACTGAACTACTTACAAAGCCCCGATTGGCACCACACCCTTCAAGCTCATCTATGGCAAAAGCTGCCACTTACCAGTAGAGATGCAACATAAGGCGCTGTGGGCTTTGAAGAATATGAACTTTGATAAAGAGAATTCAACAATGAAGAGAAAATTCCAACTCAACAAGGTAGAAGAAATGCACCATGAGGCATATGAGCTGTCGAAAAGCTATAAGGAGAGAACCAAGTTCCTTCACAACAAGCTGATTAGGAAGAAGGAATTTGAGCCCAGGAAGTAGGTATGGCTCTACAATTCAAGAATGAAGTTCTTTCCCGGAAAACTCCGGTCTAGATGGGAAGGACCATATCTTGTCAGAAAAGTATACCCATCTGGCGTTGTGGTCATATGTGCAAAAGAAGGTGCCAAAGAATTCGCCATCAATGGGCAATGTTTGAAACCCATTGTTGAAGTGGGTCCGGACAAGGGAAATCAAAATTTTGATATCATTATGCTAGTAGAGGAACAATCAGATGAAGAAGAATGGTGGGAGACTGATGAGAAGGCAATCTACCACGAATATGCATTAAAGATTCTGAAGAAATGATATGAGTTCTACAATCAATAAGCCCGGTTGAAGGCATAAAATTTAGCACTAGTGGGAGGCAATCCACGTGGTTTGAGATTCTTGAACCTTCTCCTTTTTGATACTTTCTTTTTTTTTTACACAAAAACACACACGCACATTTGTACTTGATAGTTTTGTTGTTAGTTTTGATGGAATGACAGGTCGAACAGGTTCAAGCTGAAGATTGAGGCACAGTCAATCAAGGTGGTGGATATTCTGCCAAGAAAAATCATTCATGACGATTAAATGATGAATTTCGAAAAGTTTTGATAAAATATGGAGTTTTTGAATTGACGGAGGGCGGCACGGTCGTGCTGCTCAGAATGGCCATGCTGGCACCAAGCCAGAACGGCCGTGCTGTCACAGAACGACCGTGCTAATGAAAACAATAGGTTGTTTGAAGAATTTTAGCCGCTGGCAACACAGCCGTGCTGACCAGAACGGCCATGCCAGCTCACCACCAGCACGGCCGTGCTGGCCAGAACGGACATGTTGGCCCAAAAAAACCAAATATCTAGCTCGGTTCAACCCGACCCAGCACGACCCCTAGTTCATTTTTGCAACCCAGAATGACCGTGCCACGACTCCAGGCAGCTAGGGCGAGTTCCCTACACCCCCAAATCACTCCCTCTTGCTCCCAAACTCTGGATTTGAGTTTCCTTCAGTCCCTAATCACTTTCCCTAACCTCTAGCTTCGATTTCCACCGTTCATCACCACCGATTTCTCCAGCTATAAGCAATTTCCACCCCATCAGCCCGGAGCTGTGTTTTTCCAATAATAGCTTCGTTTTTCATCAAAGAACTTTGCAATGATGAAGGGCATGGGCAAAGCCATCAAGAAAGGAGTAGAGAAGACTACAAACATCCTCATTGGTGGCAAAAGAAGATCCAAATGAATGGCTGGTTCACAGTAGTCTGACAGCGCTTCCTCGCCGTCCAACTCGATTTCATGTTCCTTTGACCGATTGGCGTCGATGAGCGCCTCTCGACTCCGCTCTCCCTCCAGCGAGCACTTCTCGGATCCAAGCTACAACAACCCTGGGGAAGAGGAGGAGGAAGAAGAAGAAGAGCTGGAGAATATTGTGGATTCTATTGAAGTCACTGCACCGACTTGTGAGCGAAGAGCTAAGAAAACTAATGAAGCTTCATCCTCACGCCTACCGCCATGACCAACTCCAGCAAGGCATTCGATATCATCAGCCCAACCCAGTGGGTGCAATGAAAGAGTGCCCTTGAACTTGGACACAAGTTTGGGGTCACATACCTATCAAGAAGAAGCAGACGATACTGAGCACGAGGAATTGGAGGATGAACCAGTGGATTTCCTATCAAGACTAGAGGAGGACAAACTCACATGGGCGGGAAAGCAACCACAAGGAACCACTTATGGAAGAGGGATCACAAGAAATGAAGCAATGAGACCCCTTCACCCCGAATGCATGATAAGAAGGGTGATTGCCACTAGATATGCATGTGTGCCCACAATGGAAGCCATAGTTGTCAACTTTAGTTTTGGTGCTCACTTAAAATGCTGTGGATTGTACAATATTTTAACTAAGGTCAAAGAAACATACTTGGAGATTACTCGTGAGTTCTTCGCAACCTTAGAGAAGGTTCAGTATCAAGGAGAGGATGCTATCAAGTTCAAGTGAAACTACTCAACACATATCCTCAAAGCCTCTCAGATCAATGCAATCTTTGCCCCCAACCTAGAAATGGCAAAGAAATTCGACGAGGGAAGATTTGACAAGAATGGTAAGGCAAATTAGGCCAGGATGTGGAAGACAATAACATGCTAATCTACTTTCTCTATAGGGAAATATAAAACGAGCAAGATCCACAACCCTTTCTTGAGATATTTGCAAAAGGTGCTTGCAAATAACTTGTTTGGTCGCTATGATAATCAAGGATCAAGTGCCCAAAAAGACCTATTTCTTATGGCTACAATTTTAAGCAAGGGGTTTGTGAACATTGGTGCCATGGTAATCGATCACTTGAAGACAATCCCATCCAAAAGTAAAAATCCATTCATCGTGGGAGGGATTGTCACCACTCTGGCAAGGGCAATGGGATGCAGTTTAGAAGGGCTTACCAAGGTAGATGGAAAAAAATATGTGGACCTAAACTATCTTGTGAGGTCCCAGATGATAGCCCTCAAGGATGACAAAATTTTTTATGTTCTGAACCCCGACTATCCTGGTGTCACCTTAGAACTCCCATACCACGCTACCCTTCTACTCAGGGATGCAGGGCATGTGGATGACTTTCTAGATTTGTTATCATGTTATGAGGAAAGAAACCCTAGAGAGGGGTACAAAGCACCAAGTGTATCCTTACCTAATGAAGAGGGGGAAACAAATGTGCCAGAACAGCAATAGTCATTTGAGCAACCATGCCGCACCAGACCGAGAATGGAAGATTTTGAGGCGCAACCGCCTCCGACAAATGCATATGATATGTCATCCATCCATGCACAGTTGGAGGGGATTCAAAAAATGCAACGGGACATGTGGTTGGATCAGCAGCAGATGCATCACCAAATCAACCACATGTATCATTACCAGCATGCACAGGCACAAAGAAACCCCCAATGGGGGGAGGATTTCTGGGGATAAATTTCTGGCTACCAGGAGACATACCCGCCTCTACAGGCGGACTACTGGGGCCATTACTACCAGTAGCCTCCTCTACAGTCTGGCCCGTCGCAGGACCCCACACCACCACAACCTTGACTTCTACCCTATCATCCCTGAGCTTTAGTTTCATGCTGAGGACAACATGGTTCAAAAGTTTGGGGTGGTAGGGCGGTAAGCCCTCAGTTTTCAGCTTATTTTGACGATTGCCTGTTCCACTCGATCATTGTTTGTTTGATGTTTAACCCACTTAGTGTAGATTGTCTTTTGCTTACATATTTGCATAACATGTAGTTTAATTTCATGCATTTTTGGGTATTTTTTCAAAATTTTTTCTCTTTTTCCTATTCCATATCATGTATTGCATTCTCATGTCATTTTTGATAATTTCATATGCATGTTAACTAGGATTTGCTGCTTTATGCTTTAAATTCCCCTAAAGTAGGTTTAGATGTGATTTAGTGCAAATTGGCACCATTTTGGCCAATTTTGCCCAAATTTGAGATTTCTTGTCTAAAAAGTATGTTTTGACCCAATCTCTACTGTTTTGAGTAAAAATGATGACCTTTAACTAGTGCAAGTGAAATGTCATGCTTTATTGCTAAGTGGTATCAATGTTTGACTTTTTACATGTGCATCACCTCTCTTATGATTGTGATTGATTTGGTTGAATTGTGAACTTGAGTAAGCTTTGAACGCTTAGTGTTTGTGGAATCACTTGTTTTATATATCAATTTTATGTTGTTCATTCATGTGGTGTGATATTTAGGATGAAGTATTGGATTAACTTTCATGCAAGATGTCTTATGTTGAAAATCATACCAGTGACCCCTCTTTGACCTGACTCTTCTTCCACCATCTTCATACCCCTCCACCTCATAAAAAGATGCCCTAGTGCACAGAATCAGCCTTGGCCACCTCTAAAAGTTTGGGGTGGCCATATCTTTATCCCCTCGCTTCACTCTATCCACCATATGCCCTATCTACACCAAGGGCAAGAAAGAAAAGAAAAGAAAAAGAAAAGCAAAAATAAAATAAAAGGATGCTCCTGTTTAAGAGCATTCAAATAAAGAAAAGATGAGTGTGTAAAAACACTCTAAAAATCTTACCGCAACCCTTTCTTCCACTTTCATACCCATTGAGCTAAGAAGCATCAAACTTAGCTCATTTTGCCTTTTTTCCACAGCCACGTGGGTCATTTGGTATGATTTGAAACATAAGACTGAATGCATGAATGTGAAACAACACTCCTAGTCATACCAGATTAACACCATCATGAAACGGTTTACCCAGAACTTCAGGGAAAAAGTAGGGATTACTTGTGTATTCTATGCGCTATATTTGAAGTTCATGTGCTTTGTGCTCTTTTCATGATTGGATTGTGAAAGTAGGAGAAGAGAGAGGTGAAATGCATGCAATCAGTCATCTTTGATCTCATTCAGCAATAATCATCTTTTACATTGCATATGTCATTTCTTTTTGTGGAAGTTTTGTAGAGAGATTGAGTTGGAACATACTTGAGGATGAGTATGTTTTAAGTTTGGGGTGGTGATGCAACCCTATTTTAGGGCTCCATCCTGTGCCTTTTTGTACATTTATCACATCTAAACAAAGTAGATTGCAAGTTAATACCCCCAATGTGTGTTTTACTTTCAAATGCACTTATGGACGTTCTTTGCATTATTTTCAGGTACTTGGACCATACTTTGGATGGAAGAGAGAGAAGGAAGGAGTCAGAGGGTCCCTCTACTCATGGAGGGGTCCAAAGAAGGCCCCGAGGGCTCCCTCAACCTACCCCAACGGTCAAGTTTCAACTCCAAGCAAAGAAGTCCCTTGATAATGAAGTTTGAGGCTATTTGAGCCTTTGAAGACCCCAGCACGGCCGTGGTACTATGGAACGGCCGTGCTGGAAATTAAGAAAAGTTACAGGTTGAATGTTAAAAACTTGAAGTTCAACAAATCATCCACCACGACCGTGCTACCCAGCATGGCCGTGCCATGAAGACCCCACCACAGCCGTGCTAGATGAAGATGGAACATGCGTGATGCTCAGAACGATCTCATCACAACCCCTCCACCAAGGTCGTGCTACCCAGCACAACCATGCTACCAACCTTCATTTTCACCCATCAACCTATTGATTTAACACTTAACCAACACTGCTGTTCTCCTCCACCATGGCCGTGCTCACTTCTACCCACCACGGGCGTGCTGCCCAGTATGACCGTTCTACCATCTCAAAACCTAACTTTTTCACACTGTTTTTCCAATCTTACCCCTACGTACCCTAGTGCCTCCACCACCACCTATATATACATGGGTGGCGGCCACAACACTAGAGAGAGCCTCTAACTAGCTGTTCTTAGCCTCCACTCTCCACCCTTGAGCTCTTTGTGCAATCCCCTTGCATTTTGGGCTCATCATCCACCATTTCCACCCTCATTCCACCATGGAAACCTAGTTCCATAGGTTTTCATCCATAATCCCCTACCATTTCATGCACCCCTGCACACTTGGAGGAGGGAGGACATCTACAGCAAGCTTGGAGGTGAAGAAGGAGGCTTCCACATCAAGCTTCATGGAGTCCCTACTTCTTCTACCCCTTTCTTTTCTTGTTTTCTTGATCATGTCTAGCTAAGCCCCTTGTGGTGGGATGTTTGGGATTTAAATGTAACTTTGATACCATGTTGGGGGATAATTTCTTGTAATGAACTTAATTCATATCTATGATGATTACTTCTTGCTTCTATATCTTTTCCTATCTTATTGCATGTGGTTTGTGCTTCTTGTATGAATTGCTTGTTTTGAGGTTTTTGATGACATTTAGTTTCTAGGAGGAATTGGGGTGTATGTGACAATCTTAGGAATGGATCCTAGGTCCAATTAGTGGATCCCTAGCTAGCTCCTTTTGTTCCTACATACACATCCCTCCTTCTACAAATGAGTGTGAGATCTAAGTAGCTAGTGTAAGTGAGATTGATGTAATTGTCTAGGGCCTTCTAAAGGCTAGAGTGGCTAGTGGCATGAGGTTAAATACCCTCATATCTAATCCCATCTCTACCCTCAACCCTTAATTACTCACTATCACTTACCCTAGAAACCTAGATTTGGTTAATCTCATTAGAATTACACCTAACCCTAGTCTTCCACTAGTAGTATAGGGTATGTTCTAATGGAATTGACCTTATTGTTTGGTTTGGTAATCTAGATATGAAATGAGAACCATGCATGTTTAATGATCTCCCCCCAACTAATATCAAAGTTACATTCCCCAAACAGCCCACCCACCTTAATCCCCTTGCCCAAAATCCATCTTGCTTTGCTTGCTTGTTCATGCTAGTCTAGTTTAGTCACTTTTGCTTAATCTAGTTAATTGTGTAGTTTTTGCTCTTTAGTGATTAACTTAGGCTCTTTCTCTTACTAGTGGTTAGTTTAGTTCTGAATTGCTTCTTGCCTTGCTAGAGTAGTGTAGCTCTTCTTGCTCTTGCTTAGTTAGTTTGTTAACTTAGTTTACTAATTTTCTTGCTCTTCCATAACTTAGTTTCCGTCTTGCATTTCTTACTTATTCAATTAGCTTAATCAACAACCAAAACCTTTTAAAACCCTAAAACCCTAAGCTCCACAAAAGGAACATAGTATACGCTACCTAACTCTAGTGCCCCCTATATCTCTGTGGTTTGACCCCTTATCTTGCCAATCACATATACTACAACAGTACCCCGTATGGTTGCGGGCGACCTATTTTAGTCTTAGTGATCGACTCGGTTAGGGATAACATAAATTTCAAAACCATAAGATCCCATATCCTGTGCGCCCCGACCTCGTGGGGTGTAAAAGCACCACTAGCGGGGACGCACCAAGCTTTCTGGTTCCGTTGCTGGGGATAGAGGTGCTCGACCTAGTTAGATAGTGTATCTTAGCCTTTCCTTTTGCCCTCACCATTGCTATTATTTATTCTTTGTGTTACTTTTGCATCTTGGTTTGGTAACTTGGTTTCTTGTTGTTTGTTTGTGCCTTGCGTAGGTGACAGCTGTGCATGTGTAGCACGTGTTCTACTTGCACCAACTTGGTGGTATACGACCCCGAGATTGGTAGTAGGAGATGTCAAGCTCACTACAATCGGCACTGAGAAGCCGAGATGGCTGAAAACAACCCGCATTCAGATGCTCAACCTCCACCGCCACATTGCGCACTCCATGAGTACATTACGCCAGGGAACTACAATTCCCCCCATCGCCACCTTGGTTGACCAGATGCCCGGTCAACAATTCTCCATTCTTCCTGCACTTCTGGGACTCCTCCCTACCTACTTCAGGATGGAGAATGAAAACCCCTACCACCACATTAACGCGTTCCTTGAGACGTGTTCAACCTTCCGCACTCCCACCGCCACTGACGATTCCATTAGAAGGACACTCTTTCCTTTCTCCCTCAAAGAGAAGGCTAAAGAGTGGTACGTGTCCAAGCCGGAGTTGGTCTCGTGGAACGACGTCAAAAATGAGTTCCTCAAGAAGTTCTTCCCCATCGCTAAGCTGTCTTACATGAGGAGGAGCATCACGTCCTTTGCTCAGAAGGAAAACGAACCCTTCCACAAGGCGTGGGAGAGATTCCAGAAGTTGCTTCGTGACTGCCCTCACCATGAGGTACCTTTGTGGCAGCTCGTTCAAGCATTCTACACTGAGCCTGAAGAGCAAAGCCAGAACAACGTGGACTCTTCATGCGGGGGCACTTCCATGGAAAATCCACCCGAAGAATCATGGCCATTGTTTAAACACCTTGCTGAAAACTCTCGCCACCGCGCTTCTATTAAAGGGGGGGCATGTCAGCCAGAGCTACACTCCTTCACCTTCCTCCGCAGCTCCGACTCGCAATGCTACTGAACCAGGCACAATGAAGATGATGGCCAACATGATGAAGATGTTGCAAAATCAAGTTGGTGGCTCTTCTAGACAACCCACAATGGCAGTTGACATTGTAGATGAGGAAGTAAATGCTCTACACTCTTTTGGTGGCCTCAACAACCAAGGCCCTATGTCCAACTCCTACACTCCCGAGTGGAGAAACCATCCAAACTTCTCTTAGAAATAGTAGAATGAGGATGGACCAGGACAAGGGCAACAAAAGCCACGTTATAGTTTAAAGTTTGAAGAAGAAGTGCTGGGAAGGCTAAGAAGCCTAGATGCAGTGAAAAAGGACGTGAACTCACATGGGCAGTCCATTCACTGTCTTGAGCAAAGGTTGGATCAGATTTCCCTCTCCCTTGCAAGGAGGGAGGAAGGAAGATTACCTTCTCAACCGATGCCCAATCCGAACAATGACGATGCCTTCCAAGGGAGCACTTCAAGTACATATGCTCTGCCACAATACCAAGCACCACCAAACCGTTATGCATCATCGCCTCTTCAAGCACCTCTCAACTATCAGTATGCTCCGCCTCCACCCCCATCCACAACAACAGTAGCCATCACCACAACTGCAACCCCAATTCATTCTCCAAATTCCCAATTCACCTCATCAAAGACCTCCACCACCTCAACAACAACAACCACCTCCACAAGCCTCTTCTTCTACTACCCATGAGCATGTGAAGGCGGTGACTACATTGAGGAGTGGCCGGACTTTGGAACACCCCCGTGATACAATTGTTGTTGATAGAGATGATACCGGGGCTGAGAAGGTTGATACTGATATACAAGTTGAGGATATTGTAATACTGAGTGTTGATACCGTGATTCTCATGATTCCAGTTGATGTTACTGCTGATATGGACTGTACAGGGTCCCAACTTCCTCCGTTTCCCGAGGCTCTTAAGGAGCCTTCTACTGAGAAAAGAAGAAAGAAGAACACTGAGGATATTCTTGAAACCTTTAAGCAAGTGAAGATCAACATCCATTTGCTTGATGCGGTCAAGCAAATTCCCTCATATGCTAAGTTTTTGAAGGATCTTTGCACATTCAAAAGAAGAACTACGAGAAGAACCCCGAAGAACGTTAAATTGACCGAGCAAGTGAGCTCGATTCTGCAGCACACCATTCCAAGAAAGAGGAAGGATCCCGATGCCCCCATCATCTCATGCTACATTGGGGCACACCGCATAGACCAAGCCCTCCTAGACTTGGGTTCTAGCATGAACCTCATACCGTATGATGTTTTTGCAGAATTACAGATGGGACAGTTTGGTCTGGCCCATTGAACTTTGCAGTTAGCTGAGAGGTCGGTAAAGATGCCTAGAGGGCATGTTGATGACGTGCTTGTGAGACTAGATGACGAGACATCTGCTTTGTTTCCTGCTGATTTTATCATCTTGGATATGGAGAAAGACATGAGGAGGGTTCCTATCATCTTGGGGAGACCCTTCCTAGCCACAACTGATGCGGTTATCCATGTGAGAACCGGTACGATGTATGTGACGTTCATGCACATAAAGATCCGGTTGAACATCTTCAAATCACCGGCCACCGCCGAAGTGATAGGAGAGATAGAAGAAGATTTCTATCTAGTCAAGTGTCTAGATGAGATTGTGGAGGAATGTTTACCCTCCTGGATCCAAACTGCCACTCAAGGCAAAGGACTAGAGCCGATAGTTTAGTTTCCTGACGATGATGAGGAAGATGACAAAGAGAATGAGCTAGTCTTAGTGGCTGCGAGCGAGGATCTCCCTTCCATCTCCGAGCCATTAAAGAACTCTATTGAAGAACCTCTGACTCTTGAGCAGAAATCACTTCCTGAAGGTTTGAAATATTTTCTAGGGGCGAATAACACCCTCCCGATGATCATTTCATCCATACTCTCGCCCGAACAAGAGAAGGCTTTAATGAAGGTTTTGAAGAAGAACATCCAAGCAATTGGATGGTCCATAACCAATTTGAGAGGTATCGATCCCTCCATTTGTGTGCACTGAATCTATCTTGAAGAAGATGCAAGGCCAACCCGCCAAATGTAAATGTGGTTGAATCTAAAGTTGAAAGAGGCGGTGACTCAAGAGGTAGTGAAATTGCTCGATGCTGGAATCATCTATCCTATTTCAGACAGTACATGGGTGAGCCCCATCCAAGTAGTACCCAAGAAGGGTGGCATCACCGTTGCTGAGAATGCGGATGGGGAAGTAATGCCGGTTAGAGAGCAATCGAAGTGGAGGATGTGTGTTGATTATCAGAAACTCAATGAGAAGACAAAGAAGGATCACTACCCCCTCCCATTTCTTGATCAAATTCTAGAGAGACTAGTAGGACAGAGCTTCTACTGTTTCCTTGATGGATACTCTGGGTATTTCCAAATTGCTGTGCATCCTGCGGATCAAGAGAAGACAATATTCACTTGCTCGAGTGGAACCTTTGCTTACCGAAGAATGTCGTTTGGGTTATGTAATGCTCAATCTACTTTTCAGAGGTGTGTGACCTCGATCTTCACGGATATGCTTGATTCATCTTTGGAAGTGTTCATGGATGACTTCTCGGTCTTTGGTAAGACATTTGACGAGTGCTTGCTACATTTAGTTGTTGTTCTTGAAAGATGTGTGAAAGTCCGACTAGTTCTATCTTGAGAGAAAAGCCACTTTATGGTGCCCGAAGGCATTGTTCTAGGCCACCAGGTTTCTAAAGACAGAACTGAAGTTGACAAGGCCAAAGTTGGCCTCATTTCTACCCTCACCATTCCTTCCTCCGTAAGACATGTTCGGTCATTCTTGGGACATGCTGGTTTCTATCGTTGCTTCATAAAAGATTTCAGCAAGATCTCAAGACCTTTGTGCCACTTACTGGAAAAGGATATCGAGTTTCAGTTTGATGACAAGTGTATTGAAGTTTTTAATCACTTGAAAGAAAGGCTCGTTTATGCTCCGATCATGCAGTCCCCTGATTTCTCTTTGCCATTTGAGATAATGACCGATGCATCTGACATGGCAGTGGGGGCTGTGCTGGGCCAAAGGATTGGCCGAATTCCTCATGCCATCTACTACGTGAGCAAGAATCTTGATGAAGCACAAAGAAATTACACCACTACCGAAAAAGAGTTGCTCGCCGTCATCTTTGCTCTGGACAAATTCCGCTCCTATCTTTTGCAAAACAAAGTTGTGATTTACACAGATCATGCTACGTTAAAGTATCTCATGTCTAAGAAGGATTCAAAGCCGAGGTTGATAAGATGGATTCTGTTGTTGCAAGAGTTTGATATAGAGATAGTGGACAAGAAGGGAGTAGAAAATGGCACAGCTGATTATCTCTCCTGGATTGATCACCCTTTTCACAAGACAAGGTTAATAAAAGAAACCATGCCGCATGAACAACTCTTCCTCCTCTCATCTTCTCAAGGGCCATGGTACCAACACATAGCCAATTTCTTGGCTAGTGGGAGGATACCTAGCACACGGACAAGGGAGGAGAGCAAAAGACTATTTACCATGGTGAAGAATTATGCATGGGATGACCCTCACCTTTTCAAGTATTGCCCCGATCATCTTGCAAGAAGATGCGTGCCGAAAGTGGAACAACAAGACATCCTCTCCATGTGCCATTCTGAGATATGTGGAGGACACTTTAGAGGAAAGTGCACATCTGCCAAGGTACTTCAATGTGGTTTTTATTGGCCCTCATTATTCAAGGATTCACATGAATTCTACAAGAGCTGCTTGAAATGCCAAAAGGTGGGAAATATCTCCAAAAGAGACATGATGACTCTATCGCCCATTCTTGTGGTGGAGGTATTTGATGTATGGTGAATTGATTTCATGGGTCCTTTCACTCCTTCATTTGGGTATACCTACATCTTAGTTGCCGTTGACTATGTGTTGAAATGGATAGAAGCTATTCCGACTCGGACGAATGACCACAAGGTGGTTTGTGACTTTGTAAAATCAAACATCTTCAACCAGTATGGCATTCCAAGAGCAATGATAAGTGACAGGGGAAGCCACTTCATCCACCGCACCTTTGAGGGATTGCTTAAAAAGCATGGAGTGAACCATAGAGTAGCCACTCCATATCATCTGCAAACCAGTGGCCAAGTTGAGCTGGCCAATCGGGAGATCAAGCTCATTTTGGAGAAAACGGTGAGACCAGACTGTAAGGATTGGTCACTCCGCCTCAATGAAGCTCTATGGGCATACCAGAGTGCTTACAAAGCCCCGATTGGCACCACACCCTTCAAGCTCATCTATGGCAAAAGCTGCCACTTACCAGTAGATATGCAACATAAGACGCTGTGGGCTTTGAAGAATATGGACTTTGATAAAGAGAATGCAACAATGAAGAGAAAATTCCAAATCAACGAGTTAGAAGAAATGCTCCATGAGGCGTATGAGCTGTCGAAAAGCTATAATGAGAGAACCAAGTTCCTTCATGATAAGATGATTAGGAAGAAGGAATTTGAGCCCGAGAAGTGGGTATGGCTCTACAATTCAAGAATGAAGTTCTTTCTCAGAAAACTCCGGTCTAGATGGGAAAGACCATATCTTGTCAGAAAAGTATACCCATCCGGCGCTATGGTCATATGTGTAAAAGAAGGTGCCAAAGAATTCGCCGTCAAGGGGCAACGTTTGAAACCCATTGTTGAAGTGGGTCCAGACAAGGGAAATCAGAATTTTGATATCGTTATGCTAGTGGAGGAACAATTAGATGAAGAAGAATGGTGGGAGACTGATGAGAAGGCAATCTACCACAAAGATGCATTAAAGATTCCGAAGAAATGATATGAGTTCTACAATCAATAAGCCCGACTGAAGACATAAAATTTAGTGCTAGTGGGAGGCAACCCACGTGGTTTGAGATTCTCGAACCTTCTCCTTTTTGATACTTTCTTTTGTTTTACACAAAAACACACACACACATTTGTGCTTGATAGTTTTGTTTTTAGTTTTGATGGAATGACAGGTTGAACAGGTTCAAGCTGAAGATTGAGGCACAATCAATCAAGGTGGTGGATATTCTCCCAAGAAAAATCATTCATGATGATTAAATGATGAATTTCGAAAAGGTTTGATGAAATCTAGAGTTTTTGAATTCACAGAGGGCAGCACGACCGTGCTGCTCAGAATGGCTGCACTGGCACCAAGCCAGAACGACCGTGCTGTCACAGAATGACTATGCTGATGAAAACAACAGGTTGTTTGAAGAATTTTAGCCACTGACAGCACAACCGTGCTGACCAGAACGACCATGCCAGCTCACCGCTACCACGATCGTACTGGCCAGAACGACCGTGTTGGCCCAAAAAAACCAAATATCTAGCCTAGTTCAACCCGACCCAGCATGACCCCTAGTTCAATTTTGCAACCCAGAACGGCCGTGCCGCGACTCTAGGTGGCTAGGGTGAGTTCCCTACACCCCCAAATCACTCACTCTTTCTCCCAAACTACGAATTTGAGTTTCCTTTGGTCCCTAATCGCTTTCCCTAACCTCTATCTTCGATTTCCACCATTCATCACCACCGATTTCTCCAGCTACAAGCAATTTCCGCCTCATTAGCCCGGAGCTGCGTTTTTCCAGTAACAGCTTCATTTTTCGTCAAAGAACTTTGCAATCATGAAGGGCATGGGCAAAGGCATCAAGAAAGGAGTAGAGAAGACTACAAGCATCCTCACCGGTGGTAAAAGAAGATCCAAACGAACGGTCGGTTCACAGTAGTCCGACATCGCTTCCTCGCCATCCAACTCGATTTCACGTTCCTTTGGCCGATCGGCGTCGATGAGTGCCTCTCGACTCCACTCTCCCTCCAACGAGCACTTCTCGGATCCAAGCTATAGCAACCCTGGGGAAGAGGAGGAGGAAGAAGAAGAAGAACTGGAGAATATTGTGGATTCTATTGAAGTCACTGCACCGAGTCATGAGCAAAGAGCTAAGAAAACTAATGAAGCTTCATCCTCACGCCTACCGCTATGACCAACTCCAACAAGGCATTTGACATCATCAGCCCAACCCAGTGGGAGCAATGAAAGAGTGCCTTTGAACTTGGACACAAGTTCGGGGTCACATACCTATCAAGAATAAGAAGCGAACGATAATGAGAGCGAGGAATTGGAGGATGAACCAGTGGATATCCTATCAAGACTAGAGGAGGATAGATTCACATGGATGGGAAAGCAACCACAAAGAACCAATTATGGCAGAGGGATCGCAAGAAACAAAGCAATGAGACCCCTTCACCCCGAATGCATGACAAGAAGGGTGATTGCCACTATATATGCATGTGTGCCCACAATGGAAGCCATAACTGTCAACTTCAATTTTCATTCTCACTTAAAACATTGTGGATTGTACAATATTTTAACTAAGGTCGAAGAAACATACTTGGAGATAACTCGTGAGTTGTTCGCAACCTTAGAGAAGGTTCAGTATTAAGGAGAGGATGCTATCAAGTTCAAGTTAAACTGCTCAACAGATATCCTCAAAGCCTCTAAGATCAATTCAATCTTTGTCCCCAACCCAGAAATGGCAAAGAAATTCGACGTGGGAAGATTTGACAAGAATGGTAAGGCAGATTACGCCAGAATGTGGAAGATGATAACAGGAGAATGTACTTTCTCTACAGAGAAATCTAAAATGAGCAAGATCCACAACCCTTTCTTGAGATATTTGCAAAAGGTGCTGGCAAATACCTTGTTTGGTCACTATGATAATCAAGGATCAAGCACCCAGAAAGACCTATTTCTTATGGCTATAGTTGTAAGCAAGGGGTTTGTGAACATTGGTGCCATGGTAATTGATCACTTGAAGACAATCCCATCCAAAAGTAAAAATCCATTCATCAAGGGAGGGATTGTCACCACTCTGGCAAGGGAAGTGGGATGCAATCTAGAAGGTCTTACCAAGGTAGATTGAAACAAATATGTGGACCTAAACTATCTTGTGAGGTCCCAGATGATAGACCTCAAGGATGACAATTTTTTTTATGTTCTGAACCCCGACTATCCTAGTGTCACCTTAGAACTCCCATACCACACCTCCATTCTGCTCAGGGATGTAGGGCCTGTGGACGACTTTCTAGATTTGTTATCATGTTATGAGGAAAGCAACCCTAGAGAGGGGTACAGAGCACCAAGTGTAGCCTTACCTGATGAAGAGGGGGAAACAAATGTGCCAGAACAACATTGGTCATTTGAGCAACCACGCCGCACGAGACTGAGAATGGAAGATTTTGAGGTGTAGCCGCCTCTGACAAATGCATATGATATGTCATCCATCCATGCACAATTGGAGGGGATTCAAAAAATGCAACATGACATGTGGTTGGATCAGCAACAAATGCATCACCAAATCAACCACATGTATCATTACCAGCATGCGCAGACACAAAGAAACCCCCAATGGGGGGAGGATTTCTGGGGATCAATTTCTAGCTACCAGGAGACATACCCACCTCCACAGGTGGACTACTGGGGCCATTACTACCAGCAGCCTCCTCCACAATCTGGCCCATTACAGGACCCCACACCCCCACAACCTTGACTTCTACCCTATCATCCCTGAGCTTTAGTTTCATGTTGAGGATAGCATGGTTCAAAAGTTTGGGGTGGTAGGGCAGTAAGCCCTCAGTTTTCATCTTATTGTGATGATTGCATGTTCCACCCGATCATTGTTTGTTTGATGTTTAACCCACTTAGTGTAGATTGTCTTTTGCTTACATCTTTGCATAGCATGTAGTTTAATTTCATGCATATTTGGGTATTTTTTCAAATTTTTTTCTCTTTTTCCTATTCCATATCATGCATTGCATTCTCATTTAGTTTTTGATAATTTCATATGCATGTTAACTAGGATTTGCTGTTTTATGCTTTAAATTCCCCTAAAGTAGGTTTAGATGTGATTTAGTGCAAATTGGCACCATTTTGGCCAATTTTTCCCAAATTTGAGATTTCTTGTCTAAATAGTATGTTTTGACCCAATATCGACTGTTTTGAGTAAAAATGATGACCTTTGACTAGTGCAACTGAAATGTCATGCTTTACTGCTAAGTGGTATCAATATTTGACTTTTTACATGTGCATCACCTCTCTTATGATTGTGATTGATTTGGCTGAATTGTGAACTTGAGCAAGCTTTGAATGCTTAGTGTTTGTGAAATCACTTGTTTGATATATCAATTTCATCTTGTTCATTCATGCAGTGTGATATCTAAGATGAAGTATTGGATTAACTTTCATGCAGGACGTCTTATGTGGAAAATCATACCAATGACCCCTCTTTGACGCAACTCTTCTTCCACCATCTTCATACCCCTCCGCCTCATAAAAAGATGCCCTAGTGCACATAATCAGCCTTGGCCACCTCCAAAAGTTTGGGGTGGCCATATCTTTATCCCCTCGCTTCACTCTATCCACCATATGCCCTATCTACACCAAGGGCAAGAAAGAAAAGAAAAGAAAAAGAAAAGCAAAAATAAAATAAAAGGATGCTCATGTTTAAGAGCATTCAAATAAAGAAAATATGAGTGTGTAAAAACACTCCGAAAATCTTACCGCAACCCTTTCTTCCACTTTCATACCCATTGAGCTAAGAAGCATCAAACTTAGCTCATTTTGCCTTTTTTCCACAGCCACATGGGTCATTTGGTATGATTTGAAATATAAGACTGAATGCATGAATGTGAAACAACGCTCCTAGTCATCCTGGATTAATACCATCATGAAATGGTTTACCCAGAACTTCATGGAAGATGTATGGATACCTTGTGTATTCTATGCACTATATTTGAAGTTCATGTGCTTTGTGATCTTTTGATGATTGGATTGTGAAAGTAGGAGAGGAGAGAGGTGAAATGCATGCACTCAGTCATCTTTGATCTCATTCAGCAATAATCATCTTTTACATTGCATATGTCATTTCTTTTTGTGGAAGTTTTGTAGACAGATTGAGTTGGAGCATACTTGAGGACAAGTATGTTTTATGTTTGTGGTGGTGATTCAGACCTATTTTAGGGCTCCATCCTGTGCCTTTTTGTACATTTATCACATCTAAACAAAGTAGATTGCAAGTTAATACCCCCAATGTGTGTTTTACTTTCAAATGCACTTATGGACGTTCTTTGCATTATTTTCAGGTACTTGGACCATACTTTGGATGGAAGAGAGAGAAGGAAGGAGTTAGAGGGTCCCTCTACTCATGGAGGGGTCCAAAGAAGGCCCCGAGAGATCCCTCAACCTACCCCAATGGTCAAGTTTCAACTCCAAGAAAAGAAGTCCCTTGATAATGAAGTTTGAG
The DNA here is from genome assembly GCA_963693085.1 of Alisma plantago-aquatica. NCBI lineage: Eukaryota > Viridiplantae > Streptophyta > Magnoliopsida > Alismatales > Alismataceae > Alisma > Alisma plantago-aquatica. The sequence continues at coordinate 1,195,291,163 of OY856409.1, forward strand.
GCTATTTGAGCCTTTGAAGACCCCATCACGGCCGTGGTACTATGGAACGGCCGTGCTGGAAATTAAGCAAAGTTACAGGTTGAATGTTAAAAACTTGAAGTTCAAAAAATCATCCACCACGACCATGCTACCCAGCATGGCCGTGCCACGAAGACCCAACCACAGCCGTGCTAGATGAAGATGGAACAGGCGTGATGCTCAGAATGACCTCATCACAACCCCTCCACGAAGGCCGTGCTACCCAGCAAGCCATGCTACCAGCCTTCATTTTCACCCATCAACCTATTGATTTAACACTTAACCAACACTACCGTTATCCTCCACCACGGCCGTGCTGCCCAGCACGACCGTTCTACCACCTCAAAACCTAACTTTTTCACACTATTTTTCCAATCTTACCCCTACTTACCCTAGTGCCTCCACCACCACCTATATATACATGGGTGGCGGCCACAACACTAGAGAGAGTCTCTAACTAGATGTTCTTAGCCTCCACTCTCCACCCTTGAGCTCTTTGTGCAATCCCCTTGCATTTTGGGCTCATCATCCACCATTTCCACCCTCATTCCACCATGGAAACCTAGTTCCCTAGGTTTTCATCCATAATACCCTACCATTTCATGCACCCCTGCACACTTGGAGGAGGAAGGACATCTACAACAAGCTTGGAGGTAAAGAAGGAGGCTTCAACATCAAGCTTCATGGAGTCCCTACTTCTTCTACCCCTTTTGTTTTCTTGTTTTCTTGATCATGTCAAGCTAAGCCCCTTGTGGTGGGATGTTTGGGATTTAAATGTAACTTTGATACCATGTTGGGGGATAATTTCTTGTAATGAATTTAATTCATATCTATGATGATTACTTCTTGCTTCTATCTCTTTTCCTATCTTCTTGCATGTGGTTTGTGCTTCTTGTATGAATTGCTTGTTTTGAGGTTTTTGATGACACTTAGTTTCTAGGAGGAATTGGGGTGTATGTGACAATTTTAGGAATGGCTCCTAGGTCCAATTAGTGGATTCCTAGCTAGCTCCTTTTGTTCCTACATACACATCCCTCCTTCTACAAATGAGTGTGAGATCTAAGTAGCTAGTGTAAGTGAGATTGATGTAATTGTCTTGGGCCTTCTAAAGGCTAGAGTGGCTAGTGGCATGAGGTTAAATACCCTCATATCTACTCCCATCTCTACCCTCAACCCTTAATTACTCACTATCACTTACCCTAGAAACCTAGATTTTATTTAATCTCATTATAATTACACCTAACCCTAGTCTTCCACTAGTAGTATAGGGTATGTTCTAATGGAATTGACCTTATTGTTTGGTTTGGTAATCTAGATATGAAATGAGAACCATGCATGTTTAATGATCTCCCCCCAACTAATATCAAAGTTACATTCCCCAAACAGCCCACCCACCTTAATCACCTTGCTCAAAATCCATCTTGCTCTGCTTGCTTGTTCATGCTAGTCTAGTTTAGTCACTTTTGCTTAATCTAGTTAATTGTGTAGTTTTTGCTCTTTAGTGATTAACTTAGGCTCTTTCTCTTACTAGTGGTTAGTTTAGTTCTGAATTGCTTCTTGCCTTGCTAGAGTAGTGTAGCTCTTCTTTCTCTTGCTTAGTTAGTTTGTTAACTTAGTTTACTAATTTGCTTGCTCTTCCATAACTTAGTTTCCATCTTGCATTTCTTACTTGTTCAATTAGCTTAATCAACAACCAAAACCTTTTAAAACCCTAAAACCATAAGCTCCACAAAAGGAACATAGTATACGCTACCTAACTCTAGTGCCCCCTATATCTCTGTGGTTTGACCCCTTATCTTGCCAATCACCTATACTACAACAGTACCCCGTACGCTTGCGAGTGACATATTTTAGTCTTAGTGATCGACTCGGTTAGGGATAACATAAATTTCAAAAGCATAAGATCTCATATCCCATGCGCCCCGACCTCGTGGGGTGTAAAAGCACCACTAGTGGGGACACACCAAGCTTTCTGGCGCCGTTGCTGGGGATAGAGGCACTCGACCTAGTTAGATAGTGTAGCTTAGCCTTTCCTTTTGCCCTGACCATTGCTATTATTTATTCTGTGTTACTTTTGCATCTTGGTTTGCTAACTTGGTTTCTTGTTGTTCGTTTGTGCCTTGCGCATGTGATAGCTGTGCATGTGTAGCACGCGTTCTACTTGCACCGACTTGGTGGTATACGACCTCGAGATTGGTAGTAGGAGATGCCAAGCTCACTGCAATCAACACTGGGAAGCCGAGATGGCTGAAAACAACCCGCAACCGGATGCTCAACCTCCACCGCCACATTGCCCACTCCATGAGTACTTTATGCCAGAGAACTACAATTCCCCCCATCGCGACCTTGGTTGACCAGATGCCCGGTCAACAATTCTCCATTCCGCCTGCACTTCTGGGACTCCTCCCTACCTACTTCAGGATGGAGAATGAAAATCCCTACCACCACATTAACGCGTTCCTTGAGACGTGTTCAACCTTCCGCACTCCCACCGCCACTGACGATTCCATTAGAAGGACACTCTTTCCTTTCTCCCTCAAAGAGAAGGCTAAAGAGTGGTACGTGTCCAAGCCGGAGTTGGTCTCGTGGAACGAAGTCAAAATTGAGTTCCTCAAGAAGTTCTTCCCCATCGCTAAGCTGTCTTACATGAGGAGGAGCATCACGTCCTTTGCTCAGAAGGAAAACGAGCCCTTACACAAGGCGTGGGAGAGATTCCAGAAGTTGCTCCATGACTGCCCTCACCATGAGGTACCTTTGTGGCAGCTCATTCAAGCATTCTACACCGGGCTTGAAGAGCAAAGCCAGAACAACATGGACTCTTCATGCGGGGGCACTTTCATGGCAAAGCCGCTTGAAGAATCATGGCCATTGTTTAAACACCTTGCTGAAAACTCTCACCACCACGCTTCTATTAAAGGGGGGTATGTCGGCCGGAGCTACACTCCTTCACCTTCCTCCGCAGCTCCGACTCGCAATGCTACTAAACCATGCATGATGAAGATGATGGCCGACATGATGAAGATGATGCAAAATCAAGGTGGTGGCTCTTGTAGCCAACCCACAATGGCAGTTGACACTGTAGATGAGGAAGTAAGTGCTCTACACTCTTTTGGTGGCCGCAACAACCAAGGCTCTATGTCCAACTCCTACACTCCCGAGTGGAGAAACCATCCAAACTTCTCTTAGAAATAGTAGAATTAGGATGGACCAGGACAAGGGCAACAAAAGCCACGTTATAGTTCAAAGTTTGAAGACGAAGTGATGGGAAGGCTAAGAAGCCTAAATGCAGTGAAAAAGGACGTGAATTCACATGGGTAGTCCATTCACTACCTTGAGCAAAGGTTGGATCAGATTTCCCTCTCCCTTGCAAGGAGGGAGGAAGGAAGACTACCTTCTCAATCGATGCCCAATCCGAACAATGACGGTGCCTTCCAAGGGAGCACTTCAAGTACATATGCTCTGCCACAATACCAAGCACCACCGAACCGTTATGCATCATCGCCTCTTCAAGCACCTATCAACTATCAGTATGCTTCGCCTCCACCCCCATCCACAACAACAGTATCCACCACCACAACCGCAACCCCAATTCATTCTCCAAATTCCCAATTCACCTCATCAAAGACCTCCACCACCTCAACAGCCACAACCACTTCCACAAGCCTCTTCTTCTACTACCCATGAGCATGTGAAGGCAGTGACTACATTGAGGAGTGGCCAGACTTTGGATCACCCCCGTGATACAATTGTTGTTGATAGAGATGATACCGGGGCTGAGCAGGTTGATACTGATATACAAGTTGAGTATACTGTGATACCGAGTGTTGATACCGTGATTCGCATGATTCCAGTTGATGTTACTGTTGATATGGACCGTACAGGGTCCCAACTTCCTCCATTTCCCGAGGCTCTTAAGGAGCCTTCTACTGAGAAAAGAAGAAAGAAGCACACTGAGGACATTCTTGAAACCTTTAAACAAGTGAAGATCAACATCCATTTGCTTGATGCGGTCAAGCAAATTCCCTCATATGCTAAGTTTTCTAAGGATCTTTGCACATTCAAAAGAAGAACTACGGGAAGAACCCCGAAGAAAGTGAAACTGACCGAACAAATGAGCTTGATTCTGCAGCACACCATTCCAAGAAAGAGGAAGGATCCTGGTGCCTCCATCATCTCATGCTACATTGGGGCACACCACATAGACCAAGCCCTCCTAGACTTGGGTTCTAGCATGAACCTCATGCCGTATGATATTTTTGCAGAATTACAGATGGGACAGTTGGGTCTGGCCCATTGCACTTTGCAGTTAGCTGACAGGTCAGTAAAGACGCCTAGATGGCGTGTTGATGACGTGCTCATGAGACTAGATGACGAGACATCTGCTTTATTTCCTACTGATTTTATCGTCTTGGATATGGAGAAAGACATGAGGAGGGTTCCTATCATATTGAGGAGACCCTTCCTAGCCACAACTGATGCTGGGCGAAGAGCTTTGCCCACTGATGACAACATTGCTAGATGCATGATCCCCATTGTCTCTCGTTGTTCGTGCTGCAACCTCCACTCAAATGAGACCCCTGCCCACCTATTTCTTCATAGTGACATCGCAACTGCATTATGGTCTAAGGCGGCCAGTCTTATTGACATCCCAGACTTTGCCCCTTCATCCATCGCTGAGATCTTCGATATCGGTAGCTCACAACAAAGAGGAACCATTCGCGGCGGGCTCACCGTTGAACTGCTATCACTTGTATGTTGGTCGATATGGAAAGCTAGATGTGCACTCAGATTCGACAACCAACCTTTCAACCTCGGCAAACAATGGACAAACATCATCTTTTGTATTAACTCGATGATCCAGAACAATAGCTTTAGAAGATCTGAGGACACTAGTTTCTATGAACACCTGCAAAGAGAAGGCATTAAACAACCCAAAATCAAGATTAGAAAGATTAATACAGTGAGATGGACACCTCCTGATGTCAATAATCTCAAGCTTAACATCACCTCTGGCACTTCCTGTGATCCGTCCAGAAATCGAAGGTGATGGATCGCTGGAATCATTCAGAACAAACATAGTTACATCAGGATTGCCTTCCGGATGTGGTTAAATGCTACTGAATACACATCCACATATATCAGCGGCATCTTAGTTGGTCTTAAAATTGCCGATGAGAAGAACATGACCATCTCCACCATTGAAGTTGATGACCAGTACACCCATCAGATTCTCTGGAACAATCACCCATGCCCTTGGAAAGACATCACGATCACCAGAGAGATCAGATCCATCCTACAAGATGAAGCCATCTTAGGCTATTTGGTTCCCGATATAGTTAACTCCATTCCTAGAGAGCTCGGGATATGGGGAAGTAGCCTTGAATCAGAATACATCACGACGGAGCCAACCACCCTTCCCTTAAAGATCAGAGGTATGAACATCCTTGAGAGGAGAGGAACCCCTTACATTTACTTCAGCTGGGTTGAAGCCCATTAGTTGGCGGCTTGTTTCTATGATCCGGGCTGTGATGCTTATCTTACGCCTGTTGTGTCTTTGGTTTTTTCATGGGTGAAATACCTGCCTTGTTCGCAGGAGATGTATCCTTCTGATTGATTTGCCCACAAGAGAGGGGTGGGATGAATAGAGTACCCTCTGGCTTATTTAAAAAAAAAAGCCACAGCTGATGCAGTTATCCATGTGAGAACCGGTACGATGTATGTGACGTTCATGCACATGAAGATCCAGTTGAACATCTTCAAATCATCCGCCACCTCCGAAGTGATAGGAGCGATAGAAGAAGATTGCTATCTAGTCGAGTGTCTAAATGAGATTGTGGAGGAATGTTTACCCTCGTGGATCCAAACTGCCACTCAAGGAAAAGGACTAGAGCTGATAGTTGAGTTTCCTGACGATGATGAGGAAGATGACAAAGAGAATGAGCTAGCCTTAGTGGCTGCGAGCGAGGATCTCCCTTCCATATCCGAGCCATTAAAGAACTCTCTTGAAGAACCCCCGACTCTTGAGCAGAAATCACTTCCTGAAGGTTTGAAATATGCTTTTGTAGGGGCGAATAACACCCTCCCGGTGATCATTTCATCCATACTCTCTCCCGAACAAGAGGAGGCTTTAATGAAGGTTTTGAAGAAGAACATCCAAGCAATTGGATGGTCCATATCCAATTTGAGAGGTATCGATCTCTCCATTTGTGTGCACCGAATCTATCTTGAAGAAGATGCAAGGCCAACCCACCAAATGCAAAGGCGGTTGAATCTGAAGTTGAAAGAGGTGGTGACTCAAGAGGTAGTGAAATTGCTCGATGCTGGAATCATCTATCCTATTTCTGATAGTACATGGGTGAGCCCCATCCAAGTAGTACCCAAGAAGGGTGGCATCACCGTTGCTGAGAATGCAGATGGGGAAGTAATGCCGGTTAGAGAGCAATCCAAGTGGAGGATGTGTGTTGATTATTAGAAACTCAATGAGAAGACAAAGAAGGATCACTACCCCCTCCCATTTCTTGATCAAATTCTAGAGAGACTAGTAGGATAGAGCTTCTACTGTTTCCTTGATGGATACTCTGGGTATTTCCAAATTGTTGTGCATCCTGCAGATCAAGAGAAGACAATATTCACTTGCTCGAGTGGAACCTTTGCTTACCGAAGAATGTCGTTTGGGTTATGTAATGCTCCATCTACTTTTTAGAGGTGTGTGATCTCAATCTTCGCGGATATGCTTGATTCGTCTTTGGAAGTGTTCATGGATGACTTCTCGGTCTTTGGTAAGACATTTGACGAGTGCTTGCTACATTTAACTGTTGTTCTTGAAAGATGTGTGAAAGTTTGACTAGTTCTATCTTGGGAGAAAAGCCACTTTATGGTGCCCGAAGGCATTGTTCTAGGCCACCAGGTTTCTAAAGACGGAACTGAAGTTGACAAGGCCAAAGTTGGCCTCATTTCTACCCTCACCATTCCTTCCTCCGTAAGACATGTCCGGTCTTTCTTGGGACATGCTGGTTTCTATCATTGCTTCATAAAAGATTTCAGCAAGATCTCAAGACCTTTGTGCCACTTACTGGAAAAGGATGTCGAGTTTTAGTTTGATGAAAAGTGTATTGAAGTTTTCAATCACTTGAAAGAAAGGCTTGTTTCTGCTCCGATCATGCAACCCCCTGATTTCTCTTTGCCATTTGAGATAATGACCGATGCATCTGACATGACAGTGGGGGCTGTACTGGGCCAAAGGATTGGCCGAATTCCTCATGCCATCTACTACGCGAGCAAGACTCTTGATGAAGCACAAAGAAATTACACCACTACCAAAAAAGAGTTGCTCACCGTCATCTTTGCTCTGGACAAATTCCGCTCCTATCTTTTGCAAAACAAAGTTGTGATTTACACAGATCATGCTACGTTAAAGTATCTCATGTCTAAGAAGGATTCAAAGCCGAGGTTGATAAGATGGATTCTGTTGCTGCAAGAGTTTGATATAGAGATAGTGGACAAGAAGGGATTAGAAAATGGCACAACTGATCATCTCTCCTGGATTGATCACCCTTTTGATAAGACAAGGTTAATCAAAGAAACCATGCCGCATGAACAACTCTTCCTCCTCTCATCTTCTCAAGGGCCATGGTACCAACACATAGCCAATTTCTTGGCTAGTGGGAGGATACCTAGCACATGGACAAGGGAGGAGAGCAAAAGATTGTTTACCATGGTGAAGAATTATGCATGGGATGACCCTCACCTTTTCAAGTATTGCCCCGACCAGCTTGTAAGAAGATTCGTGCCGAAAGTGGAACAACAAGACATCCTCTCCATGTGCCATTCCGAGATATGTGGAGGACACTTTAGAGGAAAGCGCACAGCTGCCAAGGTACTTCAATGTGGTTTTTATTGGCCCTCATTGTTCAAGGATTCACATGAATTCTGCAAGAGCTGCTTGAAATGCCAAAAGGTGGGAAATATCTCGAAATGAGACATGATGCCTCTATTTCCCATTCTTGTGGTGGAGGTATTTGATGTATGGGGAATTGATTTCATGGGTCCTTTCACTCCTTCATTTGGGTATACCTACATCTTAGTTGCCGTTGACAATGTGTCGAAATGGATAGAAGCTATTCCGACTCAGACGAATGACCACAAGGTGGTTTGTGACTTTGTAAAATCAAACATCTTCAGTCAGTCTGGCATTCCAAGAGCAATGAACAGTGACAGGGGAAGCCACTTCATCCACCGCACCTTTGAGGGATTGCTTAAAAAGCATGGAGTGAACCATAGAGTAGCCACTCCATATCATCCGCAAACCAGTGGCCAAGTTGAGCTGGCCAATCGGGAGATCAAGCTCATTTTGGAGAAAATGGTGAGACCAGACCGTAAGGATTGGTCACTCCGCCTCAATGAAGCTCTATGGGCATACCGGAGTGCTTACAAAGCCCCGATTGGCACCACACCCTTCAAGCTCATCTATGGCAAAAGCTGCCACTTACCAGTAGATATGCAACATAAGGCGCTGTGGGCTTTGAAGAATATGGACTTTGATAAAGAGAATGCAACAATGAAGAGAAAATTCCAAATCAACGAGTTAGAAGAAATGTGCCATGAGGCGTATGAGATGTCGAAAAGCTATAAGGAGAGAACCAAGTTCCTTCATGACAAGCTGATTAGGAAGAAGGAATTTGAGCCTGGGAAATGGGTATGGCTCTACAATTCAAGAATGAAGTTCTTTCTCAGAAAACTCCGGTCTAGATGGGAAAGACCATATCTTGTCAGAAAAGTATACCCATCCGGTGCTGTGGTCATATGTGCAAAAGAAGGTGCCAAAGAATTCGCCGTCAAGGGGCAACGTTTGAAACCCATTTTTGAAGTGGGTCCAGACAAGGGAAATCAGAATTTTGATATCATTATGCTAGTGGAGGAACAATCAGATGAAGAAGAATGGTGGGAGACTAATGAGAAGGCAATCTACCACAAAGATGCATTAAAGATTCCGAAGAAATGATACGAGTTCTACAATCAATAAGCCCGACTGAAGACATAAAATTTAGTGCTAGTGGGAGGCAACCCACATGGTTTGAGATTCTCGAACCTTCTCCTTTTTGATACTTTCTTTTGTTTTACACAAAAACACACACACATTTGTGCTTGATAGTTTTATTTTTTGTTTTTATGGAATGACAGGTCGAACAGGTTCAAGCTGAAAATTGAGGCACAATCAATCAAGGAGGTGGATATTCTGCCAAGAAAAATCATTCATGATGATTAAATGATGAATTTCAAAAAGTTTTGATGAAATCTGGAGTTTTTGAATTGATAGAGGGCAGCAGGCCGTGCTGCTCAGAATGGCCATGCTGGCACCAAGCGAGAACGGCCGTGATGTCACGAAACGACCGTGCTGATGAAAACAACAGGTTGTTTGAAGAATTTTAGCCACTGGCAGCACAGCCGTGCTGACCAGAACGACCATGCCAACTCACCGCCAGCACGACCGTACTGGCCAGAATGGCCGTGTTGGCCCAAAAAAACCAAATATCTAGCCCGGTTCAACCCGACCCAGCATGACCCCTAGTTCATTTTTGCAACCCAGAACGGCTGTGTCACGACTCCAGGCGGCTAGGGCAAGTTCCCTACACCCCCAAATCACTCCCTCTTGCTCCCAAACTCTGGATTTGAGTTTCCTTTGATCCCTAATCGCTTTCCCTAACCTCTAGCTTTGATTTCCACTGTTCATCACCACCGATTTCTCCAGCTACAAGCAATTTCCACCTCATTAGCCCGAAGTTGCATTTTTCCAGTAATAGCTTCATTTTTCGTAAAAGAACTTTGCAATCATGAAGGGCATGGGCAAAGCCATCAAGAAAGGAGTAGAGAAGACTACAAGCATCCTCACCGATGGTTAAAGAAGATCCAAACAAACGGTCTGTTCACAGTAGTCCGACATCACTTCCTCGCCATCCAACTCGATTTCACATTCCTTTGGCCGATCGGCGTCGATGAGCACCTCTCGACTCCACTCTCCCTCCAGCGAGCACTTCTCGGATCCAAGATATAGCAACCCTGAGGAAGAGGAGGAGGAAGAAGAAGAAGAGCTGGAGAATATTGTGGGTTCTATTGAAGTCACTAGACCGACTCATGAGCAAAGAGCTAAGAAAACTAATGAAGCTTCATTCTCACACCTACCGCCATGACCAACTCCAACAAGGCATTCGACATCATCAGCCCAACCCAGTAGGAGCAATGAAAGAGTTCCTTTGAACTTGGACACAAGTTCGGGGTCACATACCTATCAAGAAGAAGAAGCGGATGATAATGAGAGCGAGGAATTAGAGGATGAACCAGTGGATATCCTATCAAGACTAGAGGAGGACAGACTCACATGGGCGGGAAAGCAACCACAAGGAACCAATTATGGCAGAGGGATCGCAAGAAACGAAGCGATGAAACCCCTTCACCCCGAATGCATGACAAGAAGGGTGATTGCCACTAGATATGCATGTGTGCCCACAATGGAAGCCATAACTGTCAACTTCAATTTTGGTTCTCACTTAAAACATTATGGAGTGTACAATATTTTAACTAAGGTCGAAGAAACATACTTGGAGATTACTCGTGAGTTGTTCGCAACCTTAGAGAAGGTTCAGTATCAAGGAGAGGATGCTATCAAGTTCAAGTTAAACTGCTCAACACATATCCTCAAAGCCTCTCAGATCAATGCAATCTTTGCCCCCAACCCAGAAATGGCAAAGAAATTCGACGAGGGAAGATTTGACAAGATTGCTAAGGCAGATTATGCCAGGATGTGGAAGACGATAACAGGAAAATGTACTTTCTCTACAGGGAAATCTAAAATGAGCAAGATCCACAACCCTTTCTTGAGATATTTGCAAAAGGTGCTGGCAAATACCTTGTTTGGTCGCTATGATAATCAAGGATCAAGCACCCAGAAAGACCTATTTCTTATGGCTACAGTTGTAAGCAAGGGGTTTGTGAACATTGGTGCCATGGTAATTGATCACTTGAAGACAATCCCATCCAAAAGTAAAAATCCATTCATCATGGGAGGGATTGTCACCACTCTGGAAAGGGCAGTGGGATGCAATATAGAAGGTCTTACCAAGGTAGATTGAAACAAATATGTGGACCTAAACTATCTTGTGAGGTCCCAGATGATAGCCCTCAAGGATGACAATTTTTTTATGTTCTGAACCCCGACTATCCTAGTGTCACCTTAGAACTCCCATACCACACCTCCATTCTGCTCAGGGATGTAGGTGCTGTGGATGACTTTCTAGATTTGTTATCATGTTATGAGGAAAGAAACCCTAGAGAGGGGTACAGAGTACCAAGTGTAGCCTTACCTGATGAAGAGGGGGAAACAAATGTGCCAGAACAACATCGATCATTTGAGCAACCATGCCGTACGAGACCAAGAATGGAAGATTTTGAGGTGCAGCCGCCTCTGACAAATGCATATGATATGTCATCCATCCATGCACAATTGGAGGGGATTCAAAAAATGCAACATGACATGTGGTTGGATCCGCAACATATGCATCACCAAATCAACCACATGTATCATTACCAGCATGCGCAGACACAAAGAAACCCCTAATGGGGGGAGGATTTTTGGGGATCAATTTCTGGCTACCAGGAGACATACCCGCCTCCACAGGCGGACTACTGGGGCAATTACTACCAGTAGCCTCCTCCACAGTCTGGACCATCACAGGACCCCACACCACCACAACCTTGACTTCTACCCTATCATCCCTGAGCTTTAGTTTCATGTTGAGGATAGCATGGTTCAAAAGTTTGGGGTGGTAGAGCGGTAAGCCCTAAGTTTTTAGCTTATTTTGACGATTGCCTGTTCCACCCGATCATTGTTTGTTTGATGTTTAACCCACTTAGTGTAGATTGTCTTTTGCTTACATCTTTTCATAGCATGTAGTTTAATTTCATGCATTTTTGGGTTTTTTTCAAAAATTTTGCTCTTTTTCCTATTCCATATCATGCATTGCATTCTCATTTAGTTTTTGATAATTTCATATGCATGTTAACTAGGATTTGCTGTTTTATGCTTTAAATTCCCCTAAAGTAGGTTTAGATGTGATTTAGTGCAAATTGGCACCATTTTGGCCAATTTTGCCCAAATTTGAGATTTCTTGTCTAAAAAGTATGTTTTGACCCAATCTCGACTGTTTTGAGTAAAAATGATGACCTTTGACTAGTGCAAGTGAAATGTCATGCTTTATTGCTAAGTGGTATCAATGTTTGACTTTTTACATGTGCATCACCTCTCTTATGATTGTGATTGATTTGGCTGAATTGTGAACTTGAGCAAGCTTTGAACGCTTAGTGTTTGTGAAATCACTTGTTTGATATATCAATTTCATCTTGTTCATTCATTTGGTGTGATATCTAAGATGAAGTATTGGATTAACTTTCATGCAGGACGTCTTATGTGGAAAATCATACCAATGACCCCTCTTTGACCCGACTCTTCTTCCACCATCTTCATACCCCTCCGCCTCATAAAAAGATGCCCTAGTGCACATAATCAGCCTTGGCCACCTCCAAAAGTTTGGGGTGGCCATATCTTTATCCCCTCGCTTCACTCTATCCACCATATGCCCTATCTACACCAAGGGCAAGAAAGAAAAGAAAAGAAAAAGAAAAGCAAAAATAAAATAAAAGGATGCTCATGTTTAAGAGCATTCAAATAAAGAAAAGATGAATGTGTAAAAACACTCCGAAAATCTTACCGCAACCCTTTCTTCCACTTTCATACCCATTGAGCTAAGAAGCATCAAACTTAGATCATTTTACCTTTTTTCCGCAGCTACGTGGATCATTTGGTATGATTTGAAATATAAGATTGAATGCATGAATGTGAAACAACACTCCTAGTCATCCTAGATTAACACCATCATGAAACGGTTTACCCGGAACTTCATGGAAGAAGTATGGATAACTTGTGTATTCTATGCGTTATATTTGAAGTTCATGTGCTTTGTGCTCTTTTCATGATTGGATTATGAAAGTAGGAGAGGAGAGAGGTGAAATGCATGCACTCAGTCATCTTTGATCTCATTAAGCAATAATCATCTTTTACATTGCGTATGTCATTTCTTTTTGTGGAAGTTTTGTAGAGAGATTGAGTTGGAGCATACTTGAGGACAAGTATGTTTTAAGTTTGGGGTGGTGATGCATCCCTATTTTAGGGCTCCATCCTATGCCTTTTTGTACATTTATCACATCTAAACAAAGTAGATTGCAAGTTAATACCCCCAATGTGTGTTTTACTGTCAAATGCACTTATGGACGTTCTTTGCATTATTTTCAGTTATTTGGACCATACTTTGGATGGAAGAGAGAGAAGGTAGGAGTCTGAGGGTCCCTCTACTCATGGAGGGGTCCAAAGAAGGCCCCGAGAGCTCCCTCAACCTACCCAAATGGTCAAGTTTCAACTCCAAGCAAAGAAGTCCCTTGATAATGAAGTTTGAGGCTATTTGAGCCTTTGAAGGCCCCATCACGACTATGGAACTATGGAACGGCCGTGCTGGCAATAAAGCAAAGCTACATGTTGAATGTTAAAAACTTGAAGTTCAGCAAATCAGCCACCACGATCGTGCTACCCAGCACGGCCGTGCCATGAAGACCCCACCACAGCCATGCTGCCCAACACGGCTGTGCTAGATGAAGATGGAACATGCGTGCTACTCAGAATGACCTCATACAACCCCTCCACCATGACCGTGCTACCAGCCTTCATTTTCACCCATCAACCTATTGATTTAACACTTAACCAACATGGCCGTTCTCCTCCACCACGGCCGTGCTCACTTCTACCCACAACGGCCGTACTGCCCAACACGGCCGTTCTACCACCTCAAAACCAAACTTTTTCACACTATTTTTCCAATCTTACCCCTACTTACCCTAGTGCCTCCACCACCACCTATATTTACATGGGTTGCAGCCACAACACTAGAGAGAGCCTCTACCTAGCTGTTCTTAGCCTCCACTCTCCACTCTTGAGCTCTTTGTGCAATCCCCTTGCATTTTGGGCTCATCATCCACCATTTCCACCCTCATTCCACCATGGAAACCTAGTTCCATAGGTTTTCATCCATAATCCCCTACCATTTCATACACCCCTGCACACTTGGAGGAGGGAGGACGTCTACAACAAGCTTGGAGGTGAAGAAGGAGGCTTCCACATCAAGCTTCATGGAGTCCCTACTTCATCTACCCCTTTCTTTTCTTGTTTTCTTGATCATGTCTAGCTAAGCCCCTTGTGGTGGGCTGTTTGGGATTTAAATGTAACTTTGATACCATGTTGGGGGATAATTTCTTGTAATGAACTTAATTCATATCTATGATGATTACTTCTTGATTCTATCTCTTTTCCTATCTTATTGCATGTGGTTTGTGCTTCTTGTATGAATTGTTTGTTTTGAGGTTTTTGATGACACTTAGTTTCTAGGAGGAATTGGGGTGTATGTGGAAATGTTAGGAATGGCTCCTAGGTCCAATTAGTGGATCCCTAGCTAGCCCCTTTTGTTCCTACATACATATCCCTCCTTCTACAAATGAGTGTGAGATCTAAGTAGCTAGTGTAAGTGAGATTGATGTAATTGTCTTGGGCCTTCTAAAGGCTAGAGTGGCTAGTTGCATGAGGTTAAATACCCTCATCTCTACTCCCATATCTACCCTCAACCCTTAATTACTCACTATCACTTATGCTAGAAACCTAGATTTGGTTAATCTCATTAGAATTACACCTAACCCTAGTCTTCCACTAGTAGTATAGGGTATGTTCTAATGGCATTGACCTTATTGTTTGGTTTGGTAATCTAGATATGAAATGAGAACCATGCATGTTTAATGATATCCCCCCAACTAATATCAAAGTTACATTCCCCAAACAGCCCACCCATCTTAATCACCTTGCTCAAAACCCATCTTGCTCTGCTTGCTTGTTCATGCTAGTCTAGTTTAGTCGCTTGTGCTTAATCTAGTTAATTGCGTAGTTTTTGCTCTTTAGTGATTAAATTAGGCTCTTGCTCTTGCTAGTGGTTAGTTTAGTTCTGAATTGCTTCTTGCCTTGCTAGAGTAGTGTAGCTCTTCTTGCTCTTGCTTAGTTAGTTTGTTAACTTAGTTTACTAATTTGCTTGCTCTTCCATAACTTAGTTTCCATATTGCATTTCTTACTTGTTCAATTAGCTTAATCAACAACCAAAACCTTTTAAAACCCTAAAACCCTAATCTCCACAAAAGGAACATAGTATATGCTACCTAACTCTAGTGCCCCCTCTATCTCTACGGTTCGACCCCTTATCTTGCCAATCACCTATACTACAACAGTACCCCGTACGCTTGCGGGCGGCCTATTTTAGTGTTAGTGATCGACTCAGTTAGGGATAACATAAATTTCGAAAGCATAAGATCCCATATCCCGTGCGCTCTGACCTCGTGGGGTGTAAAAGCACCACTAGCGGGGATGCACCACACCACTTCTCATAAGATTGTGAAAGTTTCGGTTGTTTTGTGAATTGAGCAAGCTACAAATGCTTAAAGCCTATGGAATCACTTAATAGAAATGTTAATGTCATGTTGTTATATCATGTGGTGTGATATCCTTTGATGAAGTGTTGGACTAGATTTCATATAGGAAATCTTATGTTGAAGATTACACTAATGACCCCTCTTTGATCCGACTATTCTTCCACAATCTTCTTACCTTTCCGCCTCATGAAAAGATGCCCTAGTGCACATGATCATCCTTGGCCACCTCCAAAAGTTTGGGGTGGCCATATCTTTATATCCTTGCTTCACTATATCCACCATATGCCCTATGTACACCAAGGGCAAAGAAAAGAAAAGAAAAGAAAAGAAAAAGAAAGAAAAATAAAACAAAAGGATGCTCCTATTTAAGAGCATTCAAAAAAAGAAAAGATGAGTTCTATATGTAATAGCACTCTAAAAACCTTTCCACAACCCTTTCTTCTACTTTCATACTCATTGTGCTAGAAAACATCAAATCTATCTCACTTCACACTTTTCCACATCCACGTGGTTCATTTAGTGTGGTTCGAGGCATAAGATTGAATGCATGAAAGCGAAACAATACTCCTAGTCATCTTTTATTAACAACAACATGAAACGGTTTATCTGGAATGATATGAAGGACATATGGATAGCTTGTGTATTCTATGCTTTATATTTGAAGTTTGTATGCTTAGTGCTCATTTCATGATTGATATGTGAAAGAGGAGAGGAAAGAGGTGGAACACATGCACTTAGTCACTACCAAGACCATGTACTCAATAATTTTCTATTGCTATTCATTTGTCATTCTTGTTGATTGAAGGAAAATTGAAAAGAGAGATTGAGTTGGAGTATACTTGAGGACAAGTATGTTTTAAGTTTGGGATGGTGATGTAGCCCTATTTTGGGGCTCCATCTTGTGCCATTTTGTACTTTAATCACATCTAAACAAGTTAGATTGCAAGTTAATTCCCCCAATATGTGTTTTACTATCAAATACACTTATGGACGTTCTTTGCACTATTTTCAAGTACTTGGACCACACTTTGGATAAATGAGAGAGAAGGAAGGAGTTCTAGGGTTCCTCCACTCATGGAGGGGGTCCAAAGAAGGCCCCAAAGCTCCCTCAACCTACCCCAATGGCCAAGAATTGTCATCAAGCAAAGAAAACCATGAATGATGAAAGATGAAGTTCAATTGCCTGCTGCAGACCCCAAAATAGCCGTGGGCATACCCCCACGGTTGTGTCTTTTATGGTGAAGAATCGACAGAATCAACAAGGACCTGCACCCAACTCACCACGGTCGTGGCCATCATCACGACCGTGGCCCATTGAAGATACTACGACCGTGGACATCAACACGATCATGGCCAGTAGATGAGAAGACGATCATGCCCCCCCCCCCCCCACAACGCCGTGGGAATTTTGCACAAGGACCCTCAGAATCAACAGGGAGGCAGCCAATTTTGCACTTGAATGCCCACAATTGTGGCCATCCACCACGGTCGTGGCCTTTGAGGATCAACTCACTAGTGCTGCTACCCCACGATCAAGGTCTCCTCCTCCAAAATGGACGTGTTACTCACCACAGCCATGGTGCTACTCACCCAACACGACCATGACACTCTGCCACGGCTGTGGCCACCTCCTATACTTAGCATTTTCACCACCCTTTCCACACTATGCCCATGTCCATTCCCCACGACCATCCCATACCACCCCCACCAAGCCGTGGCCCATCAACACGGATTTGGTGACCAACTGACCCTGTCTATTTTTTACACTATTTTTCCTATTCTACCCCCACTTACCCTAGTGCTTCCCCACCACCTATATAGGAGTGTAAATAGTGCGGGTACGGTGTGGGTTTGGCCATACCCATACCCATACCCATCTAATTTAGTAGGTCCGGTTCCGGTTCTAGACCCGCATAATACAATACCTGTACCTGCACCATACCCGTACCCACAATAATAGTGGGTATGCAGGTAAGCGGTTCTATAAAATATCATATTGTTTATGTAAGAGAAATGACATTATTCTATATATTTTAATACAACAAGATATTGTTATTATATAGTATATTAACATGCAATAGTTATATTAGATAATTCTATATTTTATACATTAACATTAATTGAGTTAATCCTTTTTATATTTTTAGTCATCACATAATGTTACCTTATGTAGAAAGTAATATAAATTAGTAGACATTTGGATTTTAAGTTTACATATGATGTTCATTATTGTAACTAGAATAGTTAATTCTTAACTATATGACTAGTCTCAACCTTATTGTGGTTAGAGTAAGATATAATCTCAAGAATTATATTAGTTAAACTAGTAAAGTATGATCTATATAACATATTATTTAAGTAGTTATTTATGTATAGAGGGTACATGGGTCTAGCGGGTCTGGGTCCAAGCATACCCATTATTGGACCTACTTATATGTGGGTCCAAGGGTATACAGGTCCAAGGGTATGCGGGGTATAAAAAAGACCCGTGATGGGTTTTTTAAGGGTCTATATTTGCGGGTCAGTGGGTCTACCCATACCCATTTATAGCCCTACACCTATATATACATAGGTGGCAGATGGAGAACGAAGGTTAGACCCCCTAGCTACTGCTGCTACACTGTACTCACCCCTTGAGCATTCATTGCACTCCACCTTGCATTTATGCTCTCCATCCACCATTTCCACCTCATTTCTACCTTGGAAACCTAATTTTATAGGTTTTCCTCCATAATCCCTCATATTCTCATGCCCATCTACACCATTGGAGGAGGAAGGACGTCCCCAAGCTTCTAGGAGGTGAAGAAGGACACTTCTACTTCAAGTTTCATGGAGTTCCACCCCCTTCTTTCCCTTTCTTTTGCTATTTTCTTGATCATGTCTAGCTAAGCCCCTAGCGGTGGGCTGTTTGGGGTCAAAATGTGACTTTCTATTTGGGGTCAAAATGTGACTTTGATACCATGTTGGGGGAAAATAGCTTGTAATGAATATAATTTCTATCTATGATGATTTCTTCTTGCTTCTTTCTCATTTCCCATTTTATTGCATGTGGTTTGTGCTTATAACATGGATTGCTTGCTTTGAGATGTTTGATGATAGTTAGCTTCTAGGAGGAATTGGAGTGTATGGGGCAATATTAGGAATGGCTCCTAGATCCAATTAGTGGATCCCTAGCTTTCCCCCTTTGTTCCCACATACACATACCTCCTCCTACAAGTGAGTGTGAGATCTAAGTGGCTAGTGTACATGTGATTAGTGCAATTTCCTTGGGCTTTCTAAAGGCTAGATGGCTAGTGGCATGAGGTGAAAAACCCTCACCTCTACTCCCATTTCTACCCTTGGCTCTCAATTGACTAATACCCTGGACAAGTCCTACTAGAATTACACCTAACCCTAGTTCCCCAACTAGTAGTATAGGGTACATTCTACTAGCACTTGCCTTGTTGTTTGGTTTGGTAATCTAGATAGAATTGTGATAATTGCTTGCTATGTTGAGATCCCCCAACTAATATCAAATCACATCCCCAAATGGCCCACCTACCTAATCTCATTGCTTAAAACCCTTTTTGCTTTCTTAGCTTATTCATGCTAGTCTAGTTTAGTTGCTTTTGTTCCAACTAGTTAATTGCTTAGTCTTGCTCTTTAGTGTTAACTTAGGACTTTTCTCTCTCTCTCTCTCTCTCTCTCTCTCCTATGGTTAATCTAGTTCTTAGTGTTAATTGTTCTGCTAGTGTAGTGTAGTTCACCTTTGCTCTTGCTCTGTTAGTTGCTTAATCTAGTTCATTAGACTTGCCTGCTTAGGATAACTTAGGGTTGTGATAATCTGATTTCATAATTTCCTTTACTTGCCTATTCACCTAGTTTAACAACCAAACAAACCCTTTTAAACCCTTCAACCCTAATCTCCACAATAGGAATGTAGCCAATGATAGCCTAGGTCTAGTGCCCCCTCTGTCCCTGAGGATCGACCCCTACACTTGCCCTTCACCTATGCTACAATAGTACCCCATGCGCTTGCGGGTGACCTATTTGGTACTGTGATCGACTTGGTTAAGTCTAATATAAATTTCAAAAGATCCACACGTGTGTTTGAGTCCCGTGGAGTGCTTATAGCCACCCCTTGTTGGCTAGTGTGTACACCTCTAGCTTGACACACCATCACCAAAAGAGTTATGTGTGATCTTTTGCATGGAATTTTATATAATTCATTATTACCTCATGTGACATATTTCGTGTGCCCATTATTGGTCTAAAACTAATGTGATAACATTAGGTTACATCAAGGTGATTTATACATGCATTATCTTATCAAAGTTATACTCTACATCTTTTAGGTATAACATCAACCTTGTTTGTCTAAGCCCAAAGAACCAAGTTAACTATCCTCCAAGACATATGATCAGGGTCAAGAGGCTAGGTTTCGGTTCATTGCAACACTCCACCCCTTAAAAGAGATTTCGTCCTCAAAATCTTTTGATCCAAACATCAACAACCGACTACTTTCCACCCCTAAAAAGGTTTAACCTATAAAGTCAAACTAAACAACTTTTAGGGTTGCCCACATATATGTTAGTTGTGAATGTTTTATAGATTTATTATGCTCATGTATCCAACTAACAAGTTAGAACCATCTAGGGTTGAGTTTTAGGTCCTCGTGTCTCTAACCTAACAACCCTAAGATCCAAAAAGTCATAGGGTACAAAGGGTAGGTCCACAACACCTTTATATAATTTCACATAATCCTAGTCACTTCATCATAGATAAAACTAGGGTTAAGACCCTATTCCAAATAATTCTAGGGTTTCACTAACCATACATCAGAAAATCTTCATTGTGACTTAGTTTAAGAGAACTTCGATAAAATCTAGAAAACTTTTGTACATATAATACTATATTAGAAAATTTATGTTTTTTTGAAGAAACCTATTTGACATAAAACAAATAATGGATCCAAAATCAATGGAGGGAACCAAGTCATAATTTTTCCATAACAAGATCTACTTATCCTACCACTCTCTCATACTCATAACCTATTTTCATCCTCAAATCAACCCTACTGCATATAAAGATTCAAGTCACCAAAAACCTATATCGTAGTGTATGATCATCTAATACCTCATCACATTAGGGTTTACTAAACATGACTCTTATGTATACCTAATATCAACCTTTCATCATCTCATGAAATACATAGATCAAATCTAGGGTGAACATATCCTAAAGGGATAACATTAAAGGCAAGACAAAATTGAATTAGTCAGATTTCAACTACCATGTGCTCTGATACCATGCTGTAAGGAGTGGGACCTAGAGGGGATCCACTCCCTACTAAAAATTTGAAGAATAAAACCTCCAGTCCAAACACACCCAAAAGATATTTTGGGGTGGGTGTAAAATTTTCAAATCTTATGAATGATATCCAAAACAACCAAAGTATAGAAGCAGAAGTAAATTATTGACTATATCCAATTTCTCATAAGGTTACAAAAGAACATCATAATCTCCCACAAAGGGTTTACATGATACAACATAAGGATCTAGATAGAGGTAAATCTAAATCATAACAACTTTGTCTCCAAGCTTTAACTTCTTAAGCCGTGTCCATAACGATATGCCATGTCCCACATGTCCTTCAACTAGGGTTGGAAGCATACCTCAACAAGAAAAGAAAAATAAATGACATCGGCAAAGGCTGGTATGTGCATATTAAAAAGGAAATTGAGCAATATATGGAATAAAGGACAATGAGTATAAAGGCTTCCCATGAAAAAGAAAAGGAACTACCCCATCAAGCATGAAAGAAATGATTTGCAACAAGAGGTAACAAATAGAATTACTTGACATGAATAAACAATAAAGTTGTGCCACATAAGCACATATCAAGAGATTAGGGAACACAATCCATCATCAAGTATCATCATCATGCATGCATGTGAGATAAACATAGCCCTAGAACAATAAAAAGACAAAGTCGACCAAGTCTCATAAACTTAAAACCTGATAGAGAATGGCACATAACTAAACTCCCAAATATATATAAAGTGGGCCAAACCTCATAAATTTGGAAACTGGGTATGGGGCCACCTCCATCCCAAAAATAATAGGAGCATACTGCCCCAAGCAGGAAATACACATCTACCCAAAAACCAATGCAATTACACTACTCTAGTGCTACTGATCACATAGCATGTTTAATAGAGAGGCAAGTAGAAAGTATAGTCAGATTATACAAAGTAATCACCAAAAAAGTGACCAACATATACATCCACTTCACAAGTGGGAAAAAGACATCACATGTGATCATATCGAGTTCCATCATGAACAAAAAATAAGAAAGAACCAAGAGAATGTCTAAACACGATAATATGATCACAAGATTAGTAACAAATAAGATACTTCACATGAAGCATATTTTCCAAAAGAACAAGATATTGTGTAGGCTAATGTCCATAGGACAAAGAGAAAGAAGAATATAGGTGCATTGCTCAATAAGAATAATTGAGTATTCAAACATACCTCTCTTCAAAGTCCAAACAAACCAAAGTTACCTATAGATCTATGTCTAGCCTCCAAAGAGCCTATTAAGAATATTTGTAGATTTTAGGTCAATTTCACATTGATTATTCAAACCCTAAAAATTAACTTTTTCTTTATATATGATTTAGGTTATCAAAACCATGCCATATTTTATGTTACCTTTTTCTAAGTCCAAAACATATTTTATTATATTTTTTGACTTATATATTTAGTTATTAATTTTACAAGTTATTATCTATTTAGGAAAATCCATTGAAATCATCTTTTTATAACATCAGATTCAGGTGAAAAAACTAGTACCATTAGAAATCCCATATTGTTTTGATTTCAAAACATATTTTATTTTATTTTTCTAAGCTAGCAATAAATAGTTATGAATTTTTTAAAATTGACCAATCATAAAATTCCACATCATCAAGACACCTGTGAGAGAGAAAGAGAGAGGGGGATAGGGCCATCTACTGACATGGCCCAATCTAGAGTGGCCACGTCATGGGGTCAATGGCCAAGTCAGTCTCACCCAAAGCAAAAGAAAATTGAGATCAAATTACTAAAGTACCTATGCTCGGGAAACAAAGGAAAGAAGGAAAACAAAGGGTTAGGCGAGTAAAAACATAGGGGATATTGATCTCCTCCCTAGGCCACACCATGGCCACCTCTTACACAAGTAGAAGCTTGCAAGAAATGGGGGGATATCGTCTCCGGCCACAGCTTGACAATCCAAAAGAACAAAAATGATGAGAAGCAGCCAGGAAACTTACTACTAGATGCGATTGGAGTTTGGTGAAGCTAGTTACCAATGCGGGACACCACCAACTTGAGCCAAGTTCTGATCAATAGAGGATGAGAAAGGGAGTTCATAGCGATTTGCGTGAGGGAAACAATCACTTAGGTGTTAACGAGGGTGGAAGCACCCCTATATATAGGTGAGGGGGTGTATACGAGTAAAAGACAAAGGAAATAGAGAAGCCTGTGGCCCAAGCTTTGGGTGTTTCAAACATACTTGATTATAGATTCTGATTAAGCCATCATTGCATGCATATCTTTCTCACGAACACAATGCAAAAAGAATCTTGAAAAACAATCTAGAATTGAGAGAGAAAAGCCCAAATTACCAGGCTGCCCCAACGTCACATGTTTCCTTTACTAGCATAAGTAAGGTGATGATCTGTCAATCCTCATATCAAAATCAAATGTTTGGGAGTCATCCGTGCATCCACAAAAGTCATATTTAAGTGTGTGATAGAATGACACATTTAAATTACTTTCCTAATTGAATTCGATTAAAGTGAAGATGCATTTATTTCTCATTTTCTCTCTCTTTGTTTGAGGGCGCAAATAAACCCCAAACTGGATGAAATTTTGCATATAGGTTAATTAAGGCATGTAGATTCCGATTATGCAATTAGATTTGGCTTTTTTAAACTTTTTATGTATTAAATAAATCAAATACCATTTTGTTTTTCCTCATGCATTAATGATTATAAGATTCTCCAAATTTGATGGAACTTCACCCACAAGTCATATTTAATGTGTTGGATACGAATTTGCCATCAATTTTATATGTTGGAGTTGTTTCCACATTTATTTAAAATTTGAAGGTTCTACACACTTTCTCTCTCCTAATTTCATCTTTTAATCAAACATCTTCCAAATTGGATGAAAATTCACCCAGAGGCTACTTTTAATATGTAGATTATGAATTTGAAGTTTGTTTTCACTTTTGTGATTTTTTATATGAGATATGTCCCTTTTATTATTTGAACCTTTTATTCTTACATTATTTTCATTATAATCACTATTTCTCATTCAATTATGTTCCATAAATTAATATTATCACCAAAACAGTTATGTGTGATCATTTGCATGGAATCTTATATAACTCATTATTACCTCATGTGATATATTTCATGTGTCCATTATTGGCCTAAAACTAATGTGAGAACATTAGGTTATATCAAGGTGATTTATACACACATCATCTTATTAGAGTTATACTTGACATCTTTTAGGTATAATCTCAACCTTGTTTGGATAGGCCAAAAGAACCAAGTTGACTATCCTCCAAGACATATGGTTAGGATCAAGAGGCTAGGTTTTGATTCATTACAAGTTGCTATTTGAGTCATGTTTTCTTATTTTTGATCAAGTTACAATTTACCCAAGTTGAAGGGTTATTTTTCAAATTGTCACATGTGAAGTGTTCCCTTAGTGCTTTAGAATCATGAGAGAGAGAATGATGCATAGGAGCTCCTTATTTGGACCATGGTTGATAAGGTGGCATCATGTGGTGATTCTAGGGTTTGCTTGGATGGTGCTTGGTATCAACCATATTGAGTTTGCTTTTGTGCTGCGACCTATGTCTCGACCATGTGGAGTGTCTTGGGTATGTCTTGACCAAGACAACTTCTCTTAGTGTTGTTGTCTCAACCTTGATTGTCTTGTATGTGTTCTGGTCGAGATAGTTTGGCTTCTTGATGTGTGTCTCGACCTAGTGTGTTTGGTGACCTTTTTTGTGGTCGAGACAAGTTGTCTTGAGGTTGGTATCGACCTCTTGGGAGATGGTGACCCATGTGGTTGAGACAACACCTAGGTTGTATCACCATGAATTGCATGCAAGTGTATAGCGGTTGCATGGATGTTTTCTTGATGGACAAGTGTTCCTTTGGTGCTCTACTATGTTGACACCTTAGACAAACCTTACTTCCCTCCTTTGGGTATATAACCCCTTTTATTCAATAGCAAGCATCATTTTCAACCCTATACTCGTCCTCCTCTCTTGTGACTGACCCTGGAGCTTTGGGAGCAAAGGAGGTCTTATCTTGAAGCTTTGATGGCCGATCTACCTTGCTTGTGAAGGATCTTGTGCTAGATAAACACTTTGGTGGTGATTTTTGGTGAATCTTCTCTTGGTAAGTGATATTCTTCTCCTGACCACATTTTATTTTTTGAAAACCCCATCATCTTCTTCCTCCTTCTTGGCCATGAGACCATGGATCATCCATGGTGGTTTTCTCTTAAAGATCTAATCTTTACAAGGGTCATAGATCATGTTTTGACATGATGGTACCTGAGTGAGAACAAAACCTCTTCTTTCTTCTTCTTTGGTTTGAACTAGGGTTTAGGTTTCCTTCTCCCTTAAGCTTTCCTTTGACCATGGCATTTCTTTCTCTTTTGTAGGTGATATAGTGGCCGAAGGTTTGAACCAAGTTGAGGCTTCTATCTCTCTCATGGAGCTTATAATCTTGGATGCTTTGATCCTCAAATTAGGTGGGTTATATAACTTTTCCCTCTTCTTTTTTGGCATCATAATCTTGCTTTTATGATGCTGTTTCTATCTTTGAATTGTGCTCTTAATATGCTAAAAGGTATTGTCATGATTTAGAGTTTGATCCATGATGATAGTCTTATGAGATTTTCCTCTATTCCTAAAACCCTAAATTTTCTTGTACCTGATTTTGGGATGAATACAAGATGGATAATTTCTCTTGCCTTGAGTTATGATTTCTATCATCATGTATGGGGTTTGAATACCTTAGGGTAACATGAGGTTTTGATGCTGTTTGGGACATGTTGAACATGAGAAATTACCCCTCTTAATAAGTTTTTTTATGGAGATTCTATCATATATGCTAATAGGATTTTGGTGATCACCTTTTTATGAAGTCAACTCCTTTGATTTTGATGAGTTTCCCTTGATGATAACCTTTTTTTTTCAATCGTGGCTCATCCCTAATTTGAGGATAGAGATTTGTCTTTGTTGTAGTTTGACTTTGGTGGTTACTACCCCTTTGTTTTAGTCTTGGACGAAATATATGTTTTGTTGGTGATCAACATCCATGTCTTGTTAAGTGAAGATGGAGGTGATGATCATACAAGTATTATAATACTTGATTTTATTATCATGATGTTAAAATGGTAAATGAGATCCTTATGAATTAAGGGTTTATTACTTTGTAGTATTCTCATGTAGAATACTCTCTTTCTTAAACCTTAAATCAATGTGCTCGATTCCTAAAGTGTTCTTGAGATGATGGTCTTACTTGCATCCTAAGTTTTGGTTTTATCACCATATTTTACAAAAAAAGTTTCGGTCATCATGTTTCCCTTAGAGTTTTGGATGATTTTTGACATGTGTTAAGGTTCAATTTTCTCTTTCCTAAGTGGTTTTGATTGATGATCTTTATGGTGGTTGTGCTAGGGTTTGATGATTATGAACCCATGGGTTTTGAGCTTTGCGACACTTGGTTTTCCTACTGTTAACCTTTTTTCAGTTGACACATATGCCACCCTTGGTGTTGGGGTCAAGACATCCATATGTTGGTTTGAGTCATGACCATGTGTTGTGCTTTGGTCGAGACTCCCTTGAGTTGGTTTTGGTCAAGACATATTTTGATGATGGTCGCAACGCAATGCTGTGACGCTTGAATGCAACACATTACTGTGATGTTAGAATGCAACACATTGTTGTGATGCTTGAATGCAACACTTGTTATGATGGCAGAGTTTTAGTCTTGACATGTTATCCCCTTAGTACCGGTGTGAAATGTTGAGCTTTGTCTCAGTCGTGAGGATGTGTTATTTTGGGTTGAGACACCCATGTGTTTCTTTTGGTCGAGATGCCCTTGTGTTGTTTGGGTTCGAGATACCTTATGGTGTGGTTGAGACATCTTATCTTGCTTAGGTTGAGACATCTTATCTTGCTTAGGTTGAGACACTTTGGCTTAGTTTCAGTCATGACAGCTTGACCTTGTTTGATAGTTGGTTGAGACACCTTGTTGATGGTGAGTCGTAGCACATGCATAACATAATGAGCTAATACACATATACATGTAAGTGATGGTGATACCTAGCGTTGTTGATAACATAGTTTAATAATGTTCCACTAATTATGCTAAAACCTAATTTAGTTCCAAGAAAGTAAGAGATGACATAACTAGGGTTTGGTGATTTGATCATGATATAAATCCCTAATCGGCTATGTGTGTGAATCATAACCCTAATCCAAGGGTATCCCATACTTGGTGAGTCTGTGTGCATAAATGGCTTGTGATTGTACTTTCTCCCTTCTACTTGTATGGTTCTAACCTTGCAAGTTAATCGAGTGTCGTTTCTTGTGAATACTATGAAAATGATTAAAGGATACCAGATGATGGCTATGAGCCTTGATGAAGTGTATTGGAATAATAACAATATGAATGTTTACATTTAGTTATAATCTATAGTGCTTAACCCAAATACCATCCAAACTTATGACAGGTAACAAAACTAGGGATTGGTAAATAAATAATGCCATAGAACCCTATGTGGTTAAGCATGAAACCCTAACCCTAATTTGATGGGACATGCGATGCATTGATTATATTGCTTAAGGTGATTAGTATATTGTGATGTTTCCTCTCTCCTAGTTATATAACATTGACCTTGCACGAGGGATGATTGTCATAGCTAATAATAGCTATGGTGTATATGTGATATTATATAGGTGATGCTTATATGCTCGATGAGGCATGATGAGATAGTAATGAGTTACAAGAATGATGTGATTGATCTTATGACCAAGTGAACGCTTGATGCCTAGTGGGGGTGTATCCTCCAATGATGTGATGAGGGATTAATATCCTCAATGATGTGATAATGATGATTAGCCTAATGTGGCAGTGATAACAGGTGGTGATGTTGATGGCCATGTTTAAGGCAATGAGACAGTGTTGCCCTGAGATGATGTGACAATTTCACACCTTATCTATTTTATATCTTCTGAAGTTGTTTCACAATTATGCTTGCTAGATTGAATTAGGGTTTTGTATGCCCACTTGTATGAGGGAGCCTTAATTCACCCAATTGGCATAAGTAATAAAGTGAAACCCTAATCATGTAGTTTCCATGTACCATAGATCCATCTTCAGCGTCGATATCTTGCTGGTTGGCGAAATGAGTAACTCCTACGGGAAACTCGGGAGCGCATATTGTTGAATATGCGGGGTACAAGTGGATATACCTCACTGTATCCTTAAATCAAAGAAATAGTGGTATGATGTTTTATTATAGAATGACCATGCGTAAGCCTCTTCTCTAGAGCTGTGCCATGTACCAAGGTAGGCTAGTTTCTTTACATGACCATAGCTTTGACTGTGAGTTGTTGTCTACATGACTATAGCTTTGACTATAAGTTGTTGTCTTACAGTCTGACTGTTATGTCACTGCGTTGAACACTCAAACTGACCGAGTAGTGTTGGTGGTGATCATGGAGTCTGACTCTTCCATGGATCTTGTATGGTACTAATTTCAACTTAGCAGTGGTCAGTTGGATTTGAGTGGCACACCTCAAATCCTCAAGGCATTGTAATAAAAGATGTAATACAACCAAGTAACATATGTGTTTTAGAGTCAAATGCAAATAACATTGGTTGACCCCTTACATTGAATTTTGTACTATTTATTTTATAACAATTGTACATGTTCTTCATATTACTTCTAAAGTCATAAGATATTCTATTCCTCAGTTATGGATATCTAAACTGCATAAACAGTTACAATTGCCTTACTTATATCATTTAATTAAATATACTTATATATTAATAGTATAATTAGTTGTTTAGCTTATCTGTGCTTAAAATAAATGTTTTTGGAAATTTATATATCTCTCTGGGATGTTTGGTCTCACCCCGTAGGTTTCCACACCTTTTAGGTGCACGTACATGCTGAGATAGAGATCATGTTGTAGAGACCGATAACAAGAGGAACTGTAGTTGTTGGATCATGACAACATAGTGAATAGAGTCCTATGTGTCCTATCTGTATATTCAGGTCCTTGGGGATGTTTTTGTGAATGTTGTACATCGGTTTGAGGTGTTGGCTTTATGCCATGGTGGTAGAGACATTGTTTGTATACATGAGCAAATGATTATATGTAATATGTTGTGGCTAGTTATCCAGGGAACAATGATGTGTAATACTTTTTGATAAGTGGCACGAGTTTATGGCTTTAACTGTGAGTTGTTCAGCTTGAGATCCTATCATGAGATCGGTTTTAATTTTAATTTACCCTGATTTGTGGTAATATTGATATTAGTGATAATTTCATGCTTTGTTTTGAGTAATCTCACTTTATGTGGCAAAGGGTGTCACAAGGGTGGCATAAGCTATTGAATTCAAGATATGTCATTTTGACTAAAGAGTGAAATCACTTAAAATTCACTCTCTCTTCCCCTTGACCTGACCGCGCTACTTGATAAAACCTGAGTATCCATCCGGACTCGTTGCACTTGAATATAAGCTGCTGAACATCTTGACCAGGTTGTTGACTATGCTAATAACCCAAAATATAAGGGAGTTAGGGGGATAACTGTGATGAAAGATACCATAAATAGGCAAGGGAGGAAGGGCGTCACTGAATTCAATGAAGCAGGCATGCCACTTACTAAAGAGTTTGTCAGCTGTTGTGGGGTCCTTGCTCAAAGCAAAGTGCCTCTCCTTATTGAGGATTGGAGACAAGCGAGTATGGTCCACAAAGTCCTCATCTGGAGGGAGTTAGAGGTGAGATAAATGAAGTTATATTTTTGGAGTATTTTTTCTATTCTTCATTTTAACATTTATAAACAGTATTGAATGTTGAACCTTTTTAGGGCCAGTATAAACTTGATGAAAAGTTGCATCACAAGTATATTATGCAAGTCATCGGGAGAAGACATAATGATTGGCTGACAATCCTGACAAGAGATTATGTCTTTAGAGACAAGAAGGAACCTTGTCTTAAATGGAACTATATTAATCAAGATGATTGGAAGGAGTTTGTTCAGTGGAGAGAAACATATGCATTCCAGGTATTAAATTAGTTTCATTTTTATGATTTTTTATGGTTAATTAAAAATATCACTTGTATGAATTAATTAGGCCCTTCACATCGCTAAAAAATCTAGGTGTGACAAGAATGTGCACAACCACCGATTGGGTTTAGGTGGTTATTGGAAACGCGACATGATGAGGGAGCTGCTACAATGAGAGAAAGATCTACAATGACTGAAAGAGCAAGGGGAAGATGGAGAGCAAGGGAAAGAGCAAGGGAAACAACAAGGGCAACTGTTACAACCCCACCTCCCGATAACCCCCAATTAAGGGAGACCGAGAGGTCGAAGCCGCACCCATAACTTCCTGATCAAAGGTTCGACAATTAACCAAGAATAATTATCAAATTTTAACAGACTATACTGAAAAGCCATAAGAAAATAATTTTTTTTGCATACCTTTTTGGAAACTTGGATCTCTAAACTTCTATCCACTTAAGGATTCTACTCTAACTAATCCTCCTTGTATTTTACTTCATGTATTTCACAATATGATGATTTACTGTTTGTCCTTTTGGCTTGTACCTAAAATGCCGACAAACAAAACGTCGGTCAGCCGAAGCTGGTAAGTGGGGGAACAATAAACGTGCAACTATGATAACAACGTAATCATTGAATTAATCATTTAACAATCAAGATTACGTTTTAAATATAACTCCGCGATCCATGAGTACCCTATCCTCTGTGCTATCCCTGCAGTGGACTTGGATACTACCTTCCTTATGGTAGATCCCCATTAAACCCCTCATGGTCCCACCTATAGGTGAACCAATTTCTAGGGTTGAGTCACATGGAACTACTCGTAAGTAGCCCACTCCTTCACTCATGGCAGGCTAATGAGTCTCATGGCACTACATGTAGGTAGCTCAGTTTCTAACTCTCGGTAACCTAGACCTTGCTCTAGGATTACCCCTTTTTTTAGCCTTTTCAAAGCAATAGAGGTGAACCCAAATCTAGCCAGTTATATATGCACATTTATAGTGATAATCATAGTCACTTTATAGTTGCATGAAATAAACAGACATCCAACAATTATTTTCAAGCAACCGATTAAAACTTCGGAAATCGCCGTGAAACTAGAGTGATTATTCATAAGCGTAACCACATACCTGATCTGATGATTTGAACAGAAATATCCATGCAAATAAGAATCCAAGAAAGCAAGCACTTTCAACAAGATCCTGAAATAATCATGTAATTCCCTTTTTATTACTCATGTCATCAAGATATAGCTCGCTTCCTAGGGTTTCTATTTCACTTTTAGGGTTTCCATTGCAATTAGGGTTTCCCTTCATCTTTTACTATTTCAAACCCTAATTTTATACCATTACTCATAAACCCTTATCTTATCTATTCCTCAACATTAAGGTTATCTTAACAACATATAACCCTATTCTCAGATTTAAAGACACCATTAACCATCAATTAATTTCATTAAGCTTCTTTCACATTAAAGCTACCATTTTTATCCTTTCTAATCCACGACAATATTTCTATGCTCATTTATCATCAATTCAAAGTTCATTACAATCTAATCACATATGAACTTTATTTGCCATTAATACTACATTTTATTCATGAGAAAACCCTAATTACTACTTTTAGGGTTTTTATATTCAAATAACTTAAAACCATCATTTAACAACATATTTTCACCCTTTTCAAATCATATATGATCTTATCCTCTTTTACCCTAAATTAGGGTTTTAAGGTTTCTTACAAAATCCTAATCATCTTAATTATCTTCATTAAGGATTCTCTAATCCAAACTATGTTCAAGAATCATTATATTACAGTTGTATTCTTGCAATATTGTGTTATGACCACTAAAACTCATATTTACTCAAATTAGGGTTTTTAGTCCATTAAACCATGTTCATGATCATAAAACCCTAAAACCAACATACTAATCATCCTTTTATGATTTTACCATTCCTTTTACTCTTAACAGGTTAAGATTGATAAAAAACATATAAAAGATTCATCATGTTTGTTTTTATATCATTCTAGGGTTTTTTTATTAATTAATGCATCAAAAGATGTAAAACCCTATACTTTTTGAGTTTCAAGAAGAATTAGGCTTCAAACATAATTTCTGTGTGTTCCTCTCGTTTTGAGGATCAAAATTCATATATTACTTGTCCTAATCGAAGTTACCAATCATTAGATATGAATTTTGCAAACTATGAGTACCTTTGGCCAATCGGAGGGCGCCACGTCGCCTCCTTCACCATGCAAAGCGCTCGTCGAGATTATAATTAAATTACTGTTTTGCCCCCCACTTGAGTGGCTGGCTCCTTATCACAGGAGGGGTAGAACCATCAAAACATCACCCAGATTCTTCAACCTCACGAACCCTACCTGCTGCTCGCCTACAACCCTAGGCGCGGGTTCCCGGCTCCATCCCCGACCTCGACGGCCGTCAGGGTGGCTACCCCCGCCTCCTCCGAACATCCTCGCACCTCTGGGTGCTTCTGGTTCGCAGGTAGAGTGCCTACTTCGGGCCTGCTCGGTCCTGCAACCGGTGGCTGACCTGCAGCTAACCCTTGGCTGTTGCCTGAGCATCAGGGTACATGGAAAAGTCTGTGCTCCTATACGGCGGTGTGGGAGCACCGAGATTCCAGTCTATGGCTACTCCTTGTCCCTGAGGTTGGCCTACCCCCTTGATTAGAGTATGGATGCAAAGAAACGTGAAGAAGAAGATGGAAGAGATATATTCGTGTGAGGTCCCTCTGGACTTGGGCAAAGATTCGACCCCTTATATAGGGAGGACATCCATGCCCTAATGTGCTTGCCCAAGAAGAAAAATAAGGTTCTTTTGTATTAGAAATCTAATTCCTTCATGATGAAGCAAGATTCTCTCTCCTACTTTCCTCTTTAATATTCTTTATCACTTGAATATATAGGAATACAAAAATCCTCTCCTTTGTTTTCATTATTCTTGCCTTTTAATTCATTGGCCACAAAATTTCTATTTTCTTTTAATAGAAACAATACTTCTTTTTACCAATATCACAAAATTCATTAATAATGTTTCACATTATCCTTTTATTTTGCAATTGAGGTATTTTCTCTTTCTTTCCTTTTTATTGGGACTCCTTGGATCCCAAGACACTCCATTATTTCGAAATTCTTTTTATTGGATACTTATTATCCTTCTAGATGCATCTTTATGCATTATTTCACATTATCTTGTTTATTTCTCATTAAAATATCTCTTTTTGAGGATTTCTCTTTATTTCTCTTTTATTTTCCTCATTTGCATTCCTTTTAATATTAGCAACCTCATGGATACGAAATTTCACCAAGAAATCTCATTTATGCCTCTTTCCACTCATTTTCCACATTTTATCATTATTTTCAATTTATTTCTTAATAAAGAAATACTTAATTAATCTTTTCTTTTCTTATTGCTTTCTTTTTGCAACTTTGGACTCCTTGGTACCCAAGGAACCCAAGAGGCACGAAATCCTCTTTGGATTTGCCTTCTAGAGGTTTCTACATATTTCTTTTCTTAAAAATTCAATTATTCATTTACTAATTGAATTTCCTTGTTATTTGGGCCCAATAGCCAATAAAGCCCACAACACAAACATCAAATCTATTGTAAACAAAATCCATTTATTCAAAACAAATTATACCATTCTTTGTTCAATTATCTTTAATATGAGAAATTACATTTCTCACCAATTGAACCCGAAAATTGGGGTTGTAACATCCTTCCCCTCTTATAGGAATTTTGTCCTCAAAATTCTTATCAAGCAAACAACAATTCAGGATAAGACTTTTCCATGTCCATCATTGGCCCCTATGTGGATTTACCGTACCCATGGCGCTACCAAAGAACCTTTATCATCACATTTTTTTTTCTCTGAGTTCTTTCATCGTGGCGTCTATAAACTGCACAGGTGACTCAGGCCATTTCAGCCTCCCTTGGGGCTCACTAGGTTCATTGATCAGCACATGGCCGGGGTACCTCACATAGTGTTCTAAATTGGACACCTAAAACTCATCACACATTTCTTTATCCTGAGGGGTAAGATCAAACTTAACCTTCTCCACCAATCCATGTCAAAAGAACCCATGCTTCGGGAACTCAGCTCCC
The DNA here is from genome assembly GCA_963693085.1 of Alisma plantago-aquatica. Classification (NCBI taxonomy): domain Eukaryota; kingdom Viridiplantae; phylum Streptophyta; class Magnoliopsida; order Alismatales; family Alismataceae; genus Alisma; species Alisma plantago-aquatica. Next base: position 1,195,325,237 of record OY856409.1, read on the forward strand.
TTAGCTGTAACTTAGAGGGGTCGGATTTTCATGTCACCTATTCTTCCACAGTGAACTACATGCCAGTCTACTTGTATCTGCTCATGACTCTCGTCATCTCTAGGCTCCTTTCAGCCATTGCACGATCATAGCGACTTCATCTACACACACTGTGGCCCTTTTCTAACCATCATGTGGTCCTTTCACCAACATCACCTTACTGAAGTGGTGACCGATACAACCTCTCTTACAGAGCTTCTTTAAATCCCAATACTGGATATGGTGGTTATCTTCACATCTTTCATAGGACAAGAACTGTCCCTAGTCATCACCCTAAACGAGCGCATATGCCCTCATCAGACCCTTTAGTCTGGATCATACTAACCATTAGTTAGGGGTGATAAACTGTACTAACATTGAGTTCTCCATGTACCTACTTCCACCTTTTGGAAGGGAACCTTTAGGTCAAACTCAAGAACCTTTGAACTCTCATCATGGTGTAACTGATCCATCTCTCTCATGGGTAGTTCAACCAAATCTGTCCCTTGACATAAATCTTTCTTTCTTATATCATCTAGGTAAGGCGATATACCATAACCAATACTACATCTCGACCTTCCTTGATCCAGGGGAGACTTACAACATCCATAGTGATGAACTTCCTTTCTCTTTCGGGGACTCTTTATCCTTTATATCAATGCACTGGGTTACTGGTGTTCGTCCTTCACCCTCAGCTTGCATGGCCATATACTACATGCAACTTTATCTTAAGCATCCAAAGTAATACTGTCACTTATTATCCATGGTGTATGGTGATCTTAAAATCATGATCTCCTGTATGTCATTATTCTTCAAGATCAATACCTCAAAAACCCTAAACCATTCTATCGGGGTTTCATCACCTTCTTTTCTAAAGAAGTGCTTCTGAGGTTCTACCACCATCCTTTCATTGCATCAAGGACTAGACTGGATAACCAAACAATCATTAACTGATCTCATTACATTAGTGTTATCCAAACATATCTCCCTTTCCAAACTTAGGGTTAGTCTAACAACTGAACTAGGCAGATATATCTCAACCAGAGCATCCATTACCACTTCACCTTCTTATGTATTAGGTAAAGTTGATGACACACACCTTCATGCATTCCACTTATCATCTCATCTCGACTCTAAGTCTGTATTCATCAAGTACACTCTCTGATCTCATCAACATGGTGATCAAACTCAACCTTGTAAGACTCACCTCTTGGTTTTTGAATTCAACCTGGTATAACTCATAGCTCATGCTAAAAACATCCTTATAAGATGACTGCCTTATTTCTCTTTAGCATTTGCAAACCATCCATGTATCATTCACTTTACCAGGGTATGTTATCTTCTCTGTCCTCATACCTCATAGCAACATTCCAACTCACATCATCTTTTATCCTTGGTGTATGGCATGCGTACTGTCCTATCTCTCACTCCCATAACAAGAGGAAATAAGCATTTGGCTGCAGTCCAAATATAGAGTTCTTCCTATTCCAAGAGTACAGATGGTACATCCCACCTTGCCAATACACCTTTAAATCTAAGTTGAAACATGTTGTTTTTGCTTCTATATTACAGTCATCTTGATATCCAAGTTACCTCCATGGAAAACTGGTTTCGAACCTACTTGGGTCACCTCACAATCCTTAGTCATCTCCTCTAGGTCTATAGGGTGCCGACACTTTTGAGGTCATCCCTCTTCCCTTATGCATCCAAAGAGTGCCCTACTCATCTGCCCTTTGGGTCCCATGAGTTCATGAAGGTGATCAATCTCCTAACCCATGGCCTCTAGACAATGATAGCCGTTACCTCCCGACCCTATGGTCATGTGCAACTAGGGAATTAGGCAACCCCTACCTCCATCGGTATTATCCCTACCTGACCCTAGGATAGACTTAGGATTCCATTATAGTACATGTCCAACTTAGAATCTTACCCAAGCCTTCATCATCTCTCTTTCTACATTCAAGGGCGAACTTTCATCCTTTCATGGGGTCATGGTGACCTGCCTACCTTGGTCAGGCCCCATACCGGTTACCTCCATGGTAACACATCCACATGCACATAGAGATGGTTATCGATGGATCTACAGGCTCATTCGCATACCATGTACTTTTCACTTAGCTTCTCAAGATCCTATAAGACCTCTTTAAGTTACCTTAAACCAATAAAACTAGTATACACCCTACCAAAGGGGTCCCTCTCCCAGGATGGGAGGAAAACTATCTCTTGACAACATGGTCACAAACATCCTTAGGGTTTACATCCACATGAGCCTACTTAACCCTAGCAAGCTATTAAGGCACAACAGATCACCTACCGAACCATGCTAGGTCATACTTGTCCTCTTTCCTCGATGCTGGATTAAGATCATACTTTCCTTTATCGTCAACCTAGCTTTGAGGGGTTCATCAAACATACCTTAAACTTAAGGGGCTTTCCTTTCCTCTTAACATAGGAAGTACCATGCTTGCATCTATAGAAACTCAACTCTCGCCATGAGCATTAGGTACACCACTTCCCCTCTTAGGCCTAGGAACCCTAGGTTCACTTTTAGGTGTCCAACTGCACACTCTATCTCTTAACCACGAATCAGGCTTGCGAAAGGCATGACATGCACTTCCTGTCATCCTTTTATTCGAGAAACATTTCAGAGTTGAGTCCCCCCTCAAGGTCAAACAACAAGGTACAAGACCTCATAACCTGTTACTAATCCTCTCCAGGGTATACAAAACTTCTTCTTCCTTTCTCAGAAGGTAAACTCTTATACCATAGTGATAACACCAATTTTTGTTATATTTTAGACTATTTTTCTGTTATCAAAACTGCCATTTTTAGCTATTTTCCTCTCTTTTTGTATGCACTTTCACAATAATTGGCCAAGCAATGCTCTTAATCCTATATTTCCATCTTTTGTAGAGTTTCTCCTCATTTTGGTGCAATAAGGCCGTCCCGGCCCACTAAATAAGTCCAAATCTGTACTGGCCTTCCTGACGCCCGATACACACCCTGCCCGGTAGGGTAGAACGACACCACGACGCGCGACAAAGGGGTGCCGGGCAAGGAGGAACTGACGGACGGCACGCCACTTACCCGACAGGGAGCCATAGTCGCCATGACAACCCAAGTATGTCGGGCGACACAGCCACCCACCGGCAGGCGCCGTTGCCCGTCACGTGACCAACAGCCGACAACCCTGCACCGAGCGATACGAGTATCGGTCGTCCACCGATCCACAATTAAGGAGGACACGTGGCGCTTCGAGCACCATAAGTTCCCCCACTCCCCGACTATAAATAAGAGCTACAGGAAGCCGAAAAGACAGTTCAGACACGAGGGAACTTGAGCTATCTTTGAGGAGAATCACGAGAGCAGACGTATCGTGCCCCAGTGCTCGTACCGGGCGACACTAGGTGAGCTCTTCCTCATCCCGAGAGGGAGGGGACTGTACCGGGCGACACCAAGGGCTGATATCGGCCGATGTAGATATGCGACACAAGTGCTCGACACCCATGCCCGACAGTAGAACGCGTAGCTCCACTCCCGACACGATATCGAACCCGATACGCTTCGCCCATCATACGTGCCGCCCAAAAGGGTCCATCGCCCGACGTGAGCGTATCGGCCAGGATCCTTGAGCGATACAATTGCCCGTCAGGCGTGCCGCTCGAGAGGGTGTGCCGCCCGACACGGCTGTATCCGGCTAGGCCCCTAACCGATATCGGGTTGGAGAGCCGTAGTATTCTGTCGTCCTTCTACATCAAGAAGGCGACACCTATCTTTATTTTTTGTCATTTAATTCTTTACTTATGCATTGTAATTAAGACCCTTTATTTGTCTATGGAAATAGAAGAGCTTAATTACTTGCTGCTCTATGCTTGGTACACTCTGTTGGATGACTGCTATGTTTGACATCTGAACTCTAGCTTGCATGTTTGGATCGCATTTCGCTTAGCTACCGAATCGTGTTTTCCCGTCACAACAACTTCGAGAGTTGTGTTATGGCTCTAGTGTTTGGTCCGATTCTGGAGTACGAGAGTGCCTGGAACGGAGTCGTTTCAGTAACATTTTACTCTAACTTTGAGCCCAACAACCTCGAGAGGGGTGCCGAGGCTTGGTTAGAGGTATCCGCTCTAAGAGGAGGGGTGCAGGATGTTACCGGTGCCACTTGTTATGCTGTAGTCTTATCCTTCGTACCTTGCTCTAGCCCTAGTTTTATCTTCCTGTTTCTGTGGCATGAAAACCCCTAAAAATTGCTATATGGCTAAAACCTTAAATCTTTCTAGTAACTCCACTTGGAGATAGTTTTCTTGTTTTGTCCGTGGCACCTTACTACTTCCCTTCTGGGGAATTTATCATCTCTTTATACCTGCCGGAGTGTAGCGTGTCGATTCTGGGTTTCAACACTACCACCCTTGTCCCTGTGTTCGACCCCATAAACAAAGTTGCAGGGGCCTGGAAGGATTCAGGTTTATAAATGTAAAAGCTCGACTACCTCAAATCCGGATCCACTTTTAGAAGCGTGATTTAGGCCGGTCAACTTTTTGGCGCCGTTGCCGGGGACAAGGCAAAATGGCACTGTTGACGAATACGAATCCACTAACTACACTCTTGTGCCTCAAGCTTAGCAATGAGTTTGACAACACTCTTTTCCTTTTTCTTTTTCCTTACTGTTATTCTTTGCTTGAAATTAATAAATCTATCTTCTAAACTTGATTCCTCGTGCCACTAATAGGTACTCAGAAGAACGGTGATATGTTCCACTGAGCACCAACTCCAACCGTCATGCCAACTCGCGTTGAGCCACCCCATTCTGGAAGCGAACGCCAAGGGAGGAGGCCTGATTCACCCCCACCTGAAGGCAACGACAGGTACGACGGTGACCATCAACAAGAAGATCCAGACTCAGGAGAGTACGAGGAGGACCATCACCGACACAGACGCGTCACCGTCAGAGGCAAAGAAGAAATCGGAACGATCAGGAACAACGTCGGGGAGAAAGCGATAGCAACGACTCCGAAGAGGAGGAGAAGACGTTGAGAGAGTTGGCATCCACAAAAGCCAACAACTCCAGATGTCCCGTCACTACCCCACGGTTTAACGCGGAAAATTTTCAGCTTAAGCCGTCTGTGATCTCTATGATTAAAAACAAAAGCTTCAGGGGGAGTTCGAGAAGCGACAATCCCTACCACCATCTCGATGCATTCAAAAACATATGTGATATGATAAAGATGCGGGGGGTCCCTCAAGAGGTTATCTACTGTAAGGGCTTCATCTTCTCCCTAGAAGACAAGGCCCTGTCCTGGTATATTGGGTTACCCCACCAGTCTTTGAACGGATGGGGAGCTTTGGATGATGCGTTCGTAAACAAGTTCTACCCCACCGAAAGAACGACCAGAAATAGGCAAAAAATAACATCCTTCATGCAAAAGCCGAGTGAAAGCCTCCATGACGCCTGGGAGCGGTTCCAGGAGTATAAGAGGGATTGCCCCCATCATAATTACAAGAAGGGATTCCTCGTCACCACCTTCTATAATGGCCTGACTCCCGATGAAAGGGTGTCACTAAATGCGGCGGCAGGCAGTGACTTCCTCGGGAAGAAACCAAGCATGTCTGAAAAGATCATCAAGAATATGGCCGAGCTGATGGTCGGCACTGACTTTGATCGATCTGACAGAGGACAGGTCAAGAAGGGTGGTGAAGGGTCTACCCTCAAGTCTAAGGCGCTGGAGTCCATCACCTCACAGATACAGAGAATCGCCACTGATGTTAAACAACTGCGAGAAGCTGGTGGGAAAGGTAAGAAGCCAGTCGAGAAGGTGATGAAATGCGTCACATGCGGCGAAGGAGGACATGGGGGTAGACAGCTGCGTTTACACCCGACCGGACACAGACAGTGATTCTGACTCAGAAGACGAACAGACCGAAAATGTCTCCTTCATGAACTTCAAAAGGCCAGATCATCCCGGGTTTAACTACGACAACAAAGATGCAACTGAGAATTCTCACCAGCTGCATGCTACATCTAAGACAATACAAGCTTTTGAGAAGAGAGGGGGGACTGGTCAATATACCAAGAACAGTTAGTTCTAGTCAGCGAAAGGAAACTTTCAGGCACAAGGTAAATATCAAGGGCCGAACAAAGATCAGGACAAGGGCTCAAGCCAATAAGAGGTAATTGGCCAGCTTTTCGACTTCGCAAAGAAGCAGGACACGATTAATAACCAGCTAGCGCAGAGTTTGCTATCAAATTCGGGTGTTTTGAACTCATTGCAGGTCCATCTGGTGGATATGCACACACATCAATGCCAAATTGATCAACAATTAGCTCAAATGGCCAAATTAATGAAGAATCCTTCTGGCAGAATACCGTCCAACACCGAGGCTGCCAAGAAGGCAGGGATGTGATCAAGAGAAGAAGGGATTGAGTTGCAAAAGATGGATGATACTAAAGGCTAGAGGATGAAAAAGCTGGAATCGTCAAGCTGGAGACAAAAAACTACAACGCTTTTCGGGAGGCAATCTGAGCTGTTTTTAAATTCCTAGTATAGGGCGCATTTACTTTCAAGCAAAATGAACATTATGAACATTATGGCATGTAATAAGGCCAGGATCAGCGCATGCGCCACATGCGCTGACCCTTAGGGGTCACCGCCTTAGTTTTATAGACCGGGATGGGTAATACCATCTGAGGCCAGGATCTCAGTCTTCGGCCAATGATGTTTTACTCATTAGCCGAAGCTTAAGCCGCTTTGTTTTCATGATGTAACGAAAGCAACCCAGCCGGAGCTATGAATGCGCCCATATCAGGAAGTGGAATTTCGGGCATCGCAAGGGCCGTGACGGATTACACGCCTAGACGACATGCACCTGTGACTGTCACGCCATAGGACTGATCACCCTTAGGCCAACGGATGGACTTGCCCATCTTACGAGTTGCCCTAACGGCCGACAACCGCCCCGGTTTTACCTGTTTCACTCCGGTTGAGTTTGCTATATAAGGGGGGTGAGTTTTTACCATGTCGGGCTCCTTGCCTTACTGTTCTCACGCTCCCGTACCGTGCTAAGACCTTGTGTTTTTGCTCCCGCATCACGCATGTTTGCCCTGCTCTCATGTCGTGCGAAAGTTCAGGAAGGTAACGCCCGACAGACCCTATCGCCCGACACGTTCCTTTCTTTAAACATGAAGCTTATCGGTCTTACGGGTCCTTTCCTGAGCATGCCTTGTATCACCCGATATGGATGTCGTGCGACGCACCTTTAGTTCACATTTGCCCGATACGCCATATCGGGCGACACATTTGTCTTTTGTGACGTCCTGACGGACAGTCGATCTTTGGCGACCGTATCGCCCAGTACATCTGTGTCGGGCAATGTGTTGTGCCACGCTGCTCTCCTCGTATCGCTCGATCTCGCATCAGCTCGAGTTTTCTTTTGGTGGGCGGTACCCACCTCTAGTACCGGGCACAAGGCTTCACCCCTGAAACAATTGTGTCACCCGATACGAGGTGTGGATCATTTCTATATCAGGACATGCCTTTTTGAGCATTCAAGTTTAACTTCTTCAAAACATCGAGATATCAAAATTTACCAAGGGTTTGTTTGTTAATTAACAGAATGGCACGCATCAAGCAAACCGTTGTCCATGTCGACGAGCAAGGCAGGAGGGTCTACCCCGAGACATCAGCTGGAGTACCCACTGCCGGGCAGAAACACCTGAATCCGGGAGCAGCTGGACCGTCAACGACGGAAAAGAGAATGAGGAATGGTGAGGTGGCGGCACCACCCTCAGCAACGACAAGGAATACTGTAACACCCCTGACCTGGGTTATGAGCTAACCCTAGGTGTTTTGCCTAATTATGAAATTAGATGTTTGTAATTATCCTTTAGTATGTAATTAAAGCTTCTAGGGAACATATGTTTCCATTTCTGTCCCCTATGAACAATGTTGTAGTATTGTTTTGCATACAAGGACCTATGTGAAATTTACCCAATCTGAGGGGTTAACTTGAAAAGTACATATGTTTTATGTTCTTTTAATGTTGAGGCAACCTAAGGATGAATATGATGAAGTATAATGTATTTCCCAAGCTTGGGTATCAAGATGCAGCTTATGGAATGATCCTTATGCTTAAAAACCCTAATTTGGAGTAAAATGCAGTTTACCCAAATTATGGGGTGCAACTTGTAAAATACACTTTCTAGAATATCTTTTATGACTTTTGACATCATTTAAAGTTATTATAATGAAGGTGGCACTTCTTTTGAATAATCATATAATAAGGAGTACCTTTGTAATTAAATCACCAAGTTGTAAGTAAGGAGAACCTTATGTATATGTGCACCTTAGTGATAAGTTGACCTTCCTTGCCTTTAATTCGAGGTTTTAAAAGGCGTTTTACCTTAGAAATAAGGAGGAGGGACGTGCCTAAAAGAAAAGAGGGACCTAGTAGAGAAAAGGAGAAACTAGTTGTCCTTATGTTGGAAATGACCCCAAGATATATACATACACCCTTCCTTTGTTTGCAAAGGAACGTTTCCTTCACTTCCTTTCTTATTCCCTTTCTTGGACCAACTTAGAACAGAGCTCTGGAGAAGGAAGATGACCAAGGAGAAGCTAGGTGAGCTTGGACCATCTTCTAGCTCGAATTCATGGAGGAATTCTTCTTAAAAGGTTGGTTCTATGGTTAACTCACTTAGGTTTCTTGTTCTAGCCGATCTTCCCCATCTCTTCCTTGAAGAAACAATCTTGGATGACCTATGGAAATCAAGACACCATTAAAGGCTTGAAGCTTGGAAGCTTGGAGCTCTAGGAACCACGTTTGAGGCGGGTTTTATAATTCTAAACTCCTAGCTTTATTATGCATATCCTTGTTCTTGATTTATAAGCTTAGTTCTTCTTCCCCATCATTCTTTGCACTCTTGCAAGCTTTTTCGTGAAGAACAGACCTTGGTTCAAGGTTGAAGACAGAGGGCGTTAATACCTATGTTGGTTCTTATCCAACTTTATCAAACGATCTTATGATTCCCCCCCCCCCCCTTCTTGACCAACCGTTTGAAGGGAAAACGGGTTCAATAGGTCGGTTTGGCCAAACGGGTTCCAACCCGTTTGAGGGCATTGACCAAGCGTTGACCATTTGGGATTCCTGTTCACAATTATTTAGAATAATGAACCACCTAATTTGAGGGGTTAATTCAAAAGGAATCGTAGGTTGAAGGCCAATCAATTAGGCAATCAAATTAAATTAAGTGCTGATTTTCCAAACTAATCAAATTGAACCTTTTGGGAAAACGGGTTCCAACCCATTTGAATGAGTTGACCAAGCATTGACCGTTTGGGATTCCTGTTCAAAATTATGTATACTAATGACCCACCTAATTTGAGGGGTTAATTCAAAAGGAATCGTAGGTTGAAGGCCAATCAATTAGGCAATCGAATTAAATTAAGTGCTGATTTTCCAAACTAATCAAATTGAACCTTTTGGGCAAATGGGTTCCAACCCGTTTGAATGAGTTGACCAAGCGTTGACCGTTTGGGATTCCTGTTCATAATATATTTAGTTTCATTTCTCCAAATAGTCATAATTTAATTTATAACCAATTAAGAGTTGAAGGCAGTTCAACACCCTAACCCTAATCGGGTTAAATTGCTGATTTTCAATATAGATCTTGTTGAGTGTTGGGTTGAAGGACCCAAACGGGTTCAAAACCGTTTGAGGGTTCATCCAAACGACCTCAAACTCGTTTAGTGACACCCCAAGACCGTTTGTAGGTCTAGGGTTAAAGAAATTTGATGGTTTGAGGGTCCAATCACAAGATATTGATAAATTGATGAAAAGTGCTGATTTGTAATCTAATTAGGACTCAACCCTTATCAAATCACCTTAATTTTTAGTCAAACTTTGGGAAAATGGTCTCAAGACCGTTTGGAGATCATCCAAATGATCTCAAGACCGTTTGGGCCAACTTTGGGCCCATTTGGAGTTCAATTGATAGGCTCAACCTTGTTTTGATTCACATTGATGAAAATTGATGAGTAGGCGTTTGGAAACCTTAATTGAGTTAGACTTAACCCTAATTGGCTTTCAATTGAAGGTCAAAGTGGTGTCCAATTGATTGAGGCTCATTCTATTTGACTCAATTTATAAGTGGTTAACATGGCTTGGGCCAATTGAAGACTTCAACATAGGAAATCCTATTTAATAATAACCTTTGTATCACCTTTCATATCCATGCGGTTTGGACCCAAACGAGTCCACACTCGTTTAGACCCAAACGAGTTCACACTCGTTTAGATCCAAATGAGTTCAACCCGTTTCAATCCAAATGAGTTCAACCCGTTTCAATCCAAATGAGTTCAACTTGTTTCAATCCAAACGAGTTCAACCCGTTTCAATCCAAACGAGTTCAATCTGTTTCATCTCAAATGGGTTCACACCCGTTTCATCTCAAATGGGTTCACACCCATTTAAACTTAGTGAGTCCACACTCGTTTGAGGGTTCAAATGGGTTGAAGGTTAAACCCTAACCTAATTGGAGATTTTCATGGTTGTTTATACTTAACCACTTAAAGGTATAATTGGTTCAATGATGATCTAATCTAAACCATAATGGTAACCTAAAATACTAAGGGACTAAGTGACTAATGAATCGACCCATGATGATGATCAATGGGTAATTTTACCATATGCCCCTGAGAGGTTCAATTCAGTGATACCTTGTTCTAATCAAACCCTAATCACTTGATAGTGGTGATTTGGTTTATGAAGATCAAAGGGGACTTAACCCAACATAATGTAGAGTGGTGTAATCACCATCTACTAGTGAGAGGAGAGAGAAAGTACCATTTATGGTGGAAACTCAAGTAAAATACCTTCAATATACATGAATGTGCATGAATAGGGTATGATCCACTATGTGAAATCATGGAAACCCTAATTATGATAATTGATGCATCTTAATCTTATCTGAGGTCTTTAATGATGATGTTTCTCGTACATGGTGATGTTATGAAATATATTCACCATGAGGTGAATAGTAAACCCTAATTCTACGGTGATGACATGTATGATGAATAGTAAACCCTAATTGATAAAAATCAGGGAAACCTAGCTCTCATATGAGTAGGGAGGTACAACTTCTTTAAATGAGTTATTTACTGTTATCAGTTGAATTGACCGTGCAGGTTCCTATATGAGGATGATCATATCCAGGTATGGATAATGATGCTATATTCATTAAAAGCATGTTGTTAACTTTATGAATAGTGATATATCCTGGTGCCTTGTTAGTGGCATCTTATGAGTTTGATAGGCTGTGAGAGCCATGAGTACCATCAAGGTCATGCTTAACAGAGGACTTGTGATGAGAGAATTGAGAAATGGTAATTGATGTAAGTTAGACTTGTTACATTTAGTATCCTTCTTTCTTAGCTGCTATGCTAATGTTTAATATTCAAGAACATGTATGTTATCTGATAAGTGATAACTTATGAGTTTGATAGGTTGAATGAGTCATGAGTAATATGCACTGATGATCATCAAAGGTCATATTATTTAGAGGACCAGATAAAATAATATGTTATTGGTAATAAATGTTATAATTAGTCCAGGGGTTTGGACTCTCACTTTCTGGATTCTTAGTGATAAGATGTTTAGGGATTGATATTCCTATGTTAAATTATGAAATGTGATCCTAATATAGAGTGTTACTATGTGAAATTCTATTACAAGATAATCCTATGAAGGGCTTAACTGCAGACTTATGGGTGATGAATGTAAATAACCCTTGTGTCACTTGAGTATGGTTAAGTATGATTTCATGTGTACTAATCATACAGTTATGTTGTGGATTTGGAATCCTAACACCTTGTAGGAAAGGGTATGGCTACAGGCCATGATATCCCTTATTATAATGCCAGGTGATGGATATATGATCTAAGCCTGAAGAGAGCCAGTGTGGTGATGATGGATTTATAATAAATAGATGTTATACATGTCCTTTTATTTCTAAAAGGAAAGAGATATGTGGGTTGTCTTAGAGATGCTTTGCTTCTAGTAGGAGGAATAGATTACAATCTGTGAAACATTGTTCTAACTGCTCCTAAAATATATATGACTTCTTTGTGTACTGTTATTCTCTTATTCTATAATAATCATGTTTCTGGTGAAGAGTTATAACTCCCGCTGGGACAATTATTTAAAATTGTCTCACCCCGTAGATTTCAACTTTTTAGGTGGTCGCCAAGGACGAAGGGACCAATCTCCAGGTAACCAGTATCAGTAGCAGCAGTACCCGGAGCAGCAGTAAATCTCAGGTGGAGATTCAGACTGCTGAGTTATATAGATAGATAGTCAGTCCTATGCGTCCTCTGTACTCTCAGGTCCTTGGAGTCATGGTTTGAGTTTTGATTCGTCTCTTGAGATTTTGTAGCATGTTGTGTATTATTACTCAAGAAGTAATTAACAGAGATGTAAACAGATTATCTTAAATCTATGAAAGGAGTTTTTATGGTTTCAATGTCTTATCTCAAAAAGTTTTAATTTCCGCAGATTTGTGGTATTCCGCTGCTAAACGAATCGCTTCCGCTATGTTTACTTCAAAGTTCATGTGTTCATCTCGGACTTTGGAGATCAGAGCCCACAAATACACCCCACGAACCCTTGGAATACACCCCAGGGAGGTTCCTGCCAAGGGACGACGAGCATGCACGCCGTTACACTGAGCTGTCAACCAAGCTCTACAGGCCGAGCAGGTTCTGCCATCGGTCTTCTTTCGTGGAGCTAGGCATATTTGAAAGATTGAAGGGCGTCCTCGCCGCGGCTGGATTGAAGAAGATCTGCCTCGGCCGGTCTTCCTCCTACACCGAGCTCACAAAAGAGTTCATGTCATCTCTCCGCCGAGTAAAGAATTCTACAGCTGAAAAGAAAGAATACGGAGGAGCTGATAGACTCCAAGCCAGGCTGTACAACTCAGAGTACGCAATCTCTGAGAAGCTGTTGAACAAGATCTTCTCTTCCAGCGAGGAGGAGGAAGATTTGATGAATAACGGTGAGACAATCACTGAAGGAGACGGGTTCAACCCCGTGGAGCTATGGAATAAGCTGACCGGCGAGTCATCCTTTAAGCCGGGAGTCAAAGTGGCGGCGATGCACTCATGTTTCTGGAGAATCATACACAAGTTGGTGGCATGCTTGGTGTTCAGCAAGAACGAGTCCAGCAACATTTACACAGAAGAACTCCACGTCATATGGCACCTGATGGAGGGAAGAGTGATAAACCTTAGACGGTTCCTGCTGAACAGGCTACGCCCAATTAGGGATGCCACCAAAGAGTATTGCATGGGGGACATCATTAACCTAATTGCAGCAGGGCTCGGGTACCCTAAGGAGCCGCGAAGTCTGTCAAGGACACAAGGCGACGAGGTGATTGAACTCAAATACCTGATGAGGACCAGCATCATAAGGAAGGAGGGGGGAGGCTACTTCTACAAGTTTGATAGGACGAACACACTCCTTCGCTCCCTCGCTGCGCCACTTACGACACAGACAAGCTAGTCTTCACTACCGCAGAAATTGAAGCCGTGGCGGCAAATACATCCCACGCCACCGCCGTAAGTGTCCGGGAAAGAACAAGTCCAGAGCTTCGGACGACGGCTGCTAATAGGGCTGTCGTCACTCCTGCAATACCAGCCACAGCCACGACGACGACTGAAATGGCCGAAGAAGAACCGGAGATCATTGAGGTCACCGAGGCAGTAACTACGGGAGCTTCCGTGGAGAAGACGGCCACATCTCCCGACATCCCTGTAATGCCAGTAGAGGCAGAGGAAGAACCGCAGCCGGATGCCAGTAATGAGGTGTTCACCGCGGTCCTTCAGATGAGACTCAAAGGCGTGCAGCTGACACCGACACCACCACCAGTGTCTCCAATCAGAGCTGCTGAAAGGATCACCGAGATAGTAGAGGTGGAGCAACATCCGCCCACACCACGACCATCTTCACTGGGACATGAAGGCGAGGAGGAGACGACCGCAAGAAGGCCGACACCTCACCCGGAGACATCCGCCTCGCGAACAATCGAGATAAACTTTGCCTCGTCTGGTAGACCAGAGCGCGAGCAGGGTGTCGCAAGGATAGAAGGGAGGACCGCAGGAACCCCTCCATCACTTGGGATGATGCTAGGGTACGAGCACGACTACTTGCGGGGGGTAACAAATAACAACTCAGTTACCTCTATTTCCCTAACCCGCAAGTTTGCATCTTTCCAGGACAGGCTGAACAACCAAGAGAAGGAGCTGCTGACTCTAGCTTCCTTCCCGGTGGGCTAGAGACTCTAAATGCGACACTGCAGCAAGTTCTCCAATGCCTCGACAAGATCGAGGAGAGGTTGGATAGAGGGGACGATCACCCGTGCCGAAGGTAGCTGAGAAGGTCGCCATCACCCCCTAGCCGTAGCTCTCCTTCTTCTTCATCAATATCCTCCTCCACGACATGGTCCGCCTCCTCCTCCAGTGAGCGATCCACAACGCCCGAGGAGGGGACGCATCCATAGTCAACCGACGGAGCTCCAGCAGGACAGGAGAGCTCCTTAGGTCTAGAGGAAGAAAATCCCTCAGTCTCCCTGGATGAAGTTGAAGATGACAATGAAGACATCAGCATCGGGGGAGACTCTTCTGACGAATCAGAGGGAAAAAAAGGGGATGTGTATGCAACTAATGAAAGACACCTCCCCCGAGGAAGACGCTCGATGGCGGACAGGTTCCGTAAGCCATCTGAGATACCTTCCTTCGAGATGGCCGACTTCGACAGAAGGGCCATCGGCTGCCTGACGATCAGAGACCAGAGGCTGCTGGACAAGGTCCTAAGATTGCAGGCAGATGAAGACGACGTCGTCTGGAGTGATGGCTACTTCTCCGTACGATGGGGAACACTCCACGACATGTTCCGCTCGCCGGCCGTCGTCGGAAAAAGACTGTTTAGGGTCCTCGAAAATGTGATAATAAAAAATATCGATAGCAGGACAGGTCGAAAGAAAATATACGCCGCCACCCCGACCTTGGCAAGAAGGATAATGAAGGGGGAACAAGATTCCACTGCAGTGACCAACATGCTGCAACACATTGACGAGCATAGCCCTAACCTCGTGTTGGCACTGTACAAGCACCATGACTTTTGGTTCCTCTGCATAGAAGACTTAAAGCATCACGACGTCCGGCTGCTGAACTGCAATTACAACGAGGTGCCACACTCCGGAATTGCTTTCAGCCGCATGAAAGACCGAAAGCTGAGGCTTCTACCGCTGCGTCTTCTACGAGCTATCAAGAAAGGAGCCAAACATCACGGCGGCGTTTGGAACTTCTATTCTATTCACAACTTCCCCATCCAATCTGAAGAGGGAAGCGGAATCAACGCCTTAGTCGTCTTAAGTGCCATTGAGGTGCTCAGTACTTTTGGCAACTTGAGGGCCCTTAGGGGCAAATGTTTCTATCACCGCAGGGGCACATACGCCATGCTACTGATCAAAGATGGGCGCTATTTTCGAGACACAGGGGTACCTGATAAGCTGCTGAACGATGACCAAGAGGACAAATCTTCACAATCCAGCAGCTCTGCAGAGAAAGATGCGGAACTAGAAACTGACACCCATGGGGCAAGCAAGCAGTTAGAGAGCCTGCGGAAAGTGCACGGGATGGAAGACACTGCTTCGCCTATAGGTACAGAAGGGATGATCAAAAACTTCGACCGCTTTTCGTGCGCTATGCTCACACAGGAGCAGGTAGATGAAATCCTTCTGAAGTTAGCAGATGCTACCCCAGGAGATGTCATTTACAAGGCAGGCAATGTGGTAGTCCCAGTAGATGATCTGAGGGACATGGTTAAAGAAGGAGGATGATTGGCGATATCTGTGTTTACCGCTTGCATCCAAATATTACACTCAAAGTTCGAACACGCATACATAGCCCGTCCGATGTTGTTCAACGACGTCTGCCTAGACGATGAAACAGGAGCAAAGAAGTTTTTTCTGGAAGAGTTGGAAAGCGGGGTCCCTAGCCAAATTTTTCTGCCAATACTGCATTATAACCATTGGACGCTCCTGACGGTGTACACTCGGCAACGAGCAGGAATCTTTTACAACAACTCAGACAACAACAAGAACCATCCAGTGCTGTGTACATCAGAACCGTTGTCATTCATCGAATGCTTAACTCGAAAATACTACGACGAGGTGGCAAAGATGATACAACCATTCCTGGACACGCAAGCAAGCAAATGGCACGAACTCCAGTTCTGCCATCGCAGCCCGCAACAGTTTCCCCTATCTAACGACTGCGACATCTTTGTCCTGGAATGGATAGCAAACAAAGCAACGCCTAACCAGCTCCAACACATCGATTATCACAGCAAGAGAGGAGAGTACGTGTGGGAGCTTCTATCTGATGCAGGCGCGCTCATTGGCTAACCCTCACTAGATCAACATTACCCTACCTTATCTACTTCACAACTCTGGGACAGAGTGTGGACCAAGTTTGGAGGGGGGGTACCATGTACCAGTGAGGGAGGTAAATTTTTTTGTCTCGAATTCTTTATTCTTTTGTTCTTTCCTGTATCATGTGTATATATATATGCTCATATAATCCCCCTACATATGTACAAAGCCTATATTAGTAAAAACCTGATGCAATTGCTTGCAAGGTTAGTTTTCTTTGTGCTTAACGAGATACAAGTTCCGTTATATCTTTCTGATAATGCTGCTTCAAACGAACAGAAGATTACATTTTTTCATGCCAAATATTCCGAAAAAAATAATCTCGCAAATAGCTAAGAGACGAGTATGGAGAAGGAAAAAGCTGCCCAAACAGCAGAAATCTCTTTATTTCCCCTTTACCCAACGAAAATCCCAAAAAGAGAGAGAAGCCTTATGAGTGTGAATAAAAGCATGAGAGTTGTGCCCAATAAAAGAAAAAAAATATATACCCACTTGTTTTCCAAAAGTACCCATCTTTAGGCATGGTAGATCCAGGACAGTGGTACGTAGGATGTGAAATCACTGCTCTAAAGCCATCTGGCTTGGACTGCAGGGACCACTTGCCCGCTAACGGACCCTTACCTGGATGGACTGATGGAAAACAAAGATGAAAAACCCAAAAAGCCTTAGCCTACCCTTTACACAATTTTCTGCCCCAAAAATAAAGCTGTTTGGTGTGTAACCTAACTTCGGAATCATACACTAAAGTCTTGCTGAAGTTGTAAGAAAAAAAATTCTACTGAAATAATAAGGCAGGAAACGCAAGGTCTTTTGTTCGTAATGAGACAACATTATCTCTAAAGTATTTTACTATACTTGCTTTACCTCTTGGCCTGAAAGGTGTACCAAACAAGACGAAGCATCACAAAATAAAGTTTAAATATTGATTGAGGACAATCAAAACACTATGTTTGGGGGAGTTGATAACACCAATTTTTGTGATATTTTAGACTATTTTTCTGTTATCAAAACTGCCGTTTTTAGCTATTTTCCTCTCTTTTTGTATGCACTTTCGCAATAATTGGCCAAGCAATGCTCTTAATCCTATATTTCCATCTTTTGCAGAGTTTCTCCTCATTTTGGTGCAATAAGGCCGTCCCGGCCCACTAAATAAGTCCAAGTCTGCACTGGCCTTCCTGACGCCCGATACACGCCCTGCCTGGTAGGGTAGAACGATACCACGACGCACGACAAAGGGGTGTCGCGCTAGGAGGAACTGACGGACGGCACGCCTATTACCCGACAGGGAGCCATAGTCGCCACGACAACCCAAGTATGTCGGGCGACACAGCCACCCACCGGCAGGCGCCGTTGCCCGTCACGTGACCAACGACCGACAACCCTACGCCGAGCGATACGAGTATCAGCCGTCCACCGATCCGCAATTAAGGAGGACATGTGGCACTTCGAGCCCCATAAGTTCCCCCACTCGCCGACTATAAATAAGAGCTACAGGAAGCCGAAAAGATAGTTCGGACATGAGGGAACTTGAGCTATCTTCGAGGAGAATCACGAGAGCAGACGTATCGTGCCCCAGTGCTCATACCGGGCGACACTAGGTGAGCTCTTCCTCATCCCGAGAGGGAGGGGACTGGTTCACCTAGGACTGTACCGGAAGACACCGAGGGCCGATATCGGCCGATGTAGATATGCGACACTAGTGCCCGACACCCATGCCTGACATTAGAACGCGTAGCTCCACTCCCGACATGATATCGAACCCGATACGCTTCGCCCATCATACGTGCCGCCCAAAAGGGTCCATCGCCCGACGTGAGCGTATCGACCAGGATCCTTGAGCGATACAATTGCCTGTCAGGCATGCCGCTCGAGAGGGTGTGCCGCCCGACATGGCTGTATCGGGCTAGGCCCCTGACCGATATCCGATACTGGGATGGAGAGCCGTAGTAGTCTGTCGTCCTTCTATATCAAGAAGGCGACACCTATCTTTATTTTCTGTCATTTAATTCTTTACTTATGCATTGTAATTAAGACCCTTTATTTGTCTATGGAAATAAAAGAGATTAATTACTTGCTACTCTATGCTTGGTACACTCTGTTGGATGACTGCTATGTTTGACATCTGAACTCTAGCTTGCATGTTTGGATCGCGTTTCGCTTAGCTACCGAATCACGTTTTCTCGTCGCAACAACTTCGAGAGTTGTGTTGTGGCTCTAGTGTTTGGTCTGATTCTGGAGTACGAGAGTGCCTGGAACAGAGTCGTTTCAGTAACATTTCACTCTGACTTTGAGCCCAACAACCTCGAGAGGGGTACCGAGGCTTGGTTAGAGGTATCCGCTCTAAGAGGAGGGGTGCAGGATGTTACCGGTGTCGCTTGTTATGTTGTAGTCTTATCCTTCATACCTTGCTCTAGCCCTAGTTTTATCTTCATGTTTCTGTGGCATGAAAACCCCTAAAAATTGCTAAATGGCTAAAACCTTAAATCTTTCTAGTAACTCCACTTGGAGATAGTTTTCTTGTTTTGTCTGTGGCACCTTACTACTTCCCTTCTGGGGAATTTATCATCTCTTTATACCTACCGGAGTGTAGCGTGTCGATTCTGGGTTCTCAACACTACCATCCTTGTCCCTGTGTTCGACCCCGTATATCTACTTCGACCCCGTAAACAAAGTTGCGGGGGCCTAGAAGGATTCGGGTTTATAAATGTAAAAGCTCGACTGCCTCAAATCCGCCTCCACTTTTGGACGCGCGATTTAGGCCGGTCAACTTTTTGGCGCCGTTGCCGGGGACAAGGCAAAATGGCACTGTTGACGAATATGAATCCAATAACTACACTCTTGTGCCTCAAGCTTAGCAATGAGTTTGACATCACTCTTTTCTTTTTCTTTTTCCTTACTATTATTCTTTGCTTGAAATTAATAAATCTATCTTCTAAACTTGATTCCTCGTGCCACTAATAGGTACTCCGAAGAACGGTGATCTGTTCCACTGAGCACCAACTCCAACCGTCATGCCACCTCACGTTGAGCCACCCCATTCTGCAAGGGAACGCCAAGGGAGGAGGCCTGATTCGCCCCCGCCTGAAGGCAACGACAGGTACGACGGCGACCATCAACAAGAAGATCCAGACTCAGGAGAGTACGAGGAGGACCATCACCGACACAGACGCCATCACCGTCAGAGGCAAAGAAGAAATTGGAACGATCAGGAACAATGCCGGGGAGAAAGCGACAACAACGACTCCGAAGAGGAGGAGAAGACATTGAGAGAGTTGGCGTCCACAAAAGCCAACAACTCCAGATGTCCCGTCATCACCCCACGGTTCAACGTGGAAAATTTTGATCTTAAGCCGTCCGTGATCTCTATGATTAAAAACAAAAGCTTCAGGGGGAGTTCGAGAAGCGACAATCCCTACCACCATCTCGATGCATTCAAAAACATATGTGATACGATAAAGATGCCGGGGGTCCCTCAAGAGGTTATCTACTGTAAGGGCTTCATCTTCTCCCTGGCCCTGTCCTGGTATCTTGGGTTACCCCACCAGTCTTTGAACGGATGGGGAGCTTTGGCCGATGCGTTCGTAAACAAGTTCTACCCCACCGAAAGAACGATCAGAAATAGGTAGAAAATAACATCCTTCATGCAAAAGCCGAGTGAAAGCCTCCATGACGCCTGGGAGCGGTTCCAAGAGTATTAGAGGGATTGCCCCCATCATAATTACAAGAAGGGATTCCTCGTCACCACCTTCTATAATGGCCTGACTCCCGATGAAAGGGTGTCACTAAATGCGGCAGTAGGCAGTGACTTCCTCGGGAAGAAACCAAGCATGTCTAAAAAGATCATCAAGAATATGGCCGAGCTGATGGCCGGCGCTGACTTTGATCGATCTGACAGAGGACAGGTCAAGAAGGGCGGTGAAGGGTCTACCCTCGAGTCTAAGGCGCTGGAGTCCATCACCTCGCAGATACAGAGAATCGCCACTGATGTTAAACAACTACGAGAAGCTGGTGGGAAAGGTAAGAATCCAGTCGAGAAGGTGATGAAATGCGTCACATGCGGCGAAGGAGGACATGGGGTAGACAGCTGCGTTTACACCTGACCGGACGCAGACAGTGATTTTGACTCAGAAGACGAACAGACCGAAAATGTCTCCTTCGTGAACTTCAAAAGGCTAGATCATCCCGGGTTTAACTACGACAACAAAGATGCAATTGAGAATTCTCACCAGCTGCATGCTACATCTAAGCCAATACAAGCTTTTGAGAAGAGAGGGGGGACTGGTCAATATACCAAGAACAGTCAGTTCCAGTCAGTGAAATGAAACTTTCAGGCAGAAGGTAAATATCAAGGGCCGAACAAAGATCAAGACAAGGGCTCGAGCCAATCAGACGTAATTGGCCAGCTTTTCGACTTCGCAAAGAAGCAGGACACGATTAATAACTAGCTAGCACAGAGTGTGCTATCAAATTTGGGTGTTTTGAACTCATTGCAGGTCCAACTGGCGGATATGCAGACACATCAATGCCAAATTGATCAGCAATTAGCTCAAATGGCCGAATTAATGAAGAATCCTTCTGGCAGAATACCGTCCAACACCGAGGCTACCAAGAAGGTAGGGATGTGATCAAGAGAAGAAGGGATTGAGTTGCAAAAGATGGACGATACTAAAGGCTAGAGGATGAAAAAGCTGGAACCGTCAAGCTGGAGACGAAAAACTACAACGATTCTCGGGAGGCAACCCGAGCTGTTTTTAAATTCCTAGTATAGGGCGCATTTACTTTCAAGCAAAATGAACATTATGAACATTATGACATGTAATAAGGCCAGGATCAGCGCATGCGCCACATGCGCTGACACTTAGGGGTCACCGCCTTAGTTTTATAGACCGGGATGGGTAATACCATCTGAGGCCGGGATCTCAGTCTTCGGCCAATGATGTTTTACTCATTAGCCGAAGCTTAAGCTGCTTTGTTTTCATGATGTAACAAAAGCAACCCAACCAAAGCTATGAATGCACCCATATCGGGCAGTATAATTTCGGGCATCGCAAGGGCCGTGACGGATTACACACCTAGACGACATGCACCTGTGACCGTCGCGCCATAGGACTGATCACCCTTAGGCCAACGGATGGACTTGCCCGTCTTACGAGTTGCCCTAACGGCCGACAACCGCCCCGGTTTTACCTGTTTCACCCCAGTTGAGTTTGCTATATAAGGGGGGGGTGACGTTTTATCGTGTCGGGCTCCTTGCCTTACTATTCTCACGCTCCCGCACCGTGCTAAGACCTTGTGTTTTTGCTCCCACATCACGCAAGTTTGCCCTGCTCTCATGTCGTGCGAAAGTTCAGGAAGGTAACGCCCGACAGACCCTATCGCCTGACACGTTCCTTTCTTTAAACATGAAGCTTATCGGTCTTACGGGTCCTTTCCTGAGCATGCCTTGTATCGCCCGATATGGATGTCATGCGACACACCTTTAGTTCACGTTTTCCCGATACGCCATATCGGGCGACACGTTTGTCTTTTGTGACGTCCTGACGGACAGTTGATCTTTGGCGACCGTATCGCCCAGTACATCTGTGTCAGGTAATGTGTTGTGCTGCGCTTCTCTCCTCATATCGCCCGATCTCACATCAGCTAGAGTTTTCTTTTGGTGGGCAGTACCCACCTCTAGTACCGGGCACAAGGCTTCACCCCTGAAACAATTGTGTCACCCGATACGGGGTGTGGATCATTTCTATATCAGGACTTGCCTTTTTGAGCATTCAAGTTTAACTTCTTCAAAACATCGAGATATCAAAATTTACCAAGGGTTTTGTTTGTTAATTAATAGAATGGCACGCATCAAGCAAACCGTTGTCCGTGTCGACGAGCAAGGCAGGAGGGTCTACCCCGAGACATCAGCTGGAGTACCCACTTCCGGGCAGAAATGCCCGAATTCGGGAGCAGCTGGACCGTCAACGACGGAAAAGAGAATGAGGAATGGTGAGGTGGCGGCACCACCCTCAGCAATGACAAGGAATACACCCCAGGAACCCTTGGAATACACCCTAGGGAGGTTCCTGCCAAGGGACGACGAGCATGCACGCCGTTACGCTGAGCTGTCAACCAAGCTCTACAGGCTGAGCAGGTTCTTCCATCGGTCTTCTTTCGTGGAGCTAGGCACATTTGAAAGATTGAAGGGCGTCCTCGCCGCGGCTGGATTGAAGAAGATCTGCCTCGGCCGGTCTTCCTCCTACACCGAGCTCACAAAAGAGTTCATGTCGTCTCTCTGCCGAGTAAAGAATTCTGCAGCTGAAAAGAAAGAATACGGCGGAGCTGATAGACTCCAAGCCTGGCTGTACAACTCGGAGTACGCAATCTCCAAGAAGCTACTGAACAAGATCTTCTCTTCCAGCGAGGAGGAGGAAGATTTGATGAATAACGGTGAGACAATCACCGAAGGAGACGGGTTCAACCCCGTGGAGCTCTGGAATAAGCTGACCGGTGAGTCATCCTTTAAGCCGGGAGTCAAAGTGGCGGCGATGCACTCATGATTCTGGAGAATCATACACAAGTTGGTGGCATGCTTACTGTTCAGCAAGAACGAGTCCAGCAACATTTACACAGAAGAACTCCACGTCATATGGCACCTGATGGAGGGAAGAATGATAAACCTCGTACGGTTCCTGCTGAACAGGCTACACCCAATAAGGGATGCCACCAAAGAATATTGCATGGGGGGCATCATTAACCTAATTGCAGCAGGGCTCGGGTACCCTAAGGAGCCGCGAAGTCTGTCAAGGACACAAGGCGACGAGGTGATTGACCTCAAATACCTGATGAGGACCAACATCATAAGGAAGGAGGGGGGAGGCTACTTCTACAAGTTCACGAGGATGAACACACTCCTCCCGCTCCCTCGCTGCGCCACTTACGACACAGACAAGCTGGTCTTCACTACCGCGGAAATTGAAGCTGTGGCGGCAAATACAACCCACGCCACCGCCGCAAGTGTCCGGGAAAGAACAAGTCCAGAGCTTCGGACGACGACTACTAATAGGGCTGTCGTCACTCCTGCAATACCAGCCACAACCACGACGATGACGGAAATGGCCGAAGAAGAACCGGCGATCATTGAGGTCACCGAGGCAGTAACTACGGGAGCTGCCGCAGAGAAGACGGCCACAGCTCCCGACATCCCTGTAATGCCAGTAGAGGCAGAGGAAGAACCACAGCCGGACGCCAGTAATGAGGTGTTCGCCACGGTCCTTCAGATGAGACTCGAAGGCGTGTAGCTAACACCGACACCACCACTAGTGTCTCCAGTCAGAGCTGCTGAAAGGATCGCCGAGGACGTAGAGGTGGAGCAGCATCCGCCCACACCACGGCCATCTTCTCCGGGAAATGAAGGTGAGGAGGAGACGGCCGCAAGAAGGCCGACACCTCACCCGGAGACATCCGCCTCGCGAACAATCGAGATAAACTCTACCTCGTCTGGTAGACCAGAGCACGAGCAGGGTGTCACAAGGACAGAACGCAGGAACCCCTCCGTCACTCGGGATGATGCTAGGGCACGAGCTCGACTACTTGCGGGGGGTAACAAATAACAACTCAGCTACCTGTATTTCTCTAACCCGCAAGTTTGCATCTTTCCAGGACATGCTGAACAGCCAAGAGCAAGAGCTGCTGACTCTAGCTGGCCTTCCCAGCGGGCTAGAGACTCTGAATGCGACACTGTAGCAAGTTCTCCAACGCCTCGACAAGATCGAGGAGAGGTTGGATAGAGGGGACGATCACCCACGCCGAAGGCAGCCGAGAAGGTCGCCATCACCCCCTAGCCGTAGCTCTCCTTCTTCTTCGTCAACATCCGCCTCCACGGCAGGGTCCGCCTCCACCTCCAGCGAGCGATCCACAACGCCCGAGGAGGGGACGCAGCCAAAGTCAACTAACGGAGCTCCAGCAGGACAGGAGAGCTCCTTAGGTCTAGAGGAAGAAAATCCCTCAGTCTCCCTGGATGAAGTTGAAGATACAACGAAGACATCAGCATCAGGGGAGACTCTTCTGACGAATCAAAGGGAAAAAAAGGGGACGTGTATGCAGCTAATGAAAGACACCTCCCCCGAGGAAGACGCTCGATGACAGACAGGTTCCGTGAGCCATCTGAGATACCTTCCTTCGAGATGGCCGACTTTGACAGAAGGGCTATCGGATGCCTGACGATCAGAGACCAAAGGCTACTGGACAAGGTCCTAAGATCGCGGGCAGATGAAGAAGACATCGTCTGGAGCGACGGATACTTCTCCGTATGATGGGGAACACTCCACGACATGTTCCGCTCGCTGTCCGTCGTCGGAAAAATACTATTTAGGGTCCTCGAAAATGCGATAATAGAAAATATCGATAGCAGGACAGGTCGGAAGATAATATACGCCGCCACCCCGACCTTGGCAAGAAGGATAATGAAGGGGGAACAAGACTCCACTGTGGTGACCAACATGCTGCGACACATTGACGAGCATAGCCCTAACCTCGTGTTGGCATCGTACAAGCACCACGACTTTTGGTTCCTCTGCATAGCAGACTTAAAGCACAACAACGTCCGGCTGCTAAATTGCAATTACAACGAGGTGCCGCACTCCGGAATTGCTTTCAGCCACATGAAAGACCAAAAGCTGAGGCTTCTACCACTGCGTCTTCTATGAGCTATCAAGCAAGGAGCTAAACATCATGACAGCATTTGGAACTTCTATTCTATTCACAACTTCCCCGTCCAAGCTGAAGAGGGAAGCAGAAACAGCGCCTTAGTCCTCTTAAGTGCCATTGAGGTGCTCAGTACTTTTGGCAACTTGAGGGCCCTTAGGGGCAAATGTTTCTATCACCGCAGGGGCACATACGCCATGCTACTAATCAAAGACGAGCGCTATTTTCGAGACGCAGGGGTACCTGATAAGCTTTTGAATGATGACCAAGAGGACAAATCTTCACAATCCAGTAGCTCCGCAGAGAAAGAAGCGGAACTAGAAACTGACACCCACGGGGCATGAAAGCAGTTAGAGACCCTGCGGAAAGTGCACGGGAGGGAAGACACTGCTTCGCCTATAGGTACAGAAGGGATTATCAAAAACTTCGACCGCTTCTCGTGCGCTACGCTCACACAGGAGCAGGTAGATGAAATCCTTCTGAAGTTAGCAGATGCTACCCCAGGAGATGTCATTTACAAGGCAGGCAATGTGGTAGTCCCAGTAGATGATCTGAGGGACGTGGTTAAAGAAGGAGGATGCCTGGCGATATCTGTGGTTACTGCTTGCATCCAAATATTACAGTCAAAGTTTGAACATGCATACATAGCCCATCCGATGTTGTTCAATGACGTTTGCCTAGCCGATGAAACAGGAGCAAAGAAGTTTTTCTGGAAGAGTTGGAAAGCGGGGTCCCTAGCCAAATTTTTCTGCCAATATTGCATTATAACCATTGAACGCTCCTGACGGTGTACACTCGGCAACGAGCAGGAATCTTTTACAACAGCTCGGACAGCAACAAGAACCATCCAGTGTCGTGTACATCAGAAC
Organism: Alisma plantago-aquatica; assembly: GCA_963693085.1. Lineage (NCBI taxonomy): Eukaryota > Viridiplantae > Streptophyta > Magnoliopsida > Alismatales > Alismataceae > Alisma > Alisma plantago-aquatica. The sequence continues at coordinate 1,195,351,292 of OY856409.1, forward strand.
CGTTGTCATCCGTCGAATGCTTAACTCAAAAATACTACGACGAGGTGGCAAAGATGATACAACCATTCCTGGACATGCAAGCAAGCAAATGGCACAAACTCTAATTCTACCACCGCAGCCCGCAACAGTTTCCCCTATCTAACGACTGCGACATCTTTGTCCTGGAATGGATAGCAAAAAAACCAGTGCCTGACCAGCTCCAACACATCGATTATCACAGCAAGAGAGGAGAGTACGTGTGGGAGCTTCTATCTGACGTAGGCGCGCTCATTGGCTAACCCTCACTGGATCAACATTACCCTACCTTATCTACTTCACAGCTCTGGGACAGAGTGTGGACCAAGTTTGGGGGGGTACCATGTACCAGTGAGGGAGGTAAATTTTTTTGTCTTGAATTCTTTATTCTTTTGTTCTTTCCTGTATCATGTGTACATATATATGCTCATATAATTCCCCTACATATGTACAAAGCCTATATTAGTAAAAACCTGATGCAACTGCTTGCAAGGTTAGTTTTCTTTGTGCTTAACGAGATACAAGTTTCGTTATATCTTTCTGATAATGCTGCTTCAAACGAACAGAAGATTACGTTTTTCCATGCCAAAAATTCCGAAAAAAATAATCTCGCAAACAGCTAAGAGACGAGTATGGAGAAGGAAAAAGCTGCCCAAACAGCAGAAATCTCTTTGTTTCCCCTTTACCCAATGAAAATCCCAAAAAGAGAGAGAAGCCTTATGAGTGTGAATAAAAGCATGAGAGTTGTGCCCAATAAAAGAAAAAAAAATATATACCCACTTGTTTCCCAAAAGTACCTATCTTTAGGCATGGTAGATCCAGGGCAGTGGTACGTAGGATGTGAAATCACTGCTCTAAAGCCATCTGGCTTGGACTGTAGGGACCACTTGCCTGCTAACGGACCCTTACCTGGATGGACTGATGGAAAACAAAGATGAAAAACCCAAAAAGCCTTAGCCTACCCTTTACACAATTTTCTGCCCCGAAAATAAAGATGTTTGGTGTGTAAGCTAACTTCGGAATCATACACTAAAGTCTCGCTGAAGCTGTAAGAAAAAAAAATTTCTACTGAAATAATAAGGCAGGAAACGCAAGGTCTTTTGTTTGTAATGAGACAACATTATCTCTAAAGGCATTACTATACTTGCTTTACCTCTTGGCCTGAAAGCTGTACCAAACAAGACGAAGCATCACAAAATAAAGTTTAAATGTTGATTGAGGACAATCAAAACACTAAGTTTGGGGGAGTAGATAACACCAATTTTTGTGATATTTTAGATTGTTTTTCTGTTATCAAAACTGCCACTTTTAGCTATTTTCCTCTCTTTTTGTATGCACTTTCGCAATAATTGGCCAAGCAATGCTCTTAATCCTATATTTCCATCTTTTGTAGAGTTTCTCCTCATTTTGGTGCAATAAGGCCATCCCGACCCACTAAATAAGTCCAAGTCTGCACTGGCCTTCTTGACGCCCGATACACGCCCTGCCCGGTAGGGTAGAACGACACCACGACGCGCGACAAAGGGGTGCCGCGCAAGGAGGAACTGACGGAAGGCATGCCTCTTACCCGACAGGGAGCCATAGTCGCCACGACAACCCAAGTATGTCGGGTGACACAGCCACCCACCGGCAGGCACCGTTGCCCGTCACGTGACCAACGGCCGACAACCCTGCGCCGAGCAATACGAGTATCGGCCGTCCACCGACCCGCAATTAAGGAGGACACGTGGCGCTTCGAGCCCCATAAGTTCCCCCACTCGCCGACTATAAATAAGAGCTACAGGAAGCCGAAAAGACAGTTCAGACAGAAGGGAACTTGAGCTATCTTTGAGGATAATTGCGAGAGCAGACGTATCGTGCCCCAGTGCTCGTACCGGGCGATACTAGGTGAGCTCTTCCTCATCCCGAGAGGGAGGGGACTGGTTCACCTAGGACTGTACCGGGCGACACCGAGGGCCGTTATCGGCCGATGTAGATACGCGACACGAGTGCCCGACACCCATGCCCGACAGTAGAACGCGTAGCTCCACGCCCGACACAATATCGAACCCAATACACTTCACCCGTCATACATGCCGCCCGAAAGGGTCCATCACCCGACGTGAGCGTATCGACCAGGATCCTTGAGCGATACAATTGCCCGTCAGGCGTGCCGCTCGAGAGGGTGTGCCGTCCGACATGGATGTATCAGGCTTGGCCCCTGACCGATATCAGGCTGGAGAGCCGTAGTATTCTGTCGTCCTTCTACATCAAGAAGGCGACACCTATCTTTATTTTCTGTCATTTAATTCTTTACTTATGCATTGTAATTAAGACCCTTTATTTGTCTATGGAAATAGAAGAGCTTAATTACTTGCTGCTCTATGCTTGGTACACTCTGTTGGATGACTGCTATGTTTGACATCTGAACTCTAGATTGCATGTTTGGATCGCGTTTCGCTTAGCTACAGAATTGCATTTTCCCGTCGCAACAACTTCGAGAGTTGTGTTGTGGCTCTAGTGTTTGGTCCGATTCTGGAGTACGAGAGTGCCTAGAATAGAGTCGTTTCAGTAACATTTCACTCTGACTTTGAAGCCAGCAACCTCGAGAGGGGTGCCGAGGCTTGGTTAGAGGTATCCGCTCTGAGAGGAGGGGTGTAGGATGTTACTGGTGCCGCTTGTTATGTTGTAGTCTTATCCTTCATACCTTGATCTAGCCCTAGTTTTATTTTTTTATTTCTGTGGCATGAAAACCCCTAAAAACTGCTAAATGGCTAAAACCTTAAATCTTTCTAGTAACTCCACTTGGAGATAGTTTTCTTGTTTTGTCCGTGGCACCTTACTGCTTCCCTTCTGGGGAATTTATCATCTCTTTATACCTGCCGGAGTGTAGCGTGTCGATTCTGGGTTCTCAACACTACCACCCTTGTCCCTGTGTTCGACCCCGTATATCTACTTCGACCCCGTAAAGAAAGTTGCGGGGGCCTAGAAGGATTCGAGTTTATAAATGTAAAAGCTCGACTACCTCAAATCCGCCTCCACTTTTGGAAGCGCGATTTAGGCCGGTCAACTTTTTTGGCGCCGTTGCCGGGGACAAGGAAAAATGGCACTGTTGACGAATCCGAATCCACTAACTACACTCTTGTGCCTCAAGCTTAGCAATGAGTTTGACAACACTCTTTTCCTTTTTCTTTTTCCTTACTGTTATTCTTTGCTTGAAATTAATAAATCTATCTTCTAAACTTGATTCCTTGTGCCACTAATAGGTACTCAGAAGAACGGTGATCTGTTCCACTGAGCACCACTCCAACCGTCATGCCACCTCGCGTTGAGCCACCCCATTCTAGAAGCGAACGCCAAGGGAGGAGGCCTGATTCGCCCCCGCCTGAAGGCAACGACAGGTACGACGGTGACCATCAACAAGAAGATCCAGACTCAGGAGAGTACGAGGAGGACCATCACCGACACAGACGCCGTCACCGTCAGAGGAAAAGAAGAAATTGGAATGATCAGGAACAACGCCGGGGAGAAAGCGACAACAATGACTCTGAAGAGGAGGAGAAGACGTTGAGAGAGTTGGCGTCCACAAAAACCAACAACTCCAGATGTCCCGTCATCACCCCGCGGTTCAACGCGGCAAATTTTGAGCTTAAGCCGTCTGTGATCTCTATGATTAAAAACAAAAGCTTCATGGGGAGTTCGAGAAGCGAAAATCCCTACCACCATCTCGATGCATTCAAAAACATATGTGATACGATAAAGATGCGGGGGGTCCCTCAAGAGGTTATCTACTATAAGGGCTTCATCTTCTCCCTAGAAGACAAGGCCCTGTCCTGGTATCTTGGGTTACCCCACCAGTCTTTGAACGGATGGGGTGCTTTGGCCGATGCGTTCGTAAACAAGCTCTACCCCACTGAAAGAACGATCAGAAACAGGAAGAAAATAACATCCTTCATGCAAAAGCCGAGTGAAAGCCTCCATGACGCCTGGGAGCGGTTCCAGGAGTATCATAGGGATTGCCCCCATCATAATTACAAGAAGGGCTTCCTCGTCACCACCTTCTATAATGGCCTGACTCCCGATGAAAGGGTGTCACTAAATGCGGCAGCAGGCAGTGACTTCCTCGGGAAGAAACCAAGCATGTCTGAAAAGATCATCAAGAATATGGCCGAGCTGATGGCCGGCGCTGACTTTGATCGATCTGACAGAGGACAGGTCAAGAAGGGCGGTGAAGGGTCTACCCTCGAGTCTAAGGCGCTGGAGTCCATCACCTCGCAGATACAGAGAATCACCACTGATGTTAAACAACTGTGAGAAGCTGGTGGGAAAGGTAAGAAGCCATTCGAGAAGGTGATGAAATGCGTCACATGCGGCGAAGGAGGACATGGGGTAGACAACTACGTTTACACCCGACCGGACGCAGACAGTGATTCTGACTCGGAAGACGGATAGACCAAAAATGTCTCCTTCGTGAACTTCAAAAGGCCAGATCATCCCGGGTTTAACTACGGCAACAAAGATGCAGCTGAGAATTCTCACCAGCTGCATGCTACATCTAAGCCAATACAAGCTTTTGAGAAGAGAGGGGGGACTAGTCAATATACCAAGAACAGTTAGTTCCAGTCAGCAAAAGGAAACTTTCAGGCACAAGGTAAATATCAAGGGCCGAACATAGATCAGGACAAGGATTCCAACCTTCTTACTGGGTTTCCTGCTCTCTCTCTAGAGCTAACCCTACAACTAACCTCACCATTAGAGGTCCTCTCTTCATGAAGGACCAACCTCGAAAGCATTCCCCTACCTGGATGAAGCCTATATTCAACTTATGTTTGCTCAAGGTTATCCATAGCTCTTATGCTTATTTCATAAGCCATCCTTCACTCTCTCCTGGTCATGGTTTAAACCTATTGCTCACCCTACTAACGTACTTTGGGTGCATGCTATGCCCTACTCGCATAAGCCCATAGAGTTTCTACAGGTCCTTCAATAACATCATCATCGAAGGAGCTATCCTTTACTCTAACATGCACGACCCTTCCCAGGGTTGGGTTGCCATAGGTGCTAGGACAACCATGGATCATATGGCATCCCAAAGGCATGACCTTTCAAACACCTGGTCTAACATGATATCTATTCACCACTTCATCTCTTTCTATCCAACACTTAGGATTAGGTTATCATCATCCTCATAGGATGTGCCAGGCCTCTACTTGCATTGGAGATTTCTATCTCCAAGACTAACTCTCTTTATCTATCCTCCTGATAAGAGGGTCTAGCCTCAGGTCTATCTTGAGGACATGACAACTTATGTCATACGACCTAAGCATGTATCTATTCTTTAGTTTGTGCTTAATCTATTAAGCTTATGTCCATGACATCTTATTTATATGCTTTTCATTTAAGTTGGTGGAGGATTCCTTAGACCTTATTAATCATACCCATACCTCAAGAGGGTGAGGAGAAGAGGGAAAAACCCAAATCCTTAAGTTCCTTAACAGAATTTGTGATGAGAAGGGATGAATAAGATGAGAAAGTCCTAAAGGTGTCTTATTTCGATTCATACCCTAAGACTTTGGCCAGGCAGTCACACAGATCCGGGAGTCCTCGTATTCCGACTAGCGGTGCGGAGGAAAATATTGCCAGCCCCGGTCGTGATCCTTTTCTAGACACCTCCATCTTTCGGATAATCCTCTAATAACTCCCTTTGGTTCTATGGAGTTTGTAAAAATTTAATAATTATTAATGGTTAACTGAGGAACCTACGCTCTGATACCAAATGTTACGACCCCACCTCCCGATAACCCCCAATTAAGGGAGACCGAGAGGTCGAAGCCGCACCCATTACTTCCGGATCAAAGGTTCAGCAATTAACCAATAATAATTATCAAATTTTAACGGACTATACTGAAAAGCTGTAAGAAAATAAATTTTTTTGCATACCTTTTTGAAAACTTGGATCTCTAAACTTCTATCCACTTAAGGATTGTACTCTAACTAATCCTCCTTGTATTTTACTTCATATATTTCACAATATGACGATTTACTATTTGTCCTTTTGGCTTGTACCTAAAACGCCGACAAACAAAACGTCGGTCAGCCGAAGTTGGTATGTGGGGGAACAATAAATGTGAAACTATGATAACAATGTAATCATTCAATTAATCATTTAACAATCAAGATTACGTTTTAAATATAACTCTGTGATCCATGAGTACCCTATCCTCTGTGATATCCCTACAGTGGACCTGGATACTACCTTCCTTATGGTAGATCCCCATTAAAACCCTCATGGTCCCACCTATAGGTGAACCAGTTTCTAGGGTTGAGTCACATGGCACTACTCATAGGTAGCCCACTCCTTAACTCATGGCAGGCTAATGAGTCTCATGGCACTACACGTAGGTAGCCCAGTTTCTAACTCTCGATAACCTAGACCTTGCTCTAGGATTACCCCTTTTTTTTAGCCTTTTCAAAGAAATAGAGGTGAACCCAGATCTAGCCAGTTATATACGCACATTTATAGTGATAATCATAGTCACTTTATAGCTGCATGAAATAAATAGACATCCAACGGTTATTTTCAAGCAACCGATTAAAACTTCGGAAATCACCGTGAAACTAGAGCAATTATTCATAAGCGTAACCACATACCTGATCTGATGATTTGAACAGAAATATCCATGCAAATAAGAATCCAAGCAAGCAAGCACTTTCAACAAGATCATGAAATAATCATGTAATTCCCTTTTTATTACTCATGTCATCAAGATCTAGCTCGCTTCCTAGGGTTTCTATTTCACTTTTAGGGTTTCCATTGCAATTAGGGTTTCCCTTCATCTTTTACTATTTCAAACCCTAATTTTATACCATTACTCTTAAACCCTTATCTTATCTATTCCTCAACATTATGGTTATCTTAACAACATAGAACCCTATTCTCAGATTTAAAGGCACCATTGGCCATCAGTTAATTTCATTAAGCTTCTTTCACATTAAAGCTACCATTTTTATCCTTTCTAATCCATGACAAGATTTCTATGCTCATTTATCATCAATTCAAAGTTCATTACAATCTAATCACATATGAACTTTATTTACCATTAATACTACATTTTATTCATGAGAAAACCCTAATTACTACTTTTAGGGTTTTTATATTCAAATAACTTAAAACCATCATTTAACAACGTATTTTCACCTTTTTCAAATCATATATGATCTTATCCTCTTTTACCCTAAATTAGGGTTCTAAGGTTTCTTACAAAATCCTAATCATCTTAATTATCTTCATTAAGGATTCTCTAATCCAAACTATGTTCAAGAATCATTATATTATAGTTGTATTCTTGCAATATTGTGTTATGACCACTAAAACTCATATTTACTCAAATTAGGGTTTTTAGTCCATTAAACCATGTTCATGATCATAAAACCCTAAAACCAACATACTAATAATCCTTTTATGATTTTACCATTCCTTTTACTCTTAACATGTTAAGATTGATCAAAAACATATAAAAGATTCATCATGTTCGTTTTTATATCATTCTAGGGTTTTCTATTAATTAATGCATCAAAAGATGTAAAACCCTATACTTTTTGAGTTTAAAGCTAAATTAGGCTTCAAACATAATTTCTTTGTGTTCCTCTCGTTCTGAGGATCAAAATTCATATATTACTTGTCCTAATCGGAGTTACCAATCATTAGATATGAATTTTGCAAAGTAGGAGTACCTTTGGCCAATCGGAGGGTGCCACGTCACCTCCTTCACCATGCAAAGCGCTCGTCGAGATTATAATTAAATTACTATTTTCCCCCACTTGAGTGGATGGCTCCTTAGCACAGGAGGGGTAGAACCGTCAAAACGTCACCCGGCTTCTTCAACCTCACAAACCCTACCTGCTGCTCGCCTGCAGCCCTAGGCGCGGGTTCCCGGCTCCATCCCCGACCTCGACGGCTGTCAGGGTGGCCATCCCTGCCTCCGCCGAACATCCTCACTATTACAACCCCAATTTTGGGTTCAATTTCTGAGAAATGTAATTTCTCGTACAACAAATAATTGGAGAAATAATGATGTAATTTAGTTTACCATAGCCTTGATGATTGTGTTGTGGGCTTTATTGGCTATTGGGCCCAATAACAAGAAAATTCAATTAGTAAACGAATAATTGAGTTTTTGAGAAAAGAATGATGTGTAAACCTATAGAAGGCAAATCCAAAGAGGGATTTTGTGCCTCTTGTGTTCCTTGGGTTCCAAGGAGTCCAAAGTTGCAAGGAAAAGCAATATTAAAAGAAAAGATTAATAAAGTATTTCTTTATTAAGAAAGAAATAAAATATAATGATAAAATGAGGAAAACAAGTGAAAAGAGGTATAATTGAGTTATCCTTTGTGGAATTTAGTATCCCAAGGATCTCTAATGTTAAAGGGAATACCAATGAGGAAAATAAAAGAGAAATAAAGAAAGATTCTCAAAAAGAGAATTATTTTAATAAGAAATAAACAAGATAATGGGAAATAATGAAGAATGATGCATTTAGATGCATCTAGAAGGATAATGAGTGTCCAATAAAAAGGATTTTGAAATAATAGAGTACCTTGGGATCCAAGAAGTCCCAATGAAGAAATAGGAAAGAGAAAATACCAAGATTGCAAAATAAGAGCATTATGTGGTATAATACTGATGAATTTTGTAATATAGGTACAAGGAAGTATTTTCTATTAAAAGAAGATAGAAATTCCATGCCAATAAATTAAAAGGCAAGTAAAAAGAATAAAGGGGAAGTAATTTTTCGAAATCCTAATACTTATAGAAAAGGAATATCAAAAGGATAAAGAGGAAGAGAGAGAATATTACTTCTTGTTGGAGGAATAGGTTTTCTTTACGTATGGAACTTGTTTTCTCTTGGATCTCGTGGACAAGTCACCTAGGGCCTATCTACCCTCCCCTATATAAGGGGTACGACCCTGGTCCAAGCCCAGAGGATCCCATACATCGCTCTTCTCCCTTACTTTCATCTTCAAACCCTAATCCCTTGTACCACCATGAGCATGACGAGAAGAGGAGGAAATAGCGGGGTGCGACAAAGGCCTGTCGTTCCACGAAGTCAAGGAGAAGCTTCGCCATCAAAACTGCGCCCTGGATCCTGTGTGGTAGCGTCACCTAGGCTGCAGCGACGACTACAAGTTCTTGGCCTATCGAGCCGGAGAACGGCCGCACCGGCAGTGACCAGGCGGTGCCCCAGGTGCGCAAGGGGGCGGCGGACTCAGGGAAGAAGTTGGCGGAGAGTTTTGAGGTCCAAGGAGGCAAGGAGAGCCCCACGTAGGGCTGCTGTCGGCGGCCAGGAAGGCTGTCCGAAGCTTGAAGACGATCGAAATCAATTGGACGGTTATACCCCCGGCTTAACAGGGGCCGCTCGAGTTAAGTGGAGGGTAACCTGGTAATTTGGTTATGTTTCCCAAAGGGCGCATTGCATGGCTATGCTGACGTGTCAGCATGCTATTAGCCAAGTAAGTAGATCTTTGCAAAATTCATATCTCATAAACCGTAGCTCGGATAAATACAAATAATATATGAATTTTGATAGGGAGAACGAGAGGAATTCAATAAAAATGATATTAAATATTGATTCCGTTCCTAATTATTAAAGTACTTTAAGTTGATGAAAAGTGAATTATAGTTGAGTTACAAACCCTATTTGTAATTAAAGGTTGAATATAGAATACTTAATGAAGTTAATTGAAGTGTTAATAACCTGTTGAATGATAATATTAGATTCGAACCTGATCTAGATGTATAATTCCATGATTTAGGGTTTTAACTCATATGAGAATGATTACATGATTTAGAAACCCTAATTTAGGGTAAAAGATGATAAAATCATATGTAATTTGAAAATGTGAAAATATGATTGTTTAATGATGGTTCTAAGTTATTTGTATATAAAAGACCTTAATTCTGGATAAATACCCTAAAGGTAGTAATTAGGGATTTCTCATGAATAAAAGGTGGAATTAATAGAAAATCGAGTCTATATGAGATTTAGACTGTAATGAACTGTGAATTGATGATAAATGTGTATAATGATCTTGTCATGGATTAAAGGGATAAAAATAATAACTTTAATGAAAAAGAAGCTTAATTGATGATTAATGTGCCTGTAAAATGAAAATAGGGTTATATGTTGTTAAGATAACCTTAATGTTGAAGAATAGATGAGGTAATTAGGGTTTATGAGTAATGGCATAAAATTAGGGTTTAATATGGTAAAAGATGAAGGGAAACCCTAATTGCAAAACGAAATGCTAAAATGGATACAGAAACCCTAGAAAGTGAATCCAAGTTAATAAAGTAGGTTCTTGATAAAGAGTGTAATAAATAGAGTACATATTCTTTTCAGGAATAATGTGATTGTTGAATTACTTGGATTGCATGCTTGGTTGGATTTTCTTAATGCTTCTGAAATCATAAAATCAAGTATGTGGTTACGCTTATGAATATCTCGAGTTAGTTTTCCGAGATTTACCGAAGTTTTCATCGATGTCATGAATTAACTGTTGGATGATTTTAATTCATGCAAACTATAATGTGGCTATGACTATCATATAAGATATGTGCCTACTAGCTCAGATCCTGGTCCCCTCTGTGGCTTAATAGTTGACCTAGTAAATGGCTACCAATGGGGTAGGTCCATCAGGTCATTAGATGACATAGTAAATGGATACCAATGGGGTAGGACCATCAAGTCATCATGAGTTAGATATTGGGCTACCTTCGGGTAGTGCCATGTGACTCTATTACCCTAGGTATTGGCTACCTGTAAGGTAGGTCCATGGGGGTAAGAATCTACCTAAAGAGAGGTAGCATACAAGTCCACTGAAGGGATATCACAAAGTTAGGGGATAGGTAAGGATTGAGTAGTATAGCTTAAAACGTAATCTTGGTTATTAAATGATTAATTGAATGATTACATTGTTACCATATTTGCATGCTTATTGTTTCCCCCACATACCAGCTTCGTCTGACCGACGTTTTGTTTGTCGGCGTTTTAGGTACAATGAAAAGAACAAACAAGTAAAGTGGCAGATGTGGAATTAAATGATAAATAACGTGCACAGGAGGATTATATAGTTTAGTATCTTCATGGATAGAAGTTTAGAAATCCCAGATTTTAAAAGATAAACAAAGTTTTATTTTATACCAATTTTCAGTTTAGTTGGTAAAGTTTATTAATTGTTATTGATTATTTATTGAACCTTTGATCCTGTTAATTGGATAACGGCTCTGACCTTCGGGTCTCCCTTAATTGGGGGTTACCCAGAGGCAGGGTCATTACAATTGGTATCAGAGTGAATGTTCCTCACTTAATCCTTAATAATTATTAAATTTTACAAATTCTGTAGAACCCAAGGGAGTTATTAGAGGATTATCCGAAAGACAGAGGTGTCTAGAAAAGGATCACGACCGTGGGCTGGAAATATTTTCCTCCGCACCGCTAGTCAGAATACGAGGAATCCCGGATCCGTGTGACTACCTGGCCAAAGTCTTAGGGTATGAATCGAAATAAGATACCTTTAGGACTCTCTCATCTTGTTCATTCCTTCTCAACTCAAATTCTATTTAGGACCTTAAGGATTAGGGTTTTTCTCTCTTCTCCTCACCCTCTTGAGGTATGGGTAAGGTTGATAAGGATTGAGGAATCCTCCACCAAATTAATAAAAAGCATGTAAATAAGATGTCATGGACATAAGCTTAATAGAGTAAGCGTAAAAGGAATAGATACATGCTTAGGTCGTATGACACGAGTTGTCATTTCCCTCAGGAGAGACCTGAGGATAGACCTCCTTGGTAGGAGGATGAGAAGAGAGAGTTAGTCTTGGAGGTAGAGACATCCATTAAAGGTAGAGACCTAGCACATCCTTTGAGGATGATGTTAACCCTAACCCTAAGAGAAGGTTAGAGAGAGAGACATGATGAGATTAGATGTCATGGTAGACTAGGTGTTTGGGTGGACATGCCTATGGTTTATCATATGAGCCATGAGAGGTTAGATGGCCTAGCACCTTTGGCACCCCAACCCTGAGAAGGATCGTGCATGTTTGAGCAAAGGATAGCTCCTTCCTGGATAAGGTTAGAGATGAACCTATATAAACCTTATGGGCTATTGCAAGTAGGATATAGCTTGCACCCTGAGTACATCAGTAATGTGAACAGTAGGTTAAAACTAAGGCCAGAAGGATATGATGGATGGCTTATGAGATAAGCATATGGATAATCTCGAGCCAAACATGAGTTGAGCATAGGCTTCACCCACATAGGGGTATGCTTGTGAGCATGAGCCTTCATGGAGAGGGGACCTCTAGTAGTAGGGCTGGATGTGGAGTTAGCTCTAGAGAGAGAAAGTAAGAACCCAACAGGAAAGTTGGAAGCTTAGGTTCTGAGACTTAGGAACATTGGATAATAGAGGATGATGCGACCTAAGTGGATGATAGTGGTTTCCCTATGAAGGCTGATGATATCTTGGTTGCCTTTAGAGGAACCAAACCTTAGAGAAAGAATGATGCTTCTGGAACCTATGTGCCTATGGTATAGGAGTTTACCTGTTGTGATGAGATAAAGAGTGCCTTAGACCCTGAGAAGGTTCAAGTAACCAGTTGTGGGGCTTTGTACCTAGTTGGTTGTCCTTGAAGAGGACTCAACTCTGAGGTGTTGCTCATATAAAAGGATCATGGGAGTACATGGCATACCTTGGGCATGCTTGATTCATGGTTAAGAGGTTGAGCATGTAGCTGGATATCCAAAAGTGAACCTAGGGTTCCTGGCCGAAGAGGGGAAGCAGGGTACCCAATGCTCCTGATGAGATTTGAGTCTCTATAGTTTCGAGCATGGTACTCCTCATGTGTAAAGGTAAAAGAAACCCCTTAAGTTAAGGGTATGTTTGATGAACCCTTCCCGACTAAGTTGATCTAATGTTGAGGAAAGAGAACAAGTATGACCTAGCATGGTTTAATAGGTGGTCTACTTGTGCCCTAGTAGCTGTTAGGTTAGGCATGCACATATGGATGTAAACCCTAAGGATGCTTGTGACCTTGTTGTCAAGAGTTGTAGTTTCCTCCCATCCTGGGAGAGGGACCCTTTAGTTGGGTGTATACCAGTTTTGTTGGATTTAAGATAACCTAACAAGGTTTTATAGGATCCTGAGAAAGCTAAGTGAAAAGTACATGGCATGAGATTGAAACTATAGACCCATTGTTAACCATCTCTAAGTGCATATGGATGTGTTACCATGAAGGTAACCGGTATGTGGCCTGACCAAGGAAGGCAGGTCGCCATGATCCCTGAGAAAGGATGAAAGTCAGTCATGAATGCAGAGAGAGATGAGGAAGGATTGGGTAAGGTTCTAAGTTGAACATGTACTATGTTAGAATCCTAAGTCTATCCAAGGGTCAGGTAGGTATAAGACCGATGGAAGAAGGAGTTGCCTAATTCCCTAGTTGCACATGACCATAGGGTCGGGAGGTAACAACTATCATTGTCTGAGGGCCATGTGTTAGGAGGTTGATCACCTTCATGGACTCATGGGACCCAAAGGGCAGATGAGTAGGGCACTCTCTGGATGCATAAGGGAAGAGGGATGACCCTAAAAGTGCCGGCACCCTATAGACCTAGAGGAGATGACCTAGGATTATGCTTGGACCAAGTAAGTCCGAGACCAGTTTTCCTGGAAGTAGTGTGGATATCATGATGTTTTTGATATAGAGACATAAGCTGCATGTTTCAACTTGGATTTGAAAGTGTACGAAAAAGGTGGGCTGTACCATATCTACTCTTGGAACAGGAGGAACTCTGTATTTGGACTGCAGCCAAATGCTTATTTCTTCTTGTTATGGGAGTGAGAGATAGGACAGTACGCATGCCTTACATCAAGGATAAAGATGATGTAAGTTGGAACGTTGCTACAAGGTATGAGGATAGAGTTGATAACATACCTTTGTGGAGAGAATAATACATGGATGGTTTACAAACACTAAGAGTATTAAGGAGATCATCTTGTGAGGATGTTTTATATTGAACTAAGTGGTTTTTTGCAAGTGTTACAAGGAATCACAAGGTTGAGTTTGATCACCATGAGGATGAGCTCAGAGTTCTTTGATGAAGACAACCTTAGAGTTTGAGATGGAGATGTGTTTTGGCTAACACTCGGATGTAATAAGATATATTGAACAAGTTAATGGTTGTTTGGGTAGCCAGTTTAGTTCTTGATGTAGTAAAAGGATGGTGATAGAACCTCAGATACACTTCTTTGGGTAGGAAGGTAATAAAACCCTTTTGAGAGTGGTTTAGGGTTTTCGAGGTATCAAGCTTGAGGAATCATAACAATACAGGAGGTCATGAGATACCTTGGTACTACAAAGATAGTAAGTGATGGTAGCACTCTGGATGCTTAAAACAAGTTGCATGTGGCATGTAGCCATGCAAGCCAGGAGGTGAAGGACGAATACCAGTAACCTAGTGTATCGATATAGAGGATAAAAGAGTCCCTGAGGGGGAATGGGAGTTCATCACTATGGATGTTGTGGTAAGTCTCCCTTTGACCCAGAAGGTCAAGATGCAATATGGGTTATGGTAGATCACCTTACCTAGATAACATGAGAAAGAAAGGAGTATTGTCAAGAGATAGATTTCGTTGAACTACATAAGAGAGAGAGATGGTTCAAATACACCATGATGCAAGTTCAAAAGTTCTTGGGTATGACCAAGGTTCACTTCCATGAGGTGGAAGTGGATACATGAAGAACTCGATGATAGTACAGTTTATCACCCCATACTAATGGACAGTATGATCCAGACTAGAGGGTCTGATGAGAGCATGTGTGCTCATTCAGGGTGATACATAGAGACAATTCTTAAGATGTGATGTTAACCACCATAGCCTTTATCGGGATGTAAGAAGTCTTATAGAGAGGTTGTGTCAGTCACCACTTCATTAAGATGATGTTGGTGAAGGAGGCCTCGCGAAGATCAGAAAAGAACCACAGTGTGTGCAGATGAAGTCACTTTGATCGTGCAATGGCTGAGAGAGAGCCCAGTGGTGACATAAGTCACGAGTTGATGCAAAGCAGACCGACATGCAGTTCACTGTGGGAGAATATGTGATGTAAAAATCCGACCCCTCTGAGCTATAGCTGAGAAAGCTGAGTCCCTGATATATGGGTCCATTTGAGATGGATTGGTGGATATGGTTGTGTTTAGCCTTGCACCTCAGGATAACATGATGTATAATGTGTTACATAAGTCCGATCTAGAGAACTATGTGAGGTACCCAAGCCATGTGTTGAGCCCTGAACCTATTTAGCTTTTGAGAGGCTGAAATGTCCTGAGTTACCTATGAGGGTACGATATACCAAGGTAAGAAAGAACTCAGATGGAAGAATATGAGATGATGAAGTTTCTTGGGAAGCACCATGGAAAGGGTGAAGCCACATGGGAGCCATGATGGACACATGAAAGGCTTATCCTGTTTGTTTGCTTGCTTGATGGAATTTTGAGGGCAAAATTCTTGTAAGAGGGGAAGGATGTTACAACCCCAATTTCGGGTTCAATTTCTGAGAAATGTAATTTCTCGTACAACAAATAATTGGAGAAATAATGATGTAATTTAGTTTACAATAGCCTTGATGATTGTGTTGTGGGCTTTATTGGCTATTGGGCCCAATAACAAGAAAATTCAATTAGTAAACGAATAATTGAGTTTTTGAGAAAAGAATGATGTGGAAACCTCTAGAAGGCAAATCCAAAGAGGGATTTCGTGCCTCTTGGGTTCCTTGGGTTCCAAGGAGTCCAAAGTTGCAAGGAAAAGCAATAATAAAAGAAAAGATTAATAAAGTATTTCTTTATTAAGAAAGAAATAAAAAATAATGATAAAATGAAGAAAACAAGTGAAAAGAGGTATAATTGAGTTATCCTTTGTGGAATTTAGTATCCCAAGGATTTCTAATGTTAAAGGGAATACCAATGAGGAAAATAAAAGAGAAATAAAGAAAGATTCTCAAAAAGAGAATTATTTTAATAAGAAACAAACAAGATAATGGGAAATAATGAAGAATGATGCATTTAGATGCATCTAGAAGGATAATGAGTGTCCAATAAAAAGGATTTCAAAATAATAGAGTACCTTGGGATCCAAGAAGTCCCAATGAAGAAAGAGGAAAGATAAAATACCAAGATTGCAAAATAAGAGCATTATGTGGTATATTGCTGATGAATTTTGTAATATAGGTACAAGGAAGTATTTTCTATTAAAAGAAGATAGAAATTCCATGCTAATAAATTAAAAGGCAAGTAAAAAGAATAAAGGGGAAGTAATTTTTCGAAATCCTAATACTTATAGAAAAGGAATATCAAAAGGATAAAGAGGAAGAGAGAGAATATTACTTCTTGTTGGAGGAATAGGTTTTCTTTACGTATGGAACTTGTTTTCTCTTGGATCTCGTGGACAAGTCACCTAGGGCCTATCTACCCTCCCCTATATAAGGGGTACGACCCTGGTCCAAGCCCAGAGGATCCCATACATCGCTCTTCTCCCTTACTTTCATCTTCAAACCCTAATCCCATGTACCACCATGAGCATGACGAGAAGAGGAGGAAATAGAGGGGTGCGACAAAGGCCTGTCATTCCACGAAGTCAAGGAGAAGCTTCGCCATCAAAACTGCGCCCTGGAGCCTGTGCGGTAGCGTCACCTAGGCTGCAGCAATGGCTACAAGTTCTTGGCCTATCGAGCAGGAGAACGGACGCACCGGCAGTGACCAGACGGTGCCCCAGGTGCGCAAGGGGGCGGCAGACTCAGGGAAGAAGTCGGCGGAGAGTTTTGAGGTCCAAGGAGGCAAGGAGAGCCCCACGTAGGGCTGCTGTCGGTGGCCAGGAAGGCTGTCCGAAGCTTGAAGACGATCGAAATCAATTGGACGGTTATACCCCCAGCTTAACAAGGGCCGCGCGAGTAAAGTGGTGGGTAACCTGGTAATTTGGTTATGTTTCGAAAAGGGCGCATTGCATGGCTATGGTGACGTGTCATCATGCTATTGGCCAAGTAAGTAGATCTTTGCAAAATTCATATCTCATAAACTGTAGCTCGAATAAATACAAATAATATATGAGAACGAGAGGAATCCAATAAAAATGATATTAAATATTGATTCCGTTCCTAATTATAAAAGTACTTTAAGTTGATGAAAAGTGCATTATAGTTGAGTTACAAACCCTATTTGTAATTAAAGGTTGAATCTAGAATGCTTAATGAAGTTAATTGAAGTGTTAATAACATGTTGAATGATAATATTAGATTCGAACCTGATATAGATGTAGAATTGCATGATTTAGGGTTTTACCTCATATGAGAAGGATTACATGATTTAGAAACCCTAATTTAGGGTAAAAGATGATAAAATCATATGTAATTTGAAAATGTGAAAATATGATTGTTTAATGATGGTTCTAAGTTATTTGTATATAAAAGACCTTAATTCTGGATAAATACCCTAAAGGTAGTAATTAGGGATTTCTCATGAATAAAAGGTGGAATTAATAGAAAATCGAGTCTATATGAGATTTAGATTGTAATGAACTATGAATTGATGATAAATGTGTATAATGATCTTGTCATGGATTAAAGGGATAAAAATAATAGCTTTAATGAAAAAGAAGCTTAATTGATGATTAATGTGCCTGTAAAATGAAAATAGGGTTATATGTTGCTAAGATAACCTTAATGTTGAAGAATAGATGAGATAATTAGGGTTTATGAGTAATGGCATAAAATTAGGGTTTAATATGGTAAAAGATGAAGGGAAACCCTAATTGCAAAACGAAACCCTAAAATGGATACATAAACCCTAGAAAGTGAATCCAAGTTAATAAAGTAGGTTCTTGATAAAGAGTGTAATAAATAGAGTACATATTCTTTTCAGGAATAATGTGATTGTTGAATTACTTGGATTGCATGCTTGGTTGGATTTTCTTAATGCTTCTAAAATCATCAAATCAGGTATGTGGTTACGCTTATGAATATCTCGAGTTAGTTTTCCGAGATTTACCGAAGTTTTCATCGATGTCATGAATTAACTGTTGGATGATTTTAATTCATGCAAACTATAATGTGGCTATGACTATCATATAAGATATGTGCCTACTAGCTCAGATCCTGGTCCCCTCTGTGGCTTAATAGTTGACCTAGTAAATGGCTACCAATGGGGTAGGTCCATCAGGTCATTAGATGACTTAGTAAATGGCTACCAATGGGGGTAGGACCATCAAGTCATCATGAGTTAGATATTGGGCTACCTTCAGGTAGTGCCATGCGACTCTATTACCCTAGGTATTGGCTACCTGTAAGGTAGGTCCATGGGGGTAAGAATCTACCTAAAGAGAGGTAGAATACAAGTCCACTGCAGGGATAGCACAGAGTTAGGGGATAGGTAAGGATTGAGTAGTATAGCTTAAAATGTAATCTTGGTTGTTAAATGATTAATTGAATGATTACATTGTTACCATATTTGCATGTTTATTGTTTCCCCCACATACCAGCTTTGGCTGACCGACGTTTTGTTTGTCGGTGTTTTAGGTACAATGAAAAGAACAAACAAGTAAAGTGGAAGATGTGGAATTAAATGATAAATTACGTGCACAGGAGGAATAGTTAGTTTAGTATCTTCATGGATAGAACTTTAGAAATCCCAGATTTTAAAAGGTAAACAAAGTTTTATTTTATACCAATTTTCAGTTTAGTTGGTAAAGTTTATTAATTGTCATTGATTGTTTGTTGAACCTTTGATCCTGTTAATTGGATAACGGCTCTGACCTTCGGGTCTCCCTTAATTGGGGGTTACCGGGAGGTGGGGTCGTTACACTCACACCTCTGGGTACTTCTGGTTCGCGGGTAGAGTGCCTACTTTGGGCCTGCTCGGTCCTGCAACCTGTGGCTGACCTGTAGCTAACCCTTGGTTGTTGCCCGAGCTTTAGTGTACATGGAAAAGTCTGTGCTCCTATATGGAGGCGTGGGAGCACCGAGATTCCAGTCCGTGGCTACTCCTTGTCCCTGAGGTTGGCCTACCCCCTTGATTAGGGTATGGACGCAAAGAAACGTGAAGAAGAAGATGGAAGAGATATAGCCGTGTGAGGTCCCTCTGGACTTGGGCAAGGATTTGACCACTTATATAGGGAGGACATCCATGCCCTAACGTGCTTGCCCAAGAAGAAAAATAAGGTTCTTTTCTATTAGAAATCTAATTCCTTCATGAGGAAGCAAGATTCTCTCGCCTACTTACCTCTTTAATATTCTTTATTACTTGAATATATAGGAATATGAAAATCCTCTCCTTTGTTTTCATTATTCTTGCCTTTTAATTCATTGGCCACGAAATTTCTATTTTCTTTTAATAGAAACAATACTTCTTTTTACCAATATCACAAAATTCATTAATAATGTTTCACATTATCCTTTTATTTTGCAATTTAGGTATTTTCTCTTTCTTTCCTTTTTATTGGGACTCCTTGGATCCCAAGACACTCCATTATTTAGAAATTCTTTTTATTGGATACTTATTATCCTTCTAGATGCATCTTTATGCATTATTTCACATTATCTTGTTTATTTCTCATTAAAATATCTCTTTTTGAGGATTTCTCTTTATTTCTCTTTTATTTTTCTCATTGGAATTCCTTTTAATATTAGCAACCTCATGGATACGAAATTTCACCAAGAAATCTCATTTATGCCTCTTTCCACTCATTTTCCACATTTTATCATTAGTTTCAATTTATTTCTTAATAAAGAAATACTTAATTAATCTTTTCTTTTCTTATTGCTTTCTTTTTGCAACTTTGGACTCCTTGGTACCCAAGGAACCCAAGAGGCACAAAATCCTCTTTGGATTTGTTTTCTAGAGGTTTCTACATATTTCTTTTCTTAAAAATTCAATTATTCATTTACTAATTGAATTTCCTTGTTATTTGGGCCCAATAGCCAATAAATCCCACAACACAAACATCAAGGCTATTGTAAACAAAATCCATTTATTCAAAACAAATTATACCATTCTTTGTTCAATTATCTTTAATATGAGAAATTACATTTCTCACCAATTGAACCCAAAAATTGGGGTTGTAACAACAACAATATGGGCCTTCTACTTCTACTTTTTCTACCGCTGAGTCTTCTAGTGCTTCTAGACGGTTGCCTTGCTATATCAAGTTGATAGATGCTAGGAGAAACAAAGCTCGACAAATCCCCATCCAACCAACATAGGAGGTGGCATGTAAAATGGTAAATATCTTGATTTCACAATGATAACCATGTTCTTTTTCCATTGGATTGTTAACTTTTAATGATTAGTCCACTTTTGATGATAATTAGGTGGAGCTTTCTGCCAAAGCAAAGGAATAAAGTTCACCCCTCAGGGCACACATGATGAATTGATGGTTTCTTTAGGGACAGCAGAGCATTGTGGATGTGTTAGGGGTGTTGGAGCTGGGTATGGGATACAATCTTTTTGTGGCGCATCCCATCATAAGCACAAACAAGTTAAGAAAGGGGGATTGGATGAAGAGTACACGCATATAATTGTATATGCAGCCTTGGAGAAATATAAAGCTTCTCAGGCAGCGCAAGATTCTTCAACAATCACAAAACTTGTTCATCACTCACTCATAGAGTGTATTGGGAGTATTCCTACGGATCCGCAAGGCACAACCGGGGTAAGATTCAATTTGTTACGACCCCACCTCCCGATAACCCCCAATTAAGGGAGACCGAGAGGTCGAAGCCGCACCCATGCCTTTCGGATCAAAGGTTCGGCAATTAACCAAGAATAATTATCAAATTTTAACATACGAAATTGAAAAGCTGTAAGAAAATAAACTTTGCATACCTTTTGAAATTTTGGATTTCTAACTTCTATCCACTTAAAGATTCTAAGCTAACTAATCCTCCTTGTATTTTCTTCATGTATTTCACAATGTGACGATTTACTGTTTGTCCTTTTGGCTTGTACCTAAAACGCCGACAAACAAAATGTCAGTCAGCCGAAGCTGGTATGTGGGGGAAACAATAATCATGCAATTATCTATAACAAACAAGTTTACATTTTAAGTATAACTACGCGATCCATGTGTACCCTATCCCCTACGCTGTCCCTGCAGTGGACCTGGATACTACCTCCCTTATGGTAGCTTCCCATTTTACCCCTCATGACTTCACCTAATAAGTGAATCAATTTCTAGGGCTGAGTCACATGGCGCTACCCGTAGGTAGCCCACTCCTTAACTCATGGTATGCTAAGAGTCTCATGGCACTACTCATGTGTAGCCCAGTTTCTAACTCATGATACCCTAGACCTTACTCTAGATTATCCTTAGCCTTTGCATAGCCACAGGGGTGGACTCGGATCTAGCTAGTTATACATGTATACTCATAGTGATAGCCATAGTCACTTTATAGTTGCATGAATTAAAACATCCAACAGTTATTTCATGCATTGAGGGAAACGTCGATACAAACCTTGGAAAACTAATCGGTATAGTCATAAGCGTAACCACATACCTGTTCAGAGCAACTTGAAGTCCAAATATTTAATATTCAGGAACAAACAATCAAGCCATCATCAATATCCTGAAATTAATACATAACATCCAAGTGTCATTGTTTTATTCCAAACCTCCTCAACATCTACTTGGATTCCACTTTAAGATTTCTAGGTCATCCTTTAGGGTTTTAGCTTTCATTAGGCATTTATTACTGTTAATGTTTGTTTAGTCCAAAAACCCTAATTTCAACATCATTAAAAGTCAATTAATACCAATATATCTCTTTTACACTAAAACTACTATCTTTATCAATTTAAGTCATGGCAAGATCATTTAGGTTTCTTTGAATTGACAACTCAACAAAGAATTATAGTTCGATTCTCCGGGAACCCTAATTACTACAATTCTCATTATTTATGTCAGTAAACCCTAATGTATCATTAATTCTACTTTATACACTAGGAACCCCAAAATATCCACATTAATGATCTTTTATACTCAAATTGGATTTATAACAACATAACTTTGTCTTATTCGTATATTTGCACAATTAAAATCATTAAAAGACATATCCTCCTAAATTAGGGTTTCTAAGCCCATTAATGCAAACTTAGGTATATGAAACCCTAATTTAAGCCAATTATGTACAAATATCATCCTTTTATTATCAATAGGTTAATATTCGTTCTAAACATTCAGAGAACATCACTATACTCAATTATTATCAATACCAAGGGTTTTTCATTAATTAAACCAGTAAATATGATAACTTTATACACTTTTTGAATTGTGAATAGAATCAGGCTTGAATTATATTTTCTTTAGATTCCTCTCGTTCTGAGGATCAATTTTCATATAAGACTTGCTTTAATCTGAGTTACGGTTTGCTAAATATGAATTTAACAAAAAAACTTACTTTTGGGCCAATCGTAGAGCGCCACGTCACCTCTTTCCTTGCAACATGCAGCTGCCCCAAACATAATTGAAAGACCCTTATACCCCCTGCATAAGTGGCCAGTTCCGCACACCCGAGAGGGGTAGAAACGTCCAATGGTCGGGGGTCATCTTCTTCCTTCGCGCAACCCTAGCTGCGTGCGCCTGCAGCTACCGTGGCTCTTCTCCTCTCCTCCCTGGGGCCCGAGGCTCCACGCCGGTCGCCTTCCTACTTCCGCCGCACCTGGGCGCACCCAAGCCTCCCCAGATCGTGGCCCACACGGCCGTTTTTGATCGAGAAACATGCCGCGTTTGCTGCTGCACACTGCCGCTAGGTCAGGGCTGAACGCAGCCCGACCTCACCTTCCTGGACCCCAACGACCTTCCGAGTTGGCCCGCCTTCCTCCGTCGTGCCTCTACGCACACGAGGGTGCCGTTGGATCGTTGCCGAAGAGGGTGAATACCTCGTGCCAAGCCCATACTGCTTTCCTAACCTGCATCCAAGCAATGGCTGCTGCACGAGTTTCAAAGCACGGGGGAAACGGCCGTGCTCGTAGGTAACGTCGAGGGAGCATCGTGGTTCCCTAGAACTCTGGTCTGCGGCTCCTCATTGTCCCAGGGGTGGGACTACCCTCTTGAATAGGGTTTTGCTGAAGAAGATGAAGAAAGGAAGAAGGAAGGAAGAGAGGAGTGTGTGGGATTCTTCCCTCACTCGACCCTGGGCTCTACCCCTTCATATAGGGGTAGAAAACGAAGCCCTAGGTTGGCCTATTCATGACTCAACGGGTCCTTACCAAAACGAATTGTTTTCATACAAAAAGAAGAAACTCTTCTCTCTCTCTCTATCCTTTTGATATATTCTATTACTTGGGTATTTAGGGATTCGAAAATCCTTCTCCTTATTCTCTTTATTTCTTGCTTTTCAATCCTTAGAAACGAAATTCTATTCCCTTTTATAGGATTTACTTTCTTTTTAACAATACCCCATAATTCATTAATAAAGCAACACACTATCCTCTTATTTTGCCTTTTTAGTATTTTCTCTTTCTTTCCTCTTTATTGGGACTCCTTGGATCCCAAGACATTCCATTATTTTGAAATTCTTTATTTATTGAATACTTATTATCCTTCTAGATGCATCATTATGCATTATTTCACATTATCTTGTTTATTTCTCATTTAAATATTTCTTTTTGAGGATTTCTCTTTATTTCTCTTTGATTTTCCTCATTGGCATTACTTTTATCATTAGGAATCTCATGGATACGAAATTTCCCCAAGAAATCTCATGTATGCCTCTTTCCACTCATTTTCCCCATTTTATCATTATTTTCAATTTATTTCTTAATAAATAAATACTTATTTAAATCTTTTCTTTTCTTATTGCTTTTTTTTTTTTGAAACCTTAGACTCCTTGGTACCCAAGGAACCCAAGAGGCACGAAATCCTCTTTGGATTTTCCTTCTAGAGGTTTCCACATATTTCTTTTCTTAAAATTCAATTGTCCATTTACTAATTGAATTTCCTTTGTTATTTTCCTTTTATTGGGCCCAATAGCCAATAAAGCCCACAATTCAAACAACAAGGCTATTTTAAAAGAAATCCAATTATTCTCAACCAAATATATGGTTATTTGTTCAAACATCTTTAATATGAGAAATTATAATTCTCACCTCTTGAACCCAAAAAATTGGGGTTATAACATCCTTCCCCTCTTATAGGAATTTTGCCCTCAAAATTCAAACAAGCAAACAAACAAATCAGGACAAGATTTTTTTTTCCATGTCCATCATTGGCCCCTATGTGGCTTTACCCTACCCATGGCACTTCCAAAGAACCTTTATCATCACTTATTCTTTTCTCTGAGTTCTTTCACTCTGGCGTCTATAAACTGCACATGTGACTCAGGTCATTTCAGCCTCCCTTGGGGCTCACTAGGTTCATTGCTCAGCGCATGGTCGGGTACCTCACATAGTGCTCTAAATTGGACACATGGAAAACATCTCCCATTACTCTATCCTGAGGGGTAGGGTCAAACCTAACCATTTCCACCCATCCATCTCTAATGGACCCATGTATCGGGGACTCAACTTTCTCAGATGCAGCTCAGAGGGTCGGATTCTCACATTATATTCTCCCACAGTGCACTGCATGTTAGTCTACTTTGCATCTGCTCACGACTCTCATCGTCTCTAGGCTCCTTTCAGCCCTTGCGCAATCAAAGTGACTTCATCTACATGTACCGGGGTCCCTTTCTCTAACCATCATGTGGTACTTTTCTAACCATCATGTGGTTCTTTCACCAACATCACCTTACTGAAGTGGTGACTGACACAACCTCCTTTACAGAGCTTCATATAAAACCCGATACTGGCTATGGTGGTCATTATCACATCTTTCATAGAACAAGAACTCTCTAGCTATCACCCTGAACGAGCACATATGCTCTCATCAGACCCTTTAGTTTGGATCATACTAACCATTAGTTAGGGGTGATGAACTATTCTAACATTGAGTCTTTCATATACCTACTTCTGCCTTTTGGAAGGGAACTTTAGGTCAAACTCAAAAACCTTTGAACTCACTTCGAGGTGTAGTTGAACCATCTCTCTCAAGGGTAGTTCAACCAGATCTGTCCCCTGACATAACTGTTTCTTTCTTATGTCATCTAGGTAAGACGATCAACCATAATCCTTATTGCATCTTGACCTTCCTTGATCTAGAGGAGACTTACAACATCCATTGTAATGAACTCCCTTTCTCCCTCGGGACTTTTATCCTTTATATCAATTGCCTGGGGTTACTGGTGTTCATCCTTTACCCTTGGCTTGCATGGCCATATACCACATGCAACTTTATCTTAGGTATCTAAAGCACCACTGTCCATCATTTTCTTCGTAGTACCATGATATTAAGTCATGATCTCCTGTATTATCATGATTCCTTAAGATAGATTCCTCAAAAACCCTAATTAAACCACTCTAGTCGGGGTTTCATCACCTTCTTTTCCAAAGAAGTGCACTTGAGGTTCTACCACCATCCTTTCATCACATCAAGGACTAGACTGGCTAACCAAACAACTCTCAATTTTCAACATGTCTTGTTACATCTGAGTGTTATCCAAACACCTCTCCTTTCCAAACTTAGGGTTAGCCAAACAATCCCTTCTAGCTTCTAGTCAAACAAGTCAGATGTATCTCAACTAGAGCATCCATTACCACTTCATATCCTTAGGTATTAGGTAACATGGATGACATACACCTCCATGTATTTCACTTATTATATTACCTCAAACTCCAGGTCTATCTCTATTAAGAACACTCTCAGATTTCATCATCATCGTGACCAAACTCAACCTGGTATAACTTGTAAGTTCTACATAGCTCATCATAGAAACTTCCTCATAAGGGGACTACCTCATTACTCTTAGTGTTTGCAAGCCATCCATCATTCATTCACTTTACCATGGTAAGATATCTTCTCTATCCCCATTTCTCGTGGCAATGCTCCAACCTACATCATCTCTTATCCTTGGTGTATGACATGCATAATGTCCTATCTCTCACCCCCATAACAAGAGGAAATAAGCATTTGGCTGCAGTCCAAATACAGAGTTCTCCCTATTCCAAGAGTAGAGATGGTACATCCCACCTTGCCAGTACACCTTTAAATCTAAGTTGCAACATGCCACATATGTCTCTTCATCACAACCATCATGATATCCAACTAGTCTTGAATCTAGTTAGGTTTATATCCTTGGTCATCCCCTCTAGGTCTATAGGGTACCGACTCTTTTGGGGTCACCCCTCTTCCCTCATGCATCAAGAGAGTTCCCTACTCATCTGCCCTTTGGGTCCCATGAGATCATGAAGGTGATCAATCTCCTAACCCATGGCCCTCAGACAATGATAGTTGTTACCTCCCGACCCTATGGTCATGTGCAACTGGGGAATTAGGCAACTCCTACTTTCATCGGTCTTATCCCTACCTGACCCTAGGATAGACTTAGGATTCTCCATAACAGTACATGTTCACTTAGAACCTTACCCAAGTCTTCATCGTCTCTCTTTCTGCATTCATGGGCTGGCTCCCATCCTTTTGTTGGGATCATGGCAACCTGCCTACCTTGGTCAAGCCCTAAACCGGTTACCTCCATGGTAACACATCTGCATGCACTTAGAGAAGGATATCTATGGGTCTATAGATTCATTCTCATACCATGTACCTTTCACTTAGCTTCTCAAGATCCTATGAGACCTCTTTAGGTTACCTTGAACTAATAAAACTGATATACACCCTTCCAAAGGGGTCCCTCTCCCAAGATGGGAGGAAAACTATCTCTAAGGTCACAAAGCTCTTAGGTCTAGGGTTTACATCCCCACGAGCCTACTTAACCCTAGCAAGCCATTAAGGCACAAGCAGATCACTTACTGTACCATACTAGGTCATACTTGTCCTCTTTCCTCAATGTTGGATCAAGATCATACCTTTCTTTATCATCAACCTAGTTGTGAGGGGTTCATCAAACACACCTTAAACTTCAGGGGCTCTTCTTTTCCTCTATTCATGAGGATTACTATGCTCTCTTCTATAGGAACTCATCTTCTCATCATGAGCCTTAGGTACACCACTTCCCCTCTTAGGCCTAGGAACCCTAGGTTCACTGCATGCTCTGTCTCTTAACTACAAACCAAGCATGAAAAAGGAATGACACGCACTCCTTGTCATCCTTCAACTCAAGCAACACTTAGTGTTGGGTCCTCCTTAAGGACAACCAACAAGGTACAAGGCCTCATAACCTGCTACTAAACCTTTCTAGGTCTGAGGAACTCTTCTTCCTACCTTAGAAGGTAAACATCCCTACCATGGGCATGTAGGTACCAGAAGCTTCATCTTCTCTCAGGGGTTGGTCCCTCTAAAGACAACCAAGGTATCATCAACTTTTAAGGACCGATCATGAGGCAGCCATTATCATCCATTGTTCAGGGTCCTAGGCTTCCAACCTTCTTGTGGGGTTTCCTACCCTCTCTAGAGGTAACCCTACATCCAACCTCACCATTAGAGGTCCTTTCTTCATGAAGGATCATCCTCAAAAACATGATCTACGTGGGTGAAACCTAAGTTAAAACTCATGGTTGCTCAAGATCATCCAGGGTTTCATCCTACTGTCGGCATTATGACGTGCCCTAGGTGCTAGCTATGCCTTACTTGCCCAAGCCCATAAGGTTTCTATGGTGCTTCACTAACATCATCATCCAAGGAGCTATCCTTTACCTTAACATGTACGACCCTTCCCAGGGTTGGGTTGTCAAAGGTGCTAGGTCACCCATGGGTCATATGGCATCCCAAAGGCATGTCCTTTCAATCACCTGGTCTAACTCATCTCTCTCTAACCTTCACTTAGGGTTAGGGTTAGCATCATCCTTAGATGATGTGCTAGGTCTCTACTTGAAATGGATATCTCCATTTCCAAGACTAACTTATCCTCCTGACAAGAAGGTCTAGCCTCAGGACTCTTCTGAGGACATGACAACTTATGTCATACGACCTAAGCATGTATCTATTATTTATTTTCCGCTTAATCTATTAAGCTTATGTCAATGACATCTTATTTACATGCCTTTCATTAATTTAGTGGAGGATTCCTTAAACCTTATTAACCTTACCCATACCTCAAGAGGGTGAGTAGAAGAAAGGAAACCCTAATCCTTTAGGTTCTTATCAGAATTTCATGATGAGAAGGGATGAATAAGATGAGAAGTCCTAAAGGTATCTTATTTCGATTCATACCCTAAGACTTTGGCCAGGCGGTCACACGGGTCCGGGAGTCCTCGTATTCCGACTAGCGGTGCGGAGGAAAATCTTGCCAGCCCCCGGTCGTGATCCCTTTCTAGACACCTCTGTCTTTTGGATACTCCTCTAATAACTCCCTTGAGTTCTATGGAGTTTGTAAAATTTAATACTTATTAATGGTTAATTGAGGAACCCAGGCTCTGATACCAAATGTTACGACCCCACCTCCCGATAACCCCCAATTAAGGGAGATCGAGAGGTCGAATCCGCACCCATGCCTTTCGGATCAAAGGTTCGACAATTAACCAAGAATAATTATCAAATTTTAACATACTAAATTGAAAAGCTATAAGAAAATAAACTTTGTATACCTTTTGAAATTTTGGATTTCTAACTTCTATCCACTTAAAGATTCTACGCTAACTAATCCTCCTTGTATTTTCTTCATGTATTTCACAATGTGACGATTTACTATTTGTCCTTTTGGCTTGTACCTAAAACGCCGACAAACAAAACGTTGGTCAGCCGAAGCTGGTATGTGGGGGAAACAATAATCATGCAATTATCTATAACAAACAAGTTTACATTTTAAGTATAACTACGTGATCCATGTGTACCCTATCCCCTGCGCTGTCCCTGCAGTGGACCTGGATACTACCTCCCTTATGGTAGCTTCCCATTTTACCCCTCATGACTTCACCTAATAAGTGAATCAATTTCTAGGGCTGAGTCACATGGCACTACCCGTAGGTAGCCCACTCCTTAACTCATGGTATGCTAAGAGTCTCATGGCACTACTCATGTGTAGCCCAGTTTCTAACTCATGATACCCTAGACCTTACTCTAGGTTATCCTTAGCCTTTGCATAGCCACAGGGGTGGACTCGGATCTAGCTAGTTATACATGTATACTCATAGTGATAGCCATAGTCACTTTATAGTTGCATGAATTAAAACATCCAACAGTTATTTCATGCATTGAGGGAAACATCGATACAAACCTCGGAAAACTAATCGGTATAGTCATAAGCGTAATCACATACCTGTTCAGAGCAACTTGAAGTCCAAATATTTAATATTCAAGAACAAACAATCAAGCAATCATCAATATCCTGAAATTAATACATAACATCCAAGTGTCATTGTTTTATTCCAAACCTCCTCAAGATCTACTTGGATTCCACTTTAAGATTTCTAGGTCATCCTTTAGGGTTTTAGCTTTCATTAGGCATTTATTACTGTTAATGTTTGTTTAGTCCAAAAACCCTAATTTCAACATCATTAAAAGTCAATTTAAACCAATATATCTCTTTTACACTAAAACTACTATCTTTATCAATTTAAGTCATGGCAAGATCATTTAGGTTTCTTTGAATTGACAACTCAACAAAGAATTATAGTTCGATTCTCCGGGAACCCTAATTACTACAATTCTCATTATTTATGTCAGTAAACCCTAATGTATCATTAATTCTACTTTATACACTAGGAACCCCAAAATATCCACATTAATGATCTTTTATACTCAAATTGGATTTATAACAACATAACTTTGTCTTATTCGTATATTTGCACAATTAAAATCATTAAAAGACATATCCTCCTAAATTAGGGTTTCTAAGCCCATTAATGCAAACTTAGGTATATGAAACCCTAATTTAAGCCAATTATGTACAAATATCATCCTTTTATTATCAACAGGTTAATATTCGTTCTAAACATTCAGAGAACATCACTATACTCAATTATTATCAATACCAAGGGTTTTTCATTAATTAAACCAGTAAATATGATAACTTTATACACTTTTTGAATTGTGAATAGAATCAGGCTTGAATTATATTTTCTTTAGATTCCTCTCGTTCTGAGGATCAATTTTCATATAAGACTTGCTTTAATCTGAGTTACGGTTTGCTAAATATGAATTTAACAAAAAAACTTACTTTTGGGCCAATCGTAGAGCGCCACGTCACCTCTTTCCTTGCAACATGCAGCCGCCCCAAACATAATTGAAAGACCCTTATACCCCCTGCATAAGTGGCCAGTTCCGCACACCCACGAGGGGTAGAAACGTCCAATGACCAGGGGTCATCTTCTTCCTTCGCGCAACCCTAGCTGTGCGCGCCTGCAGCTACCGCGGCTCTTCTCCTATCCTCCCTGGGGCCCGAGGCTCCACGCCGGTCGCCGCCCTACTTCCGCCGCACCTGGGCGCACCCAAGCCTCCCCAGATCGTGGCCCACACGGCCGTTTTTGATCGAGAAATAGGCCGCGTTTGCTGCTGCACACTGCCGCTAGGTCAGGGCTGAACGCAGCCCGACCTCACCTTCCTGGACCCCAACGACCTTCCGAGATGGCCCGCCTTCCTCCGTCGTGCCTCTGTGCACACGAGGGTGCCGTTGGATCGTTGCCGAAGAGGGTTAATACCTCGTGCCAAGCCCATACTGCTCTCCTAACCTGCAGCCAAGCAATGGCTGCTGCACGAGTTTCTGAGCACGGGGGAAACGGCCGTGCTCGTAGGTAACGTCGAGGGAGCATCGTGGTTCCCTAGAACTCTGGTCCGCGACTCCTCATTGTCCCAGGGGTGGGACTACCCTCTTGAATAGGGTTTTGCTGAAGAAGATGAAGAAAGGAAGAAGGAAGGAAGAGAGGAGTGTGTGGGATTCTTCTCTCACTCGACCCTGGGCTCTGCCCCTTCATATAGGGGTAGAAAACGATGCCCTAGGTTGGCCTATTCACGACTCAACGGGTCCTTACCAAAACAAATCGTTTTCATACAAAGAGAAGCAACTCTTCTCTCTCTCTATCCTTTTGATATATTCTATTACTTGGGTATTTAGGGATTCGAAAATCCTTCTCCTTATTCTCTTTATTTCTTGCTTTTCAATCCTTAGAAACGAAATTCTATTCCCTTTTATAGGATTTACTTTCTTTTTAACAATACCCCATAATTCATTAATAAAGCAACACACTATCCTCTTATTTTGCCTTTTTAGTATTTTCTCTTTCTTTCCTCTTTATTGGGACTCCTTGGATCCCAAGACATTCCATTATTTCGAAATTCTTTATTTATTGAATACTTATTATCCTTCTAGATGCATCATTATGCATTATTTCACATTATCTTGTTTTTTTCTCATTTAAGTATTTCTTTTTGAGGATTTCTCTTTATTTCTCTTTTATTTTCCTCATTGGCATTACTTTATCATTAGGAATCTCATGGATACGAAATTTCCCCAAGAAATCTCATGTATGCCTCTTTCCACTCATTTTCCCCATTTTATCATTATTTTCAATTTATTTTTTAATAAAGAAATACTTATTTATATCTTTTCTTTTCTTATTGCTTTTTTTTTTGAAACCTTAGACTCCTTGGTACCCAAGGAACCCAAGAGGCACGAAATCCTCTTTGGATTTGCCTTCTAGAGGTTTCCACATATTTCTTTTCTTAAAATTCAATTGTCCATTTACTAATTGAATTTCCTTTGTTATTTTCCTTTTATTGGGCCCAATATCCAATAAAGCCCACAATTCAAACAACAAGGCTATTTTAAACGAAATCCAATTATTCTCAACCAAATATATGGTTATTTGTTCAAACATCTTTAATATGAGAAATTATAATTCTCACCTCTTGAACCCAAAAAATTGGGGTTATAACACAATTCAAGTCAATTTATATTACCTTGTGATAAAATAATCCTTCAAGTCAATATTTATATTTGTCAAATTAAATTTTGTGTTTTATAAACATGTAGAAGGCTTGGAAAATGTCTTCATGCTGTTGATGATCCAACAAACAATGTCATGGAAGATGCTGAGACTGATAACATTGATGTGGTTCATTGTATTCCTCTTCCCACTGATCACTATCGTGTGAGAGTCATACATGTCTTTCTAGGAATGACCGACATACCTGTCCCATATGAGCACCCCAATTCCACCACAGTAGGAGAGGTATCAGGCGACTTTACTGGGGGCCCAAACAACTTGTTTTTTTCCCTTCATGTAAGACAAATGTATATTGAAACTTATATAAATAATCAAAAGCTAATATTAGAATATATGAGCCTACAACAGCTAAGAAGCCCCCTAAGGTTCTGAAGCCTCCACCCTATCATTTTATTCCAAAGAGTTGTTCAACTCCTTAGGCCCTAGTTACCAGATGTTAACAAGATGGTTAGACACTATAGACCAGACAAACACCATTGTGATCAACCTTTAGGTGGATAAGATATGTATACAATGGGGCAATGTTATAGTGTTGATAGATATTTCTACGGTATTTAAGTATGATTGATTGAACACATCAGTGATATAAATTTAGATAAAATGAGTGTGAATATCCTATCATATGTGAAAATTAATTAATTGTTTCCTACATATAAATTGAGTATTGGTTATATATATTTATATATATATATTTTAGTCATTTGTATTATGCGGCTCGTGACTTCAGAATAGAAAATGTGAGATTTCTAATGCCATCATTGATTAGCGATGTACTTAGATATCTGAGTGGCGTCAAAGAATACATGATTGCTGCAATACATTATATTGGTGCTTCCAAGAATGTGATCTTATCACCCTTCAACGTTAATTAAGTTTTGACTTGTTGTTTATATGTCTAACCTATGAATATAGTTTTTTTGTGAGATTTATTTTTCCCCTTCTATTCACTCTAGGAATTGACAGTTTTTAGTGACTATTTCTGAGACTTGGAGTGTGTATCTCTTTCAACATTTGGGTGAAAAATTGCCACAAAATTAGGCACACCCGATGAAATTAGCGATTCATGCGTAAGTATAGTCTTTCAGTTCCCAACATATTTGTTACTATTTGCATATATGACAATTTAATAATGCAATGTACGTTAATTTAACTTATAGGGTGTGAAAGAATTCCGTGATGGCAAAGGAAAGGTAGATGAGAAAAAGAAATCAGTAAGTTGGATGAGTGTTGATGTATAGTCTTCTCATTCCAATTGCATAATATATGACCAACTATGTTTAATTACATTTTATTAATATAAATTGTTTGTAAATCTACAAGGTCCTATACAAGACAACGGTTGGGCATATACATATTACATAGTGATATATATGCAGGTGATTGTCAATCACATGGAAAAAATCAAATGTATAGTGAATGTAAGTTATTTGTCTTGGATCATATTTAATGAAGTAGTCTCATTTGAAAAAACAAACAATCAAATCTAATTAGAAGTCTCATTCTCTTTGTAGTTTTTTCCGAAGGCTGAACCCTATACATTGGAGAAGCTGAATGATCTATGTGAACAGTGGACAACCTGCTTTATCAGAATTGTGGACTTGAATGAAAATATGAGGGTTGATTGATATTTTTTGATAGTTTGAACATTGATGTCTGGTTTTTTATATGTATTTTGTGAGCGTGAATTGAATGTTGTTATATACATTGTGACTTAAAATCTGAGATGGCAGCTGATGTTGATATGTATTTTGTGAGTGTAAATTGAATCTTAAGTGGATATGTGTGTGAATTTTAATGTGAAGGCATGAGGAAAATAATGATGTTTATTTATGCATATATTTATAAAATTGAAGTAAAGATGAAAAATGACATAATTGAGCTATGAGTTCATGGATTTTTGTGCAATTTGAATTGAAAAAATTGATAGAATGTGGCATGTTTGTGCCTACTTTGTATAAAATATTTTTCTTATAGGTGTGTCGGCCTATTGTTAAGCTATGATGCTTGCAGAGAACAACAATCTCTACAAAGGCTAGTAGGCTAGACAATAGGTCTACAGACCTGTTATATAAAAACATACACCTTTATCATTAGTTATTTGGAAATAATTGACTACATACTATTTCACCGCCAGTTATTAACAAAAATTTACCAACACATTCCTAAAATTTTCACTGTTCAATGACTGATAAAAGTGACATCAGGAAGTTCCACATTGGTTATTTGTCATTGCCCATCCGATGAGGAAAAAGTAATGACGTCGGTTTCTTTTCTTACAACCAATGACCAAAAGGTTAAAGCAGACCACAAACGCCCCCCCACTGCGGGTTACATTGTCGATTCAGCCCTAACAAGGAGTCGATGATATAAATTATTGTCATTGATTTTTTTAACCGATGATGAATGGTTGAGCTTTACCGTTACCACTCGTCAGTTAGGAACTAACGCCGAATGCCTAAAATAACTGACACTATATCCCCATTATGTAGTAGTGCCATATGATGAATGGTCAAAAGTCACTTAATAAAAGACTAGAAGACCTAACACAAAATAGGTTTGAAATCCCTCAAACAAGTAGCAAACCCAACAATATAGTGGAATCTTAAAGCTAAGAGATTATAATGAAACAAAAAGACTATTTCACAATGACTTCTCATGTGAGAATGATACATGATGTGGGGGACACTATCTATAACTGAGACAAGATCTAAATAGTCAATATGTAGAGCTTGTATCCCATGCAATCTGACACATGCTCTGGTCAAAGAACCAAATCAAGGATAAAATTTAATGCTATGCCTAAATTTCCATAGAAGAAAAAGGCTCTCAACTGAAAGAGGATGAGGACAAACCTAGGAGAGGGGCAGTGAGTAGAATCACCCCCTATATTTGAAATCACTCGTACAAATATAAGGTTATGCGATAATATTTTTGAGCTTATGACATCATGTACCATCCAACACATAGGTGGTTGTCACAACAAGTGAATTCAAATGCATCAGTTAGAAAACCACCACTTTTGTTTTAGTTGTGATGACGGAAGAAAAGAACTGGTCTTGCAAATCAATATGCGATAATGATTGATGAAAAAGAAGTAGATACAAAAGGTTGAGTTTCATGGTCACAACAACACTACGAGACACCTTCCACATTGATTTTCTTTGTAATAACCATCATGCTAGATTTCATCTTCTTTTTTTAATATTGCAAAACTACAGTTCATCAATAATGATGAAGACCAACTATTTCTACACATGTAATACATTTTAATACTAGAAATAAGCATCCAAGGAAACCAAGGCTTAAATCCATCATCAACACACAAATAAATCCCAAACCAATTTAAGAAATCCATTTTGAACCTACAACTTAACACAATCGATAATTAAATACAAAACAAACACTTCAAATAACCACGAAGCCACACATTGTACATATATAAGCATCCAAGGAAACCAAGGCTTAAATCCGTCACCAACACACAAATAAATCCCAAACCAATTTAAGAAATCAACTTTGAACTTACAACTTAACACAATAGATAATTATAAAAAAACAAACAAACACTTCAAATAACAACTGAGCCACACATTCTACATATATATTACCAAATGACAACACCATGCATACATATATGCCAACCCACACTAAATAGACATCATTATGTACATATTTACCCATCCATACAAAATCACCCATGTACCACATTAGCAGCAACAACATGCATTCAATTCAAAGAGACAAAAAAATCATAGAAAAAGACATATTAGACATGGACTTGCATTAAATTCAAACCAATTCAAATAATACACAAACCATAAAACTCACAAGTCTGTATCAATATCAAGCCAACCATGCCAAATGACCAAGAAAATAATACCAAACATTATTTTCAACCAAAATTGGCAGATTATACCCCTTGAGAATAAATGTATACAAAATGCTAATTAAAATGTAAATGTGTACCCATACGGTTGCACATTATGTAAATTGAAATATCTAAAGCCCCAATCAAACATTGTCACTAGAATTCTCGAGTACCATCATGTGCATTATTTGTATCGTGTTCTTCATTTACCAACTGCAATATAGATCAATAAAAATTATTTGTTATTTAGATACTAAAAATATTGAAATAACAATATATAGTACCTTATGAAAATTGAAGACATTGAGCGACATTATCTCATCAATAAGAAACACATGCAAAATTTTGAAAAGTATTTGCATGACCAACCGTCTTTTTTTAATGGACATTGGGAAAAAATAAATACTCAGTCGCATATGTATATGGACCATATATAAGTTATTAACAATGTAAGAATGCTATAAAATATGCTTACAATGATTTTTAAATACTAATGATGTGACATACCCAAATCTAGAACCAAATCTCAAAACCCTCTTTTCTGAGGCCCCCTTTTGATAATGTTATTACGAAGTTCCTTTTTCCTATGATTTTGAATATATTAAATTAATCTAGACTCAAATATTTGCATGTTTCATTTAATTCATTAACATATGGAGTTTAAAGATAAAATAACAATACATGAATAATATTTAAGTATGAATACAAAAAATGATGAACTTGTCTATAGTTTGACGTTGTAGAATGTTTTTAGGAGTATAAGGTGAAAGAAATTGAATTAATATTAATACAATGTCAACATTGGTTAATTGTGTGGAATAAATGCCTTAAATGAACACATAACTTGAAAGAAATAAAGTGGTACATCAAATGATCTCAAAAGGTGAAACTAATGATAAAATCATATTCATTATGTTTTAAATACACAACAAGCCAATTTTCATTTCCTATGGATACTATCTGCTCCCTTGATTAAATTTAGGAAAGAAAAGAACTAATCAAGTAGTTGTAATTAACCTAGTCAATTAATTCAATCAAATCACTATAGTCCACTTGTTTCTCCTTGTAACAACACTCTTCTTCTCCCAGTGTAAACCTAGCCTACCACTTCTATAAATGGCAAGCACCACTTTCAAACTGATTACCATTCTCCCCCTACTCTTTCTCTTCTTCTCTTCTGCCTCTCCTTTGTGGCTATACATAAACCCTACCCTTCACCCATACATTATAGAAGCAATCATCATCAACAATCAATTTCAGAGATCAGTGGTTGGATCATCTTCTTGCATGATGCCTTGCCTTCTTCCATCTCCTTGCATTGCCAACTAGGGCTTCACAATGTCTATGCCTACTCTAGTAACCCTACCACATGACTGCCTTCCTTCTTCTCTTCTTCCTTCTTCTTGGTGTGTCCTGCACTATTGGAGAAGAACCGCAACACCTGGGCACAATGGCTGACGGCGTGTAATCTGAGCCCCCAAGAATGGGATGTCTCCTCCTTCGATGCTACACCACCATCAAAACACATCCTCCTTCTCAATGATGTTGATGTATTCCTTGTCAACCCTCTCCTTGGCATGTGAAGGACCTACAATAAAGCATCAACCTTGTTCTTGATGTGTTTTGAACCTACAACGTCCAGTGAATACTCCAGTAGCCACCACCAACAATGGACCTACTGCACTTCTCCCCCACCTTGTCAATAGCCATGATCTAGTCTTCTTCTGTCTATTCTTCTTCTTCTTCCTAGTGTGGTATACCTTTAGTATACAAGCACTGCCACCCTTTCAATACCTCCCTCTCGAGTCCATAGACATCTACTTCTAGGATAGGGATGATCCACATAGAAGAAGAGAGTTAGAATCACCCCATACCTTCAAGGCTTGCTCAAGATATTGATCATGAGAGATCAAATAACCTACTACTGTTGGGTGAGTCACAAAGTTCATATATTAGATACATTATTTTGAAATAAAAATGTATAACTTAGATATGCCGATAACCAAGGTATATACATGTATGAATGTCGTAATACAATCCTAGAGAGGACAATAAGATGAACCTGCTATATTTTCCTTATCTCATGAATTGACTAATACATAATTAGAAAACGGAATATAGATCTATATAAGATGAAAAAAATACTACATAACCAAGTGTACATTTGGTTAACCTTATGCTTATATCAACTGACAACAAGTTCAACATTATGTATCATCCACTAAATATTTATATCAAAAATTAATTGATCTACCAAAAATTAGTTGATATAGATTTAGTATAATTATGACTATCTAAATATCTAATTGATGGATCCTTGATATCATCATAATATATACACATATATAAGTGTGTGTATAAGTGATTATCAAGTCATGCACGTTCTCATATAGATTTATTACAAAGGAGACCAAAAACAAACCACCACCTTTATAATGTAGCACACCATGATAGTTCAACATAGTCCATCTATTATATTAATGTTTGTCACATGTGAGTTGACGACCTAGATATCTACATACATTCCATATGTATGCTTCTTATGTAGAATGATTAGGATACACTATTCCGCCTGGGGTGTGCTATTCCATCTGAGGTGTGCTATTGCACCTTGTTTTATACAGGTGCATGCTATTCCATCCAGGGTGTGCTATTCCACCCATTTTATTTAGGATAAAGATTCAATGGTGTATTGACCAAACCATAGCTATTCTAGTCTAAATATATATTTATGTGAATATATCTAATGGTTGTGATATTGTGAATAATGGCAAGACTTTTCATCTCAAATATTTTACTCTGAAATTTAAATGCCTCACTATCTTGAAATTAATCCTCTTGAACTTACCTAATTTTTAATGCCCCCTCTTGGAGGAACTCCCTCTTTTGCACTTCATGTTCTTGAAATGCCTAAATTATCTTATATTGTGCACATATACCTATTGTTACCGACACATACCATTTTTATCTATTTTTCTGGGTTGTTCCCAAAACTACCTAGGTGTAGGAGTTTTAAGGACTTGGATACATGAAGGTCTCTTGAGGATGTTGACCTAGAGGTTATACATTACCTATATTTTGATAATGACTTAACCATTCCATTCATATGTATCTAACATGTGCGTTTAAGATTGTTTGCATGCATAGGGTACATGAAAATGATCATATATACAAGCCCTAGAATGGGACAAGTTCAAGTCAAAATGGCTACAAGTGTGCAATTTAGGATTTCTATGTAAACAACCTTAGAACATCCATGCAATCACTTGTAATGATGAATTGGATTGTAACTTAGAAGAGAAAAATGTTTGGGACAAAATTCACCAAGTGAAAATCACTTTTATTGCAAATTAGAAAATCAATTACAGGCACTTGGTTGGTCGAGTTTCCCTAGCCTGAAACTCGACCGATCAACCTTGATCGATTTTCTAAAGATTGCATCGATCGAGTTGTGCACTCACAGAACTCGACCGATCGGGTAGCAGGACATTTCCAGTAGAAATGGTCAGTCGAGTTTCCTCAGGACAAACTCGACCGATCCTTTGAATATCGGTTTGCCTGTTACTTGATCGGTCGAGTTACACCCATTAGAACTCGACCGATTGCACTGTACGGAGTTTGCAGAAAAAGTAATATGACCGTTGGTGAATTGTTTTGAGCAAAAATAGAGTCATTTTCTTGAACAAAAAATGACTACTTTTGCATCCAAGTGTCCCACAACTTAAAGGGCAACCCTCAACTATAAATAGAACCCCTTGGAGTTCATTCCAAGCTGCTCTTCCATTGCAAACTTGGTTCTAGCTTAGTTGAGAGTGTTCCAAGCCCTTGAGCCCCTTTCTCTCTCTCTACCTTCAAGACAAATTCGTGAGTTAAGAGTGAGTTAGGTCCCTGTGTATGAGAGCTATCCTTTGTATTATGTAAAGCTCTCCTTTCTCTCTTCCTACCTCCAAATCCCATTGAAGATTGATTGAAGCTACTTCTCCAAGTGAAAGAGGAGTTGATTTTGTTCTTCTCTGAGTGAAGAGGAAGACGTGTTGCTGATTTTTAAGAGCGAAGATAGCTCGTTGCTCCAGGTCCCTTGGTGAAGGGAAAACGTGGAGAAGCTCTACAAGTGAAGGAGAGGTGCAAAGCAAAGCTCAAGTGAGATAGGTAAATCCTGCAAGGCTGAAGACAAAGGTAAGATTGGGTAAGTCCTTTGAAGAAGGCTAAAGAATCTTGCTTTGTGGGTAAGTCCTTGGATAGGTAGAAGATCTTAGTTTGATAAATTAAGTCCTTGGTTGTGTGGTTTATGTATCTTGTAATATTATAGTGATATATAAGAGAACCAAATTGCAAATCCTAGAGTCTAACCAACTCTAGGCAGGGACTGACATTGTTACTAAGTTTAGGACGTGGAACCACTCTAAACCACCTGTCCAAGTGCATGCTATTCATTATCTCTTATCCTTGCTATGTATGCTAGAATAGGACATCAAATTGTTGATTGCTTTAGTTTTTGCACTATGATTAAATTGGTGGTCTAATTGATTTTGTGAAGTGTGTGTAGCTCTATTCACCCCGCCTCTAGAGCCCTTTGATCCAACAAGTGGTATCAGAGCAGGTCTTCTCCAAGCTACTTCAACAAGTAGGAGAAGATGGGCGATTCGGCTCTTGGGTCACTCAACCTTGAAGGAAGCTTCTCAATGAGAACCCCGGTCTTCGACGGCACAAACTTCCTATATTGGAAGAGGAGAATGCAATTCTACCTCCAAGGGGTGAGCTACGAAATGTGGAAGATTGTCCATCTCAAGTATGAAGATCCAAAAGGGGACATCACCACATGGATGGAGGTTGAGATGAAGCGTGCTCAACTCAACGCCAAAGCCGTGAGCATCATCTACGCCGCCCTCACTCCATTCGAGTTCAATCGGATCTCTTCTTGGGACACGACGCATGAGATATGGCACCAGTTGTGTGTCACCTATGAAGGGACCGAGCAAGTCAAGGAGGCGAAAGTCTACATGCTTGGTGGTCTTCTTGAGAACTTCAAGATGGGGAAGAATGAAAGAGTTGCGGACATATACACAAGGTTAAATGTCATCTTGAATAGCCTTGCAGCTCTTGGGAGTGTCATGGATAGAGGTACAATCAATGCCAAAATCTTGAGATCTCTTCCAAAGAGATGGGAGCCAAAGGTCACTTCAATTGAAGAAGTTTACAAGCTAAGCGAGTTGTCAACCGAGGAGCTGGTTGGTAACCTCCAAGCCCATGAACCTAGGCTCGACAAGCAAGAAGAAGAGGAGAAAAGAGAAGAGAAGGAATCAAAGAAGATAAAGGACATAGCCTTCAAAGCTCAAATTGAAGAAATGGTCCGACAACAACAACTTGCCATGAAGTCTCCCTGCCCTTCCTCAAGTGAAGATGAAGGTGTCAATGATCATGAAGCTAACTACTCAAAAGGGAAACACTTCAAGAGCAAGCCCTCCTCCTCAACTCCTAGTTGCTACGAGTGTGGTCAAAAAGGTCACTACAAGAGTGACTGCCCAAAGGCCAAGAAGAGCCATCATAAGAGCAGCCACAAGAAGGATGACAAGTACAAAAGAGAAGCAAAGTACAAGAGGAAAGACAAGAAGGAGAGAAGATCCAAAGATGCAGCTCATGCGGCATGGGAGGAGTCTTCTTCAAGCTCCTCAAGCTCCGAAGATGGCAAATGCCATCTTGCCCTCATGGCCTCAACTAGTGAAGATGTAATTGAGGTAAGCAAGGTTAGTGATGTTAATTTACTTGAGCTATCTAAGGAAACTCTCATTGATATGCTTAATGAATGCCAATCTTCTTTTGCTAAATGTAAATCTAAGAGGAAAAGATTAGGCAAAATAGTTGATGATCTTTATGCAAAAATTGACATTCTTGATGAAAATGAAAAATTGCATCTTCATAGAATAGAATCCTTGCAAGGGCAATTTCTTGACCTTGAACTTCAATACAATGGAGTAGAGGTTGAGAATGGTACATATCTTAAAAATATTGAAAATCTTAAGATAGAAAACCAAAAATGCCTAGATGAGCTTGATACTCTTAAAACTAAAAATATAGAACTCAAGCTTATTGATGATGCTAGGAGAGAAGAAATCTATGCTTATCAAAGAGAAATAGTTGTTCTTAAATCTAAAAATGCAAAATTGATTACTCAAATTAATGATCTATCTTCTAGACCTGTTTTGCCTAGAAATGAAGTTGCTAGCTTAACTCTAGAAAAAGATTCTCTTCTTACTAAAGCCCTCTGTCTTGAGGCCGACCTTTTGCATACTAGAGAAGATCTTGCTAGTCTATCTACTACTGTTGTAAATCTTAGTGATGATAATGCTAAATTAAGATCTACTTTGCAAAGGTTTCTTTTGGGAAAGAAATCCCTAAATGATGTCCTAGAGCACTCTACCAAACAAGTTGGTACTAGTGGTTTAGGATATAATGAGACTACTCCCAAAGGTAAGAAGAAGAAGGGTAAGAAGAAGAGTGTGGAACCTCCAATTTTCAATGGAGAGTCTTCTGACTCTAAAAACCCTATGGTTTGTATTCATTGCAAATGTGATGACCATTATTCTACCTATTGTCCTTACAAGCCCAAGGGGACCAACCCAAAGATGAAATGGGTCCCCAAGCTAACCCCGGACCCCAAAGTTTGAGTTGGGTTCCGACATCCTCTTTTCTTTCAAGTTAAAAAGAAATGGATTGTTGATAGTGGTTGCTCTAAGCATATGACTGGAGAAATCAGCCATTTCAACAAATTTGTGAAAAAAAAGGAGGATCGGTAACCTTCGGGGACAACAAGAAGGGTAAGGTTATAGGTGAGGGTGATGTAGGCAATGAATTATGTATTAAAAATGTATTGCTTGTTGATGGCCTACATCACAATTTAATTAGTGTTAGCCAATTATGTGACAATGGTTATCTCGTGCTATTTACTTCTTTAGAATGCTTGCTTCTAGATTCCCTCTCCTACAGTGTTATATATAAGGGAACTAGAAATGGTAATCTTTATGTTATTATTCTTGATGCTCTTAAGCCCATACTAAATAGATGCTTATTTGTGGATAAATACGATCTTTCTCTTTGGCATCGTCATTTGGGTCATGTGAATTTGCATCAAATGAGGAAGTTAAACAAAAAGGACTTGGTTCGAGGACTTCCTAAATTGGATTTTGATAAGAATGAGGAATGCCAACCTTGTACACAAGGGAAACAAACCAAATCCTCCTTCAAATCCAAAGGAGTCATGAGTACCAAGAGAGTTCTTGAACTTCTTCATATTGATCTATTCGGACCAATGAGAACTCAAATGCTTCGTGGTTCCAAGTATTGTCTTGTTATTGTTGATGATTTTTCTCGATATACTTGGACCTTATTTCTCATTTTCAAAAGTGATATTCTTGATGTTTTCTCGAGCTTTTGCAAACGGATTGAAAATGAAGCTTCTTGCCGAATCGTTTCTATCCGTAGTGATCATGGGGGAGAGTTTGAAAATGATATTTTTGAGAGTTTTTGTGAAAAATCGGGTTATTCGCACAATTTCTCTTCTCCTCGCACACCTCAATAAAATGGGGTTGTTGAGAGGAAGAATAGGTCGCTAAAAGAGATGTCTAGGACCATGCTTCTTGAGTATGACACTCCTAAGAAGTTTTGGGCTGAAGCTGTTAGCACGTCATGTTTTGTGCAAAACTGAGTTTTCACACATCTGACTTTTAAGAAAACCCCCTATGAACTATGGTGTGGTAGGAAGTCATCTATTGATTTCTTTTATGTTTTCAGATGTCCTTGTTTTGTTTTAAACATGAAGGACTCTCTCGACAAGTTTGATCCGAAATCCTATAAGGCTTTCTTCCTAGGCTATAGCACTACTAGAAGGGCATATAGAGTATTTAACATTGAATTGTCTAAAATTGAAGAATCTATCAATGTTAAGTTTATTGAAACTAACCCTGTTATTGGCAAGCATATTGGTGACGAGGATGTTGTAGATGAAATAATTCCTATCTTAAAAGACCTCAACATCAAAGACAAATGCAAGCAGGTGATAGATGAAGAAGAAGAAGAAAAGAAGGATCCCACTCCCCGCTTTGCAAAGAATCACCCCAAGGAGTTGATCATTGGCAACCCGTTTGAGAGAGTGAGGACACGAGCTGCTCAAAATAAAGAACAAGAAGATAGTGCCTTCATCTCCCTACTTGAGCCAAAGAACATTAAAGAAGCCCTTGGTGATGATGAGTGGATCCTTGCCATGCAAGAAGAGCTAGAACAATTCGAGAAGAATCGTGTGTGGACCCTAGTGCCAAGACCAAGTGATAGAAAAATCATTGGCACCAAATGGGTCTACCGCAACAAGCTACATGAGCATGGAAAAGTGGTAAGAAACAAAGCAATGTTCGTGGCACAAGGTTACAACCAACAGGAAGGTATTGATTTTGATGAAACCTATGCTCCTATTGCTAGATTAGAATCTATTCGTATGCTACTTGCCTTTGCTAGTTATAAAAATTTCTTGTTATATCAAATGGATGTTAAAAGTGCATTTTTGAATGGTACAATCGAGGGGGAAGTTTTTGTTGCTCAACCTCCGGGCTTTGAAAATGACAAATTACCCAATCATGTTTATTTGTTGCA
Source organism: Alisma plantago-aquatica (assembly GCA_963693085.1). NCBI lineage: Eukaryota > Viridiplantae > Streptophyta > Magnoliopsida > Alismatales > Alismataceae > Alisma > Alisma plantago-aquatica. The sequence goes on from OY856409.1 coordinate 1,195,395,826, forward strand.
AAAAGCTCTCTGTGGACTCAAACAAGAACCTCAAGCTTGGTAAGAGAAATTAAAGAACTTTTTGTTAGATAATGGGTATGTCATGGGCAAAGTTGATTCTACCTTGTTTCTAAAACACACTTCTAACCATTTTCTTATAATTCAAATATATGTTGATGATATCATTTTTGGCGGGATTGATCTTGATCTTTGCAAGGAGTTTAGTTCTCTTATGTAGAGTGAATTTGAAATGAGCATGATGGGTGAGTTAATTATGCATAATAGAATGGAAAAATAAATTTAATCGGCATGTATATGGCTAGAATCTAAGATTTAGACTGCTAGTGTGGGCTCTGATCTCCAAACCACGATATAAACATGATTCAAACTTAGCGGAAGCGATTCGATTAACAGCGGAAGACAAAAATCATGGGAAATTAAAACTTTTCGAGACAAGAGCTTGAATCCTTAAAAGCTTCTTTCATAACAAGAGATAAACTGTTTACATCTCATGATAATTACTTCTTGAGTAATTATATACTTCAAGATACAAAATCTCAAGAACTCATAACAAAAGACTCCAAGACCTGAGAGTACAGAGGACACATAGGACTGACTCTAACCACACCACATGGCAAGCTAAATCTCCACCTGAGATTTACTGCTGCTCCTGGTACTGCTGCTGCTGGGACTGGTCACCTGTAGACCTGTTCCTCCATCCTCGACGTCCACCTAAAAAGTTGAAGTCTACGGGGTGAGACAATTGTACATAATTGTCCCAACGAGAGTTATAACTCTCCTCCAGAAGCTTTATTATAACATCAAAGAATAACTTGAGTAGTAAAAGCTTACAAAGTATTCAATAGCAGATACAGTTGTATACAAGAGCTCAACATTTATCAAGCATAAAGAACATATGCACTATTCAGTATAACATCAATCAATTAGCTCATAGTTACCTTTAATAGGTATACTACGCTTGTAGATTATGTTTTTCAAACAGTCTTATTATTATGCCCTGTGGAGATGAGGTTTACCACTCATACCCCAACCAATCACTGTTAAGTGCCTTAGTATCATACTAGGTCATTGAAAGAGCCGGATTCTCATGACCTTCACCTTCCTCAGTCAGTAAGAGGATCACTTGTAGGACATCTTGTGTCTCTACTATTATAGCTCACCAGGGTAATCTGGTCCTTCGCTATTTTAGAGTTACAGTGGCGTTCTGTACTCTCTTCGTCATCAGGAGATTTCATGTTTATCTCCACTGATACGGATATCTATGTTTTCTTCATCATCAGGAGGTTTCATGTTTACCTACTACTGATACGGTATGGAAAAGTAGTGAAGGATTGACGGATTACATATCTACATCAAATCCCTACACTAGGATGTAAGGTTCTACACATCCATGTACCCCACATACTCAATAGTATGTGATCCAGGAGTTCCCTTAGGAAAACCTGTTTCACCATCATTTGATCTCTGACAATGATGGGTCTATGATCAGGGCTCTACATTATACTTGATTAGTTAGGTACATTCAGTATTCATTTAACATCACACATTGTTCTTCAAACAATAATAGTAGCATAACAGCTATAAAAAAAGGGGAATACTAAATGTAACAAGCCTAACTCACATCAATCATCATTTCTCATTATACTCATCAGAAGTCATCTCTAAAGCATGACCTTGATGGTATTCATGGCTCTCACAACCCATTATTATCATAGAATGCCACTTACAAGGCATCAATATACTTTACTTATTCATAAAGCTATCAATATGCCTTTAATGAATATAGTATCATCATCCATACCTGGATATGATCACCTCCATATCAGAACCTGCATGGTTAATTCAACTAATAAAGGTAATTCAAAACAATAATTATACTTTTCACTCTTGTCATAAGAGCTAAGTTCTTTGATTCTTATCAAATAGAGTTTAATACTCATATAACATGTCATCACCCTTGAATTAGGGTTTACTATTCACATCACATGTCATTACCCTTGAATTAGGGTTTACTATTCACATCACATGGTGAATTGAACTCATAACATCATCATGTATGAGGAACATCATCATTGATGCTCTCAGATTAGCTTAAGATTCATCATATATCATAATTAGGGTTTCCATGATCTCACATAGGTGGATCATACCCTAATCATGCACATTCATGTGTATTGAAGGTTCTTTACTTGAGTTTCCACCCTAAAAGGGTACTTTCTCTCTCTTAAGATACTTTCTCTCTCCTCATACTAGTAGATGGTGATAACACCACTCTAGATCAGGTTGGTTTAAGTCCTCATGGGCTAACATAAACCAAAACATCACTATCATGTGATTAGGGTTTGATTTGAACAAGGTTTTACTCAATTGAACCCCTCAAGGGTATTTTGGTAATTCACCCCATTGATCACCATCATGGGTTAATTCATTAGTCACTTAGTCCCCTAATGTACTAGGTTACCATTAGGGTTTAGATTTGAGCATCATTGAACCATTTACACCTTCAATTGATTAATTGAAATCAACCTTTGAAAACCTCAAACGGTTTCAACCTTCAACCTCCAAACGGATTGAGACCGTTTGGATGAGTTGACCGTTTGCTAGGGTTGACTCCAAGACCGTGTGACCTTCAAGATCATTTGCCCAAACCGTGTGAGGGTGTAGACCGTTTAACAAGTTTGACTTCAAGACCGAGAGGGCTTACACGGTTTGAGACCGTTTGGTGTCTCTCGATCTTGAGATCGTTTGAGTCCACACGGTCTTGAGACCGTTTGGCCCCAAACGGTCTTGAGACCGTGAGGCCTCACACGGTCTTGAGACCGTGTGACCTCAAACGGTCTTGAGACCGTGAGGCCTCAAACGGTCTTGAGACCGTTTGGTCCACTTGGTCTCAAACCGTTTGGACCTTCAACATGGTTCAATGATTTCAATCGTTTATGATTATCAATGTTGAAGCCTCCAAATGGTCAAAGCCATGGTAACCACTTATAGATTGAGTTAATTAGGGTTATGCTTAACCAATTGGTCACTTAATTGACCCTCAATTGTTATCCAATTAGGGTTGAAGTTGGTTCAATTAAGGTCTATCAATGTTCAACCATCAACACTCAACAATGTGAATCAACACAAGGTTGAACCCTTTAATTGAGCTCCAATTAGGCCCAAACTTGGCTCAAACGATCTTGAGACCGTGAGGCCTCACACGGTCTTGAGATCGTGTGACCTCAAACGGTATTGAGACCGTGAGGTCTCAAATGGTCTTGAGACCGTGAGGCCTCAAACGGTCTTGAGACCGTTTGGTTGATCCCCAAACGGTCTTGAGACCGTTTGGGTCAATCAACCCAAAAACACTTAACCAAAACATTGAGATTTCAATACTGATTTCAATTAGGGTTTGCCCTAGTAATCATCCTTCAACTCTTAGCTCGTTTGGAATTAGTCCATAAAATTTGGTGAGTTGTTAATCAACATTATTATGAACAGTAATTTCATACGGTCAACGCTTAGTCAACGTTCTTACACGGTCTTGAGACCGTTTGCCCAAAAAGGGGCGATTTCAACAGATTGCAATTCAGAACTAAATTCAATTGATTTGTTGATTTAAAAAGGCTATATCTCTCGATTCCTTTGGAGTTAACCTCTCAAATTTTGTGGGTTATTATCCTACATAATTATGAACAGATTTCTTATACGGTCCATGCTCGGTCAACGCGGATAAATGGTCTTGAAGACTGTTTTCCCTTACACGGTCTTGAGACCGTTTGCTCACCAAACGGTTTTGCAAACCGTGTGAGCACTTGGTGGAGACCGTTTAGTAAAGTGAAAAGTAGTGGATTAACTTTGGAAATAATGTCTTCATCTCCTAGCTCAAGAACAGCAAGGATTTCTCACGGATTTGCTTGCAAGGTAGCAAAGGAAGGTAGAGAAGAAGAAGAACTATCATCTAAAAGCATAAACGAGATGTATATAACAAAGCATAGGTTTAGAGTTATAAAACCCGCCTAAAGCTTGCTCCTTGAGCTCCAAGCTTTCGAGCTCCAAGCTTTTAATGGCGTCCTTGAGCTTCCACAGGTCAGCCAAGGTGAAACCTCCAGGGAAAGTCGAGAAGAGATGGCTAGAAAGGTAGAGCTATGTGAGCTAGCCATCAATTTGACCTTGAATTCGAGTTCTAACCATGAACTTAAGCAAAAGGGAGGATTCAAACCTACCTTGCCCTCCTTGGTCGTCCTCCTGAGATCCACAGCTCCTCTTTAGTCGGTTTGGGTGAATAGAACAGTGAAAGGAACGAAGGGAGGGTTTCCTTGCTAAGTGAAGTAGAGAGCTTATATACTTGGGATGAGGTTTCAACATAAGCTCATAAGTTCTCCATATTTTCAACTTAGTCCCTCCATCCTTCTTTGCTCGTCCCTTCTTCTTATTTCTAAGGACAACCTTCTTTTAAGGTCAAGAAATGAAGGCGAAGAAGATCAACCTATAACTTAAGCATACACATAAAAGGCTATTGTACATACACCTTGATTATTCAATCACAAAGGTGTTTTTCATTATATGATTATTCAATTAAAGTGACCTCTTCATCATTTCTTCTATAAATGATGACAAGAGTCTTAATAAATACTTTAGATGATGTATTTTACAAGTTGCATCCCTCAAATTGGGTAAATTGCACTTTTCTCCAATTTAGGGTTTTCAAGCATCGGGATTGCTTCCACAGCTGCACCTTGGTGCCCAAGCTTGGGAAATCCCTCAAACCTTACCATCATCATTCTCATGATGTCTCAGCATCAGAGGAACATCTCAACATGTGCAAATTGCAAGTTAACCCTTCTAATTGGGTAATTTTCACATAGGTCCCTGTATTACAAAACAAAGCTACAACTTTATATAAAAAGGAGCAAAAACTGAAATATATGTTTCTGAGAAACTTAATTACATGTCCAAAGTTAATCACAAGGATTTAATTACATATTTAGGCAAAACACCTAGGGTTAACTCATAACCCAGGTCAGGGATATTACAAATTATCCACCCCTTACAAGGATTTCATCCCCGAAATCGATAAAACATACTAAGAGAAAAGGGCAGGATACTTCCTTCTCATCTCATCCTCTAATTCCCAAGTGGCTTCTTCAACACCACGGTGGTTCTAGAGGACTTTCACAAGACTTATATCTTTCTTCTTTAACCTTTTAATTCTATTATCAAGGATTGACACTGGTCCCTCCTCATAGGATATATCATCATTCAATTCTACCTCCATAAGTTGTAGAACTGACTCGGTGTCTGGGTGACATTTCTTCAGCATAGAAATGTGAAACACAGGATGTAACCTCTGTAACTCTGGTGGCAGCTCTAGTCTATATGCTACCTTTCCAATCCGTTCAATGATTGGATAAGGTCCCATAAATCTAGGAGCTAACTTCCCTTTCCTTCCAAAATGAAGGACCCCTTTCCAAGGTGAGACTTTGAGATATACTCTGTCTCCAACCTGGAACTCTAAGGGTCTACGACGCTTGTCAGCATAAGATTTCTGCCTATCCTGTGCAGTCTTAATCTTTTGTTGTATTACTTTAATCTTCTCCGTGGTCTGCCGCACAAGATCAGGACCTAACAACTAACGCTCACCAGTCTCGAACCAACACAGAGGTGATCTACAACGTCTACCATACAAGGCTTCATAAGGTGCCATATCAATACTATGTTGATAGCTATTGTTATAGGCAAACTCTATCAAACTTAGATGTAGATCCCAACTCCCGGTAAACTGGAGAACACATGCTCTCAAAAGGTCTTCTAAAGTCTGTATGGTCCTTTCTGACTGTCCATCAATCTGTGGATGAAAGGCCGTACTAAACCTTAGCTTGGTGCCTAAGGCTCTGTGTAACTGTTCCCAAAAACGACTTGTAAACTGAGGACCTCGGTCAGAAACTATTGTGACAGGAACTCCGTGCAAACGCACTATCTCTTGAACATATAATTCTGATAACCTTTCAGCAGAATAGGTTGTTTTGACAGGTAAGAAATGTGCTGTCTTAGTCAACCTATCAACAACTACCCAAATGGAATCATGTCCTTTGCTTGTCCTGGGTAGGCCAACAACAAAGTCCATGGTCACATGGTCCCACTTCCACTGTGGTATGGGTAAAGGTTGCATTGTTCCTGCAGGTTTCTGGTGTTCAGCTTTAACTTGCTGACACACAGGACACCTCAGAACAAATTCTGCAACATCCTTCTTCATTCCAGGCCACCAATACAGATCTTTCAAATTCCGATACATCTTGGTGCTCCCTGGATGCATAGCATACATGGAAGAATGAGCTTCTTCCAGGACTAACTTCCTCAAGTTATCCACATCCGGCACTATCATCCTTCCATTATAACAGGCTACTTGGTCATCTGAGTCAGGGAAACCATCTCGCTTCTCATTTCCGTACTCAGATCTAATCTACTGAACTGCATCATCACCTTGTTGTGCTTCCTTAATCTGCTCTCTTAAGGTAGGTTTAATATGCATCTCAGCTAACAACCCGGCTAACAATGACACCTTCAACTGTACATTGTCTTGCCTTAAAGAGATAAACATATCTCTCCTAGAGCATACTAAAGAGTTTAGTTGTGCTCTATTCATGGTTGATGTTGCTGATTTCCTACTCAAGGCATCTGCAACAACATTGGCCTTGCCCGGATGGTAATCAATTGTACAATCGTAGTCCTTGATTAACTCCATCCAACGACGTTGCCTCATGTTAAGCTCGTGCTGAGAGAAGATATACTTAAGGTTCTTGTGGTCTGTGAAAATCTGGAATGTTTCTCCGTAGAGATAATGTCTCCAGATCTTCAAGGCATGAACCACAACAGCTAACTCCAGATCGTGTGTTGGATAATTCTCCTCGTGTTTCTTAAGATGTCGGGAAGCAAAAGAAATCACTTGTTTATCCTGCATCAACACACATCCTAGTCCATTTTTGGAAGCATCACAGAAAACTACATATCCTTTTCCTTGTTTAGGTAGTACAAGCACAGGTGCATTTGTCAACCTCTCCTTCAACAACTGTAAAGACTGTTGACACTTATCACTCCAAGAAAAAGGAACATCTTTCCGAGTCAACTTGGTCAAAGGTAAGGCTATAGAACTAAAGTTCTTAATGAACCTTCTATAGTAGCCAGCTAACCCCAAGAAACTTCGAATCTCCGTCGGTGTCTTCGGTTGTTCCCACTGTAGAACAGATTCTACCTTTGTAGGGTCAACACGAATTCCCGAGGCAGATATCACATGTCCAAGAAAAGATACCTCCGGCAGCCAGAACTCACACTTGCTAAACTTAGCATACAACTTGTGTTCTCTTAGCAAGGTCAAAGCTTGGCGAAGATGCTGCTCATGTTGCTAAGCATCCTTACTATATATCAGAATGTCATCTATGAAGACGACAACACACTGATCAAGGAAAGGTCGAAAAACTCTATTCATGAGTTCCATAAATGCAGCTGGTGCATTGGTTAGTCCAAACGACATAACCGTGAACTCATAGTGACCATACCTTGTCCTAAAGGCAGACTTAGATATGTCACTATCCTTAATACGGAGTTGATGATATCCAGACCTCAAGTCTATCTTTGAAAAGACTGTTGCACCACGCAACTGATCAAAGAGATCATCAATCCTCGGCAGAGGGTACTTATTCTTTATTGTTACTTTATTGAGTTGTATGTAGTCGATGCACAACCGCATTGACCCATCTTTCTTTTTAACAAACAAGACTAAAGCACCCCAAGATGAAGTGCTTGGTCGGATAAAACCCTTCTCAAGTAACTCTTGAAGCTGTTTCTTGAGTTCTGCCATCTCGGAAGGCGCCATCCTATACGGAGTCTGGGCTATGGGTTTCGTATCTGGGATCAGATTGATTTCAAAATCAATCTCCCGAGGTGGTGGTATACCAGGAAGTTCTTCAGGAAACACATCCTTGAATTCCCTGACTATGGGAACTTCAGCAGGATTGGACCTTTCCTTGGTAACATCTACCACATGGGCTAAGAATGCATAACATCCTTGTCTCAACAACTTATCAGCAACCATAGCTGACACAAGACAGGTGGGTAGAATCTTTCTTTCTCCTTGAAAGATCCATGTGTTGCTTTCATCAGCAAACACAGCCAACTTGGACTCACAATCCAAGACAACTCTATACCTTTCTAAGGTATCCATCCCGAGGATTATATCAAATCCTTGCATATTAAGTGGTATAAGATCCACCTGGATGCGATGTTCAGAAAAGAAGAGGATGCAGGGAGAGCATACCTCCTACAAAACGGCAGACCCACTCAACGGAGTCTCCAAAAACAAGCTATCTGCCCTATGCCTAACAGTCACATTGCAGTTACGAATCACTCTATGAGTGATGAAAGAGTGCGTAGCACCCGGGTCAATCAGAACAGATACAACACAGGATGTAGACATATCAGGATATAAAATTTCATCTGACCTGCCACTACCCGTGGATTGATCACTGCATCTGGTGGGTTCATAGCATAGAACCTCGCTGTTGCCTGGTGTTGAGGTGGTGCTGATGATCCAGCTTGAGACGCTTGTCCACGTCCTTGAGCTGCTCCTTGAGATTGCATTCTCTGAGATCCTTGTTGATTCTGTCTCGGAGGCTGTGTCACACTGATAGGCCTAGAACGACAATCCTTCATCAAGTGTCCCACCTTACCACAGTTGTAGCATCTCCTCTCCTATTGTTGTGGTCGGGGTGGTCCAGTAACTGACATCGATGCAGAACTGTGAGTCCCTTGAAGTGGTTGACTCCGTCCTCTACCTCTGCTTGGTGACCATAAAGTTTGAGAACTCGATCTGTGTGGTGGAGGGTTAGGTGCAGAGAATCTAGGTTTCTTAAAATCCCTAGATGAAGAACCCTGGAACTGTGGATATCTTTTCTGGGTTTGCCTCTTCTCAACCACAGATTTCTCTATCCTTCAGACTGACTCAACAAAGGTAGAGAATCTCTCTCGGTTTTCTAAGGCAGACACATGGGTTGACATGTCAGCATTCAAACCCTTCTCGAATCTCCTGATTCTTTCCTCATCTGTGGCAGCCATGTGTGGACAGAACCGCAGCAATTCCATGAACTTAGCTTCATACCCGCTAATGTTCATCATGCCCTGCCTCAGTCTCTCAAACTGAGAGATCTTCTCATCTAGGAAGGTCTTTGGAAAATATCTATTGATAAATTCCCGACGAAACTCTTCCCATGAGAACTCTACTCCAGGTCTCTTCTGCTCTTCCATATTCCACCAGTGACCAGCACTGCCTTTGAGAAGATAGATAGCATGTCTAACCTTCTCAGCTTTCGGGATAATAAGAATCTTGAAAGCCTTCTCCAACTCTGTCAACCATAGGTCAGCATCTGCGGGGTCGGCAGTCCCAAAGTACTCGGTAGCTCCGACATGAAAAAGTCATTCGAATGTCTTACCGATACCTTGTGCTTCAGGCTGGACAGGTGCCCTAGGTGCAGGCATGGGCATCCTGTCGGTTATGTGTGTCATGGCAGTCATGAACTGCCCGAACATTGCCTGTACAGCTGGGTTACCCAAGTCGGCTGGGTCAAACTGGGGTGGCTCTCTTGGTGACTCTGGTGCAGGCTGTTCTATTCTTGGAACCCTTGCACTGCCTTGAGGTGCACTAGCACTACTCTCTACCACATACTCATCATGAGGCTCATCCATCCTTATGTATCTTCTTCTCCTGAGGAGTAGAAGATTCTATTAGATAGGGAAAGAGTGCTAAAGATAGACTCGACATCCTAAGTCCTATGTCTCTGTAGACTCAACTGACCTGGAGCTCTGATACCACTAATTGTGGGCTCTGATCTCCAAACCACGATATAAACATGATTCAAACTTAGCGGAAGTGATTCGATTAACAGCGGAAGACAAAAATCACAGGAAATTAAAACTTTTCGAGACAAGAGCTTGAATCCTTAAAAGCTTCTTTCATAACAAGAGATAAACTGTTTACATCTCATGATAATTACTTCTTGAGTAATTATATACTTCAAGATACAAAATCTCAAGAACTCATAACAAAAGACTCCAAGACCTGAGAGTACAGAGGACACATAGGACTGACTCTAACCACACCACATGGCAGGCTAAATCTTCACCTGAGATTTACTACTGCTCCTGGTACTGCTGCTGCTGGGACTGGTCACCTGTAGACCTGTTCCTCCGTCCTCGACGTCCACCTAAAAAGTTGAAGTCTACGGGGTGAGACAATTGTACATAATTGTCCCAGTGAGAGTTATAACTCTCCGCCAGAAGCTTTATTATAACATCAAAGAATAACTTAAGCAGTAAAAGCTTACAAAGTATTCAATAGCAGATACAGTTGTATACAAGAGCTCAACATTTATCAAGCATAAAGAACATATGCACTATTCAATATAACATCAATCAATTAGCTCATAGTTACCTTTAACAGGTATACTACACTTGTAGAGTATGTTTTTCAAACAGTCTTATTATTATGCCCTGTGGAGATGAGGTTTACCACTCATACCCCAACCAATCACTGTTAAGTGCCTTAGTATCATACTAGGTCATTGAAAGAGCCGGATTCTCATGACCTTCACCTTCCTCAGTCAGTAAGAGGATCACTTGTAGGACATCTTGTGTCTCTACTATTATAGCTCACCAGGGTAATCTGGTCCTTCGCTATTTTAGAGTTTCAGTGGCATTCTGTACTCTCTTCGTCATCAGGAGATTTCATGTTTATCTCCACTGATACGGATATCTATGTTTTCTTCGTCATCAGGAGGTTTCATGTTTACCTACTACTGATACGGTATGGAAAAGTAGTGAAGGATTGACGGATTACATATCTACATCAAATCCCTACACTAGGATGTAAGGTTCTACACATCCATGTACCCCACATACTCAATAGTATGTGATCCAGGAGTTCCCTTAGGAAAACCTGTTTCACCATCATTTGATCTCTGACAATGATGGGTCTATGATCAGGGCTCTACATTATACTTGATTAGTTAGGTACATTCAATATTCATTTAACATCACACATTGTTCTTCAAACAATAACAGTAGCATAACAGCTATAAAAAAAGGGGAATACTAAATGTAACAAGCCTAACTCACATCAATCATCATTTCTCATTATACTCATCAGAAGTCATCTCTAAAGCATGACCTTGATGGTATTCATGGCTCTCACAGCCCATTATTATCATAGAATGACACTGACAAGGCATCAAGATACTTTACTTATTCATAAAGCTATCAATATGCCTTTAATGAATATAGTATCATCATCCATACCTGGATATGATCACCTCCATATCAGAACCTGCATTGTAAATTCAACTAATAAAGGTAATTCAAAACAATAATTATACTTTTCACTCTTGTCATAAGAGCTAAGTTCTTTGATTCTTATCAAATAGAGTTTAATACTCATATAACATGTCATCACCCTTGAATTAGGGTTTACTATTCACATCACATGTCATTACCCTTGAATTAGGGTTTACTATTCACATCACATGGTGAATTGAACTCATAACATCATCATGTATGAGGAACATCATCATTGATGCTCTCAGATTAGCTTAAGATTCATCATATATCATAATTAGGGTTTCCATGATCTCACATAGGTGGATCATACCCTAATCATGCACATTCATGTGTATTGAAGGTTCTTTACTTGAGTTTCCACCCTAAAAGGGTACTTTCTCTCTCTTAAGATACTTTCTCTCTCCTCATACTAGTAGATGGTGATAACACCACTCTAGATCAGGTTGGTTTAAGTCCTCATGGGCTAACATAAACCAAAACATCACTATCATGTGATTAGGGTTTGATTTGAACAAGGTTTTACTCAATTGAACCCCTCAAGGGTATTTTGGTAATTCACCCCATTGATCACCATCATGGGTTAATTCATTAGTCACTTAGTCCCCTAATGTACTAGGTTACCATTAGGGTTTATATTTGAGCATCATTGAACCATTTACACCTTCAATTGATTAAGTGAAATCAACCTTTGAAAACCTCAAACGGTTTCAACCTTCAACCTCCAAACGGATTGAGACCGTTTGGATGAGTTGACCATTTGCTAGGGTTGACTCCAAGACCGTGTGACCTTCAAGATCGTTTGCCCAAACCGTGTGAGGGTGTAGACCGTTTAACAAGTTTGACTTCAAGACCGAGAGGGCTTACACGGTTTGAGACTGTTTGGTGTCTCTCGATCTTGAGATTGTTTGAGTCCACACGGTCTTGAGACCGTTTGGCCCCAAACGGTCTTGAGACCGTGACGCCTCACACGGTCTTGAGACCGTGTGACCTCAAACGGTCTTGAGACCGTGAGGCCTCAAACGGTCTTGAGACCGTGAGGCCTCAAACGGTCTTGAGACCGTTTGGTCCACTTGGTCTCAAACCGTTTGGACCTTCAACATGGTTCAATGATTTCAATCGTTTATGATTATCAATGTTGAAGCCTCCAAATGGTCAAAGCCATGGTAACCACTTATAGATTGATTTAATTAGGGTTATGCTTAACCAATTGGTCACTTAATTGACCCTCAATTGTTATCCAATTAGGGTTGAAGTTGGTTCAATTAAGGTCCATCAACGTTCAACCATCAACACTCAACAATGTGAATCAACACAAGGTTGAACCCTTTAATTGAGCTCCAATTGGGCCCAAACTTGGCCCAAACGGTCTTGAGACCGTGAGGCCTCACACGGTCATGAGACCGTGTGACCTCAAACGGTCTTGAGACCGTGAGGCCTCAAATGGTCTTGAGACCGTTTGGTTGATCCCCAAACGGTCTTGAGACCGTTTGGGTCAATCAACCCAAAAACACTTAACCAAAACATTGAGATTTCAGTACTGATTTCAATTAGGGTTTGCCCTAGTAATCATCCTTCAACTCTTAGCTCGTTTGGAATTAGTCCATAAAATTTGGTGAGTTGTTAATCAACATTATTATGAACATTAATTTCATATGGTCAACGCTTAGTCAACGTTCTTACACGGTCTTGAGACCGTTTTCCAAAAAAGGGGCGATTTCAACAGATTGCAATTCAGAACTAAATTTAATTGATTTGTTGATTTAAAAAGGCTATATCTCTCGATTCCTTTGGAGTTAACCTCTCAAATTTTGTGGGTGATTATCCTAAATAATTATGAACAGATTTCTTATACGGTCCACGCTCGGTCAACGCGGCTAAATGGTCTTGAAGACTATTTTCCCTTACACGGTCTTGAGACCGTTTGCTCACCAAACGGTTTTGCAAACCGTGTGAGCACTTGGTGGAGACCGTTTAGTAAAGTGAAAAGTAGTGGATTAACTTTGAAAATAACGTCTTCATCTCCTAGCTCAAGAACAGCAAGGATTTCTCATGGATTTGCTTGCAAGGTAGCAAAGGAAGGTAGAGAAGAAGAAGAACTATCATCTAAAAGCATAAACGAGATGTATATAACAAAGCATAGGTTTAGAGTTATAAAACTCACCTAAAGCTTGCTCCTTGAGCTCCAAGCTTTCGAGCTCCAAGCTTTTAATGGCGTCCTTGAGCTTCCACAGGTCGGCCAAGGTGAAACCTCCAGGGAAAGTTGAGAAGAGATGGCTAGAAAGGTAGAGCTATGTGAGCTAGCCATCAATTTGACCTTGAATTCGAGTTCTAACCATGAACTTAAGCAAAAGGGAGGATTCAAACCTATCTTTCCCTCCTTGGTCGTCCTCCTGAGCTCCACAGCTCCTCTTTAGTCAGTTTGGGTGAATAGAACAGTGAAAGGAATGAAGGGAGGGTTTCCTTGCTAAGTGAAGTAGAGAGCTTATATACTTGGGATGAGGTTTCAACATAAGCTCATAAGTTCTCCATATTTTCAACTTAGTCCCTCCATCCTTCTTTTCTCGTCCCTTCTTCTTATTTCTAAGGACAAAATTCTTTTAAGGTCAAGAAATGAAGGCTAAGAAGATCAACCTATAACTTAAGCATACACATAAAAGGCTATTGTACATACACCTTGATTATTCAATCACAAAGGTGTTTTTCATTATATGATTATTCAATTAAAGTGACATCTTCATCATTTCTTCTCTAAATGATGACAAGAGTCTTAATAAATACTTTAGATGATGTATTTTACAAGTTGCACCCCTCAAATTGGGTAAATTGCACTTTTCTCCAATTTAGGGTTTTCAAGCACCGGGATTGCTTTCACAGCTGCACCTTGGTGCCCAAGCTTGGGAAATCCCTCAAACCTTACCATCATCATTATCATGATGTCTCAGCATCAGAGGAACATCTCAACATGTGAAAATTGCAAGTTAACCCTTCTAATTGGGTAATTTGCACATAGGTCCCTGTATTACAAAACAAAGCTACAACTTTATATAAAAAGGAGCAAAAACTGAAATATATGTTTCTGAGAAACTTAATTACATGCCCAAAGTTAATCACAAGGATTTAATTACATATTTAGGCAAAACACCTAGGGTTAACTCATAACCCAGGTCAGGGATGTTACAGCTAGGTCAGGTTGACCTTCGGTCGAGTTTCCACCCTGGAAAAATCGACCGATCAGGAGCCGAGAGCTGTCTTCAGTGGACCATTCGGTCGAGTTGTACACCCTCAGAACTCGACTGATCGACGGGCAGTGCCAACTCAAAAGTTAGGATCGACCGAATATTTTCCCTTGCAACTAGAAAATAGCCGACCGATTCCTCATCTCCTAGCCCGTGCTCTCAACCCAAGCCCTAACCCTCTCCCGTTCCTAACCCTAGGGCGACCTAGCAACCTGTTCTTGACCCTCCCGAGCGTCTGTGGTGTGTCTTCTTCGGCTTTTGAGGTTTGATCTTGCTTGTGTGCATGTTTTTCTCCTTGTTTTCATTTCCATGGCTTCCCATAGATGAAAACGTGCTGCTCCTGGCAATGCTCCAGCCTCCTCCTCCGTTAATTGCTTGATTCCGTTTGATAACACCTCCTTTGTGTCTATTGAGGCGGTAAATCGGTATAAGGATCTTCTTCCACGATCTCCTTTTCCTTTTCTCCCCTTAGTTTATGCAAACCATTTTCAAGAGTATATCACCTCTGTTTCAAGGCTTCTTTCCGAACACCACCTCTCCGCCCTAGCGATCGAACGTGACTGCTTCAATAATCAGTTATCTAGCACAAAAGTTGTTCATGAGTTCTACGCCAATCTACGTTGGAACTACGATTCGCTTATTCCCCCACCGAATACCGAAATAGTCCTAACATCGATGATCGCCGGTCGTCGTTTTCAAATCTCCGAGGAGACTTTCAATTACTATCTTGCCGGAGACAAAGAAAACAACACTTGGCGTAAGGACTATGGTGAGTATTTTGATCTTCTTGACCCGGAAGGTTTTTATAAACACCATGAATTGACGCTACCGGATATTTATCAATTTTTAAAGAAACCTGACGTGGCTTATAAGAAGCGGTCCACCCTTCCCTCCTCCTCCCTTGACCTCCACAGGTGCATCTTGACCCTTGTGATTAATTACAATATCCATCCGAAGCGTAATCAAACGGACATTACGGAAAACACAGCGGTCCTGATGTATTGTTTGTTAAACAATATAGGTGTCAAATGGGCTCGTTACATCTTACACCATATGACCTGTTTTGACACCGGAAAGAATACCAAGGGCACCCACCCTCCCAACCCAGCCCTGATCTGTGGTCTCTTCCAGTTTGCCACTGATAAATCACTCTTTTCTGACTTCCATTACCCGGTTGCTAGAAAAGGAGTGTGTATTAGTGACACCACCCTTCATAAGGTTGTACCTATCTTTTCCCCTACCCCTGGTGCTTCTGGATCCACCTCCGCCTCTGCCTCTGCTTCTGGTGTGCCTCCCTCCACCCATGCTCCACCTCCGCAGCCACATCCCCGCCCTAGCTGTGCGTCCTTCCGTGCATCCAATGAAACTCTTCTGGGATATATGATGCATGAATAGGCGTACAACCGTCAGGTTCAGGATCACCTGCACCAGGATTTGTGTTCGATAATGTCCACTATGAACCTATCCTATGCTTCACCCTACTCCGTCTACCATCCATACCCAGGTAGTGCCTATTATTCTTATGCATACGAGCATTACTTCCCTACTCCACCACCGTTTGCTGCCGAGCCTTCCACTGCCGCTCCACCTCCGTATGCTGCTGGTAGTTCTGCTCCTGCATACCTGCCGTTACCTGCTGGCCCCCTGGCCGCTCTGCTCGCCTCCTTGGGTGACTCTGCTCCGTCCTTTCCACAGGCCAAGGAGCTTCTAGCTCTTGGTATGTCGTGGGCCGAGCAGAATGCCCGCTGGCCCGGTCGCTCTTTTGGTCCTGATGACGAGGAGATGCCCGACCAGGATGAGGATGCAGATGAGGATGCTGATGCTGATGATGGTGATGGTGAGGATGCTTCTGACGAGGATGGTGATGATGGTGCTGGTTCTTCTGCCGGCACAGCTGCTCCGCCTTCAGATGGCGATGAGGACTACAACCCTGGCGACGACGAGGATACAGTTGATATAGATACCCTAGATGTCTAGGAGGTTGTCTTAGCTTATAGTCTAGCATGTCTATTATATATATCTTTCTAGACTCTTTTGTATAAGCAACATCCTGGCACATTATTCTGAGATGTACTATTTTCTTATTTTCTGTTTTCTCGCATTATGGTTGTAGTTGCTGCTTATGAGAACATCTTTCTGAGTTGGAATATCATTGCTATGCACTTTGGCAACTTAATTTGTGTTATCTTATGCTTGGAGCTTTTTGAGCTATATTTTGATTCTAACTTGGATTGTATGTTCTCAGTGGTTGTATGATATATGCTTTTACAATGTTGTTTATTACCTTGCATATATGTGTGGTTGAGTCTTGGAGAAGATCTAGTTTTTGCTCTTCTACCCCCCTACCATTTTGATAATGTCAAAAGGGGGAGAAATATCTCATGGTTTGAGACTCAATCATATTTGGTTCCTGTTGTTATACTATTGCTTTCTTGCTTAGGTGATCCTTTTCTTGTTAATTTGCTATTGATCATGTGACATGCAAAGGATTACATATTACACGGTTTTTGGTTTTTCCATGTATAGAAAACCTAACATGCAGGTGAGAGGAAGCATAGTTTGAGGGGGAGCAAATTGAAATTGTTCTTATCATGAATCCCCCTAATTCACAAGGCAAAGGTATAACTTTCTTATCCTTTTCAATATGTTTGAGGAATGGTTTGTCATTGTCAAAAAGGGGGAGAATGTTGACCTAGAGGTTATACATTACCTATATTTTGATAATGACTTAACCATTCCATTCATATGTATCTAACATGTGCGCTTAAGATTGTTTGTAGGCATTAGGTACTTGAAAAGGATCATATATACAAGCCCTAGAATGGGCCAAGTTCAAGTCAAAATGGCTACAAGTGTGCAATTTAGGATTTCTATGTAAACGGCCTTAGAACATCCATGTAATCACTTGTAATGATGAATTGGCTTGTAACTTAGAAGAGAAAAATGTTTGGGACAAAATTCACCAAGTGCAAATCACTTTTATTGCAAATTAGAAAATCAATTACAGACACTTGGTCGGTCGAGTTTCCCTAGCCTGAAACTCGACCGATCAACCTTGATCGATTTTCTGAAGATTGCATCGGTCGAGTTGTGCACTCACAGAACTTGACCGATCGGGTAGCAGGCCATTTCCAGTAGAAATTGTCGGTCGAGTTTCCTCAGGACAAACTCGACCAATCCTTTGAATATCGGTTTGCCTATTACTTGATCGGTCGAGTTACACCCATTAGAACTCGACCGATTGCACTGTACGGAGTTTGCAAAAAAAGTAATATGACCGTTGGTGAATTGTTTTGGGCAAAAATAGAGTCGTTTTCTTGAATAAAAAATGACTACTTTTGCATCCAAGTGTCCCACAACTTAAAGGGCAACCCTCAACTATAAATAGAACCCCTTGGAGTTCATTCCAAGTTGCTCTTCTATTGCAAACTTGGTTCTAGCTTAGTTGAGAGTGTTCCAAGCCCTTGAGCCCCTTTCTCTCTCTACCTTCAAGACAAATTCGTGAGTTAGGAGTGAGTTAGGTCCCTGTGTATGAGAGCTATCCTTTGTATTATGTAAAGCTCTCCTTTCTCTCTTCCTACCTCCAAATCCCATTGAAGATTGATTGAAGCTACCTCTCCAAGTGAAAGAGGAGTTGCTGCTGTTCTTCTCCGAGTGAAGAGGAATATGTGTTGCTGATCTTCAAGAGTGAAGATAGCTCGTTGCTCCAGGTCCCTTGGTGAAGGGAAAACGTGGAGAAGCTCTCCAAGTGAAGGAGAGGTGCAAGGCAAAGCTCAAGTGAGATAGGTAAATCCTGTAAGGCTGAAGACAAAGGTAAGATTGGGTAAGTCCTTTAAAGAAGGCTGAAGAATCTTGCTTTGTGGGTAAGTCCTTGGATAGGTAGAAGATCTTAGTTTGATAAATTAAGTCCTTGGTTGTGTAGTTTATGTATCTTGTAATCTTATAGTGATATATAAGAGAACCAAGTTGCAAATCCTAGAGTCTAACCAACTCTAGGTAGTGGACTGACATCGTTCCTAAGCTTAGGACGTGGAACCACTCTAAACCACCTGTCCAAGTGCATGCTATTCATTATCTCTTATCCTTGCTATGTATTCTAGAATAGGACATGAAATTGTTGATTGCTTTAGTTTTTGCACTACGATTAAATTGGTGGTCTAATTGATTTTGTGAAGTGTGTGTAGCTCTATTCACCCCCCCTCTAGAGCCGTTTGATCCAACAGAGGATAGCTTGGAATGGCCTGATTTCCCTTTGTAATTGGGGCTCTTTTGAAACTAGATGTAGTAATTTCATTTTTATGTACCATCCTTAGGGTGAGAAACTTATGTACATGGAAATACTTTATAAATTCATATAGTTTTTTTTTCTACTTGAACTTTCATGGCTCATGTCTTATACCATTTGAGTGGGCCCACTTTCACCCCTACTCTTTACAACATGGTATCAGATGCTAAGAAATCAATGAATTGACTATTTCAAGTTATTCCATGCATTTCCTTAATTAGGTAGTTAAGTAACCCTATACATGTTGAGATACCTATCTTGGAGTTGTACAGTACCAACTACACTTTCAAACTCTGACTAATTTTGTCAATTTCCACTCCCCAAACTACTTATGTGGGTGAGGTTTAGTTTTGAGTAACCCTAATCACCACCTTCCCTCTCGGTGATGAAGGAAAAAAATCCATATGTAAGGAATGAATCTTCTAAGTAATTAGTTCTGATATCCCACTTTTGTTGGTGTTTTATTCTAGTCACTATAGTGTGTTGGCTACCATACATATTCTTTGATAGGCTAAATCCTAGTTCCCTTCTCATACAATGTTCTTTAAGATCTTTAATGTGTGCCTTGAGTACATCCACTTTGAGAATTGAGAATGCATGGAAAACAAACATTGAACATCGACTTAAGGTTTATAGTTATGTGTATCTCCATTATGGAGATTTGCATTCCACATGGTTTCTTTAGTATAGTTAACTCATAATCGCTCTTCCTAGGGTACTAGAAATGACCTTACATGAGATCTAGTTTCTACACACACTAGGTTTGCTGAGTATAATTTTGTTTCGTGGTGGAGATCCTTAGGAGTTCATCTATATCACTTTTGAAATTATATAGGATAGCTTGATTCCTTCGGGGCATATGAATATCTGACTCTGTAACGATACCAAGTTCTAGGAGGCTCATCTAGTTCCTTGGTCTAACAAACCCTAATCTCTTATGCGGATGGTTGTGTGACCTGAGGACTTCCTGATGTCCCATGTTGATGTTATGCATTACATGATGGGATCAAGTATGTTTATGATGAAGTGGTAAATGACATGTGAATTAAGAAAGATATGTCTACTAGAAGTTGATCTTGTGTAATATGGAACCTTTCCCCCCTTTGCTATATGTTAGGAAAATTTGGATTGTTCCCTTTTAGTTGTAGTAATAATTAGACTCTTTTAGTAGAATACAATGATGAAAAAATAATAGTATGTGTGTAGTATACTTGAAAGTGGTTGTATTTGTTCTTGGATCGATTTTGGTGCCACTTTTAGATTTCCATCACAAAGTTTTATTCCTCAAACTTACTTTCAATTTTCTATTATATGAACACAAAAAATGTTTTTTAGACTTTATCAAGGTTTCCATGAACCAAGTCACCACTATATGAAGTCTAGATAATAAGAAATCCCTTTTGAGTAGAACCGTGTGTTTGTTTAAGTCAAACATGAAACCCTAGACCTATGTGTGGAACGATGAGTATATATATGTCTTGATAGATCTATCTCAAACTACCTCTTTAAATGCTTAGTTGGATTATAGTCTTAACCATTTTAAGGGTGGAGTCATGTAATATGTATTTATTTGGAATCAAATATAGTCAATATTTGGAATTAATAGAGGTTTAAATAAGTCATACTTGGGCAATTCATAGTAACAGTGCCAAACAAATGTATATACCACCCAATCAGGTTAGTAAGTAATCCTTGCTAATTTTACCACCATTAATGTTTCTTTGATAATTAATATAATTTTAGAACTTATCTTCTCTTGTCAAACATGATGAACTTAGGACAAATTAAGTATTAAAGTAGGTTTAAAAAGAAAATTTGAAGTGATGTTGATCACCATAAGAGGATGGAAACTACTATGTAAGGGTAGGTCACCATAATGTTACACCACGAATTAGATAATATTAAGTCTTAGGTGTCATTTTTCAAGTGCAACATCTAATATGAGACTAATAGATAAATTATGAATGAAGTGTTATAGTTACACTATGGAAATATATTATAGGATTAATATGAGGTGATACACTATGATCCACTATATTTAGCAAACTAGAAACCTATAAATGGTTAGAAAGTATAACTTAGTGTACCAAGCTATAGATGGTGGATTTTGGGAACCAAATCCTCTTTAAGGGGTGGAGTATTGTAACATACCCAAATCTAGAATGAAATCTCAAAATCCTCTTTTTCTAGGCCCCCATTTGATTATATTATTATCAAGTTCCTTTTTCCTATGATTTTCAATATATTAAATTTAATTAGACTCAACTAATCACATGCTTCATACATTCCCTTAGCATAGAGAGTTTAAAGATGAAATAATAATACGTGAATAAGATTTGAAGTATGAATATAAAAAATAATAGAATTGTCTATATTTGACACTCTAGAATGTTCTTAGGAGTATAAGGTGGAAGAAATTGAATTACTATTAATACAATGTCACAATTGGTTAACTAAGTGGAATAAACATATTAAATAAACACATAGCATGTAAGAAATAAAGTGGAATTCCAAGTGATCTTAAAAGGTGAAACTAATGATAAAATCATATTCACTATGTCTTAAATAGACAACAAGCCAATTTTCATGCCCTATGGATACCATCTGATCCCTCGATTAAATTTAGGAAAGAAAATAACTAATTAAGTATTTGTAATTAACTTCATAAATTAATTCATTCAAGGCACTATAGTCCTCTTGTTTCTCCCTATAACGTCCCTCTTCTGCTCCTCGTACAAACCTAGCCTTTCATTTCTGTGAATGGCAAGCATTGCTTATGAACTGATGACCATTTTCCCCCTCCTCTTCTTCTCTTCTCCATCTCCTTCATGGCTAGATAGAAAACCTATCTCCCACCCACATATTCTTCCCCCTATCTCCTCCAACATAATAGAAATGATTTGTCTCAAATGACAGGTTTCAAAGATCGGTGATTGGATCATCGCACGCCACCTTGCCTTCTTCCTTCTCCTTGCATTGCCAACCAGGGTTGCATGTCATCTCTTCCTACTCCAATAACCCTGCCACATGACAACCTTCCCTCTTCTCTTCCTTCATCTCCTCTGTACGTCCTACACTATTGGAGCAAAATCCTAGTAGCCACACACAGCGGCCGGCGGCGTGGACTCCATGCCCCCAAGCATATTGGATGTCTCCTCCTTTGACCGTGTTCCACCATAAGCACACATCCTCCTTATTAGTGATGACATTGTCTGCCCCGAAAACCTTCTCCTCAGCATGTGCAAGACCTGCAAGACCTGCAACAAAGAAAAAACCTTTTTCTCGATGTGTTTTGCACCTACAACGGCAGAGTCCAACTAATACTATAGTGGCTACCACCTACAGATGGACCTACTGCACTTCTCCCCCACCTTGTCAATATCCATGATCTGGTCTTCTTCCAGTTTTTCTTCTTCTTCATGTCATGGCAAAACTTTAGTATACAAGCATTGCCACCCTTGAACTGCCTACATCTCAACTCCTCAGACATCTGCTTCTAGGGAAATGATGGTCTAGATAGAATGAGAGGGTCTGAATCACGATATACCTTGAAGGATTGCTCAAGAAATTGATCATGAGAGATCAGAGAACTTGCTACTGTTGGGTGAGTCACAAAGTTCTTCTATTATAGACCTTATTTTGTATATCCACTGATATTGAAAGCCAAAATGTATAACTTAGATATGTTGATAACCTAGGTATATACATGTATGAATGTAGTAATATTACCCTAGAGAGGGTAATGAGATCAACTTGTTGTATTTTCTTGATCTCATGAATTGACTATTACATAACTAGAAGACCGAATATTATATCTATGTATGATGAAAGGAATACTACATAACCATGTGAACATAATTGGTTAACCTTAGGTTAATAGAAACTGACAACAAGTCTAAGGTTATGTATGATGCACTAAATATTTATAACATAATATTAATTGATCTAAAAATATATTAATATAGATTTAGTGTAATTGGAACTATCAATGTATCTAATCAATGGAACCTTGATTAGCCTCATTATATATACACATATATAAGTGTATGTGTATAAGTGAGTAGTAAGTCATGCATGTTCTAATATATATATTTATTACAAAGGAGACCAGAAAACAATCAAACACCTTCATCATGTAGCACATCATGATAGTTCAATATAGTCTGTCTACTATCTTAATGTTTTTCACATGTGAGTTTAAGGCCTAGATATCTACATACATGCCACACCTATACAATGAAGATTGAATGATATTTATAAATACAAAATATATCTAAAATGTTTGAAAACATGGATTGACCTATGTGGAAAATAATGAGGTATGGGAAAGAAATTTATTTTATTAATCGAATACTATTTTGAATTAAATGGTAAAAGATGGAAATAAAATATAAGATAGTTATTTCTAATATATGTGGATGTTTGATAATGGAACAACACCAAATTAGTATATTATGCTATGGCATGAACCCTAGATATGGATATCATAGATACATTGGAAAATTTAGTGTACTAAACTTATTCAAGTTATGAGCTAGATACATACATATACTTGATGGTACATATAAACTCATTATGCATCCAATTGGATATTTATGTAGATTGGTCTAATTGGGATAATTTAATATATCAGAAAGAATATATATAAGGAAGATTAATTTTATAAATCTATACATGAGTGATCTTATATATCAAGGAACTTACTCAAATATGAATGTGTGTTGTATTTAAACCCTAGACTCCTCTAATAAGTGCATTTTGATCCAGTAGTATATTGAGAAACATTTGTCGTTGGTCTAGTTGAAAGCTTAACCTAAATGATATAAAGAGAGAGAATGACCTTACGAGACCAAAACTAGAAGGATGCATATTATTACTCACTCTTAGATGAAACTTAAACACATCTAGAGTTATGTAACTAGATGTGGATCTTAGAACTACTATACATTTCAAAACCCATGTTTGGAGACGGTGCATTAATTGATTGAAATAATAATTTTAAGATAAAAACCTAACCCCAAATAACTCAAATTGAACACATTTTATTTAGAGCCAAATGATAATAAAAATTATTCTACCTTATAGATCTATCGACATCAATCCTTGGAACTTTTAAGCTATAAGTTCACCCTCGAAATAGGGTTAGTCATGAAGATCAGGTATGCACTCTACCCTATTTAATGTTGGGCATTAACCAGAATAAATATATTCTTATAATGATGCATTTCTATATAATTGACCATTTATTTGCTTCACGATGAAATTACTTATTCTTTAAAATGCAATTTCATGATTCCACTAAAATTGATAAATATTTTGTTGCCTTGGGTCTATGACCCCACCTGAATGCTTGTTTAGACTTGAGAATATGATTGATGACTTATAATTCATCTTGTCATCCTATTTGGGTGTGTTTAATTATTCAGCTAAATATCTATCATATGTTGCTTATGCAGAACCATTAGGGCATGCTATTCTTCCCAGGGTGTTCTATTCCGCCTCTTTATATACAGAGGCACACTATTTCACCCAGGGTGTGCAATTCCATCAATTTATTTAGTCTAAAGATTCAATGGTGTCTTGTTCATATGATAGCTATTTTAGTCTAAATATGTGTGCATGCAAATGTTTCTAATGGTTGTGATATTGTGAATAATGGTAAGACTTTTCATTTCAAATATTATACTCTAAAATTTAAATGCCTCATTCTTTTGAAATTGATCCTCTGGAAGTTACCTAATTTCTCATGGCTCCCTCTTGCATGAACTCCCTCTTTTGCACTTCATGTAGATAAAATGCCCAAAATATCTTATATTATGGACACATACCAGTTATTAGTGGCACATACCATTTTATCTATTTTTTTGAGTTGTTCCCAAAACTACCCATGTATAGGATTTTATAAGGACATGGACACATGAAGGTTGTATACATGAAGTTGGTTTGAGGATAGCTTGGAATGACCTGGTTGCCCTCTACAATTGGGGCTCTTTTGAAATTAGATGTAGTAATTTCATTTTTGTTTACCACCCTTTGATGAAAAACTTATGAACATGAAAATACTCTATAAGTTTATAATAGTTTTGTTTGCTACTGCTTAAATTTTCATGGCTCATTCCTTTTACCATTTTAGTGGGCTCACTATCGGGTCCCACTCTTTGCAAATGATTTTTTTTCCGGGTTACTTTGTTTTCTTCTTTGACCCATACTTAGATGATTTGGTAGAAAGATGGTAGGCTTCTAGAGCCCTGCAAATGATGTTGACTATTTAGGTTCAACAGATAAGAAAATATTGAATGAATATTTATGATTTTATAGAAACCTATAGGGTAAAAACAACTTTGAAATCCTCACATTCTAGTTGATTATCAATAGGGTCAAAAATATCCACTAGACATTCCTTAGACTAGATAACCAGCAAAAACAGATGCCAATTTCTAACATTTGTACATGGATACTTTAAGAAATTAAAAAAAAATATTTTATTATATATATTTGGTTCTTCAACTATATTTTAATTTGTTGTTATGATTTTAATGTATATGTTTAGTTTTTCACTTCTAAAATATGATATTTATTTTTCTAGATTTTTCAAGTAATCAATAATTATGTCACATTCACATGTTTGGTTGACATCTCCCTAGAAATGACAATCATTTTTAAAGCAGGTTCATTATATGTTTTGTTGATAATTTGTTTCTTGATAAATATATTTTTGAAAATCACAAATAAGAGTGTAATATAATTAGTAAGAGTAAAAATGAGATGATTAAATTTATATAATAAACAAATACAAGATGAAATTTTTATAAAAGAAGAAGTATAATGATGTAGTTGAAGATCGACTAACATACATTTCTAGAGAGATGAAGCTCTTAAACTCCTAAGGCAAAGTTGTGGTATGTGAAGCTAATAGTTTGTTTGAGCATTTTGGAAAGATGGACTAATCAATATCAAATAATCAAACTATGTCGATTGAAATATCTAACCAATCAGCCATACTATAACATACAACCGGTTCAAAGTGACAAAGCTGATATGATAGAAAGAAAATGATGGAGAACAGAAGAAGATAAGATAACTATTCCTTTAATTTGCTAAGATAAAATGATAAGAGATCAAAGTAGATTGAAAAAGAATTATCATTAGTATTTTCCAACCACATCTTTCTCCACAAGTTGAAAGGGAAATATTTTTAGTATTTTCCAAATACATTTTCTCCACCAAATTAGAGTGAAGAAGAGTAGGAGGAATGCTTCTTTGGAAAATATTATAAACTAGAAAGAAAATTGCTTTATAAACTAGAAAAAAAACTTGATGTGAAGCATGGAGGAAAAGTTGAGAGAAAAATCAAAAGTAAACCATTTTTGAATTATTATAAGTGAAACATATTGACCAAAATAAAAAATTTATAGATGATGTGGTGGGAACCTAGGAGGCTTACTCAATGAGAAATATAAAAAACAAACATAAATAAATGGCCAAACCTCTTTGGATTAATAATTTTTAAAATGATGCTAAACTGAGCCAAATCTGTTTGGGTTGCCCATTGTATGCGGGCTTAGTACATGTTTTTTTGTAAGACACATTTTTTTTATCATGTAACAAGACTAAATGATGATTTAAGAGTTACATGATTCTTTTAATTCTACATGTAACCTAGAGATAGGAATCTATATATAAAGAAAAGGGACATTCTTGAGCTTGCTCATATGCAATTAAAACTCCTCGTTAAGTTTGAAATACCACTTGAAATTAGAACATAATAATGAATACAAGTTAAAAGAGTATTTACTCCCAAAAAAACCAAGAATTGAATGATAGTATGGCAAAGACTCTTCACACTGGTCCACCAATAAAAAGTAAGAGAAAACATTGAAAAAATCGAGAAGAAATGGACTACATCAATGGTAGTGGCGGATCCACGTCGAGTCTGCCCGAGACATGTGTCTCACCCTCTATTTGAGCTAAAAATAAACTAGTTGGTAGTAGTGGCAGAATCACATACAGTCCGCCTGAGACATGTGTCTCACCCTCTATTTGAGGTAAAAATAAACTAGTTGGTAGCAGTTAGGGAGGCACATATGGGATGCCTGAGGCATGTGCCTCACCCTCCATTGGATGTAAAAATAAAATAGTTGGTAGCAGTTGTGGAGCCACGTATAGGCCACTTGAGGCATGTTCCTCACCCTCTATTTGAGGTAAAGACAAATTAGTTGGTAGTAGCGGTAGAGCCATGTACAGACCGGCTGAGGCATGTACCTCACCCTTGATTTGAGGTAAAAATAAACTAGTTGGTTGCAGTGGCAGAGTCACATAAAGGCCGCCTGAGGCATGTGCCTCACCCTTGATTTGAGGTAAAAATAAACTAGTTGGTAGCAATGGTAGAGCCACATACAAGTCTCCTGAGGCATATGTCTCACCCTCCATTTGAGGTAAAAATAAACTAGTTGGTAGCAGTAGCGGAGCCACGTACAGGCCACCTGAGGCATGTGCCTCACCCTCTATTTGAGTAAAAATAAATTAGTTGGTAGCAGTGGAGGAGTCACATAAAATCCGCCTAAGGAGAAACATAACCAACAATGCTAGTTACAAATTTAGCATACTTCCAAGAAATAATGAACCCTAGAATGAACATGAATATGATAACGATACCTCGATTCCAATCATAGTTAAATAATGCACAAAACCTAGCACCAATTATGTAGGAATGACTAGTTGGGGTTTAAATAGAAATTAACCCACATACATGTATAATATGTCCCCTTTATTGCTATATAAGTATATCATAGGATATAAGAGTTTCCCTTAAATATCAATAGTAAAACTACTTTTGAATAGTTATCAATGCATTAGTGACACTAAGTACCTAATATTGTAGATCACATGATCCCTTATCTCAAACCTAAGATCTAATTGAATATTTGAATTTCTCACAATCGAATAAGAAAGCATGTCAAATTTCATTAGAATTGGATAATCCTAGCTATGCAATTTAATACCAGGAAGATAAGTGAATATTACATGTATTATTAACCTAGTTATCAAAATTATGTAGCCGATTAACCTATTTTGCCTAAGTTGCATCTTACAAGCCACGTCATGGTCTAGCTTCTATCACGAGTTCATTCAGAACCACTAGCATGTTCAACCCCGTGTACTATGTAGGGTGAGGAATAACAACCAACTGCATTTTTCCCTCGACCTCTCTCTCCATATACTGGCCACGATATCCTCAAATCTCACCACTATCAGCTCCTGGAGGTGGTTTCGAGTCCAACCACCCCTAATTCAATCCCTTACTTTCTTTCCAACAAAAACACCCAAATCCTATTCTTCTTCTTCAGTTAGTACAACCACCACTCCAAGCAACCAGACTCCATTATGCCCACTCCAAATGGTCTAGAAAGAAACACAGGTCCAAGAAAGTCCCTCCTCCGTGCCAATTACAGATGACACCATTCGTGATGACACAATGGATCTGACCTCCCTCTCCAGTGACACCTAGCTCAGGCATGAAGCTCCAACCATTCTAGTTCAATTCAGACTCTAATAAGTATCCTCATCAACGTTTCTAGCTCATCCTTACACCCAATGATAATGGACTCCTTCCTAATGTTGTAACTGTTGTGTGATTCGTATATCATCATTTCTACATATATTCACACACAAATTTGGTTCTTTCTAGCGTAATTCAGTCTCTTTTGTATTAGTTTTGCCATCTTTTAGCTTCTCTACACGTCCCATAACTTGTATTGCAATATTGCCACAAAAAGGATTAATTTTAGATGATTTTTCTACATAAACAGGGAAATGCACGGCGTGCACCTCTAGAATGCACGGCGTGCACCATTTCAGACGGATCATTTGGCTGAAACAGCAAAGTGCACGGCGTGCAATCTCCAGACGCACGCCGTGCAACACTCCAGAGGAATCCGTTCAGTCCAGAAAAGAGAATGCACGGCGTGCACCTGGGACGGAATTTACTGAAAACAACCTGTAAGGTTGCACGGCGTGCAACTCCTCAACGCACGCCGTGCACAGATCAGCCGGTTACAACTGCCTTGCAAATGCACGGCGTGCACCTCCAAAGTGCACGGCGTGCACCTGTCAGTTTCAGAATTCCGAATTTTCAGAACACGACTTTAAAAGAAAGAGGGAAGGAATGGGACGGTTACGTTCGACCATTTAGGAAGTTTTTCTCGTCCCAAAGGCAGAGGAGAGCGGAGCAAGGCGATTTTGGAGGAACTAAGGTGGTTTCTTGAGCAAAGAAGCCATTTCTTCTTCCCCACTTCTCCATTGTCTTCCCCAAGGTGCAGCAAAGCTTCTCCAACTCCGTGCAGCTTCTCGGGAGAGGAGTTGGGCCGTCTTGGAGCAGCTAAAGGAAGGGAGTCTCGTCCTAAAGCCGGATTCCTTACCCCTTGTGGTTACACCTTTGGTTCTTTTTACTTTTCCTCCCCAAAACGATGTCTAGCATTGAGAATTCTGTAGAAATCTTGCTGTACACAGTTATGGACGAGTAGATCCTTTTTCTTGGGCATGGGAGAGTAACTCCCATGCTATAGCATGTTTTGAACAAGTAATTTCGTACTAAATGCAATTTTTTCTTGCTTCTCTACCTTAAAGGCGTCGGTAACTTTTTTTCCTTGCATGTATCGTTGGCCGCCATATATGCACGATTTCTGCTTTCTTGCTTAGTTTGAGAAAACAAGTAGGTTTGTATGGAGACGTCCTTTTTGGCAACTTTTCTTCTTCTACGAGAGTAGGGAAGAATGAGTTGAGGATCTGTTTGTGATCATATACAATATCCATGCACGAGAGTGCTGTTTTGAGTTATGGTCGTTGCAGTTACACCGGGAGGTGAGCTGTAACACATCTTTTCCTAGAAACTTGACCTTTTGCATGTTTAAATTGCTTTGTTCTTTGTTTGCTATGGCATATGAGTGAAATCCTAATGCCCAAGATCCATTAACTCTGAATTCGAACGTTCCTCATAATCTTAGTTTGTTGATAAAAATCTGAAATTTCTTGTAGTTAAAACCAAATCTTTTATGCTTTTGGAACAGATCTTTCTACCCCTCTAAAACCGATCTAGATTGTTGAACTTTAGTACTGCTGCGTTCAATTAAGTTATCGTTAGCTCCTCGTGTTCGACCTCGACTACAACTACTCTTGTATACTTGCGAGATATAGCTAGTTGAGTAAAAGATCATCTTCATGATTGAAACTCGTTAGTGTAAACAACCAACAAGTTTTTGGCGTCGTTGTCAGGGAGCTTCGGTAATTTAATTGGAGTAATAAGTATTACTTAGTATTCGAGACTAGATCATTATACATCATTTTCGAATTTCACATACCTCTTAGTGTGTTCTTAATTTTTCTAGTCACTTCTCAGGTTGTATGCGTCGTTCGCAATGAGGTCTTCAAACAACTCCGTTGTTAGACCTTGAGATAGAGCGAAGCCTCTCAAGCTTGAGAAGATCAAGGAGGAAAGAACAACCACATCTAGAGGATACTACTCCGCCACCATCTCCGTCATCTTCCACGCCATCTTTTTCATCCTTTGAAGAAACTTCACCAAACCTTCCAATCATGGAAGACGACCGCCCGCTCAAGGACTTTGCAATGCCGGTGGCCACAAACATATGTGGAGCCATCGACCTACCAGCCATAGAAGCGAACAATTTCTCCATTGCTCCTTCTATGATGCAGATGATCCAACAAAACCGCTTCGGGGGTACCGTTAATGAAGACCCAAGTCTTCACATTGCAGAATTTCTGGAGTACTTGAATACTTTCAAAATTAATGGCGTATCTGCAGACGGAGTACGACTGATGCTTTTTCCTTTCACTCTAAGGGATAAGGCCAAAACTTGGCTTTTATTTCTACCGAAGAAGTCTATCAAAACTTGGGACCAGCTGCTTAACGTTTTTCTTGCCAAATATTTTCCTCCAAGCAAGACTGCTCATTTGAGAAATCAGCTCACTAACTTTTCTCAAAATGATGGTGAAACACTTAATGATACTTGGGAGAGGTTCAAAGACCTTCAACGTCTCTGCCCTCATCACGGTCTCACTAATTGGCTACTTCTTCAGACCTTCTACAACGGGCTGTTCTATAACACCCGGATGACGCTAGACGCTGTAGCCGGTGGTGCTCTTATGACAAAATCCTATAGGGAGGCCTATGATATAATTGAAGATATATCACTCAACCATTGCCAATGGGGAGGTGATAGAAGAGCCAACTCATCATCAAATGCAAATTCTTCTAGTGCAAAGCCGGGAGGAAAGTACGCTGTTGACGCCGTTGATCTTATTGCTGCAAAGCTTGATGTTCTCACCCAAAAATTCGAGAAGTTAACTACATTGCCGGTCCAATCTGCAGAAGCCACATGTGAAGCTTGTGGTAATCCAGGGCATGTTTCTTCTCAATGTTTTGCTCCCAACACTATGGAGGGAGATCTTGAACAGGTTAATGCGATTGAGATGCAGAGGAACAAGCAGTATAACCCTTATTCTAATCAATACCATCCAGGGTGGAGAGATCATCCCAACTTCTCCTACAAGAACAACAACAATGCTCAAAATTTCCAGCAAGGGCAACAACAACAACCACCGCAGCAATCACAGTTCAACCGTCAAGGAAATCTGCAAGGTTACAATAATCGGGGTTATCAAGGGCAGCAACACCAGCCCCAAGGATCTTCTCTTGAGGCTATGATGGAGAAATTCATTAACACCCAAACGCAGCAAAATGAAGAGTTTAGGGGGAATGATAAACTACTTAAGGATGCTATTCTTCAACTTTCAGCCAAGGTAGACAACATATCCACTCATACAAAGATGCTGGAGAATCAAATAGCTCAACAAGCTCTTTCTCAACAAGGACAGAAGTCTGGTTCTCTCCCTAGTGTGCCGGAAGTAAATCCAAGACAGCAAGCCAATGCCATTATTCTAAGGAGTGGAGCTGAAATCGAAAGACCTTCACCACCCAAGGAGAAAGAGATGGAGGTACTTGATGAGGAAGAGTCTCACATTCCCCATTGCCACAAAGAGCAAGGTAAATCTGAAAACCCGCCGTCTTTCAAAGC
The DNA here is from genome assembly GCA_963693085.1 of Alisma plantago-aquatica. Classification (NCBI taxonomy): domain Eukaryota; kingdom Viridiplantae; phylum Streptophyta; class Magnoliopsida; order Alismatales; family Alismataceae; genus Alisma; species Alisma plantago-aquatica. The sequence continues at coordinate 1,195,427,808 of OY856409.1, forward strand.
CTCAGCACCTTTCCCTCATAGGCTTGTCAATAATAAAGACGATGTCAAGTTCAGAAAATTCATGGACATTCTTAGCAAGTTGCAAGTTAATCTTCCTTTTACTGACGTTATTGTTGAGATGCCTTCTTATGCCAAGTTCTTAAAAGACATCTTATCCAGAAGAAGAACAGTTGATCAAGTGGAAACAGTTAAACTTTCTGAACATGTGAGCTCCATTATTCAAAACCGCATCCCTTCTATTCCGGAAAAGTTGGATGACATGGGACCTTTCACATTGCCGTGCAAAATCAACGATGTCACTTTTGAAAAAGGCTTAGTAGATTTGGGGGCTAGCATTAGCCTCATTCCAACCACTTTATGGCAAGAACTACATCTTGGAGATCTAAAGCCAACAAAGATGGTTATCGAACTAGCTGATCATTCTCTTAAACACCCTAAAGGTGTATTAGAAGATGTCCTTGTACATATTGGCAAATTCTACATACCATGTGATTTTGTAGTGCTTGACATGGTAGAGGCCCCCCGCAATCCTATTCTTTTTGGGAGACCTTTCTTGAGGACTGCCGGCTGTCTAATTGACGTTCGGGAAGGGAAGTTGACCCTACGTGTGGGAGAAGAAGAAATTGAATTCTCTATTTCAGATGCCATGAAAGCACCCGCACAAGTAAAGGAGATTTGTCTATTTGATACTGTTGATCCAATGGATGATTACGTTGATGATATGATAGATTTCATGATAAACTATTGTGATGACGTCATTGCTGAAAATAATAATTCTGAAAATTCTGGAGCTATTCCTGTTTATAAAGCTCGTGCTAATCAAAAAGAAGCTCCACGTGAGGACGAAAAGGTTGATGAAGAAGCTCCAAAGAAAAAGGTAGAACTTAAAGCCCTTCCACCGGGGCTGAGGTATGCGTTTCTAGACCCAAATTCTTCATCTCCTGTTATAATAAATGATGAATTAACCAAAGAACAAGAAAATAAATTACTTGCTGAATTGCGCATGTATAAAGATGTAATTGGTTATTCAATTGATGACTTGAAAGGCATTCATCCTAAAATCTGCATGCATAGAATAAACATGGAGGATGATGCAAAACCAACCGTTGAACCACCAAGACGTTTAAATCAAAACATGCTTGATGTGGTAAAGAAAGAGATTTTAAAATTAATGGATGCCGGAATTATTTATCCCATTAGTGACAGCCCCTGGGTTAGTGCTATTCACGTAGTACCTAAGAAAGGGGGTGCAACTATTATAAAGGGAGACAATGATGAGTTGATACAGACACGCATGGTCACAGGCTGGCGTATGTGTATTGACTACCGGCGTCTAAATAAAGCAACTCGCAAGGACCATTTCCCTTTACCTTTCATTGATTTAATGTTGGAACGCCTTGCTAAACATTCTTATTTTTGTTATTTGGATGGATATTCCGGGTTTTATCAGATTCCTATTTACCCGCCTGATCAAGAAAAAACCACGTTCACTTGCACATATGGCACATATGCTTATCGCCGCATGCCTTTTGGTCTTTGTAATGCACCCGCCACTTTTCAGCGGTGCATGATGGCCATTTTCTTGAATTTCATTGAAAATATTATGGAAGTTTTCATGGATGATTTTAGTGTTTACGGCGATTCGTTTGATCAATGCTTGTCTAATTTGTCCTTAGTCTTAGCCAGATGTAAAGAGGTTAACCTAGTGCTAAACTGGGAGAAGTGCCATTTTATGGTACAAACCGGTGTAGTACTAGGACATGTGATTTCTAACAAGGGCATTGAAGTTGACAGGGAAAAGGTGGAAGCTATTGAGAAAATGTCCACCCCATCTTCAGTCAAAGACATAAGAAGTTTCTTAGGTCATGCAGGGTTCTATAGAAGATTTATAAAGGACTTTTCCAAGATTGCAAAACCCTTGTGTTCTCTCCTTGCAAAAGATGCAGATTTTATCTTTGATGAAGAATGTCATAAAGCCTTCACTACGCTCAAGGAAGCTCTCATTTCAGCCCCCGTCATTCAACCTCCAGATTGGGATGCTCCCTTCGAATTAATGTGCGATGCAAGTGACTATGCAGTAGGAGCTGTTCTAGGACAGCGAAAAGACAGGAAACTCCACGCCATTCATTATGCAAGCAAGACCCTCAATGATGCGCAAGTCAACTACACAACTACAGAGAAGGAGATGCTTGCTATTGTATATGCCTTTGAGAAGTTCCGACAATATCTTGTGGGTTCCAAAGTGATTGTCTATACTGATCACGCTGCAATCAAATACCTCTTGAGCAAAAAGGATGCAAAGCCACGCCTTATTCGTTGGGTGCTGCTCCTACAAGAATTTGATCTAGAAATTCGGGACAAGAAAGGTACTGAAAACAGCGTTGCTGACCATCTTTCTAGATTGTCCACTACAGCGGGAGACTCATTACCTATTGAAGATCATCTTCCCATTGAAAGACTCTGTGCTCTATCATCCGTTCAAGCACCGTGGTTTGCCGACATTGCAAATTTCCTTGCTACAGGGCAGCTTCCACCCGGCTTGACATATCAACAAAAGAAAAAGTTCTTTCACGACGTAAAGTTCTATTATTGGGATGATCCCTTCCTATTCAAACATGGGAGTGATGGATTAATACGCCGCTGTGTGATTGAAGAAGAAATTCCCACCATCATTGCTGAATGCCATGCTTCTTCTTATGGGGGCCATTTTGGAGGAGAGAAGACTGCTGCAAAAATTCTCCAAGCCGGTTTCTATTGGCCTACGCTCTTCAAGGATGTAAATCTTTTTGTTAAATCTTGTGACAAATGCCAAAGAACTGGAGGTATATCTCGCCGTGATGACATGCCGCTCAACTCTATCCTAGAGGTTGAGGTGTTTGACGTATGGGGTGTTGACTACATGGGACCATTCCCATCCTCATGTGGGTATCATTTCATTCTTGTTGCTGTTGATTACGTGTCTAAATGGGTTGAGGCCATTCCAACCCAATCACCCGATGCTAAATCAGTAATAAAGCTCTTTCAGAAGATCATTTTTCCTAGGTTCGGTGTTCCACGTGCTGTCATCTCTGATGGAGGGACACATTTTGCCGAGAAACAATTCAACAACCTTCTCTCCAAGTATGGTGTCACCCACAAGGTCTCTACGCCCTATCATCCCCAAACATCTGGGCAAGTGGAGGTTTCTAATAGGCAGCTGAAAAACATTATTGAGAAGACCGTCTCCAGTTCAAGAAAAGACTGGGCTTTGAAGATTGATGATGCACTCTGGGCGTACCGCACAGCTTACAAGACCATCATAGGAACCACTCCTTTCAAGCTTATCTATGGGAAGTCTTGTCATCTTCCGCTTGAACTTGAGCACCGGGCATTGTGGGCTATCAAATTCTTAAATTTTGATATGAAGAAAGCTGGGGAGAAACGCCTTCTACAATTGCAAGAACTTGAAGAGCTGCGCCTCGATGCTTATGAAAATGCAAAGCTGTACAAAGAAAGAACAAAGGCATGGCATGACAAAAGAATCCGCAGGAAAGACATTCAAGAAGGAGATCAAGTCTTATTATTTAATTCAAGACTGAAGTTATTTCTGGGAAAGCTAAAGTCTAAGTGGTCCGGTCCCTTTCTTGTATTGAAGATCTTTCCATATGGAGCTGTGGAACTACAAGGAAAAGATGGGAGTTTCAAAGTGAATGGACAAAGATGCAAGCTGTATTCATCTTCGGAGATTCTAGACAGGGGAGCCTCTTGCTCCCTCCATGACGCATGAAAAGATTGAAGAGTCTTACTCCGGACTCTAAACGGAGGACCTTGTGGGAGTTGACCCCACGTTAGGATAGATTTGTTTAAGTTGTTTGAGTCAAAAACTCTCTTTAATTTTGTTAATTAGCTCGTCATGGATGAATGTAATAATTTAGACTTGATCTCCATTCATTCCGTCATAATTTTATGCTGACCAATTGAAATTTTCTGCAGAAATCGCAAAGTACACGGCGTGCATTCACAAATGCACGGCGTGCACTCCACTACAAAATTCAGCAATGAAAAGCCTGTAAGCAAACACGGCGTGCATCTTTATGCCGCACGCCGTGCATCTTGAATGAGAATTCTACAGGAAACCTGCACGCCGTGCACATCGGAAACGCACGCCGTGCAGCTGGAGCTATTTGGTCCGAATTTTGTCTGGAACCATGCATGCCGTGCACCTATAAAGTGCACGACGTGCACCTGGGCGATTCAAGATTTGCAAAAGACCTGGAAAGGTGCACGCCGTGCACCTACAAATGCACGCCGTGCACTTTTAAGTGAAATTCGAAATATAAAAGCCCGAATGCACGGCCTAGAACCCTAACCCTAGCAGCCGTGCACTCTCTACCCTAGCAGATCTATCAGCGCCGAGTGCCCGTTCCCTGCTCCGCCGCCAGCCGCCGTGCAACCATCTACCGCTCGGCCGTGCATTTCCGCACGCCGCCGACCTCCACCAGCCCAACTCCAACCCACCTCCATTTCCGGCCGTGCATTTCCGCCCCAAGCCCCCTCTCCCGCTCATCTGCTCGCAGCTCCGCCGCAAGCAGTAGGCAAGCAGCAAGCAAGCAGCAAGCCACCGCAAGCATCAAGCAAGCAGCCAAGCAGCCGCCTAGCAACCAGCAAGAAGCCGCCAAGCAGCCCTCGCAACAGTCCGTCGCACCTCCGCCTCCACGCCGAGCTGAGCAGCCGCAATCGCCCCCTTCTTTTCCACAAACCGCACAGCAGTCGTGCAGATTTTAGGCTTCCCCAAATCTGCAGGTGCACGCCGTGCATCTCACAGACACGCCATGCAACTGCTCGCCAGAGACAAGTTCCTGTGTATTCTTCCTTTCATCTCATGGCACCAACAAAACGCAAAGCTAGCAGCCGTCCGGCATACCACATTGCACCTGAAGCAGGACCTTCTGCATCAAGAACGCCAACGTTTGTACCTTCCACGCAGTTCGCAGTCAAGCCTGAGGAGGACGCAGATTATCAGTTTCTAATTACTAGGCGCGTTCTCCCCTCAAGGTACATGTGCAAAGAAGCAGTGGCCAAGCTGGGATTCAAAGACGAGGTAGAACGCCATTTAAAATTCTTGGGCCTTGAATACCTCTACACTCGGGTTACAAAAACCTACCCCCGGTTGGTATACGAGTTTCTTACTACCCTCAAAGCCGAGGGTGATCGTTTTCATATCCCGTTTCAGAAAATCAGTTTCCGTCTGTTGGATAAAGAGTTCTGCATGAGTCTAGAACGGTTCTGTACTTTACTTAAATGCAATTTTGGTGGTTACACTGATTATCCTTCATCTTTCAATAGTGATCTGTTTTGGTCTGAAATCACTTCTGATACGATGCATAAGGCACGGAATGCAAGGGCTTCCAGCATACATAACCCCATTTTTCGTGTACTTCATCGTCTCCTCAGCACATGACCTTTTGCAAAGAATGAAACACAGGGTGTTGTAGGAAAGACTGATCTGTTCTTTCTGTGGTGTGTGGTACAAAACAAGCGCATCAGTTCAGGTTACTACATAATGTGCAAGCTGCTTGAAACAAAGAAGCAAAAGAAGAGGGAAGCGGGTGATATCATGTGTGGCGGGGTCATTAGCCTTCTTGCTATGCAGTTGGGGTTGCAGATAGGCGACCTTGAACCTGCACCGGGAAAGAATCTCGTGGACATTACCTATCTTATTTCTTGTGGTCTGATCTCCAGACATGGCAACAGCGAGTCACGGTTCAAAGTTCATATCACAAAGACCCAGTTTGTCATTATCCCGGATGCCAGCCGTAATGACATTAGAGACAAAGCAACCTGGAAAGTGCAGCTTCAGCCAAAAAATGAAGAAGGGACACCCGTTGGGGGTGCCAGCAGTTCGACACCAGCACCCACTCCAACAGTGCCCACACCACAGCCACCGTCCACTGGTACTCAGACTGAGTATGGCTGGACGATGCCAGATGTTCAGCATCTCTTCACATACGTAGAGCGGCGTTTTGATCACTTGGACACCCGCCTGGACCAGATGAGTGCGATTAATGAGACCAGGTTCGACCATTGGAGTACACAGTACTCCGCTGTGTATGATATGGTAAACCGCATGGACGCGTGGCATATCTCACAGGGCCACTACCCAGCGCCCCAATCTTACCAGTCCCCGTCCCGTCAGGAGACGACAGCCCCCGATGCCCCACAACATCCGTTTACTGAAGAACAACAGCGTCAGCACGATCAGCAAGAGATCAACGACATCGTCAACCAGTTCCTCCCAGACCTAGGAGGTGGCGGACCATTCTTCTGATATCACTCTTTCCAGGTATCCGGTGTAAACTCCTAAAGTTTGGATAACGCAGTGAGGACACTGCTGATTTCACGCTTAGGGGGGAACATCCGGACGGTATCTTAGTTAACTTTTATTTTCCATGCTATTTGCTTCTTGTCATTTGTTTTCGTACTTTTGTTCTGTTGTCTTCTTAGTTGTTGTCTTTTCTTTCTGTTGGCAAAATCTAATACAAAATGAGATTCATCCTTTTTATGTGGAAAGAACTCCCTTGCTTAACTGTTCGTCCTCTCTTGATGAGAAATTTTCAATTGAAGAAGTGTGAAAAACATGCATCAATCAAATGAAACCTTGAAACCATCAACATGTATTTAACTCCAGTGTATGCTTCTAGCCTGATTATTCACCTTTAACATCCCTGATTGTTTAAAACGTGTAATGGTATCATTTTTGTGAATACAGTCAACTGTACAACATCATTTAGAATACGGGATGACCTTGCCAAGCTCTCAGTGCATATGCAAACTTTCTTTCAATGAAATTTTTTTCAAAACAGATGAATGAAATCTAGTTAATGTTGCATTACTGTTGACTCTCCTTGAAAATATATATATATATATATATATATATATATATATATATATATATATATATATATATATATATATATATATTTACCCCATAAAAGATGGCTAAACCGCCCACATACCATGCTAGCCTAGTGTAAGTCCGATCTGGCAATGATGGTTAGGTGGTATGTCTTAAAAGAGGGTAAAATACCCCAACCGTCACTCCTCGTGTGCATAAGCCTACATTAGCAGCCGAGTGCTGGAGCCCCCAATCTTTGATCTTATCTTTTCTGAAAACAAAAGGGGAAAGAGGAAGAGTACAGCAAAAATTGTAATTTTTCAACTATGATTTCATCCTTTGTTATCCTTAATAGTTGAGAGTAAGAGTTGCACATCTACTGATTGTTTGGCTTGGTCATCCAAACTCTACCTAGTGTTGTTTGATTGATTATTTCATTGAAATTGATGCAAACCCTGCTGAACTAAAATCTTTTTCTGGGGTGTTCGAGTTGAATCGATGGCTGTGAGCATAAACGTGTTGATCATGGTTGGTTTGGTTTTATGCATATCTTTCATTTCATTTGACCTAATCATGTTCTTCGCAATTCTTCAATTGTTTTTCCCATGCTCTTTTTGCTTGAGGACAAGCAATGGTTTAAGCTTAGGGGGATTTGTTGTGTGATTCGTATATCATCTTTTCTACATATATTCACACACAAATTTGGTTCTTTCTAGCATAATTCAGTCTCTTTTGTATTAGTTTTGCCATCTTTTAGCTTCTCTACACGTCCCATAACTTGTATTGCAATATTGCCACAAAAAGGATTAATTTTAGATGATTTTTCTACAGAAACAGGGAAATGCACGGCGTGCACCTCTAGAATGCACGGCGTGCACCATTTCAGACGGATCATTTGGCTGAAACAGCAAAGTGCACGGCGTGCAATCTCCAGACGCACGCCGTGCAACACTCCAGAGGAATCCGTTCAGTCCAGAAAAGAGAATGCACGGCGTGCACCTCCAAAATGCACGGCGTGCACCTGGGACGGAATTTACTGAAAACAACCTGTAAGGTTGCACGGCGTGCAACTCCTCAACGCACGCCGTGCACAGATCAGCCAGTTACAACTGCCTTGCAAATGCACGGCGTGCACCTCCAAAGTGCACGGCGTGCACCTGTCAGTTTCAGAATTCCGAATTTTCAGAACACGACTTTAAAAGAAAGAGGGAAGGAATGGGACGGTTACGTTCGACCATTTAGGAAGTTTTTCTCGTCCCAAAGGCAGAGGAGAGCAGAGCAAGGCGATTTTGGAGGAACTAAGGTGGTTTCTTGAGCAAAGAAGCCATTTCTTCTTCCCCACTTCTCCATTGTCTTCCCCAAGGTGCAGCAAAGCTTCTCCAACTCCGTGCAGCTTCTCGGGAGAGGAGTTGGGCCGTCTTGGAGCAGCTAAAGGAAGGGAGTCTCGTCCTAAAGCCGGATTCCTTACCCCTTGTGGTTACACCTTTGGTTCTTTTTACTTTTCCTCCCCAAAACGATGTCTAGCATTGAGAATTCTGTAGAAATCTTGCTGTACACAGTTATGGACAAGTAGATCCTTTTTCTTGGGCATGGGAGAGTAACTCCCATGCCATAGCATGTTTTGAACAAGTAATTTCGTACTAAATGCAATTGTTTCTTGCTTCTCTACCTTAAAGGCGTCGGTAACTTTTTTTCCTTGCATGTATCGTTGGCCGCCATATATGCACGATTTCTGCTTTCTTGCTTAGTTTGAGAAAACAAGTAGGTTTGTATGGAGACGTCCTTTTTGGCAACTTTTCTTCTTCTACGAGAGTAGGGAAGAATGAGTTGAAGGATCTGTTTGTGATCATATACGATATCCATGCACGAGAGTGCTGTTTTGAGTTATGGTCGTTGCAGTTACACCGGGAGGTGAGCTGTAACACATCTTTTCCTAGAAACTTGACCTTTTGCATGTTTAAATTGCTTTGTTCTTTGTTTGCTATGGCATATGAGTGAAATCCTAATGTCCAAGATCCATTAACTCTGAATTCGAACGTTCCTCGTAATCTTAGTTTGTTGATAAAAATATGAAATTTCTTGTAGTTAAAACCAAATCTTTTATGCTTTTGGAACAGATCTTTCTACCCCTCTAAAACCGATCTAGATTGTTGAACTTTAGTACTGCTGCGTTCAATTAAGTTATCGTTAGCTCCTCGTGTTCGACCTCGACTACAACTACTCTTGTATACTTGCGAGATATAGCTAGTTGAGTAAAAGATCATCTTCATGATTGAAACTCGTTAGTGTAAACAACCAACAGTAACCATGAATCCAACTTCATGTTTAAAAAGCTTGATCACCGGCCAACATCCTGGCCACGTCCAATTGTAGGAACTATGCCCCTACCATCTTGAGGCTAAGACGAAACTCCCTTGACTCATATTTCATGTTTTTCTTTGCTGTAACAATGTTTCCTGAGTTTTGACTCCATTACCCCGTTTTCTTGCATATTATATTGATGCTTAAGGTTTAAGGGCCTATGCACACAAAAGGTTATATTCCTAACTTCAAATCATCATCACAAACTCACTAAAGCTCTATTTTTAGTGTTTCCCCTACCTTTGATGGATATGTGCTTTTCCAACCCATTGGCCATGGAGGCAGTTTGTGTTAGCTCCATTTTGGCTCACCGTGACCTTTTCTTGAGGTCAATGGACGCAACTTCACGAACTGATCCCTACATGTACTTCTCCTGGTATTGGTTTCCTGAGAAACACATGCTTTAAGTCGAATTCTAGAGCTTCGTTTGAAGCCTTCAAAGCCCGAATGAAGAAGATGATCCAGCATACCAGGTGGTATCTTTTTGATAGTGCCCATGTTATACATATTATTTTTTTACATTGATAAGGGGAAGATTTATACTTTCTTTTCTTATCTTGATAAAACCATGCTATTATTGAAATTGTATTTTGATAGAGGTACCTTTCATGTCAGTATAGTTGCCTTTGACATGCAAGGACATACCAGTAGTATCGAAATGCACATTTACTCAGTTTCTAGAGTTTCCAAAAAGGTTTTAAAATGTCTTTTTTGTGCTCTGATTGGTCAGAACATATAATACCTATAACTAATTACCTATATGTTAGAAAAACTAGTTTAGATTTTCATTGGAAAGGTCTTGAAATGAGGAACATCCTTGACCCATTACCATATCCTATTTTCCAACATAAATCCCCTATCTCTAAGAGAACCCTAGATGTGTGTTAATGACATGTAATTAGTTGATGATTATGCTATATACAAGATAGTTAGGGTTGGATCAAGAATCTAGACATCAGTGATATCCCTCCTCAAGTAAAGATGAGTGGTCATGTACACTGAGTACTAAATTAAGGTTCATGGTATATATTAATCACATATATATTCATAAAGCCTCAACTAAAGTATGAGTAGAGTAGTACTCATTATATGCTAATGAAAAACCATGCTTATGCTAAGAATTTGCATTTTCTAATGTTTCCATGTTTATGATTTCAACCAAAATATTATGTAGCACTGCCATGCTAATGAATCAAGGAATTAGGACACTCATGTTTAATGAATTAAGAGATCATGTTATGCTTATATAGTCCTCTCAATCATGTTTAAGTGAGCCTTATTTGGCCTCATGAGCTCTGTGGGAGTACTATGTGAGCCTTAATCGACCTTATGTGAGCCTGAACTGGCCTTATGAGCACTGTGGTGTATTTAGGAGAGTGACTATATCAACTCAAGTAAAAGTCCAATTTATTAAGAAATCATGTCAAGTTAATCAAGTTCTCACATAATATGTTAATCATGTTAAGTAATTATGTTTCAAGTTCTCACACAAGTTTTTACGTTGCTTTGCATGGATGGGGATGAGATTTGTGAAGAGTAGAAGAGGATTATAACTCTAGGATAAGGACATGGTGGATCTAATATAAGACTAGGAGCACCTTGGTGGGATTCTATTATCCACCTCAGTTAGTTGTATGTTTTAAGATATAGTTGTTTATGCTTAGGTTTCTGAACAATGTCTTCAGGTTGTATTATTTTTTTGTACTTTTTTTAGAATGAGAATGAAAAAGTATGTCCTATGATGGTCATCATTTCAATTATTTCTGATGCATGATATTCAACGTATATGCCACCTAATTAATATTATGAATTATGAATTTATGCTTGTGCTATGTGTATGTGTGCAAATTTGGAGTGTTACAATACCTCACCCTCCATTTGAGGTACAAATAAATTAGTTGGTACCAGTGGCAGAGTCAGGTACAGGACACCTGATGCATGTGCCTCACCTTCGATTTGAGGTAAAAATAAACTAGTTAGTAGTAGCAGTGGAGCCATCCACATGCCACCTGAGGCATGTACTCACCTTCTATTTGAGGCAAAAATAAACTAATTTTTTGCAGTAGTGGAGCAATGTATAGGCCGCTTGAGGCACGTGCCTCACCCTCGCTTTGAGGTAAAATTAGACTAGTTGGTAGTAATTGCAAAGCCACGTACAGACTGCATGAGGCGTGTGCCTCACCCTCCATTTGAGGTAAAATTAGACTAGTTGGTAGCAGTAGCAAAGTCACGTACAGACTGCATGAGCATGTGCCTCACCCTTCATTTGAGATAAAATAAACTAGTTGGTAGCAGTAGAGGAACCACATATAGGTTGTCTGAGGCATGTGCCTCACCCTCCATTTGAGGTAAAAATAAACTAGTTGGTGGCAGGGGTGGAGCCACACATAGGCCATCTGAGGCATGTGCCTCACCCTCTATTTGAGGTAAAAATAAACTAACTGGTAGTAGTGGAAGAGCCATGTAGTAGAAGTGGTAGAACCACGCACATGCCACTTGAGGCATCTGTCTCACTCTCCATTTGAGGTAAAAATAAATTAGTTGGTAGCTGCGACAGAGCCACATACATGCCGCATGATGCATGTATGTGTCTCACCCTCTATTTGAGATAATAAAAAACTAGTTGGTAGTAGCGGCAGAGCCACGTACAGGCCGTCTGAGACATGTGCCTCACCCTCCACTTGAGGTAAAATTAAACTTGTTAGTATAAAAGCCTTTCAAATTAAAATTGGTCGGCCAGTGTGACATGGTGTAAGAGTTGTAAATTCTCAACCCTCTTGAATCGCATAAGACATCTATACTAGTGCCATACCTATCAGAATCTTAATGGCCATGCTCATGGGTACAAGGTTGCCATAGAGCTAGGCTCCACGTGCTTGGTCCAAATCAAATTTACAAACAATAATTGGATAATTTACCTCACTAAATTGTATGTAGGGCGATGACAGATGAAAAAAATAAAATCATTAATAAGTGGAAATTCATAAATTGGATAATGTTTATGTATCATTAGATTTGTCAAGTCATGTGTGGTTAACGGGTTTAAACCCACATTGCCTGCATGTGGAGATGTCACCCATATATAAGTTATCAGGCTACATACTCCTACTATCATCAATTGGTCATGGGATGGAACCCCAACTGAATTGTATATTAGGCCATATTGGCCCCCCTTTGGTTTCTGCCCAATATGTGGTATCAGAGCTAGGTTAGGACTTGGGATTTTACACCTTTATGAAATACAATGTTGGGTTGTGCACCCGTTTAATTGGTGTAATTAATTGCCTCTCTAGGGGGACTTCATGGGATCACACATAATGGTGGATATTTGTTAAGTCATGTGTGATAAATGGGTTTAATCCCACATTGCCAACATGTGAAGATGTGGACCCATATATAATTTATCAGACTACTACTCTCACTGCCAATTGATTTTGAAATTGAACTCCAACTGAATTATATATTGGGTTGTATTGTCCTCCCTTCAGCTTCTCCCCAATAACTATTGATTTACACGTGAATGTGAAAAATATGCATACTTCACAGGAACAAACATGTATGTAATTTCAAGTCATCAACAATTAGATTCAAGTGGTTGTATTTAACTATGTTTAATTATGTCAACTGGATATATATTTTCATAGAAATGTTATTGTGATGACCTGGATTCTCTATCATTCATGTGGCGTACATCTTGACTTATTTGCTTCTCTATTGTACTCAACAACCTCCCTCACCTTTACTTTGATAATTTGAGGCACCTCATGCTCAATTGACGAGTTATCTTCAATTAAACATCACTTTGATTTTATACATGACTCTAATTTGAGTTTTGAATTAAGTGTCATGCTTTTTTTTATTACCATCCACTTGCAATAAAATTTAAAACACATTAATGAGTTCTCATTACCAAGAAATGTAGGTCATATTGTACTGGATTCAATCGTGAATCTAATAGTTCAAATATCAACTCAATCGGACGTTCATAGCTCAAGATACGTCTAGTTGAATATTGACTTTTAATCTTTGTTTTGATATTTATTTAATAGTTCCTTTTGCCCAATTGGGCCTCTATTGGAGGGCGTGGCCCAATTAAGAGGGCACCCCCTTGGTGTTTCTAGCAATCTGACCCTCTTTTATTTTGACCAATCACAATATATGAATGCAACCCCGATTAGCCTAAACCTTTAGATTACCCCTCCCATAGCTCGCCTCCAAGATCAACGACTGAACAATCATCTTACTCCTTCATACAATCCCAGTGCAAAGAATGTCAGCCACCACCTACCCCCCTACTTTGGTGCCACCATCTTCGACCCTTTTGATGCATAATTGGCACCCATCTTCCTATAAAGCACCTCCTCGAACTCCTCCCTCATTCTTTTTCACCCTTCGTGAACCCTAGACCCCCCTTCTCATCTCCTTCCTTCTCCATATCTCACTGATACTACCGAGAGTTTGATTTTGGGGATTTTTCCCCTGGCCTCTTTCATCACCAACCGACCGCGGCTCCAGGACTGCCGCTCGTCTTTGAGTTTGGGCGTCTGCTTCATGCTTGATGGGGTGGCCTTTACCCCTTCCCGCCCTCACTGTTGGAGATGTCTGCTATTGTAGCATTGGGCAAGCATGCAGGGAGGCACCTCATGAGGATGAGTGATAGTGACCCTCGTATCTTCCTGGGTCCATAGTAAACCATGAATCAACGACCAAGATGGCCCTCTCTCTCCCCCTCTTTTCTACATTGGGTGTTGTTTGGGGCGGTGGTGGCCTGCGTCCATGGGACCCGACTATAAGTGGCTAGTAGCAACGTGGCTAGTCAGCATGAACCAGGCTCACCCACGAGCCACCCCCAGGCCTGAGTGATCGAGCCGGCCCAATTGAGGCCCTTTTGGGTAAATCCTCCCAAAAATTTAGTATTTAGTTTCTTGATCTTAAAACCCTCATAACTCCCTTGGTAATAATCCAAATACCCTGATGTTATATATGGTATTGAATAGAAAAATGCCATCTTTGTAATGAGACTATCACATATTATTAATTTTGTCTCTATCTCCCATGTATTATTGTTAATGCATCTCGTATGAGTATGTTGATGTTAATGACTCTTGAGCATGTTTTTACCTTGTATCCTTATGGGCCCTAATTACTCTTTTTTTGGTCCCTAATTACTCTAATCCCTTAAATTAGTAAGTTTAGTTCACTCTTGCTATGTTATAGATCTTGGACCATCTACATGAACCCTAGTGATCACCTTAACCTTCTATGGCTAGCTTTGCTAAAAATATGGCTCTTTATGTGTTTAACGATGCAAGTGAATCATATATGGAGTCTTGGTCCTATTTTCTCATCATGTAATGGTTGAATTTCGAATTTAGTAATCTTCCTAATGTATATTCTATGTTTGACTAAGGACTTATGGCCTTTTGACAAGATGTAACTCATGTGACCTAAAAAACTCACATTTGTACACTATGATGCCCTATTATATGATGTTTTGTACTTATAGCCTTGCATCCTTAATCTTTATGAAGTGTGGAACCCAAGTGCTCAAACCTATATTATGAACCTCAAATCAGTCCTTAAAATGCCTTGTAAGATGAATTGCATGGTATCGTACTCATATGCATTCATGACTTGTATATGACAACTAATGTAATGTGAATTTATTTATTGATTGTTTGACTCAAATCTTGCATGGATGACCCTCTAATGATTACCATACTATCTTAGACTATAAATCAATATAATCACCATGTTTTATATCTACGTCCTAACTTCTACTACTTAATGCTTCTATGACTTGGATATGTGATACTATTGCATTGAACGAATCTGATATAGCTAACTATGATCTTGCATGAATAGACCATGATGTATTCTAAATGTCATTCTTCCCCTACTTCTAAATAAGACCTCATTCTTATCTAGTATTACTCATGATGTGGATGTATCACCTAGACCTAAGATGTTGATGTAACCCTTGAACTATGATTGATTGTTTGCATGCACGTATGGAACATTGGACCTAAATTGATCTATTTGAAACCTAGTTCTAGGGAAACTTTCACATGACTCATATGATGCTTAACTTATCTTTTTTTTTTGGTGAACATGATGCTTAACTTATCATACAATAGAAATCTAAAACTCGATATGTATCTTTTGCATCTTAGGTCCACTTGGGCTGGACCACCTCTAGAGGTCTTATCATATCTTGCTCACTACTCTTAAGGTACGCTTACTCTTGACCCTACTATGGTATTGGCTTGTTTGTATGTATGCTCGTATAAATGCTTAGCTAGTTAATTACTTGTTTGAGCTACTTGTTCCCTATGATTAGTGTGTTCGTTTTGCTTGAAATATGCTGAACAAACATTGAACATAATTAAACTTGTCCATTATACAAACCTAGTGTACCTGCCTGTATTCTTGGGGTAACGACACAAGGTTGGGTGCCTTACTTGAGATGTCAAGATAAGGCGGACCATGTCGATAAAAGGGTAGATAATCTTGAGCACCCTCACAGACCCTTCTAATGGGAAGTTGGTCAATGGCCATAATATGTTGTTGAGTATAATGGAAATACACCTAAAATATGCTTTGGATAAAAGAATGTTGTTAGTGGTTCTCACCTTGTTTCATCTTATTTCTTATATGATGTTTCTAGCCAAGCAAACTTTTATAGTACTCTTAAACTATTTACATACCTTTTCATAACATACTTAATGCTTTAGCATTAATACATTTTGTTTATCACTTTTGTATTTGCCAAATGAAGATCCACTGCACTCAAGACTCTAAGATCTAAAATACAATACAAATGGGTATGATTGAATCTAGATATGGGTACATACCTCTTATATCCATATTTAATATCTTGTTGTCTTGTTGTTATTGCCTTTTCATATATATTGCTTGTGTGAAACTATGTGCCATTTTATGGACGGGCGCCCAAACCCTGTTGCCACTGACTCTGTAATCAGTGGGGGTAGGGTGAGGGTAACAAACAGTTTTATGACAAATGGTACCAGAGCAAAACACATAGGCCTTTATATATGTTTGAGGCATAAAACATCCTAAGAACCCATAAAGGACTAAAAATCCTTTCCTCAAAGTTTAGAGTTTTCTAGCATCTCATCTCTTCTTTAAGGACCACCTAAGCCACCCAAGTATATGTTGATTAGGTAGACTCCTCATCTCCTCATGTGATTCTTCTCTCATGACTATTAATCACATGAATCCTCGATTTGGGTAGCTTATGCATAGGGAAAATAAAATTTATTTGAAAATATGAAAGTTGATTTAGAAAATAATGCCATGATCTGTCTTTAAATTGAAAACCCTATTTGACGTATGAAATTACTCTTGGAAGCAATGTACTCATATCTAGAGTTTATGAAACTCAGTGTTACCAGACCAAGTATAAGTTCTTTCTATGTTTGAGGTAAATTTGTTATGGTGAAAGATGGTGGAACTCAAGTTTTACACCTCATGATTGATGAGGTCTCTATTGATTAAACCCATGTTGCCCTATTGTTGATTAAACCTCAAACATAATTAGGAAAATATTCCCCTATTTTGACTTATACCATGATTATGCTTGACATAATGATGCCCTTGGATTCATGATTTTGATGATAAACCTGATACCTAATGCATTTTCCCTATTGATTGCTATGCTTCCATGTAATCTTGATTTTGACATGAAACTATGATCTTGGACCCTTGATCTTTCCCTATTATACTCATACTCTTGTGATGCTCTAATTGACTAGCCAATTTACAAATTTACCCTTACCTTGATCTTAAAAGGAAGGGAATTCTACTATGACTTTGAACTTGCAAAATATCGAGATATGGTTGCCCTATTATGATCTTGATGTTTGACTCATGATCTTGTAAAATATGACTTGGTAGTTGATACTCACCCTATTCAGATTTTGACATGAAACTATGATCTTGGACCCTTGATCTTTCCCTATTATACTCATACTCTTGTGATGCTCTAATTGACTAGCCAATTTACAAATTTACCCTTACCTTGATCTTAAAAGGAAGGGAATTCTACTATGACTTTGAACTTGCAAAATATCGAGATATGGTTGCCCTATTATGATCTTGATGTTTGACTCATGATCTTGTAAAATATGACTCATCTCTGTCAACAACTATACTCTCCATTTCTTCTTCCCCACTTCTCCATTGTCTTCCCCAAGGTGCAGCAAAGCTTCTCCAACTCCGTGCAGCTTCTCGGGAGAGGAGTTGGGCCGTCTTGGAGCAGCTAAAGGAAGGGAGTCTCGTCCTAAAGCCGGATTCCTTACCCCTTGTGGTTACACCTTTGGTTCTTTTTACTTTTCCTCCCCAAAACGATGTCTAGCATTGAGAATTCTGTAGAAATCTTGCTGTACACAGTTATGGACAAGTAGATCCTTTTTCTTGGGCATGGGAGAGTAACTCCCATGCCATAGCATGTTTTGAACAAGTAATTTCGTACTAAATGCAATTGTTTCTTGCTTCTCTACCTTAAAGGTGTCGGTAACTTTTTTTCCTTGCATGTATCGTTGGCCGCCATATATGCACGATTTCTGCTTTCTTGCTTAGTTTGAGAAAACAAGTAGGTTTGTATGGAGACGTCCTTTTTGGCAACTTTTCTTCTTCTACGAGAGTAGGGAAGAATGAGTTGAAGGATCTGTTTGTGATCATATACGATATCCATGCACGAGAGTGCTGTTTTGAGTTATGGTCGTTGCAGTTACACCGGGAGGTGAGCTGTAACACATCTTTTCCTAGAAACTTGACCTTTTGCATGTTTAAATTGCTTTGTTCTTTGTTTGCTATGGCATATGAGTGAAATCCTAATGTCCAAGATCCATTAACTCTGAATTCGAACGTTCCTCGTAATCTTAGTTTGTTGATAAAAATATGAAATTTCTTGTAGTTAAAACCAAATCTTTTATGCTTTTGGAACAGATCTTTCTACCCCTCTAAAACCGATCTAGATTGTTGAACTTTAGTACTGCTGCGTTCAATTAAGTTATCGTTAGCTCCTCGTGTTCGACCTCGACTACAACTACTCTTGTATACTTGCGAGATATAGCTAGTTGAGTAAAAGATCATCTTCATGATTGAAACTCGTTAGTGTAAACAACCAACAGTAACCATGAATCCAACTTCATGTTTAAAAAGCTTGATCACCGGCCAACATCCTGGCCACGTCCAATTGTAGGAACTATGCCCCTACCATCTTGAGGCTAAGACGAAACTCCCTTGACTCATATTTCATGTTTTTCTTTGCTGTAACAATGTTTCCTGAGTTTTGACTCCATTACCCCGTTTTCTTGCATATTATATTGATGCTTAAGGTTTAAGGGCCTATGCACACAAAAGGTTATATTCCTAACTTCAAATCATCATCACAAACTCACTAAAGCTCTATTTTTAGTGTTTCCCCTACCTTTGATGGATATGTGCTTTTCCAACCCATTGGCCATGGAGGCAGTTTGTGTTAGCTCCATTTTGGCTCACCGTGACCTTTTCTTGAGGTCAATGGACGCAACTTCACGAACTGATCCCTACATGTACTTCTCCTGGTATTGGTTTCCTGAGAAACACATGCTTTAAGTCGAATTCTAGAGCTTCGTTTGAAGCCTTCAAAGCCCGAATGAAGAAGATGATCCAGCATACCAGGTGGTATCTTTTTGATAGTGCCCATGTTATACATATTATTTTTTTACATTGATAAGGGGAAGATTTATACTTTCTTTTCTTATCTTGATAAAACCATGCTATTATTGAAATTGTATTTTGATCGAGGTACCTTTCATGTCAGTATAGTTGCCTTTGACATGCAAGGACATACCAGTAGTATCGAAATGCACATTTACTCAGTTTCTAGAGTTTCCAAAAAGGTTTTAAAATGTCTTTTTTGTGCTCTGATTGGTCAGAACATATAATACCTATAACTAATTACCTATATGTTAGAAAAACTAGTTTAGATTTTCATTGGAAAGGTCTTGAAATGAGGAACATCCTTGACCCATTACCATATCCTATTTTCCAACATAAATCCCCTATCTCTAAGAGAACCCTAGATGTGTGTTAATGACATGTAATTAGTTGATGATTATGCTATATACAAGATAGTTAGGGTTGGATCAAGAATCTAGACATCAGTGATATCCCTCCTCAAGTAAAGATGAGTGGTCATGTACACTGAGTACTAAATTAAGGTTCATGGTATATATTAATCACATATATATTCATAAAGCCTCAACTAAAGTATGAGTAGAGTAGTACTCATTATATGCTAATGAAAAACCATGCTTATGCTAAGAATTTGCATTTTCTAATGTTTCCATGTTTATGATTTCAACCAAAATATTATGTAGCACTGCCATGCTAATGAATCAAGGAATTAGGACACTCATGTTTAATGAATTAAGAGATCATGTTATGCTTATATAGTCCTCTCAATCATGTTTAAGTGAGCCTTATTTGGCCTCATGAGCTCTGTGGGAGTACTATGTGAGCCTTAATCGACCTTATGTGAGCCTGAACTGGCCTTATGAGCACTGTGGTGTATTTAGGAGAGTGACTATATCAACTCAAGTAAAAGTCCAATTTATTAAGAAATCATGTCAAGTTAATCAAGTTCTCACATAATATGTTAATCATGTTAAGTAATTATGTTTCAAGTTCTCACACAAGTTTTTACGTTGCTTTGCATGGATGGGGATGAGATTTGTGAAGAGTAGAAGAGGATTATAACTCTAGGATAAGGACATGGTGGATCTAATATAAGACTAGGAGCACCTTGGTGGGATTCTATTATCCACCTCAGTTAGTTGTATGTTTTAAGATATAGTTGTTTATGCTTAGGTTTCTGAACAATGTCTTCAGGTTGTATTATTTTTTTGTACTTTTTTTAGAATGAGAATGAAAAAGTATGTCCTATGATGGTCATCATTTCAATTATTTCTGATGCATGATATTCAACGTATATGCCACCTAATTAATATTATGAATTATGAATTTATGCTTGTGCTATGTGTATGTGTGCAAATTTGGAGTGTTACAATACCTCACCCTCCATTTGAGGTACAAATAAATTAGTTGGTAGCAGTGGCAGAGTCAGGTACAGGACACCTGATGCATGTGCCTCACCTTCGATTTGAGGTAAAAATAAACTAGTTAGTAGTAGCAGTGGAGCCATCCACATGCCACCTGAGGCATGTACTCACCTTCTATTTGAGGCAAAAATAAACTAATTTTTTGCAGTAGTGGAGCAATGTATAGGCCGCTTGAGGCACGTGCCTCACCCTCGCTTTGAGGTAAAATTAGACTAGTTGGTAGTAATTGCAAAGCCACGTACAGACTGCATGAGGCGTGTGCCTCACCCTCCATTTGAGGTAAAATTAGACTAGTTGGTAGCAGTAGCAAAGTCACGTACAGACTGCATGAGCATGTGCCTCACCCTTCATTTGAGATAAAATAAACTAGTTGGTAGCAGTAGAGGAACCACATATAGGTTGTCTGAGGCATGTGCCTCACCCTCCATTTGAGGTAAAAATAAACTAGTTGGTGGCAGGGGTGGAGCCACACATAGGCCATCTGAGGCATGTGCCTCACCCTCTATTTGAGGTAAAAATAAACTAACTGGTAGTAGTGGAAGAGCCATGTAGTAGAAGTGGTAGAACCACGCACATGCCACTTGAGGCATCTGTCTCACTCTCCATTTGAGGTAAAAATAAATTAGTTGGTAGCTGCGACAGAGCCACATACATGCCGCATGATGCATGTATGTGTCTCACCCTCTATTTGAGATAATAAAAAACTAGTTGGTAGTAGCGGCAGAGCCACGTACAGGCCGTCTGAGACATGTGCCTCACCCTCCACTTGAGGTAAAATTAAACTTGTTAGTATAAAAGCCTTTCAAATTAAAATTGGTCGGCCAGTGTGACATGGTGTAAGAGTTGTAAATTCTCAACCCTCTTGAATCGCATAAGACATCTATACTAGTGCCATACCTATCAGAATCTTAATGGCCATGCTCATGGGTACAAGGCTGCCATAGAGCTAGGCTCCACGTGCTTGGTCCAAATCAAATTTACAAACAATAATTGGATAATTTACCTCACTAAATTGTATGTAGGGCGATGACAGATGAAAAAAATAAAATCATTAATAAGTGGAAATTCATAAATTGGATAATGTTTATGTATCATTAGATTTGTCAAGTCATGTGTGGTTAACGGGTTTAAACCCACATTGCCTGCATGTGGAGATGTCACCCATATATAAGTTATCAGGCTACATACTCCTACTATCATCAATTGGTCATGGGATGGAACCCCAACTGAATTGTATATTAGGCCATATTGGCCCCCCTTTGGTTTCTGCCCAATATGTGGTATCAGAGCTAGGTTAGGACTTGGGATTTTACACCTTTATGAAATACAATGTTGGGTTGTGCACCCGTTTAATTGGTGTAATTAATTGCCTCTCTAGGGGGACTTCATGGGATCACACATAATGGTGGATATTTGTTAAGTCATGTGTGATAAATGGGTTTAATCCCACATTGCCAACATGTGAAGATGTGGACCCATATATAATTTATCAGACTACTACTCTCACTGCCAATTGATTTTGAAATTGAACTCCAACTGAATTATATATTGGGTTGTATTGTCCTCCCTTCAGCTTCTCCCCAATAACTATTGATTTACACGTGAATGTGAAAAATATGCATACTTCACAGGAACAAACATGTATGTAATTTCAAGTCATCAACAATTAGATTCAAGTGGTTGTATTTAACTATGTTTAATTATGTCAACTGGATATATATTTTCATAGAAATGTTATTGTGATGACCTGGATTCTCTATCATTCATGTGGCGTACATCTTGACTTATTTGCTTCTCTATTGTACTCAACAACCTCCCTCACCTTTACTTTGATAATTTGAGGCACCTCATGCTCAATTGACGAGTTATCTTCAATTAAACATCACTTTGATTTTATACATGACTCTAATTTGAGTTTTGAATTAAGTGTCATGCTTTTTTTTATTACCATCCACTTGCAATAAAATTTAGAACACATTAATGAGTTCTCATTACCAAGAAATGTAGGTCATATTGTACTGGATTCAATCGTGAATCTAATAGTTCAAATATCAACTCAATCGGACGTTCATAGCTCAAGATACGTCTAGTTGAATATTGACTTTTAATCTTTGTTTTGATATTTATTTAATAGTTCCTTTTGCCCAATTGGGCCTCTATTGGAGGGCGTGGCCCAATTAAGAGGGCACCCCCTTGGTGTTTCTAGCAATCTGACCCTCTTTTATTTTGACCAATCACAATATATGAATGCAACCCCGATTAGCCTAAACCTTTAGATTACCCCTCCCATAGCTCGCCTCCAAGATCAACGACTGAACAATCATCTTACTCCTTCATACAATCCCAGTGCAAAGAATGTCAGCCACCACCTACCCCCCTACTTTGGTGCCACCATCTTCGACCCTTTTGATGCATAATTGGCACCCATCTTCCTATAAAGCACCTCCTCGAACTCCTCCCTCATTCTTTTTCACCCTTCGTGAACCCTAGACCCCCCTTCTCATCTCCTTCCTTCTCCATATCTCACTGATACTACCGAGAGTTTGATTTTGGGGATTTTTCCCCTGGCCTCTTTCATCACCAACCGACCGCGGCTCCAGGACTGCCGCTCGTCTTTGAGTTTGGGCGTCTGCTTCATGCTTGATGGGGTGGCCTTTACCCCTTCCCGCCCTCACTGTTGGAGATGTCTGCTATTGTAGCATTGGGCAAGCATGCAGGGAGGCACCTCATGAGGATGAGTGATAGTGACCCTCGTATCTTCCTGGGTCCATAGTAAACCATGAATCAACGACCAAGATGGCCCTCTCTCTCCCCCTCTTTTCTACATTGGGTGTTGTTTGGGGCGGTGGTGGCCTGCGTCCATGGGACCCGACTATAAGTGGCTAGTAGCAACGTGGCTAGTCAGCATGAACCAGGCTCACCCACGAGCCACCCCCAGGCCTGAGTGATCGAGCCGGCCCAATTGAGGCCCTTTTGGGTAAATCCTCCCAAAAATTTAGTATTTAGTTTCTTGATCTTAAAACCCTCATAACTCCCTTGGTAATAATCCAAATACCCTGATGTTATATATGGTATTGAATAGAAAAATGCCATCTTTGTAATGAGACTATCACATATTATTAATTTTGTCTCTATCTCCCATGTATTATTGTTAATGCATCTCGTATGAGTATGTTGATGTTAATGACTCTTGAGCATGTTTTTACCTTGTATCCTTATGGGCCCTAATTACTCTTTTTTTGGTCCCTAATTACTCTAATCCCTTAAATTAGTAAGTTTAGTTCACTCTTGCTATGTTATAGATCTTGGACCATCTACATGAACCCTAGTGATCACCTTAACCTTCTATGGCTAGCTTTGCTAAAAATATGGCTCTTTATGTGTTTAACGATGCAAGTGAATCATATATGGAGTCTTGGTCCTATTTTCTCATCATGTAATGGTTGAATTTCGAATTTAGTAATCTTCCTAATGTATATTCTATGTTTGACTAAGGACTTATGGCCTTTTGACAAGATGTAACTCATGTGACCTAAAAAACTCACATTTGTACACTATGATGCCCTATTATATGATGTTTTGTACTTATAGCCTTGCATCCTTAATCTTTATGAAGTGTGGAACCCAAGTGCTCAAACCTATATTATGAACCTCAAATCAGTCCTTAAAATGCCTTGTAAGATGAATTGCATGGTATCGTACTCATATGCATTCATGACTTGTATATGACAACTAATGTAATGTGAATTTATTTATTGATTGTTTGACTCAAATCTTGCATGGATGACCCTCTAATGATTACCATACTATCTTAGACTATAAATCAATATAATCACCATGTTTTATATCTACGTCCTAACTTCTACTACTTAATGCTTCTATGACTTGGATATGTGATACTATTGCATTGAACGAATCTGATATAGCTAACTATGATCTTGCATGAATAGACCATGATGTATTCTAAATGTCATTCTTCCCCTACTTCTAAATAAGACCTCATTCTTATCTAGTATTACTCATGATGTGGATGTATCACCTAGACCTAAGATGTTGATGTAACCCTTGAACTATGATTGATTGTTTGCATGCACGTATGGAACATTGGACCTAAATTGATCTATTTGAAACCTAGTTCTAGGGAAACTTTCACATGACTCATATGATGCTTAACTTATCTTTTTTTTTTGGTGAACATGATGCTTAACTTATCATACAATAGAAATCTAAAACTCGATATGTATCTTTTGCATCTTAGGTCCACTTGGGCTGGACCACCTCTAGAGGTCTTATCATATCTTGCTCACTACTCTTAAGGTACGCTTACTCTTGACCCTACTATGGTATTGGCTTGTTTGTATGTATGCTCGTATAAATGCTTAGCTAGTTAATTACTTGTTTGAGCTACTTGTTCCCTATGATTAGTGTGTTCGTTTTGCTTGAAATATGCTGAACAAACATTGAACATAATTAAACTTGTCCATTATACAAACCTAGTGTACCTGCCTGTATTCTTGGGGTAACGACACAAGGTTGGGTGCCTTACTTGAGATGTCAAGATAAGGCGGACCATGTCGATAAAAGGGTAGATAATCTTGAGCACCCTCACAGACCCTTCTAATGGGAAGTTGGTCAATGGCCATAATATGTTGTTGAGTATAATGGAAATACACCTAAAATATGCTTTGGATAAAAGAATGTTGTTAGTGGTTCTCACCTTGTTTCATCTTATTTCTTATATGATGTTTCTAGCCAAGCAAACTTTTATAGTACTCTTAAACTATTTACATACCTTTTCATAACATACTTAATGCTTTAGCATTAATACATTTTGTTTATCACTTTTGTATTTGCCAAATGAAGATCCACTGCACTCAAGACTCTAAGATCTAAAATACAATACAAATGGGTATGATTGAATCTAGATATGGGTACATACCTCTTATATCCATATTTAATATCTTGTTGTCTTGTTGTTATTGCCTTTTCATATATATTGCTTGTGTGAAACTATGTGCCATTTTATGGACGGGCGCCCAAACCCTGTTGCCACTGACTCTGTAATCAGTGGGGGTAGGGTGAGGGTAACAAACAGTTTTATGACAAATGGTACCAGAGCAAAACACATAGGCCTTTATATATGTTTGAGGCATAAAACATCCTAAGAACCCATAAAGGACTAAAAATCCTTTCCTCAAAGTTTAGAGTTTTCTAGCATCTCATCTCTTCTTTAAGGACCACCTAAGCCACCCAAGTATATGTTGATTAGGTAGACTCCTCATCTCCTCATGTGATTCTTCTCTCATGACTATTAATCACATGAATCCTCGATTTGGGTAGCTTATGCATAGGGAAAATAAAATTTATTTGAAAATATGAAAGTTGATTTAGAAAATAATGCCATGATCTGTCTTTAAATTGAAAACCCTATTTGACGTATGAAATTACTCTTGGAAGCAATGTACTCATATCTAGAGTTTATGAAACTCAGTGTTACCAGACCAAGTATAAGTTCTTTCTATGTTTGAGGTAAATTTGTTATGGTGAAAGATGGTGGAACTCAAGTTTTACACCTCATGATTGATGAGGTCTCTATTGATTAAACCCATGTTGCCCTATTGTTGATTAAACCTCAAACATAATTAGGAAAATATTCCCCTATTTTGACTTATACCATGATTATGCTTGACATAATGATGCCCTTGGATTCATGATTTTGATGATAAACCTGATACCTAATGCATTTTCCCTATTGATTGCTATGCTTCCATGTAATCTTGATTTTGACATGAAACTATGATCTTGGACCCTTGATCTTTCCCTATTATACTCATACTCTTGTGATGCTCTAATTGACTAGCCAATTTACAAATTTACCCTTACCTTGATCTTAAAAGGAAGGGAATTCTACTATGACTTTGAACTTGCAAAATATCGAGATATGGTTGCCCTATTATGATCTTGATGTTTGACTCATGATCTTGTAAAATATGACTTGGTAGTTGATACTCACCCTATTCAGATATGCTTGATGACTAAAGATCAATATGGAATGATGCTCTAGAGTAGCATGGTATTTGACTTATAACTCCCTTAACCTAGGTGACAACTCTATTTGACTACCTCTAAATTTTCATGTTGTTGATTTTTTAGAGTTTAGGAAGGTAACCCCTTCCACTCGATTTTGATTTCTTGACCTAAGTCTTTAATAGGTCAAATCCAAGATGATCTTAATACTCAATCTTGAATCTCAATTTGATGACAAACATGGAAGTATGATGATGTTGACTATAGCTAGTGGTTAAGTCCCTAGAAATACCTAGGCCTAGATCATTCATTAACCATGAATACCATGAAAATAAACTCAATATTGATGCCATGAAATGTTGATAAATGCTCGATAAGTCGATCGATTGTTGTTCGATTGATGAATGACTACCCTAAGGTCTAAGTAGGAACCTAAACCCTAGCTTTTAAATGTTTGAACCTATGACTTCGTCCAAACTTGACTCTCAATATTGAATAATGAAATCTTGACTCATGCTTAATGATATTGATCTCGATATTGGCTTGACTCCTATGACCAACCCATTTGGATCTTGAGATCACCCTCGATATATGACTAATGACCTTCATGTTCCCAAATCTCCAAATTGAAATTATGATTATGCTGATTTGCTCGATTTATGACCTAAGGGTGAGCTCCATGTGGACTAGGGTGGGACCTTCCATTGATGTTGAGCACGACATCACGATGTTGAAATATGATGTTGGTCTTGAAAATGTCAAAATGAAAAATCTCAATCATGGACCCCACCTAGGCCAATGTAGAAGCTAAAACCCTAAAATTTTGGGAATGAAAGTCATGCCTTACTCTTGAACTCTATTTAATTGACCTAATTGTGATATCTCCAAATTGGTGATCTATATGGCAATCCTTACAAATATAAGACTCGTGTGATGATCTTCCCCAATTTGACGATCCATGTGACTATGTGTTGACTTTGATGCTCAATATCTCAACTGGGACTGAGATTGTTTTGGTAACTGGTGATGATACCTTAAGTTACACTGTGATGATTTTGACATTGAAGATGAAATTTCAAATCTTGACTTATAGATTGATTTAATTTTGGGGACAAAATTTCTTTCATGGTGGGGAGGATGTGATGACCTGGATTCTCTATCATTCATGTGATGTAAATCTTGACTTATTTGCTTCTCTATTGTACTCAACAACCTCCCTCACCTTTACTTTGATAATTTGAGGCACTTCATGCTCAATTTATGAGTTATCTTCAATTAAACATCACTTTGTTTTTATACAAGACTCTAATTTAAGTTTTGAATTAAGTGTCATGCTTTTTTTATTACCATCCACTTGCAATCAAATTTGGACCACTTCAATGAGCTCTCATTTCTAAGAAATGTAGGTCATATTTTAGAGGATTCAATCAAGAATCCAACGGTTCAAAAAGAAACTCAATTGGACGTTCATAGCTCAAGATACGACTAGTTGAATATTGACTTTTAATCTTTGTTTTAATCTTGATTTAATAGTTCCTTTTACCCAGTTGGGCCTCTATTGGAGGGTGCGGCCCAATTAAGAGGGCACCCCTCTGGTGTTTCTAGCAATCGAACCTCTTTTGTTTTGACTGATCACAATGCACGGATGCAACCCTGATCAGCCTAAACCTTTAGATTAACCCTCCCACAGCTCACTTCCAAGATCAGCGGGCAAACAATCATCTTGCTCCTCTATACAACCCCAGTGCAAAGAATGCCATCCACCACCTACCCCCTCCTTTGGTGCCACCATCTCCCACCCTTTTGACGCACAATTGGCACCCCTCTTCTTATAAAGCACCTCCCCGAGCTCCTCCCTCATTCTTTTTCACCCTTTGTGAACGCTAGACCCCCCTTCTCATCTCCTTCCTTCTCCCTAGCTCACTGACGTTGTCGGGAGTTTGATTTTGGAGATTTTTCCCCTGGCCTCTTTCGTCACCAACTGACCTCGACTCCAGAACTGCTGCTGGTCTCCGAGTTTGGGCGGTTGCTTCGTGCTTGATGGGGTGGCCTTTACCCCTTCCCGCCCTCACCGCCAGAGATGTGCACCACTATAGCATCGTGCAAGAACGCAGGGAGGCACCTCATGAGGACAAGTGGCAGTGACCCTCAGATCTTTCTGGGTCTATAGTAAACCACAAATTAATGGCAGAGATGGCCCTCTCTCACCCCCTCTTTTCTACGTTGGGTGTTGTTTGGGGCGGCAGTGGCATGCATCCACATGACCCGAGTATGAGCGGCTGGCACCAGTGTGGCTGGTCAACATGAACTAGGCTCGCTCGTGAGCCACCCCTGGGCCCGAGTGATCGAACAGACCCAATTAAGGCCCTTTTAGGTAAATCCTTCCCAAAAATTTAGTATTTAGTTTCTTGATCTTAAAACCATCATAACTCCCTTGGTAATAATCCAAATACCATGATGTTATATATGGTTTTGACCAAAAAAATGTCATCTTTGCAATGAGACTATCACATATTGCTAATTTTGTCCCTATCTCCCCTGGATTACTATTAATGCATCTCTTATGAGTATGTTGATGTTAATGACTCTTGAGCATGTTTTTACCTTGTATCCTTATGGTCCCTAATTACTGTAATCCCTTAAATCAGTAAGTTTAGTTCACACTTGCTATGTTATAGATCTTGGACCATCTATATGAACCCTAGTGATCACCTTAACCTTCTATGGCTAGCTTTGCTAAAACAATGGCTCTTTATGTGTTTAATGATGCAAGTGAATCAAATATGGAGTCTTGGACCTATTTGCTCATCATGTAATGGTTGAATTTCGAATTTAGTAATCTTCCTAATGCATATTCTATGTTTGACTAAGGACTTATGGCCTTTTGACAAGATGTAACTCATGTGACCTAAAAGACTCACCTTTGTACACTATGATGCCCTATTATATGATGTTTTGTACTTATATCCTTGCATCCTTAATATTTATGAAGTGTGGAACCCAAGTGCTCAAACCTATATTATGAACCTCAAATCAGTCCTTAAAATGCCTTGTACGATGAATTGCATTGTATGATACTCAT
The DNA here is from genome assembly GCA_963693085.1 of Alisma plantago-aquatica. Lineage (NCBI taxonomy): Eukaryota > Viridiplantae > Streptophyta > Magnoliopsida > Alismatales > Alismataceae > Alisma > Alisma plantago-aquatica. Next base: position 1,195,457,281 of record OY856409.1, read on the forward strand.
ATGCATTCATGACTTGTATATGACAACTAATGTGATGTGAATTCACCTATTGATTGTTTGACTCAAATCTTGCATGGATGACCCTCTAATGATTACCATGCTATCTTAGACTCTAAATCAATATAATCACCATGTTTTAGATCTACCTCCTAACTTGTACTATTGAATGCTTCTATGACTTGGATATGTGGCACTATTGCATTTAACGAATCTGATATAGCTAACTATGATCTTTCATGAATAGACCATGATGTAATCTAAATGTCATGCTTCCCCTACTTCTAAATAAGACCTCATCCTTATCTAGTATTACTCATGATGTGGATGTATCACCTAGACCTAAGATTTTGATGTAACCGTTGAACTATGATTGATTGATTGCATGCACGCATGGAGCATTAGACCTAAGTTGATCTATTTGAAACCTAGTTCTAGGGAAACTTTCACATGACTCATATGATGCTTAATTTATCATACATAGAAATCTAAAACTCGATCTGTATCTTTTGCATCTTAGGTCCACTTGGGCTGGACCACCTCTAGAGGTCTTATCATATCTTGCTCACTGCTCTTAAGGTACGCTTACTCTCTTGACTCTACTATGGTATTGGCTTGCTTGTATGTATGCTCGTATAAATGCTTGGCTAGTTAATTACTTGTTTGAGCTACTTGTTCCCTATGATTAGTATGTTCGTTTTAATTGAAATATATTGAACAAACCTTGAACATAATTAAACTTGTCCATTATACAAACCTAGTGTACATGCCTGTATTCTCGAGATAAGGGTACAAGATTGAACGTCTTACTTGAGATGTCAAGATAAGGTGGACCATGTCGATAAAAGGGTAGCTAATCTTGAGCACCCTCATGGACCCTTCCAATGGGAAGTTGATCAATGACCATAATATGTTGTTGAGTATAATAAAAATACACCTAAAATATGCTTTGGATAAAAGAATGTTGTTAGTGGTTCTCGCCTTGTTTCATCTTCTTTCTTATATGATGTTTCTAGCCAAGTAAACTTTTATAGTACTCTTAAACTATTTATATACATTTTCATAGCGTACTTAATGCTTTAGCATTGATATATTTTGTTTATCAATTTTGTAGTTTCCAAATGAAGATCCGCTGCACTCAAGACTCTAAGCTCTGAAATGCAATACAAATGGGTATGCTTGAATCTAGAAATGGGTACATACCTCTTATATCCATGTTTAATATCTTGTTGTCTTGTTGTTATTGCCCTTTTCATTTATATTGTTTGTGTGAAACTATGTGCCATTCTATGGACGTGTGCCCAAACCTTGCTGCCACTGACTCTGTAGTCAGTGGGGGTAGGATGAGGGTAACAAACAGTTCCGTGACAATTATTTTATTATGTAGTGCTCTTACTTCCGTCAAACGCCCAAGTATGGTTGTAAATATTTATCTTCATGAATCCAAATTGAAACATTAATTGGTTTCAACATATATCAAGATAGAACTTATATGGATTTCGGTATCCCATTTTAGAGCATTTAAAAAACCCTTCATGCCGCGGGCCTCACTTTCTTCGAAATTCTGGCTCCCCCACTCATGGACGTTATTATAACAACACCTAACCGTTGCAGCCTTCAGGTCGGGTGGTGGCTGTGTCGTGTCGTGAGATGCCAACTCTCTGTCGCTCGCGTCACCTTTCATGCTACTGTCAACAACTATACTCTCCATCTCTGTCCCCGGCCCCTCTGAGGAACGCCAAGTTTGAATCCAATGTCGGCTTTGGCAGTAACGGCGACGAAAACGACGACGACAAAAACAAACCTGAGGCGAAGACAGCTACGTACGTACATAGCATGCATATCAAACAAGCAACCTCAACCAAGTACGATCAGTCCACCGGCCACAACCCCGAGCTAAAATCCAGAAACGAGTAACACAGAGTGACAGCACATTGATTGCGCGCGCTACACACATTACATTCAGCGCACAAAGAATTGAGATAACCAATCAAACAAACTAACCAAACACACATCATCTCAACACTAGACAGGAAACGTTTCATTCTTCTCTCCCCAACCATACAAGTTCTGTTAAAGATTTTAGATCAGCTAGCTAATTGATTAGCTAGTTAGCTGCGTCGGTCAACTAATTGTGTTGTTTGAAGCTCAAACATACTGATATATGTTGAGGTTGAATTTTATCGAATATCTAATTCAACATATCGTCCCCGTCCGTGAATTATCACGTTTTAATTTACCAATGTTTTTCTTTCCCCACCTTCTCTTAAGTTCATATCGTTTGCAAGAGAAACTCATGCTTGGAGTTATTGGACCGAACTCAACTGTTTGGGTGGAAAATGGGCTTCTAATCGTGTTCGAGCATTCGTGGATCACGGACTTCTGTTGGTTATGCCGTTACAAGGAGCCGATTTGATATGGGCCGTGTCTCCTCTCAAGAAGAGTCCGAACAATAACAGGCTATTACTTCCGTAATTGACCCGCAGCCTATGCCACTATGCCAGGCTGGGGGCAGACAGCAAGCTTATTACCTACCCCGCCGTCGTCTGTTCCTTATCTCAGACGCAAACCTCGTTTCCAGCACCTTTGGGGCAGCTTGTTCCAAATTCTGTTTGGATACTGCCTCCTTTCAACGGCCTGCTGTTTGGATACTACTTCGTCTCATGTATCGTCCGATGACGGTTAATGGCGTACGGAAACGACGCTTCAATTGCTCTTATGTACACAACACCGTAAACGACACCAAGCGGTCATTGGTTTCCATATTTTTCTGTTTTGCCTTCATACGCAAAGGTGGATCCTAGAATGTTGGTGGCAAAGGTGAAGTTGCCAAGCAAATTATATATAATACCACCCACGTTCGACTGCGGATTGTCGTTTTAAATTGACAACGTGACAAAAACTCGACCTCCAGAGTTGCTAATTAGGTTATAAATTACAATAGCTTGCAAAGGACGTGAACGTTGTATTCTTGTTATGGAGGAAGCATAGAGTAGTGGAGCGGTAATGAAGTTTTTATTGACCTTGTAGTCTTCGTCTATGCAAAGAGTAGGGGTTTGGGGCATTTGTCCTAGTTAGGGGTGGCAATTGAGTTCGGGTTGAGCGGGTTTTATTTTAGATCATTTCAGGTCTATACTTTTTGACTAGACTCTAAACTTACAAAAGATGAATTCTTGAGCGAAACCCTTGATCGTAATCTGACCTACAAATAATTTTAGGTCTATCGAGTCTGACCCATAAAGAAATACCAAGAGAAGAATTTAAAAAAATGCTACAATTTGTCTAATCATTGATGATTTCCAAGTGTAATCAACAAATTTCATATGATAAACTTACAATGTGATTGAGAAAGACATATAAAGTCTATTGTAGTTTATTCCAGAGTTCTAAACACAAATTCATAGTATAATTAGTATAATAAATCATACAAATCAATACAAAACCATATAGAATTGCCAAAACAAACTTCATGATTGATGGATTAATAATTTAATAGGCCATTGTGTGTCCTAAAATATAGTATTTGTAATTTTATTTGAAAATATAGTTCTAAATTTCGGGTCAATCAGATCAATCCGAGTCTAAAGTTCAAACCCTAACCCGACGCTAAATCAATTTTGAGTTCTTCGGGTTTGGTCAACTTTGCATGCTTTATATCCAATGCTTCTTTTACCTTCATTAGGAGAGACGTCATCCCCTCTGATGAGGTGTAAGTGTTCCCTTGCGAAAGCATGGTCTCTTTTGGTGAGAGTTTTGAGTCATGTGGCCTCAATATCTAATGGATATTTTGTCAGTTATTCTGCCGAAGAAATGTTTAATGGACATTTTTGATCCTGCTGATAATCCATCACAATGTAAAGCCTTCAAATTTATCTTAGCCCTATAGGTTTCTTCAAACTCATATTATATTCATTCAACACTCCCTTATATTTTGAACTGAAATAGACAAGGAGACAAAGAAAAGCATACACAAACCACAGATTAGCCATGAACATGTATTCAATTCAATAAAATTAATTCAAATAACACACAAACCACAAAATCCACAAACATGCATCTGTATCAAGTCAATCGTGCCAAATAACCAAGAAAATATCAAACATTATTTTCAAGTGAAAGATGTTTATCCCTTGAGAAGAGACGTATACAAAAAGTCAATTGAAATCTAAAAATGTATGCATACAGTTGCACATTATCTGAATTTAAATATGGAAAACCCCTGAAAAATATTGCCACAAAAAGTCTCTGGAAAAATATGCATACGTATATTGTTCTTCGTCTACCAACTACAATATGGATGAACAGTGCTAAATACAAAACTATTTATTATGATCTACTAAAAAACATTAAAATAACCAAATATTGTACTTATCAAACCGACGACCGTGTGTGGTATTATCCCATTTACAAGAAATGCATGCATTTTGCTGAAAAAGTATATGCATGATCAATTGTCTTTTTGTAACGGAAACCGGTAAAAGAATAAATACTTAGTTATATACATGGACATATTATATATAAATAATAAAGACTGCAACAAAGTTAGAGAATATGCTTACAAATATTTTTAAACATTATTGTTTTCTTTTCGAGTTGATTTTTTTCACCTTTAAGCATACTCAAATGATTTTGCAGAAAGATAGTTGGCTTCCATAGTCTCTATAAACAATCGTGATTGTTTAGATTCAACATATAAGAAAATGTTAGATGGATATTTGAGATTTTGTAATAGTCCTTAGGGTTTGAAATAACTTTGAAGGCCTCACAATCGGGTGGACTATCAATACGATCAAAATATCTGTTAGACATTCCTTAGGCTGGATAACCAACAAAAGCCAATGCCGGTATCTATGATTTGTACACAAATACTTTTAGAGAGCAAAATAGTAATGATTTTACTATTTGTAGTTAGTTTCAAAACTATATTTTATTCATATGTTATGAATTTACTATATGTAGTTAGTTTTCAAGTTCTAAAAATATGGTATTTCTTTCTTTAGATCTTTAAAGTAACCGATAATAATGTCAATTTTACATGTTTGGCTGATTTCTCTTTAAAAATGACAAGCATTTTTTAACAAGAGATTCATTATATATTTTTGTGAATTTTTATCTTTATAAAGATCTTCTTGAACATCACAAATGGAGTAGTTCTATCTTGAATAAGAGCAAGAATGAGACGAATAAGTTTATATGATAAGTAGATAAGAGATGAAAATTTTGTAAAAGAAGAAATACGATGACATACTAGATCGACTAGCATACATTTCCAGAGAGATGCGACTCTTGAACTCCTAAAGCCAAAGATGTGGTATGTGAAGCTAGTGGTTTGTTGGAGCGTTTTGAAAGAAAAAAAATCGGACTAATCAATACTAAATAGTCTAACTATGTTTACAGGAAAATCCAACCTATATGTCAGCCTTACTAAAAAAATACAACTCCTTAATGACAAAATTGGTATGGTGGGAGGGAAATGATGGAGAAAGAAACAAGACAAGAGAATCTCGTTAATAATGTGTGGTAAGAGCGAAATACCGCTTGAAAATAAAACACAATAGTGAATATAACTGGAAACAGGAGTCAATGCCAAAAAAGAACAAAGGAGTCGAATGATAATCTGCACTCTCGCAGTAATTCGCCGGTAAAAAGTAAGGAAAAATGTCAAACGGCACCAAGATGAAGTGGGCTGGATCACGGTAACTATGAGAGCACCTAAACCGCTCTTGGGATATTAGCTTTCTCCTTTCATGCTGCTGTCAACAACTATACTCTCCATCTCTGTCCCAAATCCTGCGAAAGGGTCGCCAAGTTTGAACACGATGCTCACGAGTAAAGACGACGACAAGATAAGAGGAGTCCAGGAGGACCCTGGAGGCCTTCAGTTGTGAGCTTTTTTTTTCTTCTTCCGGATCTTGTGCATGAGTTGCCTGAAACGACGATGACAAAGACAAACCAGAGCCCCGAAGACAGTTATGACAGAGCATGCACATCAAACAAGCAGCTGGAGTAGGAGCACCCAACCAAGTGCGACCAGTCCCCCAACAACAAAGGATTAATTTGAGGTAACCAATCAAACAAAGTAACATAAAAAGAAAACACATCATCTCAGCACGAGACACATGAAACCTTTCGTTCTTCTCTCCCCAACCATTCATGTTCAGTTAGAGATATGATCATTTAGCTACTTGATTAGCTAAATAGCTGCGCGGTTAACTATCTATGTTGGTTAAAGCTCAAACATACTAATTCAGGGACAGCGAACTGATGGATATAGACATAGGCCAGCCTAGAGCAGGGAATCCCGAACTCGAAGCTTCTTCTTCTTCTTCTTCTTCTTCAGTCTTACCTTGCTGGAGTCCCGAACCAGTCCCTGGCAGTAAGCCCTGTCACGGCGAGCCGCGGCGGCCTGCGCCTCATGCGGCCACTGTCCAACAACCCGAGTCTAAGCTTGTGGACTGACCGCTGCGCTTGGCGCCGGAGCCTGGCCCACACCAGCCTGCGAGCGGACCGGAGCTGGGACCCTACAGAGAGCCGGACACGGGCTGCAACCGCGGCACAGCGGCAGGCGATGGTCTTCTTCTTTCTCTTTTCGGCTTGGAGCTCACCGTCATCGTGCTCCTCGGCAGCGGCGCCTCTGCCCAACTGGTAGCTCCGCAGGAATGCCTGGCGCCGCTCCAAGTAGGCCTGGTCGTGCCACGCCAAGTCCGAGCGGAAAACAACACCCGGCCCGCCGCCGCTAGACCGAGCAACCACCACCACCATGGCGCGTGCCGCAACCCACCTAACCCTCCTCGCTTGCTTCTGCGTTGCCTGCCTAGGTTCGTTCCCTCCACGGTGCCGAAATAGAGAGACAGAGGGAGAGAGAGGCACGCTGTGCCAGTGCCTGTGCTGCGATGTGCAGGCCAAGAAGCGATCGAAGCGGTGGTGTTTAAAGCCAGTGAGGGGCTTTGCATGACGCGGCATACATAACGAGGCAGAAGCTATATGATCCAGATCTCCTTTGGCAGCTGTCTTCAAGAAACTGGGCCGAACACTGCTGTTCTGGTTTCCAGCAGATTTCTTCGCACGGCTTCGCCACACAGTATCGCGTGTCTGGTGAGTTGCATCTAACGCTGCTGATTGTTTGAATCTCCCTTGTACACGTTGTAAAGACATAAAATGAAGAGGACGGCCTACTGATGCTCTCACATTCAATACCATGGCCCCCGCACCGCACTGTTACTAGGCGGCCATTTCTTTTTCCTTTTTTCCTCAGAAACGCGGGGGAATGTTTATTCGGCTCAGAAAACTAAACGTACAACAAATATGATATCCTATATTTACAAAATCAGATCAATCCAATCCGGTCAGTTCATACACAAACAAAAGCCGACCTCTACAAAAGTTTCACTAAAAAAGACCCTAAAAGCCCTTCAAAAATTGTACAACATTTGTAAAAGGTTGTCATGTCAAAGATATGAGTATCTCGAAGAACCTACTATGGACTAGGCACACAATTTACGTAGGGCAATAGCGTACACTATTAAACCCACAAGCACACAAAAAAATTAACGAGTAATACAGACAAGCAATCACCCAAGCAGAACATTAAAAATTTACGTGAAAACTCCACACTGTATGTGAAAATCCACGGGATCATTGGAGTCCAATGGAGAAACTATAATTATAACGATCCGTTTTTATATTAGTCATTTAATTAGAGTTTACTTGGATGATTGTATGCTCAACCAGATTGATCATTTTTTTATTTATAAAGAAGTCAGGGGATCTTTTATTCAACCCGCCCTCCTCTTGTAGGCATAAAACCCAGTTTTAAAATATTGTCTGCTATGAAGTGAAACTTGGTAGGAATCCTACCATTACATAGGGGAAAGGGGATAGGATGACCCACAGGGTCGAAAGGAGGGTCCGTATAGGTACGTCCATCCTTGTGGTTTTTTAGGTGGTGTTTGGACAAAGCATCTGCCAGCATGTTATGCTCTCTAGGGCGATTAATAATATGTATGTCTGGGTTTTTGTTGCATATATGCAGAATGGATTGAATCCATGAGATGAAAGGTAGGAATTTGTATCGGGGTCCATCAATAGCTTTAATACCTTTGGCACTGTCAGTGATTAACAAAGCAGGTCCTTTTATGGCTTCTGTATAAACTCTGAGAGCTAACTCTATTGCTCTTATTTCAGCTTTCTGTCACAGATTCAACTTGGATACAGGTGGTCGATCCTCCAATCCACAAACCATTCTCATTCAAAGCCGTCACAGTGATAACTGCTTCCTTACCTTTAACAGCGGCATCTGCATACACTGTCTTGTGTTCTTTAGTTCTGTCTGTTGCATCGTTGTCATCTACACTATATTGAGTCTGGATGCTCTTCTGTTTTCCTCTTGTAATGTTGGTGTAGAGGCTGTCAATCTGAATCAGTTGCTTTGTAGTGCTAACTTGAATGTTATCAAACACGGTGTTGTTCCTAGCTTTCCAAATGGTCCATCAGATTGCAGCAAATCGAATACTGTCTGGTTCCTTTCCTTGCAGGTGATTCATAAGCCACTATTGTACGGATGTATTGGGCAGATTTACATTGTTGTTAAAGTTCATCTTGAACCAGATTTCCCTTGCATGAGGACAGAACCAGAGGGCGTGGAGGGTGTCTTCCTCAAGCACCTCACATCTAGGGCAGATGGCACTGTCAGTAAATGTCCTTTGCTTATGTATTCCATTAGTCATAATAGCTTCATGAGCTACTAGCCAGATAAAAACCTTGATCTTGCTGGGAATCTGTAGCTTCCAAATAGTATGCCAAAGCTTGTTGATAGGATACTAGATGTCAGCGTGGATGAGCTCATAAGCGGAAGACGTGGTATAGTATCCACTCTTGTCATGCAGCCAACTCCATGTATCATCGCCTTTGTTCCCAGTTGGGACTGGAAGGTCGATAATACGATTGACGTAGTCGTTCGAAAGGTACTTCAGAAAGAAATCCTTGTCCTGGTTGCCATCAAGGTTACTTAGGAAACCGACTGAGAGGTCGAGGACTTGATTACATATAGGCTGGGAGCAATGAGATTGTAGGTCTCTATATCCTGGAACCCAGTAGTCTGTCCACACTAAACTAGATTCGCCATTATTGATGATTTTGATGCAATTATCTTTGACAAAGCTCAATTCTGAGTGAATATTTCTCCAGAACTTTGTCGCTCATCTACGAGTTTGTCCACTGAAGCTCCTGTACTTCTGGTTTAGGACCTTGACCCAAAGGTTGTTTTTGTTGTTCAGAAATTTCCATGAGTTTTTCTAGATGAGAGCTTTATTCCAATCTGCCATGGATTTGATTCCCAACCACCATTGTCAGTATTGGTACAAACTTTGTCCCAAGAAACCAAGGATACTGCGTTTGAGTTTTGATTTCTCCCCCAAATGAATTTGCGGATGATCCTATCAAGTTTGGAACAAATCGAATTTGGAATTGTAGCCGTTTGCATGACATAGGTTGGAAGAGAAGTAAGTATTGATTTAGCCAGACATATTCGCCCTGCCATGGAGAGTGTCTTTGCAGACCAACCATTAATCCTTGCCTCCATGTTGTTTATAAGAAAAGAGTAAGTCTGCTTATTAATTCTTTTATGTAGAAGAGGGACACCCAAGTACTTGTCGAGATCATTAGTTTCCATAATCCCACTAGCTCTGCATATTTCTGACCTGGTGGTTCTATTGACAGAGGAAGCGAAAAAGATTTTTGATTTCTCAATGGAAATCTAATTAGAGTTTACTTGGATGATTGTATGCTCAACTAGATTAATCATTATTTAGAATTTGATTAATGATGGTAATTTAATTTGTGATTTTTTAAACCTAATGATAAATTCATGAATATACTTTCATTTTAAATAATTAAGGTTTGAGAATTGAAAATCCTAACCAGACAAATATAGAGTTTTGGTAGCATATGAATATAAGAATTGATAAGTAGAGTGGTGCGCTTGATGATTTTTAGTATTTTATATACAACTATGATTTTCTTATTTAGATATGGTTTGGAGAACTCAAATTTAAGCATTCCTACAAACTATCTGATTTTTTATTAAATCTCTAATTTTTTAATTTAATTTATTGCCAACTCCAATTTATCTATTTTTTTACTAAAGCTCTAAAAATTTTGTTTCAGACAACATGCTAATTTTTTTTGGAGGAGATTTGACCTATTTAGTAAACGATTTGCAGTAAGATTTTATGACAAAATAATTCATATGAAATAATAGAAAGTATAAAATTGGGTCAATTTGCAATTGAATCAAGCATCTTAAATAAATTATATGAGTAACCTAAAACTTAAGGAGCACTCACATTTTGTCATTCATGTTAGAGAAATGAAATTATATATAGAGAGGAGAGCTAGGGTTTTGAGAGAAAAAATGGTGGAGATGTTGACCCGGGGTTTCACCATCCTAGACATAGAATTATGTTGTTTCATAAGAATGTTGCCTAGAACTAACTATTCAAATGATATTCTTGAAAAATCAGTTGACATGTATAGAATCATATTGAATTATATTAGAATGAACTACACAAGTATATCGTTGAATATTATTGAAATTGAATATGATACATACATAAGGATCAGTTTGAGGTGGTGATTTTCCTTATCTAGGGTTTGCATTAAGGTATTGAATCAGATGAGCTAATGAATGAATGTAAACTTATGATTGATGAATCAAATATGTGGAAGTGGAAACTAGGGTTTCCATGTGTGTGAATGTCCCTAATGAACCCTCGTGCACCATCATGATATTCTGAATGATGTGATTCTTATAATATGTTGAAATAGGAATCACTTCTTGAACACCCTAGAAGTTTGGTATTAAGACAACTATGAGTGACAAAGCTAGAACTTGTATATAATTTTGTAAATGTGATGAAATTCTGAATTATAGGTAATAATAGTTCAGTTGAAGATGTTGAGTCTTACTAATATGATCTAATCCTAATACATCTATTGTCGTATGGCCTATGACATTATGAGTAAACCCTCACATGAATGTGGGTCCTTTAATACAAGCTATGTAATGCCTGAGCGCGCTTCCCTAGGCTCTAGTAGAGTTTCAGGAATGATGACTGGCCCCAAAGACCACCACTAGCCTTAACTGCGCACTTTGTCCTCACTGACGCGCAAGCCAGGATCAACTTCCCGATTGGTCACCCATCCTAGTACTACTCCAAGCTGAGCACACTTAACTATGGAGTTCTTTAGTGATGGGCTCCCGGAAAAGGAGGTGCACCTTGGTGATAAGGGTAGTCCAATCATTCCTTTTAAGATCATGTTATCCGAGGCCTCAAATCCTGGGATGTTATAATCTCCCCCACTTAGACTCTTGACGTCCTCGTCAAGGTTGAACTATACGACCTCGTAATCGCTTCCCCATTTCAGTGTAGACCCAGAATGGCCCATGGACACCCAGCTCCCATCCACGGCTACCAGCGCAAGGGTGGCTCCATCTCGTCTCTGCGGATAGCCCTTTCCAACTTGCCTGGACTGTACGGCTCAAGACTGGCATGCCACATGCTCATGTGGGCCCCACCTACTGGAGGGGAATCGGCTCTGATACCATTTGTAATGCCCGAGCACGCTGCCCTAGGCTCTAGTAGAGTTTCAGGAATGATGACTGGCCCCACAGACCACCACTAGTGTAGACCCAGAATGGCCCATGGACACCCAGCTCCCATCCACGGCTACCAGCGCAAGGGTGGCTCCATCTCGTCTCTGCGGATAGCCCTTTCCAACTTGCCTGGACTGTACGGCTCAAGAGTGGCATGCCACATGCTCATGTGGGCCCCACCTACTGGAGGGGAATCGGCTCTGATACCATTTGTAATGCCCGAGCACGCTGCCCTAGGCTCTAGTAGAGTTTCAGGAATGATGACTGGCCCCACAGACCACCACTAGCCTTAACTGCGCACTTTGTCCTCACTGACGCGCAAGCCAGGATCAACTTCCCGACTGGTCACCCATCCTAGTACTACTCCAAGCTGAGCACGCTTAACTATGGAGTTCTTTAGTGATGGGCTCCCGGAAAAGGAGGTGCACCTTGGTGATAAGGGTAGTCCAGTCATTCCTTTTAAGATCATGTTATCCGAGGCCTCAAATCCTGGGATGTTACAAGCTACATAACATTGAATTGGAAAGGATGATTAGAGACTATGATGTAAGAAGATGTAGCCTAATCTATTCTTTTAAGCTAAAGTGAGTAGTATTATAAGATACATAATGATCTTTTCTAATTACAAAAATGTTATTAGAAGTCAATGACATGGTACACTCATCTATTTAGAAGAAAGGAGATGGAGAAGAATGACTGAATGGTGATGACAACTTTAAAATGAAATGAATGAAATGTGTATCATGAATAATGTAGTCTATATATTTTGATGACATGTGTGTTGAACTAAATTGAATGAAATACATTAAAATCAGATTATGAAGGATATCAATGAAAGAGAAACTTTATATATTAACAATATTTCTATTGATTTGTTCCTAGAGTAGTATTAAGCATTGAATGAAAGAACTTAAGACTAATGAATATAAAATGAAGGCAAAATGATGAAAATTAGTATATGGGTCTAAGAATATAATCCTTACCCTTAAATAATGAGCTATGTGAGGCTAATGAATAATGATCCCAAATCATGGATTAAGGAATGAATATGAGTATAGTTAAATTAAATTACAAGATGAGGTATAAGGATATGAATTGATTTATAGAAATGTGCTCTTGGATTGTAATTCTATGTTAGGATACTTGTATTTTGAGAGTGTCCTTCTCTGATTAATTTATAATGAGATCACCTATGCATTGAATATTAGCCCTAACTAAAGAGTGCTATATAGTAAGTGAGGAATATTAAGTGTGTTATGCACATTCATGCTTTGAGATTTATTTATATGTAAAGGAATCAAATGGAATAAGTATACGTTGCATGGTGAACCTTTCTAAGTATGATGAATGACACTTGATGTTTATATGCCTATAATACTTCTATTTTTAATGTCTCTATGAATATTTGTTGAAAATTTTTATATGGAATGAACTAATAAGAAATATGTTAGGATTGAATTTAACATGAATTGATTACATTTGAATAACCTTGATGAGGGTAAATGCTGGACAATGAGATTATGTCTCGGGCTAAAAGCCCACTGATGATGACAAAACCCTGATGAGCGTAAATGTTGAACAATGAGATTATGTCTCAGGCTGAAAGCCCATTGATGATGACTACTATGAGATGATGTGGAAAATGGAAAGAGTCATATGTGTTGCAAACTACAGATTTGTTGTGCTTCTTGCTTTAATCATTGTCTTTTTTATAAGCCTAATTTGTTTCATGTAGTTCTAGTTACACGATAAGACACACATATGATACATGGTTTTTTCTATTCTTTTAAGACAAGTAAAAGAGATCAATAACAAGTAAAATGATAATACATCTATTTAGGTGTCGTGGACACCATCATTTTTCCCTGAGTGCCACACTGGGGAAATGAAACAGATATCCTTCAAGTAATTAGAGAATTATGGGAAGGATTTCCATAGTGTGGATTGAGACCTTAAAGGTTAGACCACCAAGACTTTGTTGTAAGTCATATGGAATGGTTGTGGCCCTAAATCCTTGTTGCGATAGTCTATGTCCATGAGGAATAGACTATAATGAAATGAAATATCTAAAATACGAAAATATTAGACATGTTTTGATATGTGATATATTGTTTTTCCGGTTCCTATCTTGTGTACTCAAGATGAGGATGTGGGTCTCTTTAGGCAACCCTACGATGGACCAAGGTTTGTTGTTGATGTGTTAGGGTAGCAATCCCTAACTGAAGAGTGGTATATAGTAAGAGAGAAATAATAAGTGTGTTATGCACATTCATGCTTTGAAATTTGTTTATATGTATATGAATCAAATGTAATAAGTATATGGTGCATGATGAACCTATTCTAAGTATGATGAATGACACAAGATGTTTATATGCCTATACTATTTGCAGTTGTAATGTATTTGTGAATATTTTTTGAGAATTTTGATATGGAATGAAATGATAAGAAATATGTTGAGATTGAATTTAACATGCACTAATTACATTTGAAAAACCTCGATGAGGGTAAATGTTAGATAATAAGATTATGTTTCAGGCTGAAAGCCCACTGATGATGACGAAACCAGCTTGAGGGTAAATGCTAAATTAAGCACATTTAACTAAAGCAAGCAAAGAATCATAAGATCTCTTGTTTAGGACTAAGCCTCGTACTAATTTCACATGTTTTGGGTGTCAAGCCCTTAGTTCATCATTTGAACAATGTCATTGTCTTTAGGTCATTAGATCCATACACATCATATTTATTGTGCAAGCATCCCACATGGCTCACAAACCCTTATATAATCTATTTCATCTTAAATCATCATAGCTCATACCTAGATATGCTCACTATCTACATGATTAAGGTTTTATGGTAAAAGCAATATTAAATAATGGCAACATCATGCCTTAGAGAGGATCATTGAAATTCCATCATTCTCATAATTAGGGTTAGGGTTTCCTCTTATAGCCAATTAGGATTTTCATGTTCATAAATTAACAACCACACCCTAATTCTCATCATAAGAGTTACAATATTTCTATAAGTATTCAAGCATACTTAATTACTCTCATTGAACATCATCAATTGATTTTCAACATGGAGTATTACCTTTCTCATGTAAGTAATACAAGTTTCTCTCTCATCCTTACTAGGATATTGTCTTCAACATACTTATTACATTAGTTGAATCCACTTTTATCATCCCCACACTTAGTAAAGTGCATCCATCTTAATACTTCATAATGTATCAACAAGTAATAATCAAAATGCACTGACCCACACTCATCAAAGTGTGTTGACCTACACTCATCAAGGTGTGTCGACCTAGGTGTATCGGTCTACACACTAAACCTTATGTCATCCTAGTCACATGTGTTTGTGTCGGCCAAGGCACATCAAGTGGTATCAGTTTGGAGGTGCTTAAGGTATATCAGACGCAGTGTATTTATATGAACCTGTTACACTAAATGAGATTACTCAAAACATAAAACACAATCAATCACTAATTAATCACATACTAAAAAATATGGGTAAATTAAAACCGATTTCAATGTCAGCACTCGCTTTGAAACATTTGAATAAGAGCCCAACAACTTTCTTATATCCATATCATGCCAAGAATTTGATACAATTGTTCTATTGCCTTAGCCACAACATATATACATAGGAGAACAATATTCATATATGCCACACAAACAAGCATTAACATGCTAACAAAAGTTCAATTTGTTTGAAACAACATATACAAACTATTTCTTCCTGGACCTGAGAGTACATGGATGACTTTCAGACATACTAGACATCTAATCAACTTTCTCAAAGATTCATTACTATAGCTCCTCTTTACTTCCACGATTATGTTGCCATTACTGTCGATTACCTAAAAAATGTGGCAAACCCAAAGGGTGAGACCCATGTCCCAGCAAGAGATATAACCTCCAAAAACTCTTATTGATTACAACATTTTAAGTAATTAAACAGTTTAATCAGATATAACAAATAGGCTCAATAGCAGGGATGATTGATAGAATACATAAAGGAGCACATAATAATAATCATCATCATTATCTAGACTATCACCCTGTATCTTGTTGACTATATAAGCAATTCAATAGCATATGCATATCTAGCATCATGAGCAAGTCTAGTAACATACCATAGCTAACAACATGAGCATGTCTAATTGGTTGAACATATCAACATCATAAGAAGAGAAAACAACACAAGCACAACTATCTGGATAAGCATGATTAGTAGTATATGCATCTCTAGTTACAAAAGCATGGCTAGCATGCTAAACATAACTACCAACATGAGATAGCTAACATCATGATTAAAATCAGCAGTACTAGTATAGTTATCAACACAAGCATAGCTACTATATGTACGCATCTACAATCTTAAGCATATCCACAACCTAAGTATATCTACTATCTCTTAATTGCACTAAGCATCATCTTTATGTAAAGATAACAAACAAGGGTTATCATTCACTGTGAAACGCCATGTATAACCCTAAACAAATATGCTACACAACTATATTACATCTTTTATTATGCCCTGGGGAATTTGAATCGAACCATTCAAAGTCCCACTGACCCCTACGTAGGGCTATTCGGTTCCATACAAGATCTAGGAGTGTAGGTATCCTAAGATCTCTTCCTCTTGGTCAGTACGAGTAAAAAGGCAGTGACATATCAGTCAAAGCTGCCACCACAGTGACATATAGTCAAGGTGCTAACCACTAGTCTGCCCTTAGTACAGGTCACGACACTAGAAACTAGGGTATACAAACCCAATCACTGAGGTACAACTAAAATTTTCCTCTAATCACATCATGTTATAATCACTGAGACACGACCACAGCCATTCTCAATCACATCAGATGTATGAGGCATGACCATAGCCAACCTCCACAATCTGCATTGTGGATGACAAGAATATATCCTCAACCTGCCACCCCCACATGCTCAACAGTATGTGCTCTGAGTTTCCCTTAGGAATACTCATTTCACCATCCAATAAGTTCTGACACTGAATATGGTTCTACGGCATAGGGTACTACATGATTAGAGTTGCACTTGATTAGTTATGCCAATTAGGAGAATTAAGGTTGCATCAAACAAGTGGACATACAAACCCTAATTCACTTCTAGCAAGCATATAAATATAACAACTACAAAAGATATAAAACGTGTGAAGCATAATTTCTCATCTCATCATCACATGGTACTATTCACTTGCCATTCATGAGACCACACTAGTCATCATACTATCACAAGATATTAATCCTTTTCACAATATCATAGGATATCAACCCTTATCAATACAAGATGATTACACCTCATTCAGGGCTTAACCATGCCCAAAGGTCATTAAAACCATCATACTATCACAAGATATAAATCCTTTTCACAATATCACATGGTATCAACCCTTATCAATACAAGAGGATTACACCTCATTCCGGGCTCAACCATGCCCAAAGGTCATTAAGACCATCATATTATTCCCTGCAAGATCATCATTATCTTTGCATGCCTTATAACAAGGCTCAACAACATCACTTACATATAATACACCAGATCAACACAAGATTGCATTAATGAGCCAAGAGATATTCATAAACAATCATAGCAGGGTTATATTAACATTAAGAGCATTCCTTTATTACATCAACATGCAAGGAATCTAGATATGATTAACCCTCATCATATTCATAATGCACATGCTTAGCATAAGAAAGTATCAACCATGTGGCTATGATAACCACCAATTAACATATCAAGATTATGATCATATTAAGGAGGTTATTCCACCATCATTCCATCATATAAGAATGTTAAACATGAATACTCATATTTATCTATTTGCATTAGAGTTAGGTTCACAAGAGAAATTATATTAATGCTACTAACCATCACTCATACCCAAACCCTAACTCACAACATCCCCATTGGATCATGAATGCATAAGGTGAAGCATAACCATCACATTCCATACTATTATCAAGTATGAACCCACACATAAATCAAGGTGTAACCATTGGGTTATAGCATACTAGGGTTTCAACAACAGTAACAGAGTACTCCATGATTGTATTAGTCATTCAAGGACTATTCATACCCAATTACCATCATTTATTATATTAAAGCTAGGTATATAAAGCTATATCTCATTAGGGTTACATATCAACACAATATGGTTATCATCCCTTATATTGATATGAGTGAATAGGTAAAACTACCTTATTAAGGGTAACCCTCCATTTGTTCCATCATCTTTCAACCATATCTCCATACCACTATGTCACCCAGAACCATTGGAAGTTTAAAAGGTAAGACCATTGGTTGTTTACATAAGTAAACACCTTGGATAAACCACATATGAAGTCCTTAATTTGTGCTCTAGAAGGAGTCACCATCTAACCCTAGACATACCTTTATTAACAACACAAAAAGTTCCATTGAGAGTAGGGAAAAACCCACAATCGACTGTTCAGTTAAAATAAGCCATCCATTGTCAACAAGTAAGCTCCTTAAGTTGATCATATAAAGGAAACCATCTAAATCACGTTATTAGGGACAAAATATTACATTATCCATCATTCAACTTTATAGGAGGAATAAACATTAGATCTTGACCATTGGGTCAAGTTCATATGTTAAAACCATCAATTATAGTATAGATTCGACCATTGCATCAAGTGACCCAAGAAACCATTGGTCTAAGACTTAATTGATGCTTCAACTATAATGATTAACTAAACATAGGTTGTAGAGACATGATCCACCATCATTAGTGACCATTAAATCACCATAGGTTGTTAGATCAATACTATATTCATTAATCAACATCAAATATTAAGCAAATGTCATCATTGATTGATAACATCAGTAGGGTACTTAATGGTTGATCATTAAACTTCTAATTGATCCAAAACCTGACCTAAGGGGGTGACCATAGGTTTTCACCATCATTTGACACCTTTTATCTCGACCATCAATTTTTATGAAGACAACACCATAGAGTTGTTGCAATGGTACCATCATTGGGTCATGGGTTTATAAAAGAAATCAGCTTAAAACCCTAAAATTGACCATTGGTTGATAGGTGCTTAGAACTATAGGTTGTCAAACCAACCTGATCCAAGTCATATTATACCTTAGGTTGTCAAACCAACCTGATCCAAGTCATATTATACCTTAGGAATAATGTAAATATGATCACAGGTTCATCTAGAACTAAAATCAGAACAGGGAACATTATAAAAATTGAAATTTAAGTCAAGCATAACTTTTTAGTGCATGAATCATCATTTTAAAGAAAGAACATGGGCTAGAAAGCTTATGGTAAGCAATAAACGTGGATCAAGTTATAAAACTTGCCTGTAATGAGAAGATGAAACCCCACACAGAAGAAAACTCGAGTAGGTAGGGTATAAAATCCAAGAATAAGCTAGGAATTCGTCCATCTAGCACCTTTCTTCATCAAATGAGCAAACTCTAAGTGGCCGTTTGGGTGCAGTATTTTGGGGCGGTATTGTAGTTGGTTGAGGGATTTCAACTGCAGCAATTGCAATTATACCATTTTGCTACCTACAAGTGATTTGATGAAATCGGGGGTTCAAAAGCGGCATTCTCTCCCACTCTATTTTGGCAGACTTCCCAAAGTACACCATTTTTGACGAGATTTACAATCACCAGAAGAGGGGTTTCGACCCCGATCGCCCCCGACACCCCCCATCACCCCTGAGTCCCGTGGCAGTGTGGCGCCCCTCCAGTCATTTCCTCATCTGACTCTGCCTTCTGAGCATCTCCTCCCCCGACCATCGTTGCACTCCCTTCTGCTCAACTCATCTCCTCCTTCCTTGTGCCAGATCCTCTCTGGATCTAGGGTTTCACCCATCATCTCCTCTTTGACTACAACCCACCGCCGATTCGTCTCATCCCTAAAGATCACCTCGTCGCTAGTTCGTCTCACCTCGTCGCCGATTCGTCTTGTTGCTGCCCGAAGTTGCACACACCTACCCCGACTCACCGGCTTTGAATCCGTCTATTTCATGCCTCCTCCGATGGATCTGGTTAGGAAATGACTCAAATCTATATTTGAGAGGAGATCTGCAACCCCACAGCTTGTCAGCACCACTGTCTTCGTATCTTCTATCCACTTCCTACTTCTGTGATGGACTGACGTCGTCACACATCTCATCGTCAACCTCCAGCGTAGTACTTGAAGGCTGTTGGAGAAGCAGGATGGAATCTGACCACCAGACACCACTGCAAAGTGAGCAAGCTCAAGACGACCTTCGTCACCTCAAGCTCGAGATTGTGTCCCAGTAATTCCCTTTGTCACCTTCAAAATTCGTCCCCCTTTCCTCTTCTTGAGATGTCGCCACCTTCCCTCTTTTCGACGGAGTTCTATTCCTCCTCTTTTGAGTCCAGGATCATCATTTCGGTCTGTTTTCCATGTGTGTTTTCGATAAGATTTTTGGGTGCTGGAGGCTATCCGTCAATGCTGAACAGAGGGATTTCAGTATGGATCCACAGTTACCAGTTGCGAAACTAGACGATAGACCTGATAATGATGGTAGTCGATGTATGATTATAGTGCCCGATGCTAACTAGATTCTTCTCCATGCAAGGGGAAGCTTTGCACGATTTCTATCTTCATGGTGAGTGAGTGAGTAGAATGTGATGATCAGAAACCCACCACGGATACACGCATACATCACCCTTGTTTATTGTCGGCCAATCTGCATCCTATTATATAAGGGTCGTAGGCTGGTCGATGCTTCTGTTTGTTCATTTCCTCCATTTATTTTCATCTTTTCTGGTTGATGGGTTAGCAGTTGTATAGGAAATTTACAAATGCGGCCAAGGGACACACGGATACCGTTCTACTTCCATGCTTGTCGAAGACACACAAAAGGGCCAGCCCAACGCTGTTATCAGGATGATGCTGCCATCTCTTCAGCCTGTAGTGCCCGCTTATCCCAAATTTCCAGACTGGGGAGCCTTTTGCATCTTGTACCCCTCCTGCATCCACCATGTTTGCCGCCAGCCTACTATAGCCCACATCCTCTCACACACATACACCAATATACAAGTATTCTGAATTATACAAGTATTTTGATACTACAATGTTGTTCTTTTCTAACTTGATTGGTAATCTTTGCAGTCTCTTTGAACTGTACGAGTTGGGATCTAAGGGGCCATTTGGGTTGACTTGTTCATTCTCCTATTCTAGGTATGATTTACTTGTACCTATAAATATGATATTTTCTAACATTATAGTATGGTAATATGATTGTTTATTGCTTATATGTTCTAATTAAACTGATTGTATGTGTATACAACAATACTGATCTTGTGTATTTCTGGTCTGTTCTAAAATGATTGTATAAGAATGTTATATGCTTTTTGTATGATTTCTCCGAAATTTAATATGTAGAAATTCAAAAGTGATCTTGTGTATACTTTTCTCATAAATTTTGATATGTATGGGTATACAACAATACTGATCTTGTGTATTGCTGGTCTGTTCTAAAATGATTGTATAAGAATGTTATATGCTTTTTGTATGATTTCTAAAAAATTTTGATATGTAGAGATTCAATAGTGATCTTGTGTATGCTTTTCTTAGAAATTTTGATATGTATGGGTATACATCAATACTGATCTTGTGTTTTTCTGGTCTGTTCTAAATTTTAATAATAATTTTAATGAATATTTTATAGTGTTTGTTATGGCCGCAAGCAGAATCAGTGAGTTATTAGAGCATCTTCGTAGAAAGAGAATTATGGATGAGGAAGAAGAGAAAGTGTAACGCTTGGGCCCACTGCCCAAGGCTCTAGTAGAGTTTCAGGAATGACGATTGGCCCCACATACCACCACTAGCCTTAACTACGCGCTTTGTCCTCACTCACGCATATGTCGGGGTCAACTTCCCGACTGGTCACCCATCCCAGTACTACTCCAAGTTGAGCACGCTTAACTATGGAGTTCTTTAGTGATGGGCTCCCAGAAAAGGAGGTGCACCTTGGTGATATGGGTAGTCCAATCATTCCTTTTAAGAGTGTTTTATCCGAGGCCTCAAATCCTAGGATGTTACAATCTCCCCCACTTAGACTCTTGACGTCCTCGTCAAGGCTCAACTATAAGGCCTCATAATCACTTCCCCATTTCAGTGCGTACCCACAATGGCCCATGGACACCCAGCTCCCGATCACGAAATACCAGCGCAAGGGTGGCTACGTCAACCATGGACAACCCTTTCCTACATGCCTGGACCACACAGCTCAAGACTGGCATGCCATGCCCATGTGGGCCCCGCCTGCTGGAGGGGAATTGGCTCTGATACCATTTGTAACGCCCGGGCCCACTACCCAAGGCTCTAGTAGAGTTTCAGGAATGACGACTGTCCCCACAGACCACCACTAGCCTTAACTGTATGCTTTGTCCTCACTCACGCGCATTCTAGGATCAACTTCCCGAAAGGTCACCCATCCAAGTACTACTCCAAGCTGAGCACACTTAACTATGGAGTTCTTAGTGATGGGCTCCTAGAAAAGGAGGTGCACCTTGGTGATATGGGTAGTCCAATCATTCCTTTTAAGAGTGTTTTATCTGAGGCCTCAAATCCTGGGATGTTACAGAAAGAGAATGTAGAGAAGAGAGATAAAGTCATTGTTAGTGTTGTTCTCGTGATTGTGACTAGTATGGCAGCATGGTACCATGTTTGTTTCATGGTGAGGGATCCTCCTACTTATTGGGATGAACTAAGGAAGAGTTATTTGAACAGATTATACAATGGTATAGATGAGGATTGTGTTGAACAATTGCGAGTGAGCAAAAAAGGATTTCATAGGCTTTGTGAAGTATTGACAGGGATTGGGGGTTTAGTTCCTACTAAACATGTTGTTGTTGAAAATGTTGCTATGTTCTTACACATCCTAGCTCACAGTCCGAAGTACCGAGTAGTCAGGTTTCATTATCATAGGTCCCAAGAAACGATAAGTAGGAAATTTCAAGCAATCCTTTGTGCCGTTATGAGAGTGAGCAAAGAATATATAAAACTACATGAATGCACTCTCAGTGGGGTTGATGTCATGAGATGGAAATGGTTTGAGGTATATATATTTATTAAAATAATACTTATGTATTTATTCACTCTTACTTTACTTGTTTTTTATTAGTGGTCACTTTTCTTTCATTTAAATAGGATTGTCTTGGTGCTCTTGAAGGAACCCATATTCCTCTAAGAGTTCCACTCGAGAAGCAGCCTTCTTATCGCAATAGGAAAGGGATCATAACCACCAACATGTTGGGGTTTGTGATCCCAACATGAAGTTCATCTATGCACTTCCCGATTGGGAGGGTTCCACAGCCGATTCCAGAGTTTTGAAAAATGCATTATCTAGAAAGGATAGCCTTTCTATTCCAACTGGTAAATATTGTCACCTCACATTCTTATATAAAAATAATACAATATTAGTAGATCACTTATAACTTTTGATGATTTTGATGTAGGGAAATATTATCTTGTGGATGCGGGATATACAAATGGTCCAGGGTTCTTGGCTCCATATCGAGGGACAAGGTATCACCTGAATGAATGAGTCGGGAATAGGCCACAAAACCACAAGGAGTTATTTAATCTTCATCATTCTAGTGCCAGAAATGTTATTGAGAGAGCCTTTGGACTGTTAAAGAGTAGATGGAGTGTTCTAAGGACAAGCACTTTTTTTGGCCTGAAGACACAAGTAAGGATAATAAATAGTTGTTGTATGCTACACAACTACATCCTACTTGAGAAACAAGATGATCCTGTGTTAGAAGCTCAACATAGAAGAATTGATGAAGTAGATAGGGAGATCATGGGACAAACACTTGGAGATGATGTTATTACACATGTGGAGGTGACTAATCAGTGGACAAATTTTTGAGATGCTTTGGCGCATGATAGGTTTGAAGAGTATCAACAAAGAGGGTCAGCTTGAAGAGTATCAACTGGTTTTTATCTACTTAATGGTTTTTATGCACTAGAACTCCCATTCTTCATGGTTTTATGTAGTTCATGGTATATATATTAAAACTCTTGTACTTCCATTGTCTTTGTGTACTAGAACTCATATACTTCATGGTTTTATCATGGGTTTATCTATTGTGTATGATATGTAGTTCATGGTATATATATTAGAACTCTTGTACTTCCATTGTCTTTATGTACTAGAACTCATGTACTTCGTGGTTTTATCATGGGTTTATCTATTGCGTATGATATGTAGGGTTTTTAAATGGCCTCAAAAAAGGGAAAAGAAAAGTCTACAACACAAAATGACTATTTCCGTTGGGACCTAGCTAAGGAAAGAGCCTTAGCTAACATGTTAACAGATCAACGAAGTCTAGGCCGTAAAGGAGACAATGGGTGGAAAATAGTTGCCCTAAATACGGCTGCAATGTCAATCAACACTACATTTCACACTGAAATCACAGTCACGAATGTGAGAAACTATGTGAGAACATGGAAGAGGACATATGCAGTCATGAGTGACATTCAGTCACAAAGAGGATTTGATTGGGATGGCACAAAGTAGATGGTTAGTGTTGAGAATGAGGATGCCTAGAACGAGTACGCCAAGGTATATTTTATGTTAAGTGCTTATAATTTTCCATAGATAAAACTCAAATATAACATTATTTTTTAGTCGCATGAGGATTCTTGGAACGAGTACTAATATAACATTATTTTTTAGTCACATGAGGATGCTAAGAAATATCATTGGAAGGTCATCCCAAACTGGGATGACATTGTAGATTTGTGTGCAAAAGATAGAGCCACTGGAGAAGGTGCAGAAACAGCTGCTGAAGCAAATGAGGTGATGGACTTGGAGTTAGTGGATGAAATGGATACGACAAGCATGGATGAGGATTCCATCGGTTCAACTGAAAAAAGAAAGAACCCAAAAGTTACTGAACGTACACCCTCAAGGAAGAAGGGCGGTGGTAGTTCAATTGAAGCTGCTGTGGAAAAGATGGCTTCCAGCTTTGATGACTATATAAAGAATTTATCAGCTCCAAAGGGTGTTGACACAAAGCTGGTATTTGAGGAAGTATTTGTTGTTGATGGGCTTGATGATGCCCAGAAGATGAAAGCATGCCTATGGTTTGTGGAAAATGAGAAGCAGTTTTTCCTGTTGAAGTCTCTACCAATGGAGAGAAAGAAAGACATGATTCTCATGTTAATCTAGGTATGGTTTGTGTTGAACTTTTGTTATACCTTGATTTCATGTTGTCTCTTCCTATATTATTGTTACTAATTTGTTGCCATCTTTTTTCAAATTGTAGGTGCTTTCACTGAAGATGATCAACAATTGCAGATAAATGCATTTAGGTATGCTTGATTAATCCTTTCTTTTTTCGACTTGGCTCTAGTAGTTGAATGTTTTGTTTGAGTGACTGGGTTAGTTATTGCAAACTGGGGTTAGTGGTGCTGGGTTGTCGACTGGTGGTTGGGATACTGCTGAGTTGTTCCTTTTTATCTATGATTCTTGTTGTTTTGTTTTTTTTGTGCCATTTGTTTTTGCTGTGCTATTTGTTTTAGTAGCCACAGTTCACATTTTGATAATGGGCATTGTTTTAGTAGCATGGAGAGATTCATGGTGGATGAAATATAAGATGATGTGGTGATGGATGATGTTGGTGGATGAATAAGAAGAAGATGGAAGGAGTAGATACTTGTGCCTTCTATCTTCCTGTGTGTCTTCTGTGTATTGTTGTGGTTTGTTGAAGAAGGTGGTGTTGAGCTTGTTGGTTTGTTGGAGGAGGTGGTGGAAATATAAGTTGGAAGGTGGTAGCTATTGGGTGATTGGGTGGTTGTGTAGGTGGTTATGTGTGTGTTTGTTAAGTGCAGGTGTTTGGATGGGAATTGGTGACTGGTAGGAGATGGTGGTTGAGCTTGCTGGTTTGGAGTGAGTGTGGGTGATTGTGGTCGAGCTTGCTTGTTTATGTAATTGGGTGATAGGGTGAATGGGTTTATGTAATAGGGTGTTTGGGTTATAGGGTGAATAGGTTTATGTAATTGGGTGATTGGGTTTAGGTGACAGTGGAGTTGTTTAATATGGTTTGGGTCTGAAGGCATGAACAATATGGTTTGGGTTTGAGACGAGAATGACAGTGGAGTTTTTTGTAGGCATTGTGATGGTAGGGAGACAATGAAAGAGGTGGTGGTGTTGATTATATCTTACATTTCGTAGGTGCTATTGTTATTAATGTTAATATTTGTTGTTGGTATATGTGCAGGCTGTTGGTGGGTGATGGGAGTAAGTGCAACATGCTGCTGATGTTGGGGATCTTGGTGTGGAGGTAGGGGTGTTGGTTTGGAGGTGGGGGTGCTTGTGTGGAAGTGGGTCTATAATGAGTTTCCCATTGTTGATTACTACAATTATTTATGGTGTATTTGCAGGTGTTACTGGAGGAACTGATTTCTATGTTCCTTCCATATAAATAGGTAGAGTGAATGAAGATGATGCATCCGTTGTTGCATCATGCAGCTTGGAGGAGAGAGGTGATGGTGATATATTAGAGAGTGGCGAGGAGTTGAAGTGGTGTGGAGGTTGTTGCATTTTGATGATACACTATTTCAGTCGCATGGAGAGATGCATGGTGGATGAAGCACAATGATGATGTGGTGATGATTGGGTGACTGTGTTTGGGTGAACTGGATTGGATATGAATGGGTGTACTATGGACTAGATTTGACTTTAGTTATGGTGGTATTAGTTATGGTGGGGGGAGGTGTCGGCTGTAGATTCATTACTGAACAAAGGTACATGGTAAGGGGTGATTTGGGTCTGTATGGAGCTTGTGTTGGGTGGGTTAGTGATAGATGGAATAGATAGATGGGTGTGCATTATGAATCATGCTGATGGGTGTATCAAAATTGCATATTTTGGTGTTTGAATCAGTTTCTCTACTTGATTCAGTTTCAATGTTATATATGTTTGAATATTAATTCCTTTTTTTATCTTCTTTGTGGTTTCCATTTCCTTATTTCCCCTGTTGTTTTTATTTGTGATTCAGGCCAGTTCTACACCAGAGCACATCTTGGAGATGATGACTTTTGCTAGAACAAGGCTGATATGCATGTTAACTTGTCATGCTTTTGTTACTTTATATTGTAATGAAAGAACACGATTTATGATTCTACAGATTTTTATGGTTCCACAGTCTATTTTGTTGTATGGTCGAACAATGTGCATGTTAAATTGTGGTGGAATGAATGAATTCTGACTTGAGACATGGGTATTAGTTCAAAATGTGTATTCTAGATTGATAAAGCTTAATGGAAATAGTACAGTTTTGAGTTCTAAAAAAAAGGTTTTGAATAATCATTTTCAAACAAATTCGACTATATTTGATCTATGTATGTTGTTTTGATACTTGCATTGGTTGATTTTGTGTTTGAGAAATGGTTTTGTTTGAGAAATGTGGTTTACTTATGAAACATGATTTTATGGCTGAGTTGTGGATCATTTGAAATGATCACATATAGAAGAACATGGAAATACATTTAAAAAATACAATATATCAATGTAGTTTTGTAATGCAACGAGGCAAATGTAGTATTTTATGTTACTTGTTGCCAAACAAAGTAGTTTAGACGTCAGTGATTAGGATTATTGCACTTCCAAATGCACAGTCACCCAAACGATGTGATTGTAATGGGTGACATTTTCTGATTGCGTTAGTCTAAATCCCGTCGTTGTTAACTACTGATGTGATCACAAAGTAGGCGCCCAAACGACCCCTAAGCATAAGGAGCAAGAAAGGTAGGGTTTCAGAGCTTTAGTGCAATTTCTACCATGGAACAACAACTGGAGAAAGGAGGGAGGAAGGATAAAAAATAAATAAATGGAGGAAATAAGGGGATTCTTACTCTTTTAGGTCAAGATCACTAGAGAGAAGCTTTTTCAACCCTAAAATGAAGTCAATTGCAACCCTAGATTCGTTTTCCAAGAAGGTCCCCTTTTTCTTCTTCCTTGGTTAGGAAATTCATAGCAGCACAGAGGGAGGACGAGGTTTGTAGGAGGAGGGAAGTTGTGTAGAGAAAATGGCTCGTTTTTGTTCTTAGGGATAAGTATATGAAACTTTAAGATAAAGAAAAAGAAAAAGTTGAAGTTCTAGTATCTTTCCAAGTGTCCATGGCCTTAAACCATTAAGAATATACAAGCACACACACAAGAAGATCCCCCAACATCCATAGAGACATAATTATCCCTCGTTTCTTTAATTTCCAAGCAAAACAAATAACTCATTAGTTGATAGCTACTAAAGATAGCTCATCCATGAAGGGGTAAACCCTAAAATACCCTTGGAGAAAACACCTTCAAACTAAGATTTAAATAGGTTCCCCATGTATCAAAAAGCTTAATAATGATGATAGAATATCCAAGGAACATAATGCAAATGATAAATTTCATAGAAATCCTCTCAATTGGGTAAATTGCAGAAAAGTCCAAAATGTGCATAAAATTGTATAACTTGCTCAAACAGTGTCCAAATTGGACCAAATTTGAAACTTAAGCTTGTCTTATGATTTCAAAGCATATCACAAGGTTATATTAGTATTATAAGAATTCAATTATAATAACTAAGCTTATAAAACTCATTAAGTAAGTATAGGGGTCTTACAGTATTCTTATGTGTCAGCCACTCAATCAACTAGTGTGACTGCCATACCATCATCTAATGTATTAGCCACACCATCATGTTGGGATATCAACCTCTAGGATTTGAGTTGTTTCGGGTTATTCCTCATCAATACATTTTATTCTTTCATCTATCGACCTCACCACTACTTGGTGTGTCAGCCAAGACCTTAAGAAGGGATGTATTGACCACACATTCACATGGTGTGTCGGGCTAAGTGTGTTACCCATCACACTTGTGTCAGGCTAGAGGGATATTGGATTATGACAATATCAGATTAGGGTTAGGGTTGGCCATTATGGTCTCTATACTCAACTAAGACATCATAGTTTATACTCCATCTTACAAGACATTCCCTTGGTCATGATAGGTGTATCATTAGGGCATATCATTTTATGGTGCCTAGCATATCAACCTAGCTCTTCTATGTCGTGAAGAATTAGCAACATATTGTTTAAACATCATAAGTCATGATGGCCATCCAT
Organism: Alisma plantago-aquatica; assembly: GCA_963693085.1. Taxonomy (NCBI): domain Eukaryota; kingdom Viridiplantae; phylum Streptophyta; class Magnoliopsida; order Alismatales; family Alismataceae; genus Alisma; species Alisma plantago-aquatica. The sequence goes on from OY856409.1 coordinate 1,195,486,110, forward strand.
GTCATAGTGCAAGTGGGTGTTAGCTTGGCCATCTTCCAGATATCGGTCTGCCCTATTCTTCAACCTAGGGTGATAAGTTAGACAAATGCAAGGATAGTAGTCCTACACATGTAACAAACCTATAGGAGGTTAGTAATTTATGTTTGTCATTTTTCATCCATATACCCTTGTATCAATTTAGGATTCCATAAACTAATATCAGTTTGTGAAATAGGTTTCCATCATCTTCAAGCTCCAACCATTCGTCCCTTAATACTCTAGTTCATGGACAACAACCCCAAGTATCCATTAAAACTCATAGAATCATTATTCAAACAATAAAAGTTGAAGTAGAGAGGGAATAATCAAGTATTGCATGGTAGAGGATGACTAATAATAAAGTTGAGTTCAAGTTAGATAACCAGCCTCAAGATCACCACTAAAGCTTCAAGCTTCAAAGCTACATGTTTCCAAGTTAGAAGATGACTTATCAAAAATCCAAGACTTGATCATAACACCTCTGTATGAAAGGAGATACCATAGTAAGGAACTTGGTGAAGAAGGAAGGAAATAAAGGAGACATGATCCAGAAGCATAGTCTTTCTAAGGTTGAAGTTGATCATGGCTTTACCTTGGGCAAGTTGCTCGGCCTCCCCCTTATTCCTTGAGCTCCTAGGGTTTTCCACCAAGAAGGAGAGGGTAAAGGAGTAGAAAGGTTTACTAGGAGGTGAAAAGAAGAGCTTATATAGTTGAGGCTCATGAAAGAGAGCATGTGTAAGGTGTCATCACCATATGTACATGGGTGACACGTACCCATGCATGGTGACACTTTGCAACCACGTTTATCATGACATGAAAAACTCTTGTAGATAATACAAGGGTGAGATATCTGCCATTGGGTATCTTGCTTGACAAGATATCACAACCCAACATCATATTATGTGCAAGCCGATACAACTTTTGCAAGGAAGTCTTAAACTGATAGTATTCACCGATTTGAGGTGCTTAGCCCAACATGAATGCTTCAAAAAAGTTGTTAAATGGATAGGGGACTTCCTACATGGTTTATAAACTAATAGGCAACCCCATTTACCCTTCACAACCTGACACAACATTATCTAGAGTTCAAGATACTTAACATTCTATGGTTCTTATGTCACTAAGAGTGTTATCACTCAACCAAGAATCAAACAAGGTGCCCCTACTTTCTCTCTCCTCTAGATGATATTGAAAGAGAGTAGGAACACTCTAGAGGTAGTATATTGCACATCAACCCCATATATTGGGTAATTTGCAAGTTACACCAAAACTATCATATATAGCACAAACAGTCTTCAAACAGGCTCAAACTTAAAACTTGAGCTCTACTTAAGTCTTAATTGATTTTTAAAAGATTAAGAAAAGGTTCTAATCATCTCATTTCAGCAAAACTTCTAGGGTTATCCCAAAACCCAGGTCACGGTCCTTACAAGTCATAAACCCGTAACAATGATTTTTCCCCTGAAATTCCAAATGAAAGGAGATGGATATTACTTATGCATTGCACTGTCAAACTTTCACATAGTTCCTTGATGTCAAAGTAATGTCATAAGACTTTACTAGCATATTGTTCCTCCATCCAAGGTTAATCATAGGATTTGTTTCACATGGAACATACTCAACTTATCCTCTACATTACTGGATGTAAGGTCAACCCTATGCCTAAGTGATACTTTCTTATCCATAAAAGCACTATACATACTTATCCTTATTTATCTCAGGAGTCAAATCCTTCTTATGTATCACCTTCTCAATTTTATCGTATCATTGATAAGATTCTCAAACTTGAAGGTTCACCATACCCTTTTCAAACCTCTACATGTTTTCTTCCAAAGAAAAACTAGAGATGCATATGTCACTTACTTAAGATTACAAAACCTATCATGCTTATGTTGTGCTACTCTGATCTACTGATTCAACACAAAGTTCATCTATGACTCATACCAACTGGCCTACTATTATGTACACTTTCATTTGTACTTTTCTTCTCAGCCGATCTAGATAGAGATTGGAAATTCTACTCATCAATGTACATTCCTTAAGAATCCTCCATACTTGCAAATTGGATAGTTGTACTCCAAGGGTTTGCACTCAACCCAATGAATTTTAATCAAGTAGATCTTATAACTGTCTCTTTAACTTATGCTCCTTGCCGTCATCATATTATGTTGTGCATAAACCCCTATTAAGTGATACCCATACTATAGGTGGAGTACTAGTCGCCAGATTGATCTCAAGGTCAATCGTTCTTAGGTAGTCAAACACTTAATCATCTTATCAAGAGATATATTCTCTGGTTCACACACAATTGGCACTTCTTGGATACTTGGATTCCTCACCTTGGTATCTATCACATGTGCCAAAACATACCACATCTTTATCTCATCCACCCTTTGTTGTTACTGCTAGACCCAAACATATCAGAAGAACCTTTCCATCAACTTTTAAGGTTCATAAAACATCACTATTCTCGGATGTCACCATCTTGGAACTAAAGTACAAGCCCTAGATGATACTTTTCAAGTATCCATCTTAAGGCCACTTCAAAACCATGTATATCAAGTGATATGAGACTTCACTCGAGCATCATATCCCTAGAAAGGAAGTGTAAAGGAAACACGGTTTCCCTTATTACCAAAAAATCATCCAGGAATAATTAATAGGGAGAAGGAGATTAGAAATCTATCATGGTTATTATACGAGTTTGCACTGCTCATGTATTATTAAATTTGTTTTCATCTTGGTTTCCTTGCCATTGGCATAAGAATTGTAAAAATGATTACATGTCATTACTTCTTCTTTGATTTTTGTTATTCATGTTCATGAACGTTTCCTTGTTTTACCACATTTTTCATTTCTATATCATGTGAAGGATCATTATTCTCTTCATATTCTTTATTGAGTAGGGATTATCTTCTTTATTCCCTATTTACAAATCATAAGAATTACTTTTTATACTTTCTTATATTCATAGGTTGGTTTGAGATTAACTCAGGTTCCACTTTATCATAATTTAGAATGTGGTAAGAATTTCTATGTCATATTCTTGATTTCATAATGCTCTTTAGATTGCATCAAAATGACTACTTATCAGAGTAATAAGAAAGATAACAATCCAAGAGTTCCATACTTACCTTGTCTTCAGTAATCGAATACTTGGCCAGGGTATCAAACACAGAGATTAGGTAGCATGCACTTCATTTTATGTTATGTCTGTTACCTTAAACATCTTTTTTTAGTTTTAAAACTTAGTATCTCTAGTTCTCTCCAAGTATCTTTCCATACCTCTTCCTCTTTATATGAATAAAAGAAATTATAAAATAGTTTAGAGAATACTTAACAAAATATAAATCCTAATCTTCTCCATCTCTTCTCATGTCCTTATAGGACTAACAAAAAAAACTCAACAACAATTATTATCTTTATGATTATTAGGTAAAATAAGAAGAAAAAAATCAGAATGAAAAAGTTCTATCTAACTTGTCACCCCTTGTGGGTCATCTATCGTCTCAGGTTGACTCGCAACATGATGTCTAGTTGTTTCCTGCTGTTGCTTCTGCCTTTTGGCACTATCAGGCTGCAACTTCTGTAAGTCCTGCTGAGTTGGCCTTGACTGTTGGGCCATCTCAACCTTTCTTCTTAGATAAAAGGGTCTAGTATGCCCGATCTGTCCACATCTAAAACATGTCTTGTCCTCATACCATGGTTTTGTCGGTCTTGTTACTGATGTAGAAGCTAAGTCAAGAGTTCTTATAGGTAGAAAGTTAGGACCTTTGCCCTTACTTGGTGACCATTGCCCTGATGCACTAGGTGTTTGGTGTACTGGTGGCACACAAAACTTTGGCTTTTTAGAGCTACTAGTCAACTGTCCCTGAGATTGTGCAAACTTTTCCTTAATACTCAATTCATTGTACCTTCTTGGGCATTGCCTCCTCAAATGTCCTATTTATGTACACTTGTGGCCGACTCTATTTTCTTGCCATATTTTAGTATTTCCCACATTTTTAATTGTTTTAACATGGAGTAACTATTTAAATGTTTTACCAAAATTCAAAAATTCTATATTAGAGACTGGTACCCTAGGTGGTATTGCTAGTGTCTGGTCTACTATATACAAATATGTTGTCATAAACTACCCAATGAGAGCATGAAAAGTAGGATTTTCTAACATAGTCTGATCCAAATGGGGATTCTCAAGCACTCGTTCTCCACTTGCCTAATCCTTTGCACCTCCTCCTGGTGCAGCGACACTGCTTTCAGCTACATGTTCCTCATGTTCTCCAGACATCCTCAGGCTTTTATCTTTTCTTCTGCATTACTTGAAGCCACTATTAGACATACTAGAGGATACTTAGAACATACTCAACAACCTTAATCCTAGCTCCCTATAGACTCAGCAAACATATAGCTATGATACCAAACTTGTGACAACCACTATCCAACTGATAATGATATCACACCAAACCACACAAAAACAACCATTAAAAATGAATTACCAAAAATCACTAAAAATTATAACCATTTTCCCGTAATAATTTACTACAATTTTTTTTCTAGAAGGCCCAAGGCCATATATACATACATCATTGTTTGCTTCATACATACATCATTATTTTCTTCATACATACATCATTCCCTCATATTACAAAGATGTGAGATATCAATTTCTTTACCAAACAGATACAAAAGCAACATTACACGTCGAAGCTTTCTTAGCCAAAATCTCAGATCGATCATGAAACCGGATATGAAAACTATCTCCCAAGGACCTGAGAGTACATGGACGATACATTCGACTCTATTTCTACTAGACACATAACAACAGACTCAACCTGAGTTGTTACTACTGTCCTTGTTGTTGTTGCCCATTCTCGGCTACACAGTCACTACCTTCTTGTGCACGTCCACCTAAAAAGTTGTGGAACCGACATGGTGAGACAACAAGTCCCAACGAGAGATATAACTCTCCACCAGCATTATTATTACTACTGTTAAATTTTTGTGAGTGAGAGTAGAAGAAACCTTTATTGAATTAAACATGTATAACTGCTGATTATATGCAGGGTAGAGTAGTCTCATCATCTCATTAGTTCAAATATCTACAACTGAGCAATAGATCATTTTATCAATTTTAAAAGGAATATGAAGAACATGTATAACTGTCATAAACTAAACAATATGAAAGCAAGGCAAGGCTTCAACCAATGTTTTCTGTATTTGATCCTTAAACAAATACTCTATATGACTGATTACATCTTTCAATAATCAATCTTATGTCCTACAGAGATGGGAATATACCTTCCATGCTCCAACTGACCATTGCAAAGTAAGCATTAGTGCCATAAAGGTCTATGGAAGAGTCAAAATCCATGACCTCACCCCCTCGATCAGTATGAGAATGGAAAAGACAATAGGAGTCAATCTACAATTATCTAGCTTGACATATAGATGCTCTTCGCTATAGAGATACAACACATAGCATGTTCTCTGTTCAGGGTATGACCTTCAATCAATCCTACTTATATATATACATATAGAGTCATGGTTGCAACCATACTCTTCTTTTGTATTAGAGCTACGACCTACAACCACACTCTTTTAGGAAATGGCTCGAAGCCAATCCTGGGGCTTGAAGGAAGAAAGGATGTACTCGACTTGCACCCTCGCATATTAAAAAATATGTTCTCTGAGTAAAACTAGTTTCATTATTCAACAAGTTCTGACACCAAATGGATCTATAGCCAGAGAAGCTACATTTTTAGTTCCACTTGATTAATTAGATCGACTGAAGTGTCTTTTAACATCAATCAAGTTATATTGTACAAACCATAAACAATTTCTACAAAAGAAAGGGGCAAAGTATTACAACGACAGATATCATCATTTAATCTATCAATTTGATTTCCTTCACTTCATATCGTTATATCACTATCAGCAACAAGGTTGTCATTATCACGCATCATCATGGGATATCAATTCCTCATATAAGTACTAGAGGATATTACCTCAATTAGGCATTAAGCCCTTACCATGTTCTAAGACCCATCACATCACACATAATGATTCATTATTATCTCATCATGCCTCATTATGCACATAAGCATTTCTCATGCTGATCATCACTTATGCCAATTAAAATATACTTATCATAAAAACCTTTAACCATTATATTTAGAAAGAGAATATATCAAAACACATTAAGCACCTTTAACTAAAGCAAGCAAAGAATCATATGATCTTTAGTTTAGGACTAAACCTCGTTCTGATTTCACATATTTTGGGTGTCAAGCCCTTAGTTCATCATTTGAACAATGTCATTGTAAAGTCATTAGATCCATACACATCATATTTATTGTGTAAGCATCCCACATGGCTCACAAAGCCTTATATAATATGTTTCATCTTAAATCATCATAGCTCATACCTAGCTATGCTCATTATCTACATGATTATGGTTCCAATGTAAAAGCAATATTAAATAATGGCAACATCATGCTGAAAAACACTAGAGGGGGGTGAATAGAGTTTTAAAAAGATTTTAACAATTATTGAACTCAAACAACCACAATTGAAATTGGAAGAAGGAGACAGGTGTTTAGAGTGGTTCCAACTTTAGCAAATACTAAAGTTGTCAGTCCACTACCCGGTTGCTTACCCAACCGGGATTTGAAAGTATATATTTTATTACCATCACAAGGATTTATACAAAATACAATACTTTCCTTTACACCCCTTGAACAGCCTTCACTTGAAGTAGATGCACCAACTTGAGGTAGCCTTCTTGAAGTAACTCCAAGCTCCCCCTTGAAGTAGCCTTCCTCTCTAGAAGTAACCTCCCGTTGCACCAGCCTTCTGAAGTAGCTCAAGGTCGCCTTCTTCACCAAGAAGATCTCCACCCTATCCAATCCACAGCCTCCAACCTAGGAGTAGCAAGGAGAGTACAAACAATAACAGGGAACAAGAAAGGAAAAGGAAATTACAACTTATCCTTTGTAGCCCAAGGCTTGATTTGCCTAGATCAAGCATATAGATCTCCTAACCAAAGTGTATGGAATTGTAATGACAGTGGATAGGAGATGCTAGCCTATAGGACACGAATTTTGAGCTAAGGAAGGAAGTAGCCAATTGTCACAATGCTCAATTTTCTCACAAACAGATTGCTCAAAGTATGCTCAAGGATTTCTCAAGTGTAACAAGTGAGTTTGAGTGTCCTATGGCTTGTCCTATTTATAGGAATGGTCTAAGGATGCTTAAGGACGTTCTAGACAACTTCTAGGGGTTTCTAAGTGCTTAACTAGCCATTAGGTACAAGTTTGTTGCTTTAGCAACGACTAATTAATTTACTCTGCAGTTGCTGTCAGAGTTCATCTCGGTCGAGGAATGGTCGACCGAGACACCTACTTGGTCGAACTCTTGTCGACCGACAGGCTCTCTGAATCAAGTGTTTTGCAACGTTTATCTCCAACTGCCAACTACCTTGTCAGTTGTGTCTAACGGCTACTTTGGATCTTTCTCGGTCGAGAAGATTGTCGACAGAGAGTGTCTCGGTCGAGGAGTTGGTTGACCGAGATTGATCCTGTTTCAATGTTTCAATTTAGGCACTAATTATATGTATGAGTGTGCATATGTGATCCTATTTGAAGTGGATGACTTATCTAAATGTGATGTTTAGCTAGGGAAGATCTAACGCTTGATTTACATGAAATCTAAGTACTTGTACATTATATATTTGTACAAGTTTTTACAAAGCGATTACATTTCATGAAAATATAAATATGTAAGCATATGGATTTCCCTAGTACTTTGTCATCCACCTTGTTCCTACACACTCAAGTAGCTCGTTAGATCAATAAGAATGAAATGTTTGTCATAATCAAAACAAAGGGATTTATAGATGTCCATTTAGCCAACAATCTCCCCCTTTTTGAAGATGACAAACATTTCCAAAATATAAATGAAGGAAATATAAAACATATGAGTTTCATACCTTAAGATTACCTTTTGTAGCTTTTTCTCTTGTTTATAAAATGTGTGCTTAATATTCCCCATGAATTATGAAACATGAAATCCAATTCTCTAGGGAATATAGCAACTTTCAATGTAAAGCCAAGAGTTTGTTTATGAAACTCATTGATTGAGCTTTGCATAAATACTAAGTTTTATATTTATTTCTCCCCCTTTGTCATTTCAAAAAGATATCCGTTTAAGAAAAAAAAACTCCCCCTTAATTAGATGTCCCATCAAATCCAATGAAAAAGATGTCCATTAAAAGCCAAAATGATGCAAGTAAAAGTTTTTGTTTAAGAAGCACAAATATCAAAGAAAAAATCTTCCAAAGGAGTGATAAGCAATTGCTTCCTAATTTTGTTAAATTGGTCTAGTGGAAGCGGTTTTGTAAAAATATCAGCCAATTGATCTTCCGTATCAACATGATGAAGGGAAACATGATTCTTGGAGATATGATCCCTAAAAAAGTGATGACGGATTTCAATATGTTTAGCTCGGCTGTGTAAAATAGGATTGTGTGCTAAGTTTATAGCGCTCGTGTTGTCACAAAAAATAGGCGTAGATGAAAGAGTAAAACCATAATCGTTTAACACTTGTTGCATATAAAGCACTTGAGCACAACAAGACCCGGCTGCCATATATTCAGCTTCAGTTGTAGATAGGGCAACCGTATTTTGTTTCTTGCTAAACCAAGATACTAAAGCTCTTCCTAACAAGAAACAGCCACCACTAGTACTCTTGCGATCAAGTCGACAACCAGCATAATCCGCATCAGTATAAGATTTAAAATCCAAGGATTGTCCTTTTGGATACCACAAACCAAAACAGGTAGTGCCGGCTAAGTAACGAAGAATTCGTTTAACTGCTAGAAAATGAGAGTGCATAGGTTGTGATTGAAATCGAGCACAAAGACCAACGGAAAACATAATGTCCAGTCTAGAAGCAGTTAAGTAAAGCAAACTACCAATCATGGCTCTATATAAGGAATCATCAATAGGTTCCCCATTTTCATCCTTATCAATTTTAATAGAAGTAGCCATAGGAGTAGTAGCATGTTTGCACTGATCCATCCCAAAACGTTTTAAAAGTTCTTTAGTATACTTTTCTTGGCTTATAAAGATTCCGGCAAGTGTTTGCTTAATTTGGAAACCAAGAAAGAAAGTTAGTTCACCCATGAGGCTCATTTCAAATTCTTTTTGCATAATGTCACTGAATTGTGTGCACAATGAATCATTAGAGGCTCCAAAAATAATGTCATCAACATATATTTGCACAACTAGGAAATCAGATGTATATGTTTTGAAAAATAAAGTAGAATCTGAACTTCCAATAGAAAAACCATTATCAAAAAGATATGTCTTGAGCCTTTCATACCAATTCCTAGGTGCTTGTTTTAAACCATAAAGTGCTTTCTTAAGTTTATAAACATAGTCACCTATTTCCGGTATTTCAAATCTGGGTGGTTGGGCAACATATACTTCTTCTTGAATGATGCCATTTAGAAATGCACTTTTTACATCCATTTGGTAGAGTTTGATGTTTTTATGTGCAGCAATAGCTAGTAACATTCTAATAGCTTCAAGTCTAGCTACTGGTGCATACGTTTCATCAAAATCTATTCCTTCTTGTTGATTATATCCTTGTGCTACTAACTGAGCTTTATTCCTTATTACTTCTCCTGCCTCATTTAACTTATTCCTAAAAACCATTTAGTTCCAATGACGGTTTTATCTTGTGGTTTAGGAACTAAATCCCATACATCATTTTTAGTGAATTGATTCAACTCTTCTTGCATGGCTATTATCCAATAATCATCTTTAAGAGCTTCAGATATCTTCTTAGGTTCAATGATAGAAACAAAGGCCATGTTTGCAACATCTTTGAAGGAAGACCAAGTTTTGACTTTATCATTAGGATCTCCAATAATTAGTTCTTGAGGATGATCCTTAATAAGCCTAGGTGTAGGTTGTGGTTCAGCTTGGTGATTGGTTGTAGTAACTTTCTCACTATCATTTGGTATGTTTAAATTTTCGAATTGATTAGTGAGATCTATGATTTCTAGATTTTCAGATTTTGACTCTTCATGAAAAGAAACATGAATAGATTCCTCAACTTTTCTAGAGATAGTGTTATATACTCTAAATGCTTTTCTAGAAGTGGAATATCCCAAAAAGAATGCTTTGTGTGATTTAGAGTCAAACTTATCTCTATCATCTTTGGTATTTAAGATATAGCATGTGGAACCAAAGGTATGAAAATAGTCAACTCTAGGTTTCTTAGAATGTATTATTTCATATGGAGTTTTCTTCAAATGAGAGTGAACTGTTACTCTATTTAACACATAGCATGCAGTGTTTACAGCTTCAGCCCAAAAGGTTTTGGGTGTGTTGTGTTCAAGCATCATAGTTCTAGCCATTTCTTGTAGTGATCGATTTTTCCTTTCAACTATACCATTTTGTTGTGGGGTGCGTGGAGCAGAAAAATTATGAGTGTACCCTTGAGATGTACAAAATTCCTCAAATATATGATTTTCAAATTCTCCACCATGATCACTTCTAATGGTACATATTTTGCTTTGTAATAGATTTTCAATCTTGGAACAAAATTGTATAAAAACATGAATAGTATCATCTTTGGTTGCAATAAAATGTACCCATGTATATCTACTATAATCATCAACAATAACAAAACAGTATCTTTTGCCACCAATAGATTGTGTCCTCATGGGTCCAAATAAATCCATATGAATTAATTCTAAAGATCTACTAGTGCTAAGTACATGTTTGGGTTTAAAGGAGGTTTTTGTTTGCTTTCCCATTGTACATGGTTCACAATTTTCAACTTGATCAAAAGATAAAGTAGGCAATCCACGAACAAGATCATATTTCACTAACTTTTTAATAACATGTGAACTAGCATGTCCTAGCTTTTTATGCCATAGTTGTAAGGTATTCTCATTTGCAAGCAAGCTAGATGTTTAGGAATTTGAATTGAATTTTGTTATCCCATTCTATTGAGTTGAGATAGACATAAAAATATGCAACTAAGGTCCTTGGTCATATCTCAACTTAATTTCGTTCATTTAGTTTGGAGGTTTTGGAACCCAAACTAACTCGACATCCTTTCTCTTGTAAGGAAATGAAAAGGAATAGTGACCAAGGCGCAAACAATAATGACAACATATCGAGTCAACCTCATATCTTTTTCTATGGTTGTGTTCTGAGTTGTTCTTGGGTGAAGATGTTCCTTTAGGTACATATATGGATTGATGAGCTTGTGTCTTTCTAGGTTGTTGATAGGATTTCCCCTTAGGCTTGTAACCTAGTCCTCTTCTCCCAATTTGATGGTAGGGATTATCTAAGATTTGATCAAGGATGCCATTATTATTTAAACTACTAACTTTTTGTTGTAACTTGGCAATCTCATCCATTCTCTTCTTGATATCTAGTTTTGCTTGATCTAGGTTAGATGACAACGAATTTCTTTCTTTGACAATAGAATCATAATCTAGATGGTTGCATAAGATGGGTTGTTTTTGAAGATCATTCACTTGAGTTTGCAAATTAATCTTTTCTAAAGAAAGTAGATTGCAATTTGCCTCTATAGATTTTATCTCAATATCATGATCTTCAATGATCTTTTTAAGATCTTCATTTTCAGATGTAATAGCAAGAAGCTTAGCATGTAATTCATCATTTGCTTTATTAGATTTCTTTAGTTTCTTCTTGCACTCAACATATTTATTATGTGTCTCTTCAAGACTAGCAACTAGTTCTTCTTTAGATAAATCAAAAAGACTTACCTCTTCTTCTTCTTCACTAGTTGTAGCAATAAGACAATCCTTGTGTTCATCTTCCTTTTTTGATCTCCATGGGCAGCTAGTTGTTGTGTGGCTTGTTCCTAAGCACCAACTGCAACATGTTGTAGATTTGTCCAAGCAGCACCTTTTGTTGTGGTTGTAATCACCATTACCCTCCATTCTTCAAGACCTGGTTAGGGTTCCTTGAAGCCTACTCTGATACCAATTGAAAAACACTAGAGGGGGGGTGAATAGAGTTTTAAAAAGATTTTAACAATTATTGAACTCAAACAACCACAATTGAAATTGGAAGAAGGAGACAGGTGTTTAGAGTGGTTCCAACTTTAGCAAATACTAAAGTTGTCAGTCCACTACCCGGTTGCTTACCCAACTGGGATTTGAAAGTATATATTTTATTACCTTCACAAGGATTTATACAAAATACAATACTTTCCTTTACACCCCTTGAACAACCTTCACTTGAAGTAGATGCACCAACTTGAGGTAGCCTTCTTGAAGTAACTCCAAGCTCCCCCTTGAAGTAGCCTTCCTCTCTATAAGTAACCTCCCGTTGCACCAGCCTTCTGAAGTAGCTCAAGGTTGCCTTCTTCGCCAAGAAGATCTCCACCCTCTCCAATCCGCAGCCTCCAACCTAGGAGTAGCAAGGAGAGTACAAACAATAACAGGGAACAAGAAAGGAAAAGGAAATTACAACTTATCCTTTGTAGCCCAAGGCTTGATTTGCCTAGATCAAGCGTATAGATCTCCTAACCAAAGTGTATGGAATTGTAATGACAGTGGATAGGAGATGCTAGCCTATAGGACACGAATTTTGAGCTAAGGAAGGAAGTAGCCAATTGTCACAATGCTCAATTTTCTCACAAACAGATTGCTCAAAGTATGCTCAAGGATTTCTCAAGTGTAACAAGTGAGTTTGAGTGTCCTATGGCTTGTCCTATTTATAGGAATGGCCTAAGGATGCTTAAGGACGTTCTAGACAACTTCTAGGGGTTTCTAAGTGCTTAACTAGCCGTTAGGTACAAGTTTGTTGCTTTAGCAACAGCTAATTAATTTACTCTGCAGTTGCTGTCAGAGTTCATCTCGGTCGAGGAATGGTCGACCGAGACACCTACTCGGTCGAACTCTTGTCGACCGACAGGCTCTCTGAATCAAGTGTTTTGCAACGTTTATCTCCAACTGCCAACTACCTTGTCAGTTGTGTCTAACAACTACTTTGGATCTTTCTCGGTCGAGAAGATTGTCGACCGAGAGTGTCTCGGTCGAGGAGTTGGTCGACCGAGATTGATCCTGTTTCAATGTTTCAATTTAGGCACTAATTATATGTATGAGTGTGCATATGTGATCCTATTTGAAGGGGATGACTTATCTAAATGTGATGTTTAGCTAGGGAAGATCTAACACTTGATTTACATGAAATCTAAGTACTTGTACATTATATATTTGTACAAGTTTTTACAAAGCGATTACATTTCATGAAAATATAAATATGTAATCATATGGATTTCCCTAGTACTTTGTCATCCACCTTGTTCCTGCACACTCAAGTAGCTCGTTAGATCAATAAGAATGAAATGTTTGTCATAATCAAAACAAAGGGATTTATAGATGTCCATTTAGCCAACACATGCCTTAGAGAGGATCATTCAAAATCCTTCTCATAATTAGGGTTAGGGTTTTCTCTTATAGCCAATTAGGATTTTCATGTTCATAATTAACAACCACACCCTAATTCTCATCATAAGAGTTACAATATTTTTATAAGTATTCAAGCATACTTAATTTCTCTCATTGAACATCATCAATTGATTATCAACATGGAGTATTACCTTTCTCATGTAAGTAATACAAGTTTATCTCTCATCCTTACTAGGATATTGTCTTCAACATTCTTATTACATTAGTTAAATCCACTTGTATCATCCCCACACTTAGTAAAGTGCATCCATCTTAATACTTCATAATGTATCAACTAGTAATAATCAAAGTGTACCGACCCACACTCATCAAAGTGTGTCGACCTACACTCACCAAGGTGTGTCGGCCTAGTTGTATTGGTCTACATACTAAACCTTGTGTCGGCCTAGACACATGTGTTTGTGTCGGCCAAGGCACATCAAATGGTATCGGTTTGGAGGTGCTTAAGGTATATCAGACACAATGTATTCTTGTGTGTCGGCCACTCAATCAACTAGTGTGACGGCCATACCATCATCGAGTGTATCGAAAACACCATCATGTTGGGGCATCAACCTCTAGGATTTGAGTTGTCTCGGGTCAGTCCTCATCAATACATTTTATTCTTTCATCTATCGGCCTCACCACTACTTGGTGTGTCAACCAAGACCTCAGGGGATGTATTGCCCACACCTTCACATGGTGTGTCAGGCTAAGTATGTCACCCATCACACTTGTGTCGGGCTAGAGGGATAGCGGATTGTGAGTGTATTATATTAGGGTTAGGGTTGGCCATGATGACCTCTATACTCAACTAAGGCATCATAGTTGATACTCCATCTTACAAGACTTTCCCTTGGTCATGACGGGTTAGTATCATTAGAGCATATCATTTTATGGTGTGTAGCATATCGGCCTAGCTCTTCTAGGTCGTGACGGATTAGCAACATATCGCTTAAGCATCACAAGTCATGACGGCCATCCATGTTATAGTGCAAGTGGGTGTTAACTTGGCCATCTTCCAGATATTAGTCTTCCCTATTCTTCAACCTAGGGTGACATGTTAGACAACTACTAGGACAATAGTCCTACACATGTGACAAACCAATAGGAGGTTAGGAATTTATGTTTATCATTTTTCATCCATATACCCTTGTATCAGGTTAGGGTTCCATAAACTGATATCGGTTTGTGCAAAGAGGTTTCCATCATCTTCAAGCTCCAACCCTTCATCCCTTAACACTCTAGTTCATGGAAAACAACCCCAAGTTTCCATTAGAACTCATAGAATCACTATTCAAACAAGAAAAGTTGAAGTAGAGAAGGAATCATCAAGTATTGCATGGTAGAGGATGAATAATAATAAAGTTGAGTTCAAGTTATATAACCTACCTAAATATCTCCACTAAAGCTTCAAGTTTCAAAGATCCTGTGAGAACCCATTACACTAAATGAGATTACTCAAAACATAAAGCACAATCGATCACTAAGTAATCACATACTCAAAAATATGGGTAAATTAAAACCAATTTCAATGTCAGCACCTGCTCAGAAACATTTGCATAAGAGCCCAACATCTTTCTTTTATCCATACTATGCCAAGAATTTGATACAAATTGTTCTATCGCCTTTTCCACAACATATATATACAAGAGAACAATATTCATATATGCCACACAAACCAGCATTAACATGCTAACAAAATTCCGATTCGTTTGAAACACCATATACAAACTTTTCCTACTCGAACTTGAGAATACAAATATGACTCTAGGACACACTAGACATCTAATCAACTTTCTCAAAGATTCATTACTATAGCTCCTCTTTGCTTCCACATGTTTGTTTTTGTCACTTCCGATTACCTGAAAAGATATGGCGAACCACAAGGGTGAGACCCATGTCCCAGCTAGAGATATAACCTCCAACAAAGATTATTGATTACAACATTTTAAATAGTAGATAACTGAGCAGTTGGAGTATTTAATAATCAATTTAACAGATTGAACAGTTTAAGTATGCTAAACAGATTAAGCAAATAATGTTAGCAACAAGTATGATCATCAATGCATATATATAGATAACAAATAAACCCATTTCCCTGGATAGATATCCACTCAAATATCATCAAATTGCATCTAATAACAATCATTATCATTAATTTGACTATCATCACATTTCTTGCTAATAGTATAAGCAATCTAGTAGCATAAGCATCTCTGACATCATGAATATGTCTAGTAACATAATGCCTATCAATATTGGCATCTCAAATAAAGGAAACATATCTATATCATAATTAGAACTAACATCATAACACAATGAAGTACATAGGCATGATTAACATTTTAAGCATGTCTCATTACATAGGCACGGCTAGAAATATTAAACATACCTAGGAACAACATATTAACCATTAGTGTCAGTATATTTGACAACATAAGCATGTTTACAACATAAGCATAACTAAAACATAAGTATATCTATTATCTCTTATTATACTATACATGATATCAGTGAAAAGAAATCAAACAAGGGTTATCATCCAATATGAAGCATTGTGTATAACCCTAAATAGATATGCTACACAGTTGTCTTACATCTTTTATTATGCCCTGAGAAAATTGAGGATACCACTCAAAATCCAACTGACCACTGCTAAGTCAAAATCAGTGCCATACAAGATCTAGGCAGAGCCGGACTCCTAAGATATTCTCCACCCCTAGTCAATACAGGTCCGCCACATCGACACATAAGGTCAAGTTGCTAACAGCCTAGTTCATCCTTGGTATAGGTCACATCACTAGTGAAAGAAGGTGGGTACGCATACCCTACCATCTGAGGTACAACTGTAGTTGTCCTCCAATCTCGTCACATATATAATCATCGAGACACGACCACAATCGTTCTCAAACTGAGATCTAGGTATAACCACAGTCATCCTCCCTGAACACTTGAATTCAGGATGACAAGCACCCTGCATACTCATCAGTATGCACTCTGAGTTTCCCTTAGGAATACTCGTTTCACCATTTGGCAAGTTCTGACACTCAGATGGGTCTATGGCACACGACACTACACGATTAGAGTTTCACTTGATCAGTTATGCCAATTGGGTGAATTAAGGCTGCATCAAACAAGTGGACATATAAACCCTAGTTCACTTCTAACAAGCATATAAATATCACAACTTCAAAAGATATAAAACGGGTGAAACATAATTTCTCATCTCATCATCACATGGTACTATTTACTTGCCATTCATGAGGCTACACTAGTCATCATACTATCACAAGATATAAATCCTTTTCACAATATCACATGGTATCAACCCTTATCAACACAAGAGGATTACACCTCATTCAGGGCTCAACCAACCCCAAAGGTAATTAAGACCATCATACTATCACAAGATATAAATCCATTTCACAATATCATAAGGTATCAACCCTTATCAACACAAGAGGATTACACCTCATTCAGGGCTCAACCATGCCCAAAGGTCATTAAGACCATCATAATATTCCCTGCAAGATCATCATTATCTTTCAATGCCTTATAACAAGGCTCAACAACATCACTTACATATAATACACCATATCAACACAATATTGCACTAATGAGCTAGGAGATATTCATAAAAAATCATAGAAGGGTTATACTAACATTAAGAATATTCCTTTATTACATCAACATGCAATGAATCTGGATATGACTAACCCTCATCGTATTCATAATGCACATGTTTAGCATAAGAAAGTATCAGCCATGTGGCTATGATAACCACCAATTAACATATTAAGGTTATGATCATATTAAGGAGGTTATTTCACCATCATTCCATCATATAAGAATGTTAAACATGAATACTCATCTTTATCTATTTGCATCAGAGTTAGTATCAACAAGATAAATTATATTAATGTTACTAATCATCACTTATACCCAAACCCTAACTCACGACATCCCCATTGGATCATGGATGCATAAGGTTAAGTATCACCATCACATTCCAAACCATTCTCAAGTACGAACCCACACATAAATCAAGGTGTAACCATCAAGTTATAGCATACTAGGGTTTAAACAACATTAACAGAGTACTCCATGATTGTATTAGTCATTCAAGGACTATTCATACCCAATTACCATCATTTAGTTATATTAAAGCTAGGTATAACAAGCTATACCTCAATACGGTTACATATAAACACAATATGGTTATCATCCCTTCTATTAATATGAGTTAATAGGTAAGACTACCTTATTAAGGGTAACCCTTCATTTGTTCCATCATCATTCAACCCATATCACCATACCACAATGTCACCCAGAACCATTGGATGTTTAAAACGTAAGACCATTGGTTGTTTTCATAAGTAAACACCTTAAATGAAACATCTATGATGTTATTGAGTTGTGATATATAAAAGTCACCATTTAACCCTAGACATCCTTTAATTAACAACAATGAGGGTTCTGTTGAGAGTAGGATAAAACCCACAATCGACTGTTCATTTAAAACAATCCATCCATTGTCAACAAGTAAGCTTCTTAAGTTGATCATATAAAGGAAACCATCTAAATCACATTATTAGGACCAACATATTACATTATCCATCATTCCACTTTATTTGAGGAATAAAAATTAGATCTTGAACATTGGGTCAAGTTCATATGTTAAAACCATCAATTACAGTATAGGTGTGACCATTGCATCAAGTGACCCAAGAAACCATTGGTCTAAGGCTTAATTCATGCTACAACTATTTGATTAAATCACCATGGGTTTTGGAGACCTGATCAACCATCATTAGTGACCATTAAGTCACCATAGGTTGTTAAATCATCACTATATTCATTAGTCAACATCAACTATTAATCTATAATGTCATTATTGATAGATAACATCAGAAGGGTACTTAATGGTTGATCAAACTTCTAATTGATCCAAAACCTAACCTAAGGGGGTGACAATAGGTTGTCACCATCATTTGACACCTTTGATCTCAATCATAAGTTTTCATGAAGACAACACCATAGGGTTGTTGCAATGGTACCATCATTGGGTCATGGATTTATAGAAGAAATCAGCTTAAAACCCTAAAATTGACCATTGGTTAATAGGCTCTTAGCACCATAGGTTGTCAAACCAACCTGATAGGCGCTTAGCACACACACAAGAAACTCCCACACCATCCATAGATACATTCTTATCCCTTGTTTCTTGAATTTCCAAGCAAAACAAATAATTCATTAGTTGATAGCTACTAAAGGTAGCTCATCCATGAAGGGGTAAACCCTAAAATACCCTTGGAGAAAACACCTTCAAACTAAGGTTTAATTAGGCGCCTCATGGCACAAAAAGCTCTATAATGATGACATAATATACAAGGAACATAATGCAAGTGATAAATTGCAAAGAAAACCTCTCAATTGGGTAAATTATAGAAAAGTCCAAAATGTGTATAAAATTGCGTAACTTGCTCAAACAATGTCCAAATTGGACCAAATTTGAAACTTAAGACTGACTTATGATTTAAAATCACATCATAAGGTTATATTAGGGTTATAAGAATTCAATTATAATAATTAAGCTTATTCAACTCATTAAGAAAACTTAGGGGCCTTACAACTATAAACCCCTAATAGGGATTTCGCCCCCGAAATCCAAGGTAAACAAAGATGGGTACTTCCTCTGGACCTCATCCTAATACCTTCACATGGTTACTTGCATATCATAGTGATTCCACATCATTCATACATATGTCATCTTGGGTCAACACAAAACCCCCACATAATAAGACATTTGCAAATATGGAACATAGAAACTTGTTGTGCCACCTGTATAAATCTAATAGTAACTTTCAACTTTGGGATTTGATTATTGTCTTGAAATATTCTATATTTTGTATCACGCATCACTCAGAGGCCACACTCACTGGATCTTACCAAACATAGATTATCAGGTATCTATTATCATATGCAACTTTATAAGGTTTCATATCTATGCTCCTTTAATGGTTGTTGTAATCAACAACTCAATCAACCATGTAGGCATCCCTTGTTTCCAAGAACTTATGAGGAATATGTTTTTAGAGGATTCTCCAATCATATCAATGGTGGATTGACCATCTATTTGGTTGAAGAATCATACACTTGTATATAACTATTAACAAATATAACTTCCTGATTGACCTTATTAGGGGTAGAGCAATGACACTATCTTCATCTTATTAGGATTCACATAACATACTTAACAGAGGAATCATAACTCCTAGAGGATACTCTAGTCAACCTCCAACTCACTCTTATTCAACTTGTCTCATAGCTATTGCTTCTTTGGCAACCCCAAGGGTTTTGAAGAAATATTGATCATATTTTTGACCATATTTGAAATACTTTGACATGTCATCATTCAAAGCTTGCTAGAACTTGTAAGACATTACTTGAACACTCTATATCTCTTATTTATAAATTCTATTGGTACATTGGTTAGCCTATAGGACATAACTCTAAACTCATCATGGTCATGTGAATTATGTCATCCAATCTAACTCTTATGCATTGATATTTGATCATAGGTTTATCTTAAAGGAACACAGTATCACATATCTATTGACCAACAAACCATCTATCCTTGATAGTGGTCTTTCCCAGCTATCACTGAACCATACACACATTATAGAATCACTTTTGTTTTTCTTTCCAAACAACATTTAGAGGGTCATCATCAACTCTATCTCCCTCTCTTTAAGGGGGAGGAATACTTGATATGTTCATTTAGTAAACATCTCCAACCTTCACATACTTCCCATACTGTTCATACATCTTGGATACTAGGATTCATTACCTTGGTATCCACCTCATGTGCTATAAGGAACTCACATCTTTATCTCATCTACTTTTACCAACATAATAAATTTGAAAACATATAAGAGGAGTCTCCCAAATTATTGGAAGGCTCAAAAGCAAACTCATCACAAACTTTATGATCTTGGAACCATAGTCCAAACAACCTTATGCTATAATAAGCTATTCACCCTCATGTTTACAACGAATCCACATGTACCAAGTGGCAATGATCTACTCGAAAGTTGTACCCTAGAAAGAAAAGACACAAAGTGAAACACACTTCCCACATCATAGCAACATTTTTCAAGGGTCACTAGAAAAAAGGCAACCAATTTTATTTTCATTATGTAGGTTACAACCTCTTAAGTATCATTATACCTTTTTTATTTCGGGTTCCTTGCCATTAGCATAGAAATCATCATGATTAACATATCTCATTACTCCTTCCTTGATGACTATTTATCACACTTGGGTATGCTATCTTATTTTATTATATTTTTCAACCACTTATCAACATGTAAATACTCATATTCTAAATTTTCTTCATTAAACATGGATCATCTCCCTTTATTTCTTTCACACGCCATTCTAATTTTACATAAACACTTTCTTACACACATAGGTTGGTCTGAGATTAACTTAGGTTCCACCTTATTCCTTTGTCATTGTTCCCATTTATCTTCTCATTTTGTACTTGTTATAGGAGTTCTCTCCATCTTATGTGGATTTCATACCTTGATTCACTTTATATGCATATACTTATATGTCTTTTACTTTATTATCTTCTTGAATCACATCATGAAGAACTACTCTTTTCTTATTTGTATTCAGATTTAGATTTCATGGTGTTGTATCTTTCTCTTATAGTTACCAACCATTCAAGTTTTGATAGATTATGATGCAATTCTCATCTTCTTTAAGGTAGGTTTGAGATATTCATACCATGATTTATTATTCATTATGCTCTTTAGATTGTCTCAAAATGACTACTTGATCAGAGTAATCAGAAAGATAACAATCTAAGAGTTCCATACTTACCTTTTTTCAATAATTGAATACCTAGCCAGGGCACCCAAATACTGAGATTAGGTAGTATGCACCATATTTTTATATCATATTCCTAATTTTGACATCATCCTAGTCCTATGTCCTAGTGTCTCTATAAACTCAGTGAACCAAAAGCTTTAATACCAACTTGTGAGACCCCATTACACTAAATGAGATTACTCAAAATATAAAGCAAAATCGATCACTAATTAATCACATACCAAAAAATATGGATAAATTAAAACCAATTTCAACATCATTGCCTGCTCATTACTATTTGCATAAGAGCCCAACATCTTTCTTTTGTCCATACTATGCCACAAATTTGATACAAATTGTTCTATCACCTTAGCCACAACATATATACACAGGAGAACAATATTCATATATGCCACACAAATAAGCATTAACATGCTAACAAAATTCCGATTCATTTGAAACACCATATACAAACTTTTCCTATCCAAACCTGAGAGTACATGCATGACTCTAGGACACACTAGCCATCTAATCAACTTTCTCAAAGATTCATTACTATAGCTCCTCTTTGCTGCCACATGCTTGTTTTCGTCACTTCTGATTACCTAAAAAGATGTGGTGAACCACAAAGGTGAGACCCTTGTCCCAGCAAGAAATATAGCCTCCAACATTGCTTATTGATTAAAACATTTTAAATAGTAGATAACTAAGCAGTTGGAGTAATAAATAATCAATTTAACAGATTGAACAGTTTAAATTTGCTAAACAGTTTAAGGAAATAATCTTAGCAACAAGTATGATCATCAATTCATATATGGATAACAAACAAATCCATTTCTCTGGATAGATATCCACTCAAATATCATCAAATTGCATCTAATAACAATCATTATCATTAATCTGACTATCATCATATTCCTTGCTAACAACACAAGCAATCTATAAGCATCCCTGACATCATGAATATGTCTAGTAACATAACATGGCTATCAATATTAACATCTCAAATAAAGGGAACAAATCTATATCATAAGTAGAACTAACATCATAACACAATGAAGTACATAGGCATGATTAACAGTTTAAGCATTTCTATTTATATAGGCATGGCTAGCAATATTAAACATAGCTAGCAGCAACATCTTAACCATCAATGTCAGTATATTTGACAACATAAGCATGTTTACAACATGAGCATAACTGCAATATAAGTATATCTATTATCTCTTATTGTACAATACATGATTTCAATGAAAAGAAAGCAAACAAGGGTTATCATCCAATATCAATATTTGTGTATATCCCTAAATGGATATGCTACATGACTGTCTTACATCTTTTATTATGCCCTAAGATATTGAGGATACCAGATAAAATCCAACTGACCACTGCAAGTCAAAAGCAGTGCCATACAAGATCTAGGAAGAGCTATACTCCTAAGATCTTCTCCGCTCCCAGTCAGTACGGGTCTGCTACAGTGATACATAAGGTCAAGCTGCTAACAGCCTAGTCCGTCCTTGGTATAGGCCATGACACTAGTGAAAGGAGGTGGGTATGCATACTCTACCATCCGAGGTACAACCGTAGTTGTCCTTCAATCTCGTCACATATATAATCACAGAGATACGACCACAACCGTTCTCAAACTGAGGGCTAGGTATGACCGCAATCATCCTCCCTAAACACTTGAATTCAGGATGACAAGCACCCCACATACTCATCAGTATGCACTCCTAGTTTCCCTTAGGAATACTCATTTCACCATCTGACAAGTTTTGACACTCAGATGGATCTATGGCACATGGCACTACATGATTAGAGTTTCACTTGATTAGTTATGCCAATTGGGTGAATTAAGGTTGCATCAAACAAGTAGACATATAAACCCTAATTCACTTCTAACAAGCATATAAATATCACAAGTTCAAAAGATATAAAATGTGTGAAACATAATTTCTTATCTCATCATCACATGATACTATTGACTTGCCATTCATGAGGCTACACTAGTCATCATACTATCACAAGATATAAATCCTTTTGACAATATCACAGGGTATCAACCCTTATCAACACAAGAGGATTACACCTCATTCAGGGCTCAACCATGCCCAAAGGTAATTAAGACCATCATAGTAGCACAGGATATAAATCCTTTTCACAATATCACATGGTATCAACCCTTATCAACAAAAGAGGATTACACCTCATTCAGGGCTCAACCATGCCCAAAGGTCATTAAGACCATCATATTATTCCCTATAAGATCATCATTATCTTTTAATGCCTTATAACAAGGCTCAACAACATCACCTACATATAATACACTAAATCGGCACAATATTGCACTAATGAGCTAGGAGATATTCATAAACAATCATAGAAGGGTTATATTAACATTAAGAATATTCCTTTATTACATCAACATGTAAGGAATCTGGATATGACTAACACTCATCATATTCATAATGCACATGTTTAGCATAAGAAAGTATCAACCATGTGGCTATGATAACCACCAATTAACATATTAATGTTATGATCATATTAAGGAGGTTACACTCCAACAAATATCATATTCCCCGGCATAGAAAAATTCTGAAAAAAAATAAAAAATATGCCAAAACTATTCTTCACTGGCACTTTTTGCAATGTCAAAAATATGCCATGAAAAAGCGTGCCGGAAAAAGTTTTCCGGCATATCTTAATATGTCGAAAAATGAATAGCAAAACTGGCATTTAGATCAATTCTACAAGTACTCAAATTCCGGCACAACTTCTATGCTGGAAATTGATTCTGCACATACACAAATACAGGTGCAACCACAAGTGTCACGTGTTCGAACAGAAGCTGGGGTGCAAAAATGAGACTGTAAGCTCATTAGGATTCACGAGTTGAAGCAAGCAACATATGTACATGCAAGAACTTTTGATAGCAGATTGAGCACACACGCACACACAAAACTAAGCTCTCACGAAGGTTGGTGGGTGGATCATGCACACACATTTTAGCAGGCAAGTGTGCATACACACATACATAAAAATATTCAAGACAACACAAAGTTAGTTGCAATAATTACTGCAACATTAGATAACTCATTTTTTTATTAATGTAAAGTTGACAACATAATAAAATATACATTTCTCTAGGTATCATAACAGAAAAAGAAACATATTGTCTTTTGCATTTTGTCTTTTGGGACATGTTTATTCTTCAAAATGTACTTTCTAATGTTAAAACAAACATGTACATGATAACAAATGCACTGTTGTAGAAAGAAATCCAACAGATGCATCAAGCAGCTGAATTCCATTGTCATCCTCGACAGATATGAATAATGCAATAGGTGGATGACAGACATTTCAACTAAGTCTTTGGTGTTGATGCAAAATGTTGTAATATCATCCTGGAGAGAATGAACATCTGTTTTCTTTGTGCTTTTGCAGACATCGGTTTATGCATCTTCTCGGCTTCACAGGGTAACAAGGAACTAGTAGATTTCTGACCGAAGATGGTCTAGCAATAGAGCCTTTCAGGTGGTAAGAGACACAAAAATTGTAGAAAAGATTTATCTCTGATCATCCACATAGACTTCCATGTCCTAACACAACAAATTATGATAGTAATGTTAATTCATTTGATAAGAAAAAATGATTTAATGGTACAAACCCACCACGGGATTAGGAAAAACACATCAAAGTTCTACAATGACTTGTGAACTGTTCATCTAGAATAAACATTCCTTCCAAAGGAGAAAATAACCTCTAACATTAAATGCAAATCCTACCATTTCAAAATTCTATTATATAGTCTTGTGAGCAGCACAAAAAGCCAACTCCAAATTCTCAATTTTGCAATTTCTTCATATGATGAAACTGGAAGAAGTGTTTACTTGCAGCAACATTTTATGTTAAGGAGCCCAACCCAGCTAGTTGAATGCATCTTTTCCTTGTTTCAAAGAGTATTACAAAGAGAGTCAAGAAAAATACTATACAATGTGATTTTTCATCCCTGGAGTCTCATACCTTGGAAAACTTTTCAGCAAGTACATTTTTAACGAAACAAACCTAAAACCAAAACAATAGAGTTATTTAAAGACAACCAAATCTCAAGGAAGCAGATTGTCACCTTCTCTATCAATGTGAAAGTAGTAAATTGCTTGAATGCCATCATATAACTATCATCTTCTACATTATTTCTCACAAAAGATTGCTCTGTTCTTGCACAGAGTGATTGAAGATTTAGAAATTTTAATGTGAGAAAGAAACTTTTTGTTCATGTTTTCATTGACTATATCTAATTGCTAAGAGGTAAAGATGTAGAGTTACATGCATTAAATATGCAACAATGAACTAATTTGCAAAGACAAATCTCTTTTCATCAACCAACATATTTGAGTTTCAACTCAAATTAGAAAACAACAACCCATCTTCCAAAACCAATTACAAAGAGTACTATGTCATTGTGAATGGTAATCAATTATATGATTATAAATGGATATCAATTATCCTCAACCTTGTGTTGCCAAAATCAGAGAGCTTGAGCGGGAGAGGGAAATGGCGGGAGTGCACAACCATGGAAGTACCACTGCTTTAAGAGTCTGCAAAAGGGTGCTTGTGTCAAGACAAACAAGCTCAACCCAAGGGCATTAATTCGTGGGTGAGGAGAACATGCTAAGGAATGCATTCTTATCCCCACCATTGGATGTTCCAAAACATAATTGTGTCAAGAAAAAATGTATTCAATTATGCATTATTGTAACTAATTGTTTAATTTTGGTTGAACGATAATTGTTTATTCATACTTACTCGGAACTCAGAAAGCAGACAACTGCATCCGTCCCCCACCATCCAAACCAATACGTCTTATAATGAAAATGGATTTCCTATCCATATGGTTAAGTTGCTATGGATTATTGGGAGTGGGTCTCCACGGAGTACTCACAACCATCCGATCCAGTGCACATAATGCAATAGGTGCACGAACCCACTTAAGCTTGTATCTCAATCAATATCAAGCTTCTCCCTTTCACCATGAATACCTCGTCATCTTCCTACCACCACTAAAACCTACAAAGTGGGTGTCATCTGTTTGGTTGTGGTCCAGATTGGCCTCATCGTCATCCACTAAATACCATCTAGGTTTGGCTACAACAAAAAGTCATCGTCGACTAGATGAACAGTTATAAGACTTGGGGGACAGGGTGCCAGATCCATGGGGTCCTCTACGTGGAGATAGTAGTCACTCCTTGTTGTAGAGAAACAACCAAGAAGCCAAATAACCTACGTCAGGGCTAGCAACATGACTTCTCCTATGTTGCATGCAGCATCCAGTAGACGACTACTTAACAACATGCAACTCATCGGAGAACACCGTAGATGCGGTGATGCCCCAGTATAGCAAGATAGTGGGGTCGAAACTCTATTATAAAGATGCAATAATGATGGCACTAGTGACAACTTTGTACACAACCATGGAAAACACTAACGACCTCTTGTTTCCCTAACCTCCCAGTCTGTACAACCGTATAGGCCCACAACCTCTCAGTGCCTAGTCTTACTTAATGACCAATGTCGTTGCACTTCCTCCCGCCCCTGCCCAGATTGAGGTTAGACATGTTGGCAACTACGACATCGAGCCTTGTTATCTGTGGAAGCTTAGTCTTAAAAATTACATGGGCTACAAATCTTGGGATCTAAAAGGTTGTGTACATGTCATTTGTGACATATTTTTGAGTACGAAGGACTCTAATCTTCCAGTAGTGAGGGACAAAAGCAAAGAAGAAAGATTAAGACATTTTTCCAACCTGCCTTCTCCTGGTGAAACATCAAGGGCCTATTTTGAAGAAACCAACTAAACCATCATCCATTGTTAGCTTGGCATACAGTGATGTGTGCTAATGCCACATGTAACACTATTTTTCACATACTAACAACAGCAAGATGTGTAGTCATGAACAAATGTCCACAAGGGAACTAATATTGTTGGGCTTTGTTATTTGTATAGAATAGATAATGACATAAGCCTCGAAATCTGATAAGATATTTTCACAATTCTTAGAGACTGGCTATTGGTACTTCCGTCAAGAAATTAGAATCTATTTGGCCGAATCATTTGATGTAGGAAATTTTAATTAACACAGTAACATGGATCAAATTGCTAATAAACTAAGGACTATTAGGCAACCTAATTTGAGGTAGCAATGTAGATTATCTTGAAATACTACAATATTCATTATTATAGAGAGAGTTGTTACTAAAATGAAAGGGTCTACATTGGTCAAACCCAAGAATTAGTAGAATATCAACACTTACTGAAACTTTTCCTGGCCAATGAAGCTTGTGTTAGAGTCTTCTTGGAGAGCATTCTTCTCATGAGAGAAGCGTTTCTTTGCATCTTTACAGATTTGTTTTTGTTGTAGAGTAGAACATGAATCTGGAAGCAATATGGGGCTCCATACTATTCCATAACTAGGACTTCACCAGCCTATTATTTTTCTACCAAGTAGGATAGTCTTTGCTACTTTC
This sequence comes from Alisma plantago-aquatica, assembly GCA_963693085.1. Lineage (NCBI taxonomy): Eukaryota > Viridiplantae > Streptophyta > Magnoliopsida > Alismatales > Alismataceae > Alisma > Alisma plantago-aquatica. The sequence continues at coordinate 1,195,514,038 of OY856409.1, forward strand.
ATTCAGTGGTTCTGAATCAATAAGATCCACCTTCTCCCATGATTCAATAACAGTGTATATAGCATTCATGTAGAGAAGATAATGTTGTGAGTTAAAGCTTCACAGAAGTTACCTAAGACTTATCGTCGTAGACAATTGTAGTAGAAGTAGTTGGCTTCTCATTTCCCCATATTAAGATTGGATCAAGAGAACAACACCAAACAAGCAAGAAGCATGTTGTTTAGTAGGCTTGACACATAATGTATGGTAATAATACGTCGTGTTGAACATTGGACACATTGTGTTATTAGGAAAAGATGGAGGAGTGACTTTTTAATGTCTTTGACACGCCATGTTGAATGCTATACATGTCGTGTCAGATGGTGAAGTCAGGCTCTATGAATCTCTTCCACACGCTGTGTAAATAAGAGATATGCCATGTACTTTGTCGGAGGTGTAAACTCCAATAGTCGTCAACGCGACGTGTCACAGACAAGACACACCGTATACTTTGTCAAAGGCATAAACTCTAGTAGTTGACAACGTGCCAATTCACTTGGGAACACGTCGTGTATCGTGCGATCAAGGTGAAAATCTACATCGTCAGAACAAACTCTGGGCAGTGACACATTGTATTTCTTGGAGAACAGGTCGTGCTTAGTGGTGGCTGATGTGGATTTTGATGAACATTGACTCTATCAAAGAGATAAAGAACTCTGAAAAGACGCACCAGAGAGGAAGATAACCCTAGAAAGATGTGTCAAAGTTGATGTGAATTAGCATTGTCACTTATCAATTAAGATGTGAATTTGACACATCAATAGTCCCTAAATGATTTAGGCACTCATCTACGTACCGATACTACGTGGAGAAGAAAGAATATGAGAAGGGAGTTGTTCCTCCTCTCGATGTCATAGAATGAGGGTTTCATACTCTCCATTAAGCAGACATTGTGCTCTTATGGAGATGGAGGAAGGTCGGCTCGGCGAGAAGAAAGACCGAAATTGGCAGCGGCGGATACGGGCAGTGCTAACAAAGAGGGAGGAGGAAGAGATAGAGGAAGGTGGCTAGGGTTACAGTAGCTAGATTTTCTTTGATATCATGTGATTGTATTTGGGTCAAAGAGATACCATCTGGAGCAGGTTTCCCTTTATTATATAAGGTGAGGAGCCAATAGGAAAACGAAATAGTAAAGAGGTACATAAATTAAGGAACTATTTTCTAACAGGGCTTTCTGTCCCCTTTTCCAGCCTAATCCTTTCCTATTAAGTATCCTATCAATATCCATTCCATCAAAACAAATGATGGTCTTAGGGATTTAGAGTCCATGTCTACATAATATCATTAACATCACCAACTTTGAAGATAATATGACAAATTAAATTATCTATGATCTTTCACCAAAAGCCAGGAGATCCTTCTTTTATCTGACTCTCATCAAGTAGGAAAAAACAAGATTCAACAAGAGATTACAAATATACTTATAAGATGTGTATCATAACCCTAAAACTAAAGATCATCTAGATCACTCACAAAGAAACCCCATGCACAAAAGCTTGAGAAAAGACTCATAAGAAAACATCTACAAGGAGGCAAGCCCGCTATACCAAAAAGACATAAACCATATCTTTATCCATCTATTTGAGAAACAAGATACTCCATGTCTCCCTCTCTCTTTATTTTATTTGATTCTCTCTCTATAAGATTAAGAGATTTATGAAGATGGGTGGTTTGGATCTGTTCTCGGAAAGGGGTAAGGTTAAGGCTCCTGCCTTACTGATGTACGCTAATGATATATTCTTTTGTTAACTTCTCGGCCTTCTCATGTTTCATGTATGGACATGATTTGTGATAACTATGATGTGGTCGTAGGACAAAGAATGAAATAGAGCAAGTAATGGCTTATTGTTGGTTTTGACGATCATGGCTTGATTGATGACATGTCCAATACCGTATTGATTCCCAAAAGGCTTTGACTATCTTGGTGCCCCTTTGGTCAAAGGAAAGTTGCATCATTATAATTTTGATGCTTTCATAGGGAGGGTTCATGATAGGATGGTTAATCGGAAAGGATAGTCAATGTCCCTTGTAGGTAGGATTGACCTTATTAAATGCACTATGGCTTCTATTCCTATTTACCTCTTGTCTTCTTCTTTGGCTTCTATGTCATTGGAGAAGAAGATTAACTCCATCATGGAGTCCTTTTGGAAAGTCAAGGATGGGTCAGAACATCGGGTGTGGGTGGCTTGTACATATGTGGTTGGTGAAACAGAGGTTGGAGATTAGTAATCCCAGACCTACATCTGACTCACAAGCCTTCCTTTTGAAAGCTTACTCAAGAGTGTACATGGGTTTGTCATTGTGGAGAGTTGTTTGCAGGGGAAATCACAGCAGGATGAGGTTCTATTTAGATGATAATCATCCCTCATCTCTCAAGCTTAGTACTTGGCCATCCCCACACTAGAGGAAAATTTGACAAATGTTCATGGTAGTGATGTCTTATACCCAGTGGGATGAGGGTAAGGGATTAAAGGTGTTCTCGGTAGATAGATGGTGTGGGCTTCCTTTCACAATGCGGCTTGAAAACAAAGTGATGTTAAAGCCCTCATTCAGATAAAAGGCATCTAGTCAGAGGAAGAAGATTGGGATTGGCACCTTTTGGCAAAGCTGCTGACTACCATGTCGCTAAATTTGGATACATGATCAGGGAAGATGATGATGATCGTTCTCTATGAATGGTGCAGTAAAATGGGCTTTTGTCTTTGCTCTCAGAGAAGAAGATTTTGGATAGAACCCAACATGTGCAGACGGATGTCAATATAGGAATATAGATGTGGGACCAACCACCTAGAGCTAATTTTGTAGTATGGAAGGATCTCTACATCAAGCATTACCTATCGACAATAATGTTATTAGATGCAAGATTCGACAGGCATATATGTGCCACTGTTGCAAAGAGGTGCAAGGGGAGACTTCTAGCCACCTATTTGTGACAAGAAAGCTAGGGGAGTATCTATGGAAGAAGGAAAGTGAGCTCCCAAGTTTGAATCTTAATAACTTAATGATGAAGCAAATTCTAGATTGATGTTGCAAAGAGGTGCAAGGGGAGACTTCTAGCCACCTGTTTGTGACAAGAAATATAGGGGAGTATTTATGGAAGAAGGCAAGTGAGCTCCTGACCCTGGATTTGAGTAAATATATGATGCTGCAAATTCTAGATTGATGCTGGGATAAAGCATATGGTTCATCCCTTAAAGTTTGGAAGCAAGGTTGTAACAATAACCTCATTGTGTGGCTAATTTGAAGGAGCCGATGTAAAGCTAGAGATGACAGTGTACCTATTGATGGAGATAAGTTGTGGGAGGAGCAGATGGATATGTTGAGGAGACTGAGCAGGAAGAAATGCTTTAGAAGGGTAGATGATAATGACTTCTATGATGCCTTATAATTGTTTTTTTTTAATCCTTTCTTTATGCTTCAAAACTTGCAGATGTGTAGATGGATCCCACTGTATATAAATAGTCTGAAATTTAATTTCACTTGTGGAAAGGAACATGATCCAAATAGTGGGAACAAAGATGGATGGTCATTATATTTAGGAACCTAAATGGTAACATGGGGATGGCTTTCAGATCTTGGCTTAGATCTCGAGGTCATATCAAGGATGGCATGTGGGAGGTTATCATTGCCATCAAGCTTTATGGGGACCCCATCCTGGATATTTTGACTTATGTGGTGGATGATAAGTCATTGACTAATTTGTTTTGGGACGTTGCTACTCCACCTTGGTGGTCAAACCATATACATAGAGACGTTAAAACTCTACTTGAGGAGTAATATACTTGGGGATATTGGTTGGAGAAAATGGTATATTGTACCTCTAGAATCAGGTATATGACTCGTTGCACCTAACTTGGAGGATTAGAGGCTTGATATCTTTAGACATAAAGAGAACCAATTTTTCACACAATGGGGGAATGTTTGGAATTATATTTAATTTTCCAAATATAGACCCTTTGGGATACCTATCGAGGACCCCTTTTGACTGTCTAATATCGATAAAATAATGGTTATCTGAATGTCAAATTCATTAAATTTTCAAGTGATAACCTAGGTTTGTAACCCTATTATACACATTCAGGTTCAGGATAAGCCAACATCATCCTTTGGGTGATCTTAGTGCTTCATTTGTCTTGCTAGCTTCACATTCTACACAGTTGAGCTTAGCTTTTCGTGCAATGACGGGAAGGACAACCCATTGATTTAATCATCTCTTCTAAAAATTTCTACAACCTTTTGCAATTTGCACTAACATTGGAAATAGGTGTTGCCACCTTGTAATTGATTGGGGAGGCATATCTATGGCTCATCCTTTCAACCACCAAATATTAAGCTAGAAAACATAGAATACTTACTTGGAAGACATCAACTATGATGGAATTAATGCTTGAAACTCAGCAACATAGTCATAAAAAGCACCTTCACCTGCAACTCAGCATGATAATGATCATGTCAGTCTACGTTTACCAATAAATGAACTTTAAGTGTGTGCAGATGGAGGAACATCACACGTAAAATAGAACTAAAAAGAAATCTAGGTGGAATAAAAATACCAGAAACACATTTTAACCATGAAGTCTTGTTTACAATGAGTTCCATCAAGTGTTGCTAATCATGTATTCTCTTTAGGCGAGCAAACTTCCATCAGTACATGTTCATATAGTTGGTGTGACTTGTATATCACTTTTCAGAATCTTCAACTGTGGTTGACAAACCTATGGGACAGCGACCATGAAGGCTTACAAATTGTAATTTTTGATGGTGAAATAAGATTTTCTCGTTAATAAATTATCACTAAATCCTTCCACAAGTCAATAACTATAAAGACAACACATATACCAAAGTTGAGAGAATATATGAAATTTTCATAATAAAATATCTATATTAAGCAATGCTTTTGTATCCACATACATAGTGAACTTCATGCATTGCAATATGAAATGAAACATCTAGCTATTGCTTTGCACATTGGTAAATAAATTAGCTTAAAAAATAATCAGCTAAATGAGGCTTAATGCATGCATTTTGCACTTAAAACAGTGAATGCCTTATATCCATGAGCTTTATGGACTCCCATAACGTATATATCGGTTTCCAACAAGGTAGTCTAGGCAATGTCCTCCAGAGAAGGGGTGCCTAGCAAGCCTGTGTGCTAGGGCACCAAAGCCTAGGTGGTCTAAGGATTTTTTTTACTTTATATACATTTAAATACATGAACTTTCATATATATATTTAGATATATCCACATATATACTTCGATGAGTTCATCTATATTTGTGTTCTGTAAGCTTGTTATTCCTAAGCACACCAAAACCACACCTCAGCTGACTAAAATAGATCTAACTAGACATAAATTAGACATAAACGTGACTTAGCTTGCCATAAAATTTCCTAAACTAGACCTGATTAAAAATGACTTCCCCTACTTTGCCCCGATACAATCGAATTGAGCATAAGCAGACCAAATTTTCGAAATTAGGCCTAAATAGCGTAAAAATAGAGTTAAATGACATAACTAGACCTAAGTTAGACCTAACTTGCCCCAAAAATGACCTCACTTGAACAGAATCAGACCTAATCAGACTTAGTGTACCTTAGAATGACCTACTTTGAACTAATACATACCTAAAATAATTTATTACCGTAAAAATGACTTAAATAGGGCCTAAAAGCTCATGTTTGACGCCATCTTAGTGAAAAACACTAGAGGTGTGGGCTCTGATCTCCAAAACACAAGATAAACATAGCGGAAGCGATTCGATTAACAACGGAATACGAAAATCACGAGAAATTAAAACTTTTCGAAAACGAGATCTTAAACACCTGAAACTCCTTTTATAAAAGTAGGATGAACTGTTTACATCTCTGATAAATCACTTCTCGAGTGATTATATACCTCATGATACAAAACCTCAAGATTTCAAAATTCTCAGATCAACAAACTCCTAGGACCTGAGTGTACAGAGACGACATAAGACTATTCTGACTACAAGACTAGACCGCACAGTGTTTCCACCTGGAGTCACTGCTGCCCCTGAAATTGCTGTTGTTGCTGTTGTCCACCTGCAGATCGGTTCCTTTGACCTCGACTTCCACCTAAAGGTAGAAATCTACGGGGTGAGACAATTTTAAAATAATTGTCCCAGCGAGAGTTATAACTCTCCGCCAGAAACTTTGTTAAAAGAAATTAAAGGAAATATCATGAGCAGGTAATTTAGGTTACTCACAGCAGGCTTACTAACAAATACTCATCTCTATTTATGGAGTAAGAAGAACATGTATACTAATACTTGGACAGGATACTTAAAAACAAGCAATGTAATATCAATCAATGTTCTTCGTAGTTCAACATAAGCAGTTATGCTACGCGGTTGATTATGTTTTACAAACATCATTATGCCCTGCGGAGATGAGGTATACCGCTCATGCTCCAACCGATCACTAGTAAGTCGCATCGGTATCATACTAGGTCATCGAAAGAGCCGGATTCTCATGACCTTCAACTACCTCAGTCAGAATGAGGATAAACATGCAGGACATCTAGTGTCCCTGCTAATATAGCTTACCAGGGTATTCTGGTACTTCGCTATTAGAGTCACAGTGGCATTCTGCACTCTCTTCGCCATCGAAAGATTTCATGTTTATCTCTCATCGATGCGGTATAAAAGATTCCCTTGGAAGAATAGTGTTACATCATCCTGGTATAAACATATAGTGAAGGGTTAATGGATTAAGATACATCAACATCAACTCCTACACTAGGATGTAAGGATATACACATCCATATTCCCCCACATACTCTAAAGTATGTGATCCAGGAGTTCCCTTAGGAAAACTTGTTTCACCATCATTTGAACTCTGACAATGATGGATCTATGATCAGGGCTCTACATGATATGATTATACTTGATTAGTTAGGTACATTTCAGTATTCTTTTATCATAATACATGTTTTCAAACATTAATCATTAGCATAGCAGCTATGAAGGAAGAATACTAAATGTAAAAAGCCTAACTCTCATCAATTATCATTTCTCAATATTCTCATCACAAGTCATCTCTTAAAGCATGACCTTGATGGTATTCATGGCTCTCACAGCCTATCAATCTCATAAGATGCTTTTAACAAGGCATCAGGATATATCACTATTCATAAAGCTAACAACATGCTTTCAATGAATATAGTATCATCATCCATACCTGGATATGATCATCCTCATAAAGGAACCTGCATGGTTAAATCAACTGATAACAGTAAATAACTCATTTAAAGAAGTTATATCTCCCTACTCATACAAGAGCTAGGTTTCCTTGGTTTGCATCAATTAGGGTTTACTATTCACATTACATGCCATCACCCTAGAATTAGGGTTTACTATTCACATCATGGTGAAATGATCTCATAACATCCTCATGTATGATAAACATCATCATTAAAGACCTCAGATAAGATTAAGATTCATCAAATATCATAATTAGGGTTTCCATGATCTCACATAAGTGGATCATACCTAAACTTGTACATTCATGTATATTGAAGGCATTTTACTTGAGTTTCCATTATACTTGGTACTTTCTCTCTCCTCTAACTAATAGATAGTGATTACACCACTCCATATTAGGTTGGGTTAAGTCCTCATTGATTAACACCAGTCAACTCATCACTATCATGTGATTAGGGTTTGATTAAAACAAGGTATCACTCAATTGAACCTTTCAGGGGCATTTTGGTAATTTACCCATTGACCATCATCATGGGTCAATTCATTAGCCACTTAGTCTCTTAACATCTTAGGTTACCATTAGGGTTTAGATTAGATCATCATTGAACCATTTATACCTTCAAGTGATTAAGTATAATCAACCTTGAAGGTCTCCAATTGGTTTAGGGTTTAACCTTCAACCTTCAACCCATTTGATTTTTAAACGACCTTGAACTTGTTTAATCTCAAATGACCTTGAATCCATTTGAACCTTAAACGAGTGTGGACCCACTTAATCTTAAAACGGGTGTGGACCCACTTGAGATCAAACGAGTGTGAACCTGTTTGAGATCAAACGAGTGTGAACCCGTTTGAGATCAAACGAGTGTGAACCCGTTTGAGATCAAACGAGTGTGAACCCGTTTAAGATCAAACGAGTGTGAACCCGTTTGAGATGAAACGGGTGTCAACCCAATTGAGATGAAACGGGTGTCAACCCAATTGAGATGAAACGGGTGTCAACCCAATTGAGATGAAACGGGTGTCAACCCAATTGAGATGAAACGGGTTTCAACCCAATTGAGATGAAACGGTTGTCAACCCAATTGAGATGAAATGGGTGTCAACCCAATTGAGATGAAACGGGTGTGAACTTACTTGGGTCCAAACCGCATGAACATAAAAGCTGACACATAGGTTATGTTTGAAAAGGATTTCTTATGTTGAAGCTTTCAATTGGCCCAAGCCATGTTAACCATATACAAATTGAGTCAATTAGGATGAGCCTCAATCAAGTGGACACCAAATTGACCCTCAATTGAAAGCCAATTAGGGTTAAATCTAACTCAATTAGGGTTTCCAATCGGCTAATCATCAGTGTTCAACAATATGATTCAAATCAGAGTTGAACCTATCAATTGACCTCCAATTGGGCCCAAACTTGGCTCACACAGTCTTGAGGTCGTTTGGATGACCTCCAAACGATCTTGAGACCGTTTGCCCAAAGTTTGACCAAAATCTAAGTTGGTTTGATTAGGATTGAACCCTTATTAGGTCTAAAGTCAGTACTTTTATCAATTTATCAACATCTTGTAATTGGACCCTCAAACCATCAAATTTCTTTAACCCTAGACCTCCAAACGATCTTGGGGTGTCACTAAACGAGTGTGAGATCGTTTGGATGAACCCCCAAATGGGTTTGAACCCGTTTGGGTCCTTCAACCTAAAACTCAACAAGATCTTTATTGAAATCAGCAACTTTCACCCGATTAGGGTTAGATTATTGAAGTGTCTTCAAATCTTAATTGGTTAGGAATTAGATTATAATTCTTTGTAGGAATGAAACTCAATACATTATGAACAAGTATCCCAAACGGTCAATGCTTGGTCAACTCACTCAAATGGGTTGGAACCCGTTTGCCCAAAAGTTCAAGTTAATTAGTTTAGCAAATCAATACTTAATTCAATTCTATTGCCTAATTGATTGGCCTTCAACCTACGATTCCTTTGGAGTTAACCCCTCAAATTTGGTGGGTCATTAGCCTACAGAATTGTGAATAGAAAACCCAAACGGTTCATGCTTGGTCAACCCTATGAAATGGTCTTGGGGTCGTTTTGATCCAAACGATCTTGCATGATCGTTTGAGATCAAACGGGTTGAACCTGTTTGACCTTAAACGAGTTGCACCCGTTTGGACCAAAAGGGTTCAAGGTCGTTTCATAAAGTAACATAGGAATCCACGCCCATCATCCTCAACCTCTGTTCAAGTCAGTTCCTCCACCGTTTTGCTTGCAAAAGAGCAAGGAAGAAGGGAGGTAGAAGAAGAACTAATCATAGAAAACAAGAACAAAGATATGGATAACAAAGCTAGGGGTTAGAGTTATAAAACCCACCTTAGGGTCGTTCCTTGAGCTCCAAGCTTCCAAGCTTCAAGTCTTTAATGGCGTCTTGAGCTCCACAGGTCGTCCAAGGTCAATTCTTCAAGAAAAAGATGGGAATGGTCGGCTAGAACAAGGAACCTAAGTAAGAAAACTAGCAATTCAACCTTGTAATACGATTTCCTCCATGAATCCAAGCTAGAAGGTGGTGTTCTCTTACCTAGAACAGGTTGGTCGTCCCCTTGAGCTCCAGAGCTTTGCCTTGGTCGGTTGAGAAAGATGAGAAGTGAGGAAGTGAAGGGAATACGTGTGCTTGGTTTGGAAAGAAAGGTGCTTATATAGATTAGGTTGATTTTCACCATAAGGACCTCTAAAACTTTGAATTTCTCATCCAAGTCCTTTCTTATTTAAGGGATCGTCCAGTCTCATCTAAACTTATGCAAATCTCATGAAATCTCAAGATATAGGGGTAAATAAAGCCAACTCTCAACTAGGGTACATACACGAAAGGTTTCCTTACTCAAACTTAGTGAATTTTATTTACAAAGGTCATTTTTCTTATCTGATTATTCATTGATGTGTCCCTTTCACCATTTCTACTCTAAATGATGACAAGAGTCATAAACGATGTTCTAGATGGTGTATTTTACAAGTTTCACCCCTCAAATTGGGTAAACTGCATTTTACTCCAAATTAGGGTTTTTAAGCATAAGGATTATTCCACAAGCTGCATCTAGATGCCCAAGCTTGGGAAATCCATCATGTCTCATCATATTCACTCATATGATGTCTCATTATCAAAATAACATCTTAACATGTGCAACTGCAAGTTAACCCCTTAACTGGGTAATTTGCACATAAGCCCCTGCATTACCAAAATAATACTACAACTTTGTTTTAAAAAGGGCAAAATTTAAAGTATATGTTCCTGAGGAACTTAATTACATGTCAAAAGATAATCACCAGGGTTTAATTACATATTTAGGCAAAACACCTAGGGTTAGTTCATAACCCAGGTCAGGGATGTTACAAGAGGGGGGTGAATAGGGTTTTATAATGATTTTTAAAATAATTCAACCAACAAACAACCACAAGGATGTTGAAGAAGGAGATAAGGGTTTAGAGTGGTTCCACCCTTAGCAAAAGCTAAGGGAGTCAGTCCACTACCCAATTATTTTCGATTGGGATTTTTAAAGTATTTGAATTTTATTACCTTCTCAAGGATGTTACAAATACCTTCCCAAACCCTTTGGACAACCTTCACCCGAAGTCGTCTCACCAACCTTGAAGCAGCCTTCACTTGAAGTAACTTCAAGCTACCCCTTGAAGTAGCCTTCCTCCTTGAAGTAGCTTCCCATTGAGACCTTCTAGAAGTAGTCCAAAGTCCTCCTTCTCCACCTGAGAAGATTTCACCCTCTCCACTCCACAACCTCCAACCTAGGAGTAGCAAGGAGAGTACAATGCAATAAGAAAGAACAAGAAAGGAAAAAGGAAGTTACAATTACCACTTAAGCACAAGGCTTGAATCCTATATCAAGCATTTTGATCTCCTATCCAATGTGTATGAAAGTGGAAGTATAGTGGGTAGGAGATTCTAGCCTATAGGAAACGAAATTCCAGCAATGGAAATGATTAGCAAGTGTTGAAGTTTCTCAATTGCTCACAAGAATTGATTCTCAATTGCATGTATGTGTACTCAAGTAAGTTTAGGTGTCCTAAGGCATGTCCTATTTATAGGAATGGCCTACTAGTTCTTAGGGACGTTCTAGATGCTTTCTAGGTGGTTCTTAGTGCTCAACTAGCTGTTAGGTATCCACTAATTACGTTTGTAATGGCTCGTTAATTAATTTTGAAAAGTGCAGACAGAACCTTTCTCGGTCGAGAAGTTTTTTGACCGAGTGTCTCTCAGTCGAGAACTTCGTCGACCAAGGGAAGGTCTGGGGAAAGTGCATTGCAACGTTCAACTCAACTCCCAACCACTTTTTCCCACCAAGTCTAACAGCTATAGAACCTGCTCAAGACTTAGTCTTGGTCGAAATTAAGTTTGACCGAATTTGTTCTTGTACAGGCTTATGTGTAGGATATTCATCAGTGTACGTGCATTAGATTTAGGTGTTTCTCGATCGAGAAATTATTTTACCGAGAGTATCTTGGTTGAGAAGTGTTTCGACCAAGGCAGACTCTGTTTCAATACTTTAAATCATATGCTAAGTGTAAAAATGAATGTGCAATTGTGATGCTCCCTTAAGAGATGACCTATCTAAGTGTTGTGTGTGGATAGGGAAGATCTAAATGCTTGATTTACATGATATCTAAGTACTTGTACGTTATATATTTGTACAAGTTTACATTTGATTACAATCATGAAAATAAAGCAATTTAAGCATGTAGATCTTCCAAAACTTTATCATCCACCTTGTTCCTGAAATACTCAAGTAGCATGTTAGATCCATGAAATGTTTGTCATCATCAAGACAAAGGGATTTTAAAAATGTCCAATTAAGCCAACAATATCCCCCTTTTTGAAGATGACAAACATTTCCAAAAAACAAATAAAGAAAATTTAAACAATGTAAATTTCATACCTGAATTTTACCTTTATAGATATGCCTTTTCTTGCGACTTTTTATTAGTCTTCATTAGTACCTTATTATTATTTATATTTGTTTCTCCCCCTTTGTCATTTCAAAAAGATAACCATTTTAATCATGACATATATTACTCCCACTTAATTAGGATTTTATGCTCCCCCTTAATATAATACTCTTATTTAACAAGGATATGTCTAATTGAAGCCATAGGAAACACTTTTATTCATGATAGCTCAATACACATACAAGCTCATAAAAGAGATATCCATTAGATGCATTTCATAAAGATAACCATCACATTTATCACAGAGATAGCCATCACATGATCTCACTGAAAAGACCTAAGAATTACATCAATTTCAGGGTCTTTCCCAAGAAAAGGCTCAACTCCATAGTATTTGACCAGCGCCTGTCACTCCAAGGAACCTGTCTTGGTTAAAGCATAAGCCTCCAAGAAGGTGGGAACACGATCGAATCGAAAGTGGGCAGCAATGTCTTGGAGTTGGATTGGGGAAAATTGAGGGTGGCTGAGGTCATGAGATGGTGGAGGTGGGATTTGAGTGTAGTTGTAGGATGGGTTGTAAGGGTAGAGTATGCCAGGATTAAATGAATAAGGATATGCGTCAGGTATATCAGGAGAAATAGCTTGCATCCTTTGATTCAAGTAAGACTTGGCATGATGATTATAGTCTAATTGCCTACTTAAGTGATATTGAGAACCATCAATGTATGTTAATGTATTTGTGATAGGATCATAAGGTAGGCTAGGAGGAGGAGGTGGCAGAGGTGTATCCTGGGTGGATGGCTCCCCTTCAGTCCTAGCCCTCTTGTGTCCAAAATCAATCCCCATCTTCTCTACTATATTTCTAGTGATCTTTTGGGGTTTCCTATCACATTTGAAACCTAGGTCCTCAATCCTTTTCCTAAGACAATATTGCATAATCTGGCAAACAAAATCGGCATAGGGTGGATTGCCATAAAACTCAACCATGTTCTTAAAAATAAGATGAATAAAATTGATGGGTATGCTATTTAGGATGGCATAAATAAGATACATGCGAAAGGTGGGTACTTCATATTTGTTTGCTCTAGGATAGATATTTGTGGCAACAATTAGATTCACTATCCTAGCTTTGGGTTTTAAATTGATGGCATAATAGGTACCCCTTTCTTCGTGGCAAGTTGTATTGGATAGAAAATTGGCTTTCCTAATATCACTCAAACTAGTGGTAGTGTCATCTTGGGGTAGCTTATTGAGAGGATTGCCAGTGGTAAGATCAATAAACCCCTTATATTCGTCTACATTAATGTTGAGCATAGTAAGAACATCATCCTTGGAAAAGTGAAATCCATACCCACTAACCATAGAAGAGAAAGAATGATCATGGTCAGGATGTGTGGCTAGATTGGCATAGAATTCATTTATGGCTTGGGAGAAGTAGGAACGGAAGGATGGTTTTAGGAATTTAGAAAGATGTTGCACCTCAAAGAGTTATTCGAGATCAAAAATGTTGATGAAGTCCATAACGTCCACCGGCCGTCGAGGAAGAGGAGTTTTTGAGGACAGCATGAGGTAGCAATCTCCAGTAGCTACGTCATTGAATGGAATGTCGTTGATGATTGTCAGCACCTGCGAGACCATCCTACCCTTCCTAGCCACAACCTGCTTCTTTCCACGCAAGGATGACGAAGCCATATTGAAGATTTGAGGTGGAGAAGAAGCAAGACAAGATTGGGGTGGAGAAGAGCTAAAAATTTGCACAAGAAGGCACTAGAGAAGAGCTAGAGAAGTTAGAATGTGAATTGGTGAAGAATGGGGCCGTTTTTGGGCTTTATTTATAGCAAAACAGAACCCTTCTTGGTCGACGAATTTGTCGACCAAGAGCCATAACGGTTGAATCTGTAGACACTCCTCTCGGTCATCCAATGGTCGTTTCGGTCGGGAATTTAAAAAAATAGTTGTTTGGGTTTTTTTAATCAAAAATTGCTTTTTAAAATCAGTCGAATGGGGGTCCACTAAGATGTTCCGGGTCGAACATTTTGTTGAGCGAGGCTATTTCTGAATCAGAATGTTCAAAATATACTCAGTGAGTGTTGGTCGAGAAAGGTGACCAACCGAGTGACTCTCGGTCGACAAACTTGTCGACCGAGGTTGTCTCAATCGAGATTTTTGCAGACCGACGGGACTGTTGTGAGTGATTATTGTGAAGGATATCCGAGCTTGTTTTTAATAACAGTTATGAAAAGTAAGTAAGAGATTGTAAAATTTTAGGACTGTGGAGCACATTCTTTAAGAGTATTTTCCAATGTATAATTTTCATATTTAGGGGAGTGTATTTTGGGGAGTAGCATGTAATTTCATTCATACTATAGTATTAACCATTAGAAATAATAGAATTTATTCAATGATTGAGTTTCATATATTTCTCATTTATTGTGGATAATAATTTTTCATATTTATTTCTCAATCATTTACGAGCAATGTTAAGCCTAAAAATGATAAGAGATTCCTTTTAAGAACATATTATAATCAACAAAGATATATCAATCAATGATGAGCAAGTTTAGGACCAATATACTAATATTGAGTGCAAAGAAATGATTTACAATTAAGCATTTTGTCAAGATGATTTTAGGTCAACCTTGACTTCGACCTTGGCGCCCCTCGGTCAAACTTGGTTTCCACCGAGAGGAAATTTCTATAGATATCTAGTTTAAGCATTCACAATGATCCACTTGATTGAATATAAAGCCTTTATGTATCTTAAACAGACAAATATCAATTGAAAATTTTGTACCTTAAAAATAGGTTTGATTCTTATAGTATTTAATGACTTGAAGCAAGATTTTTAATTTATTTGAGTTGTAACATTTTTTCTCTTAGAACAAACAATTAGATAAACCATTAATATTCTTGTTCTAAGCAAGATATTAAAATCAAACACTTTCTCTTGCCTTTTTCTTCATGGAAGATTTTATGTGCAAAACATAAAACTTGAAGTCCATAGTGAAAATATTCATACATCACAAAGATGATATTCTTTTCCATAAGCTAAGCACACATTAATCATTAACCAGTATGTCAAGATGCATTTGTGCCATAACAATTTACCTTAATGACATAGCATCATCTATATATGCAATGAGCTGAATCATTTCGATGATAATAGCAATCCATTCAATTTCATAAGTTTCAATAGAATTTCAAAGCACAAGGTTTATATATTATATATATATATATATATATATATATATATATATATATATATATATATAGACCAGGTCTTATTTTAAACAAACCATGTGAAATATGAAACAAAGTTAATGCATATTCATAATTTCTTTGATTAAGTTTTTTTTTTAAATCAACATGCTTTTTGGATTTAAGATAGGCAAAGTAGAGAATCAAGGCAGTCATGGTTCATCAATTTTCAAATTTAAAGGAACATGTTTAATAAACTTTTTAAAAAATATGAAACTTCAATCAATGTAGAAAGCATGTCCAATATCAATTTGCATATAGTATTTTTGGAATATTTTTATCAAATCATGATGCAAAAGATCAATATGTCTTGATTTAAAAGATGGTCTCCAAGGGTTGTGATTCATTTTAAATCAATTTTCATTGTTGTTGAATTAATAGCAAATTGAAAATAGTTAAACAGGTTTTCCAGACCCTTGATCGGTCGAACTCTTTCTCAACTGAATTATTTTCGGTCGAAGTATTTTTCGACCGAGATTGTCTCTACAGATTTTATTTAGCAATTTGTTTGTTCAAGTTATGAGTTGAATTACTTTGATTTATTTTGTTATTCTATTATGTTAAGTTGTGATAGACATAAGGATGTTCAAATCAATATTATTGGTCATATCTCAACTTGATTAATTCATATTTATTTATCTTGGGGGTTTTAGAACCCATACCAACTCAGCATCCTTTTTCTTGTAAGGACATGAAAAAGAATAGTGTCCAAGATGCAGGTAATAGTGGCAACAAATAGAATCAATTTCATTTCTCTTTCTAGGACTTTGAGTGAGTTGTTCTTGGGTATATACATGATCTTGGTCTTGGGTTCTTGTGTTCTCCTAGGTTTAGGTTGATAGAAATTTTCTTTTGGAACATATCATAAACCTCTTCTTCTAATATGACTGGAAGAATTCTTTAGGATCTTATCAAGAATATCATTATTTCTCAAGCTACTAATTTCTTTTTGTAATTCTGCAATCTCATCCATTCTCTTTTTAACATTTAAATTTGCTTGCTCTAGATTAGACAACAAACTATCTCTTTCTTTTATAATAGTATCATAATCTAAATGAGTACACAGGAAAAAACCCTGAGATAATAATCCTGCGCGCATTCTAGAAAGAGAAACTCTACTCCCGTCCATCTCTAGACCGCGTCAGCTGGGCTTGCCCTCTCGCCGGCCTCCATGGCAGGCGGGAGGGGATCCCTTCAGGGTGCGTCCACCACCCCGACACCTACCTCCCCTTGCCTTAATGATAACCCTTCGTCTTCGATTCCACCTACCACTTCAATCGCACCTACACCCCCATCCCCACCTACCACCACTACTACCACCACCATCCTTCCCCCCCTCTTTCTCAGGCTACTGGTTCGGGGCCAGCGGAACCCTGGGCATCCCCGTCCACCTACGTCACCAGAGAGAGACCCTGGATCAGCACCTTGATCGGGGACCAGGCTGCAGCATCACAAAGTACGACATTGGAACCTGACGACCCAAGGGCTCCCTTCTACAAGGACGAGGATGACAAACCCTGGGCCAAGTTCTCCGAACCAGTCCTTACAGGGATGGACGAATACCATCACTTCTCCATCCTCGTGAAGGTTCTCGAGAGGAAGAAACCAGTCATCAGTCAGATACAAGGGTGGATGATGCGGACTTGGAAGCCCCGCGGCGACATCGAGGTTTCCAACCTGGTCAGCAGCCTCATCCTTGTCCGCTTCGTGAGAAGCAACAACATGAAGCGAGCGATTGAGGTTGGTCCTTGGTTCTTCGACCAGCAGCTCGTCCTGGTGAGAAGATGGAGCCCTGAGGCCGACCTCCGGCGTGCGGCACTGAAGACAGCACCAGTATGAGCGACCCTACCCGAAGTAGGCACCCACTGGTCACCTAGAGCAGTGGCTATCATCTCCCACGCCATAGGCACCCCGAGAGTGTTCAACAAAAGTACCCAAAGGAATAGTTATGGCTGTGCACGGTTCTGTGTCAATATCTCAGAGGACAAGAGGCCTCCTCCTGTTGCGATGGTGGAGCTACCTGATGGGAAGGCCTGGGAGATCAAGGTATGCTATGAAGCTCTCCCGGACCGTTGTAGGTCTTGCTGCATGTTTGGCCACAGTGATGGTAGCTTCCTGGGCCCCAGACCTCCACCAGCTACATCACCCCCCATCCGCACCGGAAGATCGAGAAGCAGAAGATGTCGCCCTTCAAAAAGGCCAGTTGAGCGCGGGGTTCACTCGGTGAGATCTGACACTCTGGGCATGGAAGGGGAAGGCAGGGCCGAGCCTGCTGCGTGCACAGAAGAGAGGATGACGACCACCACTGCTCTTACGACCGCTGACCGTGTGCACACGGCTTCCATCCCGTAGGGCCCAGAGAAGGATAACGCCCCTGTGTAGGAGCAACAACAGCATATTCAGACAGAGGACAGCTCTGGGAACTGGTCCACCATCTCTCCGACGCGTGCTCCGACCCTGTTCGGCACTGAGGAAGTGGTGAGGATGTCGGTGACCAACATGTTTGCTGCCCTTAGCGATGAAGGTGAGGAAGGTGAACTACCTGATGATAGGGCGGACCTTGAAGCAGATACGAGCCCGCGCCGCACTCGCAGCAGGGGTGCGGGTTCCGGCGGACCTGTGGGGGTACGTACAGGAGGTGTGATGAGAGGAAGAGGTGGAGGATCTGCCAGCCTAGCCCGCTCCGGGAGAGGGAGAGGGTCGTCCACCAGATAAATGTCAATCATGACATGGAACATAAGGGGAGCTTCTCTCCCGCTGAGCCAGAGAAAGCTCAGAACAATAATCATAGACCAGAAGATTGATCTTTGCTACTGTCTTGAAACAAAGATCAGAAGAGAAGTGAAATAAAGGGTCGACACTCTCTTCCCGACAGGTTGGGAGACGATGAGCAATCTGGACCAAGCGGATCTCGGTAGAATCTGCATAGGATGGAACCCAAGTTGCTGGATCTTGGAGCTGATATCGAAAACGGATCAGACCCTTACTGCGAGCTGCTTTAACAAAGGTGGTTTCAATTTTATCATCACTGTCGTCTATGGGGAGCATCTAGAGAGAGACAGAGATACCCTGTGGGAGAGCATCAAAGCCACCACACAACAGCAGGTGCCATGGCTTGTTATTGGTGACTTCAACATTGTCAGACAAGCTAACGAGAAGAAAGGTGGCAACCCAATCCCTGAGCACATCTTAAACAATTTCAACCATGTTGTGGATGAGGCTACGCTCACGGAACTAAACATGATAGGAGGCAGGGTTACTTGGTCAAAAAAACAGAGTATGAGGAGGAGAATTGCCAGTAAACTGGATAGGGGCTTGGTGAATGAAGCATGGATGGATTTCCTACCCAAATCTTTCCTAAAGCTGGGCTTGCACCCGTTCAGCGACCATGCGTGGATGATCCTCGACTTGAAGCATGACGTCTCTCATCCAAAACCCTTCAGGTTCCTCAACCTCTGGTGCTCTTGGCCTGGGTTTAAAGAGGAAGTTGAGAAAGGGTGGAATAAGGAGGTTTGGGGTAATCCCATCTACATGGTTTGTAAAAAACTTAAGAATACAAAGTAGTGTTTGAGGAAATGGGCCAAAGAAAAAGTAAACATCAAAAATCTACTACAGATTGCTAGATAGGAGTATGATACGGCTGCTACACAGGCGCGTACCGAACCCCTTTGCCCTACTACTATCCTTAAGGAGAGAGAGGCACAAAACGAGCTCCGTAATCTTGAGAAAGCGGAAGAGAGGTTCTGTTGGCAAAGAAGCAGGATGGCGTGGATCAAGGATGGGGATAAAAATACCAGAACCTACCACGCTGATATTAAGATAAGAGTACTCAAGGATGATATCTACTCGCTAGTCAACGAAGAGGGTGAATCTGTGGAAGGGTGGAAGAAGGTTGGGGATGAGGCGATATGGTTCTTCCAACTCCTCTATAACCAGCCTAGTTCTAACTCCTGTAACCTACCTCTTCCTGCATGAAGAGTGAATGATGCTTTGAACCGTAACTTATGTAAACAGGTCACTGAAGAGGAAGTGAAGCAGGCGGTCTTCTCGATAGGAGCCAACAAAGTGCTGGGTCCCGATGGGTTCAACGGGAGATTCTTCCAAAGCTACTGGGATTTGATCAAATATGATATCTGCAAAGTAGTAAGGTGGTTTATGGTGGAGGGAAGGATGGTGAGAGAGGTGAACCATGCCTTCATTAAATTTATCCCCAAAAGTAACCCCGCAAACAGCATGACTGACTATAGACCCATAGCATGTTGCTCCACCTTTTATAAGATCTTCTCTAAGGTCTTATCAAGTAGGTTGAAAACCTGCTTACCTGAGATAGTTTCGCATAACCAAATGCCGTTCATCCAAGGTAGGAGTATATCTGATTGCGCTTTGCTGGACTCCGAGTTTCTTACGGACTTCAAAGTCAAAAATAGTACTAAGAAAGCTTGCATCAAGCTTGACTTAACAAAAGCTTATGACTATGTTAATTGGGATACACTATGGAGAATCATGAAGTCGATGGGATTTAATGAGAGATGGATTACCTTGATCCAACAATGTATACAAACCACATCTTTCTCCATTCTTGTAAATGGGGCTCATGTTGGCATGTTCACAGCTAAGAATGGACTACGACAGGGTGACCCCCTATCCCCCCTCCTCTTCACCCTTGTAATGGAGAGCCTAACTACGCTGATTAGAGAGGCTGAGGATCGCGACAAGATCAAGCCTTTCAAGGTTAGGGGAACCAAAGTGATGTCCCATCTCATCTTTGCAGACGATGTCCTCCTCCTTTCTAAAGGACATGCTAAAGGCTTGACTGAGTACAAGAAGGTCATGGTGAAGTTCGGGAAACTAACGAGGTTGTACATGAGCAATGTCAAATCTAGGATTTTCCTCTCTAAATCCTGTGATTTAAGAAGAGGAAGGTTGCGGCTGGCGATGGGAGTTAGAAGTGGGCGGTTTCCTACCAGATACCTTGGGGTTCCCATAGCTGGTGGCAAAGGGTTCTCTAGAGATTATAGCATGTGCCTTGATAAAATCAGATCAAAGGTTGATAGCTGGTCAGGGCTAAGGATATCTATGGCGGGCCGAGTTGTTCTCATCAGATCGGTTCTGCAAAGCCTGGTTCGTTTTTGGTGTGACCTCTGTATTCTCCCAACACCAATGATGACTAAGATCAGATGCTTAATCTCTAATTTCCTTTGGGCCGGGAAAGGGCATGGTGTCGCGTGGCACACTGTAACCAAGGCCCTACATCAAGGCGGGCTTGGTATTCGGGATGTGAATGACATACAGAGAATCTCCAACCTTAAGAGGATTGATTGTTTCCTTAGGCAACCTTCTGGAGCTTGGGCAGAATGGATGAGAAGGAGATACACCAATGGGATTGGGGGGTCCAATACCAACACTATGTATGATTCCCGTGTGTGGAAATATATGAACACGGGGTGGAATGAAGTAATTACTATGTACAACCATTCTAGTGATGGGATCTGGACCCTGGTGGATCCCAATGCTATCCCATGGAAGCTAAGAGATGGTAGCCACGTTCCTTGGGCCTCTCTACTATGGGGAAGGTGCTTTATTCTGAAATGGAGTACCCTTACTTATAGAGCTATCCTTGGGAATCTACCCACCAGAGATAGGATGACCCGATGGGGGCTGAATACTGAGACCCTCTGCCCGTTATGTAGTGAGGAGGAGGAGTCTCACAACCATCTTTTTCTGGAGTGCAAAGTGGCTCGTTACCTCTGGAGTCGCATATGCCTGAAGAACGGATGGGGACACTCTCCACCATTCCAAAAAGAGGAAGTTATCATGTGGACTAAGGACAGAACCCCTGCACGGTTTGCAGGCATCTGCCTCACTGGTCTATTCTACTTAATTTCGAGCGAAAGGAACAAAAGGATTCATGGGCTCCAACACATGGATGAGTTACAACTTTTTGATAGTTTACGCATGGAGATTGGTCTCATTGTTAGAACCAAGACTCCCATAGCGACTAGTCTGACCTCACATATTAAGTGTTGTTGGGATTTTGTAGACTAACCCACTGAATAGGGTCAGTATGATACCTTGACACTCCTCTTAAGGAGTTCACTTCTTGTAATTACTTTGGGGATAATATATTACCATATTCCAAAAAAAAATGAGTACACAAAATAGGTTGTGTTTGAAGATCATTTACTTGAGCTTGCAAGTTTATCTTTTCTTGAGAAAGGAGATTGCAACTTGATTCTATTGATTTTAGCTTAATATCATCGTCTTTGATGGTTAAGTTCAAAGTATTTTTAAGATCTTCCTTTTCAAATGTAAGAACAAGAAGTTTAACATGTAGATCATCACTCACTTTAGTAGATTTCTTTAATTTATTCTTACAATCAATATACTTATCATGTGTTTCTTGAAGGCTAGCAATTAAATCTTCTTTTAATAAATCAAATAGGCTTTCCTCAATTTCTTATTCACTTGTTGTAGCAAAAAACAACATACCTCATTTTGGTGAGTGCTTGCTTTATAGAGCTTTTCTTTCTTTATCATCTTTGGACAGCTAAGTGTTGTGTGTCCCATTTCTTCACATTCAAAGCACCAACTATTACTTGTTAAAGGTTGACTCACGTTTCTCCTTTCTTTGTAGAGATTGTAGAGATCACCACCCTCCATCTTCAAGACTCGATTAGAGCTCCTTAAAGCCTTCTCTGATACAAAATGAAAAATACTAGAGGGGGTGAATAGGGTTTTATAATGATTTTTAAAATAATTCAACCAACAAACAACCACAAGGATGTTGAAGAAGGAGATAAGGGTTTAGAGTGGTTCCACCCTTAGCAAAATCTAAGGGAGTCAGTCCACTACCCAATTGTTTCCAATTGGGATTTTGAAAGTATTTGAATTTTATTACCTTCTCAAGGATGTTACACAAAATTACAAATACCTTCCCAAAACCTTTGGACAACCTTCACCCGAAGTTGTCTGACCAACCTTTAAGCAACCTTCATTTGAAGTAACTTCAAGCTCCCCCTTGAAGTAGCATTTATCCTTGAAGTAGTTTCCCGTTGAGACCTTCTAGAAGTAGTCCAAAGTCCTCCTTCTCCACCTGAGAAGATTTGACCCTCTCCACTCTGCAACCTCCAACCTAGGAGTAGCAAGGAGAGTACAATGCAATAAGAAAGATCAAGAAAGGAAAAAGGAAATTACAATTACCACTTAAGCACAAGGCTTGAATCCTATATCAAGCATTTTGATCTCCTATCCAATGTGTATGAAAGTGGAAGTATAGTGGGTAGGAGATTCTAGCCTATAGGACATGAAATGCCAGCAATGGAAATGACTAGCAAGTGTTGAATTTGCTCAAATGCTCACAAGAATTGATTCTCAATTGCAAGTATGTGTACTCAAGTAAGTTTAGGTGTCCTAAGACATGTCCTATTTATAGGAATGGCCTACTAGTGCTTAGGGATGTTCTAGAGACTTTCTAGGGGGTTCTTAGTGCTCAACTAGCTATTAGGTATCAACTAATTACGTTTGTAATGGCTCATTAATTAATTCTGAAAAGTGTTGACAAAACCTTTCTCAGTTGAGAAGTTTGTCGATTGAGTGTCTCTCAGTCGAGAACTTCATCGACCGAGGGAAGGTCTAGGGAAAGTGTATTGCAACGTTCAACTCAACTCCCAACCACTTTTTCCCACCAAGTCTAATGGCTATAGAACCTGCTCGAGACTTAGTCTCGGTCGAAATTAAGGTTGACCGAATATGTGCTTGTATAGGCTTATGTGCAGGTTATTCATCAGTGTTCGTGCATTAGACTTAGGTGTTTCTTAGTCGAGAAATTATTCGACCGATAGTATCTCGATCGAGAAGTGTTTTGACCGAGGCAGACTTTGTTTCAATACTTTAAATTGTATGCTAAGTGTAAAAATGAATGTGTAATTGTGATGCTCACTTAGGAGATGACCTATCTAAGTGTTGTGTGTGGATAGGGAAGATCTAAACACTTGATTTACATGATATCTAAGTACTTGTACATTATATATTTGTATAAGATTGCATTTGATTACAATCATGAAAATAAAGCAATTTAAGCATGTATATCTTCCAAAACTTTGTCATCCACCTTGTTCCTAAAATACTCAAGTAGCACGTTAGATCCATGAAATGTTTGTCATCATCAAAACAAAGGGATTTTAAAATTTTCCAATTAAGCCAACACTTAGGACCTCCCTTTAGAGCCTAGACTGGCCCATGCACAACTATGGTTTTCGGTGACCTCAATCAACCATAAATTCATAAAAATCTAGCTAACAAGACTTGTATTAGTCCTAATTTGCCATAGTTTGACCTATGAATGACCTAAATGAGAAATTCCATGCCCTAATTTAAATAGATTTTGATATAATTAAATATAACTTGCCCTAATTTGCCATAATAAGACCTAACTCGAGAAAAAATAAACATAATTCTGCCTAATCATACATTGATAGAGAAAAATCAGGCCTAAGTTCCACAAATCTACCTCATTTGAACCTTTTATGTTGTAAAGTCATACCTAGGGTGAGTAAAAAAAACCTAACTTGACCTAAAATGGACCCAATTGAATGATTCTAACATTAAAAGGATCTTACATTGATCTGATGCATATGTATGCTAATTTAATGCACCTCAAACTGAGTTAAAAGGGGTATACCAAGGCCCAAGCTACAGAATGAGTTGAGCTATAGGAACCTTCTTCAGCAACTACGACGCCCGTCTGAGTTCATTCATCAAATTTGGAATTGAAAAGGTTGTGTGCCTAGATGATGAATGCATAAATGGTATGTTATACACATTATGTTTAAAATGTATGATATTAACACCTAGAATCCTAGTTGTGGTTGTAGTTGTTGTCGGTCCATAACTTCTTGAATATCTTTGTTCGTAATAATTACTAAGGATGCACTAGCTGTTTGACGCATCTGATTTAAAATAGCTACTAAATTTATTTTATTTTGATATTCATGGAAACTAGAAAGGAATCCTTGGTATAAATTCATATCCATCAAAACTGTAAGGAATTCACACTGCATATCTTATAACAGAAAGTCATATTAGCCACACAAAATTGGGCTTGTATCTTATATGATATTATTAGCAGCCCCTACAAAATATTGAACGGTTGGTGCTTATTAGTAACTGATAAGGGGCATATAATTCATAGTCCTAAAGTGCTTTCTAGATAAGAAAATTCTAGCAACTGCTAAAAATGGTCAGAAATTAGTGCTGGTTATACTAAATTTGTTTTAATGGTTTAAAATCAGAATGCATTTTGTTTCGTATTATAGTATAGGTACACACAACAATATAGGTAGCACACATGTTTATAATCTCTCAAAAACGTGTGCCTTCTAATGAAATCCAAGAACAGAAATCGCAGTATGTCTCCGCAATCATTAGAGCATTTCATTCATGTATGGAAAATGAGGATGAGTATAGTGTTTAGCTTGTTACATACATCATAAGAGATGATGCATATTAACACACAAGAAAACAAATATGAAGGGCTTTTTAACTGATTCATATCTTTTTAGAAGGAAAAATGTAGAGCTCACCCCAAGCCTGTCAAATGTGAGCTGTAATACAAAATCAAGGGAAATCAAGAGCGTTGTCAACCAAGCGCCTCCTACATAGGGATATACAGAACATTACCAGTAGGGGGAATTAGGAGCGCTGCCAATTGGGATCAAGAACGATATCTACAAGAGGATCAAGAGTGCCATAAGTTAGAGGATCAAGAGCACAACTAGCCAGGAAATCAAGTATGTTGCTAGCCAGTGAACACCCAATGCATGCTGCCGTCAGTGAGGAGATCAACAACACTGCATGCAGCCAGGGAATTGGGCATGCATGTCAGTTAAAGAATAGCTACAACTTCAGCATCACCAACTAGGAGAAGGCGCAATTAGGGTGGGCGAGAACATTTCAGTCTTCACCTCTCCGGTGATGAACGCGTTGAGAGGAGAGAAGGTGCAGAGTGGTGTGATCTAGGATAGAAATAGTTCTGAAGCACAGGCGGTGAGTCATTTCCATCTCTAGTGATGGAATCATTGATATGAGAGTAGTCAGAGCGGTGTTACCTGGAATGGAAGGAGATCAACACCAGTGATGAAGTCAGCGAGAGGAGAGGTAGAAGGTGGAGTAGCGTGACCTGAGACAGGAGGAGATCAGGAGCACAGCCTGCCTGTCACCTGCATTTTCCTTTCTTTTGTTATTTCTCTCAGAAATAGATCATGTGGGTGGGGTGGGGTTGGGGGGCGTGGGCATGGGAGGGTGCTTCTTGCGAGCATCGCGGGTGCGCCTTGAATGGGTAAGAAATTTAGTTTGTGGCATCTAATTTTAAAAATGCCGCAATAAAATGCCGTCAAAATCAAGGTTTGTTGTAGTGTTATTTCACCATCATTCCATCATATAAGAATGTTAAACATGAATACTCATATTTCTCTATTTGTATTAGAGTTAGGTTCAACAAGATAAATTATATTAATGTTACTAATCATTACTTATACCCAAACCCTAACTCACGGCATCCCCATTGGATCATGGATGCATAAGGTTAAGCATCACCATCACATTCCAAACCATTCTCAAGTATGAACCCACACATAAATCAAGGTGTAACCATCAGGTTATAGCATACTAGGATTTCAACAATAGTAACATAGTACTCCATGATTGTATTAGTCATTCAAGGACTATTCATACCCAATTACCATCATTTAGTTATATTAAAGCTAGGTATAACAAGATATCCCTCATTAGGCTTACATATCAACACAATATGGTTATCATCCCTTCTATTCATATGAGTGAATAGGTAAGACTACCTTATTAAGGGTAACCCTCCATTTGTTCCATCGTCATTCAACCCATATCACCATACCATAATGTCACCCAGAACCATTGGATGTTTAAAAGGTAAGACCATTGGTTGTTTTCATAAGTAAACACCTTAAATGAAACATCTAAGATTTTATTGAGTTGTGATCTATAAAATTCACCATTTAACCCTAGACATCCTTTTATTAACAACAATAAGGGTTCTATTGAGAGTAGGGTAAAACCCACATCGACTGTTCATTTAAAACAAGCCATCCATTGTCAAGAAGTAAGCTCCTTAAGTTGATCATATAAAGCAAACCATCTAAATCACATTATTAGGACCAACATATTACATTATCCATAATTCCACTTTATTGGAGGAATAAACATTAGATCTTTACCATTGGGTCAAGTTCATATGTTAAAACCATCAATTACAGTATAGGTTCGACCATTGCATCAAGTGACCCAAGAAACCATTGGTCTAAGGCTTAATTGATGCTACAACTATACGATTAACTCACCATGGGTTTTTGTGACCTGATACACCATCATTAGTGACCATTAAGTCACCAAAGGTTGTTAGATCAACACTATACTCATTAACCAACATCAAATATTAAGATAACGTCATCATTGATTGATAATATCAATAGGGTACTTAATGGTTGATAATTAAACTTATAATTGATCCAAAACCTAACCTAATGGGGTGACCATAGGTTGTCACCATCATCTGACACATTTGATCTCAATCATCAGTTGTCATGAAGATAACACCATTGGGTTGTTGCAATGGTACCATCATTGGGTCATGGGTTTATAGAAGAAATCAGCTTAAAACCCTAAAATTGACCATTGGTTGATAGGCTCTTAGCACCATAGGTTGTCAAACCAACCTGATCCAAGTCATACTATACCTTAAGAATAATGTACACATGATAAAAAGTTCATCTTGAACTGAAATCAGAATAGGGAACATTATAAAATCGAAATCCAAGTCAAGCATAGCTTTTTAGTGCATGGATCATCATTTTCAAGCAAGAACATGAGCTAGAAAGCTTATGGTAAGCAATAAACATGGAGCAAGTTATAAAACTTGCCTCTAATGAGAAGATGAAACCCCACAAAGAAGAAAACTCGAGCAGGTAGGGTAGAAAATCCAAGCATAAGCTATGAACTCATCCATCTAGCACCTTTCTTCATCAAATGAGCAAACCCTAAGCATAAGGAGCAAGAAAGGTAGGATTTTAGAGCTTTAGAGCAATTTCTACCATGGAACAGTAAGGTTATGACCTGGAGAAAGGTAGGAGGAAGGATAAAAAAGAAATAAATGGAGGAAATAAGGGAATTCTTACTCTTTTAGGTCAAGGTCACTAGAAGGAAGCTTTTCAAACTCAAAACGGAAGCCAATTGCAACCCTAGATTCTTTTTCCAAGAAGATCCCCTCTTTCTTCTTCCTTGGAAAGGAAATTTGCAGAAGCACAAAGGGAGAACAAGGTTCATAGAATGAGGGAGGTGGTGGAGAGAAAATGGCTCGTTTTGGTGCTTAGGGATAAGTATATGAAACTTTAAGATAAAGAAAAAGAAAAAGTTGAAGTTCTAGTATCTTTCCAAGTGTCCATGGCCTTAAACTATTAAGAATATACAAGAACACACACAACCAGATCCCCCATGGTCCATAGAGACATGATTATCCCTTGTTTCTTGAATTTCCCAGCAAAACAAATAATTCATTAGTTGATAGCTACTAAAGGTAGCTCATCCTTGAAGGGGTAAACCCTAAAATACCCTTGGAGAATACACCTTCAAACCAAGGTTTAAATAGGCTCCCCATGGATCAAAAGGCTCAAGAATGATGAGATAATATCCAAGGAACGTAATGGAAGTGATAAATTGCAAAGAAAACCTCTCAATTAGGTAAATTGCAGAAAAGTCCAAAATGTGTATAAAATTACATAACTTGCTCAAACAATGTCCAAATTTGATCAAATTTGAAACTTAAGCTTATCTTATGATTTCAAAGTAGATCACAAGGTTATGTTAGGGTTATAATAATTCAATTATGATAACTAATCTTATTCAACTCATTGAGCAAGTTTAGGGGCCTTACAATTATAAACCCCTAACCGGGATTTCGCCCCCGAAATCCAAGGTAAACAAAGATGGGTACTTCCTATGCTCCTCATCCTATTACCTTCATATGTTACTTGCATATCATGGTGATGTCACATCATTCATACATATCTCATCTTGGGTCAACAAAAAAAAACCCCACATAAGAAGACATTTGCAAATATGGAACATAGAAACTTGTTGTGCCACCTGTACAAATCTAATAGTAACTTTCAATTTAGGGACTCAATTGTCATCTTGAAATATTCTATATGTTATATCATGCATCACTCAGAGGCCACACTCACTGGATCTTACCAAACAGAGAACATCAGGTATCTATTATCATATGAAACTTTACAAGGTTTCATCTCTATGATCCTTTAATGGTTGTTGTAATCAAAAACTCAATCAACCATGTAGGTGCCCACTAGTATTAAAGAACTTATGAGGAATATTTTTTTATAGGATTCTCCAATCATCTCAATGGTGGAATGACCATCTATTTGGTTGAAGAATCATACACTTGTATATAACTATTAACAAATATAACTTCCTGATTGACCTTGTTAGGGGTGGAGCAATGACATTGTCTTCCTCTTATCAGGATTCACATAACATACTTAACAAAGGTATCATAACTCATAGAGGATACTATAGTCAACCTCCAACTCACTCTTATTCAACTTGTCTCATAGCTATTTCTGCTTTGGCAACCCTAAGATTTTTGAAGAAATATTGATCATATTTTTGACCATATTTGAAATACTTTGACATGTCATCATTCAAAGCTTGCTACAACTTGTAAGACATTACTTGAACACTCTGTTCCTCCTATTCATAAATTCTATTGGTACATTGGTTAGTCTAAAGGAGATAATTGTAAACTCATCATGGTCATGTGAATTATGTCATCCAATCTAACTCTTATGCATTGAAATTTGATCATAGGTTTATCTTAAAGGAACACAGTATCACATATATATTGACCAAAAAACCATCTATCATTGATAGTGGTCTTTCCCAGCTATCACTGAACCATACACAAAATTATAGAATCACTTTTGTTTTTCCTTCCGAACAACATTTAGAGGGTCATGATCAACTCTTTCTCCCTCTCTTTAAGGGGGAGGAATACTTGATATGTTCATTTAGTAAACATCTCCAACCTTCACATACTTCCCATACTGTTGATACATCTTGGATACTAGGATTCATTACCTTGGTATCCACCTCATGTGCTATAAGGAACTCACATCCTTATCTCATCTACTTTTACCAACATAATAAATTTCAAAAAATATAAGAGGAGTCTCCCAAATCATTGGAAGGCTCAAAAGCAAACTCATCACAAACTTTATGTTCTTGGAACCATAGTCCAATCAACCTTATGATATAATAAGCTATCCACCCTCATGTTTACAATGAATCCACATGTACCAAGTGGCAATGATCCACTTGAAAGTTGTGCCCTAGAAAGGAAAGACACAAAGTGAAACACACTTCCCACATCATAGCAACATTTTTCAAGGGTCACTAGCAAAAAGGTAACCAATTATATTTCCATTATGCAGGTTACAACTTCTTATGTATCATTTTACCTTTTTCATTTCGGGTTCCTTGCCATTAGCATAGGAATTATCATGATTAACATATTTCATTACTGCTTCATTAATGACTATTTATCACACTTGGGTATGTTCTCTTATTTTATTATATTTTTCAATCACTTATCAATAGGTAAATACTCATATTCCACATTTTCTTCATTAAACATGGATCATCTCCCTTAATTTATTTCACACGCCATGCTGATTTTACATTAACACTTTCTTACACACATAGGTTGGTCTGAGATTAGCTCAGGTTCCACCTTATTCCTTTGTCATTGTTCCCATTTATCTTCTCATTTTGTATTTGTTATAGGAGTTCTCTCCATCTTATGTGGATTTCATACCTTGATTCACTTTATAAGCATATACTTAACTGTATTTTACTTTATTATCTTCTTGAATCACATCATCAAGAACTACTCTTTTCTTATTTGTATTCATATTTAGATTTCATGGTGTTGTATCTTTCTCTTATAGTTACCAAATATTCAAGTTTTGATAGATTATGATGCAATTCTCATCTTCTTTAAGGTAGGTTTGAGATATTCATACCATTATTTCTTATTCATTATGCTCTTTAGATTGTCTCAAAATGACTACTTGATCAGAGTAATCAGAAAGATAACAATCTAAGAGTTCCATACTTACCTTTTTTAAATAATTGAATACTTGGCCAGGGCACCCAAATACTGAGATTTGGCAGCATGCACCATATTTTTATGTCATATTCCTAATTTTGATATCATCCTAGTCCTAAGTCCTAGTGTCCCTATAGACTCAGTGAACCTAAATCTCTGATACCAACTTGTGAGAACCCATTACACTAAATGAGATTACTCAAAACATAAAGCACAATCGATCACTAATTAATCACATACCCAAAAATATGGGTAAATTAAAACCAATTTCAACGTCAGCTCCTGCTTAGAAACACTTGCATACGAGCCCAAAATCTTTCTTTTATCCATACTATGATAAGAATTTGATAAAAATTGTTCTATCACCTTAGCCACAACATATATACACAGGAGAACAATATTCATATATGCCACACAAACAAGCATTAACATGCTAAAAACATTCTGATTCGTTTGAAACACCATATACAAGATTTTCCTGCCCGGACCTTAGAGTACAAAGATGACTCTAGGACACACTAGACATCTAATCAACTTTCTCAAAGATTCATCACTATAGATCCTCTTTGCTGCCACATGTTTGTTTTTGTCACTTCCGATTACCTAAAAAGATGTCGTGAACCACAAGGGTGAGACCCATCTCCCAGCAAGAGATATAACCTCCAACAATGCTTATTAATTACAACATTTTAAATAGTAGATAATTGAGAAGTTGAAGTATTTAATAATCAATTTAAAAGATTGAACAGTTTAAGTATGCTAAACAGATTAAGCAAATAATCTTAACAATAAGTATGATCATCAATGCATATATAGATAACAAATAAACCCATTTTCCTGGATAGATATCCACTCAAATATCATCAAATTGCATCTAATAACAAACATTATCATTAATCTAACTATCATAATATTCCTTGCTAACAACACAAGCAATCTAGTAGCATAAGAATCCCTGACATCATGAATATGTCTAGTAACATAACATGGCTATAAATATTGGCATCTCAAACAAAGGGTACATATCTATATCATAAGTAGAACTAACATCATAACACAATGAAGTACATAGGAATGATTAGCAGTTTAAGCATTTCTAATTACATAGGCATGGCTAGAAATATTAAACATAGCTAACAACAATGTCTTAACCATTAGTGTCAGTATATTTGACAACATAAGTATGTTTACAACATGAGCATAACTACATCATAAGAATATCTATTATCTCTTATTGTACTATACATGATCTCAGTGAAAAGAAAGCAAATAAGGGTTATCATCCAATATGAAGCGTTGTGTATAACCCTAAACAGATATGCTACACGACTGTCTTACATCTTTTATTATTCCATGAGGAAATTGAGGATACCACTCAAAATCCAGCTGACCACTACTAAGTCGAAATCAGTTCCATACAAGATCTAGGAAGAGCCAGACTCCTAAAATATTCTCTGCCCCCGGTCAATACGGGTCTACCATAGTGACACATAAGGTCAAGCTGCTAAAAGACTAGTCTGTCCTTGGTACAGGTCATGGTACTAGTGAAAGGAGGTGTGTACGAATACCCTACCATCTGAGGTACAACCACAGTTGTCCTCCAATCTCATCACATGTATAATCATCAAGACACGACCGCAGTCATTCTCAAAATGAGGGCTAGGTATGACCGCAATCATCCTCCCTAAACACTTGAATTCAGGATGACAAGCACCCAACATACTCATCAGTATGCGCTCCGAGTTTCCCTTAGGAATACTCTTTTCACCATATGGCAAGTTCTGACACTCAGATGGATCTATGGCATAGGGCACTACATGATTAGAGTTTCACTTGATTAGTTATGCCAATTGGGTGAATTAAGGTTGCATCAAACAAGTGGACATACAAACCCTAATTCTCTTCTAACAAGCATATAAATATTACAACTTCAAAAGATATAAAACGTGTGAAACATAATTTCTCATCTCATCATCACATAGTACTATTCACTTTCCATTCATGAGGCTACACTAGTCATCATACTATCATAAGATATAAATCCTTTTCACAATATCATAGGGTATCAACCCTTATCAAAACAAGAGGATTACATCTCATTTAGGGCTCAACCATGCCCAAAGTTAATTAAGACCATCATACTATCACATGATATAAATCCTTTTCACAATATCACAGGGTATCAACCCTTATCAATACAAGAGGATTACACCTCATTCAGGGCTCAACCATGCCCAAAGTTCATTAAAACCATCATAGTATTTCCTACAAGATCATCATTATCTTTTAATGCCTTATAACAAGGCTCAACAACATCACTTACATATAATACACCAGATCAGCACAATATTGCACTAATGACCTAGGAGATATTCATAAACAATCATAGAAGGGTTATATTAACATTAAGAGTATTCCTTTATTACATCAACATGCAAGGAATCTGGATATGACTAACCCCCATCATATTCATAATGCACATGTTTAGCATAAGAAAGTAATAACCATGTGGCTATGATAACCACCAATTAACATATTAAGGTTATGATCATATTAAGGAGGTTATTTCACCATCATTCCAACATATAAGAATGTTAAACATTGTTATCTAAATTGGACATTATTATAATCCCTTTGTTTTGATAATGACAAACATTTCATTCGTGTGGATCTAACGTGCTACTTGAGTGTTGCAGGAATAAGGTGGATGACAAATACTTGGAAGATCTATATGCTAAAATTGCTTTAAGTCATGAATGTAATCAAATGTAAAAACTTGTACAAGTATATAATGTACAAGTACTTAGACATCATGTAAATCAAGCGTTAGATATTCCCTAGCCAATCAAAACACTTAGATAGGTCATCCCCTACAATAGCATCACAAATACACACTCATACACGCACTTATTACTTGGTTGAAAAACATTGAATCAGGGTTAATCTCGGTCGACAAAATTCTCAACCGAGACACTCTCAGTCGACAAACTCTTTGATCGAGAATGACCCAGGTAGTCGTTAGACACAGCAGACAAGGTAGTTGGCAGTTGGAGAAGAACGTTATATACACTTGCTCCAGACAGTCCCTCAGTCGACAAGTCCTCGACCGAGAAGGACTCTCGTTCGACAAGTCTTCGATCGAGAAGAGTTATGTCTGCAATTTTTAGAGTTAATTAACTAGTCGTTGCTAAAGCAACTAATGTATACCTAACGGCTAGTTAAGCACTTAGAACTCCCTAGAAAGTGTCTAGAACATCCTTAAGCACTTGTAGGCCATTGACCGGCCTAAATCGCGCGTCCTAAAATTGGAGGCGTATTGAGGTAGTCGAGCCTTCGCATTTATAACCCGAATCCTTCTAGGCCCCCGCAACTTTGTTTACGGGGTCGAAGTAGTCATACGGGGTCGAACACAGGGACAAGGTGGGTTGTGTTGACGACTCTGAATCGACACTCTACACTCCGATGGATATAAAGAGATATTGAAGTTCCCCGAAGGGAACAACCAGATGTCACGATTAAATCAAAGAAAACTATCTCCAACTGGAGTTACAAGAAAGATTAAGATTTTGTCATTTAGCAGTTTTTATGAATTTTCATGCAACAGAAAATAGAAAGGTAAACTGCAGCTTAAGGCGTAATGCAAGGGATAAGACTTTTAGAAAGATAAGCGGTAGCAGTAACACCCTGCACCCCTCCTCTCAGAGCGGGTGCCTCTAACCAAGCTTCAACACCCCTCTCGAGGTTGCTGGACTCAAGTTAGAGTGGAATGATACTAAAACAACTCCGTTCCGGGCACTCTCGTACTCCAGAATCGGACCGAACACTAGAGCCACAACCCAACTCTCGAAGTAGTTGCGACGGGAAAGACGATTCGGTAGCTAAGCGAAACGCGATCCAAAACATGCAAGCTAGAGTTCAGATATCCAACACAGTAGTTACCCAATCATAAGGCACTAAGCATTAAACAAATAGCAATTTAGCATTTCTATTTCCATCAGCAATAAGGGTCTTAATACAATGCATAAGCTAAGAATTTAAATAACAGAATTAAAGATAGATGTCGCCTTCTTGATGTAGAAGGGCGACAGACTACTACTACTCCCAGCCCGATACCGTCCAGGGACCTATCCCGGTACAACCGTGTCGGGTGGCACGAACTCTCGGACGGCACGCCTGACGGACGACTATATCGTTCAAAGACCCTGGCCGATACGCTCATGTCGGGCGGTACACCCTCTCGAGCGGCACGACTGACGGGGAGAGCATATCGGTTTCGGTATCGTGTCGGCCAAGGATTCACATATACTACTGTCGGGCATTGTTGTCAGGCACTCGTGTCGCGTATCTACGTCGGCCGATATCGGCCCTCAGTGTCGTCCGGTACAGTCCTAGGTGAACCAATCCCTTCCCTCTCGGGATGAGGAAGAGCTCACCTAGTGTCGCCCAGTACGAGCACTGGGGCACGATACGGTTGCTCTCGCACTTCTCTCGCAGATCGCTCAAGTCCCCAACTGTCCGAACGGTGAACTGGCTAGCCGTCCCGACCTATCCAACCTCCGACGTTTCCGACCTGTCTTTTCGGCTTCCTGTAGCTGTTATTTATAGTCAGCTGGTTGGTGAGAAAACATGGTGCTCGAAGCGCCACGTAGCTCCCTTATACGCCGGTCGATGGATGTGGATGGCCGATACAGGCATATCTCGGCGCGAGGTGTTGGCTATTGGTCACGTGATGGGCGGCACGCCTGCCGGTGGGTGGTCGTGTCGCTCGACGAGCTGGGTCGTCGGGCGGCTTTGGCTCCCTGTCGGGTAGAAGGTGTGTCGGCTGGTACGTCGCTTTCGCAAGGCGCCCTTCTCTGCCGATCATTCTTGTGTCGCGCAGCCCCTGTCGGGCTGGGTTGTATCGGGCGTCAGGAAGGCCGAGGCGGGCTTAGACTTATTGTGGGCCGGAATCGGCCTTTTTGCACAAAAACGAGGAAAACTCTGTAGAAGATAGGAAAAATTGGAATAAGAGCGTTGCTTGGCCAATTATTGCGAAAATGCTAATAAAATAGAGGAAAATAGCAGAAAAGGGTAGTTTTGATAAC
The DNA here is from genome assembly GCA_963693085.1 of Alisma plantago-aquatica. Lineage (NCBI taxonomy): Eukaryota > Viridiplantae > Streptophyta > Magnoliopsida > Alismatales > Alismataceae > Alisma > Alisma plantago-aquatica. The sequence continues at coordinate 1,195,549,809 of OY856409.1, forward strand.
AGAATAAAGGGCAAAAACGTCACAAAATTTGGTGTTATCAACTCCCCCAAACTTAGCTTTTTGATTGTCCTCAATCAATATTTAAACTAAACTTTGTGTTGCTTCTTCTTGCACAGCAAAACTTTAAGGCTAAAGGGTAGCACAAGATTTGCGATGTCTTGGAGGTAATGCTGTCTTAAAGCGAGCAAAAGACCTTGCCCTACTTGCCTTATTATTTAAGTAAAATTTTTCTTCTCCACAGCTTCAGCGAGACTTTGGTGTATGATTCCGAAGTTAGCTTCCACACCAAACAACTTTATTTTAAGGGCAGAAAGTCGTGTATAGGGTAGGATAAGGCTTTTTGGGTTTTTCTTCTTGTTTCCCATCAGTCCATCCAGGTAAGGGTCCGTTAACGGGCAAGTGGTCACTGCAGTCCAAGCCAGTTGGCTTTAGAGCAGTGATTTCACATCCTACGTACCACTGCCCCGAATCTACCATGCCTAAAGATGAGTACTTTTGGAAAACAAGTGTGTATATATTTTTTTCTTTTCTCTTATTGGGCACAACTCTCATACTTTTATTCACGCTCATAAGGCTTCTTTCTCTTTTTGGGATTTTTGCTGGGTAAGGGAAAACAAAAGAGATATCTGCTGTTTGGGCAGCTTTTTCCTTCTCCATACTCGTCTCTTAGCTGTTTGCGAGATTATTATTTTTCGAAAATTTTTGGATGGCAAGGCACAATCTTTTGTTTGTTTGAGACAACATTATCAGAAAGATATGACAGAACTTGTAACTCATTAAAATATACAGAAAGTAAACTTTGCAAGAAGTCACAACAGGTTTTTATTATTATTACAGCAACTTTGTACATATGCATAGGGACAGGAAATTTGCAAAGGAAAGATTTTTGAAAAATTTTATATGGAATGCATGCGTACATCAGATATACAGGGAGCTATAAGGGCACATCAGGTAAAAGAGAATGAATATCGTAGAAAGCTTGAAGAGATAAAATTTTTATACCTCCCTCACTGGCATACCCCCCAAACTTACTTTCTACTCTGTCCCAGAGTAGAGAAGAAAGCAAAAGTGAGGTAAAGCACAGCCAGTGAGGGTTAGCTTTCTGATGTGCTGCAAAATGCTCCTACGAAGTTGCAGCATGCCATTGGGAGGTTGTCTAGCGGGTTCGCTTCGGCGGTGTAGCGGTTGAGTGTGAGCGTAACCCTCAAAATTCACTTCTGGCCCACCTTTTCTTCACATCTCCGTTGTAAACAAAAACAAAGGGACTGATTATCCGTCCCTAGTTTAGTTCCCAGGAGTGTGTAGTCAGGGTGGGCCCTCTCCCTTAAGAGGGCGGAACCAGGGTGCCTCGAACTTGTTCGGAGGCCTTGGTTGCCGCACTCGTAGCTAGGTGACTCACTATTGGAGCTACCAAATCAAGAAGAATCTTCCTTTCCATTGTTGTTGCCGTTTCTGCCCGACAGTTGTTGTTGATCCCCGCGTTGTGCTTGCTGGCGCGGTAGGTGGTTTGCTCCATATGAGCCATACCTGTTAGTTAAAATTTATTTATTCATCCATTATGCAAGAAAGATGAAAAGAAAGAAAACTTATTAAAACTGGGCGATAAGCGATCGGACGACACGATGTTGTCGCGCGATAAGGCTCGACGCCCGACACAGGTGTGTCGGGCGATTCGAGGTCACATGAAGTGAAAATATGACATCGCCGTGAGAAGCAAGACGCCCGATACGAAACATCGGGAAAATGCTATTGACCGGCGTTACACGCGAAAGCATGTCAGGCGATAGAAAATCTGCATGTCATGTAAACCCGATAAGCGGCTCGGTAATAGATACTGGCGTCGGGCGACAGGGTTATCGGCCGATAAACATGTCGGTCTACAAACCTATCGGGCGACAAGCCATGTCGCTTCGGTAAGAAAACAACAAGCCGGCCGATACGCCTCACACGATACAAAAATCTGTGCCGGGCGAGAGATAACATGTCGGGCGAAAGACGTGTCGGGCAATACCTTTGCTCTCAGGAGGCATCGCCTGATACTAGGGCGAAGGCAAGATGGCCGACACACGAGCAAAAGGGAGGATCAAAGCATGCGTTCCAGGTGGCAAAAAGGAGAAAATGATAGCCCGACACGAAGAAACCTCCACGCTATTTATAGAGAACCCAGCTGGGGGTGAAACGTGTAAAACATGGCGCGCGTCGGGCGTTTTAGTCACACTATTCCCGAGACGCGAAGTCCCATTGGTCAGTCCAAGGATCATCCGCTGCCCTTGCATCGCCCGGGGCGAGGCTGCCCGATACAAGTGGTTCTGCGCCCAGCTGGTCGACACGGTAGAAAAGCGGGCGGTCAAAAGGCCAAAACTAAACCTGTGTGAAGTAAAAGGCCATTGCAGGGTAAAACATCATTGGTATAGAGAAGGATCTCTTACCTCAGATGGTATTACTCCTCAATGCTCCGCAAAACACAGCGATGGCCCATAAAACAAAAAGAGTCAGCACATGTGCGCATGTACTGACTTGGGCCTTATTACAGTCCATAATGGTTGTTCTTACAAAGAAAACAAATGTATCCTAATCTATGACTCGGGCTGCCTCCCGAGGAGCGCTGAAGTTTTCGTCGCCAGCTCGACCGGTGTAGTCTCTTCGGCTGTACCCACATCTAGTAAGTCAATCTCTGCTTTCCTGACAAAAGCTTCGTCCTCATAAAACCTTTTCACTCTGTGCCCGTTCACCTTGAAGATCTTGGTCGGGTCATCCTTGTTGCAGAGCTCCATCATTCCTGATGGGTATATCTTTTCCACAGAAAACGGTCCCGACCATCTTGTCTGTAATTTCCCAGGAAAAAGACGGATGGAGGACTTGAATAACAAGACCTTATCCCCTTCGCTCACATCCTTTCTCCTAAGGTGGGCATCATGCCACATTTTTGTTCTTTCCTTGTAGATCTTTGCATTCTCGTAGGCGTGAATCCTCAGCTCTTCAAGCTCTTGAAGCTGTAAAAACCTCTTTTCTCCTGCTTTGTCTAGATCCATATTTAGGAACTTGATCGCCCAAAGGGCCTTGTGTTCTAGTTCCAAAGGCAGATGGCAGGATTTTCCGTGTATAAGACGGTAGGGGGTGGTTCCAATGGGCGTCTTGTAAGCAGTACGGTAGGCCCATAATGCGTCATCAAGTTTCATAGACCAGTCCTTCCGCGTGCGGCTACCAGTCTTTTCTAAGATCCGCTTGATCTGTCTGTTTGAGACCTCTACCTGCCCCGATGTCTGTGGGTGGTAGGGCGTAGCGATCTTATGTTTTACTCCATACTTGCGTAGGAGCGCTTCGAACTGTCTTTCTCTGAAGTGTGACCCGCCGTCGCTTATTACGGTGCACGGTATACCGAAACGGGGAAAGATGGTCTTCTCAAAAAGCTTGATAACCGACTTGGCGTCGCATGTTTGGGTGGCTACCGCCTCTACCCATTTCGACACATAGTCTACTTCCACTAGTATGTATTGATACCCCTGGGATGGGGGAAACAGCCCCATGTAATCAATCCCCCATACGTCAAATATTTCCACTTCGATCCAGCTTGCCATCGACATTTCATTCCTCCGCCCTATATTCCCCGTTGACTGGCACTCTTTGCAAACCTTTACAAATCGTGCAGCATCTTTAAATAAGGAGGGCCAGTAGAAACCTGATTGTAGCACTTTTGCCGTTGTTCTTTCGCTACCCAGGTGTCCACCATAGGGGGAGGCGTGGCATCCCTTCAGGATATCGGCAGTTTCTTCTTCCGGGATGCACCTCCTGTACAAGTTGTCTGCGCATCTTCTGAACAGGAGAGGATCATCCCAGTAATAATTCTTGGCATTCGCGAATAGCTTCTTCTTTTGATTGTAGGTGATGTCAGGAGGCATCTCTCCACAAGCGAGGAAATTGCAGATATCTGCAAACTAGGGCAATCCTTCTTCTTGAGTTTCAGCCATCATGAGAGCTTCGTCGGCAAAGTTGTCGTCGATCTGTGGCCCTCTCTGTCTCTCAGCCACTATCCTCGATAGGTGGTCTGCGACCACATTTTCCGCGCCTTTCTTGTCGATAATTTCATGATCGAACTCTTGGAGCAACAAGGCCCATCTCAACAATCTGGGTTTTGCGTCTTTCTTTTGCATTAAGTATTTTATTGCCCCATGGTCTGTGTATACCTTGACCTTTGATCCGACGAGATACGACCTGAACTTTTCAAACGCGAAGACAACCGCGAGCATTTCCTTCTCGGTGGTTGTGTAGTTTACCTGTGCTTCGTCCAACGTGCGACTAGCGTAGCAAATCACATGGTGCTTTTTATCTTTCTTTTGCCCCAGGACTGCTCCCACTGCGTAGTCGCTAGCGTTGTACATTAGCTCAAAGGGTAAACCCCAATCTGGTGCTTGAAGGATAGGTGGTGATACTAAAGCATTTTTCAGAGCCTGAAAAGCACTGAGACAATCGTTAGAGAAAACAAATTCAGCATCCTTTACCAGGAGATTGGACAATGGTTTGGAAATCTTTGAGAAGTCCTTGATGAATCTTCGGTAATATCCGGCGTGCCGGAGGAAGCTTCTTATCCCCATGACGGAATTTGGTGGAGGAAGTTTAGATATAGCTTCGATTTTGCTGGTATCCACCTCGATCCCGCGCCTTGAGATCTTATGCCCTAGGACGATGCCCTCCCGTACCATGAAATGATATTTTTCCCAGTTCAGGACCAGGCTGTTTTCCTCGCATCTTTGAAGTACTAACGACAGGTTCTTCAAACAGCTATCGAAGTCCTTTCCATAGACGGAGAAGTCGTCCATGAAAACTTCCACGATGTCTTCTAGAAAATCTGAGAACATTGATATCATGCATCTTTGAAAGGTGGCGGGGGCGTTGCAGAGTCCGAAGGGCATCCTTCTAAAGGCATAAGTGTCGTAAAGGCAGGTGAACGTCGTTTTTTCCTGGTCGTCGGGTAAGATGGGTACCTGGTAGAATCCTGAAAAGCCATCAAGAAAATAGAAATAATCATGATGCGCTAATCTTTCAATAACTTGGTCAATAAAAGGTAGCGGAAAATGATCCTTTTTTGTAGCCTGATTTAGCTTTCGGTAGTCAATGCACATTCGCTAACCAGTGACGGTCCTTACCGCCACTTCGTCACCCTTCTCACCCTTAACCATAGTCATTCCGCCTTTCTTGGGTACTACATGGATCGGGCTTACCCAGTTGTTGTCGCTAATTGGGTAAATGATCCCCGCGTCCCTAAGCTTTATTACTTCTTTCTTGACGACCTCCTTGAGCATCTGATTCAGCTTCCTCTAGGGTTGGACCAGGGGCTTGGCAGACTCATCCAAGTTGATGTGATGCATGCAAAGGGCGGGGCTAAGGCCTTTGATATCATCTACGTAATATCCTATAGCCCCCCTGTGGAATCTTAACTCCTCAAGGAGCCGGTCCAGCTGATTGCTTGAAAGATCTGCGTTTATGATGACTGGGTTCCTCTGTTCTTCATCTAAAAATTCGTACTTCAGTCCTTCCGGTAACGCTTTTAGGTATGGCTTTGCTCTGGGCGTCTCCTCCTGAGGTTCTTCCTCAAGGGAGGCATACTTCGCAGAGTTTACCTCCTCCTCTTCTTCTTGCAAGTCTTTGTCAGAAAGGTTGAAAATGTCGAGATGCTTTACGACCTCGGGATTTTCGAAGTCGAGATCCTGACAACTTATTGCTCTCGCGAGGGGATCCACTGTCCGGATATCCTCCTCATATTCCTCGCAAAATTTATTGTAGCTATCCGCAAAACAGGCTGATTCAGACAGGGATGGACCTCTCATGATTTCCTTCATCTTGAAGTCCATGTGGCTGTTTCCAACCCTCAAGGTGATTATCCCTTCAGAGACATCAATCAGCGCCCTCCCTGTTGCCAAGAAAGGGCGTCCGAAGATGATCGGACATCTGGGATCTTCAGCTGTGTCGATGACGACGATGTCGCAGGGAATAAAGAAATCACCGACCCTAATCGGCACATCTTCGACAATGCCTACAGGTCTTTTGAAAGAGTGATCCACCAATTCAATCCGCATATTGGTTCGAACCATGTCGGTCAAACCCATCCTTTGCGCAAAACTTAAGAGCGTGAGGCTGATGCTTGCTCCCAAGTCCGCCAGACCCTTCCGCTCGACATTGTCCCCGATGGCGAATGGGATCGTGAAAGCTCTGGGATCCCTTCTCTTAGTCGGCAAGCTAGGCTTTACGAAGGCAGAGGAAGTAGAGGCCAGGTACACTGTCTCTATCCTCCCCCCCCCTTCTTTTCTTCATTATTAGATCTTTGAGAAACTTGGCGTATGTGGGCATCTCCTCCAAAGCGTCAAAGAAGGGGACTTCAAGATGCAGCTTCCTGATCGAATCCATGAACCTTTCGTGCCGCTTTTTCAGATTTGCCTTGATCAGCTTGTACGGGAACGGTACCCTGGGAGCGTAAGGATTCCTCCCACCAGATGGCTCATCGGACGGTCTCGGCGCAGGCTCTTCGGATTCTGCAGGCCTGCCTCCATCTCCTACTGGAACGGCATCCTTGGGCCCTTGCTCAGGTTCCGGTGGGGCTTCATCAGCGCGCTCTATCGTCTTTCCTGATCTAAGCACTGCCATTACTGCAGTTTCAGGGTGAGGGAGCATTTTTCCTGCAGGGTTCTTCATCAGAGCAGCCATCTGAGACAGCCGTTGATCGACCTCCCATTGACGCATCTGCAGACTCGCCGTCTGGTGTTGCATGGAATTCAGAGATCCAGGGCTGGTAAGCGTCCCCTGTACCAGCTGGTTGATGATGGTGTCCTGTCTTTTTATGTAGGCGGAAAGTTGACCAACCCAATTAGGCCGGGTCGCTTTCTCGCTTTGGCTCTGACATTCTCCCTCAGAAAGGGGTTGCTCACAACGAGGCATGGTTGACAGTCTCGGTGTTCAGTAGATCAGAGTACCTAGTGTCCGCATAAAAATCATGTTTAGAAAATTATAATTGGGGTAAAGAATAATGCTTAAAGTAAAAGAAAAAGAAAAAGAAAAAGAAGTGTTGTCAAGTCTATTTCTAAGCTTGAGGCACGGGAGTGTAGTTAGTGGATTCGGATTCGTCAACAGTGACATTTGCCTTGTCCCCGGCAACGGCGCCAGAAAGTTGACCGGCCTAAATCGCGCGTCCTAAAATTGGAGGCGTATTGAGGTAGTCGAGCCTTCACATTTATAACCCGAATCCTTCTAGGCCCCCGCAACTTTGTTTACGGGGTCGAAGTAGTCATACGGGGTCGAACACAGGGACAATGTGGGTTGTGTTGATGACTATGAATCGACACTCTACACTCCGATGGATATAAAGAGATATTGAAGTTCCCCGAAAGGAACAACCAGATGTCACGATTAAATCAAAGAAAACTATCTCCAACTGGAGTTACAAGAAAGATTAAGATTTTGTCATTTAGCAGTTTTTAGGAATTTTAATGCAACAGAAAATAGAAAGGTAAACTGCAGCTTAAGGCGTAATGCAAGGGATAAGACTTTTAGAAAGATAAGCGGTAGCAGTAACACCCTGCACCCCTCCTCTCAGAGTGGGTGCCTCTAACCAAGCTTCAACACCCCTCTCGAGGTTGCTGGACTCAAGTTAGAGTGGAATGATACTAAAACAACTCCGTTCCGGGCACTCTCGTACTCCAGAATCGGACCGAACACTAGAGCCACAACCCAACTCTCGAAGTAGTTGCGACGGGAAAGACGATTCGGTAGCTAAGCGAAACGCGATCCAAAACATGCAAGCTAGAGTTCAGATATCCAACACAGTAGTTACCCAATCATAAGGCACTAAGCATTAAACAAATAGCAATTTAGCATTTCTATTTCCATCAGCAATAAGGGTCTTAATACAATGCATAAGCTAAGAATTTAAATAACAGAATTAAAGATAGATGTCGCCTTCTTGATGTAGAAGGGCGACAGACTACTACTACTCCCAGCCCGATACCGTCCAGGGACCTATCCCGATACAGCCGTGTTGGGCGGCACGAACTCTCGGACGGCACGCCTGACGGACGACTATATCGTTCGAAGACCCTGGCCGATACGCTCATGTCGGGCGGCACACCCTCTCGAGCGGCACGACTGATGGGGAGAGCGTATCGGTTTCGGTATCGTGTCGGCCAAGGATTCACATATACTACTGCCGGGCATTGTTGTCAGGCACTCGTGTCGCATATCTACGTCGGCCGATATCGGCCCTCAGTGTTGTTCGGTACAGTCCTAGGTGAACCGATCCCCTCCCTCTCGGGATGAGGAAGAGATCACCTAGTGTCGCCCGGTACGAGCACTGGGGCACGATACGGTTGCTCTCGCACTTCTCTCGCAGATCGCTCAAGTCCCCAACTATCCGAACGGTGAACTGGCTAGCCGTCCTGACCTATCCAACCTCCGACGTTTCCGACCTGTCTTTTCGGCTTCCTGTAGCTGTTATTTATAGTCAGCTGGTTGGTGAGAAAACATGGTGCTCGAAGCACCACGTAGCTCCCTTATACGCCGGTCGATGGATGTGGATGGCCGATACAGGCATATCTCGGCGCGAGGTGCTGGCTATTGGTCACGTGATGGGCGGCACGCCTGCCGGTGGGTGGTCGTTTTGCTCGACGAGCTGGGTCGTCGGGCGGCTTTGGCTCCCTGTCGGGTAGAAGGTGTGTCGGCCGGTACGTCCCTTTCGCAAGGCGCCCTTCTCCGCCGATCATTCTTGTGTCGCCCAGCCCCTGTCGGGCTGGGTTGTATCGGGCGTCAGGAAGGCCGAGGCGGGCTTAGACTTATTGTGGGCCGGAATTGGCCTTTTTGCACAAAAACGAGGAAAACTCTGTAGAAGATAGGAAAAATTGGAATAAGAGCGTTGCTTGGCCAATTATTGCGAAAATGCTAATAAAATAGAGGAAAATAGCAGAAAAGGGTAGTTTTGATAACAGAATAAAGGACAAAAACGTCACAAAATTTGGTGTTATCAGCCATTCCTATAAATAGGTCAAGCCTTAGGACACCCTAATACACACTTGTGCAATACTTGAGCTTACATACTTGCAATTGGTAATCTGTTTTGAGCAATTGAGCAACACTAGTACTTGCTACTCATTTCCCTTGCTCCAAATTCGTGTCCTATAGGCTAGAATCTCCTATACACTAAACCCACACTTCCATACTCATTGGTTATGAGATCAATACGCTTGATATAGGAAATCAAGCCTTGTACTTTAAGTGGTAAATTGTAATTTCCATTTCCCTTCTTGTTCTTTCTTATTGCTTGTACTCTCCTTGCTACTCCTAGGGTTGGAGGCTGCAGATTGGAGAGATTTTGATCTTTTTGGTGAAGAAGGAGATCTTTGGACTACTTCTAGAAGGCTGTCTCAACGGGAAGCTACTTCAAGAGGAAGGCTACTTCAAGGGGGAGCTTGAAATTACTTCAAGGAAGGCTGCTACAAGGTTGGTGAGACTACTTCAAGGTGAAGGCCGTCCAAATGGTGTAGAAAGTATTGTAATTTTATGTAATATGCTTGTGAGGTAATAAAATTTAATACTTTCAAAATCCCGGTTGGGTAAGCAACCGGGTAGTGGATTGACTGCCTTAGTATTTGCTAAGGTTGGAACCACTCTAAACACCTTGTCTCCTTCTTATTATCTCAATTGTAGTTGTTTGAGTTAAATTATTTTAAAATATCCATAAAACCCTATTCACCCCCCCCCCCTCTAGTGGTTTTTCAAACATGAATACTCATCTTTATCTATTTGCATTAGAGTTAGGTTCAACAAGATAAATTATATTAATGTTACTAACCATCACTTACACCCAAATCCCAACGCATGACATCCCCATTGGATCATGTATGCATAAGGTTAAGCATCACCATCACATTCCAAACCATTCTCAAGTATGATCCCACACATAAATCAAGGTGTAACCATCGGGTTATAGCATACTAGGCTTTCAACAACAGTAACAGAGTACTCCATGATTGTATTTGTCATTCAAGGACGATTCATACCCAATTACCATCATTTAGTTATATTAAATCTAGGTATAACAAGCTATACCTCACTAGGGTTACATATCAACACAATATGGTTATCATCCCTTCTATTCATATGAGTGAATAGGTAAGACTACTGATGTGCACAAATTATATCATCTTTTGGATCATGTTTGGTTGCATATCCATGTTGTTTTGACTCAATTATCACTCTCATTCATGCTAGATTCTATATTTTTAGTTATTCTTACTTGTCTCATGGTTTGTATTGTAGGTACTACATATTGCAATGAAATTATGAGTAATATATCATATTATCTCTTATTGGATCACTCCTCAAGTATCAACATGTTTTGGGGTTCGAAATTGCGCAAATACCACTTTTTACGGCATGTAAATCAGACCTACACACTGAAAGTTATGAGCAAAATACACAACAGCCCAGAACAGTGAAGTGCACGCCGTGTACTTTAAAGTGCACGCCGTGCACCTGGAGCATCGAGCAGATTTAAAGTTCTGGAAAGTTGCACGGCGTGCACTTTAAAGTGCACGGCGTGCACCTGGCAGTTTCAGCATTTTGAAACATACGAGTTTTTGTTTAAAACGAAGTGGGAACTTAATGGGCGGTTATGCTTGGTCATTTTTGTTAGTTCTCTCGTCCCAGAGCAAGCCAAAAGCAGAGGAGGGCGATTTTGAGGATATCAAGGGTGGTTTCTTGGGAAATGAGTCCATTTCTTCTTCTCTTCTTCTCCATTGTCTTCTCCAAGGTGCAGCCAAGCTTCCCCAACTTCGTACAACTTCTCAGGAGAGGAGCCAGTCCGTTTTGGAGCAGCTTTAGGAGTGGAATTTCGTCCCCAAGACGGAATTATAATTCTCTTGGGTTACACTTTCATTTCTCCTAGCGTTTCCTTCTCTAAACCATGTTAAACTCTGAAAATTCTGTAACATTTCTGCAATACATGATCATGGACGAGTAGAATCCAAATCTTGGACATGGGAGAGTAACTCCCATGTCATAGCTTGTATGAACCTATGAATTTCGTACTAAATGTTAGTTTCTTGCATGTTCCAAGAGTTGTTTCAGATCTGAAATGCTTGTTTGTGTGATTGGCCATCATACTTGCATGTTTTATGCTTTCTTTCATAATCTGAGAAGATGTGTTTGAGAGTATGGTGTTACTCTTTTGGCAACTTGTCCTTGACCGCGAGAGTGGCTGGGATTAAGTTGAGGAGCAAGGTTTGTGATTCAAAATGAAATACATGCACGAGAGTGATGTATGGAGTTAGAATCGTCATTACTTCACCGGGAGGTGAGTGATGACTACAAACCTCCTTTGCAAGTTAATTAACATGTTTAAATTCATATTTTAATATAAGCTATGATGTGATAGTGAAATCCTATGTCTAAGATCCTTCCAAGTCTGAATCTTAACCTTTCTTAAGTTATAATTTACTGTTTTGTTTTAAATCTATAATTTAGTTGTTCTAATCCAATCATCTTATGTACAATGATCTAGATTATTGAAAATCATAACTCTTGCGCCTAACTAACCAACGCTCCTTGTGTTCGACCTCGACTACAACTACTCTTGTATACTTGCGGGATATAGATAGTTGAGTAAAAGATCATTCTTATGATTGAAACTCGTTAGCCTAAATAGCCAACAAGTTTTTGGCGCCGTTGCCGGGGAGCATCGGTATTCCTGTTAGAATAAGAGTTGTTGATAAGTAAATGAGACTAGATCACAACCTTCATATCCACCATCATATCCATAAATCATAATTCATCATGATCATCATAATTTGTTGTATCTTCCATGTTTGTTTTTGTATCTCACTCACCTTGTTTATTTGCAGGAGCATATGGGGTGTTCATAAAAAGATCCTTGAACCGTGCATATCTCTACTTTCAGAAAATGAACACATCATTTGCATCCCTCATAGAGCAAGAAGGAGTGAAACCCAAACATGTATGGAGGAATCACAACCCACGCAACCATCATCCATGTCACCATCATCCAAACGACATTCATCCATGCATCCTTCATCCACACCACCATCAATCACACCTAATTCACCGCCATCATATATACCACCAACAACCATACCACATTCTTCCACACCCTCATATACACCACCTTCATCCATACCACATACACCACCACCATCTACGCCACATCCACCTAAGCCTCCGAATCCACATGAAGAACTAGTCAAAGAGGATGACCTTCCTCTTAAGGACTACTTTGGTACAGTTGCAATGCACATGAGTGGGCCTATTAATATTTCAGAATTTGAGGCAGAGGAGTTTTCTATCAGCCCATCCATCATACAATTGCTACAACTGAATGCATTTGGAGGGACGCCAATGGAGGATCCAAACCTCCACATTGCTGAATTTCTGCAATTGCTAAGCACCATAAAGATATATGGTGTTCCTACTGATGGGATACGCCTAATTCTTTTTCCATCCTCTCTTAAAGATAGAGCCAAGGCTTGGCTCTATACTTTGCCAAAGAAGTCAATCAACACTTGGGAGGAGCTTCTAAAGGTCTTTTTGGAAAGATATTTTCCACCTAGAAAAACTTTGCAGCTAAGGAGTCAACTCATCAATTATTCTCAAAGAGATGGAGAGACCTTGTATGATACATGGGAGAGGTTCAAAGATCTTCAACATCTTTGTCCAAATCATGGTCTAAGCAATTGGCTTCTATTGCAATCTTTCTATAATGGTTTGTGCTACAATACAAGGATGTCTATTGATGCAGCTGCAAATGGAGCTCTAATGAACAAATCTTATAGAGAAGCATATGCTATTATTGAAGATATGGCAGTAAATCATTGCCAATGGAGTCCGGCTACAAGCTACCACCCATCCTTCTCACATACTACTTCTGGAATGCAAGTGGAAGATCACACGGTTGGTGATATAGACATAATTGCAGCAAAGCTAGACACTTTATCACAAAGGTTTGAGAAGTTAAGCACACAACCATTTCAAGCTGCCAATATTATTTGTGATTCATGTGGGTTTCTTGGACACTCATCTTCTACATGTTATGATTGTTCTATTTATTCTCCAATGGGCTACACTCCACTGGGTTTCTACATCAATGCGAACCCGAATTTCATTCAGCCACAACAACCACAAGTAACTTCTAGATTAGAGTCCATGCTTGCAACATTTATTTCAGCTCAAATGCAGCAAAATGAGGAGTTCCATCAACAAAGACAATCAATGAAGGGTGCCATTTTCCAACTCTCTTCTAAGGTGGAGACTATAGTCACTCATGCACACATCTTGGAGAAACAAATTGCCCAGCAAGCTCTTCCTAACAAAGAAGCATTTCCACCTTTCTTGCCTAGTCCACCGGAGATGAATCCTACATATTTCAGGTCGGTGACATTGAAGAATGGAGTTGTTATAGAGGTATATCCTTCAAAGTATGATGATGTTGATACCCATGACGATTATGAAGTTGCAACTAAAGGGGAGAAAGCTACAACACATGCTCTACATGTTGATTCTTCAAGCAAGCCACATGTCCTTCCTCCTCACATTCTAGATGACACATTGCTTTATAATGAGAAAACTCTTCCCAACTCATATTTTGATGATGCTTCAAAGGAGAATGAAAAGACAAATCGTATTGGCATACAAAAGACTATTCTTGCTGCAGCTCATAGGTGCTTTCGCTTGCCCCAAATCAAGGACATATTTGCAAGGAGGCATCAATCTTTAGCACAACAATTTTCAGCTGCAAATCAGAGCACCGGTCCTCCATGGACTTTGATGTTTCCACCATGATGGGGTACCCGGTTGCAACCTTTTTAGTTTGATTTATGCAGTGAGGACACTGCAGATTTCAAGCTTAGGGGGGAGCAACCGGATGGTAACCTAGTTCTTTTAGCTTTTCCCTTTCATGTTATTTGCTTCTTGTCATTTGCTTTTGTTTTGTGTTCACATTTCAGTCATTGTTTTCAATTCTCCTCTTCTTGTAGAAAATCTAGTATGATATGAGGTTTATCTTTTATATGTGAATAGAACTCCTATGCTTAACTGATTGTCCTCTTTTGATGATAAATACCATTTGGAGAAATTGTAAAAGGCATGCATTAATCAAATGAAACCTTTTGGCCATCAACATGTGCTTAACTCTGGTTTATGCTTCTAGCCTGAACATTCATCTTTCACATCCTTGATTGCTTAAAACTTGTAATGGTTTCAATTTTTGTGAGTAAATCAACTTCACAACATCATTTGGAATACGGGAAGCCCTCGTCAAGCTCTTAGTGCATTTTCAACCACTCTTTCAATGAAAAAAAATCAAAACAAATGAATGAAATCTAGCTATTGTTGCAATTTAGTTGACTCTCCTATGTTTTGGAAAATTTTCAAAATTTCTTTTGGCTTATCTCATCCTTATACCCCATAAAAGATGGCTAAACTGCCCACATATCATGCTAGCCTAGTGTAAGTCCGATCTGGCCACGATGGTTAGGTGGTATGTCTTAAAAGAGGGTAAATATCCCAACCGACACTCCACGTGTGCATAAGCCTACATTAGCAGCCGAGTGTCGGAACCCATAATCCATTGTCACATCATTTTTTGGAAAGAAGGAGAGTACAACTAAATTGTTAATTTTAACTAAGATTTCATCTTTTGTATCCTTAATAGTTGAGAGTTTGAGTTGCACATCCACTAATTGTTTGGCTTGGTCATCCAAATTCTACTTAGTGTTGTTTAATTGATTGATTCATTTAATTATGACCACCCCTGCTGAACTAAAAAAATCTCTTTCTTGGGTGTTTAAGTTGAATTGATGGCTATGAGTATAAACATGTTGATCATGGTTGGTTTGGTCTTATACACATCTTTCATTTCATTTGATCTATGCATGAACTTGACAATTCCTTCATTTGTGTTTCTATGCTCTTTTTGCTTGAGGACAAGCAATAGTTTAAGCTTGGGGGGATTTGATGTGCACAAATTATATCATCTTTTGGATCATGTTTGGTTGCATATCCATGTTGTTTTGACTCAATTATCACTCTCATTCATGCTAGATTCTATATTTTTAGTTATTCTTACTTGTCTCATGGTTTGTATTGTAGGTACTACATATTGCAATGAAATTATGAGTAATATATCATATTATCTCTTATTGGATCACTCCTCAAGTATCAACATGTTTTGGGGTTCGAAATTGCACAAATACCACTTTTTACGGCATGTAAATCAGACCTACACACTGAAAGTTATGAGAAAAATACACAACAGCCCAGAACAGTGAAGTGCACGCCGTGCACCTGGAGCATCGAGCAGATTTAAAGTTCTGGAAAGTTGCACGGCGTGCACTTTAAAGTGCACGGCGTGCACCTGGCAGTTTCAGCATTTTGAAACATACAAGTTTTTGTTTAAAACGAAGTGGGAACTTAATGGGCGGTTATGCTTGGTCATTTTTGTTAGTTCCCTCGTCCCAGAGCAAGCCAAAAGCAGAGGAGGGCGATTTTGAGGAGATCAAGGGTGGTTTCTTGGGAAAGGAGTCCATTTCTTCTTCTCTTCTTCTCCATTGTCTTCTCTAAGGTGCAGCCAAGCTTCCCCAACTTCGTACAGCTTCTCGGGAGAGGAGCCAGTCCATTTTGGAGCAGCTTTAGGAGTGGAATTTTGTCCCCAAGACGGAATTCTACTTCTCTTGGGTTACACTTTCATTTCTCCTAGCTTTTCCTTCTCTAAACCATGTTAAACTCTGAAAATTCTGTAACATTTCTGCAATACATGATCATGGACGAGTAGAATCCAAATCTTGGACATGGGAGAGTAACTCCCATGTCATAGCTTGTATGAACCTATGAATTTCGTACTAAATGTTAGTTTCTTGCATGTTCCAAGAGTTGTTTCAGATCTGAAATGCTTGTTTGTGTGATTGGCCATCATACTTGCATGTTTTATGCTTTCTTTCATAATCTGAGAAGATGTGTTTGAGAGTATGGTGTTACTCTTTTGGCAACTTGTCCTTGACCGCGAGAGTGGCTGGGATTAAGTTGAGGAGCAAGGTTTGTGATTCAAAATGAAATACATGCACGAGAGTGATGTATGGAGTTAGAATCGTCATTACTTCACCGGGAGGTGAGTGATGACTACAAACCTCCTTTGCAAGTTAATTAACATGTTTAAATTCATATTTTAATATAAGCTATGATGTGATAGTGAAATCCTATGTCTAAGATCCTTCCAAGTCTGAATCTTAACCTTTCTTAAGTTATAATTTACTGTTTTGTTTTAAATCTATAATTTAGTTGTTCTAATCCAATCATCTTATGTACAATGATCTAGATTATTGAAAATCATAACTCTTGCGCCTAACTAACCAACGCTCCTTGTGTTCGACCTCGACTACAACTACTCTCGTATACTTGCGGGATATAGCTAGTTGAGTAAAAGATCATTCTTATGATTGAAACTCGTTAGCCTAAATAGCCAACCTTATTAAGGGTAACCCTCCCTTTGTTCCACCGTCATTCAACCCATATCACCATACCACAATGTCACCCAGAACCATTGGATGTTTAAAAGGTAAGATCATTGGTTGTTTTCATAAGTAAACACCTTAAATGAAACATCTATGATGTTGTTGAGTTTAGATCTATAAAAGTCACCCTTTAACCCTAGGCATCCTTTGATTAACAATAATAAGGGTTCTGTTGAGAGTAGGGTAAAACCCACAATCGACTGTTCATTTAAAACGAGCCATCCATTGTCAACAAGTAAGCTCCTTAAGTTGATCATATAAAGGAAACCATCTAAATCACATTATTAGGACCAACATATTTCATTATCCATAATTCCACTCTATTGGAGTAATAAACAATTGATCTTGACCATTGGGTCAAGTTCATATGTTAAAACCATCAATTACAGTATAGGTCCGACCATTGCATCAAGTGACCCAAGAAACTATTGGTCTAAGGCTTAATTGATGTTACAACTATATGATTAACTCACCATGGGTTTTGGATACCTGATCCACCATAATTAGTGATGATTAAATCACCATAGGTTGTTAGATTAGCACTATATTCATTAGTCAGCATCAAATATTAAGCTAATGTCATCATTTATTGATAACATCAGTAGGGTACTTAATGGTTGATCATTAAACTTCTAATTGATCCAAAACCTGACCTAAGGGGGTGACCATAGGTTTTCACCATCATCTAACACATTTGATCTCAATCATCAGTTGTCATGAAGATAACACCATAGGGTTGTTGCAATGGTACCATCATTGGGTCATGGGTATATAGAAGAAATCAGCTTAAAACCCTAAAATTGACCATTGGGTGATTGGCGCTTAGCACCATAGGTTGTGAAACCAACCTGATCCAAGTCATATTATACCTTAGGAATAATGTACACATGATCACAAGTTCATCTAGAACTGAAATCAAAATATGGAACATTATAAAAATCAAAATCCAAGTCAAGCATAGCTTTTTAGTGCATGGATCATCATTTTCAAGCAAGAACATGAGCTAGAAAGCTTATGGTCAGCAATAAACGTGGAGCAAGTTATAAAACTTGCCTCTAATTAGAAGATGAAGCCCCACACAAAATAGAAGGTAGGGTAGAAAATCCAAGCGTAAGCTATGAACTCGTCCATCTAGCACCTTTCTTCATCTAATGAGCAAACCCTAAGAATAAGGAGCAAGAAAGGTAGGATTTTAGAGCTTTAGAGCAATTTCTACCATGGAACAGTAAGGTTCTGACTTGGATAAAGGTAGAAGGAAGGATAACAGAGAAATAAATGGAGGAAATAAGGGATTATTACTCTTTTAGGTCAATATCACTTGAAGGAAGCTTTTCAAACCCAAAAAGGAAGTCAATTGCAACCCTAGATTCTTTTTCCAAGAAGATCCCTTCTTTCTTCTTCCTTGGATAAAAAATTAATAGAATCACAGAGGGAGAAATAGGTTCATATAAGGAGAGAGGTGGTGGAGAGAAAATGTCTCATTTTAGTGCTTAGGGATAAGTATATGAAACTTTAAGATAAAGAAAAAGAAAAGGTTGAAGTTCTAGTATCTTTCCATGTGTCCATGGCCTTAAACTATTAAGAATATACAAGAACACACACAAGAAGCTCCCCCACCATCCATAGAGACATGATTATCCCTCGTTTATTGAATTTTCAAGCATAACAAATAATTCATTAGTTGATAGCTACTAAAGGTAGCTCATCCATGAAGGGCTAAACCCTAAAATACCCTTAGAGAAAATACCTTCAAACCAAGGTTTAAATAGGCGCCCCATGGATCAACAAGCTCAAGAATGATGAGAGAATATTTAAGGAACACAAAGTGATAAATTGCAAAGAAAACCTCTCAATTGGGTAAATTGCATAAAAGTCCAAAATATGTATAAAATTGCATAACTTGCTTAAACAATGTCCAAATTGGACCAAATTTGAAACTTGAGCTTGTATTATGATTTCAAAGCATATCACAAGGTTATATTAGGGTTATGAGAATTCAATTATGATAATTAAGCTTATTCAACTCATTAAGCAAGTTTAGGGGCCTTACAGATCCACACTTCCAAGGTAGAAGATGACTTATCAAAAGTCCAAGACTTGATCATAACACCTCTATATGAAAGGATATACCATAGTAATAAACTTGGTAAAGAAGGAGGGAAAGAAAGGAGACATGATCTGAGAAGCATAGTCTTTCTAAGGAGGAAGATGATCATGGCTTTACCTTGGGCAAATTGCTCAGTCTCCCCCTTGCCCCTTGAGCTCCTAGGGTCGTCCACCAAGAAGGAGAGGGTAAATGAGTAGAAAGGTTTACTAGGAGGAGAAAAAAGGAGCTTATATAGATGAGGCTCATGAAAGAGAGTATGTGTAATGTGACATCACCATATGTACATGGGTGACATGTATCCATGCATGGTGACACTTTACAACCACGTTTAACTTGACATGCAAAACTTTTGTGGATAATACAAGGGTGAGATATCAGCCATTGGGTATCTTGCTTTACTAGATATCACAACCTAACATCATATTATGTGCAAGTCGATACAACTTTTGCAAGGAAGTCTTAAACCGATAGGCTTCACCTATTTGATGTGCTTATCCCGACATGAATGCTTCCAAAAAGTTGTTAAACAGATAGGGGACTTCCTGCATGGTTTCTAAACTGATAGGCAACCCCACATACCCTTCACACTCGACACAACCTTATATAGAGTTCAAGATACTTAACATTCTATGGTCTTATGTCACCAAGAGTGTTATCACTCAACCATGACTCAAACAAGGTGTCCCTCCTTTCTCTCTCCTCTAGATGATACTAAGAGAGAGTAGGAACACTCTAGAGGTAGTAAATTGCACATCAACCCCATATATTGGGTAATTTGAAAGTTATACCAGCACTAACAGTCTTCAAACAAGCTCAAACTTGAGCTCTCCTTAAGTCTTAATTACTTTTTAAAATATTAAGACAAGGTTCTAATCATATCATTTAGGCAAAAATTCTGGGGTTATCCCAAAACCCAGGTCAAGGTCCTTACATGGATTTAACTAGATGCTAAAATTATTAGCTAGATTTTTCAATATTTATATAGTTATTTTAAATCCAATATATTTAATTTGATACTAATGCATATACTCAACTTGAGTGGGAGGTATCCACTCACTGGGGTTCTATATGAGTCTCATGTGGTTGTTTCAAATGTTTTTAGATATAATGATATCCAACAAAGAGGTCGTGACTAAGAAGATGCAAATAGAAGAATAATCTAGATAAATTAGAATGTCCCTATACTCTTTTTTTTCTGGGATGGGTTGTAGATTGAGTTTGTTCTTTCATATTCATATATCTGATGTAAACTGAATCACATCTGAGCAGTAAGTCTTGATTCTAGTTTTAGTGGAATTGACTACAATTTGTGAAACTGAAAATGTTATTCTTTGATGTGACATTGTTTATAAAATCAATGAGAAATGAAAAAGGAAAAAAAATATCTGTGTTTTCATATGTTTTGTTAATCACGTTTGTTGAGAATTGGTTGTATTGTTACATAATTTGGGTTTAGGTTTTGGGTTTCTCTCTAACGGTTGGCATTTATGATAATTAAAAGATAGGTCCCCACAATAATACTCATTTTTTAGAACTTGATTTGTAACATTCAATAAATTATCATTAAAATTCCTAAATTATATGTTTTTGTTTTGGGACTGAGCCCTTTTGTGCAAGGTTGTTAATTCAAGACATTTTTTTCTCTTATCTAGTATCAATAATGACTTAATATGTTCATTGATTTAATAATAAGATAAAAAATTTAACAATTTCCAAAACAGTTACTTAATTAGGAAATTAATTAATGATTTATACCCTTGTTGGTCCAAATTGGGATAAAAATACAAAAACCAAATTTGAGAGGATAATAAAATTATTTGACCTCAAAGTGCAAGAAAAGGATGCTTATTGTTTCCCTTTTGGTCCCAAACTTTGTTTTATCCAATAAAATTCTAATATGAAGATAAACACTAAATGTTGGTATCCAATGGATGTTTCTAGAGGATTGGGTGAATTTTTGAAGATAATGCTAATTCAAGTATAGTTGGTTAATTGGATTTCAATTTGATTTAAATATATCATGACAGACCTAGGTCTGGGATAGTTGGACTTTAGACGTGATAGTTCGATGTGGTTACTACTAAGCAATTGGATGATGATCTAGCGTAAGCTAGGTTGTCTTCTACCTCCAGTCAAGAGTGCAACAAGACTCACTTTCTCTTCCATGATCGTTCTCTCTCCCTAGTGCATCAAATCAATCGAGATTTGTCCCAGTGACTGGGAGAGAGAGGCAAACCCAACAATCCCTGCCATGGACATTATCTTCTTGGATTGGGATAATACCCAATATTAAGAACATGTTTAGGTTAGTCAAGCAGTTGGTAATGACTTTTAAAGCATAATCAACATCATGGTCATCAATTAAACCACAAAAAAGGATATAAAGCTTCTTGGAGTTAGCTAATCCTCATCAGAGCAAACAATGAAGGCATTTGAGAGCGTCTAGGCTTCAAGGCAAAGAAAGTGTCACTTAAGAAGAGAGGACATTCATAGGGTCTGGGTAGACTAAATGCCAATGAAAATATATGTTATTATTTTTGGTCTACCTCAAAATGTATAATTACTTTCCAAATATGCCAATGGATACACATTGACAACATGCTCCAATAATTCAAAAGGTAAAGCATCAATGCAAGCCTCGTTGTTGAAGAGAATATTGTAAGGATATTAACATATAAAATGTCATAACTATTGATATAGAATTATGTGTTGATGGTCAAAGAGTATGACTAATGAAAAAAGGTAGGGTTTTCGTTGTCAATGTTTCCATGAAAAAATATGCATATAAGAGGGCCATGCAGACCCTAGTTACACCTTTTTGTCCCAATGAGAAGTTTGTTATGCCTGCAAGTCATACAAAAGTTTGGACTTTCCTAGGACATTTGATCCTCAAGAGAAAATATGACCTGGAGTGACTAAAAAGGATATAAGGTCTTGAGAAGGTGTAATACTCATCCCTAGTCTAACTAACATTATTGTTGTCTACATTCCTTGATTGATTTATATAAAGAAGAAAAAATGGCTTGGCTAAGTGTAATTAGGGTAGAGAGTCGGGCTAGGTGATACAGGTTTTTATAAGCACATGCCCAAACTTATACTATTAAGCGGGTTAAAGTGGGTTTGGGCCTGGACCATGTTTGAATGTCTAGGCATAATAGAGTGGGTTTTGGTTCGAACTGGCCCATATAACATACTAAAAGGAAGACTTATTTAAACATATTCATAAAAACAAATTATTAATATAGTTTCTAAATTGTGTATTAGCATATACGTGTGACCTATGTGTATCTTTCATACGACTTGTCAACTAAATTGAATAAATTAAATTCTTTTGAAGGTTATACATGTTTAAACATTATAGAAAGATCAGATATAGTAAAAAACCATTCAATCATCTATTCACCTTATCATTGTTTAAAAGTGCACAATTTATTTCGTTGGATAGGATACAAAGCCAGATTGAGTTATTTTTTAAATACATCTAATGTTAGCAGTATACATACAAATTATAAGATTATAGTACGAATTATAGATAATTGTAAACATGTTATATATCAAATGAGTACATATAACTTTAATGTACTAGATACATTATTCTTTTGATGTAATTAAATATTATCCAAATAAACATTTGTTAAGTTAAATTTAATTTAGAAATATTTAGTCAAGTTTATCATACAAATGATACATATGATATTTAAACATGCACTTACAATATATCTGTATGTGTAATAAACTCGAATATTTAGATTTTCAGGTATGGTTTCACCTTGACATGTATAGAAACCTATGTCAAATTTTAGAGTTGCCCATCAAAAAGGCGTGGATCTAGTTGTGAGGGGATGGGTGGGGACAAACGGGGCTTTAGCCCCCTCCCAAATCTAATAGTATATACTTATACATACATACCATAGTCTAGAATGGCACGTCTATGCCTTCATTAGAGATAATGCCAAATAAATTGCTATTGATGTAGTCTTTTTAATCAAGTATCTCTAGTTCAAATCCTATTTTAACTCTATTTTTGGCAATTCATTTAACTTAGCCCCTTATCTGGATGATATGGGTTCTAAGAAATGAATCAAGTCGGGTCGGGCAGTCCTATGCTCATCCCCTGGCGTTGTAGTTTGTAATTTGTGGTTCGAGCTTAGGAAATTAGCTTCTCATCGACATACTCCTTTCACTATGCTGTAACACAAGGCAAATAAGGCCTTCGATTGGTGAGCTTCTAATAAGACCTTGTAGCTAAGTCATGGTTTAGTTACATTGGTGGCCTTATAATAAGGCCGTCGATTTCAGAATCACAATAGTATTCCGAAGTCCCCACATATTGTACAATAAACAAGATGACTGCTTGACTTCTTTACTCATCACATCATATCAATACAGTTCAGTATATCGGCGATGGAGGAAAGAGGTTGATAATTAATCACCCCCACTAACGGTTGCCTCGAAGGACAGGCAG
Organism: Alisma plantago-aquatica; assembly: GCA_963693085.1. NCBI lineage: Eukaryota > Viridiplantae > Streptophyta > Magnoliopsida > Alismatales > Alismataceae > Alisma > Alisma plantago-aquatica. Next base: position 1,195,572,940 of record OY856409.1, read on the forward strand.
TTCACGTTGGAAGCCAGCCAGCAGCAATGACGGAGCAGTAATAACTACAACCTTTAGAGTCGTTAAACGCTGGGGGTCTTTTTTTTTCTTTCTTTCTCGCATGCCTGACTTTATCCGATTGGAGTTAATTTCTAAGTTACACTACACACACCCTCCGACTCATCCGGTCATCTATCCAGTGGTTGGAAGGCGTGGTAAATATTAATGTGGCACTATGAAAAAAAATTAGAGTGAGATAAATATTTGTACATAACTCTCAAATCGTAAGAAATTTTTAGTCGAAATAAACATCATTAGGTTTGTCATAAAAATACTTTCTATCAAGACCAATGCTGACATACTTTAAAAATAATAATATTTGAAGTATAATAAAAAAGGAGAGAAGTATATAAAAGTATAGTAAGGTACATTACTTATTGTCTCCTTATTTTTTCACATTTCATATTATGTCACAAATCCATAAGTATTGTACAATTTATCATTTATATTAATTTTTACATACATTCAGAATGTAACGTTTGACAAAAATCATCATATACAAGGATACCAACACATTTCTCGAAGTAGAGTACTAACATTCAAATTTTGTAAAACAAAGTACACTACTAGAAGTACATTACTAACAACCACATTCTAATTTTTTTTAAATATCCACATTCTTAATATGTATAGACGTACATTACTAATTGACTCCTTATTTTTCACACTCAATATTCTGTCACAAATCCATAAGTATTGTACAATTTATCATTTATATTAATTTTTACATACATTTAGAGTGTAGCATTTGACTAAAATTACATACAAGGATATACACACATTCTACAAGAAGTACAATACTAACAACCACATTTTGTAATATAAAGTATAGTACTAGACGTACAATACTAAAGGTACCGTACAAGACATAACAACAATACATGATTTGATGATATTGTTAGTACTGTACGAGACATGTCATGTATAAATGAATGTCGATAACCACATAAATTACATATATAAACTAATTCATATTTCACAAAAAACATACACATTTTATTAAAGTACAATACTTTCAACTATTGTTTAAGAATAGCTAATCCTTTCCCTTCCAATTTAATAGTACAGTACTAAACTCATTACTAGTGTATGCTCCATCGAATCAATAGATGAACAAGTAGCTATTGTACATGATTTATGAAAAACACGTAAGTGATATACTGTACTCACGAGTAATGTACTCAAAATATGTGTATGATATCATAAAATACGGATATTATATTTTTCTCGTATTATCATTATTTTCAAGTATGTCAACACTAGTCTTGTTGGAAAGTATTTTCTACAAGAATTGTAATGCAATTTATTTCAACAAAAAATACACTCCAGATTGAAAATTATCGACAGATATATTTTCTCCCTCTTCTACTTCTCTCATCTTTTATTGTTTTAATTATTTCTGTCTATATGAGAAGAATTCTCTGCTCCCATTCCCCAAAACCGGATAGATAGGTGGGTAAGTAAGTGACCATGTCTAATTTTCTTTTAATTTCCAGCTGGTATCTGTAGTTTAACTCAGAAGTCTCGAACATGACTGGCACACTACATTGATTGTCCTGCCAATGCGTGCAAAAAAGGTCAGTATCCTTGCAGACCGGGTTCTCCGGGAAGAGTGAAGTAGGAGTAGCCGGTTGTGACTTGCTAGGGCTTCACATTCCATGAATCCCGTCCTCCTCCAACTTGAGCTACAGGAGGAAGAAAGAAAATGATCGATCGTTTGCGATAGAATCTAGTAACGGGTAACAAGCGGACACAGAGAGGAATCAGGCAAGTGGGACCCACAAATTAACCATCATTACTATGAGCAAATACAGTGCGTAAAATAATATATCCAATCAATCGTAGCTGCGCTGACTGATTTGGTTCTGCCGTTTGAAGCACAAATTAGGAGTCAGAAGAAGGAATTGGGAATCAGTCACCATGGCCCCCCTTCTCATAGGTTGCTTCTTCTGGTGGAGAGGGAGCGAGAGAAGGTGGGTTAGAATTGGGAATCAGTCGCCATGCCCCCCTTCTCATAGTTTGCTTCCTCTGGTGGAGCCTTCTCATAGTTTGCTTCTTCTGGTGGAGAGGGAGCGAGAGAAGGTGGGGTTTAAGCTGGCCGTTTTGACGTAGTTACATAATGAGGTCAATTACCTATAACTACATCATATGAACGAGCAACTTTCGGCAATTGGAATCTGTCTCCAATGGATTTCAGTCACAAGAAAAACTTAAAACGAATTGTTTAGATCCATTTGATTGTGTGACAAATTGAGAGAGAGAGAGAGAGAGAGAGAGAGAGAGAGAGAGAGAGAGAGAGAGAGAGAGAGAGAGAGAGAGAGAGAAGAAGCCAACCCTAGCGGCTTTTGGTTTAGGAATGAGTTAAAATTTAGGGACGCTCATGCTACCTTGGGCGTAGTTACACATACTAAAATTAGCCATCCCCCACCCACTCACCTGCCAGCGGTCCTTCTGTCATTCGTGCCCACTTATTCTACCTGTCCCGCCACCTACCCTCTTAGTGTATTTTTTCTTTTTGAGAGAGAGAAAAAGAAAAGAGGAGAAAAGTGAGGAGAGAGGAGGGAAGTAAGAGAAAAGAGAGAAAAAAGACCACACACCATAATGGCAAAAGTGGACGTTAAAAGAATAAAAACAGGCGTCAGAAGACCAATAATGGACACAAAGACGTCATTAACTTGTTTTGGGGTCAAATACATATGTTTAGGCAGACTTACCCATTCACTAGGCGTTACTTCACATGTCACTGGGTGTTAATTAAATTCATTACATTTTGGATGACATTATTTTATTTGGGTTTCAATTACCTATTTATGGACACACGTACCTATTCATTGAGTGTCATAAAAATTTTATGTGCTAAGAGTTGTTGATTAAGTTTATTATGTTTTGAGTGCCATTAACTTGTTTTGAATTTAATGACCTCCAAAACATTATGAGCTTAATCAATAGTCCATTAACACATAAAATAACGCCCAATAAATGGATAAGTGTGCCAAAAAATGGACAATTGACAACTAGAACAAGATAATAGCACCCATAACTTAAAAACTTAATCAACGGCCAGTGACACATGAAGTGACGCCCAAGGATGGGGAAGTGCATCCAAACATGGATAATTGACACCTAAAATAAGTTAATGGTGCCCAAAATATGATGAATTTAATCAACACCTGATAATACATGAAATAACGCCAGTGAATGGATAATTGTGCCCAAAAAATGAACATTGACACCTAAAACAAGAAAATGGTGCCCGAAATTTAATTATGGTAATCAACATCCAATAGCACATGAAACGTCGTCAGTGAATGAGTAAGTGCGCCCAAACATGAGTATTTAACACCCAAAACAAGTTAAAGGTGCCCAAAACATGATCAACTTAATCAATGCCCAGTAACACATGAAATGACACCCAATGAATGGATAACAACGCCCAAAAATAGATATTGATACCGAAAACAAGATAATGACACCTAAAACTTAATGTAGATACTCAACGTCCAGTAGCACATGAAATGACGCTAATGAATAAGTGTGCCCAAACATGATTAATCGATACCTAAGATAAGTTAATGGTGCCCAAAACATAATGAACTTAATTAACGCCCAGTAACACATGAATTGACATCTAATGAATGGATAATGACGCCCAAAAATAGATAATTAACACCCAAAACAAGATAATGGTGCCTAAAACTTAATGAAGTTAATCAACTCTAGTAGCACATGAAATGATGCCAATGAATGAGTAAGTGCGTCCAAACATTAGTAATTGACACCTAAAATAAGTTATTCCTGCCCAAAACTAAATTGAACTAAATCAACACCTAGTGTCACATGAAATGACACCTAGTGAATGCGTAAGTGCACCCAAACATGAGTAACTATCACCCAAAATAAGATAATGATGTCAAACTTAATAAACTTAATCAACACCCAATGACACATGAAATGGTGCCTAGTAAAAAGGTAAGTGCGTCCAAAATGGATAATTGACACCCAACACAAGTTACCAGCGTCCAAAACCCAATGATCTTAATCAACTTTGTTTAATCAATGAATGGGTAAGTGCCTCACAATCATTTCCCTACTTTTTTTCTTTTTTACTTCCCTCCTCAAATATATCGACATTAGTCTTGTAGAAAGATATTTTTTTATAAAGAATCTAATAATTTTAATTTCATCCAAAGATTCATCACTAATTATTATTTATTTATGTGTTGTTTTGTTAATGAGAAAATAAGTATTATCCACAATATATAAAATTCATTTTTATATTGTATATCATTTCTTCTCAAAAGTATATCAAAGTTAACAAACCTAATTATTTTTATTTTGTAAAAAAAATCATCACGGATTAAAAGTTATTAGCAAATAACTTTTTTTCTCTTATTCCTCTCTCCCATGTATTTTATCTCTTCAAAAGGGCTGGCAAAACAAGACCCAACCCGAATCTGAAATTTTAAACGGATTTAGGGTCTAAGATTTTTTGACCGGACTCAAAATTGACCTGAACCCGAGAACCTAAAACTAATTTAGTGTCAAATCTGAGTTTAAAATTTTAGACCCAAATTGACCCGATTGACCCAAATTTTATAATTATATTTATAAATAAAATTACAAATATTTTATTTTAAACACACAATGACCTATTAAATTAATAGCTGCGTGTGAGTCATTTATGTGCGTGATCAACACATTTCCATTTTTGAATTGCGGCAAACAATCCTAAAAAAGGTGTGCGGTGTTGTTGTGGGGCGTAGGCTACCGTGCTGCCACCTGGAGACACCCCTCAACCTTAGTTGACGGTCCCAACTGTCTGCTATCGTGATATTTTTTGTGCATCTAATAAGAGCTAATCTCATCCATATAAGAAACTTATTATACATGCTCAAAAATAAAATAATAGATTGAAGAGTTTATATTAAATGGTATGGCGAGATTTTCTCAGGAGGGAGGTGAGAAACACTTCGATAATGTATTAAAGATAGTAACCATTACATCTTTATCGGTTTTATAACCCGCAATACAAGTCATATGAAAAAAAAACTCAATACAAAAGCATCCTCATATGTGCATGGTCATCTCTTCAGCGGAATGTCAAATGCACAGGTTTGGAATATTAGATTTCTTTGAGAATTGCAAGAATTGCAAACGGAAGTTAAACCGCTTACCTAAAGGAAGGAAGATCATATATACTACCTATCAAAATTGAAGGAGAAACAATCCTAGATCCATGTGTTAGATAAATGGCTGTTGTAGCAACCATTTATTTAGCATGGGTTAAGCCAAATGTAGTGCAGCAAGTACATGTGAGAAAAGTAGTTTTGTCTCTAGTGCAAATGACAAAGAAATTTTATCCCATATTGCTCACTCCTAGAACTTTTGTGGTCCTCATATGTAGGATCACATGGGGGCACTAGTGTCCAAGAGGTCCTAGGAGGGAGGTATGCTCACCTCCTTGGTGGGTGGGGTTACCACATCACAACGCACGTATGCACGTGTGTGCCACGCCTGGCCGGGCTCGGGCTCAGGCTCGTGGATTGTACGTCGAGCGCGAGCGAGACAATTCGGTTCCATGTTCGTTCCAGATCGAGTCTAGGAGAACAGTGCCTATCCGCGAGGATTGCCGGACACTGATTTCTTTAAGTATCACCTTCGTTTCTCAACGAATGATCTGGTTTGTGAATCTAACTCCCGTTATTTCTGCTTTGTTTGATCTTCGTTTCTTATTTTAGATCTGCCTAAAATTGTTAATTACTTTGCAGCTGTCGTTGTTGCATGAACGACATTAATAAATTTCCATTCCGATGAACGGCATTAATAAATATTAACAACAGTCTTAAAGAAATCTGTTTCTATCGTTAATTAACTATGGCCGGTCAGGGTGGTTCGGAAAATAAAATTGATACCAACAGTATGCCTGAAAAATTTACCGGTACCAACTTTACCCGTTGGTAGAGTCGGATGGAAATTTGGCTGAATATTGCGGGTTTTGATTAGTATTTAGTAGAGACAGGATCTAAATCTGATGAAACGATTCCTGATAATGTAAATATAATTGCTAATTGGAAGAAGGGTGACAAAATGTGTCACGGTTTGATTTTGTTTGGTTTAAATAACAAACTGTATGATTCTTACTTAAAGCCGCCAGTCACTACATCCAAAGTTTTGTGGAAATTGTTGATTAAGAATTTTAGTACTGAAAATCAAGGTGTTGAAAAATATTGTGTGTCTAAATTTCTTAAGTTTCAGATGGTTGAGGGTAAGTCAGTTTCTGATCAAACACATGATCTGCAACTCCTAGTTCATGAACTCTCAGATGCCAAAATGGTATTGCTTGAGAAGTTTGTTGTTATGTCTATCATAGAAAAATTCCCTAAGTCATGAGAATCGTTTGGTATGTCTATGAAGCATCGCAAAGGGACACACACAATGGAAGAACTAATGATGGATATTAATATACAGGAAGAACACTTAAACGAGAAAATGGTCAAGGTGCCTACTGATGCAAATCCAACTGTTAATTTTACTTCTGCAAAAAACACCAAAGATAAGAAATCTAAGAATGTACATAAACCTAAGGCAAAGATCCAAAAGAAATCAAAGAACAAACCTTGTTGGACTTGTGGATAGGTTGGCCACTGGAACATGGATTGTCCTACTAAGAAGGCAAAGAAAGCTATCGCATCTGCAACTGAGGCGGCTGTGGTCAACGTGATGACTACATCCTTGAACCTCAATGATGGGTACGTGTCTATTAAGCCTGAAATGCTTTCTATTTTTGATCCACTTTATTGGATAATTGACATTGGGGCTAATGTACACGTGTGTGCTGATAAATGCCTATTTGTGTCTTATCAGGCTTCCCGAGGTCGGTCCATGACTTTGGGTGATTCCAACTCTGCAGAAGTTAAAGGCGAAGGACGGGTGGACTTGAAGTTCCCTTCGGGGAAGATTTTGACTCTTAACAGGGTCAGACATGTTCCAACCATTCGACGCAATATCCTTAGTGGCGTCATTTTAGTTAGGGAAGGTTATAGAGTAGACTGCAAATGTAATAAGGCTATTATTACATGCCTTCATGATTCTTTGTTTTTTGGCAAGGGGTACTTATGTGATGTGGAGAACTTATTTAAGATTCATGTTGAACCTGTTTCAAATTCTATTTTAAATTTGAATGATTATAGTTCTGTTTTGCATGAATCTTGTTTCATCCGATGTATGGCATTCACGTTTGGGACATGTTAATGTTGCCTCAATGAAGCGTATGATGAATCTAAATTTGATCCCTAAATCTGAAATTAGCAACAAAAAATGTGAAATCTGTGTACAAGCTAAATTGCCTAGGAAGTCTTTTCATTCTGTGAATAGGAATTCAGAAATTTTGGATTTAGTGCATACAAATATCTGTGAATTTAATGGTGTTGCTACGAGGGATCAAAAGCATTATTTTATAACTTTTATTGGCGATGCGAGTAGATACGGTTATGTCTTTTTACTTAGAAGTAAAGATGAGGCATTGGATAAATTTAAAATTTATAAGAAAGAAGCCAAAACTCAAACCGGTAAAATACTTAAGAGATTAAGGTCTGATAGGGGAGGAGAGTATACCTCAAACTTGTTTTTGGAATTTTTCCAATTACATGGTATAGTTCATGAGGTCACTGCTCCTTATTCGCCAAAATCAAATGGGATAGTTGAACGTAAAAACCGAACTTTAATAGATATGGTAAATACCTTACTCCAAACATCTGGATTACCCAACTTTATGTGGGGGGAAGCTTTGAATACGGCTTGCCATATTCTGAATAGAGTTTCCCATAAACATTCAGAGAGTAGTCTGTTTGAGTTATGGAGAGGAAGGAAACTGAGTCTTAAATATCTTCGAGTGTGGGGGTGCCTTGCAAAGGTACTTGTCCCTGAACACAAAAGGAAGAAATTGGGACCGAAAACGATTGATGCCATATTTTTGGGTTATGTAGAGACAAGCTATGCTTACAGATTCCTGATTGTAAAATCAGATATCTCTGGCATTGAGGTCAATACAATTTTGGAATTACGTGATGCAACATTCTTTGAGGATGTGTTTCCGATGAAAAATGGTGTGCCCAATGAAGTATCTCAAGAAGATTCATTTACTACAGGTTCCATTCCCGAGCACGTGGAAAGGATGACAAATGTGGGGGGTGACTCAGAACAAGCTATTTCTGAATCGGATGATTCTGAACAAATAGTTGAATGAAGGAGAAGTAAACGGCCTAGGACAGCTAAGGATTTGGCAGTGAGTTTCTCACTTATAATGTTGAGGACGATCATGTTACTTTCAAACAAGCTATGGAATCTCCAGAAGCTAAGTTTTGGAAAGAAGTCGTTAATGATGAAATCCAATCAATTCTCTCGAATGGAACTTGGGAATTGGTGGATTTGCCTCCTAGTTGTTCTGCAGTTGGTTGCAAATGGATTTTTAAGAAGAAACTTAATGCAGATGGGACAATCAATAAGTATAAGGCTAGGTTAGTTGCTAAGGGTTACACACAAAAGGAAGGAATATATTGTTTTGATACCTATTCACCTGTTTCCCGTATGACCACAATCTGAGTGCTTATAGCATTGGCTTCCATTTATAATCTCTATATCCATCAGATGGATGTGAAGACCGCATTCTTACATAGTGATCTTCAAGAAGAGATATATATGGAACAACCTGAGGGATTTGTGGGTCGTGGGAATGAGTCCAAAGTGTGTAAACTTGTTAAGTCATTATATGGCTTGAAACAAGCCCCTAAGCAATGGCATGAGAAGTTTGATTCTGTGATATCATCGTTTGGCTTTATTTCTAATGAATTTGATAAGTGTCTCTACTGCAAGATTGTCAATAATGGATTCATTTTGTTATGCTTATACGTCGATGATATCCTGCTTTTTGGTTCTGATATGAAAGTAGTAAATGAGACTAAGTTATTCTTGTGTAGCAAGTTTGAGATGAAGGATATGGGTGTCGCTGATGTGATTTTAGGGCTTAAAATCATAAGGTCTACTGATGGTATAACTCTCTCTCAGTCTCACTATGTTGAGAAGATACTGGAGAGGTTTGAGTACACATCACGTAAACCTGTTAAGACTCCATATGATTCATCCAAGCCCTTGTTCAAGAATGAGACTGGGGCTCCAGTGTCTCAATTACGATACTCTCAGATTATCGGAAGTTTGATGTATCTTATGAACTGTACACATCCAGACATTGCGTTTGCCATGAACAAGTTAAGTAGATACACCAGTTGTCCTAACAAGACCCATTGGGAAGTTCTTGATAGAGTTTTGAGGTATATCAAGGGAACATGTTCTCTTGGGTTGCATTATGGTAAACATCCTTCCGTAGTCGAAGGATATAGTGATGCAAGCTGGATTGCCGTGAATTCTGGGAGTAATGGTGTCCCAGGATATGTATTCCTGTTGGGAGGAGGAGTTGTTTCCTGGAGGTCTAAGAAACAAACCATATTGTCTCGGTCCACTTTTGAGGCAGAGTTGTGTGCTTTAGATGAAACTAGATTGGAAGCTGAATGGATACATGGACTTATGTCTAGTTTACCTATGATAATGAAGTCGCTTCCTGCAATTTCAGTTCACTGTGACAGCACTACAACTATTGATAAGATAAAGAGTTCCAAGTACAATAAAAAACAACGTAGACACATCCAAGTCAGATTGAAATCTGTAAGGGAGTCAGTGTCTAATGGGGTCATGGCTGTGGACTAAGTCGGTACCAAAGATAATACAGTTGATCCTTTCACTAAAGGTCTTACCTTGGCTTTAGTGGAAAAATCTAGGTTGGGGATGGGACTGAAACCCCTATAGATTTGTAAGAAGTAGCAACCCAACCCAAAAGAGTGGAGATCCCACAAATTGGGTTCAATGTGGTAATAACAAGTTTTCGGGTAAATCGGATGACACTATGTATTCTTGTTTGATGCTTGTTGCATTTGTGTGTCTATTCCCTAGGAAACCTGTTAGTGTCATGACTGCAAGTTAGTAAGAGAGTAGTCTCTTAATGGTGTCAAGTCTTAGGACAGGATGTTAGCAGTCGATCCTTGGAGACTCCAGCTAAGTGATTGATGTTATGTAGGCCGCAACAGGAGAATTGGGTTGTTCCCTGTTATCAATCATGATATAAAATTTTGTATGCATGGCCTTAATGCATTATTTTATTTACTACCATGTATTTATTGTGTTGTTACCAACCTATACTCTTATACCCAAGGTTCAGGTTCAAGACTTTTGTTCACCTAGTTCCTATGGGGGTCACAGTTGGATAACTTAGGTAGATTCAGACCGAAAGGTATCTGCTGAAAGCACATTATGGAGGACTGAATGGTAGAGCACACTACACATTAGAATTTGTGGGGGATTGTTAGATAAATGGCTGCTGTAGCAACCATTTATTTAGCATAGGTTAAGCCCAATGTAGTGCAGTAAGTACATGCGACAAAAGTAGTTTTGTCTCTAGTGCAAATGGCAAAGAAGTTTTATCCCATATTGCTCACTCCTAGAACTTTTGTGGTCCTTGTTGACTCAAGGTCAATTAGGTCAATGTTGACTCACGTCTAAATTGACTAAACTCGTGTTTTGATGATGACTAACCATTCCACATATTGGTGTCTAATGTCTCTACTTGAGTGATTTCATATTAGGTATAGACACACTCTAAATGCCCTAACTTGTGCATCTCAAATTGGAGAAAAGACAAGTCAAAGTCAATACAAGTGCACGTTTTTGTAATATAATGTAAATCCATTAGAATCATGTTGTAAATCACTTGTAATGATTGTATGACTTGTAATTAAGCTTAGAAAAAATCAGGAGCACTTAGATTGAATGTTAGATCACTTTAGATGCAACTTTGAAAATTGATATCATGTACTTTGTTGGTCGAGTTTCCCAGCCTAAAAACTCGACCGATCATCCTTGATCAATTTTCTGGAGATTGCATCGGTCGAGTTATGTTTACACAGAACTCGATCGATCAAGTAACTGACCATTTTGATTCCTAATGGTCGGTCGAGTTTTGTCAGGACAAACTCGACCGATCATTTGAGTATCGGCCTTGTCGTTTACTTGATCAGTCGAGTTACCCTTATAGAAACTCGATCGATTGCACTGTACGGAAAAGTACAGAAAAGTGCTTCTAGCCGTTGTAGAGTTGCAACAAGTGAAAATATATCCGTTGCAAGCCACAAAATGGCTAGTTTTCGTTCTCAAGTGTTCCCAAAGGCTAAGAGGCATCCCCAACTATAAATAGGACCTCTTGGGCTTCATTCCAAGGTGGAACATTCATTGCAAAACTCTATGTGAGGTTCCTATTCTATAGTTGAGTGCTTCCTACAGCCTCCTCTCTCTCTCTAAGCTTAATCACTTGCTACATCCATTAGAGTGAGTAGGAAATCTATAAGAGAGCTAGTCCTACATGTATATCTTGTGAGGCTCGCACTTCTACCACCTCCCCATCTCTCATTTCAATCATGAAGATGAAGGTTCTCTCTCTTAGCTAAGAGAGGTGAAGAAGAACAAGGGAAGGAGTCCCTCGGTGAAGATCAAGGCTGAAGACTTGGTGCAAGAGTGGGTAAGCCCTTGGTGAAGGCAAAAGACTCCTTTCTCAAGTGGGTAAGTCCTTGGTGGAAGCTTCTCCGAGTGAAGGTGAAGTCAAAGGCGGAAGATCCAAGAAGAGTGGGTAATTCTTACAAGGCTAAAGATTTGTGCAAGAGTAGGTAAGTCCTTGTAAGAAGGGGGAAGACTCCTTGCAATGTGGGTAAGTCCTTGGTAAGGTTGAAGACTCTTTGTATTGGATATGTAAGTCCTTTGTTTGGTCATGTATTGTAAGTCTTATGAATGAATATAAGAATGCAATGCTTAGGAAATCCTAGAGGTTGACCTCTCTAGATAAGTGGACTGACACACTTCTAGTTTGAAGTGTGGAACTACTCTAAATAGCTTGTCTACTTGGTGTATGTTCAATCTCTCTCATCCTTGCTATGCATGTTTTAGTTGTACTCAAATTTCCTATTTAGCAACCTTATCTTGTGATATATCTTGAAGGTTTAATGAATTTTTTTAAGTGCATTAAGCTCTATTCACCCCCCTCAAGAGCATCTAATCACCCATCTAGGATCCAACAATTGGTATCAGAGCGGGTCTTCTCTAAGCATACTTCTACAAGTAGGAGAAGATGGGTGACTACCAAGGAGGGAGATACTTGATCAGCCTACCAATATTTGATGGGAGCAATTTCCTCTATTGGAGAAGAAGGCTTCAATTCTACATCCAAGGATCAAGTCTTGAGATGTGGCAAATGGTGAACAACCCATACAAGCTACCAAAGACAAAGATTGAAGATTGGGATGAAGCTACCTTGAAAAAAGCAACCTTGAATGCTAGATCCATCCACATCATATATGCCTCCATGACCCCCACTGAGTTCAATCAGATTTCTTCATGTGAAACAACCTATGAGGTATGGAGAAAGCTTTGCATCACTTACGAAGGGACAGATCAAGTGAATGAAAGCAAAGTCTACATGCTCAAAGGGCTGCTTGAAAACTTCAAGATGGGAAAGGAGGAGAGGATAGACAACATTTACTCAAGGCTCAACACCATTGTGAATGATCTTGCGGTTCTAGGTCATCCTATGTCTAGTGGAGAGATCAACTCAAAGATCCTTAAAACTCTTCCCAAGAGGTGGGAATCCAAGGTGACTTCAATTGAAGAAGCAAGGTCTCTTAAGGATATTCCTATTGAAGAGCTCATTGGAAATCTACAAGCACATGAAGCTACACTTGACAAGAGGGAGGAAGTAGAAGGACAAGAAGGGAAAGAACTCAAGAGAATGAAGAAGGCTGAAATGAAGGCTCAAATCAAGGCTATTGTTGATCAAGCCTATCCATCCTCTAAAGTTGAAGAAGATGCCATGTACTCCAAGGGTAGATTCTATAAAGGCAAGTCCTTCTCCATCTAGTGCTTCACATGTGGAAAGAAGGGTCATTACAAGAAAGATTGCCCACAAGGCAAAAAGACCCATCTTCACAAGAAGAAGGAGAAATGACACTCAAGCTCAAGTGGCTCCTCCAACTCAAGCTCAAGTGATGATTCAAGTGAAGGATCAAGCTCAAGCTCAAGTGATGAAGAAGAATGCCATTTTGCTCTTATAGCATCAAGAAGTGAAGACTCAAATGAGGTAAATCTAAACTCTTTAGATAAAGAATCTTTGATTGCTATTATTCATGATATTTGTGCCTCTCTTAAGTCTTCTAAAAGGAAAAAGAAAAAGCTTGCTGAAATTGTTGATAATTTGCATGTAGAATTAGATGATCTTGAACATGCTAATTCTTGCTTGCTTGATCATAAAAATGCTTGTCTTAGCCAAGTAGACTCTCTTAAACTTGAAAATGCTAGTTTGCTTCATAAGATTAGATTTCTAGAAGCTCAACCTCTCATGCCTAGTTCAAATGAAGAGCATACTTTAATTGTTGATTCTCTCATGCATGATATTGATGTTCTTAAATCTGAAAACAAGGACAAAGATTTTGTTTTGCAAGAATTAGAAACAGAAAATGCCTCCTTGCTTTCTAAAATCAATGTGCATGAATCTTGTTCTAGTTCTACTAATAGAGAGAATGATGTTGCTGCTCTTCATATTGATAGAGATTCTTACTTAACTAAAGCTCTTTGCTTAGAAAATGATCCTTTGCATGCTAGAGATAATATTAATCAAGTGTCTTCTACTATTACCTCTCTTATGCATGATAATGATAGTTTGAGATCTTCTTTGTAAAAAAAATTAGTTGGTAAAAAGAATCTTAATGACATCCTACACCATACTACTAAACAAATTGGTAGACATGGTTTAGGGTATGATAGTAGTGAAGGGAACAACAAAGATAAAAGACCTCCAATATTTCATGGAGAATCCTCTAGTTCCAAGACTATGGGCACATGCAACTATTTCAATGAAATTGGTCATTATTCTACTTGTTGTCCTTTTAGGAAAGCACCCAAGAGCAATAGGACTTGGGTTGCTAAACTAACCCTCCGGACCCAAAAACATGATTGGGGACCATTTCATCTTTTTCTTGTAGGTACTTGCAAATGGATTGACTTGAGATATTGAATTGCTAATTGACTTGTCAATCCACATGAAAGAAGAAAGGTGAGATGTGTAGAGGGTGACAACAAATGGAAAAAGGAATGATAAGAACAAAGGTAAATGTTTTTCTTGCTTATAACCAATCCTAACTTGTTTTTGTCAAGTTAGTGTGCACTATGCATGTGGTTTTTGAGTTAAAAGTGGTATTTTGTGCTTCGCTTCACACTCTTGCTCAAAAACTATTTCTAATGCCTTCATAGTGCATTACTAGCTTGCTTACACATGTTTGGATATGGTTTGTATTTTTAGCATGACTTTAAATATGTTTTTATGAAATATATGTGCTTTTTGATAGCTGCTCTGTCGGTCGAGTTTGTCCTGATAGAAACTCGACCGATAGGCACCTATGAGTGTTGCCAACAACTTTCATCGGTCGAGTTGTCAATGCACATAACTCGACCGATAACACTGCGCCCAGAATATACCTTTGGCTCATTGAATGAGAATTTCCCTCTCAACTAGATTTTCTCAACCAATAGCCTTATTCTTTGGCACTCTCCTTTTGTACCTTTATATATGCATATTGCCTTGTTCTAAATTGCCTATCTTGCTTACAAATCTATCTCTGTAATTGCTCTAAATTGGTATATCTATATGTTACAATTACTTGCTTTGAGTTGTTTTGCAGGTTTTGATGATGATCTCTTTGGATCTCTTGGTTGTGTCTAAAATTGCTTCCGTTGTGCTCTAACTTGCTACAGCTATCTAGGTGTATATCCTGTTTTGATACAACCTTGAGGTTCTTAGGGGTAATCATCTTATGGTAAGGATGCATATCTAGTGAGTTCTATCCTTTTATGCTTCTAAATTTGCTTATCTCTTTGTTTGGACATATCTCTACATCTACTCATAGCTTGCTTTATCTGTTGTATCTTTTGGTATCTCTTGCTATGATCTAGATCCTACTAGTAGTCCTAACTTGTGATAACATCTACTAATAGTTCATATACATGTAGTTCTAACCTTGTTTAATATTGGCATCTTTGCTCATCTATATGCTATGCTTACTCAAGTTTACTCCTTGAATTGCATATCTACTATCTTGAGTTGCTTGCATAACATTGTGATGCAGGGTACATAGATCTACATTATATGTAGAAATTGGAGTATTTTTGGATTTTATGCAGATTTTGCTCCAGTTTTAGTTTTTGGTGCAAGACTAGTGTTTTTCATGCAGAAACGACCTTCTGAGCAAGACTCATTGCTTTGCGATGAGCTCTGATGATTTTTGGTCAAAATTTTATCATCTTGAGGGTCAAAATTGTGATTTATTATTTTTCTGCAGCACCTTATCTTGCATTTTGGGTTGTTCAAGTATATGATTTAACTTGCTTTTCTTTCTATGCTTGGACAAGCCCCTATCTGTGCTCTTCTACTCTCCTTATATATATTTGTGTTATCTCATTTGTCTTTAACAAGTGATGTTTCTTATTTCTTCATAACCCCACTTTTTGAAATGACAAAGGGGGAGAAAGGTATGTCTTCTTTTGACAAAGAGGAAGAAGGCATGGCTTACATGAAGAGGAGAAGTATGTCCATGTAAAGGGGAGAAGGTAAATGGGAGAAGACATATATGTGTAGAACATATATGAGTAGAAGACATAGTTTCTATAAATGTTATGAAAGCTAACCATGCAGGAGAAATAACACGAATTGAGGGGGACTATGAAAACTCCATGCACATCAATTGAGGGGGAGCATATGAACTCCATTCTATTGAAACCCCTAGGTTTCTCCAAAGGTATGATTTTACTTGAAAGATTTCAATACATTTATGGAATGGTTTGCCATCTTCAAAAAGGGGGAGAATGTTGACTCAAGGTCAATTAGGTCAATGTTGACTCACGTATAAATTGACTAAACCCGTGTTTTGATGATGACTAACCATTCCACATATTGGTGTCTAATGTCTCTACTTGAGTAATTTCAGATTAGGTATAGACACACTCCAAATTCCCTAACTTGCGCATCTCAAATTGGAGAAAAGACAAGTCAAAGTCAATACAAGTGCATCTTTTTGTAATATGATGTAAATCCATTAGAATCATGTTGTAAATCACTTGTAATGATTGTATGACTTGTAATTAAGCTTAGAAAAAATCAGGAGCACTTAGATCGAATGTTAGATCACTTTAGATGCAACTTTGAAAATTGATTACAGACACTTTGTCGGTCGAGTTTCCCAGCCTGAAAACTCGACCGATCATCCTTGATCAATTTTTTGGAGATTGCATCGGTCGAGTTATGTTTACACAGAACTCGACCGATCAAGTAACTAACCATTTTGATTCCTAATGGTCAGTCGAGTTTTGTTAGGACAAACTCGACCGATCATTTGAGTATCGGCCTTGTCGTTTACTTGATCGGTCGAGTTACCCTTATAGAAACTCGACCGATTGCATTGTACGGAAAAGTACAGAAAAGTTCTTCTAGCCGTTGTGGAGTTGCAACAAGTGAAAATATATCTGTTACAAGCCACAAAACGGCTAGTTTTTGTTTTCAAGTGTTCCCAAAAGCTAAGTGGCATCCCCAGCTATAAATAGGACCCCTTGGGCTTCATTCCAAGGTGGAGCATTCATTGCAAAACTCTATGTGAGGTTCCTATTCTATAGTTGAGTGCTTCCTACAACCTCCTCTCTCTCTATAAGCTTAATCAATTGCTACATCCATTAGAGTGAGTAGGAAATCTGTAAGAGAGCTAGTCCTACATGTATATCTTGTGAGGCTCTCACTTCCACCACCTCCCCATCTCTCATTTCAATCATGAAGATGAAGGTTCTCTCTCTTAGCTAAGAGAGGTGAAGAAGAACAAGGGAAGGCGTCCCTCGGTGAAGATCAAGGCTGAAGACTTGGTGCAAGAGTGGGTAAGCCCTTGGTGAAGGCAGACGACTCCTTGCTCAAGTGAGTAAGTCCTTGGTGGAAGCTTCTCCGAGTAAAGGTGAAGTCAAAGGCAGAAGATCCAAGAAGAGTGGGTAATTCCTACAAGGCTGAAGACTTGTACAAGAGTAGGTAAGTCCTTGAAAGAAGGCAGAAGACTCCTTGCAAAGTGGGTAAGTCCTTGGTAAGGTTGAAGACTCTTTGTCTTGGATATGTAAGTCATTTGTTTGGTCATGTATTGTAAGTCTTATGAATGAATATAAGAATGCAATGGTTAGGAAATCCTAGAGGTTGACCTCTCTAGGTAAGTGGACTGACATACTTCTAGTTTGAAGTGTGGAACCACCCTAAATAGCCTGTCTACTTGGTGTATGTTCAATCTCTCTCATCCTTGCTATGCATGTTTTAGTTGCACTCAAATTTCCTATTTAGCAACTTTATCTTGTGATATATCTTGAAGGTTTAATTAATTTTGTTTAAGTGCATTCAGCTCTATTCACCCCCCCTCTAGAGAATCTAATCACCCATCTAGGATCCAACAGTCATCATATGGAGGATCACATGGGGGCACTAGTGTCCAAGGGGTCCTAGGAGGGAGGTATGCTCACCTCCTTGGTGGGTGGGGTTACCACATCACAATGCACGCACGCACGCGCCACGCCACGCCTCGCCTTACCTCGCCTCGCCTGGCCGGGCTGGGCTCGGGCTCGGGCTTTTGGCTTGTGGCTTGTGGATTGTGGAGAATGTCTTCCGTCTTCCGACTTTTTTTTACACTAGGATACGACTAAGTAATTAATTACTCGTGTAATTAATTGTTTCTTTGCTATTCATATTTCTTAATCCTAATTGGAAAGTGTTTCTCTTTTGCGGATTATTCCGTATTGTGTACAAGAGCAACCGAATGTTTACGTCTTACTAGGAATAGGATTAGGGACATGCGTGGCTAAATATACGCCTCCAGTCATTAGGGTTAAACACATAGAAAACATATTTCTGCCGCTGTTTCACGTGTGTTTTGAGAGCCCTAATCCAGAGAGCGAGTGCCTTCATTCCAAGCCGCTTTGTGGAGTTGTTCTCCTGTTCGAAGTGCGACGTCCTGTTTCCCGTCATCGAGACGCAACTGTCAGGTGGTGATTCCTGCGATTGCTGTGCTGCACTGGTAGCAGTGCAACGTGACTACGTCGAGCGCGAGCGAGACAATTCGGTTCCAGGTTCGTGCCAGATCGAGTCTGGGAGAACGGTGCCTATCCGCGAGGATTGCCGGGCACTGATTTCTTTAAGTATCATGTTCGTTTCTCAACGAACGATCTGATTTGTGAATCTAACTCCTGTTATTTCTGTTCTCCTGCTTTGTTTGTTCTTTGTTTCTTATTTTGGATCTGCCTGAAATTGTTAATTACTTTGCACCTGTCGCTGTTGCATGAACGACATTAATAAATATTAACAACACCATGTGCTACACCGACAATGGTTTCTTCCACCAAACTTGCATGCAACACCTCTTACTAGATCAAAGAAGGAGAACAAGATGAATTAAATGAGAATTAGGGTTTTCACCATGAACTATGTAAGTCTCAAAACCAACATAGGAGAGAAAAAAGTGATTATATTAGGGAAATCAATTAAACTTACCTAGTTTTTTTAACTTGATTTCTTAAACAGGATCATAATAAATCCAACAAACATAGACTCCATACTTGATCTCCCGGGGAATTGACTTCTCCATCCTGAGAATGGTGCTAAATGGAGTTTAGACTCATTAGAAGAATGCATATGGGCTTGGGTGGTGTGGCAATTGTAATCTAATCCATATTTTGAAACTTCAATGCACATAAACATGACACAAATTTGTCATTCGACCTATCAATAGTTGTTTCGAACAACTTGAGTTATAGGTACATTGACTTCTGGTACTCCACACTCGTAAGTTGTCTAGAATTTTGTGTATTAGTCGATGACTACTCACAAATTTTGCAAACTATTATAATTTCACAATCACAACATTAATTTAAATTAGGGATTAAGTAGTCTTTGTCTATTCAGATAGTAAGTTGCTTATTTGATTCTTATACTTGACTATTCTTTGATCTTATTAATGTTGGTTTCTATTGATGATTAACTAACCATAATTAGGATTTTGCCGCAAACATCAGCTATCACTTGGCATGATCAGGTAACTAGAAGATATTGCACTTTCCTAAAAGAACAGGAGAGATTCTAACCCTTGATCCTCTCTCTCTCTCTCTCTCTCAGACACACATTCACATGCAATGCAGCCTATATGTGGGTTACTATTAAGAATATCCCAACGTCGCCTTCATAAAAAGTGTGTGGTATCTTTTTGGCACTCCAAAACCCCTTTAATAACACAACCGCTCTCTCATCTGACGGAATGTTAACTTGTAACTTGGATTTCAGAATCAATGTTGTATCTTGGAAGTCCCTATACATTTCTTGTTACACAAGATTACCATTGTAAGATTTATACTTTTTTATATACTGCATAACTTGCAATACACACTTTATTCCGTAATGGTTCGGATTCTTGCAGTCAAGTAAGACCTGACTCCAAACCAGCAGTAATGTTTCTTTTTCCTTGTTCTAACATGAGTTTAATAATGAAGTGACCGCGAGTAACGGCGGACTCGAAGGGCAAGAAACGGCTGATGTTTGGAAGAGTACGAGCAGTAATTGACTGCAACTTCTCTTCTCCCCAGATTGGAGCCGTCAAAAGGCTGCAGAGGTTCCGTTTCCGTGTTTGACTTTTCACAACTGGGGGTTTCCAGCTGGTAACTGCGGTTCAACTCTATCTATCTAGTACTCTAACGTACACTGAACTGTGGTTGTGCCAATGCGTGCCTAGGTTCATTGTGTGAACAGATTTGGTTTCTTGTTCCATGAATCCCGTCCTCCTTTGAGATAAGCTACCTTGGCGCTTCAGTAGAATCTCTGTGCTAGTAAAGAGCCCAGAATATAGCCTAACTAGTAAAGAGCCCAGAGTAGAGTAGAGGGAATCAGTAAGCTACTCCTTGAACCAACGAATTCATCCCCTACCAAGCAGAATTTACGAAACACATAATAATAACAAAAAATATAGTTATAACTAACCATGTTTATCCATTAGTCTTTTTTTTTCTGTTCTTTTGGTATCAGCTACTAAGTAGCTGCAATGATTCGATTCTGTTGTTTGAAGCACAAACAAACAAGCAGAAGACGGAATGCAAATGGAAACGAACAAACGGACAAAGCCATCAAATCAAGCCGTGAAACGAATTCAGCCTGCCCACAGCGCAGTCAAGAGAAGAGAATAGAAGGGAAGGGAATAGAGCAAAATTAAAAAAAAAAAAAAGACAGAAAGAGACAGAGATAGGTGGGTGCATATGAACAGAGCCAAGCTGGGAAGACATGGAAGCTTCTTCTTTCAAAGTGGGCGAATCAATTCCTAGTGCGTATAGCTTGTGCGCCCCCACTCGGCCACCCGATCACCATCGTCACCAGTAGTAGTACCTTGCTGGAGTCCCGAACCAGTCCCTAGCAGTAAGCCCCGTCACGGCAAGCCGCCGCCGCCGGCTCTCGGTCCCACCCAGCCTGACCTTCCAGATCGCCCGCCGCGCGTGGCGCCGGAGACGCGCCCACACCAGCCTCCGGTACCGGCGTGCGGACCGGAGCCTGGACCCCACGGCGCGCCGGACACGGGCCAGGGAGCGCCGGGCGGCGGCGCAGGTAGAGGCGCAGCGGGAGACGATGCCGGTCTTCGCCTTGCCGTTCTTGTTCTGGAGATCATCGTCCACTCCGCCGCCGCCTAGCTGGTAGCTCCGCAGGAACGCCTGGCGGCGCTCGAAGTATGCCTGGTCCTGCCACGCGAAGTCGGGGCGGAACACCACGGGACCGGCGAAGGTGTTTCCGCCGGTCGGACGAGCGATAGCTACAGCCATCATATGCTGCCCCTTCTCTTGGCTTACTTGGTTCTGCTTGGTTCGGTTCCTTCTCCGTGAGGAAGGGATCGGATCGGTGTGAGAGGAGAGAGAGAGAGAGAGAGATAAAAAGGAGGAGAGAGAGAGAGAAGAGGGGTTTGTTATTCCTATACGGACAGCCAAGGGAAGCAGTGGGGTTTTAAGCTTGCGGGCTTTGCGTGTCGTATTATATATAACGAGGCGACATAAGCCCACCTCACCCCACCCCTCCTTCCTTTTCGGTCACCGCCTCCGTCTGTTTTCTCTTCCCGGGAAGATAGAAGGAAAATCGAATGGTTCGATTTCGATTTTAATCGTGGGATTATGATGACGCGATAAAAACGACAAACAAATTAAAAGAAAAAGGAGGAAAGGATACCACTCACCGCTGCTTTTAGTTTGGACGGTGACCCAGGCCCGAAAATAAAGGCAGGGCGTCAGAATGAGGTTGGGGGCGTTGGCTGCTGCCACCTCCACCCTCCCAACTTTCTATTTCTCCTTGTTTTTTTTTCGTTCTTCTTTCCGACACCAGCACTAGTCACTTCTTCAAGTCACAATCTCCTCTAATTCGTACATGCATCATGTATCCACGTCCAGAACATCCCACTACCACGGAATCTCTTGCTACCACTCACTCAGAACACCACCCAATTTCTTTTTCTGTTTCGCATGCTTGACGCCTTAGTTTGAGCTATCAAATAAATGCCAACACTATGGTTTTTAGAAGGTAAAATAGTTTCTTCTTTCCTCTCTTAAGATAAAGCGAATTACATGCCTAGGGTGTGACACGTATTCATTGGGACATAAGCCCATGTTTGGTTTGGGACTGGCTTTATGCAAGCCTGCCTGGCTTGGACGGGTTTAGGCCTGCTGGAGTCTGATTCTGTTTGGCAAACCAGTCTGATTCTGTTTGGCAAACCAGTCTCATTCTGGGGGGCTGGACTCGTTTCAGACTCGTTTCAAGCTGATTCTGTTTGGCTGTGCAGGCTGGGTTTAGTCTGATTCTGTTTGGCAACTGTAGGCAGGATTAGCTGAATCTGTCCTATTCTCGCAGAACTGTTGTTAGAAATGTGACCTTGTGACGCCGTTTAAACAGAAGTTTTTAAACTGAAAAAAGTAACTGAATAATAACTTAATTGTTATCAATATCACTTTGGTTTAAGAACTCTCATTTTGTTGTTGAGATGTGAGTCAGGCGTGTTACCCTTTTGTGGGGTGTTTATGTGGGTGTTTTGATTGTTTCCTTGAGGTTGAATATGCCTAACATGCTATGTTTAATACCCCGTCAGACCAAGAAACACGTTCCAAAAATAGCCAAACATGAACATCATTTTTAAAGTAAAACATATTCAGCTACTGAAGACTAAATATAAATTGTCTTAGTGGGCAGGCACCTATAACAAGCCTGTAATGTATATAAACAACATAAAGATAATAAAGAAAACAAAAAACTAATGATTGTTTAATCCAACTGATTCAACATCAGTTTCATCATCCGTAGACGAGATCAAGATTGGTGCTTGGTGGCAATCTCTGACAAACAAGGCATCCGCCGAGTCCGAAGTAGATGATATGTAACCATCTGGTCTCGGGAAAATAAACCTTAGCAAATCAGAGTTGTCACCTTCAAAATAAATCCACAACAAAAAGCATGTAGGACGACTGTCATCCTTGGGTTTGGGTTGTAGGGTCACGGTCCAGTCTGGTGTGGCTTTGAGGCTGTCCAACATTTCCGTCCAACCTTCATCTATGATTAAATATTTACTTTTCTTGTTCCATTTACTTTCTTCAGGTGTAGACTACCTGATCTGTACATCAAAACTGATTCTGCCTACCTCCACCATTACATAGCCAGGAGTTATCTTGAATGGCTCGCACCTCCAGGTAACGGGAAGGGGGACGCGTCTCATGAACTCCCTGTTTGAGAGATCGTACTCCTTTACATGGAAACGAGATCCCATGTTGCCTGTAATAAACAAGAAGAACAACAACAAGAAGAAGATAAGAAGAAGAACAGAAGAAGAAAAATAACAAGAAGATAAGAAGAACAAAATTAAAAATAAGATAAGAAGAACAAAAATAACAAGAAGAACAATAATAACTCTTATGTTCACCTAAGTTCACTACTATCATGTATTAGGTTTATTATCATTTTATGATTTTGCCTCCATCCAAGCCTCTGTCGTATACACTCCATCAACACACCTTCGTATACAGTCCATCATATCATGCTCCGAACAACACACAAAATGAGGAGGCGTCGAATGACTAAGCATATTAGTTAATATGTAAGTTCCAAACAACAGAGCATGGCATATCCTTTTTTAAAAAATAATCAACAACACTTAACACAGGAACTTCCAAACAACAACACTAAAATGGAAAACCGATGACGCGAATGAAAGGTATGGCCGCCATTCGACGTTACGGCGTCGTCGGGGGTGAAGGAGTGTCCAACAGAAGCCTACATTGGTCCTCCAGTTCTTCTACGTAGCGTTCTAGATACTCATGCTCATACTTTTTGTTGGTGTAAACATCATGGTGGTTGTGATGAATTTCAACAAAATCTTTCAAGTTCATTGTCTGACCCCACAATGACTTGCACTCGAGCGTGAGTAACGCAATCTCAGCTTTCAGAGAATCAATTGTAGGACTGAGATCGATTGCCCAGCGAAAGTAACTGCATCGATCTTTTCCCTAAAAAATATTATGAAGTTTACGTAAATGACAATGAATGTGTAACGTACACAGTGGCTACATAATATGTGTGTACAAGCGCACCTCGCGAGAAGGACATATGTAATACATTTCACCTGGTCTTTCACTGAGAATTCCAAAGTCATACAACCCTGCATCGTCAGTGTTAAGTCGCAAGCCTGCCTCTAACCCACAGTCACACCGCACAACTTCAGTTGTATTAATAGATATCTACACCATGCATTTGAATCAGTCAAACGATTTATGGCAATGGAGTTAGATTGAAAATCAAAACAATAACATACAAGACAGACCTCATAATAATTGTTAAATCTATTACAGATAAACTTATGTTATGAATGTTGGACAGACATCAATGATGTTATACATCTATGATGTATTGTAATCGTCCTCATTGGAAGTGTTGTCGTCGCTAGTTATGTGAAGACGTTGGCGAAGATATTGGGACCGCGATCGAAGATCGGTAATTTCTACTTGTAGCCTATCAGTGTCTGCTCTGCTGGAACAGACAAAGGCACACTGGGAAGACCATAGTTGACGTTCACTGCGTACATATGCAAGTTGTGAAAGCATTGCAGCCCTAACGGCGGTTAGTGTGGCAATTGTGGGTACAACCCGTTGCGCGGGCAACCTCATATGACATCTATTTTGATTTTGAAGACTACCGCACGTAAAATATGGCATGTGTGGGTTCTTGTCTTCAAAACGTCCGTTTTGTGCATCCTTGGCATCCATATAAACGCATACAGTGGATTGAAGGCCGCATTGACAACGAGGCATTCCGTTCTCCATTTGAAGACAACCTATATTGACACAATGTGTTGATTCTGATCAGGTTCGAAATAAATAATTCGGGAATCAATCTATTACAGATACTCTACTAACGAGTTTCCCAAATGAGATTAGCAATGGATTCACGTAACACTTCGCCCTCCCTTGAATCGGCCTGAGTTGAACCTTGACCTGAACTCGGGGGAACGACGCCTGGGGGAATGGAAGACGATAAATTCTCATCTGGGAGTTCATCCATTATGGTGTCGTCGTCATTTTGCCGTCGGATATAATTGTGTAGGATACAACAAGCAAGTACGATGCGACACTGCGAATGAATAGGATATGTCGACCCCTTCTTAAGGTATGCAAACCGTCTCTTCAGCACCCCAAATGCTCTTTCTACAATATTACGTAGTTGAGCATGTCTGTGGTTGAACATCTCTTTCTTGATGGTGTAGGCATGTCTGTTTCCTCGGTACTCAGCAATATGGTATGCTGTGTTGCGATAGGGTGCAACAAATTCACGAGTGTTGGCATACCCTGCATCTACCAGGTAAAACTTCCCCGGCGGAACTGTAAACCCGCTATGGTTCCTTGCCGATTGCAGGACCCTTTGGTCGGCAGCCGACCCCTCCCACCTAGTGAGGACATATGTAAACTCCATGGAGAAGTCTACTACAGCCATGACATTGAGAGAGACATTCCCTTTTCTGTCATGGTATCAATTTTGTTTGTCTCTGCTGACCAAGACAGGGATGTGTGTTCCGTCAATAGCCCCTATGGCATTCTATAAACCAAAATAATGTTGTAAACATACACAATGTTTGAAAATAAATTAAATTTATTAGGGGGTTAACTATTACCTTGAAGTATGGGTAGAACCTTGCGTTATGTAAAATGCGAGTATGTGTTGTTGTGCATGTAGTTGCGGTTTGCATGACAATGTAGTCATGGGTCAACGCACAAACATCGTCCAACACTTCGTTGAACTTTCTACTAATGGTCTCACCAGAGTGAATGTAGTCCTCCGCCAAAGCACGATTTGTGTGTCCATGACCAACCATCTGCAGGAAATAGCATACGGCCTCAACTGAGATGACACCTCTAGTACCTCGCAACAAGCCACGACTCTCAAGCTTGTCGACAAAGGTCATTATAGTTTGTGGACGCATCCAGTATAGGTCATAAGCCCTTTGTTCGTGACCGGTCAATATTTCTAAGACCTTTATGTGGCCACTCCTGATGCTAACTGACCTAGGGATACAAGGTGGTGTGGAGGCATCAACGTCTACTGCGTCCATGATTGAGTATGCAATAGAGTCGGCAATTAAATCACCAACATGAATCACTGGCCACAACAAGGAATCTAATAAAAGGTTGTTGAGCATGTCTTCTGTTTGCGGTTGGTCATTTCCAGACATGATGCCTACATGTACAATGCAAACAACTACATAATAATTGCTACAACATAAGACAATCCAATTAACGTGCGAAAAATAAATTATTACAACACTCAATCAAATGAAATTGTACGGATATGTAATGTGTGTGCGGAAAGTAAATTATTACAACAGTCAATGAAATATAAATGTTTGGACGGAAAATAATTAACTTCAAATGCATACGAAATAACCCCTGCAATTATGTTCCCGATGGGCCAGCATCACTGGATGAAGGAAACCACATCGGTGGCACGCCTGGGAAGTTGGGTGGCGGGATAAATGGTGGCTGAGACGATGTGCCTGGGAAGTTGGGTGAAGAGGAAGATGACATAAATGGTGGCTGAGACGATGTGCTGCTGAAGTTGGGTGAATGTGAAGGGAATGGTTGCGGAGACGGGAAATAATATGAAGGCATTGGAGGTACAGATGTGGCAAAACCAAATTGTGACCTTTGACAAAGGTCGTTTAACCACAAGGTTATCTTTGCAGGGGTGTTTTGGAGGCCAAGGTAGATGTTGCGGTTGGTAGAGTCCTTGATGGCGTTCACAAGTGTAGTAAAAACGGAGGTGGGGGCATCGGGGAAATTGGCATTAAAATGTTGTAAAATGTTTGACAACTCTTCCTTTTCATTGGATTTGGTCATCATGGATGTCCCTAACTCGTGAACCTTTGTGTAAACCTGTGTGAACTCAGCCAGAACTTCATTGGAAAGACTACATCGCTCTTGCGGCGTTGAATGGCGTCTCCTGCGCGTATGGGTAGAAGGACTCCTGCCCCCAACTGACGGGTTATCCGTTCCCACAGGCCACGCACTTTCACCCTCACTTTGGGGTACGCTACCCTCGTCTGGTACGCTACGCTCGCTTGTTGCTGAGTGTGTGTACATGGGGGTATCAGGCGCGCCTAGGTCGACACAGACATCATCCTCAGACGCAACATCTGTGGGAATTTGAGTGTCCGCCAAAGACATTGCATGGTGTTCTCTAGCAATGTTCCTCCCCGCCATTAGCTCTATGTCGTAGTAGTGGGGAAACGGGCGCCTAAGCAACCTAGTCAGGTCCCTGTCTGCCTACGCTTTAAAAAAATGTGTATTAAGATATTCATGTTTACATGTACAATTACAATTTGTTTGGATAAAAGTTATGTATAGTGTGTGTACCGCAATGGCCTCTTTCCACTCAGGGGTGTCCGACACAATGGGCTTGTGCCTTTCTTCATCCCATCCAACGCCACTCTTGTTGGTCAAACCCTTCAAATGGACGTAGTCCTTTTTAAGGTTCTTCCAGTGACATCTTATTTGGTCTAACTTAAACACGGCGGCAACCCTATTATTGACATCAGAAGTTATTTCCCTCCAAGAGTCCTTAGTAAAATTACCATCAATACACCTGCCTAGGTCATATTGTCTACGCAAGGCTGTCACCACAGCGACATCATACTCTCTTGTCCATACCATACGGTTGTTAGGGTCGGCGGGAGGCATACTCGTGTAGTTGCTGCAATATTTGATGACATAATCAGTGTAAATGTTTAATACAATTCAGTCACAACAGATACCATTTATGTGTGTTCCTTCATTACTGATTCAATCAGCATATACACAAGCTTCATTGATTAACACCGAAAAACAAATAATGAAACATAGAGAGGAAAGTAAAACAAATGAAAGCTGAAATCCATAGCTGAAATCAATGAATGATCTTTCCCAGAATACCAATTTATATATACAATTTCCAGATTTATGAAATCTTTTGTGATACTATTATGATATCATAATAGTATCACAAAAAACATAACATCAAAATTCAGAACATTAAAACAGAACAAATAACAGAACATCAAAATGCAGGGATTCACCTAACCTAGACCTCACACTGATTTAGTTAAACAAGTTTTAAATCTGCTGTAGTTTCCCCTATTAACCTAACCACTACCATATGATAGATTCATATCTTGGAGGGAAATTATGTTCTGTAAACTAAAACATACTATAATGTCACAGCTGCATGTTAAAACTATTTAGTATATTTGCATGAATTTTGAATACATGTTATAACTCAAACCACTTGCATAATAGAGGTCATCTCCATGAGGAGTCAAATGTTGCTAAGATTGATCTGTTTTATGATTAATTGGTGGTTTACATGAACGAAAATAATGTAACAAAGAAGATATAAAACATAGACTAATGTGTTTAATTAAATGACAGTAAAACATCATGAGCTGTGGGTTTCACATAACCACATATCTCATGGTAAAATAACACACAATAAACAAAAAATTCAAGTTGTATAGTGAAATAACTTTTCCAGGCATCACTGTGTAGATGCAGGGATTCACCTAACCTAGACCTCACACTGATTTAGTTAAACAAGTTTTAAATCTCCTGTTGTTTTAAACCCTATTAACCTAACCCTGACTGCTCCCTCATGCCAAATCAAACATAGTACCTGCTAATGGTGAGCTAATGTAGGCAACAATTTGGTTCAACCATGGTATATATTGGAGGATTAATAATGGTTACTTTAATACAACATAGAGAGGAAAGTAAATATATACCAATGAATGATCTTTCCCAGAATACCAATTTATATATACAATTTCCAGATTTATGAAATCTTTTGTGATACTATTATGATATCATAATAGTATCACAAAAAACATAACATCAAAATACAGAACATTAAAACAGAACAAATAACAGAACATCAAAATGCAGGGATTCACCTAACCTAGACCTCACACTGATTTAGTTAAATAAGTTTTAAATATTATGTAGTTTCCCCTATTAACCTAACCACTACCATATGATAGATTCATATCTTGGAGGGAAATTATGTTCTGTAAATTAAAACATACTATAATGTCACAGCTGCATGTTAAAACTATTTAGTATATTTGCATGAATTTTGAATACATGTTATAACTCAAACCACTTGCATAATAGAGGTCATCTCCATGAGGAGTCAAATGTTGCTAAGATTGATCTGTTTTATGATTAATTGGTGGTTTACATGAACGAAAATAATTTAACAAAAAAGATATAAAACATAGACTAACCTAGACCTGTGGGTTTAATTAAATGACAGTAAAACATCATGAGCTGTGGGTTTCACATAACCACATATGTCATGGTAAAATACCACAGAGTAAACAAAATATTCATTTGTATAGTGAAATAACTTTTCCAGGCATCACTGTGTAGATGCAGGGATTCACCTAACCTAGACCTCACACTGATTTAGTTAAACAAGGTTTAAATCTCCTGTTGTTTTAAACCCTATTAACCTAACCATGACTGCTCCCGCATGCCAAAAATCAGAGAACCCTATTTCTACATGAGGGACCTCCATTGACCAAATCATTGACAAAAATCAGAGAACCCTATTTCTACATGAAGGACCTCCATTGACCAAATCATTGACAAAAATCAGAGAACCCTATTTCTACATGAGGGACCTCCATTGACCAAATCATGCCAAAAATCAGAGGACCCTATTTCTACATGAGGGACCTCCATTGACCAAATCATTGACAAAAATCCTATTTATCAATATGGTATGCCCTATTTTGACAACTCAAGTAAGACCCCCAACCTACTGTCCTGACCTCAATGCTACAAGCAAGTGCACAACATTCGTATAATGGAAATTTTTATTATATGTTCAAGTTATAAAATCAACAAGACAAACATTGAGTACAATATTAGAATACTATCAGGCAATATTTGAGCAAGTAGACAAGCATACATACATATCACAATTCAAATAAAAAAGCATGGTAGTGGCTTTTATTTTCTTTACTACTATAACGTAGCACACAGACACACATAATAGCGGTAAATTGATGCATTTCTAGATAAAAGTAGTAGTAACAAGTAGAATAAATCAGTCATACACAACGACTGTTTGTAGGTATTGTCGGCTCATTTGCCACTTAATCGATATACATGCCTGATTGTTGTACTTCTGCCCTAATCGACCTCACAAATAAAGCACCGTCTACCCTAATTTGTGACAAACCTGAGCAGAAGGGGGCGAGAACAACGACAGAGTGCCCTAAAACCGAAATAACCCTCTTCAACATTTTGCCCTAAACCCGAAATAAACCTCTACCCTAGACAGAGACCAACCGGAGCAGAATCTCTCCTTGCAGTGACGAAGGCAGCGGCGGAAGCTGGGCATGATCGTTGACCTAGGCAGCGCCGGCAGACCACTAGCAAGCAGCAACGAAGTTCCGCGGAAGTCCAGCACCACCTCGCAACAGTTGGACGAATAAGGTTGTGTAGTAGTCCAACACCTCGCCGCACCACACCGCCACTTTAAAGCAGCAACAATGGCTAGGGTTTCATGTTCCTCTTCTGTGCCGCCTACTCGTTCCTCTGTAGACGACTTGACCAGGCATGGCAGACCATGCTTTTGACCGCCCTAGCTCGGCAGTGGAAGTTGGCAGGAGATAGCTACGCCGAAGGTAGCTGCGTCGGGAGCAGCTGCGTCGCATTTACTCCACGGGCTGCTGCTTCGGCAGGAAAACAGCTGCTTTGGCTGCTTCGCCAGGAAGAGGGAGGGAGGGAGGGAAGATGTCGTGAGGGACGAAGCTGTGAGACGCGATACGCGAGTCGGGGTAATCTCAAACCGGGTTTGGGATTCCAAAACTGCCTCTAGCTGTACTGGGTCAAGCTCGAAAATGGGACTGACCAAACCCAAAACGGGGTCTGAACCAGTCCCATTGCCAAACGGAAACACAGCCTGAGCCGGACTGGTTTGGGCCTACGTGTCGCTACGCGACAGCGCCCAAACCCGCCCAAACCCGGGCCAGGCCGTTTCCAAACAGGGGCTAAGGATCTACAGAATCCACATATAGCATGACCCTGTTTAGGCAAGTTTGGATATATTCTTCCCTAGAAGTAAGGGATCTTTGATGAGACACAACTGTAGATATAATACCAAACATGTAGTGCTATACAGTCCTCCCAAACAATATCATGTGTGAAAAAATTCGGGATATTACCTCTCATACGAAGCGGACATAACTATTTTCTATCAGTGAATCTGGAAATTACAGCAGCAAAACATTTAGGGGCGGAGTCAAGATTAGAAGTTTGGAGGGGGCGGAGGGAGGGGAAGGAATCTAACTTTAATTAATTATTTTAAAAAAGTAACTAGGGACATAGTTTGTTTTTTAACATTATTTATTAACTCTTTATGTTCTCAAATATACAAGGAACATGCACATTTTGTTATCTTTTTTTTAAAGTCATGCCTCTAGACACTCTCCTTCTAATATTACATATAGAAGTTAATGTTTTGAAATTCAGAATAATGGTAATCTTCTAATGCTTCACAAACATAATTACAATGAAATGTCAATGGTACAAATGTAGTTTTTCTCTTTCTTAGTATTGATAGGAAAAACAAGTGTGTCAACAAGGTTTAGTCTATTCTTAGTATTATAGGAAAAACAAGTGCTTACCTTGTAAGTCTATGCGTGTCTATGTGCTATCTAAATAGTAGATTTGCGTATCATAATTGCAACATTAAATCATCATGCCTCTATTAGAATTATACAAGCGGGGATTTTTATTGGTAAGTTTTAACTTAAAAGCATGAAAGGTAGTTGTAATGATAAGGACATAAAACTTAATCAAATAGTTTGTAAGGTTCCTAATCTCAACATGCACATTTCAAATGTAAAAAGAAGTTATTCTTTCAACAAGCTTCATATCTTTAACTTATATAAAGAAACATTAGCCATTGCTTATATTCTAACTAATGAAGGTTGGTAATTGGTAATATTCTCTTAAACGTTTAGCTGTCAATTCCAAAGCTATTCCAGATCAAAAACTTTGGTGGCTCTTGGTTCATCATCTGAATTGCGTAGATTTATGGACATCATATGTTGCTAAAATCTTGAAAATTATGTGAAGCTCTCCATCATGGAAAAGCATGTTGCGTCCCCTAGACATGGTTATTAAGGATGCACTTGAAAATATTATATTGTTAGAGGTATTCATGGTCTTTTCAACGTTGTAGCAATTTTCTAAACCTCACTACAACAAAAATGCCCATTAGTGGCGTTTATTCTAGTGGCTTTTATAAAAAAAGGCCACTATCTATTCAATTTATAGGCATTTTTAATTAAAATGTCGGTAAACCACCTATTATAGAGTTTCTAAAAAAGACTAAATATTAAAGGCATTTATCTATCTAATTAGTAGCAATCTAAAATTGCCAAATTAAAAGCAGATTAGCTAATCTAAAATAGTTAGACAAGGGAAGAATTCAGTGAACCCACGTGAGTCCCTGCTCTGGCGATTGGGCGACCGACCTAGGGCTCATCTTCTCCGCCTGGGGGGAGGGCAGCGGCCAGCGTGCCCAGCCCATTCTCCGACATCAGTCATTCAGAATCCAGGGTCTAACATCTTGCCCACCTACCAAATCTTCCCAACCCAGTGTCAACCATGGCGCCAATATCCGTAAATCCGCTGGTGTCCCGAGACGTTGGCGCTCGTGGCCATGATAGCCCTCCTGCTCACAAGGAGCGACACTACGCCTGGAGTCCCTTACGCCTTGACCAGTCCATCTCCTATACCCCCCACCCACCGTTGTCCGCTGAAAGAGAGTCGACTAGGGCTTGAATCTAACGTCAACGGCTGATTAGAAGCGACCAGCCGTTAGGCCTACTGCGTGTGATACACCGGAGTTTGCAAGACGCAAAGAGGCATACACTCGCACAGCCGCAAGTGATACCAAGGAAGTTCTGCAGCTTCCTCTAGTCCAGCGTTGGCCGCTGGCCTATTCACAACTCCATTGCCTGTCGAGCTACAACCTAAGCTGCCAACTTTTGTGACTCTGACTGTAGTGGAGCGTCGGACGTTCCTGAGTCATGCCAAAGGAGTCAAATGTTGAGCAGCTAAGTCAGGGTGTCCGATCGAGTTGTAGCGCTGATCCAGATGCGTTGAAGTTGCAATCAAACTGTTGCAACGAACTGGTACACAATGCCTTACTGTTTGATTTTTCTGGTCTTTCTATAAGCACTCCCTTTCCGTTGGCAATCATCTACTAGACATTCCAAGTCACTACCTGCAGCTGTCACCTGATTTTTTTGATTTTTCTAGTCTTTCTATAAGCGTGTTTAATTCAATATGTTCCATCCATATGATCACCTGCCACCTGCAACCGCTTTCTGGCAAGCATCTACTAGACATTCCAAGTCTGTCTGATCCATCCATGATAACCAGCCACCTACAGCTCCACACAACAACATAAAAATTCACCTTCTCACCAATGATACAGCCAATACCAAGACCAACCTTTGGCTTAATTCAAAAATCAAACAATCATTTTTCTTATTATGAATCAATTAGGGAAGGAACACACATCTCTCAAACTCACTTTGATATGGGATTTTAAATATTAAGATGACAAAGTGTCTGCATACCATGATTTCTAATATAACTAGAATCAGTTTTGAATTCATGGACGGTGTTGTTGGCCTTTTGGAATCAAGCTACAGACACATGTGTTTTGGTTTGGTATACCGAAGTACTCTGTGTTGGTTACAAAGTGTTTGAAACTTGAATTGCTGAGTTTATCTGTAACCAGGTCAATATTGTTGACTTTTTTCCTCTCTGTCTTAAACTTAGGACGTTACTCATGTATTTATTTCTTAGTGTCTGTATTCTTTTATTTGTAAACCCAATTTTCATTTTTTTTATTTTTCTGAAACAAAGCTTATTTTGGTACCAAATTTTCTGAGCAATTTGTCATTATAGCATCATCTACGAGATTATCATGTAATGTAAGATATCTTTTCACGTGTATTATATGGCATATGTACATAAATTTCAGCCATGTTTTG
Source organism: Alisma plantago-aquatica (assembly GCA_963693085.1). NCBI lineage: Eukaryota > Viridiplantae > Streptophyta > Magnoliopsida > Alismatales > Alismataceae > Alisma > Alisma plantago-aquatica. The sequence continues at coordinate 1,195,606,800 of OY856409.1, forward strand.
ACGTTGTGTCATTTATATCTACAGATGAGCTCCCAATCTAAAAGGATAGGCATCAATATTGGCATGTCAGGAAACACAACGGATACGAATGAACCTTCACCTCAAATGCTAATTGACTGTATGGAAAATCAGAATGTTGAGGAAGCACAAAGCTCTTCCGCTGAAGAAAACTTCGAGCAAGAAGAGGTGGGGAAGCCAAGAGTGAAGAAAATATCACGAAAGATGTCAGATGTTTGGCTACATTTTGTTGAGTATGTTTCTTCTGAAAATAAAATTAGAGCTAAATGCAAGTAATGTGATAAATCTTTCGTGTGAGAACAACCCTGAAAACAAGTCTAAGGGGAAACAAACTCAGATAGTGGTAGAACCAGGAGGCAATGAAGAAGGACAAGGAAAATTAAAATGTTGGGTATTGAATCAGGTAGATGCTAGAGATGCTCTATGTTACATGATCATAGTGGATTAGTTGCCATTTAAGTTTGTTGAGCACGCTGGATTTCAGCATTTCTTGTCTATGGTTTGCCCAGATTTTAATTTGCCATCTCGCTTCACCCTTGCTCGTGATTGCTATCAATTGTATTTGAATGAAAAAACCAAACTGAAAAGTTTTCTAAAAGCATGTGCTTGTGATATATGTTTACAAGCACAGTTGGCTACAATCTTGTGATTTTTTTTACAGCAACATGGCTCTAAGATATCGATTTGTTGACTAAATTATTGAGTTGTTTACAAAAATTAGGACAACAGCAATACCCAAAGCACTGGATGGAAGATCTAGGAATTGATGATCTTGAAAATCCAATTATGGGAAATGAGGGTGCACTTTCTCTTCCTTTCTTTGACAAATTTCTTTATATCATGATAACTATTTCAATTTTATGTATATGCTTGGCATCTATAAACACCAAATGATGGATATTTTTCACTTCTCTATGTTGCATTTATTTGTATATACATGTTGATAGAACCTAGTAATTTCTTCATGTGAACCCACATGAAATACGTGAAATGATCTGTATAGTTTTGTATATTTAGAAAAATTGGATGATCTTCTAACCAAATGTCAACCTGCATGGCCACAACTACTCTTCTTTTCTCTATAGATGTGTTGAATAGACGCTAGGCAATTAAATATAGTACCCGATCTTAAACTCGCATATAAATATCTAATACTAGTAGAAGAAAAACTTATCATTATATAATGAAGTTAGCAAATGAATTTGACCTGATTTGAACATGTCAATTTTCAACACTTATGTAGGAAAGACTAGGCAATACATGTCCATTATACATTGTGTATAAGCAAAATGTAAGCCCAATGCTGCTTTCTCAGACATGTCTAACACTCAAACATCAATACTAACTTTTTTACTATTATTTATTTTCCCATTTTTTGCTAATGCATGGCATCAACTGATATAAGAAGCCCTTTTTATTCTATTTAATTACTTGGTATGTCTTGGTGTCATTTGTTTGTACCAGGAGAGTGAGAGGATTCCATGCAAAAGTTTTATCTGGTTATCTTCAGTTCCTTCAAGTCTTATGTTGTAAGCATCCAACAATTTCTTCTTTGTTCTAAAATTTCTCCAGATCATGCAAAAAGAGGAGCAATTGTCTGATAGTCTTGTTTTATGGAGGTTTGAGGATGATGTTAAGTGTTCATGCATTTTTTGAGTATATATTTTACAACTATTGACCAAAGTCGCCAAGAGATGATAGTTAACAAGACTGCAACATAAGATTATGCATATATGAGAACATACTATGTAACAATAAACCCAAGTGAAGGAATTCCTTTCTTGTTAATATGTAGTAGCATCACTAGTTATAAAAATGTGTACATACGGCCTTGCATATGAAAAAATATAGAGAAACCATGATTTGAGAAAAGAAGCACAAAAATATCAAGTTTTCTAATCATGCTTCTTTTGAAGTGGGTTTCAATCTATCTGTCAGTCCAAATCAAAAGAATCCTCACAACATAGTTATTCAGACACACATGTACTAGTAGCAAAGGCAAACGGGGGTAAAAGTGTAACATCCCTGACCTGGGTTATGCTTTAACCCTAGGAGTTTTGATTAAGAAAGATGATTATATGCTTAATCTCATCTTGTGAAAAGTAATTAGGGCTCAAGAGGAACTTATGTTGCTTTCTAGTCCTTTTTGAACATTGTTTAAATCACTGTTCGCTTATTTTGGACTAAAGTGTAAATTACCCAAGTTGAGGGGTTTAAGTGCAAATTGTGCATGATAATATGTTCCTCCTGTGTTGAAGCATCATGAGAGTGAAAATGATGCTGAGGTATGGCTTATGGAAGCCTGAATACCAAGAAAGAGCTGATAAAGCAATGTTTGTGCATGAAAACCTACTTTTGGTGTAATATGCAATTTACCCAAAACCTAGGGTGCAATATGTAATTTATCACTTCAATAAGGTCCCTAATGTTTCTTGTCATCATGTAGAGCAAACAAAATGAGAGGGGCACCTCATTTGAATTAAGTTGGAGGAGAGAGAATCTTGATATTAAAATAATCAAGATTTAATCCTAATTGAAACCCTAACTCGATTTAGGGGAAAAATGAATGTATTAATTAAAGGCCCTTCAACCAAAATGTTATTGGTTGAGTTTGAATAAGGATATACATCTTTTTGCATAGATAAGGCACGAAAATATCTAAAGGAGGTGAAATTCCACTCACCTTATTATAAGGAAAAGAATTTCCACTCAAAAATATATATTGATATTATAATGGATTGAGGTGCTTATTTTCTTTTCCCTTAATCAATGGATAATGGAAGGGAGTTCGGTGGCTTTGAGTTGCCTTTTTACACAAGAAAACCAAGGAGGAAGAGGTGGTACTACTTTTGGAATTAATAGACTTTTATAAGAGATTTTCTCTCTCATCAATTTTCTTATAAAAGTGCCTTTTCCAAGCCAAAATAAAGGCTATTTCGGATTATTTTCTTTTCCCTTGCTTGGAAAACGACCAAGGAGCTGTGGAGGAACAGGAGGAAGACCCCTAACCTGTTGGTAAGGTTCTTGACCTCCTTTCTCCTTGATTCCATGGTGGAAATCGAAAATAAATTATGGAATTCTTCCTGATTCGATTCCCTCTTCAATTCTAACCATTCCTTTTCACTAAAACCATGACGACGAGCCTTGGAATGGTTAAAGGAGTTGCATCCACCATTTTTGACGTGATATTGGAGCTTGGAAGCTCAATTGGAGGCGGGTTTTATAACTTGAACCCTTTTTACATTGTTATTCAACCATTAATCTTGCAATTTCAATGATTCCTTCATTATCTTGATTAATTTCTGGTTGAGATTGATTAATTCATGAAATCTGAAGTTGTTAGAACTTCAGGGACGAAGGTAAATGATGATGACATCATCTTGGATACTTTTCCCAAAGAAACCATGGTCCATACGGTTTTGAGTTTATTGCTCATGCGGTTTCACCAAACCGTTTGAGAGCAAACAGTTTGAAACCGTTTGGGAGAAAATGGTTTCAAAACCGTTTGGTGGAGTTTACCAAGGGTTGACCATTTGGGAATACTGTTACTAATTATGTTGGTTGATAACCCTCCAAATTTGATGGGTTAACTCCCAAGGAATCGTGCGTTGAAGGCTAATCAATTAGGCAAACCTAATTGGATTAAGTGCTGATTTTTCAGCTTGATTAATTTAACGTTTTGGGCAAACGGTTTCAAAACCATTTGAGTGAGTTGACCAAGTGTTGACCGTTTGATATTCCTATTATTAATTATGTTGGTTAATGACTCACCAAATTTGATGGGTTAAATCCCAAGGAATCGTGAGTTGAAGGCTACTCAATTAGGCAAACCTAATTGGATTAAGTGCTGATTTTTCATCTTGATTAATTCGACGTTTTGGGAAAACGGTTTCAACACCATTTGAGAGTATTTACCAAGGGTTGAACGTTTGATATTCCTGATCCTAATTATGTTGGTTAATTACTCACCAAATTTTAGGGGTTAATTCCCAAGGAATCATGAGTTGAAGGCTAATCAATTAGGCAAACCCTAATTGGAATTAGTGCTGAAATTCCAATGAGTTGATTTGAGATTTTGGGTTGATTAGCCCAAACGGTTTCAAAACCGTTTGGGGATCACCCAAACGGTCTCAAGACCGTTTGGGTGTCACCCAAGACCATTTGAAGGTCTAGGTTCAAGTATGGATATGTGTTTGAAGATCCAAAGATGTGGTATGAACCCTAATCGGCTAAGTGCTGATTTTGCAAGTGATTGAGATGATGTTTTGGGTTGATTGGCCCAAACGGTTTCAAAACTGTTTGGGGATCACCCAAACGGTTTCAAGACCGTTTGGGGATCAGCCAATACCATTTGGCGGTCTGGGGTTAAGTATAGTTGACCAATTGAAGGTCCAAAGGTACCAAATCATATTGCAATTAAGTGCTGATTTGTTGATCAACTCGATAGACCAATCCTTGATGAAATTTCACTAGAATCCAAGGTTTGGATGAGCCAAAAGGTTTCAAGACCGTTTGGAGCTCATCCAAACGGTTTCAAAACCGTTTGGTGGTCACCCAAGACCGTTTGGAGGTCTAGGGTTGAGTATGGTTAGGTGTTTGAAGGTCTAAAGGTACCAAGTTGATTTGCAGTCAATCGTTGATTTGATGATCAATCCAATGATCCAAACTTTAATTGGTTGACTTGGATTATGATGTGGACATGGGAAAACGGTCTCAAGACCGTTTGGAGGTCATACAAACGACCTCAAGACCGTTTGGGGTCAGGTCATGCTCAATTTGGATGGTGGTTCAATATTTTCAATGTAACTAATCTTGCATTGATTAATGTTGAAGGATCAACGATTCCAAACCCTAATTCAATTGATTCAAACCCTAATTGATGATCAATTGAGGGTCAGTTGAGGGTCAAATCAGTTGAAGGTTGACCTATAAAGTCATTTGAAGTATGAGGATAGGTCCAATTGATGATTGGTTCCATGAATTCAATGATTGAAGGAATCAACATTGGAAACCCTAATTCAATTGGATACCCTATGTAATGGAGGTCCAATGTGATTGAATCTCTTGAGAATCAAGATGATGAATGATCCATTGATCCAATATTGATTAGTGATGATAATCAATGAAGGTACAAAGGTTGAAACCCTAATAGTACCTAAGTGATTAGTTCCAATTAAGGGATGAACCCTAATTGCTTATAGGGTCAATAACTTGGTACACTATGTTAATCATAGTTGTATGTACTTGATTGAAGGGTTGATATGACCTAATTAAGTTGAGATGATGATAGCATAAATTCATATGAGAGTATGATTCATGTGGCGATTAAGGGTATGATCCTTAAGTAGAGATATCATGAAACCCTAATCATGAACATAAACCCTAATCGACAGGGTTATTGAGTTCAAACCCTAGTTGAGGGTGTATCCTTGTGAACCCTGGTTGAGGGTGTAACCTTGTGAACCCTGGTTGAGGGTGTATCCTTGTGAACCCTGGTTGAGGGTGTAACCTTGTGAAACCCTAGTTGATGGTGTATCCTTATGAAACCCTGGTTGAGGGTGTATCCTTATGGAACCGTAGTTGAGGGTGTATCATTGTGAACCCTGGTTGAGGGTGTAACCTTGTGAAACCCTAGTTGAGGGTGTATCCTTATGAAACCCTGGTTGAGGGTGTATCCTTATGGAATCCTAGTTGAGGGTGTATCATTGTGAACCCTGGTTGAGGGTGTAACCTTGTGAAACCCTAGTTGAGGGTGTATCCTTATGGAACCCTAGTTGAGGGTGTATCCTTATGAAACCCTGGTTGAGGGTGTATCCTTGTGATTGTTTATAGGCAACTTTATAATAAAGCCATGCCTTAAACTAAGATAAGTCCATATCATGTAAGATAGTTGGACAATTCTAATGTGTGGCCTATGCATTATATGCTAAGGGTGAGTATTTGGTGATGGAATGTATTAAGAGGGGAAATACCTTAATACAAGATAAAGTTGGTTAACTCAAGAGGGTATGAATTAATGAGAAATGGGGAACCCTAACCTTAATTTGGGAAAAGGGAATGATAAGCCCTGTTTGATAGTGAACCCTAATTCCTGGTTAAGGAATGATGGTGTTACTATTGTATCAAATGATGTGATGAATATCTTGTAGGAATGTTATCATGCCTAATAACCATGCAGGTATGATGAGATGATGAACATAGCTAGGTTTGAGCTATGACATTTATTTAATAAATGTTGTTTGGCCTTTTATACCTTGATGTTGTTATTGCTTAAATAAAAGTAGCAATGTACATGGATTTTATGATCCATGTGAATAAGTTGTTGCCTAGTGAAAGGTGACAAGATGTGAATTGCCTTGTGAGCCATGTGAATAAGTTTTTGCCTAGTGAGAGGTGACAAGATGTGAATGGCCTTGCGAGCCATGTGAATAAGTTGTTGCCTAGTGAGAGGTGACAAGATGTGAATGGCCTTGTGAGCCATGTGAATAAGTTGTTGCCTAGTGAGAGGTGACAAGATGTGAATGGACTTGTGAGCCATGTGTGATGCTTGGGTAACAAGTATCATGTATACCTTGGTCAGATGACCTAAAGGTGATAGTTACCTAATAAGTAGTAACAATGCTCAGTGTTGAGCTATGGGTTTAAACACCCATGACCATATGATTATGGTGTTGAGATTGTGAAGTAATTTCTGAAAATAAGTACATGTTTCTTTGTAGCATTTGTGTTAATAAGTTATGTTTGAGAACTTGACTGATGCTAAAAGAATATGAGAATGTACTTAATAAATGAAGTGAAATCTATTCATGCAGTGCTCTGACCATAGATCCATCATCGTCAGGAATAGCTGATGGTGAAACAGGTTGCTCCGCGGCATATCCTGGATTTTGCATATTTTTTAATATGCGGGGGTAAATGGGCAAAAACATCCTTATGTCCTCTTGAAGAGATTGTTGGAAGGTAAACAAGAATCCTCTCAATCCTTCATGAATATGTCGGGATGGATGTATCACGAATCTCCTGATGATTGGTTTAGATGGTGTACACATCTCCTAATGATACTTAATGTCGGATCGAGGAGATAAACAAGAAATCTCTCAATTTGCGATGAGAGTGCAGTTGACGCTGTAACTCTGTAGCAAAGGTGCCAGTATACCCTGGCTAGCTAGTTAGCAGAGACACGAGATGTCCTGCATGTGGTCTCGTACTGACCGAGATGGATGAGGTCTTATAGTCCGGCTCTTCCATTGACCTATGTATGGTACCGATTTTGACTCCTAGCAGTGGTCGGTTGGAGTATGAGCGGTACACCTCATCTCCTCATAGCATAAGTGTGATTGTAAAATGTAATCAGCCGTATAGCATGTTTGCTTAAGGATTGAATACGGAGATTCATTGGCTGATGTTGCATTCCTTTTTGCATTCCTTAGTGGATAAATGTTAATTATGTTTCTTTATATTCTCTATAAGGTAGATAGATGAATTACTTATCTACCATGGGTAGATGCAGTGACCTCCTTGAGAATGGAGATTATCTTATTCTGTTCTATGATGACTAATTCTGCCTGATAATGTAAAAGTAACCCCTGCTTAGTTTTAATTTAATAAACTGCAATAACAATGTTTTTGGCGGAGAGTTATATCTCTCGCTGGGGCAATTTTCAATTGTCTCACCCCCGTGGGAAACATTTTTAGGTATGCATGGGAGGCAAAGCAGAAATCCTAGAACAAGGAAAGAGCAACAACAACAGCAACAAAAGGGACATCAATAAGATCTCAGGTGGAGATATTGTCTGTCTAGTCATACAGATAGTAGTCCTATGTGTCGTCTCTGTACTCTCAGGTCCTCGGAGTTTTAAATGTATCAATCTGAGTTTTGGCTTAGTGCCTCGAAGTTTTTATACTACCTGTGTATATTTGTTAACAGAGTAGTCAATGTTGTAATCCTTGAATAGGAATGGTACAAGTTGTGTACTTGTGAACCAGGATGAATTTGAAATACTTTGGTTCATGGTTAAAGAGTTTTCCTATGAATGGATCTCTTTGAAAAAGTTTTAATTTTTAGTGATTTTTAGTAATCTACTGTTAGTAATCGGTTCCGCATGTTTTATTTTTGTTAATGGAACTTGTTATCTTAATGATGACGTTTGTCGTTACAATTTAGTGGTATCAGAGCTCTAGGTTCGCTGAGTCTACAGAGACATAGGACTAAGGTGGTAGAGTCTGATCTGGTGTCATCCAGTGCATCTGATAGTGTCTTCTGCTTGTATAAGAGAAGAAGAACTTAAAGATGACTGGGTCACATGAGGAGGTTGCTGCTGAGAACAACAATGTTGCACTAGGAAAAGGTGCATGGGAGCAGGCAAGAGAGAGATAATTGCCTGAGAATTCCCTAGCTGATCCATCTATGATAAGAAAATCCTTCTTTAAGTATTACTGTTGGAGAAATTAGGGCAACAATAATGTATATAGTGGATCAAGTTTTGGCAGTATAACCTAGATTACCAGCCTCATTGATGATGTTTTAGATATCAACAAGATATGTGGTCAACATCTGCAGGTTGAAACAAAAGGAAATGATGAATTTCTGGACTTAAATTAAGTCTGTTCTCAACCTTAGTCTATTGAATCAACCTTTGAGGCAGAGTTAGCCTGAGGCAGTGAATAATTCATGAATTATGACAAGTTAGACAAGATAATGTCATTCAAATATGTCATTTTATGAATTCCTGGATTAACTGAGAAAGGAATTAATTGAACTTTCCTTGATTAGTCATATGAGGACTTATGTTTTGCATGGTAAAACATTACAAATGTTTTATGTTGTTCTTACCTCTATAAGAAAGGATGAGGTACAGAAGAGATGCCTGGACAAAATCCAGGGATGTTAAACCCTATGCTTGTGATAATATGAAAAGAAGGAATATGATAGTACACAAAGTGCATACCACTTAATCTCAGTATCTATATACCCTGGTCAGGTATACAATTATTGATGATAAAGTGAGTATGAAAACTCTTAGATTGTTGTCTTTTTGATTGCTCTGATCAAGCAGTCATTCTGAGACAACCTAATGAGTATCATAAAATCAGAAATATGGAATAGATAAATATGTCATGTCCTAAGCATAATAAAGATCTTTTCCATAATGAGGAGATGATATGTGAAGACTAGATAGTATGATGAATAAAATACATCTGTCTTCCTTTATCTGGGATTTCGGGGACGAAATCCTTATAAGGGGTGGATAATTTGTAACATCCCTGACCTGGGTTATGCTTTAACCCTAGGAGTTTTGATTAAGAAAGATGATTATATGCTTAATCTCATCTTGTGAAAAGTAATTAGGGCTCAAGAGGAACTTATATTTCTTTCTAGTCCTTTTTGAACATTGTTTAAATCAATGTTTGCTTGTTTTGGACTAAAGTGTAAATTACCCAAGTTGAGGGGTTTAAGTGCAAATTGTGCATGATAATATGTTCCTCCTGTGTTGAAGCATCATGAGAGTGAAAATGATGCTGAGGTATGGCTTATGGAAGCCTGAATACCAAGAAAGAGCTGATAAAGCAATGTTTGTGCATGAAAACCTACTTTTGGTGTAATATGCAATTTACCCAAAACCTAGGGTGAAATATGTAATTTATCACTTCAATAAGGTCCCTAATGTTTCTTGGCATCATGTAGAGCAAACAAAATGACAGGGGTACCTCATTTGAATTAAGTTGGAGGAGAGAGAATCTTGATATTAAAATAATCAAGATTTAATCCTAATTGAAACCCTAACTCGATTTAGGGCAAAAATGAATGTATTAATTAAAGGCCCTTCAACCAAAATGTTATTGGTTGAGTTTGAATAACGATAGACGTCTTTTTGCATAGATAAGGCACGAAAATATCTAAAGGAGGTGAAATTCCACTCACCTTATTATAAGGAAAAGAATTTCCACTCAAAAATATATATTGATATTATAATGGATTGAGGTGCTTATTTTCTTTTCCCTTAATCAATGGATAATGGAAGGGAGTTAGGTGGCTTTGAGTTGCTTTTGTACACAATAAAACCAAGGAGGAAGAGGTGGTACTATTTTTGGAATTAATAGACTTTTATAAGAGATTTTCTCTCTCATCAATTTTCTTATAAAAGTTCCTTTTCCAAGCCAAAATAAAGGCTATTTCGGATTCTTTTCTTTTCCCTTGCTTGGAAAACGACCAAGGAGATGTGGAGGAATAGGAGGACGACCCCCAACCTGTTGGTAAGGTTCTTGACCTCCTTTCTCCTTGATTCCATGGTGGAAATCGAAAATAAATTATGGAATTCTTTCTAATTCGATTCCCTCTTCAATTCTAACCATTCCTTTTCACTCAAACCATGAGGACGAGCCTTGGAATGGTGAAAGGATTTGCATCCACCATTGTTGACGTGAGCTTGGAGCTTGGAAGCTCAAATGGAGGTGGGTTTTATAACTTGAACCCTTTTTACATTGTTATTCAACCATTAATCTTGCAATTTCAATGATTCCTTCATTGTCTTGATTAATTGCTGGTTGAGATTGATTAATTCATGAAATATGAAGTTGTTAGAACTTCAAGGACGAAGGTAAATGATTATGACATCATCTTGGATACTTTTCCCAAAGAAACCATGGTCCATACGGTTTTGAGTTTATTGCTCATGCGGTTTCACCAAACCGTTTGAGAGCAAATGGTTTGAAATCGTTTGGGAGCAAATGGTTTCAAAACCGTTTGGTGGAGTTGACCAATGGTTGAACGTTTAGGAATCCTGTTCCAAATTATGTTGGTTGATAACCCTCCAAATTTTATGGGTTAACTCCCAAGGAATCGTGAGTTGAAGGCTAATCAATTAGGCAAACCTAATTGGATTAAGTGCTGATTTTTCAGCTTGATTAATTTAACTTTTTGGGCAAACAGTTCCAAAACCATTTGAGTGAGTTGACCAAGCATTTACCGTTTTAGATTCCTGTTCTTAATTATATTGGTTAATGACTTACCAAATTTTATGGGTTAACATCCAAGTAATAGTGATTTGAAGGCTAGTCAATTAGGCAAACCTAATTGGATTAAGTGCTGATTTTTCAGCTTGATTAATTCAACTTTTTGGGAAAACGGTTTAAAAACCGTTTGAGAGTGTTTACCAAGGGTTGAACGTTTGGGATTCCTGATACTTATTATGTTGGTTAATGACTCACCAAATTTTAGGGGTTAATTCCCAAGGAATCATTAGTTGAAGGCTAATCAATTAGGCAAACCCTAATTGGAATTAGTGCTGAAATTCCAATGAGTTGATTTGAGATTTTGGGTTGACTAGCCCAAACGGTTTCAAAACCGTTTGGGGATCACCCAAATGGTCTCAAGACCTTTTGGGGGTCACCCAAGACCGTTTGAAGGTCTAGGGTCAAATATGGATATGTGTTTGAAGATCCAAAGATGTGGTATGAACCCTAATCGGCTAAGTGCTGATTTTGCAAGTGATTGAGATGATGTTTTGGGTTGATTGGCCCAAGATCACCCAAACGGTTTCAAGACCGTTTGGGGATCACCCAAGACCATTTGGAGGTCTGGGGTTAAGTATAGTTGACCAATTGAAGGTCCAAAGGTACCAAATCATATTGCAATTAAGTGCTGATTTGTTGATCAACTCGATAGACCAATCCTTGATGAAATTTCACTAGAATGCAAGGTTTGGATGAGCCAAACGGTTTCAAGACCGTTTGGAGCTCATCCAAACGGTTTCAAAACCGTTTGGTGGTCACCCAAGACCGGTTGTAGGTCTAGGGTTGAGTATGGTTAGGTGTTTGAAGGTCTAAGGGTACCAAGTTGATTTGCAATCAATTGCTGATTTGATGATCAATCCAATGATCCAAACTTTAATTGGTTGACTTGGATTATGATGTGGACATGGGAAAACGGTCTCAATACCGTTTGGAGGTCATCCAAACGACCTCAAGACCGTTTGGGGTCAGGTCATGCTCAATTTGGATGATGGTTCAATGTTTTCAATGTAACTAATCTTGCATTGATTAATGTTGAAGGATCAACGATTCCAAACCCTAATTCAATTGATTCAAACCCTAATTGATGATCAATTGAGGGTCAATTGAGGGTCAAATCAGTTGAAGGTTGACCTATTAAACTCATTTGAAGTATGAGTATAGGTCCAATTGATGATTGGTTCCATGAATTCAATGATTGAAGGAATCAACATTAGAAACCCTAATTCAATTGGATACCCTATGTAATGGAGGTCCAATGTGATTGAATCTCTTGAGAATCAAGATGATGAATGATCCATTGATCCAATGATGATTAGTGATGATAATCAATGAAGGTACAAAGGTTGAAACCCTAATAGTACCTAAGTGATTAGTGCCAATTAAGGGATGAACCCTAATTGCTTATAGGGTCAATAACTTGGTACACTATGTTAATCATAGTTGTATGTACTTGATTGAAGGGTTGATATGACCTAATTAAGTTGAGATGATGATAGCATGAATTCATATGAGAATATGATTCATGTGGCGATTAAGGGTATGATCCTTAAGTAGAGAGATCATGAAACCCTAATCATGAACATAAACCCTAATCGACAGGGTTATTGAGTTCGAACCCTAGTTGAGGGTGTATCCTTGTGAACCCTGGTTGAGGGTGTAACCTTGTGAAACCTGGTTGAGGGTGTATCCTTGTGAACCCTGGTTGAGGGTGTAACCTTGTGAAACCCTGGTTGAGGGTGTATCCTTATGAAACCCTGGTTGAGGGTGTAACCTTATGGAACCCGAGTTGAGGGTGTATCATTGTGAACCTTGGTTGAGGGTGTAACCTTGTGAAACCCTAGTTGAGGGTGTATCCTTATGAAACCCTGGTTGAGGGTGTATCCTTATGGAACCCTATTTGAGGGTGTATCATTGTGAACCCTGGTTGAGGGTGTAACCTTGTGAAACCCTAGTTGAGGGTGTATCCTTATGGAACCCTAGTTGAGGGTGTATCCTTATGAAACCCTGGTTGAGGGTGTATCCTTGTGATTGTTTATAGGCAACTTTATAATAAAGCCATGCCTTAAACTAAGATAAGTCCATATCATGTAAGATAGTTGGACAATTCTAATGTGTGGCCTATGCATTATATGCTAAGGGTGAGTATTTGGTGATGGAATGTATTAAGAGGGGAAATACCTTAATACAAGATAAAGTTGGTTAACTCAAGAGGGTCTAAATTAATGAGAAATGGGGAACCCTAACCCTAATTTGGGAAAAGGGAATGATAAGCCATGTTTGATAGTGAACCCTAATTCCTGGTTAAGGAATGATGGTGTTACTATTGTATCAAATGATGTGATGAATATCTTGTAGGAATGTTATCATGCCTAATAACCATGCAGGTATGATGAGCTGATGAACACAACTAGGTTTGAGCTGTGACATTTATTTAATAAATGTTGATTGGCCTTTTGTGCCTTGATGTTGTTGTTTCTTAAATAAAAGTAGCAATGTACATGGATTTTATGATCCATGTGAATAAGTTGTTGCCTAGTGAAAGGTGACAAGATGTGAATGGCCTTGTGAGCCATGTGAATAAGTTGTTGCCTAGTGAGAGGTGACAAGATGTGAATGGCCTTATGAGCCATGTGAATAAGTTGTTGCCTAGTGGGAGGTGACAAGATGTGAATGGCCTTGTGAGCCATGTGAATAAGTTGTTTCCTAGTGAGAGGTGACAAGATGTGAATGGCCTTGTGAGCCATGTGAATAAGTTGTTGCCTAGTGAAAGGTGACAAGATGTGAATGGCCTTGTGAGCCATGTGTGATGCTTGGGTAACAAGTATCATGTATACCTTGGTCAGATGACCTAAAGGTGATAGTTACCTAATAAGTGGTAACAATGCTCAGTGTTGAGCTATGGGTTTAAACACCCATGACCATATGATTATGGTGTTGAGATTGTGAAGTAATTTCTAAAAATAAGTACATGTTTCTTTGTAGCATTTTTGTTAATAAGTTATGTTTGAGAACTTGACTGATGCTAAAAGAATATGAGAATTTACTTAATAAATCAAGTGAAATCTATTCATGTAGTGCTCTGACCATAGATCCATCATCGTCAGGAATAGGTGATGGTGAAACAGGTTGCTCCGCGGCATGTCCTGGATTTTGCATATTTTTGAATATGCGGGGGTAAATGGGCGAAAACATCCTTATGTCCTCTTGAAGAGAGTGTTGGAAGGTAAACAAGAAACCTCTCAATCCTTCATGAATATGTCAGGATGGATGTATCACGAATCTCCCAATGATTGGGTTAGATGGTGTACACATCTCCCAATGATACTTAATGTCGGATCGAGGAGATAAACAAGAAATCTCTCGATTGGCGATGAGAGTGCAGTTGACGCTGTAACTCTGTAGAGAAGGTGCCAGTATACCCTGGCTAGCTAGTTAGCAGAGACACAAGATGTCATGCATGTGGTCTCGCACTGACTGAGACGGATGAGGTCTTGGAGTCCAGCTCTTCCATTGACCTATGTATGGTACCGATTTCGACTCCTAGCAGTGGTCGGTTGGAGTACGAGCGGTATACCTCATCTCCTCAGAGCATAAGTGTGATTGTAAAATGTAATCACCCGTATAGCATGTTTGCTTAAGGATTGAATACGGAGATTCATTGGCTGATGTTGCATTTCTTTGTGCATTCCTTAGTGGATAAATGTTAATTATGTTTCTTTATATTCTCTACAAGGTAGACAAATGAATTACTTATCTACCATGGGTAGATGCAATGACCTCCTTGAGAATGGAGATTATCTTATTCTATTCTATGATGAATAATTCTCCCTGATAATGTAAAAGTAACTCCTGCTCAGTTTTAATTTAATAAACTGCAATAACAATGTTTTTGGCGGAGAGTTATATCTCTCGCTGGGGCAAATTTCAATTGTCTCACCCCCATGGGAAACATTTTTAGGTATGCATGGGAGGCAAAGAAGAAATCCTAGAACAAGGAAAGAGCAACAACAACAACAACAGAAGGGACAACAATAAGATCTCAGGTGGAGATTTTGTCTGTCTAGTCATACAGATAGTAGTCCTATGTGTCGTCTCTGTACTCTCAGGTCCTCGGAGTTTTAAATGTATCAATTTGAGTTTTGGCTTAGTGCCTCGAAGTTTTTATACTACCTGTGTATATTTGTTAACAGAGTAGTCAATGTTGTAATCCTTGAATAGGAATGGTACAAGTTCTGTACTTGTGAACCAGGATGAATTTGAAATACTTTGGTTCATGGTTAAAGAGTTTTCCTATGAATGGATCTCTTTGAAAAAGTTTTAATTTTTAGTGATTTTTGGTAATCCGCTGTTAGTAATCAGTTCCACATGTTTTATTTTTGTTAATGGAACTTGTTATCTTAATGATGACGTTTGTCGTTACAAAAAGTATATGACAAAAAAAATGAAATGCACAGTTTCAAAAAACCTAACAGGCAATCTGAGGAAGAAGTTCTGGATGTTCAGTTGTTAGTTGTTATACTTAGTTTAGAAAAAGTATATGTTAGTTTACTAGTTGTGCCAGCCCAAAGACCACCAATTCATTGCAGAAAGACAAACTCTAAGAGATAATTGACATGTGTAGTATAGCAAAATGTGTAACTATTGTAAGTTGTTACTATTATATAAGAATATATGCTTGCTTGTTAATGACCTAACAGGGTGATTCTGATCAATTCTTTAAATGAGGTATTTGATAGAGAGCATCAATTCTGATCAATTCTAGGTTGAGATGCAATTGACCCTAATAGTAGTTGAAGGAGACTTGTGCTATTTGATAGAGAGCATCATCTTCACATGATATAAAGAAGGTAATCCATGGTCATTTTATTTAAATGAGGTATGATTTTCTGAGCTCCTTGTATCAATTTTCCTACATCATAAGTAACGAAAGGTCTACATATCAATTGTATCCATGATTTTCTCAGTTCCTTGTATCAATGTTACCTTCCCCATTTGTAGATTTGGTACCTTTCTTTATTTGTCCTGGCACAAAACCTACTCTAGAAATGCCTAGAATGGCTTCAGAACGCTTTCCAAAATACCTTCTACTTTATTCATCATTTCTTGCACAATTTTTAAGGTTTTCAGTTTTACCTTCTCTGTTGGCTCGTTATCAAGTTTTGATGGTCTTCAGGTTATTTCTTTAGCTGAGCCTTTTCTCTACAGAGCTTCAGGCTTCTTTGAGAATGTCTTGATGCCCATCTCTTTGAGCTCCTTCTTTAGAGAATTTGGTTACCTAGCAATGATGTTCTTGTTTTATTATACTTTTCTTTTGGGTTCTTTAATGGTTACTTTTCTGCTCAGGCTTGAGTGGAGTAGGATTGGCTATACTTGATGCTTGTATCACTGCTGATAGCGATGCTATACTATATGGAGCTACATGTGTAATAAAGTTCCTAAGACCCAACTCCAAAGTAAGTTTGAAATCCATCTCTACTATTAAATTGGCTAATAAAATTATCTGAACAAATAAGCTGCTGTTATATAGTTTTTTTTCTAAAATTAGATTAACACAACCATATCTTGTGAATCTTTAGATATCTGATTCTTTGACTGTCTGAAATCCATGATATATCCATGAAGTTTCTAATAAAATCTAAGAATTATGACAATTTCATCCATAAATATGTATGATTCAGATTGATAAATGGTTTGTCCAATATCAATACCCCATATGTTTGCATTTGCATCCCCCTTTCTGATTCATTGAGATAAAGAGGTACAAGTGACAAGTAGAAGTTGCTCATAAGCCAAAGTATATACCAAATGAGCTGAAGCTTGCAAGATAAAGTGTAACCGAATATATAGTTTCTATGAATAACCTCTGGTATAGCAGTACCCAAAATATCATTATGCTGAGTAAGCAGATGAGACAAATATTTTTCAATGGGAACTTGATTGACGAAACAAAAAGGTTGATTGACATGTGCATATATGGATTTCATTTACAGAGGTAGTTAACAAGTACAAAAGGAGAATACCCTTACCAAATTAAGAATGGCCACCTTGTCAATAGTGAATTGCCACAATTTGTCATGGACTCGTATGAAGAGTGCAGATATCCTCCACGTTTGTTCTTGCTTGATAAGTAATCAAATTTTCCTATGTCTTCTAGGTTTTACTTAATTTTTATGTTATTCTAGTAAAAGAGTTGTTATCCTTCCAGATTTGATACTTCTGGTCCTGGGTCTTCTTTGAAAATATATTTAGATCCCTCCTACTTCAGAAGATTTTGGTCCAACTCTTAGATAAGTGGAACTGAGAAAGTTGCAAGAAAAAGGAAAGCTCTAAACAGACACAAGGTTAGCTCTAAATAGACACAACTTTAAGTTCATCTTATATTTAACAAATATTGCTCCAAAGTATTATATCTTATCATCTTTTTTCCAATTTTCTCTGGTTGGTCTATCACAATCAGGTAGTAAGCTTTGTTTATATCATATTAATGATAAATATAGTAACTATTAAGCCAAACATTTATCTCTCTATTTTATTCACCCATAGCTATTAATATTTTATGATGCATTTTCTGTCTTTTTGATCGAAATATTCCTTTAATGTTATATTGGTGTTTGAAGGAAGTTTTATTGGATTGTCCTTGTAAATAGAAGATTGCATAACTAGGTGTAGGGAGGTTAGTTTCAGGATGATAATCCGTCATTGAGATTGGTAATTGGCATAATAGAAGTAGTTTTATAGGCATGCATAATTCCTGGTGGCTACTGCATTTCAGAAGCTGATCCGTTACTGACATGGAATGTCTGAATCTAATATTGTTGGTTGCAGCATATCATGGAAGTTAGTCAAGAGAACCCCAACAAGATTGGTTTGCAGAAGATCAATTGACGGGAATGGGACTGATATGTGAATGAAAAAGATGACTGATCTTGATTCTCTGCTATTTTTGATTCTTGAACTGGAAGGTGAGAGTAGGGAGAAGGGGGTTGTGCCTAAAGATGCATTTCCTTCGAAATTTTTCCCTCTCAAACTAAAATCAAATCCATATAATCACCTTTTCTTACCAAAGATATGGTCTGTTTATTCATTAAAAAATCAAATCTAATGACTAAAGTAACTAATTTACAGATCTTATAGATCAAGTATACTGTATTTAAATATATGCAAATAGTTTGTCTTACTGGTCTCTTATATCTGGTTGCAGGTGGCTGCCAAGAAGCTAACCCTGAAAAATGTCAGTGACCATATCACTGATGTTATATGTAAAAGAGTTGAAACCGGATACAACTATGGTGTCATACTGATACCAGAAGGTTTGATTGATTTTACTCCCGAGGTATATTATAATCTCCTGTAGGGGGTATTAAGTTTACACACTTGAAATAATTTGCAACATATTCGTATGTAGAGTCAAGTTTATAATTCTTTAACTAAAGAAAACACCATGGGTGCATGGATTCCTAATGGACAATACCTATCTCAATCATGTATACTTGTGTATCTTCCTGTGTATAATCCTGACATGGTTTTCTAGGTACAAACGCTGATTGCGGAATTAAATGAGATTCTTTCCCATGATGTTGTTGATGAGGCTGGGCAATGGAAAAGTAAATTGAAGGAGTAGTCTCGCTTGCTTTTTGACTTTTTACCTCAAGCAATACAGGAGCAGTTATTGTTGGAAAGAGATCCTCATGGGAATTTGCAGGTGTTGTATTTGGTTTATACTTCTTCATGTTTGCTCTTGTTTTCTTGTATACTTTGAACTTATTTGAATCTCTTGCCCTATATTACTGGGCAGGTTGCCAAAATTGAAACTGAGAAGATGCTCATCTCTATGGTGGAAACTGAGTTGGAGAAAAGAAAATAGGAAGGAAAGTACAAAGGGTAGTTCAAGGGACAGTCTCACTTCTTTGGGTAGTTAGCTAACACACCTCCACCTATTTTCATGATTTCCATGACATGAACTAATTATGATTTCCTGTACCATTCAGATATGAAGGGCGATGTGGTTTTCCCACAAACTTTGATTCCTGTTATTGCTACACTCTTGGCTTTGCAGCAGCTGCCCTTCTCCAATCCGGGTAGACTGGGTTAATTGCATCTGTAAGAACTTGACCTATTTATGAATTTTCCACTTTAATGCCAACTTAGTTGCTGCATCAACGTGCAACAATCGTTTTTTTAGTTGCATTTAGTCTGATATTTGAGAAATGACCCATTGAATATCTTATTTTGCCAAGGTGGAAGAGAAGAAGGAAGAACCTATTGAGGAATCTGATGACCATATGGCTGTAATGCTATCACTGCAGCTGAGAAGAAGGATGAACCTTCATTGCAGTGTAGCTGGTCTACTCCTATAGAAGCTCACAACTACTTAGAATGCTAGAATGGAGCTGTATGTTTTTGTAAGAAAATGAGTTTGTATTCCTTTGGGGGGTCTCCAAGTGCAAAATGAGTTGTTATCCAGTTAGTGTTCATGTCTACAATATGTACCATATATAGTCATATGTGATGCTGTTGTATTCAATACAAGGGGCAAGGTAATATGTCCTCCCCATGTAATTGTCATTTGATTATAAATAAAAAAGTTCAATACTTCTGGAATGTGTTCAGCTTCAATTGGCATTCAATTAGAAAACTTGATCATGAACTACAAATTGACTGACTAAAATCCATAAAAAATTAGTAAAGCAGAACTAGTATGTCATTAGTGGCTTTTTTCATAAGCCACTACATTCAATCAAAACCGTTTTATACAAAAACATTATACAAAACAGTGGCAATTGTATAAAAGCCAAATGATGGATAGTGGCTTTTCTATAAATGCCAAATGATGGTTTAGTGGCCTTTATGTGGCATTTATTCGAAGCCACTAAAGACAAACATTTAGTGGATTTTACAACTTAAGCCACTATCTTCCTAGTGGCATTGGTGTTAGAGGAATTTTTTAAAATGTCAACAAATGCCGCTAAACCTGTTTACTGGATTTTTTCAGTGGCATTTCTGAAAGGCCACTAATGGGTATTTTTGTTGTAGTGCCTTCTATAGGAAAAGATGAATTGTCCCCAACATTGCAACCGTTGCTATATCTATCTATGTTAGAATATTAGAAGGATGAATTGTCCATAACATGACAACATGGATGATAAATTTTGTGTAAGATTCATGTTCATTTAATACTTATGACATTTATAATATACATGACACTGCCTATGTGAGTGGGGGTATATAATTTCTTATTTTTTATTCATACATGATTCATTTGTTGCAAGTATGTTACTATATGTGGTTTAAATTCTTAGTTTCTTCCTTTAAATTCACACTATGAGTAAAGTCATGCAATAGTTGATCCTTATAGATGATGAATCAATGGCACATGCAATTTTTGCTTTTTTTCTTTAATTCTATAAATGGTTTATTTGGAAGTAGTAAAGGATCCACCCATACTATTGATGAGTAAAGAAATAAAAAATGACACTTAGTAAGTTAGATTGCTAAGAAAGGTTATAGAAAAAATAGTTACAAAGCAACAATGGTGATATAATAGAAAATGACTCTTTCCTAAACTTTGTGTTTTACACTTAGTTTTTGGACCCTCTAATTTTCATTCTATTAAAAAAATATTGTATTTCCTTTCAATTAATGTAATGGTATATGATTACCATGATAATGAATGATAGTTTATATGTATTGCAAGGAATGATAATTTTTATGTATTGCAAGGAGTCTCCTATAATTACTAAGGTTTTGAGATGTTAGTTTTCAATAAGAATACAAATGACTTTTTTTGTAAAGTGAACTTGAAAACTGGAAAAATAACACATACCCAATGTTGTGGGAAAGTTTTAACCCAGGTTTATAATTACTATTAAATGATTGATAGTATATATATAATGTAAAGAGTCTTCTGCAATTGCTAGGATTTTGAGGAGTTAACTTTAGATAAGAATATGAAGGACTTTTCTGTGAAGAGATCTTAAAAATTGGAAAACTATACATACACAATGTAGATGGAGCAATTTAAACCTAGGTTGTCAGTCTATACTTACATACAGATAGCGCCCCACAACCACTAAGGCAACACATGACTTGTGTTAATTGTTAGTTGTGTTCAATAGTTAACCCAATATTCAACTGAGGTACTTCTATATATTATATACTTCTTTTTTATTTTTAGAGGTTAGGGCCTCTTTTGGGGCCCCTTTAGTTCCACCACTGAAGGCATTTTGATATAACAAATTAGACATCTGCACTGATGAAAGATCATCCTTTGCAAATTTAGACACCACCAAGATTAAGGATCTATAGTAAGGTTGACTATGAATTTATAATTTCTATTTCATTGGCAAGAAAAATAAAAAAAGAAAATATGTGCTTTGTCATGCATGAAATATTTTTTTCCATAACCTAAAAGTGAGGAAGAATATACCATAATGGATTTCTTCCTTTGTTTCGCATGCTTGATGCCTCATTTGTAGCTATCAAATAAATGCCAACATTGTGATTTCTAGAAGACAAAATCTTTATCGTCTTAACTCTAAAAGATACAAGATATACATGACTAATATAAACACTCATACATCATGACATAAGGAACTATGGAATCTATATATCAAACATGACTCTATTTAGACAAGTTTGGCATCTATATATTCTTTTCTAGAGGTAGGAGATGTTTGATGAGAAAGAACTTCCAATATATATTAAAGTAGAACATATGGTTCTCTAGGCTCCTCTAAGGACCAATTTAGTTGGACGATATAGGAAGACACACAGTAGCATGTACGTGAACTTTTCTATTTGGTTGGGAACGACCGAACATGATGTAGAAACAAACCACACGAAACCTTTCTATCCCGTGTAAAACATGGAAAATTGATTGCGAGAAAACTGGGCACAACTCTATTTCCATCTTCCAAGCTGCCGAATCCCCCCCACATAGTATTGTCTTTCCCACACTTCATTCTAGCAATCCACTGGTTGGATCTCAGGAACACAACAACAAACATTTCACTGCACAAACTGCTTCGCACCCAACAAAAACAAATGGACGAAAAGACTTAGAATTCATTCTTGCCAGATACACGAAAACTTAGTTAATTTTTGTCAATTTTCATTTCTTATTTTGGAAAATAATAATGAAAATGAACTGTAAAAAAAAATTAACCCTAACATAATATCATACACTTGTTTTGACTAGTCTATAAATCATATATGTATTGTAAGGAATGATAATTTATATGTTGTAACATCCCTGACCTGGGTTATGGCTTAACCCTAGAAGTTTTTCTTAAGTTACTTACAAACTTGTTGTAATCTTTTGAAAAGAAATTAAGACTCTTGTGAAGTTATTTTCAAGTTTGAGCTTATTTGCAAACTATTTGTGCATTATATGATAATCTGAGTGTAAAGTACAATTTACCCAAGAAGAGGGGTTACATTGCAAATGTCACATGTTGAAAGTACCCTAAGTGTATTAACATCATAAGAAAGAGAATGATGCTAAGTGGTGGCTTGAGGAAAGCTTAAATTCAAAGTGAGAACTTGTTTGCATAATACTAAGTGCTTTGTGCACCAATTATGGTACAAATTGTAATGTAGGGTTGATGTGTAAATTACCACTTCTAGATTGTCTTTACTCCTTTCTAGTAGCATCTAGAGGAGAGAGAAAGGAGGATACACTATTTTTTGATCATCCTAGAGTGATATAACTCTTGATGATGAAAAGATAAAGAAATGTATAGTTAAAAGCTTTATATGAACCATATCAAGTTGTAGACTTGAAGTAGGAGTCCCTATCGGCTAAGGAGCCATAAAGGGGAGACTCCTATCAGTTTTTTGAGTCTTGTCTTTGCCCATGACGGGATAGACACTTCAAATAAAGTCATATGTATCACCTTGCAACTTTTCTTTAGAAAAGATAGTGTTGAATATAATAATATAGTGAGTGGAAGAGAACTTGCCCTAGAAGATAACTAAGGAGCCCGACCCTTATTCTTTACATTTTCCTTGAGCTTTTATTTTTGCTTGGAAAGATAAAGATAGGATGAATGCAAATACATGTGTCAACCATGCATGGCTATGTGGCACTTAGTAGCTTAAGCTAATGACACCTCTTACACTCCTTTTCACAAAACCCCAAGTATAAATACTCCTCTCTTCACCTATTAGTAGAATTTTCAAAATCTTGTTACCATATTTCCCTTACATATCATGCATACCACTCTTGTATAGTTCATGAGTGAGGAGAGTTGAGTGGAATAGTTTGGTATTGGCCAAGGACAAGGGATATCGGCCAAGTAGGGGATATCAACCTAGCAAGGTGCTATCGGCCATCGGCCACAAGGAAGGAAGATATCGTGCAAAAGCTAAGGAACTCAAGTCTTGGATCTTGGAGAATCTCATCTTCAACCTTGGGAACTTGAAGAGTTGGAGCTTGGAAGTTGCTTTAGAGGTGGGTTATATAACTTGAACCCATCTATGTTATTATCCATTTTTCAATATTGTTGAACTTGTTGAATTACTTTTGATTTTAGATTCCTTTGATTAATTGATATATCTATGAGTTCCAATAAGTAGACAGGATTGTTGTCCATGGTTTAGAATAGAAAGATAAAGGTCTTAAGGTTTATGATGATGACATCATCATGGTACAACC
This sequence comes from Alisma plantago-aquatica, assembly GCA_963693085.1. Lineage (NCBI taxonomy): Eukaryota > Viridiplantae > Streptophyta > Magnoliopsida > Alismatales > Alismataceae > Alisma > Alisma plantago-aquatica. The sequence continues at coordinate 1,195,630,486 of OY856409.1, forward strand.
CGATATGGGTTGAAGTACCTTGAAATCTGATATGGAACCCAAGATGGTGGTTCACTCGATATAGAAGTGGGTGACACCTCATACACGATATGAGGCATGTCCTATGGATGATATGGAAGGTACCTACTAGAAACTTATACACGATACAAGGTTAAGATTTATCTTTTACATGATATGTACCCTTAACCATTATGAAGAATAAAACCCTAGATGAAGAAGTGGAAAACCGACATGCCTTTAAAACCTGACATACCCTTAATACTTTGTGATGGGTTGAAGAGCAACTAGGTATCTAGCTTGTCGTGTAACTATAATGATAGAACTGATCCTTGAAAGAATAAAAAGGTTATGAGCTTAAGGGTTTATCTAACATAGGTAACCCAATATGATACCCAACATGCAAACCGATATGGCAATCCAATATAGGAACTCGATATGACAATCCAAGATGGGAAACCGATACGGCAATCCAAGATAGGAAACTGATATGGTATTATCTATATACCACTTAAATGATACATGATAAGGCAATATACTATATTCCCGATATGGTGCACACCATGTGCATGATATGGCAGTAGGTATATTTCTATGCCCGATATGAGGTCAAGAATTTAACTCATACAGGATGTGAGGTTGACTTCAGATGATAAGAGCTAGGTGATAGCTAACCCGATATGATTACACGATATGGTGTTAGGGGATACACCCTAAACCCGACATGATGATGTGGTTTTACCACATGACTAATATGGATACATGATATGATGACATGTGCATCTTCAAGCACGACATGGTAACATTATATACCATGATACCCAATATGGTAGGCATGCTCTAATTCTATAGATTTGTCTAAGTGATGTATGTTGTATGATTAATGCAACATTGAGATACAATGAGTTTAATTCAATTAAATAATGGGGAGAAAATAGACCTTAAGCGGTGAATTAAGTAACCAACATCCTAGTGAGGATGAGAGAGAAACTAAGATTGGAAAGTTAATTATGCAATATGTATATGTTGATACTCCCAAGTAGAATGGAGAATGAATTAGGGCTTAACCTTTTGTAATGAAATCTTGAAACCCTAATCAGTTGATAAAAGGGAATTCTAACCCTAATTCAATGGGGAGAATGTGTTCTTTAGCATTACATGGTAATGACATGTATGTGAGATTTCTTTTATCACGAAATTTTAATCATGCAGGTATCATAAGGTAATGAGCATAGCTAAGTAAGAGCTATGATGTTTATATGATATAGATTTAATGAGCTATGTGAACTATGTGAATCAATACCTTGGTCTGATGACCTAGAGGTAATGGTTATCTGCTAAATGGTGACAATACTCAGTGATAAACTAAGGGTTTGAATGCCCAAGCATGATGATGATAAGAGATTGAGATTCTAAGTGATATATGTGTTCCAGAGAATATGAAAGTATTTCATAAACATATTTATGCCTTTCTTTGTAGCATATGATATAATTTTTGTTTGAAACTTGATTGATGCTAAAAGGTATTGTAATGCACTTAATTAAGCAAGTTAAATATTATCATGTAGTTGCCCAGACCATAGATCCATTCAGTGTCAGCATTTGCTGAATGGTGAAATGAGTTTTACTCTATATGCATATTTTTGAATATGTACTTATTATATTAGGGTGCTTAGTGGACTCCCCAAATTAAATGAGGGTGCGTAGTGGACTCCCCAAATACACCAAGTTGCTCAGCGAACTTGCTGATGAAACTAAACCAGGATTGCTCAATGGTCTTCCTGATGACAAATAATCTGGGAAAGCTTAGTGGTCTTCTCCCAAAGAGAGTACATGCTATAGCTGTAACTCTATAGAGAAGATTCCGCTATACCCCGACATAGCTAATTGCAGTAGACACAAGATGTCCTGCCAGTTATCTCATACTGACCGAGACAAGTGAGGTCTTGACAGTCGGCTCTGCCACTAACCTTGTATGGTACCGATTTTGACTTACTAGTGGTCGGTTGGAGTATGAGTGGTATACCTCATCTCCTCTGGGCATAAGTGTGAATGTGAATCTGTAATAAGACATGAAGCGTATTTTCTTAAGGATCGAATACAGAAAACATTGGTTGATGCTTCAATACTTTTATACATCTCAGTAGATATATGTTATACATGTTCTTCATATTACTTTTTAAAGCAAATATACCTGCTAGTTGTATAAAGTATCCTCTATTCAGTTTTATACTATTTCCTATAATAATAAAATTGTTGGCAGAGAGTTATATCTCTCGCTGGGACAATAGTCTCACCCCGTGGGATCCACAATTTTTAGGTGGACACGGACGAGGGCATAGGAACCAGACTGCAGAGGATGGATCACATTAATAGGGACAATAGTAGTAGCTCAAGTTGAGTATGCTGTATGTCGTATCTTGTAGATAGAAGTCCTATGTGTCGTCTCTGTACTCTCATGTCCTTGGGAGATAGTTCTCAGTGTTTTTTATGAATGACTTGAGATTTTGGTTTGTTTTTCCTTGAGTTTTATGTTGCTGGGAATATGATAAGTAAAGCAACTAGTACTTGTTATCCTTGAGAAGAGACGGTACAATGTATGTACATTATGAATCACATGTATATAAAGTTTTACTTCTTTTGTAAGAGTCTTCCTGGAGAGGGATCTATGTGCAAAATGGTTTTAATTCTTAGTGATTTTTGTTAAATCTGATGCTTATGGTTATTCCGTGATTATTACTGGTGATGGCTTGATTTGTAATCAGGTCATCACAAAGTTTTGGTATCATAGCCTAAGGTTCGATGAGTCTACAGAGACATAGGATTAAGTTTGTTGAGTATGTTCTAATGTCCTCCAGTATAGCTTACAGTGACTTCTCCTCGTACAGGAGAAGAATTAAAATTGAAGATGGCTAGAGCACACGAAGAACATACTGCTGAGAGCAGTGTTGCTGCACCAGGAGGTGGTGCAAGGGACCAGGCTAGAGAAGAACATGTGCCTAAGAATCCCCAGCTTGACCAAGCTCTGTTAGAAAACCCAACTTTTCATGCTCTTTTTGGACAGATCATGAATACGATGACACATATGGCTGACTGGATACCAACACCAACCCCTAGGATACCAGTTTCCAGTGAGGGACATGGATCTGGTAAGACCTTTGAATGGTTGCGTTGGGTAGGAGCCACTGAATATGCTAGAACAACTGACCCAACAGATGCAGATTCATGGCTTAATGAGATAGAGAAAGCCTTTAGAATCCTTGATATTCTAGAAGCTGATAAGGTTAAGCATGCTGTATACCTTCTGAAAGGAAGCGCTGGCTATTGGTGGGCCATTGAAGAACAGAAAAGACCTGGTGTTGAGATCGGGTGGCAGGAATTTTGATAAGAGTTTTCCAGTAAATAATTTCCTAAGACTTATCTTGATGAGAAGATCTCACAGTTTGAGCGGATTAGATATGGACTGATGAAGGTTAGTGAGTGTGAAGCTAAGTTTATGGAGCTTCTGCGGTTTTGTCCGCACACGACTACCACAGATGAGGAGAGAATTTGACGTTTTGAGAATGACCTGAATGCTGAATTAACCACATCTGTATCTGCTCTAGAGAATAGAGAGAGGTTTCTACCTTTGTGTATTCAGTTAAGCGGATAGAGAGGTCCATGACTGAGAAACAAGAGGTGAACAATAGGAAAGTACCAGCACAGTTTCAGGGTCAGAGGTTTGGTAGTTTTAAGAAACCAAGGTTTACTACACCAGTAGAACCACAGAGGTTTAGCGCTCAGACATAGTGGACGTCCAACCGAGGTAGAGGCTATAGTTTTCCACCAAGTGGAGCCCATAGCTCAGCATCAATGTCAGTGATAGGAAGGCCTAGGTCACAATTGGAGGACAGAGTCTGCTACAGGTGTAGACAGACAGGACATGTGATAAAGGATTGTCTAGTTAGAGATGTGGGAGTAACCCAACCATCGAGGTAGAGTCAACAAGGCTCTTAGAGACAACAGTTTAGTAGTGGCACTCGAGGACGTGGACAAGCGTCCCAAGTAGGATCATCTACACCAGCCAACAGAGTATGAGATCGGCAACAGGCAACGATGAGATTCTATGCTATGAATCAGCTGGAGGCAGTAATTAAACCACGAGTTGTGACAGGTCAGATGGAATTATTTCATTCTGATATGTCTTCATCTTATTTTGTATCTATTTTGATTGATCTGGGTGCTACACATTCCTTTATCACTCAAGAAGTGATTCATGACTGTAATATGACTGTCAATCCTAGAATGGATAATTTGTTATTAGAAACTCCGTTAGTCAGATCTGTAGTGTTGCGGGAGGTATGCACTCCCTATGTTCTTTCTTTCTTAGAACACAACATTCAGTTGGACCTCATACCACTTGAAATGCACGAGTTTGATGTAAATCTCAGGATGGATACCCTAGAGAAGTATAAGGTTGTCTTGGATTGTGGTTCTAAGCAAGCTATGCTCACACATAGTGATAAGACATGGGTCTTTCAGGGGGATAGAAAGATTCTTCCAACATGTCTAGTATTAGCAATGGTAGAAGAGAGGTTGATGCGACAAGGATGCTTCACATTCTTGGCACACGTGGTAGATAACAGAGCAGAGAGTCCTAGTCTTTCTGAAGTTCTTGTTGTTAGGGAATTTGAGGATGTGTTTCCTGAGGAATTTCTAGATATTCCTCCACCCCGAGAGGTTGATTTCGAGATTAATCTAATTCCGAGTATTCAAACCATATCCCAAACACCTTATAGGATGGCGCAAGTAGAGATGGCATAACTCAAGAAACAGTTACAGGAGTTACTTGAGAAGGGTTTCATTCGACCAAGTACTTCACCATGGGGTGCTCCAGTTCTCTTTGTTAAAAAGAAAGATGGGTCTATGAGACTATGCATAGACTATAGACAACTTAACAAGGTGACCATTAAGAACAAATATCCTTTTCCAAGGATAGATGATCTATTTGACCAGTTGCACCGTAAAATAGTGTTCTCTAAGATAGATCTAAGATTAGGATATCAGCAGTTACGTATCAAGGAGAGTGACATACCTAAGTCAACTTTTAGGACAAGATATGGTCATTATGAGTTTGTAGTTATGTCGTTTGGACTAACTAATGCAGCAGCCGCATTCATGGAGTTGACAAATAGAATCTTTCGGCCATTCCTTGATCAGTTTGTAGTGGTTTTCGTAGACAACATCCTGATATACAGTAAAGACAGACAACAACATGAACAACACCTTCGTCAAGCTTTGACTTTGTTGAGACATCACACGTTATATGCTAAGTTTAGCAAGTGCGAATTCTAGTTGTCAGAAGTGTCTTTTCTTAGACACATTATATCTGCTTCAGGTATTTGTGTTGATCTAAGAAAGTAGAGTATGTTGTAGAGTGAGAACAACCCAAGACACCGACTGATATTTGTAGTTTTCTAGGTTTGGCAGGTTACTACAGAAGGTTTATCAAAGACTTCAGTTCTGTAGCATTACCCTTAGCTAAGTTGACCAGGAAGGAAGTTCCTTTTGTCTGGAATGACAAGTGTCAACATTCTTTCTAGTTGTTGAAAGAAAGGTTGACTAGTGCACCTGTGTGGGTTCTACCTAAACAAGGAAAGGGATACGTTGTTTTCTGTGATGCTTCTAATAATGGTCTAGGCTGTGTGTTGATGCAAAGTGATCATGTAGTTTCTTTTGCTTCCCGACAGCTCAAGAAACACGAGGAGAATTATCTGACACATAATCTAGAATTAGTTGCAGTGGTTCACGTGTTGAAAATCTGGAGGCATTATCTGTATGGGGAAACATGTCAGATTTTCACAGATCATAAGAACTTAAAATACATTTTCTCACAACATGAGTTGAATATGAGACAACATCACTGGATGGAGTTAATCAAGGACTACAATTGTACAATTGATTATCATCTAGGGAAAGCCAATGTAGTGGCAGATGCACTTAGTAGAAAATCCTCAAGTCCACCCACAGATAATGAACAATTGAATTCTTTAGTGTGTTGTAAGTGGGATATGATTGTCTCTTTGAGACAAATGAATGTGCAATTAGAAGTATCTTTGTTAGCCAGATTGTTAGCTGAGATGCATGTGAAACCTACACTGAAAGAATATATCAAAGAGGCACAACAGGCTGATACTATGATTCAGCAGATTACGTTAGAGTTGGGCAGTGAGAAATGGGATGGTTTTCATGAGTCAGAGGACGGGATAGTTTGTTACCATGATAGGATGGTAGTACCTGAAGTCAATAACTTAAGAAAATTATTTATGGAGGAAGCTCACTCATCCATGTATGCAATGCATCCAGGGAGCACTAAAATGTATCATAACTTAAAAGATATGTATTGGTGGCCTAGTTTGAAGAAAGATGTAGCTGAGTTCATTATGTAGTGTCTGGTGTGTGAACAAGTTAAAACATAACACCAGAATCCTACAAGAACATTACAACCCCTACCTACACCTCAGTGGAAATGGAATCACGTGACGATGGACTTTGTGGTTGGTCTACATAGAACAACCAAAAGTCATGATTTCATTTAGGTGATAGTTGATAGGTTGACTAAGACAAGACATTTTCTTCCTATCAAAACAACCTATACTGCTAAGAAGCTTGCACAGATCTACATAGATGAGATAGTACGATTGCATGGAGTTCCTGCTACGATTGTGTATGATAAAGGTCCCCAGTTTAGAAGTCATTTTTGGGAACGACTACGGATATGCAGTTGAAGTTTAGTACAACCTTTCACCCTCAGATGGATGGACAGTATGAAAGGACTATAAATACTTTGGAGGACTTTCTTATACCATGCGTTCTTTAGTTTGTGGGAAGTTGGGACTTACATTTGAGCCTAATAGAGTTTTCCTACAACAATAGTTATCAGGCTAGTATTGATATGGCACCATATGAAGCATTATACGGTAGCCGTTGTAGATCTCCATTATGATGGTTTGAAACTGGAGAATACCAACTTCTGGGTCCTGAATTAGTGCAACAAACAACTGAAAAGATTAAAGTTATACAACAAAAGTTGAAGGTTGCACATGATAGACAGAAGTTTTATGCCAATAAATGCCATAGACCTTTAGAATTCCATGTTGGAGACAGAGTGTATTTCAAGGTCTCTCCTTGAAAATGTGTTCTTAGATTTGGGAAGAAGGGTAAGTTAGCTCCTAGATTTATGGGACCTTACCCAGTGACAACACATATAAGAAAGCTAGCTTAAAGGTTGGAATTGCCACCTGAGCTACATAGACTACATCTAGTGTTTCATGTATCTATGCTAAGCAAGTGTCATCCCGATACATGATTGGTGTTGCAACCTGTAGAGGTTGAATTGAATGAAGATATATCCTATGTGGAAGGTCCAATGATGATTCTTGACAGAAGACTCAAGAAGTTGAAGAAGAAAGACATAGTTCTTGTGAAAGTTCTCTGACAACACCGTGGCATTGAAGAAACCACATGGGAGCTAGAGGAAGAGATGAATAGGAAGTACCCTTCTCTTTTCTCTTGAGATTTTGGGGATGAAATCCTTTTTAGGGGTTGATAATTGTAACATCCCTGACCTGGGTTATGGCTTAACCCTAGAGGTTTTGCTTAAGTAAGTTACTTAGAAACTTGTTCTAATCTTTTGAAAAGTAATTAAGACTCTTTATGAAGTTATTTTCAAGTTTGAGCTTATTTGCAAACGATTTATGCATTATATGATAATCTGAGTGTAAAGTGCAATTTACCCAAGAAGAGGGGTTATATTGCAAATGTCACATGTTGAAAGTACCCTAAGTGTTTTAACATCATAAGAAATAGAATGATGCTAAGTGGTGACTTGAGGAAAACCTAAATTCTAAGTGAGAACTCGTTTGAACAATACTAAGTGCTTTGTGCATCAATTTTGGTACAAATTGTAATGTAGGGTTGATGTGTAAGTTACCACTTCGAGATTGTCTCTACTCCTTCATAGTATCATCTAGAGGAGAGAGAAAGGAGGAGATACTATGTTTTGATCATCCTAGAGTGATAGCACTCTTGATGATGAAAAGACCAAGAAATGTAGAGTTAAAAGCTTTATATGAACCATATCAAGTTGTAGACTTGAAGTTGGAGTCCCTATCAGCTAAGGAGCCATAAAGGGGAGACTCCTATCAGTTTGTTGAGTCTTGGCTTTTCCCATGATGGGATAGACACTTCAAAGAAAGTCATATGTATCGCCTTGCAACTTTTCTTTGGAAAAGATAGTGTTGAATATAATAATATAGTGAGTGGAAGAAAACTTGCCCTAGAAGATAACTAAGGAGCCCGACCCTTATCCTTTACATTATCCTTGAGATTTTATTTTTGTATGGCAAGATAAAGATAGGATGCATGCAAATATATGTGTCAACCATGCATGGCTATGTGGCACTTAGTAGCTTAAGGTATTGAAACCTCTTACACTCCTTTTCATAAAACCTCAAGTATAAATACTCTTCTCTTCACCTATTAGTACAATTTTTGAAATCTTGTTACCATCTTTCCCTTACATATCATGCATACCACTCTTGTATTGTGCATGAGTGAGGGGAGTTGAGTGGTAGAGTTTGGTATCGACTAAGGACATGGGATATCGGACAAGTAGGGGATATCAACCTAGCAAGGTGATATCGGCAACAAAGAAGGAAGATATCATGCAAAAGCTAAGGAGCTCAAATTTTGGATCTTGGAGAAGATCATCTTCAACCTTGGGAACTTGAAGAGTTTGAGCTTGGAGCTTGGAAGCTGCTTTAGAGGCGGGTTATATAACTTGAACCCATCTATGTTATTATCCATTTTTCCATATTGTTGAACTTGTTGAATTACTTTTGATTTCAGATTCCTTTGATTAATTGATAGATCTATGAGTTCCAATAAGTATATAGGACTTTTGTCCATGGTTTAGAATAGAAAGACAAAGGTCTTGAGGTTGATGATGATGACATCATCATGGTACAACCCTATATGGGTTGAAGTACCTTGAAATCCGATATGGAACCCAAGATGGCGGTTCACCCGATATAGAAGTGGGTGACACCTCATACACGATATGAGGCATGTGCTATGGATGATATGTAAGGTACCTACTAGCACCTTATACACGATATGAGGTTAAGATTTTATCTTTTACATGATATGGTACCCTTAACCGATATGAAGAATAAAACCCTAGCTGAAGAAGTGGAAAGTTGATATGCCTTTAAAACCCGCCATACCCTTAATACTTTGTGATGGGTTGAAGAGCAACTAGGTATCTAGCTTGTCGTGTAACTATAATGATAGAACTGGTCCTTGAAAGTATAAAAATGTTATGAGCTTAAGGGTTTATCTAACATAGGTAACCTGATATGATACCCAACATGCAAAATGATATGGCAACCCAATATAGGAACCCGATATGACAATCCAAGATGAGAAACTGATATGGCAATCCAAGATAGGAAACTGATATGGCATTATCTATATACCACTTAAACGATACATGATAAGGCAATATACTCTATGCCTGATATTGTGCACACCTTGTGCACGATATGGCAGTTGGTATATTTCTATGCCTGATATGAGGTCAAGAATTTAAATCATACACGATATGAGGTTGAATTCAGATGATAAGAGCTAGGTGATAGCTAACCCGAGATGATTACACGATATGGTGTTAGGGGATACACCCTAAACCCGATATGATGATGTGGTTTTACCACATGACTAATATGGATACATGATATGATGACATGTGCATCTTCAAGCACGATAGGGTAACATTATATACCATGATACCCGATATGGTAGGCATGCTCCAATTCTATAGATTTGTCTAAGTGATGTATGTTGTATGATTAATGTAGCATTGAGATACAATCAGTTTAATTTAATTAAATAATGGGGAGAAAATAGACCTTAAGAGGTGAATTAAGTAACCAACATCCTAGTGAGGATGAGAGAGAAACTAAGATTGGAAAGTTAATTATGCAATATGTATATGTTGATACTCCCAAGAAGAATGGAGAATGAAGTAGGGCTTAATATTTTTTAATGAAATCTTGAAACCCTAATCAGTTGATAAAAGGGAATCATAACCCTAATTCAATGGGGAGAATGTGTTCTTTAGCATTACATGGTAATGATATGCATGTGATATTTCTATTATCATGAAATTTTAATCATGCAGGTATCATAAGGTAATGAGCATAGCTAAGTAAGAGCTATGATGTTTATATGATATAGATTTAATGATCTATGTGAACTATGTGAATCAATACCTTGGTTTGATTACCTAGAGGTAATGGTTATCTACTAAGTGGTGACAGTAATCAATGATGAACTAAGGGTTTGAATATCCAAGCATGATGATCATAAGAGATTGAGATTCTAAGTGATATATGTGTTCCAGAGAATATGAAAGTATTTCATAAACATATTTATACCTTTCTTTGTAGCATCTGATATAAATTTTTTTTGCAACTTGATTGATGCTAAAAGGTACTGTAATGCACTTAATTAAGCAAGTTAAATATTATCATGTAGTTGCCCAGACCATAGATCCATTCAGTGTCAGCATTTGCTGAATGGTGAAATGAGTTTTACTCAATATGCATATTTTTGAATATGTACATATTATATCGGGGTGCTCACTTGACTCCCCAAACTAAATGAGGGTGCTCAGTGGACTTCTAAAATACATCAGGTTGCTTAGTGAACTTCCTGATGAAACTAAACCAGGATCGCTCAGTGGTCTTCCTGATGACAAATAATTCGGGAAAGCATAGTGGTCTTCTCCTGAAGAGAGTACATGCTACAACTGTAACTCTATAGCAAAGATGCCACTATACCCCGTCATAGCTAATTGTAGTAGACACAAGATGTCCTGCCAGTTATCTCGTACTGACTGAGACAAGTGAGGTCTTGACAGCCGGATCTGCCACTGACCTTGTATGGTACCGATTTTGACTTACTAGTGGTTGGTTGGAGTATGAGCGGTATACCTCATCTCCTCTGGGAATAAGTGTGAATGTGAATCTGTAATCAGTCGTATAGCGTATTTGATTAAGGATCAAATATGAAAAACATTAGTTGATGCTTCATTACTTTTATACATCTTAGTAGATAGATGTTATACATGTTCTTCATATTCCTTTTTAAAGCAAATAGATGAGTTATAATTCTGTTATCAATAATTATGCTTTGCACTGCAAATATACCTACTAGTTGTATAAAGTATCCTCTGTTCAGTTTTATACTATTTCCTGTGATAATAATACTGGTAGCAGAGAGTTATATCTCTTGCTGGGACAATAGTTTCACCCCGTGGGATCCACAATTTTTAGGTGGACGCGGACGAGGGCATAGGAACTGGACTACAGAGGAAGGACCACATTAGTAGGGACAACAGTAGTAGCTCTGGTTGAGTACGTTGTACGTCATGTCTTGTAGATAGAAGTCCTATGTATCGCCTCTCTACTCTCAGGTCCTTGAGAGATAGTTCTTAGTGGTTTTTATGAACGACTTGAGATTTTGGTTTATTTTTCATCGAGTTTTTTTGTTGCTGGGAATATGTTAAAGTAAAGCAACTGGTACTTGTTATCCTTGAGAAGAGATGGTACAATGTATGTACATTATGAACCACATGTATATAAAGTTTTGGTTCTTTTGTAAGAGTTTTCCTGGAGAGGGATGTATGTGCAAAATGGTTTTAATTCTTAGTGATTTTTTTTAAATCTACTGCTTATGGTTATTCCAGGATTATTACTGGTGATGGATTGATTTGTAATCGGGTCATCACATATGTATTGCAAGGAATGGTAATTTGTTTGTGTTACAAGGAATGATAATTTACATGTATTATAATGATTACCATTATATTGAATGATAATTTGTATATATTGCAAAGAATGATAATTTATATGTATTGAAAGGAGTCTCATATAATTACTAAGGTTTTGAGGAGTTAGTTTTGAATAAGAATACAAATGAATTTTTTGCAAAGTGAACTTGAAAACTGGAAAAATAACACATACCCAATGTTGTGGGAAAGTTTGAACCAGGGTTTATAATTACTATTACAATGATTGGTAATCTATATATAATGTAAAGAGTCTTCTATAATTACTAGGATTTTGAGGAGTTAAATTTAGATGAGAATATGAAGGACTTTTCTGTGAAGAGATCTTAAAAATTGGAAAACTAATACATACATAGTGCAGATGGAGCAATTTAAACCTAGGTGGACAGTCTAGGCTTACATACAGATAGCACCCCACAACCACTGAGGCATCACATGACTTTCGTTAATTGTTAGTTGTGTTCAATAGTTAACCCAATATTCAACTGAGGTACTTCTATATATTATATACTTCTTTTTACTTTGAGGCCATGGCCTCCTTTGGTGCCCCCTTTAGTTCCGCCACTGAAGGCATTCTGATTTAACAAATTAGATGTCTACACTGATGAAAGATCATCCTTTGCGAATTTGGACACCACTAAGATTAAGGCTCTAGAGTAAGACTGACTATGAATTCGTAATTTCTATTTCATTGTCAAGAAAAAGAAAGAGAACATGTGCTTTCTCATGCATGAAATAATTTTTTCCATAACCTAAAAGTGTGTAAGAATATACCATAATTGATTTCTTCCTTTGTTTCACATGCTTAATGCCTCATTTATGTCTATCAAATAAATACCAACACTATGATTTCTAGAAGACAAAATCTTTTCTTCTTAACTCTAAAAGATACAAGATATACATGACTAATATAAACACTCATACATCATGACATAAGGACCTATGGAATGTTTATATCAAACATGACCCTATTTAGGCAAGTTTGGCATCTATATATTTTTTCCTAGAGGTAGGGGATGTTTGATGAGAAAGAACTGCCAATATATATTAAAGTAGAACATATGGTTCTCTAGGATCCTCTAAGGACCAATTTAGTTGGACGATAGAGGAAGACATGCAGTAGCATGTACATGAACTTTTTCTATTTGGTTGGGAATGACCAAACATGATGCAGAAACAAACCACACAAAACCTTTCTGTCCCGTGTAAAACATGGAAAATTTATTGTGAGAAAACTGGGCGCAACTCTATTTCCATCTTCCAAGCAGCCGAATCCCCCCACATAGTGTTGTATCTCCAACACTTCATTCTAGAAATCCACTGGTTGGATCTCAGAAACACAACAACAAACATTTCACTGCACAAACGGCTTCACGCCCAACAAAAACAATGGACAAAAAGACTTAGAATTCATTCTTGCCAGATACATGACAACATTGTTAATTTTTGTTAATTTTCATTTCTTATTTTGGAAAATAATAGTGAAAATGAACTGCAAAAAAACAAATTAACCCTAACATAGTATCACACACATTTTTTGACGGGTCTATAAATCAAGGGTCAAACCTTTATGTACAATTTTATTATGTCATCACAAACTCCATTATTGGTTGTTCAACATAATTAAGAAATGAACCAGTTTTGTTTAATATCTTTCATTACACATATATGAAGAAAGAAACCATGATTTGGCCTCTAATACAAAGAAACGGTCATTTTTTGTGTGCGATGGATCTAAAAACTACAATGCAAATACATTTAAATTTACCAAACTAGTTTTCACCACTGACGAAAAAAATCTTTATTATCTAGTTTGGATATCTCCAAGACTAAGGCTCCCGAGAAAACAAGAATACATGTGTTTTTCTCATGCAAGAAGTAATTTTTCTCCAAAAGTAAAAGTGTAGATTGATATACTGTCAGTTCCAACTCTCCTAGACATAAATTGTTAGCTTAATAATAAGTTGAGTAATCTACATCGAGACTCAGCTCATATTATCCACAAGAATAAGAAATTTATAGTTGTAGAGGTCATATTCCAAACAAACTCTCATTATTAGGCGCAAGATATCTTTGCTTTTAACAATTAAAATTGGGTTATAAGAAAATATTTTGTTTTCATTAATCTCAGATTAACAATCACAACTAATAAAGACTACATGAATATGCAACCACTAAATTCAAATATCTTGATAGGATTATGAATCTTGGGCCTAGGGTTTCACTTTACACTAAATTTGGTAAAAAAAAGATGGATAACACAACAAAAAATATTATTTAGGGAAGATATAATGATGTACTACCCCTTAAATCTAGTTAAAAGTATTTATTCAGTATAAAATATCACAAGTGCTACTTCCCCATGCCAGATAAATAATTATCTATTTGTCCATAGTAATTATTGTAAGGATAGAGAAAATGAAAATAGAAAGCAATTAAATGTTAAGGAAGAAGTCCTAAGGTTGAAGTAAGGAACACATAAGATCCCAGATACATGCATGCATCTAACGCTCAAACTTGGAATAGTTGGAATTCATCTCGAAGATCCCATTTCAAACCTGGGTGCATGAAACATGGAAGTCTCTATTAGAGCATGTAAAGTAGATGTCCATGTTGAAGAATAACTCCCATGCATTCTTCTCTGACTAGTGGACATCCAAGATCAGCCTAAGGTTACTATCTACTTATCTCTTACTAGGAAAATGCTCACTAATTAAAGATAGCCAACATAAAATAACTAGTACTATATTTATAAATTGGAGAAGGTTTTAACTTCAAAAGTACAATTTCCACTTCATCAAATGGCATGTACATGACTTATAAGGCGTTTAATGGTCAACTAGTCACTTCACTTGCCCATAATCAAGAAACTACATGTAGTGGCAAAGGATGACATGCAATATAGCTTCCGACCATCAATGGTTGTCTTGGAGTGAGATGTCGTGTATGTAAAATACACACCATCTAGTCTTCAAGCTACTCACCTGATATTCTAACATGTGTCATGTGAAACTCTACAACTTTCACTTAAAGATACACAATGTGTAACTTAGTTGTAATGAACCCATTTCATCTTATCTAGCTAATTAGGATTCACTTGAATGATTATATTCTTTACTAGATTGATCATTAATTAAGAATAATTCATGATGGTACTTTATGTACGATCTAATGAAATTGATAGTACATAATAAGCATGGATTGATAATGAATAATTAGGATTTGGAAGTGAAAATCCTACTCGATTGAAATTAGGATCTTGACAGTATATGAAGATGAAAAATGTGACCAAAATAACGGGGAATAAAACTCTTTTAGAATTTTATATGTAGCTTGTGTTTATTTGAAATTTCAATATATACATGTCAATGCATACATTTCAAACTATGCACCTAAAATTTATAACACACTTTGTGTGAAACTCTAAAACTTTGATCATCTCTATTATTCATACATAATATTTAACTCAATTTTAATGACCCAGTTTCGTCTTAGTTAGCTAACTAGGTTTTGCTTGAATGAGTTTATTATTTACTAGATGGATCACCAATTAAGATTAATTAGAATAATATTGTAAAGACTCGATCTTTACGATCAATATTTACAAAATAATATCAGAATTATAAACACTCTTTATTATAAACATGCTTTTACGTTAGAGTCACGGAAGCTTTAAACATAATATTACAAGATTGAAAATAAGAATTGGTTCCTATCTAATCTTCAACAGAGGACAACTCCTGCACGTCTCTTCTATTTCTTCTTTGTATCACCTGCCCATGAGTTCTCGGAGAAACAAAACCACACATGGACCTCATTGAAGGGAAAATAATGGTCAACTAGCTGGTACTAAATCCATTATTGAGCCATTTAAAAAAATAAAGAGTTATAGTATTAAATCTAGGTAAGATTTCTTGGTGGACTATGGGGATAGAAAAAAAATAGTCTAGCTACCATGCTAATTACAAAAATATACAATAATTCAAAGAGGCAACTAGAAAACAACAAAGAGATACCAATATGAAGATTTCAAAATGGAACAATTTGTCTCAAAACTAATATCAAGATATCCAATTATTCAAAATGCAAATATTTATCTATTGGCACAATCAATCTAATATTTTGTCTAACAACAATATTTTTATATATGAAACTCAAGAGGTAGGCAAATAGTTAAATAAAAGAATAGAGAATTTAGTACCTATTCCAAATAGAGCATTTCCAAGTCAAATTTTATGCAAGGATCAAGATGGAAATTTATCATGAATATAAAAAAAGACAATGTACTAAATTTATTCGATATTTCTCGGCTTGGAAATCACTTATTAAGTTCTTATTAGGTGAATATACTATTTTACCCTTTAGTAAGTATAATGTTTAGTTATTCATCTTGAGTTGATATATTGTCCCATGGCCTTTACCTCTAGGGTTTCTAATTGGGTTATGTATATAATCAATCTAACATACAAGTGTATGGGAAATAGTATAAATCATATAAGTAACACTCATATTATCATGTGCTTATAATACCCTCTCTCATATTATCAAGGATCTTATTTTAGTTTTTTTAGATCCAATATTGTCTTTTAAACCATCTTTCTCAAAATAGATTTGTGAGCGTCCAATTTACATGTATGTAGTGGAATATTCTTTTATTTCTAATTTAGTCCTAGAGTCGAATATATTCATGTTACTTAATTAGATAGGTATCAATATGATCACAATGCCCATGTGCATTTTAAATAATATCAATTACATCTATGGACATTTGGGGATTTAATCTCATGAAAATGGTTAGATTAGAATGTTGGCTATACATATTTACTCACTAACTCATACAAATACACATATAGTGCACATACTAAGGACTACTGAATTACTAGGTCACCACATGACCCATATTAATATGATTCCATATATATTAATATGATTTGAATTTGGAAAATCGGACTTATTGTCATTACTATTTGTTATACCCTAATTTCTATCTAAGGGTTTGATTTATTTATGTCATCATATGATCATTGTATATTTCTTATATATTAGTTTTATCATTCTAACATACTATACATAGGTATAGCTACATGCCAAGAGCATATATATAATACTAGGATGAGATTAGGTTTCTATTTATCGAATAACCATGTTTCTTACATTTATTGGTTCCTTGTATAATACTTCTAGATCTAAATTAGAATAATAAAAGAAGGAAAAACTAACCCATTGTTCGATGCTTTCCTTTTGATTAAGGATGGATTCAGTTCATGTCGATGGTTGGTAGATTTTTAGGACAACTTGGTCGTGAGGGGGGCTTCACGGGATTTAACTAAGACTGTTGTGATCCACAATCGTCAACCGACTTGCCACTCTAATTGTGATGATGAGGCAACGCTGGGAGGAGGGTTCTTTGTCCTCCTCGATTTTGATCATGGTAACATATGAATGCTTCAGATCTTTCTAGTTTGGATCATTGAGAAGGGACAAGGAGACCGGTGGAGCTGTTTCAAATTGGTGGTGGTGATCGTGGCAAGGTGTTGCAAGTTGTGTCTTTGAGGTGAGTGGCGCCGGCATGGTGGTGGCCGGTGAGGTATGAAGCTTCAACGACGATGAGTGCATATGTAGATCTGAGGCGTGGGTGGTGTTGGTGAGAGGACGGTGGCCGGGATTGGAGGACGCAACTCCAACAGTCGGGGTTGCATGATAGAGAATGGTTGTTCGGGGATCACATGATCAAAATAGGAGGGTCGAGGTGTCTAAAGGGTCACTGTGATTGCGAGGATGATAGTGCAGCTGCAAGGTTTCCTAGCACGTTGTGGAGAAGATTGGCGGTCTCGAGGTTAGTAGGAGGTGGGATCGCGTTTGCTCATAGCTTGTGGGGTATTCAGATCGGGAGTTGAGTCAACAGGGAGGCATCTAGCTTCCTGCCCTGGCCAAGCTCTACTGACCCATGGGGCCATTTTCTTCACGTGACACTAGGGTTCTGAGGTTGTGGGCGGGGCCGAAGGTATCTGAGATGGTCGACGACTTGGTGATGTGGTGACAGGGGTTTGATGTCGGTGTTGGGCATCGGTGGTTTGGGTGACTAGAGTTGAAGAGCTAGGGGCGGCGGTCATATGGGGGATTAAAGTTGTAAGTCGTAGGCTTTCATGGAGGTCAACCTAAAATATGTAGGACGTGGAGGGTTGTTAGGAAAATGGAAATGAGGAGGGGGCCTGGAGTCATGAGTTATGGAAGAAAATGCACCGTCCCTCTCCTGGTCATCGGTGACTATTAATGGTAGGGGAGACGTTAAACTAGCGTTAATTTCCGATTATAATGACTATAGGTTAGATATAGGAAGCCGAAGAGGAGGCTGTAAGGGAGAGGTGTTACTTCACTGGAGTTGCATCTGAGAAAACTGTCGTCGCAGTAGCAAGTGTTCCCATGAAGGGGATGGGTTAGAGTCGGGTTTGACCAAGATTTTTTTAGGACTTTAATTGCATCTTGATCACCTCTTTTCCACTATTTTATAACTCACAAGTTATAAATGATTTTGACATGAAATTTTGACTATTCCTTCAACTTGTATTAATCTAATTTCTAAAAATACTAACTCCATCATTTATGATCTCAAAATATCTATACATTCATTTTCTTGATACAAATGTCATTATCTAATAATTGAAATTGTATGTTTGTGTGATTCCAATGGTAAGAAATTATAATTAAGTTCAACTATGCAATTGAGGGTCCCACATGGAATGAATGAATTAAAATGAAGTAAAATTCCATTTGGTGTTTAAATATCAAGGTAATTCATTGAAGTGAAAACATGAATGGAAATTTAGAAAAAGAGATTTTCAATTAGACACGATTATGTATAATAGCTTAAAAATTAAATATAATACTAAAATCTAGTATGTTACAACTCTACACCCCTTAAAGTGTATTTCATACTCGAAATCGGTTTGTACATGGTCTAGTTAGGTAATATACTCCACCCCTTAAAAGGATTCAACTCAAAATCTAAATAGGCATGTCAAATGTGATGCAATATCCTTCACCAACTTTAGGTTTCTCCTTTAAGGTTTTCTCATTTCTCCATGATTGTAACTTAGCTCAAGAAATCATCGATAAATTTTTATAAAAAAAATTCTGTACATATAATATTATAAAGAAAATAATCTCTTGATGGGAAACATTTTGATGTGAAACTAAAAATGGCCAAAATTAATGTGATGAGTAAGTCATAATCACCTATTCCGACAGTCGCCTTACTAACTATTTGACTAAAGGGTCAGTATAGTATCTTATGTTAGGGAAGAAAAATCTTATTTTCTATCAAAGGGGACTCACTATTTCAAAATTAGGAAATCTAATCCCTCTATTCACCTTTTAACTACTAGTCTGTTCAATTTTTCTAACACTTCAACTCATCTATACTAATATGGTGATGTTTCATCTTCTCTCATTGATGAGTCATATGACCATTGTGAAAATTAACTCCACCTAAGTTACTATTTTCATTTAAATAGATAAGGCTAGCAATACTAGGATTGGTTTTAAACTACTTAATTAAGTTCTAGGTATGATAATTTTTAACCCTAACTTCCATGAGACGTGCATGAGTGTCGATTGTTTATGGCTCTAATACCATGTTGTATAGACTCAATCTTTACGATCAAATTTTTACAAAATAATATCAAAATTATAAACACTCTTTATTATAATCATGCTTTTACATCACAGTCGCGAAAACTTTAAACATAATATTACAAGATTGAAAATAAAAATTGGTTCCTATCTAATCTCCAACAGAGGACAACTCCTGCACGTCTCTTCTATTTCTTGTTTGTATCACCTGCCCATGAGTTTGTAGAGGAACAAAACCACACATGGACCCCATTAAAGAAAAAAAAAGGTCAGCTAGCATGGTACTAAATCCATTATTGAGCTATTTTGAAAAATAAAGAGTTATGGAATTAAATCTAGGTAAGATTGCTTGGTGGACTATAGGGATAAAAAAAGAATAGTCTAGATACCATGCTAATTACAAAAAATACAATAATTCAAAGAGGCAACTAGAAAACAATAAAGAGATACCAATATCAAGATTTCAAAATGGAATAAGTTTTCTCAAAACTAATACCAAGATATCCAATTATTCAAAATGCAAAGATTTATCTATTGGCACAATCAATCTAATATTTTGTCTTTGCCAGTGGCTAGGTGCCTAGTGTTCTCCCCTCTATGAGAGAATGACACTTCAATTGTGGGGGTAACCAGTACTGGGGGACCTCTAATTGTCCATTATCCACTGTGCAAGGTTAGGGGTCGTGACCCATCGAAACTAGTGAGCCAAAGCTCTTAGCCAATATTTTGATTTTTTTGCCAATATCAAAATCTAACAATATTCCAGTTTCTCAATAATGTTCAATATTCAAAATCTAGTCATGGTGAACTTCAACAAAAAGGGAAAGGCTAACAACAACATTTGTTCACCAGTTTGCAAAAATTTTATATATGAAACTCAAGAGGTAGGCAAATAGTTAAATAAAAGAATAGAGAATTTAGTACCTATTCCAAATCGAGCATTTCCAAGTCAAAGTTTACGCAAGGATCAAGATGGCAATTTATCATGAATCTAGAAAAAAACAATGTACTAAATTTATTCGATATTTCGTGGCTTGGAAAACCACTTCTTAAGTTCTTATTATGTGAAATTACTAGTTTACCCTTTAGTAAGTATAATGTTTAGTCATCTTGTGTTGATTCATTTTCCCATGGACTTTACCTCTAGTGTTTCTAATTGGTTTATGTATATAATCAATCTAACATACAAGTGTATGGGACCATAGTATAAATCATATAAGTAACACTCATATTATCATGTGATTATAATACCCTCTCTCATATTATCAAGGATCTTATTTTAGTTTTGTTAGATCCAATATTGTATTTTAAACCGTCTTTCTCAAAATAGATTTGTGAGTGTCCAATTTACATGTATGTATTGGAATATTCTTTTATTTCTAATTTTGTCCTAGATTTGAATATATTCATGTTACTTATTTAGATAGGTATCAATATGATCATAATGCCCATATGCATTTTAAATACTATCAATTAAATATATGGACATCTAGGGATGTAATCTCATGAAAAGGATTATACTAGAATGTTGACTATACATATTTACTCACTAACTCATACAAATACACATATAGTACACATACTAAGGTCTACTGAATTACTAGGTCACCACTTGACCCATATTAATATAATTCCATATATATATTAATATGATATGAATTAGGCAAATCGACTTTATTGTCATTACTATTTGTTATACCCTAATTTCTATCTAAGGGTTTGATTTATTTATGTCATCATATGATTATTGTATATTTCTTATCTATTAGTCTTATCATTCTAACGTACTATATATAGGTATAGCTCTACTCCAAGTGCATATATATACTACAAAGATGAGATTAGGTTTCTATTTATAGAATAACCATGCATCTTACATTTATTGGTTCCTTTTATAATACTTCTAGAACTGAATCATAATAACAAAATAAGGAAAAACTAACCCATTATTCAATGCTTTCCTGTTGATTAAGGATGGATGCAGTTCATGTCGATGGTTGGTCATGGAATCAACATGATTTCTAGGACAACTTGGTCGTGAGGGGGCTTCACAGGATTTAACTAGAACTTTTGTGATCCTCAATCATCAACTGACTCGCCACTCTAATTGTGATGATGAGGCAGCACTGGGAGGAGGGTTCTTCATCCTCCTTGATTTTGATCATGGTAACATCTGAATGCTTTAGATCTTTCTAGTTTGGATCATTGAGAAGGGACAAGGAGACCGGTGGACCCATTTCAGATTGGTGGTGGTGATCGTGGCAAGGTGTTGCACGTTGTAGCTTTGATGTGAGTGGTGCCGGCGTGGTGGCGGCTGGTGAGATATGAAGCTTCAATAACAACGAGTGCATCTGTAGAGGATGCTGCCTGAGATTGGAGTACGAAACTCCAACAGTCAGGGTTGTAGGATAGATAATGATTGTTCGGGGATCAGAGGAGCAAAATAGGAGGGCCGAGGGGTCTGAAGGGTCACTGTAATTGTGAGGAAAATAGTGTAGTGGCTGGGTTTCCTGGCAAGTTGTGGAGGATGCTGGCAGTCTCAAGGTTGGCAGGAGGGATCTCGTTTGCTCATAGCTTATGGGGTATTTAGATTGGCAAGTTGAGTCGGCAGGGAGGCATCTAGCTTCCTTCCCTGGCCAAGCTATACTGACGCATAGGGTAATTTTCTTCATATGACACTAGGGTTATGAGGTTGTGGGTAGGGTCGAAGGGATCTAAGATGGTCGATGACTTGGTGATGTGGTGATAGGGTTTTGATGTCGATGTTGGTCATCGGTGGTTTGGGCAACCAGAGTTGCAGAGCTAGGGGCAGCGGTCATATGGGAGATTAAAGTTGTAGGTCGTAGGATTTCATGGAGGTAAACATAAAAGATTTAGGACATGGAGGGTTGTTAGAAAAATGGAAATGAGGAGGGGGCCTGGAGTCATGAG
This sequence comes from Alisma plantago-aquatica, assembly GCA_963693085.1. Taxonomy (NCBI): domain Eukaryota; kingdom Viridiplantae; phylum Streptophyta; class Magnoliopsida; order Alismatales; family Alismataceae; genus Alisma; species Alisma plantago-aquatica. The sequence continues at coordinate 1,195,652,939 of OY856409.1, forward strand.
TTATGGAAGAAAACACACCATCCCTCTCCTGGTCATCAGTGACTGTTAATGGTAGGGAAGACGTTAAATTAGCATTGATTTCCATTTATAATGACTATAGGTTAGATACAGGAAGTCAAAGAGGAGGCTTTGAGGGAGAGGTGTTACTTCACCAAAGTTGCATCCGAGAAAATTGCCGCCGCAGTAGCTAGTGTTCGCATGAAGGGGATGGGATAGAGTCGTGTTTGACCAAGATTTTCATTAGGGCTTTAATTACATCTTAATCTCCTATTTTCCACTATTTTATAACTCACAAGTTACAAATGATTTTGACATGAAATTTTGACTATGCCTTCAGCTTGTATTAATCTAATTTCTAAAAATACTAACTCCATCATTTATGATCTCAAAATGTATATACATTTATTTTCTTGATTAATACAAATGTAATTATCTAATAATTGAAATTGTACGTTGGTCTGATTCCAATGCCAAGATATTATAATTAACATCAACTATGCAATTGAGGCTCCCACATAGAATGAATGAATCGAAATGAAGTAAAATTGCATTTTGGTGTTTAATATCAAGGTGATTCAATGAAGTGAAAACATGAATGGAAATTTAGAGAAAAAGATTTTCAATTTGACAAGATTATGTATAATAGATTAAAAATTAAATTTAGTACCAAAATCTATTATGTTACATATATTTTATATATGATATGATGAAATTGATGATACATAATAAGCATGGTTTGGCTTGGAATAATTAAGATTTCAAATGAAAAACCTAGTTGCTTGAAATTGGGGTCTTGATGGTAGATGAATATGGAAAGTGCTTAAAATAATTGGTAGTAAATGATTTATAGTATTTATACATCACTTGCATATATTTGAAAATGTAATCATACATGTCAATACAAATTGTCAAACCATGTACCTAAAATTCATAACACACATTGCGTGAAACACTAAAGCTTTGATCATGCACTACTAATACACAACATGTAACTTAATTCTAATGACTCGACATAATCTTACATAGCTAATTAAAGTGTTCTTGAATGATTATTTTCTTAATAGATGGATCATTGGTTAAATTATTTAATGACACTATTTTATATATGAAATGGTGAAATTTATCATTGGTTGTTGCTGCTCTGGTTTTGGCCGAAGCTTCTGGCATCCGACGAGGTGTGGTGGGCTGTCAGATCCTCCCCGTTTCAGCATTTCTAGCCCCTGATCCAGCTTTTCCTCCTCCATTCTGTTTCTCTATGATTTCTTGCTGTGTCTAGATTAGGATCCAGGTTGTTTGTTCTACCTCCTGCGTCGGCTTTCCTGGCCTGGGTGTGAGCTCTTTGCCAGTACTTGTTGTTTCGCTGGTTCAAGGGGACCTTCAAGGGGTCTTGGTTGGATGATGGAGGCCTTCCTCTACATGGTTTGTCCTTGTGACTACTTGAGCTTAGGTTTGAGTAGGGGAAAACGTGTAGTAGGCAGGTTGAGGTGGTGGTTTTCCTCCGAACAGTCCACTCCTCCTTTTCTTATCATCTATCTTGTTCTGTCCTGGGGGTACAATAGTGTTTGGGTTTATCTAGCTTTTGCACCTTGTGCCCGTGTTGCCTGTTATGTGTTTGTATTTATACCTTTCTGGTGGTTTTGTAGTGTGTGCTGTGCTGTAGGTCTTGTCTCTCCTTTGTTTATGGTCGAGGCTTATCTTAGTGTGTTCTTTGGGGTCAGTGGCATGTTTATGCTAGGATGTTGGTGGAAGGTTGACGGTGTTTATCAATACCTGCGCTCTGATGCTCTTTGTCTCAGTAGTTGGGGTCTCGTCTATGCAAGTGCTACCCATGGTTGTGGAGTGATTCTAGTTGAATGCTGCTTTGTCTAGCGTGTTGGGGAGGAATCCAGGCAGAAGAGTCTTATTTTCATCCGATCAATCTTGCATTACGTCTTTGTACCCCTTGCTACTTTGTTATCGCGATCTCTTGGATCTCCGGTCTTTGTAGATTCCGTATGTCTTTTCTTAATATAATGTCAATGCTTACTTTAAAAAAAAAACAAGCATGGATTTCTCTTTAATTATTAGGATTTGTAAGTGAAAACCGTAGTCATTTGAATTTAGGATCTTGATAGTATATGAAGATGAAAACATGACCAGAATAGTGGGTAGTAGATGACTTTATTATTTTATATGTAACTTGTATTTATTTGAAATGTTAATATATACATGTCAATGCAAAATTTCAAGCTGCACATCTTAAATTCGTAAAGCATGTTGTGTGAAACTCTATAACTTGTATCATTTTTGTTACTGATACACAATATGTAACTTGATCATAATGAGTCGATATCATCTTAGATAGATAATCAAGGTTTGCTTGAATGATTACATTTTTAGTATATTTATTATCGATTGAGATTAACAAATTATGAAATTTTGTATATGATATGGTGAAATTTACTATACATTATAAGCATAGATTGGTTTTGAATAATTAGGATTTCCAAGTGAAAATCCTAGTCAACTAAAATTAGGATCTTGAAAGTAAATGAAGATGAAAATGTGATTAGAATAGTCGGTAGTAAATGAAATACCGTACTTTATATGTAACTTGTATTTATTTGAAATTTTGGTGTATACATGTCAATACTAATATTGAAATTGTGCATCTAAAATTCATAATACATGTTGTGTAAAACTGTACAACTTTGATCATTTCTATTACCTCTACACAATGCGTAACTGAATTGTAGTGACCCAATTTCATCTTATCTAGCTAACTAGGGTTTGATGAAATGATTGCATTCTTTACTAGACTGATCATTAATTAATATTTAATTATTGATGATATTAGTATATGATATGATGAAATTGATAATATACAATAAGCATGGATTTGATTTTTGATAATTAGGATTTGCAAGTGAAAACCCTAGCCGAGTGAAATTAGGATCTTGATAGTATATGAAGATGAAAATGTGATCACGGTAGTGGATAGTAAATAATTTTTGGATTTTATTTGTAACTTGTATTTATATGAGGATTTAGTATATACATATCAATGTAAATGTTCAAATTGCACATCTAAAATTCATAACACTCATTGTGTGAAACTCTACATCATTAATCATTTCTATTACCGATACACAATGTGTAAATTAATTACAATGACCCAATTTCATCTTAGCTAGCTAAGTTGGGTTTGATTGGCTGATTACATCTTTTACTATATTGATCATTGATTAAGATTAACTAATGGTGATATTTTATATATGATATGATCACATTGATGATAAGTTATAAACATGGATTGGTTTTGAATAATTAGGATTTACAAGTAAAGACCTAGTTGACTGAGATTAGGATCTTAATAGTATATGAAGATGAAAATTTGATCAAAATAGTGGATAGTAAATGAGCATTTCGTGTGTAAATTCTACTAATATGAAATTTTGATGTATACATGTCATTGCAAATTTTCAAACTACACATCTAAAATTCATAATGCACATTATGTGAAACTCTATAGCTTTGATCGTTTCTTTTATTGATCACAAAGTGTAACTTAACTGTAATGACCTAATTTCATCTTATTTACCTAATTAGGATCTTCTTGAATGATGACATTCTTGACTAGATTGATCATTGATTAAGCTTAATTAATATAGATATTTTATATATGATATGATAAGTTGATGATACATAATAAGTATTGTTTGGTTTTGAATAATTAAGATTTGCAAGTGAAAATCCGATGTGTATGAAATTAGGATCTTGATAGTATATGAGGGTGAAAAGGGTGATCATAATAGTACGCAGTAAATGATTTTAGTATTTTATATGTAACTTGTATTTATTTAAAATTTATATATAACAGAATGCTATTTGATTTTTATTTATTTATTAGTAACTCCAGATGAGATAATTTTTTTATTATATCTAGGAAATCATGTTTCAGACAATGAGGTAAATTTTATAACTTTGAATATTATTTGACTAACGACTAGATAACCATCTTAGTCAAAATTTATGACAAAAATTCTGCTAAAATAAGATAAAATATAATTTAGGGATTTTTTACAATTTTCTCAAGAACCCTAATTATCTATATGAGCAACAGAAAACCCTATTGTCTCCCTTAATATTACTTCTAGGTAAACAAAATCATATAGAGAGAGGGAGGGATATTTAGGGTCAAGTGAGGAAAGTAGTTGAGATGTTGATCTAGGGTTCATCATTTTGACGAGTGATGAAAGCAAGAAAGTTTACCTTCTTTAGATAGGTTTCATAGTATATCTTATCTCCTATGTATAATTTCTATTATTCGTCTGATTCCAATCAAAAGGATATCAAATCACATTCTTTTCTCTTTCTCTATAATATCTATTTATAGGGTTCTCAAGTTAAAAGGAGGAAGAAAAGGACTGATCGTTCAAAGTTTGATATGGATTCAAGGATGTCAATTTTGGGATATGATTTTGAGGGTTTTTACATATTAGGTGAGTGTTTATATCCCTATTGAGCTTTGTAATAAAGTTGAAAGCTTAATTCAAACTGAATAAGAATCAATGAATCAATGCTTATATTGCTATGCAGATGGGAAATTAAGTGGAATTTTTTTTGGGGAAGTGAATACTACTGATTTACATTTACTCTTAATGACTTGTATTTATATCCTTATCCATATATTATTATTCTATTGAAAAATTCATGGTATATTAATTACCTTTATATGTGCCACTATTTCCTAAAATCAACATAATGAACGATATGCTTGGAATTTGAATTTTCTTGTTTTGCTTTTGAATTTTGTTCTATTCTAGTTTTGAGATGGGATTTTTTAAGGATGTATCCTAATATATATGTTTGATTTTTTTCACAAGGATGATCCTCACACCTACATCACTGGTTCATCATAACTATAGGAATGTTTGCAATAAGATGTTGTATGGATGGTATGCAACCCTATCACATCATCCCCTCAAGGAAATTAGATAGATTCTTACTATCTCCCTAGAAAATCTTAGAGATAATTTAATAAAAAAGGTGTGTCCTTGGATCAATAATGTCTTCAATATTTAGCATTGTAAGTAGTACATACATTAATTACCCTGACACCATGTGTTTCTAGTTGGAACATTTCCCCTCAAATGCAGTGTTTGACAAAACAATTAATAGATGGTGAACATACTTCCATTCAAACTACTTACAAATATCAACTATGTCTCTCTAAAAAGATAAAATTACATATCTAATACCAGAAGTTATCACTTGTCAATCACCTCTTTGGCGACAAATGAGTGTATCCCAATTTTCAAGTGTAAATTGAAATTACAAGTGGAGTACATGTTAAGCATCTCAGTCACATTCAAAGTATTCTCTGTTAGATTTTGTAATAGCAATATAGTACAAAGAAGATCCAAATTATGAATCTAAGCATCAAATTTTCAATTTTTCTCTAATTTATGTCATTAATGCATGAACTCAATACAATTTACCATCATTGTTTTTAATTAAGTTTTCAGAATAAAATTAACTTGTTTTATTAAGTGAAATTAATATAATCAACATTCACACAAACCACATGATAGTTGTTCAATATGAAACTAATTCCCCTAAATGAATCCCAAGTTTGTCCAATTATGGAAAACCTTGTTACCTCCAATGTAGACATGGTAGAAGTTAAAATAGTCAAACACGTTCTTAAGGGAATTTATCTCTTTGAGGAGTTCATTTAAGGACCCACACCTCTACCTAAGTTTTGGATGTTCTTAATAAGAACATCAACATGTAAATGAAAAGTGACATTAAAAAAATTAAACTTAGCTTTCATGTGGATGCATAAAAGTAGTACATAAGTCTTAGTCATTTGTGGAGTCCACTACCCTTTGAAGCTATAAGAAACAATTACTTATTTCTTACAAATTTTATATATGAAAAAAACATCAAAGTTGATCATATTTTACTCATTGTTATGACATATTTGTTGGCTTTGATCCAACCAACATGGTATGTGCTCCATCAACTTATGCTTTTGGAGGGTGGGATAGTCTACATGTAATTTGTTAAGAAAAAGTTGACCTTTGAGTTTAGTATGACCCACTTAAGGAGGCTTATTAAGGAGAGAATTCGGTCATGTATAATTAAGAGAATCACATTTTCAACTTCCAAAGATAAATCCCAACAATGATTACTGGCGTGTGATTTATCGCATGAGAAAATTCACTTGGGATCAAATCTGAAGATTTTACTGATGTAATCCTATTTTAGAGCTTCATCTTGTGTTTTATTGCACTTCAATCACATCTAAATTTTTTATATTACATGTTATTTCCCTCAATATGTATATTTCTATCAAATGCACTTATGGATGGTTTTTGCATGTTTTATAGGTACTTTGACCACTACTTGATGGAAGGGAGAGATGAAGGTTGAATCTAGGGTTTCCCTTTTCTTGGAGGGGTACAAAATAAAGACAAAATGACTCTCAACCTACCCCAAGTGATAAAAGAATATATTGAAGCAATAACCTCAATAGATGAAAAAGTTCAAGACCTAAATACATGGAAAGGACCCCAAAACATAGGTTCTACCAAGGAATGGCCGTTTCGAGACATGCCTCAAGCAGAAAAACCTTCAAAAATGACCCAATTGGCCAGAATGGCTGTCCAGGAAATCCCAAAACGACCGTGCTGGCCAGAGCGACCATGCTATAAGTAGCAAGAACCTAAAATTCCCCTGTTCATTCCATTATTCTACCATGAAAATTCCCATCCACCAAGACCATTCCCACTCACTTCCACCATGACTGTTCTGCCCAGAATGGTTGTGATAGCACTTCTCTACCCAAAATACCCAACTTGATGTAGTGCTTCCCCACCACCAATATATACTTGGATGGAGGTTGTAGCATGAGTTTAGTTTCCTTCTACCCCTGCTTAGCTCCCCCATTTCGTACCTTAGTAATTCCATCACTTCCCTACCTCATTTCACCTCTATTTCATCATTTCCACCACCAAAACCCTAGTTTTCTAGGATTTCGACCACTTTCCACCATCACCTGATGTCATTTCTCCTTGAAAGAGGGAGGATCACATCCTTGCAGCTTTTGGAGAGGGAGATTTCTTCATCTACACCGTGCTTCATGGCTACTTCTACCTCTTCTTCTCCATTTTTTTATCTTCTTATTCTATCACATCCTTAGGTGGGTTGTTTGGGGTCAAAAATGTCACTTTAATACCATGTGGGGGGGGGAAGGTGATATATAAACATTATAATTTCATTTTCTAATGATTATGTTCTATTTCTATCTCAATTGTCATAAATTTCTTTGTGGTTTGTTCTTGAGTTCACCTAGGATTCTAGGAAAATTACTTATATGTGGCTAATTTGGGAATCACACCTAGATCCAATTAGTGGATCCCTAAATAGCTATTCACCTTCCTACATGATATTCAATTATTCTACACCTAGGTGAGAGATCTAAGTATATAATTTGGAAGCATTTTATGTAATTGGCTTGGGGCTTCCTAAAGGCTAGTTGGTAGGTGATTTGAGGCCCAAAACCTCATTTCCACCTCTCATCACTACCCTCGACCCCAATTGCCCTAGAAGCTTCTATCCTAGAAACCTATACTTGATTAGATCCAAATAGAATTCTAGCAAAACTCTAATCCAAGTGAGCCTCATAAGAATGGATAGGAGGTGATAGGGACTAGTTCCCCTGTACACAATCTATCTCATCCATGGCCAACAATAGTTTAGGGAAATTCATTAACATTTATCTTGTTATTTGGTTTGGTAATGTCATTGAAATAGTAATACACACATATTATCACCCCAACTTAATTGACAAGTACATTCTCCCAAACAACCCACACTTCCCATAATTGAATTAAGACCGTAATTTGTCTTCTTGTTTAGTTCATGCTTGCTTAGCTAGTATTTTTATATTCCTAGTTAATTGTGCTTGCTCTTTCCTTGTTTTTGCTAGTTTAGGTTTTCAATTGTTCTTTTAGTCCTAATTTCTAGTTTAGTGTACTATTTATCTCTTCTTGTTTGCCTTAGTGTAATTTGTTCCTTTCTTACCTTTTCTTACTTCCATTCTTGCTTAGCTTGTCATTTCTTACTAATTCAAACTAATTGTCTAGAGTCAATTAGGTTTTGATTCTTGTTCTTCTTTAATTGCCTGTTCAACCCGTAGTGCAATCAAACAAAATCAATTTTCAAACTCTTCAACCCTAGATTCCACAGTAGGAACCTAGCCAAAACTAACTAGGCTGTACTGCCCCCTTTTCTCTCTTGGGTTTGACCCCTAACTTTCTACTTTCCTATACTATTACAAAACCTCATTGCTTGCGAGTGAAGTGTGTTAGTTTATGCTAAGGAGCTTGTTACGATGTGATAAATTCAAAAGACCCCTATTGTAACATACTGAAACTTGGACATATTTTTTTTGACCTTTTTCCCATGCTTTTCCTTTCATTTGTATCCTTTTTGTCCTTTATATTTAATTTGCAGTAAAAATAGTGGTTTGGAGAACATTTGTTCATTATTATTGCCAACATATGGGTTTATGCACAAATACCTCAGTAAATATTTTTAATAAGGGTATAATATGCAAATTTACCCCTCATTTGACATATTAATAAAATATATTCGTTCTAGATCATTCTTTAACCTTATGGAGCAAGGAAGAGAAAAAGGAATGAATAATGTTGCTTTAAATATGTTAATGTGATATTGAATTAATGAATATGGGAAATATTGGTAATAATGGATAATGGGCTAATATTCAGAAAAGAAAGACCAATTGGTTAAAAATAACTTGATATTCATTTTCCTTGGGTTTGAGTTTGCGTGAATGACAAGTTTCACAATTTTGGAAAATTAATAATTATCTTTGCATTAATTAGAATTGGAAAATATGAGTTTTTCTCCAAATTAGTAAATAAATTATTCAATGACTTCAAAAGTTGAAACACACCACAAATTTGTAACCTACATGTCAAAATTTGTCTATGCGTGAATTTTCATCTAATGTGGACAATCTTAAATATTTTATTTTATCCAAGAGAGAAAATCATTTAAAGACCAAAAATATTTAATAATATGTCAAAAAAAAAAAATTAATGTCAAAATTGTGTTCATCACATTTAGTATTGCTTATAGGCCAAGTTATAGAATTTTAGAAAGTTTCTAGATGGCTCTAATTAATTAAAAGGATGAAATAAGTGATAAAATTTAAATGTATACATAAAATAATAAAAGTCTTCAAAAAAATAATGCCAAATTCGTGTTCAACATGGTAAAATATGCCTTTGGTTCAATTTTCACTCAATTTCGAAAATATTTGGTGAGAAGGTGAATTTAGGAGAGAGAAAGTGTGCAAAACCTTAAAATCATTAATTAAAATAGTAAACAACACAAAAAATGCAAATAATGGCAAATTCGTCTCCAAGACATATAATATGACTTATGGAAGAACTTTCATTATTTTTGAAGAATCCTAGAGTCATTAATGCATGATGAAAGAGAAAATAGGATTTTCTCAATTAATAAATCAAATGTCTTCAAAAAGTAAATCTAACTTTATATTCGGATTCTACATACTCAAATTAGCTTAGTTACAAAATTTCATTAAATTTGGAGCTTATTTGCACCCTCAAATAAAGAAAGAGAAAAAGTTAAATGATTAAATAAGAACTATAGTCCGAATTGATTTTGGCAACCACATAAATGTCACACACATGGACCGTTGGATCTTAATCCAATGAATCACAGATCATCTCCTACTAGCGCTGGTGAATAGTAGCACCGCGGAGTCTTGATATTCAAATCCAAATATCTCACTCCTCAATTGATCATTTTGCACGATTCTTTCACCTATGAGTTGCATTTAAGATTCCACATCAAATCATATATTATTTGGATTGTTTTGTTGAATTTTTAAGAAACACCCAAATATCTTACTTGAAGCTTCATGCTAGTTTCCCTCTCCTTTGTTTCTCGCACACCCACCTATATATATCACTCCCTAAATCTTTGTCACCCTCTGCTAAGCATCCCCCCTCTCTCAATTTCATTGTTGGTCGCATTTTGGGCTGCCACCGATCAAGTTTCTTCTCCAAGCTTGTGGCTCTTCTCCCTTGCTCTTGGAGACACCTACACCCAAATTGATGGCTCTGGAAATGTTGATCTTAGATCATCTAAAAGTGGTGAAAGTTGATAAATGAATTAATATGAGAGGTATGTGCATTCTTGCACCCTAAGTTGGAAAATTTGTAATGCAAATCTTATTTTCCTTAATGAGGCATTACTTGAACCTTGTTTCCTTTATTTTTTATTTCTCTTGTTCTAATTGCCTCAAAATCAGATTTGGTATATTATTTCTTGGTTCTTGGAATCCCATTGCCATGTTATAATTATATGATGATTTATCTTGCCACTTTATTATTTCTTGAGCATGATGGTTTATTTGTCTATTTAGCTATAGTAGTGGTACTTATATACAACTACCCATTGTTTAGGGCTTGTGTTATTTCACCATGGGGAATGTGTTTATTCTCCCCCCTGGGGAATGTGTTATTTCCCTCCAATATAAGATATTTGATAGGTGACTGGGAATGTGATTACTCTCCTCTCATCTATTTGGTTGAGGTCCAGTAGGTGCCTCAACCCTACTTAGTTAATGTAGTCCAATTAATATCCTGCATGCTATTTCTTATTATTTATTTGTTATGGCAAGAAATCTTTTGTTTATGCCTCATTCTCTTGGCCTTCTCATCTTATGATGAATCTATACCTTAAGTTTCATTATTGTTCTTATCTTTGTTTCTCATTCATATTATTGACACATATCTTATTTTCTTTCCCTTTTGCTGGTGCTTTCCCAACCACCCAGGTTAGATCAAGTAGTTGAACAAGATCAAGGAGAACTTAGATTTTTGCATGGACCTAGCTCTTGAAGATGTTGCTTTAGAGACAAGACTTGAAGTAGTTTAGACTTCCCTCTATCTAGATCCTTTTGTTGTTGTAAATCCTATATGGGAGAATGATGATGTACACTTTTATAAAATTGAATATAGTCATGAAATTATATTATGCTGCATTACTCGTTGGTCTTTTGTATACCATATAAATAAAGATTTGAAAATTTTACACCTGTTTCAATATACCTTTTGAGTATGTTGGGCATGGAGGTTTGATTCTTCAAATTTTTAGTAAAGGGGTGATTTCACTCTTTTACACCTATTGTATGTTTGAGCCTTTGATGCATGCATCTAATCAAGATTCCAATGATTTTGGTGTGTAAACCTCGAGGCAAAGAAAAACATACCATTTACCTTATCTAAGTGTACTATAATTCCATCTATAAATAGATGGATCTTATCGTTGTATAGTTAGGATCAAACCCAAAGAACAATATATTTAAGAATATTCTAAACAACCTAACCACACAAGAATTAGTAATTAAGACACAAGGGTTTATTGTTGATTATAATAAGATTAGCAAACAAAAGCTCTGTACTAAACGTTGATAAATTAGTGGATGACAACTGATGTGAGGATTTTGAGTCACATTTATAGACTTGTTTTACATGCGTTTTATGTGTTTATTAGTCACTTTTGTGGTTAGTATCACATGATTCACTTACTTCAGTCTATAATCTCATTCTATATCAAATCTCTCATATTTCATCTTTTTGATTATAAATGATCATATTGACATGTTTTAGCATAGCTGATTTGGATTTATCTTGCAATTTCAGGAAGAACGCATATACACAGATGTCGATACCATCGACATCCGTCGATAGTATCGACACAGTCACAGTGAGACAGCCACAAGGAGCCAAGATGAGTCGATACCATCGACTGGGAGGTCGATGGTAGCGAGATACCTACAGCGAGCCAACAATCAACTGGTCGATACTATCTACATAAAAGTCGATACCATCGACATTGCACAACTTTAGCGTCGGAATGGTGACAAAACTGACGCCTAAAGGTGTCGATACCATCGACCCACATTGATGGTATCGAGTCTTCATCAGGCAGAACGTCAGAGCAGAGAAGAGAACTTGTGGATACTATGACGGGTCGATACCATCGACCCGCGTCGATGGTATCGACGCTGTCAGGATATGTTTTGTTCCAGATCGATCCTAATCCAATGGTGGTAATCTTTTGGCGACCTAAAGTGGACCATATACCTAATTTTGGCGGCCCTAAGCTAGGAATCACGTCATTAGCCGCTACACAACTCTGAAGGAGTGTTGAAGAGAAGAACGGAGCCCAGAAGCACGCCTCGATCGTTCCGAGAGCCACAAAAGTCGTTTTCCACCACCAGAAGGCTGTAGATCGCACATTCTACGTCAAGGAATGCCCGGATCTCCTCCGTTCAGGGGTTTACATCACTTTCATCCATGTTTCTCCATGTTTTTCCTTTCTCTCATCATGTCTTTCATTGAGATGAACATGCAGGGCTAATCCCCTTTGTCTTTAGGATCGGGAGTAGCCCGGGTAATCATTGTATGACATTGTTATCATAGTAATTCATATTTTGTCTCTTAAATCTGCGGTATGATTTTGTTTTCTCCTTTATATCATTATGATTGATCACCCTAATGATAATCTAATGCCATTAATTACTTTGAAAGAAGAATTAATGGTTGAAAAGAGACGAAATCCACATTAATTAATAAATCCCTTGAACAAGGTGGTCTACTGTTAATGGTGGAAACCCAGAGTTTGGTCTTCATGCACCTAGTTTAGGGTATAGGTTACTACGACCGTGGAACCGACCTAGATTTAGATAGTGAATTGTATCACGACTATGAACAATTCTGACTACATGACACTACCCGGAATGAGAGACGGATTTGATTAACTATATAGAAATAAATACAGTGAGAACCTGCGGTGAAACCGCATTCCTAAAGATTCTCATCTAAATTGATTAAACTCAACATTTAATCAGTTGCTTTGTTTTCTTTTATTTTTCTTTTATTTTTCAATCAACTCTCAAAACCTATTAATCGGTCTAGCTGATTGCGAGTAGTTAGTAAGTAGTATACCGATAGTTCAGTGTCCCTGTGTTCGACTCGGGCCTCACAAAGGCCTATATTACTCTGACGCGTGCACTTGCATTATACGCATGGTAAATTCGTGTCAAGTTTTTGGCATCGTTGTCGGGGACATGACAACTATCGGCACTACGAGTGCTGCAAGCGGCCACTCTAGGCCACATTTTATTTTAGTTTTATTTTTGAAATTCATCATTTATCTTTCATATTTAGCAATCGTCTAACACTGTACTGAATCAAATTTACTACCTTGCAGGTACCAGTACATGGTGAAGATGCGTAGCACAGACTACGCGCTGCCATCACCAGAAGTTCTACCTTTGGGATCAGATGATGAGGAGAGCAATATTCACGATCAACCGGAGGATATAGATTCGGACCCTGAACCCGAAGCCATGGCTGAGGAATAGACAATATGGGAGAAGATAAAGGCTTCTTCCTCATCAGCATCAAAGGGGCCGATAAAAAAGTAGGCAGTTAACATTCCAACCTATAAGATTGATCCAACACTGATAAACTTGGTCAAGTCTTAAGCATTTCACGGGCTGAAGAATGAAGACCTAGTTGCACACATCAGCACTTTCATGGAAAATTACGATATGATCAAGATAGATAGGTTTCCCAGGAGACACTGTATCTGAAGTTGTTCCCCAACTCTCTTGCAGGTAATGCACATGAATGGTTGCATAACCTTGATGATGAGACTGTCGAGACTTGGGATCAAATGATCGAGGTTTTCTTCGAGAGATTCTTTCCACCGGAGAAAACAAATGATGTAATAAGAAAAATCCATAACTTTAGTCAGAAAGCCGGTGAAACATATTCTAAGACTTGGGAGCGCTTTCAGATAATGCTGAGGAGGTGCCCACACCATGGGCTGGACAAGGACAAATAGGTTAAGATTTTCTATTTTACTCTTTCTGAGCATGATAGAAGCAACCTGGATTCAGCAGGTTTGGGGTTCTTCTTGAACAACACTGGCACTAGCTGTTGGGAGATTTTGAAGAACATGGCCAAAAAGTAGTCCTGGGGTGATAGAGATGCACCGGAACAAGTTAAAGTTGCAAGGGATGCCAAAGCCATCAAAAAATTGAATGAAAAATTGGATCTCATAGCCAAGAAGCTTGTGGAGAAAGAGGAAGAATCCGATGAGGAGGCCCAAGTCAAATTTATGCAACAACAGGGCTATAGGAACAATGATTATGCTTGGAGGAAGGATGGAAAATTCTCATAGAAGGATCCAAACAACTTCCTACAAGATCCAGATTCAAAGCCACAATCAAAGGCAGAGGATAAAAGCACTGCTTTGCTCAGTCAAGTGGTGCAACAAAATCAAGAGATGATGAGTACGTTCACCAACCAGTTAATGTCCCAGGGCGAGATTTTTAATAAATTTGGGCTGACATTGCAAAGTCATGGAGTGCAAATGAGGACATTAGAGGCGACGGTGACTCAAATCATCAATGAGGTGGCAGCCATGAAGCAATCAAATCAACAAAGACTAGCTGGGAATACAGAGGTTGCGCAAGTACATCATCAAGTAAAATTTATATATGTGATTAAGGAGGCAGAGCCCCCGGTGGTGGAGGCCAATGAAAAAAGCAAAATGAATTTTAACACGGAGGCTAAACCTAGAGTACCATATCCCCGCAACTTATATGGACTACCTGGTGGATATTTCCCATTCAGAAAATCCTACCAAGAACCCATCACAGTCGTGCCCACACCTAGGCAAAAGGAGCAGGTGAAGGCCATACTTCATGGTGGAGCTACAACTGCCGAGAAAGATGAGCAGCCACAAGTCACACCAACTGTGAATGATGTGCCAAAGCATATGCCAGAGGGTGACATTGAAGCAAGCTTAGGAGAGGAAACCCCAAATAGCACATATGTACCATCCCACAAGCGTATAAAGGAGCCAATTGTGCCTTTTTCGGACAGTCTGAAGCCGAAGAAACAACACATGCATTATAAGAAGTTCTTGGAGATGTTTAGGAAGCTTCATATTAACATTCCGCTAGTGGCGGTGCTAGAGCAGATTCCAACATATGGGAGGTTTATCAAGGACATCATCACTAAGAAAAGGCAGATACAAGACTCAGACGTTTGCTTGGTGAATGAGATGGTGACCTCAATTATCCATGGGAGTTTACCAAAGAAGATGAAAGATCCCGGGAGATTCTACATACCGTGGTCAATTGGCAGCCATTACTTTCCACCCACACAGTGTGATTCAGGCGCTAGCATAAACCTTATGTCGTTATCCACGTTCCAAATGCTTGGATTGAAGATACTAAAGAAATCTGCCATGACTATTGAGATGGCGGATGGGTCTATTGTTAAGCCATATGGGGTGTGTGAGGATGTACTTGTCAAAGTCGACAGATTCATCTTTCCCGTGGATTTCATTGTCATGGACATGCCGCAACTAAATGGTTGTGAGATGCTACTAGGGAGGTCGTTTCAAGCTATGGATGATGTTATCACTGCTATCGGGAGAGGTACCTTGACATTAGGAATCGGTAAAGAAAGAGTTGAGTTCAAATTGCCGAGTGATTCCTCAGGAACACTTCTCGATGGCCCAAGTTGATGAGCTGGATTTCGTCTAGCCTAAGACATTAAAGTAGGGTCCTTGTTGGGAGGCAACCCAACCATCAATAGTTTTAATTTGAATTTTCTTCAAATTCTTTCGTCATTGCAAATTAGTTTTGTTTAATTTCATTTTTAGTGTACAAATGATACCTTAATCATTTTTTCAGTGTGCAGGACTGAGTCAGAGTCGATACCATCGACCACAGTGTCGATGGTAGCAACAGAGGGTATAGGGAAGCGACTGCAGAAAATGTTCTGAGTCGATACTATCGACAGCCTTATCGATGGTATCGACCTACCATCAGCGACGTCGAAGGAAACAATAGCTCCAAGTCGATAGTATCGACCGGGCAGTCGATACTCATGAGATTCCTGAAGATTTACAGAAGAATTCGTCTCAGTGAAGTTGATACCATCGATATCCCTGTTGATGGTATCGACCTAGCAGCAGTGAGGAAGCCGTGCCCGGGCCTCGCGAGGGTATTTGACACAGAAATGGTCGATACCATCGACCACCTATCGATGGTATCGACGGAGTGACAGTGGCGTCGATTTCAGTTTTTAAAGGAGGGATAGATATGATCCAAACTTCCGGGGGAAATACCCTGAATGGAATCCCAACACTCAGCAGCAACCGCAGTACCCGCCACCACCTAAACAATGAATGGTATCACTGTTTCACCTGTTAAGATTGTTTTTGACTTTGAGGCCATAGTCAAATTCAAGCTTAGGGGGGGATATGGAACAAATTCTATCTTTTTCTATCTTTTATTTTTAGTTTTTATCTTTTATTTCCTTTTCTGTTATTCTCACAATTTTCTTACTTTTTAGGGTCCGCATGCTATCTAGTGTATCTGTGGATGTCTAATTTAATGTGTCATCTCTTTGTTGGTCACATGGGAATCATGGGTCAATTTGAAATTTTTTAATGAATTTGCAAGCTTGTTTTGTTCAAACTTGAGCATATGACTTATGAAAATAATTGGGTTTGTCAACTTTAAAATAGAAGACCACAGCTGTACATGCCTATGATTCAAGAAAAGTGGACGGAATTGGACGTTGAGCCTGAACTGATCAAATGGTAATGAGACTTTAATCTGAAATAAGAGAGAGAAACCTCTTGATTTTACACATGTCAGTAAGGAGGGACATATAATATCTTCTAATGGTTCTATCAATTAATCTTGTGATCTATCCACTTCATCTTATCTACACTCCACCATAAGAATTGGGAGCACTATACAGTTGTCAGCTTTTGATTGCATGACATGTAGTTAGGATTGCATTGTAGTTAATGTTTACATTCGTTGCATTGAAAAAAAGAAAAGAAAAAAAATGTGTTGCATTACAATCCTGCATTCAAAAATTTTAGAGTGCATGTCAATGTCATTTTAGTTGCATTTTGCATGATTTTAATCATCTTGTACAATGATGTGTCTTGCTTCTTCTGCAAATAAAGGACTTATTTCATATTCTCTTACAAAAATAGAGTAGATATGTGAATAAGCCCAAGAAAAAGCTATTGAAAATTTCATTTTATTCTATTAAGCAAGATAAAGGCTTGAAAAATATGAAGATCAGATGGAGAAAGGAATTTGTTCACACGCAGAATAAGAAGAACAAGCACATGTGTAGTTCTGTAGATATTCTGTCTCTCATTGGGATAGAATGATAGTGCATGCATCATTCCACCTAAAATGTAGCATTACGACATTTTCACATGCATTTTGCATCATGATAGGTCATTAATTTTTGTATTGCATGATTGACTGTTATGTGCTTCCATTTCTTCCACATCCACCTATTCCATCCACTCGTTGCTCTAATTGGTAGGCCACACGTGATTATCTCCTCATTCATTAATATCAGGAGATCTACTCCCATTTAGATGGTAGTTAGAAAACGAGCAACGTAGATAGAAGATCACAAAGATGCACCAAGCCTGAACCGGAGGAGTTTATTATATTAACTGCCTTATTTGATAGTGTTCACCAATCTTGGGGATGGATATCACTTATGGATGATCATTGTCGCCTATAGGGTAATTATCATTCTATGGTTAGTAAGGGACGGAATGCGAATGTCTGGAGGGGATCAGATGGCAAGGTCTGTTGTGATAATCTGTTCTTTAGTTGACCCTCAAAATTTTATTCTGTAGTTTTGCTGCTCGAGGACGAGCAAGGTTTAAGCCTAGGGGAGTTTGATGCGAGGATTTTGAGTCGCATTTATAGACTTGTTTTACATGCGGTTTATGTGTTTATTAGTCACTTTTGTGGTTAGTATCACATGATCCACTTACTTCAGTCTATAATCTCATTCTGTATCAAACCTCTCATATTTCATCTTTTTGATTATAAATGATCATATTGACATGTTTTAGCATAGCTGATTTGGATTTATCTTGCAATTTTAGGAAGAACGCATATACACAGCTGTCGATACCATCAACATCCATCGATAGTATCGACATAGTCATAGTGAGACAGCCGCAAGGAGCCAAGAGGAGTCGATACCATCGACTGGGAGGTCGATGGTAGCGAGATACCTACAGTGAGCCAGCAATCAACCGGTCGATACTATCGACATAAAAGTCGATACCATCGACATTGCACAGCTTCAACGTCAGAATGGTGACCAAACCGACGCCTAAAGGTGTTGATACCATCGACCCACGTCGATGGTATCGAGTCTCAATCAGGCGGAACGTCAGAGCAGAGAAGAGAACTTGCCGATACTATGACGGGTCGATACCATCGACCCGCGTCGATGGTATTGATGCCGTTAGGATATGTTTTGTTCCAGATCGATCCTAATCCAATGATGGTGATCTTTTGGTGACCTAAAGTGGTCCATATACCTAATTTCGGCAACCCTAAGCAAGGAATCACGTCATTATCCACTACACAAGTCCGAAGGAGTGTTGAAGAGAAGAACAGAGCCCAGAAGCATGCCCCGATCATTTTGAGAGCCGCATAAGTCATTTTCCACCATCGGAAGGCTGTAGATCGCACATTCTACGTCGAGGAACGCCCGAATCTCCTTTGTTTAGGGGTTTACATCACTTTCATCCACGTTTCTCCATATTTTCCCTTTCTCTCATCATGTCTTTCATTGAGATGAACATGCGGGGCTAATCCCCTTTGTCTTTAGGATCAGGAGTAGCTCAAGTAATCGTTGTATGAAATTGTTATCATAGTAATTCATATTTTGTCTCTTAAATCCATGGCATGATTTCATTTTCTCCTTTATATCATTATGATTGATCTCCCTAATGATAATCTAATGCCTTTGATTACTTTGAAAGAAGAATTAACGGTTGAAAAGAGACGAAATCCATATTAATTAATAAATCCCTTGAACAAGGTGGTGTATGGTTAATGGTGGAAACCCAGAGTTTGGTCTTCATGCACCTAGTTTAGGGTATAGGTTACTACGACCGTGGAACCGACCTAGATTTAGGTAGTGAATTGTATCACGACAGTGAACAATTCTGACTACAGGCCACTACCCAGAATGAGAGACAAATTTGATTAACTATATAGAAATAAATACAATGAGAACCTGCGGTGAAACCGCAATCCTAAAGATTCGCATCTAAATTGATTAAACTCAACATTTAATCAGTTCCTTTGTTTTCTTTTATTTTTCAATCAACTCTCAAAACCTTTTAATCGGTCTAGATGATCGCGAGTAGTTAGTAAGTAGTCTACCGATAGTTCAGTGTGCCTGTGTTCGACTCGGGCCTCACAAAGGCCTATATTACTCTGACGCGTGCACTTGTATTATACACACGGTAAATTTGTGTCAACAACACTAGGATGGAATGGGTTACATAAACATTACCTATCATTCGTTCTCTAGATGCATCATATTAAGCAAATACATATATATGTCGAGGTCAGGTAAAAACCCCTTTTTGGTTAGGACTAAAACCCAAAAAGATATCACCATAAGCTCACCTCGCATTACCTAGAGATCATACATATATGACCTTAAAAAACCTATGCGAAGTTCTCATCAAGGGTTTAATAAGAAACATCATAGATGTTGCCTTCAAATTTTCCTACACCTTGGATCATAATAGACATGTACACCTGCCAATCAGACAAGCATATAAGTAAAATGATTGATTCTAAACATATAATAGTTCATAAAATAATAAATGCAATAAAGAGAATAAAATTGGGTAGCATGACTACTCCATGCATGCTACTGAGATGACTACTTGCTCATGGAAATAGTGACAAGAACAATAATAGAAGAGAGGAAGAAAGTCATCATCACTATATAAGATAAAAGTATAACTGTGGTGTACATAAGCTTGTCTTTGTTCTAGAGATCAATGGTAGAAAATGTGGTAGTAGATCTACCGCTAGATGTTAGTTAGAGGAGTAACTAGAGCATCATTCTTCCTTCCTTATCATATGGGAATATCATCATGAGAGAGGAGTGAGCAAGTGGATGATAGGCGGAAGTAATTGTCAACCAATGTAGTGAAGTCGTCATCAATAAAACCTCCTTCTAGGTCAAAACCTTCAAATCTATAGAATAAATGGAAGGATCTTCAATTGACTTGTGTCAAATGATGGAACAAGTTGATGGTTTGGGAGATAGAAGGTTGGAGTTCGTTTTAGAAGCCTATCAGTGGTGAATGGAGGATTCTCTTTCCTAGAGGAGAAGGTTTTGTATTATAGGTTGTGGTTAAGGTTTAGAACCCTCCCAAATGGCTTGGAGTTAAGTATATAGGCCTCCATAGAGGTGAAGAGACTACAAAGGGAGGTAGATGAAGGGTTTGTGACATTTAGTAAATCCTTTGGTAGATGAGGGTTCATGACAATCATCAAAAGGTGAAGCAGAAGTTTCTTTGGAAGGCTACACACAAATATCATCAAAAGACATAACCATCAGTTCTAGAGTGCATACTGGAATTTGGTTGGTATGTGAAAGAAAACCATCCGAAGGAAGGCACTGGAGGTCATTCAACATCGACCCTTTGAAGACATATTTAGAACTACCTTCAGTTCTCAGATGTAGATCTATCACCGGAAGGTAGCGCCAGAAGTTGCTTCATAAGGCAGAGCGAGATTTCCTTTTGTTGTGAAATGCATGTCTAACATTAGAAGGATACCACTAGAAGAGGGAATTGGGCTTCCTTTGGTTGTTAACTAAAGCGGGGAAAAATGATATAAACCAAATGTTTAACATATGTAATGCAACCTGATGGTTTGGTAGAAGATGTAAATTGAAGGAAATCTTCCATTGATTGTCAACTGATAAAAAAGGTAGAATGATGCAAGCCCACCCTTTGGGGGTATTGACATGTTTCATAGGGTCTGTGTCTTTGAAGCACCAATCAATGAAATCATCACCAATGGAGGGACAGATCAGTGGAAATTTCTCCATTTGTCAATTTTTTTTGAGAAAGCTAGTCAGTTAGCGAGACCACCACCTTTTGCACTCCTAGAATGTAATGAAGTTCACAGCCTACCAAGTAAAAATTTATATCAAAACCTTATAAATTATCATTAAATTAAGAAAACCTAAAAGAAAGCTAGTTCTAAAATAAAATAATAGAATTGAATGCATAACTAGATAGAAAATGCAACTAAAACTAGGATGGACATGCATTCATCAAGGACTTGATGATATTATTAGAGATAATTTTCCACCAATCAATTCCTCCATGTTAATACACCACCAAGGTTTCTTCTAGATATCACATGGAGGAGAGGATTGTTGGCCCATATTATAGTTGCATTTGTAAACAAAAACAACATATTGTTTGTGTATTTAGTTAACACTTTACAAAATTGTTCTAAAACGCCAGTATATGTGTTTCTATATGAGTTTCTCCATGGTAACTATATGTCTTATAGAAACTATCTATAAGAAATGTCGAAATTTGGGAGGGACATATAGATTTTATATATTGTCCCTAAACCCGTCGTAGTTAGTACTTTGACTTTCATCTTGTTAGGAACAGAACCTTCATATCCCAACTGAAAGGATGAAATCATTTTGAAAAATCCACTAGTAGTAATATACTTGTGTAATTCATTGATTTAATTCTAGTAGGATATTATTTGAACAATGAAATCTACATCAAATGCAAATAAATGATCTCTAAGAGAATAAGATATCCATAAGTGTTAAACCTTATCTAAAAGAACTATAGTTAGATCATTCTTATATGTAGACTGATTATACATGTTCGTATATTCTATCTTATTTGGAAGCCAAGCTAAACTGCCTCCCAAATTCCAACTCACCCGTACTCTCCAATTTTGTATATAAAACCCTCTTTTAAAAGAATTCAGTCACTTAAAATTCTTTTACATATCTAGATCAAGTCAAAAGCCCTAGGAGAATCAAGGAAGTCTTTCTTCCTAAGATATCAAGATTTAAGTACTATTCTTACTAAGGATTCCAAAATTGTGTGGATTCTCCAAGTGTTCTTAGCAAGTATTGTACCATAAGAAGTTTTGATATCCTTAGAATGAAAGACTCCCATGCCATTAGGTGTATACATACTTTATAAAGATGTTAACTAGGTTTTAATAGTCTCTATAGGAGATGAACTAGAAATGCAAAATCATTTCATAACGTGTTCTATCACATTTGTCAAAATATCAAAAAGTCCCATCAAGTAGTCAGGAAGGGTTTGAACCACTGGCTCGATGAGGACCTCCTTGCATGTTGAAGTCATGAATTTTTGTTTCCACCCCTTTACTTTTATTCACATAATGTCTTTAATAACTTTAGATGTATATTTCTTGGATCTCTCATATAGAATCCATAGTCCAAGTATTGGTATTGGTATTATAATGTGTCTCATGCCTATATTATCAAGAATATCTCTTTTTTGTGCACCTCTAACATTCTTGCTAATTGACTTGTAAAAATACATCATCGACTTAGTAAAATCCTTGGGTTCATCACACTCTTCTCCATGTATGGCTTAGCCCAAAACCTTGATATGTATTTGGAAGTCTTCTTTCTTGAAATATCTATCAAAAGTGATTTTCTCACTAAGGGTTCCGATGTGAATTCTCCAAGCTTGCAAATCGAGGATTTCCAAGTTGAATGTCTTGATATATTTGAAATTAGAACCCCCTTTATACTTGATTGATGACCTTTGTTTCCACACATTAAAATTATTCCACATGTTTTGTTTAGTGGCATTGGATGTCTCTTTATTGGACCTCTCAATTACAGTTCATAGTACACATATTTTCCATAATTTTATTACATATCTCAAGCCCATATTATGAAGGATCTCTCTTATTTTTTCTATCTATAACATTCTCCCTAATGAGATATTTGACTTGGTAATATTTAGATTTTTATTAAGGCTCTTTTATAGGAGCTAGTGTTATTGATTATTGTAGCTAATTTTGTAAATTTCCTCTAGGAAAAAGGATAATGCCATTTGTAAAGAAAATATGAAAAATCATTGACCCCTCCTGCCATTCTTGACAACATGAATGGATCTATTATTTCTTCTTTACTGGAAGGAGAGAAAGGACAATCACATACTAATAAGAGATAGGGGAGACATGAATGTCCTAGTGAAGATCCCTATGAGTTTGAACAAACCTTTTCTTTTCATCGTTAACCATGAACAATTTAAATATTAAACATAAACATAAATTTGTGTGAAATCCAATTGTGTGCATGCTTTTTTTAATGAATTTACACTCCACCCAACCATAAAATTTTGAAATATAAACATTTATGTCCATGTTACCTCTATTAGATTTGATTTTCCTCTTAATGAAATGTAAGATCTTTAAGTCCTCAAGAGAATTGGTAGTAAACTATTAGACTAGAATGAAAGAGACTTGTTTGAAGGAGACAATTTCACTCGGATAGATCACGAGTTTATTATCCTTTCTTTGGATATTGTAAATAGTAACACACAAACCTAAACATCAAAATCTCTCATACCTTATAATACCTTATACTTTGGGATAACCATAATGTGTATTTTTGATTATTTTGTTAAAGAACTTTTAGCATTCCACGAATCACTCATACAAATTTTTTCTTACTCTATAGTATACCACATTGTTTATAAGAAACCAACCACATATACCTTACATAGTTTGAACTTTTTGAGGATGTATATTATGTAAATTAACCCGAATTTATTCTTTGTTTAGTTCCTTTCCCAAATACTTGTTATTTTCACAAAGACTAAATTTTCAATAACCAATAGTGGCGCCTTCCATGCTTTGACCTAGTTGACTACTAATGTGATCATAATAGATTTTGTTAATATCTTCTCAATTTCCTCTAATATGGTTCTCCACATCCTTGACACATATTTAATATTGTCAATGTTACTGCTTTGTTTTCTTTGAGATGCTTAATTACAGAAGTAGACTGTATAGCATGCTTCATATCATTGGTGTTCTCATAGATGAACCACTAAGCCTCATTCTATCTCTTCAAATCAATGGTGTTTTAACCTAGTTTTTTATATTTGTTAAAATTTCACTGGTCACAACCTTCTTCTACTATTTTTCATTATCTTTTCAACCTCATTCAACCTCTTGGGTATGTTACCAAATTTATCTCTTGTCCACTTTCAAAGGCTGGTACCATCTCTGTCCTCCTCATTGATAATGTTTGATCATCATTACTACTTGATGTGCTAGAAACAACTTCCTACATTCTAGATAAGTAAACTAGAAGCTTTCACATATGTTGATGGATTTGACCTTAATGTTCTTTATCCCATTGATATTATTCAAAAGTAAAGGGACATGATCCAAGCTGACATGGGGATTTTTTTAACCAAAGAATTGGGTTAGAAATAGAGCTTGATCAATCCATTCCCTACTATCAATGGAAATATCCTTTCGATTTATGTTATAAGGATTAGCTATGTGTAAAATCTAAAATGGGAATAAATCACTCACCAATAATGCACTATATGGTGAAATAAGATCCCCATCAAGATCTACTACAAATTACACAAAGTCTTATATTCACCACCAACATCACATTTCTGGACCCAAAATAGGGAATCCATGGAAAAATGGGGGAAAAGAACTGATAACTAGTGTTGGAAGAATAATTTAGGGGGAAATACTTGTTCTAATATGATATACCAGATTGAGCATGAATCAATAGTTAGAAGTATTCTCTACCCAAATTTATCCCCATATTTAGACAGAAACCCTAGCTCCATTTCATCAAGGAAAGCATCCTCTATTACTATCCTAAGTCTCTTCTCATTCTCCTCAATCAAAATATTTAAGGTAGGAACAATGATTTGAAGTGCTTGTGTTTGTGCCTACCTTTTAAGTCTTTGAGGTTCTTCTATTAATTGCATTTCATCTATTTTTATTTTTTAGTCATTATGACTCCAAAGTTTGCATGGCTTGTTTAAGAGGCCGACAGACCTTTGTCCTTTTCTAACGAAAAAGCTTATCTACTATGCAAAATAAAGCTTCACTTCAACTTATATAATGTGTTTATGGTTTTCAAAGTTTACTTAAGTTTTCTTACTAACCCTAGCATACATACAAAAATAAAAAATCGTTAGTTATACTTTTCTCATTATTCCATTGTCTAACATATTCTACAGTAAATTAACCTTCAAAACCCAAATTTGACGGAATGTTGGTTTCTACTTCACCAAAAACTATCTAAGAAACTATAACATGCATAAGACATGAAAATAAACCATTAACAAGTTAAACATAAATTTGACATCAAATATTAAAAGTGAATTTCAGGCTAAAATGAGATTCAATTTTTGAGAGTGATTGGGGAATGATGTGTATTAGTGGCAGATGGTCGGTCACATGTCAGACTTGTCCCTAGTCAACCATACTGGATTTTATTTTTATAGTAGTGTGGTAATATCCTAAAGTTATTATCATTCTTAGTTTCCTTCGAGTTTTCACTATCTTTCTTAGATGGTATTTGATAGTAAGGGGGTAGGTGAACATTGTTTGTTTCCCAAAAGCAAAATTTTCATGCAAAGGTGATGTCGTTCTTCATTTTGGATTCCTATAATGCACCACATGGAGGATAGTCTATGGTTTAACTATACAGTAGCTAGTCACATACAATGATTGACTGTGGTAACATATCTAATTACGGAAGCTAGTCACCTATAATGATTGACTGTGGTAACATATCTAATTATGGAAGGCACCATTAACATAAAACATTACTGATTAGATTTTAGGTAAGATGATGCTATTATGTTTTCTTTAAAACATAGATGTTCTTGTAATTAGTAATATACATTTCAGTATGCATGAGTACAAAGTGTGCTCACCCAAACCACAATGTGGCTCCACCATTAATGATCGATGTTGATGCATGATGAGTTCCATCTTCATCTACATTCATTGGCCATGATATAATTTGGTTTGATTTGGAACCTTGTGTCATGACTCATTCCAAAGGTAGTCATTCCTCTACTATCCTTATATGCGGAGAGTGGGTGGTGCCTGATCTGGCCCTTGTCTAGTAGAGATTGAAGGGCAACGATCTTGGAAATAGGTGGGGAACTTTCTTTTAACTGACCGGTAGGAAGATGATGAGGGAAAAGAATAGGACACAAAGGGGAATAAAACATTTAGGACCTCATATTCCACCCAAAAATATCATCAAACAAGAAATCTACAAATTTTATATTCACTTCTCCACAATGGCGAATCTCCTGTAAGACTGTGGGGGCCACACCCCCAAGATTTTTAAAAAATAATGAATATGATTGGGTTGAAAGTTGTTAATTAATCTACTTTATTACATTTGACCATTTCTAATTTGATACGCCCCAAGAGTTTTTCATTGATGGTTCTTTTATACTTTCCAAGTTAAAGATACATTTAAAATTCTCTATGTTTTAACTCCTTTCAGAGATCCACTCGCTAAATTAATGCATTTGTAGATTCTCTTTCAGTTTGTGCTTCATTTACAATTCCGAAAAGAACTTGATGTATTATTGCTTATTACAATTTCTATTCCATTTTGATTTTAAAAAATTAATGAACATGGTTTGGTTAAAAAGCGTCAATTAATCTACTTTATTGCATTGAAAAGTTTCTTATTTGATAATCTCCTCCAAGACTTTCCATTAATGGTTCCTTTATACTTTCCAAGTTGAATAATGCAATAAAAAATCTCATTTTGACTCTTCTATGACCATTACTTGGTAATTTAATGTGCTTGTAGATTCCTTTTCAGTTTGGTTTGCGTTCACAATTTCTAAGACGATCTCTTATGTTATTGCCTTTTACAATTCCTATTCCATTTTTATTTTTAGTGTAATTTTTCTCTCTCTCCTATGGTCTTTTGATAATTATCATTGTCCAAAACAACAAACATAAATAAAGGAAAAAATTCAAACTTTATAAATCTAGCCATAATCTTCTAACATTGAATATATCAAACTCCATGTCTTGTTAAAAAAGCATCAATATGACCTGTTAGATATTGGTAGGCATGGATATTTTCAAGTAGAGTTTCACATCATTGCTCAAACTCTGCTTTTAATATTATTTAAGAGACTAACATTGTGATGCCTCATGCCAGAAACCACGAGATAACTCAAAACTAACTGCAAAAACAAACTTAAACAAATAGATTACTAGAAAACTCTAGAAATTAAAACTATTTTCATTAAAATCAAAACAAAATTTTTTTTACATATGAGCCCTTTCATGTCACAAGGTACTTATGACGTGTGCCATCAGCCTGTTACAAGAAAACCTATCCCAAACATATATATACATATCCACTATATCCATACATGAAAAGGATATACAAGACAAACCACATATAGAAACACGTATGCAAACCACACCCAAAAACCATCCCAAAGACCTGAGTTTACAAGTACGACTCTAGGATTCTAACAATAAAAGGGATCACCAGCAGTACTTCCAACCTTGTTGGCTACTATCCTTCTTGCTACTGCTTAACGTCCACTGCACGATCTCTACCTCCTCATGCATGTCCACCTAAAAAAATTGGGGAAACCCACGGGGTGAGATTCAAAATCTCAGCGAGAGGTATAACTCTCCACTAACACTATTATGAACACATTGAACACCAGTAAAGCTACAACCATGATAAACAAGTAGTCATCACTAACTGAATAAGCAACTGCAATTAGATTATGAAACATCTTATCATCATTAAAGGAATATGAAGAACATATATATTCACTACTAGAAATACTATACAAGCAAGCAAGGCCTCATCCAATATTTCCATATTTGATCCTATACAAGTATGCTACATGGTTGATTACGTATTTTATTATGCCCCAAGGATTTGAGTTGTACCACCCAAATCCAACCGACAACTGCTAAGTCGAAATCGGTGCCATACAAGGTCCATGGAAGAGCTAGAATCCACGATCTCACCCCTCAATCAGTATGAGTGAACTTGCAGTGACATCACGAGTCAAACTGCTACTAATGACATATAGTCCAACTGTAAAAATCTAGCCCGCCTTGGTATAGGTCACGACGCTAGTGAAACTGAGCTATGGCCCATAGCAGCACTCCTACCAGGGTATGGTCCGCAACCAATCATGTATCACATGTCACTGAGTTATAGCCTGAAGCCGCACTTCTATCAGGGTATGGCCTGTATTCAATCCTATATCACATATCCTGTATGTAAGGGGATATTCATCCTCACCCCTGCATATTCAAAATATGCACTCTGAGTTAAACTCATTTCACCATTCAACAACTTTTGCGTTGAATGGATCTATGGCATAGGGCAAAGCTACATGATTAAGTTCCCCTTGATTAGTTAGATCATTTTATTTGTCCTTTAACATTAATCAAGTTACACCATATACAATCATAACAAATTCTACAAGGATAAGGGCATAATACTCTTCTAGAAGATGAAACATATAGGGTGTGAACTTGTCAGACTATCATCACATGATGCTTGTATTGTTTCCATTCACAACATTATCAACAAAGCCACATTCCATGGGATATCAATCCCTCAACTCTATCAGTAGGAAACATCCTTTTAATGTTAGAACAATAACCACTATTAGGTCATAAGGCCCAAACACCATATTCCTGTATCAACTGTATAATCAACATGCCTCACAAGGGCATATTCAATCTTGTCTCACATCATAGACATCATAGCACACACTAGCTATTGATAATATATTCCACAACACCTACATGGTTAGAAGATCATAATAAAGAGATATAATCACATAACATCCGAACCATCCATGGTAAGGATATAAGCAAGACTTGTTCATTTTTAGGGTTTAGGGTCTCCATTTTTTTTGATTAGGGTCCACAAGGTTAGGGTCAACCAACCACCCTAGAATCACCACTCTCCACCATCATGGAGTGCGTGTTAGGATTAAGTAACATCATTAGAGAAGATTGGAGATCATACAAAACATCATAACACATATGTATACATGAATAGTATTAGAGGTTCATATATGTTTCATAACCACCTACCATCACCACATGTTAACCACTTAGGCACATAGATCGTGACCACTCTCCATAGTATGTCATGACTGAAACATACACCATGGTTATCTCGACCTTTACTCCCTCACCATGTTTTGACCACTTCCTATACATCACGCCTGCGACATTAGAGTTAGGGTTCATCTTCACCCTTCAACCATGTGTCACGACCAAGCTCCTCAACCACCTCTATGTCACGACCGTGACGTATTAATGCCACCATGTCACGACCGCTGTGTCCCCTAGTCACAACCACCACTCCAAGGGTCGTCCCCACCAAGCTAAGGCAAGGAACTAAGGGTTTCAAGGCTGCTATGTCTCATAGGTCTCAACCCAATGCCACCAGGTCAAACATCACCACAAGAAGGGACATCTCGATCAAGCCAACTAGGTCGCGTCTGTCTGAATGGGCTATGTCGCAACCATGATGCCCATGCCAATGTCTCAACCCCCAAACCTCCTAGGTCACGACCACACCAAGGGTAAACACCTAGCTCACCAAAATAGACTCAAAACTAAGCAAGAGCCATGATCATCATGGAAGGGGACTCAAGCAAGCCGATCTCCACAAACCCTAAGGCAAAGGTCCAAGAAAAGCATGACTAACAGAAGAGAAACCATATCCAAGATGACCAAAACTGAAACGAACCTCTCACTTACTTCTAGGTGTAGAAACATCAATCATGGAGACTAGGTAAAGGGTCAAACGCGGGGAAGAAACTCCATATCATCATCTCTACTCAAAGCTGATAGAAGAAGGTTAGGGTTTCAATTTACCCCCAAACCAAGAATTATCACTCTCCCAAACGAATTCTAGGGTTAAGCTTCATACACTAACATGATGTAGGAACATCTTAAAGAGGGCAACCAATAACACAACTATAACGACCGTCACCAAACCAACAACTAAATCATTACTAATTATGCGGAATAATCATAAACAAAGGAATAACAAAAATCACTAAAATTTAAAACCATTTTACAAGGAGATCCTCTTCCAGGAAACTCTTACTGAAAGATCCAAAACTTATACATATCATGATTCACATTATAGAAACACTATTTCTTCTCATCTCAAGGACAACATATAACAGTTGCTATATCAACACATATACTGAAGCAACATAAAACCTTGAGGCATACAAGTCAAAATCCTCAGATCGTTCATGAAACCATTACAAACTGACTCCAAGGACTTGAGAGTACAGAGACGACACATAGGACTTCTATCTACAAGACACGATAGACATTATACTCAACCTGAGTTGTTACTGCTGCCCCAGCTGTTGCTCTCCCTCTGCAGAAAGATATCTACCTCCTCGTGCATGTCCACCTAAAACTGTGGATCCCACGGGGTGAGGCAATTCTCCCAGCGAGATATATAACTCTCTGCCGACCATATTATTATCACAGATATGCATTATAAAATTGAGCAGAGGTTCTTTTATATTTAACTAGCAGGATTAATCACTATATGAACAGGAAATAGTAGTTTCGTTACTTAAGAAAATGATGCATTTATCCATGGTAAAGTAATAAACCATCTATCCACTTTACAAGGAATGTAAAGAAACATAAATAATATCTATCAACCAAGATGTATAACTAAAGTACGCATAAACCAATGTTTTTCATATTCGATCCTTAAGAAAATACGCTACACGGCTGATTACATTTTACAATCAAACTTATTCCCTAAGGAGATGAAGTATACCATTCATGCTCCAAACGATCACAAACTTCTCACAAGTCGGTACCATACAAGGTCTATGACAGAGCCGGCTTCCAAGGCCTCTCATATCTCAGTCAGTACGAGACCACTGGCAGTGACAACTCATGTCAATCTGCAAAAAGAGCATGCCAAGGTATAGTGGCATCTTCGCTCAGAGCTACAGCCGCAACATGCACTCTCTTAGGGGAACAACATACACACAACCGTCCCCAGTTATAAAATTACTGAGTCATGGCATATAGCCATACTCTAAGCCACGTGCCAGTTCACCGTTCTCATTACTGAGTCTACGACCACTGTCACACTCGTGCCAGGATATGGCATATAGCCAATCCCCAAGATTTCATACGTAAGGGGATCACCTCACATATGGTCGTCCAAGCTCACACCCTCACATATTCAAAAATATGCGCTCCAGATTATCCCATGGGAAAAACCCATTTCACCATTTAGTAAATTCTGACGCTGATGGATCTATGGTCAGGGCAACTACATTTTATGGTTTCTAATGATATATTAAGTGTATTACAACATTCTTTTCACATCAAACAAGTTATAATCATTAATCACAAACAAATGCTACAAAGAAAGGTGTAATACATCTATTGAGTACTTTTTTAATATTTGAAACACATTTAGATATATATAACACTCGGGATCTCAGTCCCTTATCACATTACTGGGAATTCTCATCCCTTCACATCATCATCATCATGATTACTGGATCTGGGTATTCAAACCCTTAGATCACCACATAGCATTGTTACCTCTGTAATAGGTAACTATTACCTCTAGGTCCTCAGACCAAGGTATTCATTTCACTGGTTGTATAACTATTCCACATAGCTCACATGGTTTCATTAAGTATCTTGTCACCTCTTACTAGGTAACAACTTATCTTTTAAGATATCAGACTGTATAATCATTATACTTTATTGTACATATATTTAACATGGCTAGCAAGGATCATTTAAATCTGTAACATACACAACATCATAGCTCATTCTGGGCTATGCCCATCATCTCATGTTTCTTGAAGTTTGCACTTCATGGTAAAACTTTAGTAGCACATGACATCATTATGCCATTCCAGAGAAATACATCCTACCTGTTATTAGGGTTAGGATTTCTCAATCTTAATCAATTAGGGTTGTAAGAGTATACCATCACCCTTCAATAGGGTTGGGTCTTCTTCTTATTAACAAATTAAGGATTCAAGATCATAATATCTAGAATCAAACCCTAATTCATACTCCACTCATCTTAGGAGCATTAATGTCTGCTTATCAACATGTTTATCATATATCTAAAAGTCTCTCTCTTATCCTTATTAGGATATTGATTGCAACATAATTTTTACTAAATTCGTTCATCCTCCTCTTGAGGAACGTTAGGGCACCATTATCAAATCTCATTATCTTTTACATTGTAATCATCACAACACTCAACATATGCTACTCAATCAAATACATGTGATTGAAGTGTCCCTTCCATATCGGGTATCAAGA
This sequence comes from Alisma plantago-aquatica, assembly GCA_963693085.1. Taxonomy (NCBI): domain Eukaryota; kingdom Viridiplantae; phylum Streptophyta; class Magnoliopsida; order Alismatales; family Alismataceae; genus Alisma; species Alisma plantago-aquatica. Next base: position 1,195,685,337 of record OY856409.1, read on the forward strand.
TGTGTGTATCTTATCATATTATGCTTTAAGATACATCTTTATATCATGTCGTGTATCCATATCGGGCATGTGGTATAACCACATCACCATGTCATGTTTTAGGATGTATCCTCTATCATCATATCGTGTACCCATATTGGATTGACTATCACTTAGTTCTTATCATCTCAAGTTAGCTCCTTATCGGGTATGAGCTAGGTGCTTGACCCCATATCAAGCATAAGCTATATGATTGGTGCCATATCGTGCACAAGGTGTGCACCATATCGGGCATAGAGTGTATGCCTCATCATGTATCATTTAAGTGGTATTCATACAAGGTACTATATCAGATTCCCATCTTGAATTATCATATTGGGTCTCTATGTTTGGGTAACATATCGAGTTACCATGTTAGGTAGACCCTTAGGCTCATAACATCTTTATGACTTCAAGGATCAGCTCTATCATACAGTTACATGACAAGCTAAGTGTCTAGTGGAATTCTCTTACCACAATCCATGACACCAAGGATAGGGTATATCGGATTTCTATCCATCATCTAGGGTTTTCCACCATATTGGGTAGAATTTTCCATATCGTTCATGAGGTATGAATTGGACTTTATATCATTCACAAGGTAGAAGTAGGTGCCATTCCTATCATCCAAGGAATATCAATCATATTTTCCATGTGGTATCACTCACCACTTATATCAATTTACTCATTACCTTGGGTTTCCAACTCTATATTGTTTAGAGTGTTCACCATCTCTATATCGTGTAAGAGGTATAGCCTTAGACTTGTATCGTGTATAAAGTGTAAGTGGGTATCTCCCATATCATTCCTAAGACATGGCTCATATCGTGTATGAGCTATCATCTATCTCCATATCGAGTTAACCCCCATATCGGGTTTCATATCAGGTTTAAGGTATTTCAACCCATATCAGGATATACCATGTATTTGACTCCATGTCTTATTTTGTGCACAAGTGTATGCTTAACAAGATATCATGTACAAGGTGTGTTCTTCATAATCATATCGTGCAAGAGGTGCTTTCTTGTCTCACTCATATATGTTACTCAAAATTAGGTTTTAGTACATCTACTTTAGAAGTGTGTACTTGACACTATATCGTGCATGGAGTCTTTTCTTGACTTCATACCATACAAGTGGTCTAGGGTTGACACCATATCATGTTCAAGATGCGAACTTCATCTCCATATCATGAAAGGAGATATAAATTCATAAGCATATCATGATAGTGATGTTTGTACATAACCATATCGGGTTAGAGGTACTTGCTTATGTGCTTGAACCCGATATCGCTTTATAAAGTGATACCATCTTCTTCAAGCTCTAGACCTTCGTTCTAACTGTTATAGTACATGTACAACAGGTCCAAAAACTACTAGAACTCATAATTTCATCAAATATTCAAGAAGATTTCAGAATTGAAAGTAGATCATTAAGTATAGCAAGATAGGTGGTGAATAATAACATGATTGGGTTCAAGTTATATAACCCACCTTATGAACAAATTAAAAGCTCCAAGCTCCAAAGATTTACATTCCTATGGTTGAAGATGAGATTATACAAGGTCCAAGGCTCGTTCAAAACTCCACCATATACAAGGAATCACCATAGTTAAGAACTTGGTGAAGAAGGAAAGAAAGGAATATCCATAACCCGAAATCCCACTTCAACCAAGGTTGAAGATGACCAAAGCCTTACCTTAAGCTTGGTGCTCGAGCTCCCCTTTCTCCTTGAGCTACTTTGCATGATATCTAAGAGGCTATGCATGATATCTCCAAGGAAGAGGGTTGTGGGGTTCGTAAACTTCCATAAGTAGGTGGAAGGTGAAGTATATATACTTGGGTTCATGAGATAAAGTGTATAAGAGGTGTCTTCTCCTCATGCTACTAGATGACACATGTCCATTCATGGTTGACACATGTTCATGCATGAACACATATATATCTTGCCATACAAGAGTCTTGAGGATAATCTAGAGATAATATCTCGGCCATTCCTTATCTTGTTGGGTAAGTTATCTCATCTTTATCTTATCAATAAAGCAAACTGATATACTTTTTGCAAGGAGCTTCCAACTCATCATGGACCACCCTCTTGAGGTGCTTTGCCCGTCATGGCCTTTTCCAAGGCTCACTAAACCGATAGGATACTCCTACTATGGCTCTTTGGCCGATAGGGCTCTTATATCAAGTCTACAACTCGATATAACACAAATTAGGCTTTACCTTCGATTCTTTCTTGGTCTATTCCTCACTAAGAGTATCATCATTCAAAGATGCTTAAAAAATAGTGTATCCTTCTTTCTATTTCCTATAAAAGATACATAGAGGGATTAGGGACACTCTAAGGTGGTAATTTGCATTTCTATCATATATTTTGGGTAAATTACAAATTGTACCAAAACTGGTGCACAAAGTACTAACATTGTTCAAACAAGTTATAACTTGGGATTTAGGCTTTCCACAAGCCACCACTTAGCATCATTCTCTATATTATGATACTAAAACACTTATAACACATTCAACATGTGACATATTGCAATGTAACCCCTCATCTTGGGCAAATTGCACTTTTCACTCAGACTATCATATAATGCACAAATAGTTTTCAATTAAGTTCATACTTGAAAATAAACTTCACCAAGAGCCTTAATTACTTTTCAAAAGTTTAGAACAAGTTTGTAAGTAACTTACTTAAGAAAAAAATTCTAGGGTTAAGCCATAACCCAGGTCAGGGATGTTACAACAACATAACAAAAAGTGTAATAATAGAGAGGGTTTAGTGTTATATATCCCACCTTAAGAAGATCACCACCAAAGCTCCAAGCTCTAAGATTAAGAGCTCCAATCACACAATCCAAGGGGTGAAGAAGCTCCACTCTCAGCCACAACAACACCTCAAGAAGGGAGAAACATCAAGGTCAAAGGATATTTGAAGTAGAGAGGAAAATCCCAAAACTAACCCAAAGAGAGAAGGGAGAAAAGAGAGAAGAAACTCTCTGTTTCTCTCACTAGAGCATCACCTTGTCAAAACATGGCCTAAGGACAAGAAGAAGGGAGAAGATAGGGTAGAAGATCTGAAGGAACACCAAATAAAGAAGATAAAGTGCTTGCCAGAGTTAGAGATGGCCAATGATCAACACAAGCACCACATGCAAGGTATGAGCCACCTCCAAGGCACCGAGTGCACCCCTTCTTGCTCCACCAAGCTCCAAGGACGATCACAAGAGAAAGGAGGAAGAAGATGACTGAAAAGAACCACTTTCATGGAGAGAAGAGGGTTCATATAGAAAAGGAGGAGGGAGGTAAGACAAAGGATGAGGTGTCAACAAGATAGAGCTCTAGGGAAACACCTGTCCACTAAAAGGACCAACATGTAACCACATAAGGTCCACATGCTTGAGATGGTGATACTCCCTAGGTGGGATCTCGAACACCCAAGAAACGAACCCTATGTCACGACCCTGACACACCTAGGGTTCGAATGTTGCGCCACACTACAACATCACTACAAGATCATGACACCAAGACCACTCCATGAAGCCTAGGTCAAAACACACCTCTTTAACCTCTACCTCAACCCAAGACAACCTTGGTGGCGATCAACACACCAATGGGGAAGTGTCACGACCGTGACACCCCACAATAGGCACTGGGTCATGACCTAGGTCAAGGCAAAACAATAAGGGTCACAAGGCTAAGGCATACAAATCCTAAACAAACCCTAATCTCCCCTAAGGGTGATACTACTCAACCAAGAGCCAAACAAGGTGCCCCAAAGCACCACACTCTCCTAAGAGAGAAGGAACACTCTAGAGGTGGCAAATTTCACATCAACCCCCCTATACTGGGTAAATTACAATTTGTACCAAAACTAGCACAGAAAGCACAAACATCAACCAAACAAGCTCAAACTAGACACTTAACCTCTCCACAAGCCCTAATCACATCTTAAAAGATTAGAGTAGGGTTCTAAGCACATGATCAAGCTAAAACAAATAGGGTTACCCCAAAACTTTGGTCAGACTCCTTCCAAACACAGTCTTTGCAAACTGGTTTCCTCTACATTTTTTGAACACATATAGGTGTGCACAACAACACATATCAAAGAGAAGAAAAGTCGATTCCTATATCCAATTCTTGGCTGATTTTTCTTATTAACTGTCCACATATCACAGAGTGACAGAAGCATCTTGTAAGTCATCTTGTCGTAGAATTTATTTATTTAGCATAAATGTGGTTTTATATAACTTACCTATTTGCCTCTACAACTGTTGAAAATTTATTTATATTAACTTTACATCACAATAACATAACTTACAAGATATAACTATTGAAAGTTTGCCTTTAAAAAAAGTATTACTCATATAATTTCAATGATCAAGAAAAAGTTGATTTGAGATATCAACTTTGTACATGCTCTATCAATCTAGATTTCATACACCTTTTGACTGTTTCAGATTTATGTTGTGCTCTAGCAAAAACTAAAAACAAAAAAATTCACATATTGCTACATATTGCTTGATAGATTGATGTGTCTGATTTTGACTCTTCTAATATCCATAGCCACAACAAAATGTGCATTCTTTTTTTTTTTGGTCGGCGAAAAACTCTGTTGCTACTAAAATTCCAAAACTTTTGGTACAAGAAGACGCACCCCCTAACCCTTTGTAGGATTACAGAAAGAAAACTAAAGACCAGATTAAATTGGCTTTGAACATAAGATCTCTAAATAGAAAGCTACAAACCAGAAGAAAACGTCCCAGAAAATACATAAACGAGAGACTACCTATCCATCAGTCTAAACATCTGAGGAGCTACACTAACAATAAAGACCACCCACAAATTGTGCAGGCACAGAAGGAAGACGAAGGGCACCCAGCCTTTATCTACGCACCAAGCAAGGCCACACTTCAGAATTGGAATTTATCTATCTCAAACAGCTGCAAATTGCACTGTCTATCCTGTCATACCATCATCTCATAGAAGACTCCAAACGCAGTATGATGACTGGAGCAGTGATCAATCCAACCATCATATCTCTCCTTCGCACATAGCAATATGATCAACCTCTGAAAGTAGTGGTCGGAAAAATACGAAGGTTAAGATAAAGCACCGAACACCACCAATTAGTGTCTGGTGATCTCAACGAACTAATAGCAGCAGAATCCCGGTCGCAAGGATAGACTGGAAGTAACCCCAGTCCACAGGAAACCCATAGACGCAAGATAGCATTGTAACACTGGAGCGCAACAAAACCATCTCGGTGCTACCGAGTGGGCTCGGCGTCAAAGCAGCACCTCATGAGGATCCCTAAGATGTTGCCATGTCGCAGGCAACCAAACAAACCTGGAAGAACTGTGCACTAATGCACTTCATCCAGAACCTGGGATGGACCCCAATCAGAAAGAAACCGAGATGACCATCGAGATGCATAAGGCAGCAGAATCCGTCCACAAACTGACAACCTTAAACTGGGCACTGCCTTTCCTCCACTGGCATTTAATACATTCCCTAAAGATGTGGATTCCAGGTAGATGTCTAGTCCTTCTTCATCAATCAACAACAGACCCTGCGCATCCCAGCTATACCAAGGAGTCATGAATCGAATAAATAAAAGGAGGCTTGGATTAATTAGTTGTAGCCTTGATCACCATATAGGAGCAGCACCAAAGGAAACAGCCCGTCACGCAGCCTGAGCTGCTATCCTGTCTCAGGAGAATATCAACAAGCACCTAATGATGACCCGACAACCAGCAGCGCCACGAGCTACAGACCATCGGGGAAGACCTCCGAAGCTAGCAGAAGCCAGAGACCCACCGCCAGCAGACCAGAGCTCACCTGAAAGCCAGCTCGCGCCAAAAGGAAGTCCTACCGTAGGGCGGAAAGGGTGACCCAGGCTACCCTACGAGAGACCAGCCACCACCACCAACTGAGTCCGCATGTTGGCCGAGGACAGATCAAAACCGGATCCGACCATCACCTCCAGCGCGCAGCAGCACGACCTTTAGGCGGGACAGAGACGAGGAGCTCGCTTCATCGTAGCAGGTCAGTCGAAGCCGAAAGGGGGCGGAATAGCCCTGGGAGTCAGATCCAGAATGCGGAAGAGCAGGAGCAGAGGTGAGGAGCAAGATCCCCCAAACTCTGCGATGACGGAGCAGCACGCCTGAGCTTCATGATCGGGAGGGAACCACTCTTCTCCATCCGCCTCTCCTGGGCGGGATGGAGCCGACAAAGTCGACTATGCCGAACCGCAAACCCGACCACACTCTAGCTGCGCATCGCGTCCTCAACCCAACCGCCGCCAGGATAAGCCCAAAGCTATCGCCAACCTTTCACCTTAAAACCACTGCTAGCAACTCCAAGAAGGACCGCCGAGGCTTCTCGAGGCGACTTCAACTGGGGCGTCGCTCGTTCTCCATCTCCGGGAGCCCTACATATCAGAATAGAACTAGCACCGATGAAGCCAGGGGAGGAAGCAACGAGACGCCACTCCCTCCCCCCAGCAATGGCCGCCGGAGGGGTTGTAGAGAGAGGCGAGAGAAACCCTAGAGAGAGAGGCGAGCCGAACTCCTAAAACGTGCATTCTTAGTGATGAAACTTATTAAGATAAAATTATACAACAAAATGGAAGATTGATTTCTCGCTATATTGTCCATATTGAAAGAGGGATTGTAAAGTCGTTCGACACTAATTCTATTATTGCAGACTCCAAGAACATTAAAAAGAAAAATGTAGTGTTTGAAAATTTTAGAGTTATATCATGTCATTAATTTCATTATATTTTCTTTTGTAATCTAATCTATATTTTCTCTTGAAGTAAAAAAATATTTTGACACTTAGTTTTTTGAAATTTTGAGATGGATACACTTGAATACTTCATATTACATTATGGCTCCCCCAATTTTTCACTCCAAGATCCGCCACTGCTTCTCCAAGTATGGTTTCATAATTGAACTGGTTCAACCACTTGTAAGTAATGAAAAATGTGTTAATATGAACTGTTTTGATAGGCAAGTGTATGTACGGGAACATCACAATGAAACGTAACCGATGCTAGGCTACTACGTAGGCAAAAGGAAGGAGTAAGAAACAAAGGGCACCTGTTTGAAGGGAATAGATAAAATTGTGCATGCACATATATTTGGAACTGAAACAAGAATAACGGTTTCGTATGCTGGGAGTTTGGTAGGGTAGGTGAAGCTGGTTTAGTGCCCTGTAACGGTACCGGGCGCCATGTTCAAATACAGACGGAGAGAAAATAAGACTCAGTCAGACAACGCCTAATGCTCTATTCTGAACGATACCTCGCAAAGTAGAAGGTGTGTTAAGATAGGAAAAGAAGATCAGCTACGTAGGGCAGTGCAGCGAAAGGTGAAAGGAAGAGATGGTCCGGGGTTGGAGGAGGCGATACACCAACCTACCCTTTTTGAGTCTCTCCTCGCAAGCCAAGCGTTAGGCGCTGACGTGGATGGGCCGGAGAAGAAGATGATGGATGTTGTTGATTATACAAAGATACAAGAAATGACTGAAAAATGAAATAGTGTGAGAAGGGTGTGGACTAAAGGTAGAAGAAAGGGATAAGACGAGCAAATCAGCTTTCCAATTTCCAAGCTCACAGGGTCTCATCAAACAATGGAAAAAAGCCCTCTGAGCTCGAATAGGAGGGCAATCTATTGTCGAGGAATCAACGGTTTAACTAAATAACACAAAATTAGAGGGAAGAAGCGGTTTATTGTTTAAACGAGGAAGGCGTCACATCGTGCCATTTGATCATTAGTAAATAAAAAGAAAAAAACGGCAGACGAATGAGAGAGTGGAAGGCAGGAAGAAAGGAAGAGACAAGCAATGTAGAACGATATGGGGAGACTGGTCGAGGTCGTCGGGGAGAAGGCCAGCGAAGGGACGGACGTCGCTATGTCGGAATTGTTAGCCATTAGAGGCGCGCTGCAGTGGGCAAAGGTGAAGGGATATGATGCCATTGAAGTCGAGGCGGACTCCTTGGAGGCCATCCATGCATCCACAAGCAAGAAAGGACGGCGGGACTATATCGGTTCGATTGCGGAAGATGTCAAAAACCTAGTCATCAGTTTACTTTCTGTAGTCTACGTTATGTTAATCGCAGGTATAACAGAGTTGCCCATGAGGTGACCAATTTGGCCCGTCGGGGGCATGCAGAAATGTTTTCTTTATTGAGTCATTATCCTTTGAGCTTATAGCACCTTGTAGACTTTGATTTGAGTTCGTAGTAATAGAAACGGGGAACCCCAATCATAGGGTTCTCCGTCGCCCTTTCACAAAAAAAAAAAATACAAGATATATTTTGACGCACTACACGCGACATATTGCCAGTAGTGGTAATTGAATTGAGGGATACGGAAGAGAGAAAGATACATCTTCTGGTCAAAATCAGGGAGCGGAAGAAAAAAGAGAAAGACGTGACGGCTCAAAGGCTGTTTAGTGGTTGGACTAACCATGATTATCTATCCTTCTGAGAGCAACAATGCAGGAGCATGAGCAGGCTAGCAGCAAGATTCGGTGTAGAAAGAAAGAGCTTGCGTGCATGTATGATGATTCACGAAGACAATGATCTGAACGCCTGAATAGTTTACGTGTTGGTTTGCTAAGATCTGTGCCGACATATCCCGTTCAGTACATTCGTGGCATCGCGCATTTAAGTTTGTAACAGTTTCGTCTAGCGTGAGTAGAGGAACGATGATTCATCAGTTTGGAGGATACTGTTGTTGTATCATAAACAGACTTTCTTTGTGCTGAAATTGGAATCCCGGAAGGCCCAAGAGGGCTATCTTCAATCATGTTGGTGTCATAAACGGGACTGAATTCCCTGTTCTGAGGAGCCTCTTGCAGCGTGTTACAATTGATCTAGACGGTACCAATACCAAATTAATTTTTTTAAGGGGCGTTTTTTGGGGTAGATAAATGGTCAAGATGGCCTTGCAACAGGATGTGGAATAGGAACTCATCACAGCAGATCTGGACTGGTCATAAACGGGGTCAGTGAAAGCACCACACACCTCCTTTTTGTCCCCACATATGATAAAAAAGGGGACTTTTTTGTCTTCACATATGTATAACAAGAAAAAAAAGAGGAGAGAAGTAAGTTACTTCCCTCCTCTATTTTGTTATTATATATATGTTCAGATAAAAAAAATCTCATTTCTGATCTCATTTCTCATTCACTTAGTATATTTCTTTCGGAACATCGTGTTCAATAGTGACTACAACATAGAGAGAAGAACTGGTACACTAGATCTATGGATAGGTCTATAAGTTTGCTAGCCGCACGTACTGGAGTCAAACTCCCATAAAGTAGAAAAGATAAAAATACTAAAAGCCCATTCGTGCAACAATGGAATGGACTCCCACTTCATACTATATAAGCAAAGATGGTAAAAGAATTAAATACTCATGTTATCGATACATATTGTATTCATGGGCGGGCTAGAAGGGGGCCAGGGGAGCTCAAAGCCCCGCCCCCCCACATATCTAAAAATAGATACTTAGTTATAGGCTTATAGTAAAGTTTTATACATTACATATAGATATATTTACAAGAACTTAGGGATTAAAGATGTGTTTCTTTTTTATTTGTTTCTAGTATGCCTGGGTTCGAATTTCAAACGTTACACAGTTTTAAGAAAAATACATACTTCACTAAGCTTAGCACCCCTAATGTGTCGACTCCCTTAATGTTATTTTTTGGATCCACCACTGATTTTATCAAGAGAATCCTGACACCTTTAGTGTGAAGAAACCATGCCAAGATTGTTCCCTTTTAACAAGAAAATCATGTACCCATGTATATGCATGTCTTATCACTAATTACGTGCTGCTTTAATAGTTAGGCATGGTAGAATATTTCTACCATTTAGGACTTCTTTAACCTCATGAATTCAAACCTACAATATGCACTACAATCAATGGCACACGTTATAAAATGAACTCGTTGTTATGTACAACTCTACCGACCACACATGGATCCATTGGGCCGCAGAGGTTGAGATTACGTCTTAGGATTGGTCTTTAACACTTTTATCACGCCCTCATGCTTAGAATTATATAAAAGAACTAGACAACTATTCAACATGTTCAATTTTCTTATACAGAAAGATACATGAGATGATTTTTATTTATCATTCTCTCCTATGTTTCTGAATATCCAAACATTGTCTCCCATTATCAACCAACATGTTGGAGAAGACTAAAAATTAGATGTTACAACATAATTTTATCTTATCTAATAATCTTAGATTTACCCTAGACTCAGTTTGTAACTATGCTAGTTTGTTTTAGTATCATTTACAAGATTGATATATTTTATAATTTAATTTGCAATTTAGCCAAGTAAAAAGTAAATTTGCTGAATGTACTTAAATTAATCTTAAAGGAGGTAAATGTTATAGAAAAAAACTACACATGAAAATCAAAAAGGTTTTATGACCATTTCGAAAAACATAAAGAGTCGCACGATGTGAGGTTGCATAGATAGATGAGTGAGCACATCAATCAGAAGGATTGATAATGCACTGCTTGGACCAAAAGTGAGCCCATTTTGACCAGCCACTTCAATCAAAGCTTGGCCTTTGCAATCAAAGTTGGACCACTTGGATTGGGTGATCCTCGATTGCTTCGTCCCCTGCTAGTTTTCTTCAACCAACATTCTTCAATCTAGTTCATAGATCCAAAATATAATTATGTGTTTCTTGGTGCTTTGACCTCTTTGTTGACCATCATTTTGCTAGTTGGGTCTATGAGAATGAGTGATATTCAACTCAACATTGATTGGCAATGAGAGAAGGAACCACAAACCGTATAAGCCCAAGGACCATTGTTGGTCAGTTTAAAGAATGAGCTTTAATAATTTTTTTGTCTCAACTTGTTTCTCCATCACAAGTATACATGATGATTTTAGTTAAGGTCACATCCATAGGGAGCTAGGCTAGTTAGGTGCAAGATCATTAATGTTCAACAATCTAAATGGAGTTGCACAAGTTTGATTGATGTGATTAAACTAGTCATTTGAATAGAACTAAACTAATAAACACAAGTCTTTTGGATGATGATTAAGGTTAGACTACAGATTCTTGGGAATGAGATTTCAATTCCATATTATAATTTAGTAGAACAACAAAAATCTAATACACTAGTTGAGTATACAAAGGAGGTTTGTATCTCATACACCTCTCGGTGATATGAGACAGTTCTAACTCCACATAACACTTCCGTGTGTATGCTTAGTTTTGAACTACAAACATTGAGTTCTCAACACATTCCCAACCACTTCCATGGTCAAGGAAGTGTTGCTAAAATTACATCTCCATACTCCTAAATACATCTTTCTAGATAATATTAGAAGCATAAAATATGTAAACAAGATGGCCAGTCTAGCTAGCAAGTAAATTAAGCACCGTTGGAATCTTAGAGGAATAAACAACTAGCATTGGGGATGAAATTTGTGTTCACATAAGTTATGACCTTGGAGTTACTCTCCCATGCTCAAGAATATGGTTCTACTCATGCATGGTGATAAAATACAGATACAAGTGATGAATCACGAAGTAAAACATGAGTAGAGAAGGGAAAGAACAGGAGAATCCATAGAGGAGGAGAAACAAGGGAAGAATCTAACTAGAATTCAAAGTTTCATCCTTTCTACTACTCCTGTTCCAGAAACCTTCTCTTTCGAGGGCTTGGAATAGAGGATGAAAACCCTTGATGCAGTCGGTGAAGAGAGATAGAGTAAAGAAGCGGTTTTCTCTTGAGTAACCACTCCTACTTGAAAATCACCCTCCTTCCCTTTTGCTCTGAACTCTGGTCAAAACTTACTCCAAATGATGAGTGATAACTGTACCATAAGAGTCCACTCATATTTAAAAATAAGGGTTGGTTTTTCTTAAAACTATACTAAAATTTCCGGTTACACGACATGTTGCTGAAATAACACAACATTTTTCTCTTAGTAACTGAAGTTAAAACTACCCTACGTGAAGGTTACACAACACAAACACACTGTGTTGCTACAAGTGGAGAAAATTGGAGCAACTCTGGATATAGTGAACAAGATGTGTGTAATTAAGACACATTATGTTGTTGTGTTACAATGATTCCGGGATCGAGGGAACATGGCGTGTGTGTTCCTAACACACCGTGTTGTTGCAAGAGAGAGAGTTTGGTGAATTTTTGGAATGAGGGGATACAACGTGTTAATTTGCCAACACATCGTGTTTCTGCACATCATAGCAAGTATGTTTTTTCCCGCAACTGACATGCCATGTTGGACAAACCATACAGTGTGTTTCTTTCAGAAACTTCTATAAAGTTTCTAAGGTTGTGCAATCTCTTAGGAAATCAAGATAATGTTGTATTGTGATTAACATATGCTCATTTTATCATCAAAATAATGTAATTAAAAACATGGGACAAGTAAAGGTAGCAATAACATGGGAAATATAGGATGATTACAGGAAAGGTTGAAAATGGATTGAAAATGTATGCAAAAGTAGGCAAAAAGACTATATTAATCATGCATATCAAATCTGTATAAGCTAAAACCATTTCTTGTTGTCAAGCAAAAAAATATGAAAACACAATTGAAGAAAATGTCAAGAACATGTGCCAATCAAATGAAATGAAAGAAGTGTATTGATCCAATCCAACCATAACTAATGGGTTTATGCATGTTAGCTATGAGTTCAACTTAAACACCCAAGATGGAGTTATAGTTCAGCAAAAGTGGTAATAATCCAAATGGAAGAATCAACATAACAACGTTAAGTACAATTTAGATGACCAAACGAAATAATTAGTGAATATGAAACCTGACTTTCTCAATTATGAAGGATATAAAAATAAAATCTGAGTTAATATAAACAATCCAACTATTCTCTCCTTGTTTTTAGAACATGAATAAGACGATGAAGTATGGGTTTCGGCACATGATATCTATATAGACTTATGCACACATGGAATGTTGGTTGGGATAATGTACTCTCTTTAGGACGTATCACCTAACCATCATAGATAGATTAGACTTACACTAGGCTAGCATGATACATGGGTGGTTTAGCCATCTATCAAGGGAATATATGTGAATTTTTGAAGAACAAGCCAAAATAATCAAATGTGAGTTGGGTTCTACTTGAGAATCGCAAGGCCTTAAACTAAAGTCTTTTCTCCAAAGAACAAGAGAGTTAAGTCATAATCAACTGGATTTCATACTTATCAATTTTTTTATTTGACAGGGTTGTTGAAAGCACACTAAGAGTTTGACAAGGGCATCTAGAGCGGTAAACAATGTTATAGTGTTGACTAATCGAAGAAGATTCAATCGTTACATGCGTTAGAAAATCAAGAGTGTGAAATATGAACATGCACACTAAAAAAATTAACCTTAATAAAGTGAAAGTGATTGGCAATAGATTTCATTTAATTGATGCAAGGCTTGTACAAGTTTTATTCAACTAATATTTCTCAAAAACAAAATTTGACAGATGGCTTAGCGTAAAGGGAAAGTCAATCCAAAATGAGAACAAGCCTCAAACAATACTATATTTACCACTATCTAAAATAAAAACAACGAAAAAGTAATGCAAAGGAAAATAAAATCATCCTACCAACTAGTTTTTCCACTCCTAAGCTTGAAATTTGCTTTGTACTCACTACATAAATAAAACTCAAGTGGTTTGCAACCAGATACCTTCCATGGAATAAATTAGAGTGAGGGACCAGTTCCCTCAACGAAAACTAGGAAATACTTCCTCAAAGTATCATCACCAGGGATGTCAGTAAATGTAGGTTGTTGTGGTGGCAGTGGAGGTAGTGCATGCATGACTTAGTGGCCTTGAATGATGTGCCACATATCAATCGTATGAATTGTATCAGTGTATTGTTGTTTGAGTTGGTCCAACCAAGTGTCATGTTGATCAAAACCCTATTGGACATACCCATATAGATCTCTCACGTCTAGCATTGCCCACCTATAGTCAGTCTATGTGCTGGTTGAAGGAGGAGGAAGGGTGCAAATGTTGCGATAATAGTGGAAGTCTTAGATCTATCTTCATAATCATCCTCATCTTCAAAAGTGAACATCCAATTGTTAGGATTCGTACTAGTGATTCCCTCTAGATCACGTTGTTCAATAAGTTATTCATATTGATGGAGTTATTGTCTAAACTTGTAGTGATCAGAGGAGTTCCTAACAATTAAGCCTGAAGAGAAGAGGAATTGGAGGTCAACCTTATTCTTCTTAGTGATAGCTTCCAAGCCTGTGAGGTCAACATTCAACTTTTGGGCAATGTGGGTTATTAGTCTTCCAACCATTATGTCACTTGCTTTCTTCCTTCTAACTTTGCAAAAATGTTGGAGGAGGAAATACCATACATTGACTTCATAATTTTGTAGCATGGCCCACAAGAAAAATAAATCTAGTTTTCCACATACACCTTGTGTTTCTTTCCTTGCAAAAAAACAAGTTCTAAGGATTCTATGAATGTAGCAGAAGATGGGGTTGTGGATGTGTGATGCCCTAGTAGATTTAGCTGTGTGAATACCATCTTGGGTAATTTGCCTCTAGAAATCATCATTATCAAAAGTATCATGCATCACTATATGCATCACGAAATTGCATGAAACTAAATTTATATTCTTCCCAAGAAGTCGGGAAGTGATTATACCAAAAGGTTCAAACAACTTTCTTGATTCTTCCACAACTTTCAGAGTAGTAAGAAATGCGTAAGTCAATCTTAAATAAGTGAACCTTACATTACAGTACATATGTAGGAGTCCAAGCTCCTCAAGAAATCCTCATACCTCGTCTTGGAAACCCAATGCATCCATTATCTCATTGCAAGCAATGCGCATAGGAAGAACGCTATGTGTGATCAAGTTTTGATAAATACCATACTCTTCATTAGTGACATTGAATTGAGTTTAGGAGACATATGTAGGCACTAAAGAGGAGCTCATGCCTCTATAGCGCTTTCATGCTTGGTTGATAGGAACTAAGAGAATTGAAAGAAGTGTTGCAGAGATGGCATACATGACCTGTGTAGAGATGTGACACGACGTGTCACAATTGTTTTAGGAGAGAAAGAAGAAGGGGGAATGAGACATACTGAATGGATCGTAATGTGTCTCTTAGCTTCTGATGGGCTAGAGCTGTAGCGTGATCGAGTGGTGGGCTGTGCTTTCTTACTTAGATGCCAAATTGTTCAGTGAGAAATGGATAACTGAGAGGGTTTCTGTGTAGAGTGCTATGCTGGATCTACATCGACATATATTGTATGCTCGATGATAGTGGCGTTGGAGGTGTTGTTCTATGCCACAATGGCAATAGCTAAAGATGTGATGATGTGCTGATGAATGTGGGGCTATAGACTGCTGCTATAGTTAGACCGGTCATCGATCAACAAAGAGAGCAATGATTGACAAAGAGGATAGGTGCATGTGATGGAACAGGTGGATGAGAGTGGTTGTAGAGGGCTCGAAATGGTGTGGGGGCCCCGTGGGTGATAGAGCAAGCCTTTCCAAATTTGTCTTTCTGGGCTAGGGCAATTTGCGGTGAAATGCGTAGGGATCAATTTGCTGTCGCTGCTCTCTTGCAAGAAATACGATGTGAGCTAGGGAAAAAAGTGCAAATGATTTCGAAATCAGGTTGAGAAATCCTATTTTAGCCCGTCAAACATGCCGTGTTTAATGAGCCACACGTCTTGTCTTCATCATCTTTCAATGATGCCATTTTGTATTTTTCCCTATTTGAAAGTTACACTCTGTGTCTAGATAAAGACACATCATGTTTCCCTTCTCAATAACATTCTATAAAGTCAGACAAATCCAGGACACACCACGAGTGTTTATAGACACATCATGCTTTGCTCCAGGTGATGATGTAGAAATAAAGCTCATCTTAGACACGTCATGTCACATAAAGAACATGTTGTGTCCAATGATCATAAAAACTTCTGGAAAGTGTGCCTGAGATGCACACACCCTGTGCAATATCCAACACACCATGTTTACCTCCAGGATGACCCTTGACATTTTTCTTTGAACCAGACACACCGTGTCGATTTATCACATACATTATTGTAGTTTTACAAAATTTCTAGATTGTCTTACACTTCACGTACATGCAATGTTGTAGTATTAACAGGTCGTTTTGTCTGGATTGAATTCTTGAAGATTGTCTTTTGAACTTCACACACCATGTCATTTTCTAACCATGTTGTGTTGGAGCCAAATTGTTGTAGAAGTTTGTTTTTTCTTAATTTTCTACTGCACCTTCAATGATGTTGACATATAATATATGAGGGCCCAAACTTATTACATTCATCCATGACAAATTTATATTGAAACTTAAATGTTATTTTTGTAAAAAATTTAAAGAAAAGTTATTTTAAGGGTGGGGTCAACTCTTAAAAAGGTCTTGCATGTAGAGTCATGGATTGAGACTTAGGTCTTCTTCAACAATTGTTAGTGAGGGATTATAAAACTCCTTTTTGGATCTTCTCTCCTTCTAAGTATAGCTTGCAACTTTGGCCATTGACTTTGAACATGGATTTCTTCCCTTGAAGCTCAAAAGTCCCATATGGAAAGATCTTCATCACAAGGAATGGTCCAGAGCACTTGGAATGTAGTTTACCTGGAAAAATTTCAACCTAGAGTCGAAAAGAAACACTTGGTCACCTTCAACGAAGTCTTTTCTTTGAATCTTCTTATCGTGTCATGCCTTTGTCCGTTACTTATAGATTTTTGCATTTTCATATGCATCTAGACAAAGCTCTTCTACCTCTTGGAGTTGAAGCAATCTCTTTTCTCTTGCTTTCTTCAAATCAAAGTTTAGAAACTTAATTTCCCATAGAGCCTTGTGCTCTAACTCCAGAGGAATATGGCATGACTTACCATAAATGAGCTTGAGAGGTGTTGTGCTAATAGATGTTTTCAATGCTGTATGGAATGCCCATAGTGTGTCTTCTAGCTTGAGTTCCTAGTGTTTGCTTGAACTAGAAAGGTTTTCTCCAAAATACTTTTCTGCTGCCTATTTGATACCTTAACTTGTCCTACTATTTGAGGGTGGTATGGAGTAGATATCTTATGCTTGACTCCATATTTTTTTTGGTTGGTCAAAAACACGTGTTACTATAATACCAAAAAACTTTGGGCACTAAGTACCCCTTTACATCATAAAGAGCTAAAAAAGCTTGACCAATGATCATATACCCCACGTAGGGGGTATTTGCTAGATATATAGATAACAAGGACTGAGAAGACCTATCTAACTAACAAAACTAGAGCCATGCATTCCTACCAGGATAATGATTAATTACAACCTACAGATACTTGCATTCAACCCACCCACAAATAATAACTACAGATTACAACATGACATACACCCGGTTACCCTACCTAAAAATAGCATCACTAGCTTCTGACCTTCTCAGATCGCCAGGACATCATATAAAGGAAACAAGTCTACCACTTCTTGTCTCCCTCCTGAAGAATTGAACCAACTACAACTGGTCATTACTTCACTGGGTAGAGAACCAATCAAGGCACCTGAAGTAGCTCCAAAGTACAACCTCAAACATACTTCCTTTGGCTGCTATAGCTGGACTTCAGCCATCATAGAGCCTCTGGCATTCATCTCACCTACACAGAGTGGATACAAATAGCAAAAGACACATGCAGCAAACCAGAGAAAGCATGCTATCGATAACATCAATTAACAAGATCATGGCCTCATTTGGATCCTCGACAATCAAACACTAGACAAAGCCGTACCCTTTCCCATAGAGGCAGATCAGCGAACACCTTGAGACCGCCAGCGATAAGTCCATAGCATGACGTGGGAGAACCCATGACAATAGTAAGATAACAAGGGACATGTCCAGGAACTTCAGGGAACCACCAAAACAGAACCCCTCACATGCTTGCAAAGGTGCACTTGAAAGCTGTTGTTTGCACAACAACATTGCATCGAACACCTGAAGGGTGAATCAGCACGCAACAGGAGAAAAGACCAATGGAAACCTGCTCTATGTGCACAAAGCAATCCATCAAACACGTCATGGGATTCAAAGTGCGTGACAAGGAACATGACTCCACCACACAGACTTAATCCCAGTCAGGTCTCTCAACGCGCGGCAAAGGATTGAACTCCACCGCGCTACTTGACCTCAGGCAGGTCACCCTTTCCAATCAACATCCACCCTACTTCCAAGGTTGCCGATGGATCATTCGAGACCATGTGGAGGGAACCCAAATGGCCAGAGGCCAACCGAGGGAGCAGAGAAAATGGGAGAAGCTGAATGATCACCCAATCCAGATACTAGAACAGGTCAAGGAGATGAGCCCCGGAAAGAGGCGCCTCCATCACAGTAGAAGGAGGACCGCATCTCCGAGAAGACTAGAAGAAGTCCATTCGCCCATCCAGGAAGTCATCACCGCTGGGATCGCCAAAAACCCAGTGCTACCGAGTAGAATTGGCATTGAGGTAGCCACTGGTCGCGTGGACGCATAGAGGGGGCACCACCAAAAAATAGTAGTAGGAGGGGATGCCCCGTCGAGCGGTCAGAGGAGGTCCAAGCCACCCAGTGAGGTACCCTACTGCTACCATATCCACCAAGGCATGGTCCTGGTTGGAGTCATGGCCGTCAACAACCTGGGTAAACCAGGGTTCACTCAGAGGAAAAGGAGAAGGACTAGAGAAGAAGGGAGGAACACCCTTCTCTTCCCTTGCACGGTGGAGCAGCAACACAAGCCTGGATCTGGTTGGGAGCGGCCTCTCTCCACCTGTTGCACTTGAACGGAATAGAGTTTGACATGGTTGAATCGCCAAACCTCAGCCCAGATCACAAATCCTCATAGTGTGTCGCACCTCCTTCACCCCAGATCTACCAATTAGGTGCCAGTAACTCTGACCTGCTTTCATCTCCAGAGAATCACTCCAAAGCTTCCCATCACAGTGGCCTCGCCGTGACTGTTGGAGGCCAAGGGGAGGAAACGCCGAAGAAACACTCCCTCCCCCCAGCGGTTGAGTTACTTTTCATTAAAGTGTGTGCCTCCATTGGATATCATAGCTCATGGTACTCCAAAGAAGGGAAATATTTTCTTCTAAAATAGTCTTAATGTAGATTTTACATCTAGGGTTTGAGTAATAATAGCTACACCTACTTGTATACATAAGCAAAAACAACTAAGATGTACATGTAGCCAGAAGAGGAAGTGAAGGGGCCCATATAGATCATGCCCCATACATAAAATACCTCTAACTCAAGAATGGAGTGGAGAGGTATTTAATGTCTTCTTGATATTACACATGTCCTTTGGTACTTAACAAAACCTTTGACATAGGCATGTACATCTTGGATAATTTTGTCCCATGAAAACATGCTTGCAAAATCTTTGTAGATGTCATCTTTCCTTTGGAGTGTCCTTCATAAGAAGAAGAGTCGCAATATGAAATTAAAGTTGGGATCTCCTTATTAGCTACACACCTCAAGATTAGCCCATCTATTCCTTGCTTAAACAACAACATATCATGACAATAGTAAATTTTACATTGTGTAGAAACTTCTTCCTTTGTTGATAAGTGAGATTAGGGGAAGATGTTCAATAGAAATGAAGTTGGCAATACCAACGAACCAAGGGACTAAAAAAGATATAGTCTTTCAATAGGTAGATAATAATCAATGGGGAGAGAGTCCACTGCATTCGTGTTCATCTGTGAGAGGTGATCAACAACATTTTTCTTTGTACCTTTCTTATCTCTTATGTCAAGATCAAATTATTGATCAATAGTATCTAGCGAATTAGGCATGGTTTTTCATCTTTCTCGTTTAGGAAATACTTTATTACAACATGGTTGATATAGACCAGAACCACAGTAAGCATAATATATATCCTAAATTTTTCTAAGGCATATACTATTGCTAACATCTCCTTTTCCGTGGTGAAATAGTATAGTTAGGCTTCATCTCGGGTCTTGTTGGGATAATGTATGGCATGGAATTTGTTGTCTTTCCTATGTCCTAGGACTGCACCAACAACGTAGTCACTAGCATCACACATAATATCAAAAGGTGCATTCCAATGCAAGTGTTGAATGAAGGGGGGCAGAGATAAGAGCATCCTTCAACTTCTTGTAAGTTGTTGGGAAGTAATCATAAAAAACAAAATTGACATTTTTGGCAAGAAGTGAGTATAATTGTTTGGCTCTCTAGAGAAATCCTTGGTAAATAATCTATAAACCCAGCATGACCAAAAATTCTACAAAAATCTTTCAAGGATGTTAGGGTGGACATCTTTTCATTTGCTTCCACCTTAGTCACATCAACTTCAATACCCTTGTTAGATACCACATTACTTAGTATAACTCTAGATTGTACCATAAAATGTCACTTCTCCCAGTTGAGTACCAGGTTAACCCTTTTGCAACATGGAAGAACTTTAGATAAATTCAATAAATAGTCATCAAATATATCACATTATACACTTAAATCATCCATAAAAATCTCCATTATTTTCTCGATGAAATCAGAGAAAATGGCCATCATACAATGATGAAAAGTCACTGGAGTGTTACAAAGGCTGAATGGCATGTGTCTATAACCATAAGTCCCATAGGTGCATGTAAATGCGGTTTATTCTTGGTCCAGTGGGTTTTTTGGTATTTGGAAAAATCTGCAATAGCCATCAACATAACAAAAATAAGAATGGTTGGTTAATCTTTCAAGCATCAAATAAATGAAAGACAAATGAAAGTGATATCTACAGTTGCCTAATTTAATTTCATGTAATCAATAAACATGTGCCACCCCATGTATACACATGTTCAGATCATTTCATCATTATCCCCTTTTATGATAGTTGCACCACCTTTCTTTGGTAGTACTTGAATAGCAGTCACCCAAGGTGTCAGTTATAGGGTATATGATTCCTGCTTCTCTCAACTTGAAGATTTCCTTTTTCACAACCTCAAGCATACTTTTGTTTAAATGCTAAAGAGGTTCTATGAATGGTTTGGCATCATATTCTAAATTAATTTGGTGCATGCAAATAGAAGGAATGATGCCCTTTAGATCATCTATGGAATAACAGATAACTTCTTTGTGCAAATAAAGTTCATTAAGCAATTTGAGTTCTTGTTCATCAGTTAAATCATCATTTATAATCATGGGAGAAGTAGAATTAGGGTCAAGGAAAGCATACCTTAGCCCCAGTGGAAGGGGTTTGACTTCTACCTTTTTCTCCTTTGTAGACATGTTAGGATTGTCCTCCAAAGATGGTATATCTTCATTGGTTGGATGAAAGTCAAAAATAAAAGTAGCATGTGAAACTTCAATTGTCATGGAGGTGTCCAACTTATTTTCTTGATAACAATTAATGATGAAATCAAAAAAATCTTCAATTTGTTCTAGAAGTTTATCAACACAACCAATGAGGCAAACGTCTTATGTTTTGTTTGGATCTTTCATGGAGTCAAAGACATAAAATTCCATCATATCCTATCCTACCCTAAGAGTGAGCTTACCTTCTTTGACTGAAACTATACAATCATCTGTTCTAAGAAAGGGTCTATCAAAAATAATAGGGTTGGTTCTTCATTTGCATTCTTCTTTCTTTGATTCTCAGTAGTATCATCTTCCTTGTCAACAACATCATCAACTATCTTCTCATTGAATGGTAGGGGTCTTTCAATTACAACTCCATTCCTTAGAGTAATGGATTTGCAGTCCCTTGGGTTCATATCTGGTTGACTTCATAGCAAATCAGAAGGATCCCTTTGATTAGCTATAGATTTTGTGCAATTTGGTTCTCTAACATCTTTGTGTGGGTAACAATGTCATCCACTTTGGAAGAGAGCTAAGATATTACATCTTTGAGAATTTGCTCATGATTGCAAAATTCATCATTTTGCTAAATTTAAGTCGAGACAAAGGTCCCAAGCATGCTCTCTAGACTTGAATTTGGTTGGGGGTTTTGTTGATGATTGTAACTCCGATTGTTGTTGTTGAATCCTAGAAGGTTGTTCTTCATGGGTTGTCAGTTGCCCATTTGTTGTTGCTGATTTTGACCTTGTTGATGATGTGTGTTTTGAGAATTGCTAGTGTTTCTGTGGGAGAAATTAGGATGATCTCCCCATACCAGGTTGTAAGTGTTGTAGGGGTTATAAAAATTCTTGTTCCCAAAGGTCCCTTTTGCATTTGCTTTTTTTTAATCTCTCCAACATTCATTTGTGGGGAAAATCCAAATGAAGAATTATATCCTACAACTTCACATACATCACAAACATATTTGGTTGCTTGAGTGAAATGAGTACTCAACTTCTCAAAATTTTGTGTAAGGGCATCAAGCTTGGCTGCAATAAGATCAACTGCTTCAACAATTTGTTTTTCAACTGGCTTTTCATTAGAAGAACTTGATGAAGGAGGTCCTCTCTAAGCTCCATTGGAAAAGGTTGATTGCCATGTCTTCAATAATATCATATGCCTCCCAATAAAACTTGTTCATCAAGGATCCATTCACAACAACATCCACAGTCATACGAGTGTTATAGAATAACTTGTTATAAAATGTTTGCAACAATAGCCATCTAGTCAAACCGTAGTGAGGACAATGAAATTGAAGATCTTTAAATCTCTCCCACGTGTCATCCAACATTTCAACTTCCATTTGTTTGAGATTTGTGAGTTGGCTCCTTAGTTGTGCGGTCTTGCTAGGTGGAAAATATTTAGCAAGAAAACCATTCCGCATCTTAGCCAAACTTTTGATAGACCTCTTAGTTAAGGAAGAAAGCCAAAGCTCTATCCTTTAAGGTAAACAAAAACAATAGTAAGCATATCCCATTAGTAAGAATGTTGTTTATCTTGAAGGTGTTCATGTACTACAGAAACTCAACTATGTGAAGATAAAGATCCTCCATAGTGGTTCCTCCAAACTTGTTCAACCGAGTCATTTTCATAATTGTGGAATGGATAGAGAAGTTATTGGCTTCAATAATCAAACGATCATAGCTCCACATATGTTTGTGGCAGTAGGGACAACAAAGACTTTAAGTGTCATGTTGACCTCGATGATCGGCTCATGGTGATCAAGTGAATATGGTGGCAGAGATGAAGGTGTTGAATGAGGTGATGATGGATGTGAATCTTCTAAGTTTCAAGAGTTTTCACTATCCTTACTCTCTTCTAGCTACTTATTGTGTGTTCAAATTTGGGGTCTGGGAAATTACATATTTCAGAACCCCTTTTAGAATGCCTCATACAGTCCTATAGACAAATAAAGTGAGTGAGTTACATAAAAAAAATAAAAAATACAAATGATAATAACGATTATGGCGATTATGAAAGAAATGATTGTGGATATGATGGGTGGTGGTGTGATCTAGTCTTGATATAAAAATCAACACTCTTACACTAACTAAAAGGTATTGTATTACCTAGGTAATGATGCCAAAAACTTGTTGGTTGGTTTAATGAACGAGCTTTAATAATTTATCTTCTCAACTCATTTCTCCCCCGCAAGTTTACATGATTGATTGTAGTTAAGGTTGTATCCAGATGGAGCTAGGCTAGTTAGGGGCTAGAGCATTATAGTTCAACAATCTAGATCGATTTACACAAGCTTGAATTATTTGATTCAACTAATCAACAAAATATAACTAAACTAATAAAGACAATTCTTTTAGATGACGATTAAGATCAAATTTAAGAATCATGGAATAAAATTCACTTTCACATCACAATTTAGTAGAACAATGAAAATCTACTATACTAGTTGAGTATACGAAGGAGGTTTATATCTCATACACCTCCCAGTGACATGAGAGAGTTCTAACTCCACATAACACTCTTGTGTATATGCTTAGTTTAGAACTACAAACCTTGTGTAAGGAGTGCGGGATCACCCCCTTACTAAAAATTTGAAGAATAAAACATCCATTCCAAACACACTCAAAGGTATGCTAGAATAGGTGCAAAATTTTCAAACTTCAAAAAATGGTATTCAAAACAACCAAAGTATATCACTGGAATAAAAATAATGACTATATTCAATTTCACAGAAGATTACAAAATTACATCATAACATCCCATAAGGGTTTACATGTATGATACAAAATAAGGATCTAAGTAGAGGGAAATTTAAACCATAACAACTTTGTCTCCAAGCTTTAACTCCTTAATCTAGTCCAAAACTACATGCCTTATTATCCAAGTCCTTCACCTAGGGTTGGAAGCATACCCCAGTAAGAAGAGAAAATAGATGACATCAGCAAAGGCTGGTATGTGCATACTAAATAGGTAATTGAGCAATATATGGAATAAAGGACATCAAATATAAAAGGCTTCCCATCGAAAGGATAAGGACCACCCAAATGGGTATCAAGAGAAAAGGAATTGAAATCATATGATAACAAAAGAATACTTGCCATTAATAAAACATAAAGATTGGGCCACACAAGCACATGTAAAGAATTAGGGCACGCACCCCATATCATCAACCTACATGCATGCGATATAAACATAGCCCAAGAACAATATAAACACAAAAGAGGCCAAGTCTCATAAACTTAAAACCTGATAGAGAAAGGAATACTGTCAATCTCCCAAATATATAAAACATGGGCCAAGAATCACACATCTTTCCCTGAGTATGAGGTTCCTTTCCATCCCAAAAGAGTAGGAAATATAACATCTGCTCGGCAGGAAATAACACATATGCCATAAAAACCAATGCAATTACACTACTCTAGTGCTACTGAATCACATATCATGTTAAATGTAAAGGCAAGTAGAAAGTATAGTTAGAATATATAAACTTGAAAGGACCCTGACCCAAGTTTTGGGCTAACCCTCTTTTCTTTGCTTATAAAAGGTTCTTAGAATTTTAATCTAATCTCTCTAGATGTTTTGTTATCATGTGACAAGCTCATGTTTCCAGTTTGGTCCCGTTTGGATGCTATTTGAGCAATGTTTGCTTGTTTTGGACCAAAGTGCAATTTACCCAAAGTAAGGGGTTATATTGCAATATGTCACATGTAAATCATGCCTTTAGTTCCCTTGCATCATTAGAAAGAGAATGATTCTATGGGGCACCTTGTGGAGAACCTATGTTTCAAGTTTGAGCTTGGTTGGTTGATGTTTATGCTTTATGTGCTAGTTTTGGTGTAAATTGCAAATTACCCAAAGTGGAGGGTCAATATGCAATTTATCAGCTTGAAAGTCACCTACCTTCTATTTTGCATCATCTAGAATGAGTATGGAGATAGGGGCGCCTTGTTTGGTTGTTTGATGAGGAGTGACATCTCTATATGGTCTTTTTATCATGTATGTGTCACATAGGCCACCTTGTCCTTTAGTGTATCAGCTAAAGCAGGAGAGGTGTGTCACCCAAGAGAGGTGTGTCGGCCATGGAAGTTGCCCAGATGCATGATACACATCCTACAGTGTATCACCAGGCCATGCATGAGCTGCTAGGGTGACAACAAGTGGCGTTATGAGCTAGAGCAAGTGGCACCTTGGTTTATG
The DNA here is from genome assembly GCA_963693085.1 of Alisma plantago-aquatica. Classification (NCBI taxonomy): domain Eukaryota; kingdom Viridiplantae; phylum Streptophyta; class Magnoliopsida; order Alismatales; family Alismataceae; genus Alisma; species Alisma plantago-aquatica. The sequence continues at coordinate 1,195,710,901 of OY856409.1, forward strand.
TGGTTATGACACATTTCCCTTGTTACCTCTCTCTTCCTTGGTGTATATAATTCCCTTCCTCCTTAGCCAAGAAATCCTTTCGGCCACCTTCCTTCTCCTACCTGTATTTGACGAGCATGGGAGCTTTGGGAGCTAAGGAAGACTCCCATGGAGCATGGAGGGGTAAGCTCCTTAGCCATGGAAACTCCTTGCTCAAGATCTGACCTTGGTGAGTCATGCTTCCTTGCTAGTTTTTCCTTATGTTTTATTCTTCACCTTCCTCTTCCACTCTCGGCCATGAATAGGCCCTTGATAATAGTAAGCAAGGATGTGGTTATCTCCCCTCCTTCCTTCTTCTTGAGCTATACATAACCATGGTTTCTTCTTCTTCTTCCTTTGTTTCTTGAGGTAATGATGATGGTGCCGAAGGCATGTTTGGAGCTTTCGATGGGTGCTGTTCTTGGAAGAGAACGTGTGTTTTCTTCTGGGATCATGAATCTTGATTCCTTTCATGGAAATCCTCTTAAGGTGGGTTACATAACTCTCAACCATCTCTATTGTATATACTCTCCATATGCTCATATATTGATCTTGTTTCTTATTTTGGTATCCATCTTTTATGATGTTTATGCATGTGGAGCTTGAAATCTAGTTGGATAGAGATGGCCACGTTTTACTACTGTCCATATGTTGTTCTTATACTTAATGCTTTGAATGGATAGAGGTTGAAGATGACTTGCACGATATGAGTCCTTGGCCGATACAACTAGGTTGCCCGACATGGGTCTTTACCCGATACAGTACCTTGTTCTATAGCCTATGCTTTGGTTGATGGTTATGGCAACACCCCTTTCTCTCCTTTGGAATTGAAAGGTGAGACTATGACCTAGACATATGGATGATATGATGAGTTGTTAATAGTTGTACCTTGATGCCCGATATCCCCTATCCACCCTAGAGTTAGGGTTTGGACGACATGGTTGCTAGACCCTTGGATGGATTCTTGGCCGATATGTGTTTCCATGATGACTCTTTGAGTGTGTTGCCCGATACCCTCATTAGGGTTAAGTCTTGGACGGTATGAGAGGTTAGCTTCTTGTTGATCTTGTGGCCATTATGACCTTCCTATGATGAGTGGCTGCCCGATACACCCTGTATAGGTGGTTGCCTGATACACCATGTAGAGAGGATGCCCGATACACCATGTAGGATGGATGTCTACTACACTCCCTTGTCTTGAGATGATCTTGGCCGTTATGTGGTGCTAGCTAAATGTCCGACATGGCCTTGGCCAATAGACTTTGATAGCTTGGTGCCCGACACAAGCTTTGGACGACACCACCTTGTCTTAGTAAGCTTGGTCATTATGAGGGGATGGACGACATGGAATGATGTCCGACATGCTAACCTTAGATGCTAGCCGTTATGCTGCTACATGTCTATGTACGACATGGTTCTTGGTGCCCTGGCCGATAGAAATGTTCCATGGACGTTACAAAGATGATTGTGTAGAAGGGGCACCTTGGGGCGACACCCCTTTGATCGATAGGGCTGCTGTGGTGGTTAGTCGATAGCCATGCTGGTAGTACACCTTGGTGAGTTTGGCCGTTACCCTTTTGGGAGTTTGGGGCCTGGGTGTTACATTTTTATGTGTTCTCTGCACGACACACCATGTGATAGGTCCTGGCCGATATGGATGACCCTTGAACGTCATAGAGATGTTTGCACAATAGAGGCGCCTTGGGCATTGTGCTTTGGCCATTATGGTCAAGGTTGAGGGTAGCCGATAGAGTAACCCTAACCTTGATCCTTGTGCACGACAGGCCCTTGGGCCGATAACATCTACTGATGCACGATACACCTTGCTCGACACCATGTGAACTGGTGGGTTCTAGTTGCATGATAGGTGAAGTGATGGGTTGACTGATATGGTGGTGTGCTTGCTTAGGTCTGGGAAACCCTAGCCGATGCATCCTTTGGTGAGAGTATGACCATACCTGTTATACCTTTTGGTGAGGGATGGAGCTGCCCGCCAGACCTTTGGTGAGGGTTGGGGAGCCTTGGTGAGGATTCTGATGACCCGAAATGCATATAGCTAATATATGTGGTCATATCTCTGTTAATAACAAGGATACATGTGATATGGTTTAATCACCTTGAACCCTGCACCTATGTTAATAATGAAATAAGATGATAGGTTGTGAACCTGGTATGTTGGGATGATGTTACTACACATGATAATGTGGCACATGTATATAACCACAGTTATGGGCCATGATGTGTGCTCATGTTTAATAATAAAAGTATGATGAGCCAAGATGAAGTGGATTGTGGACCTTTGTGCAATGGTTATTTATGGGTAATGATAGATGAACCTTTGATAAAGTTGGATGGTGGGTTATGGTGTATGACCCTTGAGATAATCCTTAATTAGGGATGATGTGACTGATAGAAGTGGTGTATTGATGAATATACCAGTCATGACATTAATCTACATATGTTAATAATGATGAAAGAATATGCCAATGTATAAACCTTAATCTTGATGATATGATAATCAATGATATGCTCATGAGATATGGGGCATGGTGGGTGCTCACAGTTTGGTAATGATCATGTAATTGCATTGCTTGAATTTACAGACTTGAATCTCATGTATATATATGAACATGGATGATGTTCTAATTTTGTACACCTGAATTCCTGATGGCATGATGATCCCAATATATTCTATGCTTGGTAATCCGGTTATCTCTTTTTATGCAAGCTAACTGTTCAGGTATATTGAATTCATGCCAGGTAAGAGCTATGGTGGTTATATATGTGCTTTATGTAGCACTTGATGAATGTGCAATGACGAAACAATAATGATTATAACTTTGTTGAAAAGATAACATGTAATAGCAAGCATAATGTGAAAGGTCTGAGGACCTGTTTAAGGCTGAGTGCCTAGTTGAGGGGTTATCCTCTAATGTTGAGATAAGGGATTGCTATCCCATGGTGATTATGTAAGCCTTGAGAGGCAGTGGCATTATGTGATGAGGGATTGAGATCCCATGGCAATGTGATGATCCTTGAGATGGATCTAGATTATTAGCAAGAGGCCAAGTGGTAACATGAAATAATGGATCCTTGTGATGGATCCAGATGATGTTGATGACAGTAAAAGCATGATATTTAGTTTAGTGTTGTTTATTCTTGTCATAGTTTGCATGTTATACAACTTGGCTGAATCTTGCAATCCACTTAAAATATGTTAACTAAATTACAGATGAACCTTCATGTAGTTTGCCCTGGACATAGGTCCCTCATCGTCAGGAGCTGGTGATGGTGAAATGGGTTCTCCTACGGGTTAATCCGGAGCTCATATTGTTGAATATGCGAGGTTTCTCCTAGCCTAAAATAGAGAGGATTCGAGTGGAGCTACGGTTGCAGACTCAGGATAGATAGAGCATGGTGAACAGGCCCATGGCTCAGTGTGATAGAGCATGAATGCATTCATGGCTCAGGGAGCATGGTGAACTGGCCCGTGGCTCAGATATACTAGCGCCGAGACCTGTACCAAGGTGGGCTAGAGAAAGGGTAGCCTACGGGAGCTGACCCTATGGCTGAGGCCACTTAAGCATGAGACTGTGGTCCTGCTTTGGTTCTCGTACACTGACTACGAGGTGGGAGGCTGTAAAGTCCGGCTCTTCCATTGGCCTTGTATGGCACCGGCTCTGGGTTTCACAGCCATCAGTTGGATTTGAGCGGTACGACTCACTTCCTTAGAGCATAATAATATGTAATCTAGCCGAATAGTATTTATTGCTTAAGGCAAAACACGAAACATTGGTTGAGGCTCTGCTTGTGTAGTTGATCTTGTTATACCTTGCAGTTACTTATACGTTCTTTATGTTATGTGGTAAGATCTTATAAAGCTTATCTTGTCAATCATGTTCCATACAGAATGCCTGGTTATATATCTCCTGATAATTTGGTAAGAAGGTTAATCAAGTTAGCCCTGCTCAGTATACTGCTCTTATAATCTACTTATATCAGTTATCTATTGTTATAATAAAGTTGGTAGAGGGTTATGCTTCTCGCTGGGACTATGTGTCTCACCCTGATGGTTAATAACCCTTTTTAGGTGGACGTGCCTGGTGAGATGAAGATCATGTGGCTACAGATGAGATGAAGCGGTATCATACCTGTACACTTAGGTCTCACCAGGCACGTCCTATGTGTCATCCCTGTACACTTAGGTCTTCGGGAGAGCAGTAGAGTCCTATGTGTCATCCCTGTACACTTAGGTCTTCGGGAGAGCTTTTCGGTGTTTCTTGTGCAATGATCGATGTACGGTTTTCAGTACGTATCCTGATGTAAAGCATCATGACAAACAGTTACTTCATGTAACGAGATGATGGGAAATTATGTTGTACCACCTTGGATATATGTTATGAAACGGAAAGTGTTATATGTTTCATCTTGTGGTGCTTGTTGTAAATTGGTTTTAATTTCCCGTGTTTTTCAGTAATCCGCTAGTTAGCATGTAATCGTGTTTTGTTGTGGATGAGGTGTTACAGTGTTGGTATCAGAGCTCTAGGTTCGCTGAGTCTATAGGGACACTAGGACTAGGATTAGGATGGTGTCTAAGGTTGGACCGTGACATAATATATGGTGCATACTAACTAATCTCAGTACTTGACGCCCTGGCTAGGTATTCAAACATTGAAGACAAAGGTAAGTATGGAGGATTCGATTGTTTCCTCCTTGATTACTCTGATCAAGTAGTCATTCTCGAGCAATCTAAAGAGAATAACAAAAATTAAGAATATGATGAGATAAGTTCTTGAAACTGTAATCTCAAGAGATATATATGATAAAAGACAGATTAACTTGTGATAACAACATAAGCGAAGGCATAGAACTTACACAAGATAAAGAAATTACCTAAAAGCAAAGATAAAGTTATAAGAAAGAGAAGAATAAGTGATGAGTAAACAAGATGGAACCTGAGATAATATCAGACCAACCAATGAACGTAAGCAAAAATGTGAAAGTATAAAGTGCAGATCCGTGACAAGAAAGAGAAAACAAGGGAGATGATCCCTGTCCAATAAAATATGCCAAGAGTAATGATTTTTTTTTTCACACAAAGAAAACAAAAATATGATATAATCAGGAACTAATCATGATTATGATGAAACAGTAATGAGAGAAAGAGAATAATAACATGTAATGGTCTTGATGTTTCCTGTGCTAAGTGCAAGGAACCCAAGAAGATACAAGATAAAAACCAGATGGAACAAGGTTTAACGCTATATAAACGGTTGGAAACTCATGTAAGGATCAAAGAAAGTGATAATATCCTCCCCTTTGATATGAAACCATAGATGTTGATGGGTTGATGGGAGGAGTTTGTTCTTTTGCATCCCTTCCTTTCAAGGGAGTGGCAGTCAAGTGGACCTTGTGTCACTTGATATGTGTGCCTTTGAAGTGATTGCTGTTTGGATACCTCGAAAAGTATCAGTGGATCTTGGACTTTGGTTTCCTAGATGGGGATGCCTATGATGGATGATGACGATAGGATCCTCTTGGCATGTCTTCTGAGAAGGGGTTGAGAATCAAGTTGCCTAGATTGTGGAGGTGTGAAGGTGAACCGTCCTGATCGATCATCCTTGACCTTGAACCTACAAGCTGGAAGCTTGTTTTCGAAGTCTGGATCTATGTGGTGACTTTCAAAGTAGCAGTTCGACATCACAAAGGTACGCTGATAAAAGATAAGCAAGTGAGGATTGGATGGTTTGATCAGGCAGCAGATGGAAACAGGCAATAGTTAGATCTAATGGCATAAGCTGGCCAGAAATGGTAGAATGACAATGTGTGGTGACAGATTGAATGGAGTCACTCCATTCTACTTTGTCTTCTTCTTGCCTCTTATCTACTCTAGTGGATCCAGTTAAAGATGTACCCTCCTTTGAGTTCTTGTTGTACGTTTGGCAGATGTTTCCTTCCTGTTAGTCAGAAGAAAGATAGTCTGTTGTCAAGCACCTTTTTGATGACCTGGATGTGCAGGATGAAGTATACTCTTCTCCGTATCCTTTCCTTTCCTGGGTGTGATAGTCGGGTGAATCCCTTTCTGTGTGACACGTCAAGGATCGTTATAACCCTGGGAATGGATATCCTTGGAAGGATGTGAAGTTGTCTCAGATGGAAAGGTTGGCTTTGGTTTGATCCGGCTAAGTGCCTATAGTGTGTCTATCTTATGTTAGGGGTTTATGCTTTGCATAAACATGACATCGGAATGTATGAACCCAAGGGAAAGAAGTGTTGCAAGGTCATTCCTTGGAATACTCCTAGCCAAGTTTTGAGTAATGAAAGATCCAGGCGGGATGTGCAGTGGTTAGAGATGGACGAACAAGGGTTGAGAATCCTATCCAGATCAGTTGAGATAGTGCGAATCTGTCACCATCTGAGTTGGTACTCATTGTGCTCTTGGGAGCTGACATGAACACATGACATGCTTGAAACCGAGATGATGTGGTTGTTGTTAACCCAGTATATATATATAACTCCTTTTGTGTTGAGCCTTGAGCGATACATAGTGAGGTGTCGTATGAGCCCTATCATGTACTTACAGGTGTTTTGTAAAGTATGTATCTTGTGATAACCTCTTTTGAGAAAGATTCCCCTTGAGTAGAGACATCCTTTGTGAAAAGAGAAGGAACATTTGGAACATATAGAACAGAAAGATAGTGATACAAGTTATGCAAAGCTTAAGTGTCAAGTCTTTGAGATCAGAGCAGCACATCAGAAACACATCGAGGAATGTGATATATTAGTAGAAGGAACTAATACTTGGGTAATACCAGTTGTAGGTGATGTTCCAGTGTCTAAGAATGTTACCAGACAAAGGATGATGAGACAGAGGGTTGAGTCTATGACCAGTACAAGAAAACCCTGAGTTGGCTTTGAAGGAAGAAGCAAGCATGTAGGTTTTGGACCTATGACACCTAGGAGCTTTGTGTAGTTGTATGATGTGGCATGTGAAAGTAACACATGTCTTCTTTCTGCTCAGGATTTCGGGGACGAAATCCTTGTTAGGGGTTTATGACTTGTAAGGACCCTGGCCCAGGTTTTGGGCTAACCCTCTTTGCTTTGCTTATAAAAGGTTCTTAGAACCTTAATCTAATCTCTCTCGATTTTTTGTTATCATGTGACAAGCTCATGTTTCCAGTTTGGTCCCGTTTGGATGCTATTTGAGCAATGTTTGCTTGTTTTGGACCAAAGTGCAATTTACCCAAAGTAAGGGGTTATATTGCAATATGTCACATGTAAAGCATTCCTTTAGTTCCCTTGCATCATTAGAAAGAGAATGATGCTGTGGGGCACCTTGTGGAGAACCTATGTTTCAAGTTTGAGCTTGGTTGGTTGATGTTTATGCTTTATTTGCTAGTTTTGGTGTAAATTGCAAATTACCCAAAGTGGAGGGTCAATATGCAATTTGTCAGCTTTAGAGTCACCTCCCTTCTGTTTTTCATCATCTAGAATGTGGATGGAGTTAGGGGTGCCTTGTTTGTTTGTTTGATGAGGAGTGACATCTCTATATGGTCTTTTTATCATGTATGTGTCACATAGGCCACCTTGTCCTTTAGTGTATCGGCTAAAGCAGGAGAGGTGTGTCACCCAAGAGAGGTGTGTCAGCCATGGAAGTTGCCCAGCTGCACGATACACATCCTAGAGTATATCACCAGGCCATGCATGAGCTGCTAGGGTGACAACAAGTGGTGTTATGAGCTAGAGCAAGTGGCACCTTGGTTTATGTGGTTATGACACCTTTCCCTTGTTACCTCTCTCTTCCTTGGTGTATATAACTCCCTTCCTCCTTAGCCAAGCAATCCTTTCGGCCACCTTCCTTCTCCTACCTGTATGTGATGAGCATGGGAGCTTTGGGAGCTAAGGAAGACTCCCATGGAGCATGGAGGGGCAAGCTCCTTAGCTATGGAAACTCCTTGCTCAAGATCCGACCTTGGTGAGTCATGCTTCCTTGCTAGTTTTTCCTTATGCTTTCTTCTTCACCTTCCTCTTCCCCTCTCGGCCATGAATAGGACCTTTATAAGAGTAAGTAAGGCCGTGGTTATCTCCCCTCCTTCCTTCTTCTTGAGCTATACATAACCATGGTTTCTTCTTCTTCTTCCTTTGTTTCTTGAGGTAATGATGATGGTGTCGAAGGCATGTTTGGAGCTTTGGATGGGTGCTGTTCTTGGAAGAGAACGTGTGTTTGCTTCTGGGATCATGAATCTTGATTCCTTTCATGGAAATCCTCTTAAGGCAGGTTACATAACTCTCAACCATCTCTATTGTATATACTCTCCATATGCTCATATATTGATCTTGTTTCTTATTTTGGTATCCATCTTTTATGATGTTTATGCATGTGGAGCTTGAGATCTGGTTGGATAGAGATGGCCACGTTTTACTACTTTCCATATGTTGTTCTTATACTTAATTCTTTGAATGGCTAGAGGTTGAAGATGACTTTCACGATATGAGTCCTTGGTCGATACAACTAGGTTGCCTGACATGGGTCTTTACCCGATACAATACCTTGTTCTATAGCCTATGCTTTGGTTGATGGTTATGGAAACACCCCTTTATCTCCTTTGGACTTGAAAGGTGAGCCTATGACCTAGAATTATGGATGATATGATGAGTTGGTAATAGTTGTACCTTGATGCCCGATATCCCCTATCCACCCTAGAGTTAGGGTTTGGACGACATGGTTGCTAGACCCTTGGATGGACTCTTGGCCGATATGTGTTTCCATGATGACTCTTTGAGTGTGTTGCCTGATACCCTCATTAGGGTTAAGTCTTGGACGGTATGAGAGGTTATCTTCTTATTGATCTTGTGGCCGTTATGACCTTCCTATGATGAGTGGCTGTCCGATACACCCGGTATAGGTGGTTGTGCGATACACCATGTAGAGAGGATGCCCGATACACCATGTAGGATGGATGTCTGCTACACTCCCTTGTCTTGAGATGATCTTGGCCGTTATGTGGTGCTAGCTTAATGCCTGACATGGCCTTGGCCAATAGACTTTGATAGCTTGGTGCCTGACATAAGCTTTAGACGACACCGCCTTGTCTTAGTAAGCTTGGCCGTTATGAGGGGATGGATGACATGGCATGATGTCCGACATGCTAACCCTAGATGCTAGCCGTTATGCTACTACATGGCTATGTACGACATCGTTCTTGGTGCCCTGGCCAATAGAAATGGTCCATGGACGTTACAAAGATGATTGTGTAGAAGGGGCACCTTGGGGCAACACCCCTTTGACCGATAGGGCTTCTGTGGTGGTTAGCTGATAGCCATGCCGGTAGTACACCTTGGTGAGTTGTCTGTTACCCTTTTGGGAGTTTGGGGCCTGGGCGTTACATCTTGATGTGTGCTCTGCACGACACACCATGTGATAGGTCCTGGACGATATGGATGACCCTTGAACGACATGGAGATGTTTGCACAATAGAGGTACCTTGGGCGTTGTGCTTTGGCCGTTATGGTGAAGGTTGAGGGTAGCCGATAGAGTAACCCTAACCCTGATCCTTGTGAACGATAGGCCCTTGGGCCGATAACATCTGCTGATGCACGATACACCTTGCTCGACACCATGTGAACTGGTGGGTTCTAGTTGCATGATAGGTGAAGTGATGGGTTGACCGATATGGTGGTGAGCTTGCTTAGGGTAGGGAAACCCTAGCCGATGCATCCTTTGGTGAGAGTATGACCATACCCGTTATACCTTTTGGTGAGGGATGGCGCTTCCCGCCAGACCTTTGGTGAGGGTTGCGGGAGCCTTGGTGAGGGTTCTGATGACCCGAAATGCATATAGCTAATATATGTGGTCACATCTCTGTTAATAACAAGGATACATGTGATATGGTTTAATCACCTTGAACCCTGCACCTATGTTAATAATGAAATAAGATGATAGGTTGTGAACCTGGTATGTTGGGATGATGTTACTACACATGATAATGTGGCGCAGGTATATAACCACAGTCATGGGCCATGCTGTGTGCTCATGTTTAATAATAAAAGTATGATGAGCCAAGATGAAGTGGATTGTGGACCTTTGTGCAGTGGTTATTTATGGGTAATGATAGATGAAACTTTGATAAAGTTGGATGGTGGGTTATGGTGTATGACCCTTGAGATAATCCTTAGGGATGATGTGACTGATAGAAGTGGTGTATTGATGAATATACCAGTCATGACATTAATCTACATATGTTAATAATGATGAAAGAATATGCCAATGTATAAACCTTAATCTTGATGATATGATAATCATAGATATGCTCATGAGATATGGGGCATGGTGGGTGCTCACAGTTTGGTAATGATAATGTAATTGCATTGCTTGAATTTACAGCCTTGAATCTCATGTATATATGTGAACATGGATGATGTTCTAATTCTGTACGCCTGAATTCCTGATGGCGTGATAATCCCAATATATTTTATGCTTGGTAATCCAGTTATCTCTTTTTATGCAAGCTAACTGTGCATGTATATTGAATTCATAGCCAGGTAAGAGCTATGGTGATTATATAAGTATGTGCTTTATGTAGCACTTGATGAATGTGCAATGACGGAACAATAATGATGATAACTCTGTTGAAAAGATAACATGTAATAGCAAGCATAATGTGAAAGGTCTGAGGACCTGTTTAAGGCTGAGTGCCTAGTTGAGGGGTTATCCTCTGATGTTGAGATAAGGGATTGCTATCCCATGGTGATGATGTAAGCCTTGAGAGGCAGTGGCATTATGTGATGAGGGATTGAGATCCCATGGCAATGTGATGATCCTTGAGATGGATCTAGATGATTGGCAAGAGGCCAAGTGGTAACATGAAATGTTGGATCCTTGTGATGGATCAGGATGATGTTGATGACAGTAAAAGCATGATATTGAGCTTTGTGTTGTTTATTCTTGTCATAGTTTGCATGTTATACAACTTGGCTGAATCTTGCAATCCACTTAAAATATGTTAACTAAATTATAGATGAACCTTCATGTAGTTTGCCCTGGCCATAGATCCATCATCGTCAGGAGCTGGTGATGGTGAAATGAGTTCTCCTACAGGTTAATCCAGAGCGCATATTGTTGAATATGTGAGGTTTCTCCTCGCCTAAACTAGAGAGGATTCGAGTGGAGCTGCGGTTGCAGACTCGGGATAGATAGAGCATGGTGAACAGGCCCATGGCTCAGTGTGATAGAGCATGAATGCATTCATGGCTCAGGGAGCATGGTGAACTGGCCCGTGGCTCAGATATACTAGCGCCGAGACCTGTACCAAGGTGGGCTAGAGAAAGGGTAGCCTGCGGGAGCTAACCCTGTGGGTGAGGCCACTTAAGCATGAGACTGTGGTCCTGCTTTGGTTCTCGTACACTGACTACGAGGTGGGAGGTCATGGAGTCCAGCTCTTCCATTGACCTTGTATGGCACCGGCTCTGGGTTTCGCAGCCGTCGGTTGGATTTGAGAGGTACGGATCACTTCCTCAGGTCATAATAATACGTAATCCAGCCGAATAGTATTTGTTGCTTAAGGCAAAACACGGAGCATTGGTTGAGGCCTTGCTTGTGTAGTTGATCTTGTTATACCTTGCAGTTACTTATACGTTCTTTATGTTATGTGGTAAGATCTTATAAAGCTTATCTTGTCAATCATGTTCCATACAGAATGCCTGGTTATATGTCTCCTGATAATTTGGTAAGAAGGTTAATCAAGTTAGCCCTGCTCAGTATACTACTCTTATAATCTTCTTATATAAGTTATCTGTTGTAATAATAAAGTTGGTAGAGGGTTATGTTTCTCGCTGGGACTCTGTGTCTCACCCCGCTGGTTAATAACCCTTTTTAGGTGGACGTGCCTGGTGAGATGAAGATCATGTGGCTACAGATGAGATGAAGAGGTATCATAACCGATGGGCTAGATAGTGCCTAGCAGTAGAGTCCTATGTGTCGTCCCTGTACACTCAGATCTTCAGGAGAGCTTTTCGGTGTTTCTTGTGCAATGATCGATGCATGGTTTTCAGTACGTATCCTGATGTAAAGCATCATGACAAACAGTTACTTCATGTAATGAGATGATGGGAAATTATGTTGTACCACCTTGGATATATGCTATGAAACGGAAAGTGTTATATGTTTCATCTTGTGGTGCTTGTTGTAAATCAGTTTGAATTTCCCGTGTTTTTCAGTAATCCGCTAGTTAGCATGTAATCGTGTTTTGTTGTGGATGAGGTGTTATAAAACTAGTCACCACATAAGTGACCAACATATGCATCCACCTCATAAGTGGGCAAAAGACATCACATGTCATATTTTAGAGTTCCATCATGAACAAAGCATAAGATAAGAGTTCAAAAGCATATCCATGATCACATGATCAATATAAAATAAGGTAGTTCACATGAACCATGATTTTCAAAATAAAAGACATTGTGTATAGGCTAATGTCCATAGGACAAAGAGAATGAATAAGCATAGGTGAATTGCTCAACATAAGAGAATAGGGGATACATCATACCTCAATTTCAGAGTCTAAACAGCCCAAGTCAAGCCTAGGCATATAAAGAACCTCTAGGGAAGGTGGACAAGTCCAATAAGTAAGGTTCCCAATCTTAGAGAGGCTAGTTTCTCCAACAAATCTCCTATCTCGAGCAAGAAGCACCTTCTCCAGTTTAGAGGTGAAACACCCTAACAAAAGAACATGGAGATGGGGTGTTTAAGGGCTCTAGGTGGGGTTTCACCATGGAAGATCAGGGTTCTGACCTGGAGGAAGGAGGAAGGAAGACTAATAACATGAAAATAGGGAAGGAAAGGAGAAAACTTACTAGTTTTGGTTGAAATAACCAAGGAGGAGCTTTAGAAACCCTAAATAGACAAATTTTGGAACCCTAGGAGCCTTCTTCACCAAGGTAGGCACTTTATTTTACCCTGGATAACACCTTTGTGGCCAAACAGAGTAGGAGTTATGATCTAATCTAGATGAAAGAAATAAGAGAAAGAGTTTTCAAATTTGGAGTTGGGAAGGGGTAGACATGTCTATGTAAAGAAAGAGGTTAAGTATGAGGTGTCTATGAGACTTTCCATGTGTCATGTATAAGGGTGTCCATGGACATGAAAGCCTTTATGGATAAGGAATAAGTCAAGCAAGAGGTTTCACGTTACTTTCCTTGTGTCCAATGCTAAGGGTTCCCATGGATATGCAAGCCTTTATGGATAAGGAAGAAGTCAAGCATGAGGTGTTCATGGAGCTTTCCATGTGTCCTTAGCCTAGGGATTTCATGGACATGCAAGAGTACATCTCATAGAGGCTTCTTGAATATTAAATTTTGGTTTATGGACATTTATAAGCCATCCCAACTGACCTCCAATCAAAGAAATAACCCCATTGGTTGATAGCTTCTAAAGATAAGCTCATTTATAAAGAGGAAATCCCTAAAATGCCCTTGGAAAGAAACACCTTCAAACCAAGGTGCAACTAGGTGCCCCATAGTTAAAAAACTCGAGAATGGTAAGGTGATATCTAAAGATTATAATACATGTGACAATTTACAAAGGAAACCTTCGAATTGGGTAAATTGCATAAAAGTCCAGAATGTACCTAAAATTGCATAACTTGCACAAACAACATCCAAATTGGACCAAACTTCATCCACAAGTTATCTTTGATGTGTTGAATATGAATTTGCCATTATTTCCATATTTTTAAGTTATATAAGCACATTATTCATTACTTATGCCTTTTACTCATTTTCTCTCTCCTAAACTTATACTAATATTTCAAGGTTGTCCAAATTAGATGAAATTTGACATGCAGGCTAATTTTGATTTGTAGACTTCAAATTTGAAGTTTGTTTCCACTTTTGAGACTTATTTTTATTAGATATGTCGTATGTCCCATTAACAACCCATTCTCTAAATTATTCTTCCTATTAAGCTCCTTATCTTTATATTACCACCAAAATGAGTTATGTGACATATTTTATGTATCCATCATTAACCTAAGACTAATGTAAAAACATTAGGATACATTAGGGTGATAAATTCATGTATTAACTCATTAGGATCATACTAAACATCTATTTATCATCTAACCTTCAACCTTGTTTGGCTAAGTCCAAAATGTCAACTACCAGGGTAGGGTCTGAGATCTAGTATGTTACAACACACCACCCCTTAAAGGGATTTTTTCCTCAAAATCAAAACATCCATATATAAGAAAACAACTTATTCACCACCCCTTAAAGGATTCATCTTAATAATTCAAAACTATTATTTAGGTACAAAAGGTTCAACTACACTTCCTTACATCCAACTACATAAGCATCATGCAAACAAAAACTTATAAAAACTAACTATAAACTATGGGTTAACTTGCTCTTATCCATCCTCATTCAAGTCTTTACACATGGGAGACTAGTTCAACATATTAGGGTCCCTAAAGATAAATCATACAGATGTCTAAGGCTACTATTGCCTAAAAGCATGCTATTTTTAACAATTCATATATGCTCAGGCCAGGCCGGTATCATATAGATTCGAGAGTCCTCGTAAACCAAGCTAGTGGTGTGGAGGAAAATCTTGCCAGTCCCCGAACCCTGATCCTTTCTAGACACCTTTTCTTTCAACTTCATGTCCTAGTAGCTGCCTAAAGGCCAAGCTAAACCACCTCAAGTTACTATGGTTACTTATGAATCTTTTAGTTGTAAGTATTTCACAGATCTATTCATCATTATTCTAATGTGAAACTATAAGATCCGAAATCAACCCTTGATCATCTAATAATCAACTCTACAACAAGCATGTCACTTAAAGGTAAGGCAAGTATCCTAACTAGGGAGACAAAATTGAAATAGTCAGATTCTGACTACCATGGGCTCTGATACCATGCTATAAAGGAGTGCGGGTTCACCCCCTTACTAAAAGTTTGAAGAATAAAACATCCATTCCAAACACACTCAAAGGCATGCTAGAATAGGTGCAAAATTTTCAAACTTCAATAAATGGTATTCAAAACAACCAAAGTATAGCAGCGGAATAAAAATAATGACTATATTTAGTTTTCACAAAAGATTACAAAAGTACATCATAATATCCCATAAGGGTTTACATGCATGATACAACATAAGGATCTAACTAGAAGGAAATCTAAACCATAAAAACTTTGTCTCCAAGCTTTAACACCTTAAGCTAGTCCAAAACTTCATGTCTTATCATCCAAGTTCTTCACCCAGGGTTAGAAGCATACCCCAACAAGAAGAGAAAATAGATGACATCAGGAAAGGCTGGTATGTGCATACTAAATAGGAAATTGAGCAATATATTGAATAAATGACATCAAATATAAAAGACTTCCCATAGAAAGGATAAGGACCACCCAAATGGGTACCAAGAGAAAAGAAGTTGAAATCATATGATAACAAATGAATACTTGCCATTAATAAAACATAAAGATTGTGCCACACAAGCACATGTAAAGAATTAGGGGACACACCCCATATCATCAACCAACATGTATGTGAGATAAACATAGCCCTAGAACAATATAAACACAAAGGCGTCCAAATCTCATAAACTTGAAACCTGATAGAGAAAGGAATACTGCTAATATCCCAAATATATAAAATATGGGCCAAGAATCACACATCTTGCCTTGGGTATGAGGTTCCTTTCCATCCCAAAAGAGCAGGAAATATCACATCTGCTCGGCAGGAAATAACACATATGCCATAAAAACCAATACAATTACACTACTCTAGTGCTACTGAATCACATAGCATGTTAAATGTAAAGGCAAGTAGAAAGTATAGTTAGAATATATAAACTAGTCACCACGTAAGTGATCAACATATACATTCACCTCATAAGTGGGCAAAAGACATCATATGTCATCTTTTAGAGTTCCATCATGAACAAAGCATAAGATAAGAGTTCAAAAGAATATCTATGATCACATGATCGATATCAAATAAGGTAGTTCACGTGAACCATGATTTTAAAAGTAAAGACATTGTGTATAGGCTAATGTCCATAGGACAAAGAGAATGAATAAGCATAGGTGAATTGCTCAACATAGAGGAATATGGGATACATCATACCTCAACTTTAGAGTCTAAACAGTCCAAGTCAAGCCTAGGCCTACAAAGAGCCTCTAGGAAAGGTGGACAGGTCCAATAAGTAAAGTTCCCAAGGTTAGAGAGGCTGGTTTCTCCAACAAAACTCCTATCTCGAGCAAGAAGCACCTTCTCGGCTTTAGAGGTGAAAAACCCTAACAAAAGAACATGGAGATGGGGTGTTTAAGGGCTCTAGGTGGGGTTTAACCATGGAAGACCAGGGTTCTGACCTGGAGGAAGGTGTAAGGAAGACTAACAACATGAAAATAGGAAAGTAAAGGAGAAAACTTATTAGTTTTGGTCGAAATAACCAAGGAGGAGCTTTAGAAACCCTAAATAGAGCAATTTTGGAACCCTAGGAGACTTCTTCACCAAGGTAGGAACCTTCTATTACCTTAGGACAACACTTTTGTTGCCAAACATAGTAAGAGTTATCCTCTAAGCTATAGGAAATAAAGAAGAGCAAGAGTTTTCAAATTTGGAGTTGGTAAGGGGTAGATATGGTTATATAAAGAAAGAGGTCAAGTATGAGGTGTCTATGAGACTTTACATGTGTCATGTATAAGGGTGTCCATTGACATGCAAGCCTTTATGGATAAGGAAGAAGTCAAGAATGAGGTGTCCAGTTACTTTCCATGTGCCAATTGCTAAGGGTGCCCATGAACATGCAAGCCTTTATGGATAAGGAAGAAGTCAAGCATGAGGTGTCCATGGAGCTTTCCATGTGTCCTTAGCCTAGGGATTTCATGGCCATGAAAGAGGACAACTCATTGAGGCTTCTTGAATATCAAATTTTGGTTTATGGACACTTATAGGCCATCCCAACCAACCTCTAATCAAAGAAATAACCCCATTGGTTGATAGCTTCTAAAGATAAGCTCATTTATAAAGAGGAAATCCCTAAAATGCCCTTAGAAAGAAACACCTTCAAACCAAGGTGTCTAGGTTCCACATGGTTCAAAAACTCAAGAATGGTAAGGTAATATATAAAGATTATAATGCATGTGACTATTTACAAAGAAAACCTCTAAATTAGGTAAATTGCATAAAAGTCCAGAATGTACCTAAATTGCATTAATTACACAAACAACATCCAAATTGGACCAAACTTCATTGACAAGTTATCTTTGATGTGTTGAATATGAATTTGCCATTATTTCCATATTTTGAAGTTAATAATCACACTATTCATTACTTATGCCTTTTACTCATTTTCTCTCTCCTAAACTTATCATAATATTTCAAGGTTGTCCAAATTAGATGAAATTTGACATGTAGGCTAATTTTGTTATGTAGATTTTGAATTTGAAGTTTGTTTCCACTTTTGAGACTTCTTTTATGAGATATGCCATATGGCCCATTAACAACCAATTATCTAAATTATTCATCCAATTAAGTTCCTTATCTTCATATTACCACCAAAATGAATTATGTGACATATTTTATGTAACCATTGTTAACATAAGACTAATGTGAAAACATTAGCCTACATTAGGGTGATAAATTCATGTATTAGCTCATTAGGATCACACTAAACATCTATTTATCATCTAACCTTCAACCTTGTTTGGCTAAGTCCAAAATGTCAACTTCCAGGGTAGGTTTCGAGATCTAGTATGTTACTCCTTGAGTCCTCAACACATTCCCAGCCACTTCTGTGGTAAAGTAAGTGTTACCCAAATTACATCTCCATACTCCTCGATACATCTTTCTAAATAAAATTAGAAGCATAAAACAAGAAAACAAGGTGGTCAGTGAAGCAAGAAACTAAACTAAGCACTGATGGAATCTTAGAATAGTAAACAACTAGCATTAGAGATGAACTTCATGGTCACATAAGTTATGACATGGGAGTTAATCTCCTATGCCCAGGAATAGGGTTCTACTAGAAAATGGTAGTAAAACAAAGGTACAAGTGGTGAATCCATGGAGGAAGAGAAACAAAAGAACAAATCTGGCTAGAATTTAATGTTTGATACTTGCTAGTGCTCCCACTCCAGCAACCTTCTCTTCCTAGGGGCTGAAATAGAGTATGAAAGTGCTTGCTATAGTCAGTGAAGAGAGGTGAAGTAGTGAAGAGGTTCTCTCTCAAGTAATTGTTCCTTCTTCTCTAAAATTTCCCTTCTTCTCTTCTTCTTTGAACTTTAGCCCTAACTTTCTCCAAAAAATGAATAACAACCACCCCATAAGAATCCACTCATATATAGAAAATGAGGGATGATTTTCCTTAAAATAGCATTGAAATTGACAATGAACGACTGTTGCTAAAATGACACAACATTTTACTCTCAGTAACTGAAGTTAAAATTGCCATGCACGAGCATTTCACGATGTGCTGCCATGTTGCCACTAGTCTAGAATACTTGGGCAACTCTGGATCGAGTGAACATGACACGTGTATTTAAGACACACCATGTTGTTGCATTACATTGATTTTTAGATCGAGGAGACATGTCATGTATATTTCCAACACATCATGTTGTTGCAATATATGAATTTGGTAAATTCTTGGAATGAGTGGACACAACGTGTCGGTTGGCCAACACGTCATGTTTCTGCACATCAGATCAATTATGGTTTTTCCTTCTACTGACACACCGTGTTGGATCGATTACACAGCGTGTTCTGTCAAAAACTTCATAAAAGTTTTCAAGGTTGTGCAATCTCTTTAGAAATCAAAATATAGTTGGAATGTGATTAAAATATCCTCATTTTCCCATCAAAATAATGTACTTGTAATTACAAATATAGAATGAGTAAAGATAACAATAAAATGGGAAATGTAGCATGATTAGAGGCAAATTGAGGTAGAAAATGGATTGAAAATGCATGCAAAAGTAGGGAAAAAGACTATATAAAATCATTAACATCAACCACCCCTAGAGCTCAGCGGTGTGGGACCATTCCAACATCCTCCCTCAAGTGCAACCACTCCTGTGTGCTTGCACTTGTAATTTTACATAGGGTGTAGTCCTGAAACTTGTCTTGTGACGCCCCTTGCCACGGGGAAACAAGATTACTCAAAATATAACTACGAAAAAGAGATTACAAACGTATTAGTAGAAAATAAATTAAAACCGTTTTGCATAAAACTTCCATATAGTAAGAACCTTTACACGTGGGAACTTTCATGCCTCAAAGTGTCCTCAAAGCATGCTATCAACCTATAACGAGGGCATTGTTCCAGAACGTATATATAGGAATCTGTCACATATGATATACAAAGGAACACAAAGAAAACACATTCGTAAAATATCTACAAAATGTTCCCCAAGGATCCGAGTGTACAAGGATGACTCTAGGACTCTATCCACAAAGACATACAATACCACTTCCAACCTTATCAGCTATTGCTCCTCTTGTTGCTGCTCAACCTCCTCAGCACGACCTCTACCTCCTCGTACTTGTCCACCTAAAAAGGTTGTTAACAAACGAGGTGAGACACACAATCTTAGCGAGAGATATAACTATTCACCAACTTTATTATTATCATAGATAAGATAATCTGGGTAGCAGAATAAACAACAGGGAGAACAATTATTGATGATTTATGAAATATCTTAATAATTAAAAAAAAATAGGAAGAAGATGTATATTTTCTACCAACAACATTGTATAAAGATCAAGCAAGGCCTCAACCAATGTTTCCTTATTTGATCCTATGCGATTATACTAAATGGCTGATTACGTATTCATTATGCCCTGAGGATTTGAATCGTACCATCCAAATCCAACTGACCACTATAAGTATATAGTCGAAGTCATTGCCATACAAGGTCTAATGGAAGAGTCGGAATCCATGACCTCACCACACCTCTTGATCAACACAAGATAAAACACCGCATAGACATATCAGTCAACTGCAACATTGGCATTTAGTCAAAATGAGGGATTGGCTTACGCATGGCCATCCACATATAAACATAACTAGCCCACCTTGGTACTAGTACAACACTAGAAAAACAGGCTCACGCATGTCCATTCTAACAAAAGGAGTGGTTCACACATGGCTATCCATATCATACCGAGACGACTCACACATGATCGTCTCACACATCATGTATTTAAGGATACAAGGAATTACTCGACTTGTAACCCACATATTCAAAAATATGCTCTCCAAGTTAAACTCGTTTCATCATACAACAATAAAACTGACACTGGAATGGATCTATGGCATAGGGCAACTACACTACTAGTTTTCACTTGAATAATTAGATCTATTTAAACATCTTTAAGCATTAATCAAGTTACAATGTATAATCTCTAAACAAGATCTACATAAACATGGTATGTCTCATCACCAGAACATATTGAATCACATTCTCACTTTATGCCTGTTATCACTTATGTGCCCATCTCAAGGACCACATATTTATCACAAGGACCACATGTGCATCACAAGGACCAATGTCCATCACAAGGACCACATGTCAATCACAAAGACCACATGTCCATTATAAGGACCAATGTCCATCACAAGAACCACATGCCCATCACAAAATAACCACCATAGCTCATACCTGGCTATGAACGTCAATCAGTATCACCTGCATGGTTAGAAGCTAATAACAAGAAGGCAAAGCATCATCATTTCATAGAATTCATGCTATACATTTACCTAATACATTTTACATTATATCAATTAGGGTTTCACTTTACCCGATTACGGTCAACAAGGTTGGATCATCAACCACCTTTAGATCATCACTTCCTTCATCATTTTGAAGTATATGTTATGAGAAATAGAAGCATGTTTCTCATTATCATTATAAAATATGTTGTGTAGTTTAGGAACGTCACCCTCACATCATACATACAACTCCTTTGTGTGATATTACATCATCACTATGAAATACCAACATCAACATGGTAAGACTCAACCATCACCATAGAGTATCACATCACACCATGTAACCATAGCATCAAGTAGATGCATCATTACACCACATAAGGTTATCGTTTAGGGTTAGGGTATCGGCCACCACACTCAAGTATGATATCGGTCTCCACATGAAGATATGGTATCAGTCACCATACTAAGATAGGATATCGGTTTAGCTTAGGTATCAGTCAACCACTCTAGATGGGGTATTTACTTTCCAACTAAGAGATGAGTATCGGTTTAGCATAACTTGTATCAGGCTCAACACCACTTGTATTGGGCTCAACACTTCCATGAGAGTGTGTCGACTAAAGCACAACAAAAGGGTATCGGTTTAGAGGTACAAGAGAAGGTGTATCGCTTTATCAACACTTGTATCGGCCACTCCATTCCTTAGGTTATCAGCCTACCCACTCAACTAGGGCATCGGCCTCACCATCCCTTAGGGTATCGGCCTACCCATTCAACTAGGGTATCAGCCTCACACCCCCCTTAGGGTATCGACCATTAGGGTTGGTGGTATTGGTTGGGCCTCAAGAAAGACGCTTCTCACTTCTAAACAAGGTGTCTCAGGCTAATATGTATCAGCTAACAGGATGTGACAGGTTGTAAGCATATCGGATTAGGGTTACCATGTCGGCTTCCAGACTCAACTTGAAGCATGGAGACTCAAAGCTCTTATTTACTAGCCATCAGCCACATAAAAAAACATATTGGTCTAGACAAGGCATGTCGGCCTAGCACATCATACCAGTTTACACCTCATATTAGTTTAGTCATCTTCAACATGTAGAAGATGATACTACCAAAGAAAAGAAAGGAACGTTTCATGGAAGCAACTTAACATAGTTCTATTCTCCAAACCAAACACAAATCTATGAAGAAAACTACTAGCATGCAAGTAAGAGATAACAAGCTAAGGATAACTAGCAAGATGGCAAGTAGAAAGGTGATAAAAACAAAGTAGGGTTAGAGTTATATAACCTTCCTCAAGAATAACCACCAAGCTTTAAGCTCCAAGGTCAAGCTCCAAGCTTCCGAAGCTCAAGGTAGAAGAAGGTCCTCCTAGCTCAATCTCCACTACACCTCCAAGAAGGATGATAGGACCATGGTCAAGAAAGCAAAAGAGAGAAAAGAAGGTGGCAAGGTCCATGGCTGAGAAGAAGAAACAAGAAGAGAAGGAAAGCTAGAAAACTATGAATTACTAAGGAAGAAGATGAAAGAAAACACCACGAGCTTCTAGCTCTCCCACCAATCTCCAAGGGAGAGGGCTCTTCAAGAACAAGATCAGCCACCAAGGAGAGCAAGCAAGGATTGCTAAAAAGATCTTCTTACATGAGAAGGAAGAGGTATATATACACGGCCGAAGAAAGAGAGAAAGGGAAAGGTGTCACCACCTTAGAACCCTAGAAGACACTTGTCCAAGAAGAAGGGATACATGCCACACCATGAAACAAGGTGATAGAACCTAAGCCTCACCAACTTGGTCACTAAGGAAGATCAAGGTCGACACACCCTTCCACCCCCTTCACAAACTGACAGGGATAAACCCTAGGTCACAAGCCAATATGATACTCCTCCTAGAGTCACCACAACTCGATATGGTGATCCTCAAGGTGCCATAAACTGATAGGACACCCCACAAGACATCCTCAACCGATACCAAGCCTCTTCAAGGCAACCACAAACCGATATAGGGTCTCACCAAGGCTCGCAACACCCCAATGAGCAAAACACACCTCAAACATGTTTCCATAACATCACCAAGGGTGTCACTACTTAACCAAGGCCAAAACAAGGTTCTGAACACTTCCTCTCTCCTCTAGATGATGCCAAGAGAGATAAATAACACTCTAGAGGTAGCAAACTTGCATATCAACCCCTACTCTAGGTAAATTGCATGTTGCACCAAAATCTCACCACAAAGCATAGCGTCAAGCAACCAGATTAAACAAGGAACACCAACCTCCAACATGCCCTAATTAAATCTAAGATGATTAGAGCAAGGATCTAAGAAACACACTTAAGCATAACAAATAGGGTTAGCCCAAAACATGGGTCAGGGTCCTTACAAGCCATAAACCTCTAATAGGGATTTTGCCCCCGAAATCCTAAGAGAAAAGAAAAGGGTACTTCCTCCTCATCTCCTCTTCGAGCTCCTACGTGGCTTCCTAAACATGCGATGATGCCAAATAACCTTCACTAGAATAAGGTCCTTCCTCTTCAACTTCTTCACTCCCTAATCAAGGATCAACAATGGACCCTCCACATAGGTCATATCCTCATCAAACTCCATCTCCACAGGATGTAACACTGCCTCTGTATCCAGATGACGCTTCCTCAACATACTGACATGGAACAGTAGATTCAACCTGTGCAACTCAGGTGACAAATCCAACTTGTAAGCCACCTTCCCAACTCGTGCCACAACTGGGAAACGTCCCATAAACCTGGGAGCCAACTTACCTTTCTTTCCAAACCTCAAAATACCTTTCCAGGGAGACACCTTCAGATATACTTTATCTCCTACATGGAATCCAAAAGGCCTGCGATGATTTTCTGCATACGCCTTTTGTTTGTCCTGTGCTACTTTCAACTGTTGCTGTGTCACTTTGATTTTCTCCATCGTCTTCTACACAAGATTAGGACCTAGAAGCTGATACTCCCCTATCTCATACCAACATAGTGGAGACCTACAAAGTCTCCCATACAATGCCTCATATGGTGCCATATCAATACTTCTCTGATAGCTGTTATTGTAGGTGAACTCTATCAAACTGAGGTGTATATCCAAACTTCCTGAGAACTAAAGAACACAAGCCCTCAATAGATCCTCCAAGATCTGAATGGTCCTTTCAGATTGACCATCTTTATGCGGGTGGAAAGTAGTGTTGAACTCCAACTGCGTACCCAAGGCTAGATGCAGTTGCTCCCAGTAGCCACTTGTAAATTGAGGACCTCTATTGGATACAATAGTAGTTGGGACACCGTGCAAACACACTATCTCATCAACATAAACTTAATCAAGCTTCTCTACTATGAATGTTGTCTTCACTAGGAGGTAATGTGCTGACTTGGTTAATCAGTTAATGATCACCCAAATGGAATAATAACCTTGGGATGTCCTAGGCAGATAAACCACAAAGTCCATGGTCACATGATCCCATTTCCACTAAGGTATAGGAAACGGTTGTAATGTCCCTACAGGCTTCTGATGCTCATCTTTGACTTGCTGACACACATCACATTATGCAATGAATTTAGCTACATCTTTCTTCAATCTTGGCCACCAATACATATCCTTCAGATTGTGGTACATCTTGGTACTACCTGGGTGCCTTGCATACATGGATGTATGAGCCTCTTCTAGAACTATCTTCCTTAGATTATCCACATCAGGAACTACTATCCTGTGATGATAACATACTATCCCATCTTCCTTCTCATAAAAACCATCATGCTTCTTACTGACGAACTTTGATCTAATCCGCTGTGTCACAATGTCTATCTGTTTAGCCTCTTTGATCTGCTGTTTCAATGTAGGCTTTACTTGTAACTGTGCCAACAAACTGGATAACAAAGAGACCTCTAACTTAATATTCATCTGACGCAAATAGACCATCATGTCTCACTTGTGACACATCAAAGAACTCAACTGTCCTCTATCCATAGAAGATGATTTCCTATTCGAGGCGTCTGCCACGCCATTTGCTTTTCCCGGATGATAGTCAATTGTGCAATCGTAGTCCTTGATCAACTCCATCCAACGACGCTGCCTCATGTTCAATTCCTGCTATGAAAAGATATACTTTAGGTTCTTGTGATCTGTGAAGATCTGACACTTCTTCCCGTACAGACAATGTCTTCAAATCTTTAAAGCATGTACTATTGTAGCTGACTCCAAGTTGTGGGTTGGATAATTCTTCTCATGTTTCTTAAATTATCGAGAAGCAAAAGAAACCACTTGGTTGTTCTGCATCAACACACACCCCAAACCATGCTTGGATGCATCAAAGAAGATAATGTATCCTTTTCCTTACTCAGGCAAAACCAAAACTGGTGAACTTGTCAGATTCTCCTTCAATGTCTGAAAAGCTCATTGACATCTGTCATCCCAAACGAAGGGTACATCCTTTCTTGTCAAATTAGTTAGGGGTAAGGCAATAGCATTGAAGTTCTTAATGAAACTCCAGTAGTAGCCTGCCAAACCTAGGAAACTGTGCACTTCCATTGACATCTTTAGCTACTCCCATTCTATCACAGACTCTACCTTCTTAGGATCCACGTGTACTCCTTCTACAGATATAGTGTGCCCTAAAAGGCTACCTCCTTCAACCAAAACTCACACTTGCTGAACTTAGCATAGAGCCGGTGATGTCTCAACACTGTCAATACCTGACGCAAATGTTGTTCATGATCTTGACTATCTCGACTATATATCAAAATGTCATCATGAAGACAACCACAAACTGATCAAGGACGGTTAGAACACCCTATTCATCAAATCCATGAACATCGTTGGTACATTGGTTAGCCCAAACGACATAACCACTAACTCATAGTGACCATACCTCATCCTTAAAGCTGACTTTGGTATGTCATCTTCCTCGATCCTCAACTAATAATATCCTGATCGTGGATCTATCTTTGAGAACACTGTCTCACCACGCAACTGACCCAACATATCATCTATCCGTGACAAAGGATACTTATTTGCTATCGTAACCTTATTCAACTTCCTATAATCTATGCATAACTGCATAGACCCATGCTTCTTCCTCACAAACAACACTGGAGTACCCCACAGTGACATACTCAGCCTGATGAAACCTTTGTCAAGTAGTTCTAGCAACTATCTCTTCAACTCTGCCATCTCTATTGATGCCATCCTATACGATGTCTATGCAATGGGTTGTGTGCCAGGAACCAAATGGATCTCAAAATCAATATCACATGGTCGAGAAATACCTAGAAACTCTTCAGGGAATACATGCTGAAACTCCTTAACCACTAGTACCTATTAGATACTTGGACTCCTCACCTCTGTATCCACCACGTGTGCCAAAAATGCCTCGCAACCTTATCCTAGAAGCTTCCTCTTTACCATAACTGATACAAGACATGTCGGAAGAATCTTCCTATCTCCTTGGAAGATCCACGCCTCACTACCATCGAAAAACATTACTTGCTTGGAATTAAAATCCAAGACCGCTCTATACTTCTCCAAGGTATCCCATCCAAGGATCACATCGAATCCATGCATGTCAAGTGGTATGAGATCCACTTGAATGTTGTGTCTTGAGATAGAGAGAACACAGGAAGGACACATCCTATAACACTGCAGAACTGACAAACGGGGTTTCTAGCAACAAGTTACTCTTCCTATGACTAACAGGAAAATAACAACTACTAAGCACTTTTCGTGCGATAAAAGAGTATGTAGAACCCGAGTCAACTAAAATAGATATAAAGCAAGAAGAAGACAAATCAAAATGAAATAACTCCATCTGACCTATCACCACTCACGGGTTCACCACCACCTCCGGTTAACTCATGGCATAGAATCTAGCTGTTGCTTGTTGTCACCCCCATCCCCTGCTTCCCTAAGAATACAATCCCGCTTGGGACACTTGGCCACGTCCTTGTCCTCCTGCACCACTATTCTGCTATCTCTACAAGCCCTGCTAGGTCTACTTCAGTTGCTGAGTCACTTCATCATCCTTCACTGGACATAACTGTCCAGTATGGCCAACTTGTCCACACTTGTAACACATTTTTCTTTCATACCAAGGCCTAGGTGGTCGAGTCACCTATGCTGATGCAACACTTTGGGCTCCTGAGTGTGCAAACTATGGTATCTACCCTTTCTAGATGACCACTGAGTCGAAACACCAAACCTCTATGATGTTGGTGGTGTAGAAAACCTCGGCTTCTTGAAGCCACCTGATGACTGTTCTGAAAACTATGCAGACCGTTTCTTAGCACTTGCTTTTCTCTTTCACAGATCATTCTATCCTTTGAACAAACTCCACAAATGTAGCAAACCTCTCACGATTCTCCAAAGCATCAGCTGGGGTGGAAAACTCAGCATTCAACCCCTTCTCAAAACAACAAATCCTCTCATCTTTCGTCGCAACCATGTGAGGATAGAGCCTCAACAACTTTATAAACTATGTCTCATACTCATTGATCGTCATGGAACCCTGTTGAATTCTCTCGAACTAACTGAACTTCTCATCCAGATACATCCATGGGAGGTACGACTTACGAACTCTCGTCAGAACTCTTCCCAACCAACTACCACACCAGGTCTCTTCTCCTCCACTATGGCCCACCAATGGCCAACACTCCCTCTCAGAAGGTACACCACATGATTCACCGTATCCTCTTCAGGTATAATCAGGATCTTAAAGTCCTTCTCAAGCTCAGTCAACCATAGATCTGCATCCGCCGAGTTAGTTTTTCTAGCATACTCAACCACCCCAACATGGTGAATCCGCTCGAAAGTCTTCCCAATACCCAAAGATTTAACATGGGGAATAGGTGCCCTAGACTGAGTTGCATGCATCCTATCCGCCATATGAGTCATTTCTGCCATGAACTGACCAAAAAGCAATTAAAAGGTAGGGTTCTCTGTCATGGCTGGGTCAAACTGGGGGACTTCGGGAACCCGATCTTCATGTGCCCGATTCTTTGCACCACCACTTAGTGTAGCAACACTGCTCTCAGAAGCATGTTCTTTGTGTTCTCCAGACATCTTTTTAGCTTTCTATTCTTCTTCTTCATAAGCAAAAGTGACTACAAGACAGACTAAATGTTACTAGAATAGACACAAACCCTAGTCCTAGGTCCCTATAGACTCAGTGAACCTAAAGCTCTGATACCAACCTAACTGTGACGTCACGTGCCACGACAAAATGAGATTACTCAAAACATAACTGCGGAAAAAAGATTACAAACTGATTAGCAGAAAACACCAAAAAATTAAAACATTTTTGCATAAAACTGCCATATAGCAAGAACCTTTACACAAGGGCACTTTCATGCCTCAAAGCATCCTCAAAATATGTTGTCAACCTGTAACAAAGGCATTTTTCCAGAATGTATATACATGAATCTGTCACATCTAATATACAAATGCACATAAAGAAAACACATTCATAAAACATCTATAAAACGTTACCCAAGGACTCGAGTGTACATGGACGACTCTAGGACTCTATCCACAAAGACATCCAGTAACACTTCCAACCTTATCAACTATTTCTCCTCTTTCTACTGCTCAACCTCCTAAGCATGACCTCTACCTCCTTGTGCTTGTCCATCTAAAAAGGTTGTTAACCAACAGGGTGAGACACACAGTCCCGACGAGAGATATAACTCTTTACCAACTTTATTATTGTCGCAGATAAGATAAATTGAGTAGCAGAATAAACAACATGGAGAAAAATTATTGATGATTTATGAAATATCTTAATAATTAAAAAGAAATATGAAGAACATGTATATTTTCTACCAACAAATTGTATAAAGATCAAGCAAGGCCTCAACCAATGTTTCCGTATTCGATCCTATGCAATTCTACTAAACGAGTGATTACATATTCATTATGCCCTGAGGTTTTGAATTGTACCATCCAAATCCAACTGACCACTATACATATATATTCAAAGTCAGTGCCATATAAGGTCTAATGGAAGAGCCGTAATCCACGATCTCAGCACACCTCTTGGTCAGCACAAGAGAAAATACCGCAAAGACATATCAGTCAACTACAACATTGGCATATAGCCAAAATCAGGGATTGGCTCACGCATGACCATCCACACATATAAACATAACTAGCCCATCTTGGTACAGGTACAACACTAGAAGAATAGGCTCACACATGGCTGTTCTAACAAAAGGAGTGGCTCACACACGGCCATCCATATCACACCGAGATTGGCTCACGCATGGCCGTCTCACACATCGTGTATTTAAGGATACAAGGAATTACTCGACTTGTAACCCACATATTAAAAAATATGCACTCCGAGTTAAACTCATTTCACCATCCATCAATAAAGCTGACACTTGAATGGATCTATGTCATAGGGAAACTACACTACTAGTTTTCACTTGATTAATTAGATCAATTAATACACCTTTAAGAATCAATAAAGTTACAACGTATAATCTCTAAATAAGATCTGCGTAAATTAGGTATGCCTCAACGCCAAAGCATATTAAATCACTTTCTCACTTTATGCCTGCTATCACTTATGTGTCCATCTCAAAGACCACAAATCCATCACAACGACCACATGTCCATCACAAGGATGACATGTCCATCACAAGGACCACATGTTCATCATAAGGACCAATGTCCATCAAAAGGACCACATGTCCATCTTAACCTAACCACCATAGCTCATACCTGGCTATGAATGTCAATCAGTATCAACTACATGGTTAGAAGCTGATAACAAGAAGGCAAAGCATTATCATTTCATAGAATTCATGCTATTCGTTTACCTCATACATTTTACATTATATCAATTAGGGTTTCACTTTACCCAATTAGGGTTTACAAGGTTGGATCATCAACCACCTTTAAATCATCACTTCCTTCATCATTCTGAAGTATATGTTATGAGACATAGAAGCATGTTTCTCATTATCATTATAAAACATGTTGTGTAGTTTAGGAACATCACCCTCACATCATACATACAACTCCTTCGTATGATATTACATCATCACCATGAAATACCAACATCGACATGGTATGACTCAACCATCACCATAGAGTTTCACATCACACCATGTAACCCTAGGTTCAACTAGATTCATCACTACACCACATAAGGGTATCGGTTAGGGTTAGGGTATCGATCCCCAAACTAAAGTATAATATCGGACTCCAAACTAAGATATGATATCGGTCACCATACTAAGATAGGATATCGATTTAGCTTAGGTATCGTTCAACCACTCTAGATGGGGTATCGACTTTCCAACTAAGAGATGAGTATCAATTTAGCATCACTTATATCGGTCTTAACACCACTTGTATTGGGCTCAACACTTCCATGAGAGTGAGTCAGTGAAAGCATAACAAAAGGGTATCGATTTAGAGGTACAAGAGGTGTGGTTTATCAACACTTGTATCATCCACTCTATTCCTTAGGGTATCGGTCTACCAACTCAACTAGGGCATCAACCTCACAATCCCTTAGGGTATTGGCCTACCCATTCAACTTGGGTATTGGCCTCACCATCCCTTAGGGTATCGACTATTAGGTTTGGTGGTATCGGTTGGGCCTCAAGAAAGATGCTTCTCACTTCTAAACAAGGTGTCTCAGTCTAAGATGTATTGGTTAACAAGATGTGATGGGTTGTAAGAATATCGAATTAGGGTTACACATGTCGACTTCCACACTCAACTAGAAGCATGGAGACTCAATTATCTTCTTCACTTGCCATAAGCCACATCAAAAGAAACATATCTATGTAGACAAGGCATGTCGGACTAGCACATCATATCAGTTTACACCTCATATCAATTTAGTCATCTTCAACCTCTAGACGACAATACCACCCACCTCAAGAACAACCACCTAGATTTAAGCTCCAACGTCAAGCTCCAAGCTTCCCAAGCTTGAGGTAGATGAAGGTCATCCTAGCTCTATCTCCACTACACCTCCATGAAGGAAGATAGGACCATGGTCAAGAAAGAAAAAGAGAGAAAATAAGGTGCCAAGGTCCGTGGCCGAGAAGAAGAAAGAAGAAGAGAAGGAAAGCTAGAAAACCATGGCTTACCAAGGAAGAAAATTAAAGAAAGCACCACAAGCTTCTATGTCACACCCCGATCTCACACTAACCACTAATCACGAGATTAGGGCGCGACGGAGGGATTATCACATAAACAAATCACTGAGAACTTTTTTTTTTAAAACCTCGTAATGATATCCGGATTATTGCTGTAAACTAAAACATAATAATCTATTGCGGAAGCATTTCAATTAAACTGGCTAGAGAACATAAATAGAGTTTACAACATGTAACATTGTTTAACAGAAAGTAAAACATAGCAGTTAATTTACATCTTTTACACATTAGCCATACATACTCTCTCTCACCCACACCATGTCCCAAGGACCGAGGGGAAAGGACTAAGAGACCTCTAACTAGACTAGCTACAAACCTTCTGCTGATTAAACGTTGGGATGAAAAGATCCTTCCGATTCTTGGAACTGTCGCTGACCTAAAAATGTTTGAGTAGAGGGGTGAGCCTACTCGCTCAGTGAATAGCATTTCATTTAACTATCACTAAACAACTCGTCAAGTTTATTAAATTGAAATTAAGCATAAGAGAAATATTATACAGAGCAGTTCTAATGACATAGCAGATTTTACAGATGATAATCACATTTCTATACAACAACAAATATCGCATAACTGTAAAGCATAAAACATCGGAAACTGCATATCTTGAATAATAAAGCAATTAATGAGAACTAGCACAGAAGTTCTAAACTCTTAACATAATAAATTTACTGTGATCCTATATGATTACATTTTAGTTATGCCCCAAACATATGCAGCGCACTCTGCATATGAAGATCTGTAGCGAACTACGATCCCACCGTACAAGACTTAGCGACACACCCGGGAAATGCTAAGTCTGACTTCTCGTCCTGGTCTGCACAGGACTCTCAGGCGCACAAGGGCCTGTCTGCACTAACTCTGAGTGCTCTGGACTCCTCCCGCAACCTGTAGTGCACAGTCGGAGGGTCTGGGTTACCACCGTGACACACGCACGGATTATTGTTGAATAACCCCTATTTACTCCAGTGCCACCGTGACACACGCACGGATTATTGTTGAACACTGTCTCTCTGCCCTCGTGCCACCGTGACACACGCACGGATTATTGTTGAACACGAGCCACCGATCATCTAGGCACAAGGCTAGATCGATCGTTTCCCCCCAAAGGTACAGACCGCGCAATGGGGTTCTACGGTGTTGGGGCACCTAAGTCTATTAACTGATTAACATATAAACACTTAAACAGGAATATCACATTTACTGATTTCAGATCAAATCACAATACACTGTCATTCTAAAACTGTCAGAGCAATATATTTCAAAACATTGTAATTTCTGAGAACTTCTCATACCATGCATTCAGACAAATTAGAAATGCATAAATAACCCAACTTATTTCAATCTGGCACATACATAGCGAATTTAAGCAATTGAACATCTTATTGCACAAATTAAATAGATTTACTTCACATAAGAGAATCATACTCAACATTTGTCAATTCTCTAAAATTCTCGAAAAACGTGCACATTAACCCTAATCTTGTTTTGTGCATCACTTAACTCAATTAAAAGTTAATTACCCATCACAACACAATTTAATAACAATACTTGAGAATTTCTGGTAATAATTCAGAGAAATGTGCCATTTCATGTAAATATCAATTTACACATATTAACGTCAAAGATATATGCAATTTAGGGTTTTATTGCGTATTTTATTTATTCATATCAACTTTAAAATCGTACATATGATAATTTATCAGAAATCCTTGTTGTCTGGGTTCATACCCAATCCATACCATTTTTGACATGAATTTCTAATTTCAACATTCAAATAAGCAATTTGGGTTTCAAATGAACCATATAAATCA
This sequence comes from Alisma plantago-aquatica, assembly GCA_963693085.1. NCBI lineage: Eukaryota > Viridiplantae > Streptophyta > Magnoliopsida > Alismatales > Alismataceae > Alisma > Alisma plantago-aquatica. The sequence goes on from OY856409.1 coordinate 1,195,743,625, forward strand.
CCAATTCAATCCACACTGATCAAATGCTAAATTTAATCATATAACAGCGTCTAGAAGCAGTTTATGAAATAAAAAGTCGGGCGACGCCAAACGCCGCCCTACGCCTGATAACGCCTGTTATCAGCGTAATTTGCGCACCAAACAGAAAATATTCAAACGCCTGAGTTATTTAATGATAAATGAATGAAATCCTACTCACTTTGATTTGGACTATCCGGATTCGTCCGGAGGTGCGTTCAGGGCCTGATTCCGGGCAAGATTCGGTTGTCTTCAACCTTGGAATTGTCCAATTTGAATCTGCAGCAGCTTCCCAACAGTACCATACTCACATGTACAGGTTGAAATTGAACTTCTTGGTTGGGTGTCGATCACCGTTGGAGCTGCAACTCGTACTTGGACCTCAGAGTCGGAGTTTAGGCCGCCATTTGAGGTGCTATGGGGGTGCCCATCCATCCCTGGCTGCTGTTGTCGCTCTGGGCACCGCCCAGCAGCTTGGGGCATCCAAGAAACGAGAAATGAGAAGGAGGGGAGGGGCAGGTGTTGCGGATTCGTGCTCGAGGCACTAGGTCGAGCTCAAAGGCAAACTTTCCTTGCAACTTCGTGTGCCCAAGAGGATTCTGGCCGCCGGCCCTAGTTGTTGGCCATTGCTACGGCTGTTGCTTTGGCCACAGCTTCAAGAGCGCTCAAGCACGTTGAGCTGTAGGTGGGTGCCGCTAGGGCGAGGTAGAGGAAGTAAAGAAGAAGGATGACGGAATCGTGCTAGCTCTTGGCCGTCCGTGCTTGACCATCGACTGCTACTGCTAGCCTATGGTCGCACAGCTCCTTGGGGTGTCGCCCTGCAAGTAGGGCGCAACTAGGGATCGAGGAAGGAGGGGAATAGAAGAGGAAGAAGAAGAAGAGGAAGGCGAGAGGAGGGTAGAGGGCGCCATGGATCAGGGTTTGAGCTCCAGAGATCGCCCCGATTTCTCCTCTGCTCCGCAGACGATTGAGCGCAGCTGTGCGCCTAATACAGTCGGTCCTGTTGTATTGGGGTAAAGAAGGAGATAAGGAAGAAAACGGAAAAGGAAAAGTTAATATAGCCAAAAATGGATAAATTGCAGCCAAGGTCCAAAGAACTAGAAAATGGGATAAATATTGCCTCGATTGACCAATTTGAATTGTCTCTCTTGCAAACTTTCAAGCGCGAGATTCTCTACACCCTTAGTGCACGAAATCATGCTAATTGGACTGTCTCACCTGACCAAAGCACTAAATGCATCAGTGAGTACTTAATCCAACTTAATTAACCTAATGATCATCATTGCTATTATCATTAATTATCTCAGACGATTCAATCTCAACCATTTATTCACATATTAAATTATTTTGATTGATCATGATATTTAATATGATACTCAACACTTAATCAAGGTGTCTCACGCTAATTGAGGTATTTATTGGTTAACCTCAACGTGGGTCATAACAATCTCCCTCCCTTATAAGAATTTCGTCCCGAAATTCCTAAAAGAGAAAAGGAACTTGCTACACATCCCAAACTCAAGATCCCACATGGCTTCCTCTAGGTTATGGTTTCTCTACAGAACTTTCACTAATGGTATCTAGATTCTTGAGCTTCTTGATCCACCGATCAATTATCTGTACTGATCCCTCAACATAGGATACATCTGGTCTGAGCTGAGCAGGTTATAGATCCACTATATTCTCTGAACCGGGATAACACTTCTCCAACATCGCTACATGAAATACATCATGTAAATTAGCCAACTCGGATGGCAAATCCAACTTATAGGTTATAAGTCCAATCCTCTCAATGACAGGATATGGGCCCATACACCTATGAGTCAGTTTGCCTCTCTTGGCAAACCTCAACATTCCTTTTCATGGTGAAACTTTCAGATACACTTCATCACCAACCTGAATCTCAAGTGGTCAACACCTCTTCTCAGCATGACTCTTATGTCTATCATGTGAAACTTTCAATTGTACCTTGATCACAGTAATCTTTTCAGTGGTCAAATCCACTATCTAGGGTCCAAGAATCTACTTTTCACCAACCTCATACCAACATATGGGTGATCTACACTTGCTACCATATAGGGCTTCATACGGGGCCATACCAAGACTGGAATGGTGACCATTGTTGTATGCAAACTTTATAAAGCTCAAGTGTTCTTCCTAACTTTCACTGACATGCAAGACACATGCTCTCAACATGTCCTGAAGAGTCTGAATGGTTCTTTCTGATTGACCATCCGTCTAGGGGTGAAAAACTATACTAAATCTTAACTTTGTGCCCAAAGCATGATGCAACTGGTCTCAAAACCTAGATGTGAATTTAGGATCTCTATCTGATATAATTGAAACTGGAATACCGTGCAACCTGACTATCTTATCCACAAATATCTTAGCTAACTTTGGGACATCAAAGGTTAACTTAATATGAAGAAAGTGAGCAGACTTAATTAGTCTATCCACAATCATTCATATTGAGTCACAACCTCTAGGTGTCCTGGGCAACCCTATCACAAAATCCATTGTGATATGTTCCCATTTCCATTCTGGTGTAAGAAAAGATTGCAAGGTACCTGTAGGTTTCTGGTGTTCAGCCTTAGCCTACTGACACACGTTGCATCTTGCCACGTACTCAACTACATCCTTATATATATTAGACCACCAATACAACTCCTTGAGATTCATGTACATCTTAGTGTTTTCCTGAAAGCATAGCGTACATCAATACATACATTTCCATAAGAATCTTTTCTTTCAGGCTTTTCCCCTTAAAAGAATTTTACTTAATCTCGAGATACACACAACCTGTCATGCATGGTCTTGTTTAACTCACTATCACCCCATAGTAGTTCCTCGATCTGATCATAAGATGTAAGCTTAACTTACATTTATACAATCAAGTCACTCTATGCTATTACCCCTGAGTCTAAGTCCAACTCCCACATTTCTACTAGCAGGTCTCTATTGAAACCTGTCATAGAGAATGCATTGGCTGTTGAACTTGACTTTCTGCTGAAAGCATCAGTCACCACATTCTCTTTACCAGGGTGATAATCTATTGTCACATCATAAAGATAGTAACACCATGTCTTTAAAACATGAACTACATCAACTATCTTTAGATCATAATTGGATAATACTCCGCTTTCTATGTTACTTACTTATTGTTACATTTTAGGTTTATGTCTTACTCATTCCTCTAAATCATTTCATGTTGTTCATGTACCGATCAGATTATCTACTTCAAAACCCTAGATCACTATCAAAACCAATTTACTTTTCATAGAACATATCTCAAGATCTTATTTTACAAAGTTACTAGTATTCAAGGTTACATCACTAATGATATCCCTTAAACTATTACAACTTTAATCATTCTAGGGTTTGATCCTTTATTAATAGCATAGCATTATTGTGTATGTGTGGTCGATTATATAAATCAAATTGAGTTGCTTGGGGCAATAACATATTAACCCAGCATTCAACTTTAATTACATTTAGCTGAAAATTCAGTTTTATAATAGTTTCTGTAATTCGTTTATTAAACTGTAAACAGAAACTCCAAAAATTTTGAAAATTTTATATGTTGTGCCTAATAAAGTTTTAGACCTACAGTAAAAATTTGAGATCATTTCAAGTTACCAATAATTAATTAAAAATCAAACAGTGCACTACTATATTGCAGTCTGCAGCAGGTTCGGCTGAGTTACAAACTCGGCCGACACCCTTACTGTAGAGGTCAAAAGTCATTCAAAAAAAATTTATGCCAATTTAACAGAGTGTCTAAAATTGTATTTTTCAAGCACAGTTAAAATTTGAGATCAATTGGATATACCAAATAAAAGTTAAAATTCAATTACCACACTGCTATATTATTCAGAAAATGTGGTCGTATAATTGTAAATACTGAGAAATTTTTATATCATGCATTCATTTTCTAAGTTATGTGTTTGTTCTTTATTTTAAAAACTAATTTGTTAGTTGATAGAGACTTAGAATCCAAAGGTAATATGTATGAATGTATTTAACTTTATAATAAAGATATGCATTCCATACTCTCAATTATGTCTTATAATTCTCGTTCCTTAATCAAGTCATCATTTCTAACATTTCCTTTAATCCAACTAGGTTTCTTGTCTTGATCTTATGATTTTCATAAGACTCTTTATTTCTATGTACTTATTGTATGCTCAACTTATTTTCTTCTATATTCCCTTCGCCTTAAAGTACATAAAGTATTTTACTCCATTCCATGATCCAACCCAAATTTGATTCTTACGTCCTAGCCCTTACATGCTTTTCTCATATCCTTTCCATACTCTTATATTTAGAGTTCATATAATACAAATCATTGAATTTAATTTGAACCTTATATCATTTTCTTTTATTTCCAATTAAGGATTGCACATATGAGGTTCCAACATTGGCCTCTGATATCATTTCCAGCAAATTCTTAGCTGTTCTAATCTTTCTCTTACATCTCAACGTCTTATCGTATGTACATTTTTACTATGATTCAGGTCTAAATCATTCAGAGTCTACTCTAATTATACTGTTAATAGGAGTCATTAGATCCCAGTAACGCATCCTGCCAGCCGGACCAGGCCGAACCTGTAGTCCTGAAGCCAAGAGCTACTCAGGATTAATCAACTCCTATTGATTTCAAACATGTGGAATGAATATCCACTTAAGGCAAACTCATTTAAACATAACTTTTGGTCTACTTGATACAAAGAATTTAAACAATAAATAAATCATTTCATGACATACAACAACATAAAAGAATCATGTTTACTTTACAAACTAAAAATCTAATTTCATGCATATAAGAGCATTCTAGTGATCTCTAATCAAATAAGCAATATAAAACAAGAGTTGTATTGCATCCTATATTTAATCTCTTATTCCTATATTAATTTCTTATCTCTTAACCCTAAGATTTCTAGGGTTTCCCTCTAGCCTATCCTTCCTCTGCATACCTGGCCAGGGCATCCAGAGAAGAACAGACAGAGTAGCTTGATACTGGTCAATCTAAGTATTCAGACACCTGGCCAGGGTATCTAAATACTCAGATCTTCCAGAGCTAAAACACATCATTTATTATTCGCCTTACTTATAACTTTATTCTTTGACCTTAATGTTTCTTAACGACTCATCTTAAGCCTTTTACTTGATTCTCGTGACCACATCCTCTTCCTGCTATCTGTAATAATATAACAGAACACTTCCTGTTAGAAAATTACAGATAGAAGAAAGACACATAAACCTTAATCCTATTGGTCTCTTATCGTCCCCTGACCTTGAGTAACTAAGTACTCAAACCAAAGCTCTGATACCAAGATGTCACACCCCGATCTCACACTAACCACTAATCACGAGATTAGGGCGCGACGGAGGGATTATCACATAAACAAATCACTGAGAACTTTTTCTTTTTAAAACCTCGTAATGATATCCGGATTATTGCTGTAAACTAAAACATAATAATCTATTGCGGAAGCATTTCAATTAAACTGGCTAGAGAACATAAATAGAGTTTACAACATGTAACATTGTTTAACAGAAAGTAAAACATAGCAGTTAATTTACATCTTTTACACATTAGCCATACATACTCTCTCTCACCCACACCATGTCCCAAGGACCGAGGGGAAAGGACTAAGAGACCTCTAACTAGACTAGCTACAAACCTTCTGCTGATTAAACGTTGGGATGAAAAGATCCTTCCGATTCTTGGAACTGTCGCTGACCTAAAAATGTTTGAGTAGAGGGGTGAGCCTACTCGCTCAGTGAATAGCATTTCATTTAACTATCACTAAACAACTCGTCAAGTTTATTAAATTGAAATTAAGCATAAGAGCAATATTATACAGAGCAGTTCTAATGACATAGCAGATTTTACAGATGATAATCACATTTCTATACAACAACAAATATCGCATAACTGTAAAGCATAAAACATCGGAAACTGCATATCTTGAATAATAAAGCAATTAATGAGAACTAGCACAGAAGTTCTAAACTCTTAACATAATAAATTTACTGTGATCCTATATGATTACATTTTAGTTATGCCCCAAACATATGCAGCGCACTCTGCATATGAAGATCTGTAGCGAACTACGATCCCACCGTACAAGACTTAGCGACACACCCGGGAAATGCTAAGTCTGACTTCTCGTCCTGGTCTGCACAGGACTCTCAGGCGCACAAGGGCATGTCTGCACTAACTCTGAGTGCTCTGGACTCCTCCCGCAACTTGTAGTGCACAGTCGGAGGGTCTGGGTTACCACCGTGACACACGCACGGATTATTGTTGAATAACCCCTATTTACTCCAGTGCCACCGTGACACACGCACGGATTATTGTTGAACACTGTCTCTCTGCCCTCGTGCCACCGTGACACACGCACGGATTATTGTTGAACACGAGCCACCGATCATCTAGGCACAAGGCTAGATCGATCGTTTCCCCCCAAAGGTACAGACCGCGCAATGGGGTTCTACGGTGTTGGGGCACCTAAGTCTATTAACTGATTAACATATAAACACTTAAACAGGAATATCACATTTACTGATTTCAGATCAAATCACAATACACTGTCATTCTAAAACTGTCAGAGCAATATATTTCAAAACATTGTAATTTCTGAGAACTTCTCATACCATGCATTCAGACAAATTAGAAATGCATAAATAACCCAACTTATTTCAATCTGGCACATACATAGCGAATTTAAGCAATTGAACATCTTATTGCACAAATTAAATAGATTTACTTCACATACGAGAATCATACTCAACATTTGTCAATTCTCTAAAATTCTCGAAAAACGTGCACATTAACCCTAATCTTGTTTTGTGCATCACTTAACTCAATTAAAAGTTAATTACCCATCACAACACAATTTAATAACAATACTTGAGAATTTCTGGTAATAATTCAGAGAAATGTGCCATTTCATGTAAATATCAATTTACACATATTAACGTCAAAGATATATGCAATTTAGGGTTTTATTGCGTATTTTATTTATTCATATCAACTTTAAAATCGTACATATGATAATTTATCAGAAATCCTTGTTGTCTGGGTTCATACCCAATCCATACCATTTTTGACATGAATTTCTAATTTCAACATTCAAATAAGCAATTTGGGTTTCAAATGAACCATATAAATCACCAATTCAATCCACACTGATCAAATGCTAAATTTAATCATATAACAGCGTCTAGAAGCAGTTTATGAAATAAAAAGTCGGGCGACGCCAAACGCCGCCCTACGCCTGATAACGCCTGTTATCAGCGTAATTTGCGCACCAAACAGAAAATATTCAAACGCCTGAGTTATTTAATGATAAATGAATGAAATCCTACTCACTTTGATTTGGACTATCCGGATTCGTCCGGAGGTGCGTTCAGGGCCTGATTCCGGGCAAGATTCGGTTGTCTTCAACCTTGGAATTGTCCAATTTGAATCTGCAGCAGCTTCCCAACAGTACCATACTCACATGTACAGGTTGAAATTGAACTTCTTGGTTGGGTGTCGATCACCGTTGGAGCTGCAACTCGTACTTGGACCTCAGAGTCGGAGTTTAGGCCGCCATTTGAGGTGCTATGGGGGTGCCCATCCATCCCTGGCTGCTGTTGTCGCTCTGGGCACCGCCCAGCAGCTTGGGGCATCCAAGAAACGAGAAATGAGAAGGAGGGGAGGGGCAGGTGTTGCGGATTCGTGCTCGAGGCACTAGGTCGAGCTCAAAGGCAAACTTTCCTTGCAACTTCGTGTGCCCAAGAGGATTCTGGCCGCCGGCCCTAGTTGTTGGCCATTGCTACGGCTGTTGCTTTGGCCACAGCTTCAAGAGCGCTCAAGCACGTTGAGCTGTAGGTGGGTGCCGCTAGGGCGAGGTAGAGGAAGTAAAGAAGAAGGATGACGGCATCGTGCTAGCTCTTGGCCGTCCGTGCTTGACCATCGACTGCTACTGCTAGCCTATGGTCGCACAGCTCCTTGGGGTGTCGCCCTGCAAGTAGGGCGCAACTAGGGATCGAGGAAGGAGGGGAATAGAAGAGGAAGAAGAAGAAGAGGAAGGCGAGAGGAGGGTAGAGGGCGCCATGGATCAGGGTTTGAGCTCCAGAGATCGCCCCGATTTCTCCTCTGCTCCGCAGACGATTGAGCGCAGCTGTGCGCCTAATACAGTCGGTCCTGTTGTATTGGGGTAAAGAAGGAGATAAGGAAGAAAACGGAAAAGGAAAAGTTAATATAGCCAAAAATGGATAAATTGCAGCCAAGGTCCAAAGAACTAGAAAATGGGATAAATATTGCCTCGATTGACCAATTTGAATTGTCTCTCTTGCAAACTTTCAAGCGCGAGATTCTCTACACCCTTAGTGCACGAAATCATGCTAATTGGACTGTCTCACCTGACCAAAGCACTAAATGCATCAGTGAGTACTTAATCCAACTTAATTAACCTAATGATCATCATTGCTATTATCATTAATTATCTCAGACGATTCAATCTCAACCATTTATTCACATATTAAATTATTTTGATTGATCATGATATTTAATATGATACTCAACACTTAATCAAGGTGTCTCACGCTAATTGAGGTATTTATTGGTTAACCTCAACGTGGGTCATAACATTCTAGCTCACCCACCAAGTTCCAAGGGAGAGGGCTCTTCAAGCTCAAGGTCGGCCACCAAGGAGAGCAAGCAAGGATTGCTAAAGGATCTTCTTGCATGAGAAGGAAGAGGTATATATACATGGTTGAAGAGAGAGAGAGAGAAAGGGAAAGATGTCACCACCTTAGAACCCTAGAAAACACTTGTCTAAGAAGAAGGGACACATGCCATGCCTTGCAACAAGGTGATAGAACCTAAGCCTCGCCAACTTGGTCATTAAGGAAGATCAAGGTCGACACACCCTTCCACCCCCTTCACAAACTGACAGGGATGAAACCCTAGGTCACAAGCCGATATGGTACTCCTCCTAGAGTCACCACAGCCTAATATGGTGATCCTCAAGGTGCCACAAAATGATAGGATGCCCCTCTAGACATCCTCAATTGATACCAAGCCTCTTCAAAGCAACCAAAAACTGATACACAGTCTCCCTAAGGCTCTCAACACCCCAAAGAGCAAAATACACCTCAAACATGTGCCCAAAACATCACCAATGGTGTCACAAGTAAGTCAAGGCCAAAATAAGGAGCCCAAAAATTCCTCTCTCCTCTAGATGATGCCAAGAGAGAGAGAGAAATAACACTCTAGAGGTGGCAAACTTGAATATCTACCCCTACTCCGGGTAAATTGCAAGTTGCATCAAAAACTCACCAGTAAGCACAATGTCAAGCAACATGCTCAAACAAGGAACACCAACCTCCAAGATCCCCTAATTACATCTCAGATGATTAGAGCAAGGAGCTAAGCAACACATTTAAGCATAACAAACAAATTTAGCCTAAAACACGGGTCAAGGTCCTTACATGTCTTGTGGGGTTTTCTATGACACAATATGAGAATGTGTGGTATTCAACTCAAAACCAATTAGAAATGAGTGATCGAGCACACACTTTATAAGCCCAAGGACCACCCCAGAGCTCATCTGTGTGGGACTATTCCAATAGGATCGATACAACATGTAGGTGTTTGCCTATACAACTAAGCATACAAATAAATATAACTAGAGTTTCACTTAATGAAAGTTGAAAAATAGATTCAAGATTTAACTAACTAGCTCTCCCAATTCCTAAATATGAGCCCTTTTGATTTTGAGGGTGATTTGAGGAGAAAATGTGAAGAAGTAGAACATTAATTGGAAAATAATAGAAACCTAGCTAGACCGCCTGAGGTAAATCATTATTCATTGTTTCTTCTATTGTTTGTACAAAAATATATTGGAAAAATCAATGGTAGAACTTGAACTAGGAGGAGCAGACAGTGGTATGTAAGAAGCTGGATATGGAGAGGTTTATTCGAATTTTGGGATAGAAAGCCTAAATTTGAGATTAGGAACATGAATTCAATCAAAAATTAGTGGAAAAAATCGATTTAAAATGATTTTAAAGTTTTACAAGAAAAAATAGAAAATCAAAATATCTTTTTGTTCTATTTACTTATTTGTGATATCAAAACTAGATCTCAACACCAAAATTCTATAATACGATGAGTGAAATTTCTTGAAATAATGTATTTTGAATGATTTTATCTTAATTTTTATTATATAAAATTTTCATTAGGAAATAAGAAAATAATATTCCTCAATATTGGTATACTTAGGCTTTGTCCTAACTTCATAATAGAAAAATAAATAAAGTGTATATCATTAAATGCTTTGTTATTTCTAGTTATGAATTTATGTTTGTGAATGCAGTTATTCCTTTAATATTTCATATATACATAATTTACTTTAGTTCAGGATGTAGACAATACTAGAATGTAGTAAATCTTATAAATACAAAACTAGGATTATAAATGTACAATAGATGATCAACTAGTGAATCTAAAGAATCAATCAAACACTGGATGTCATGAAGTCCATAAAATCTGTCTCAGATGTCTACGCCATAAAAGATTGAACACACATATATATGGGTGAAGTTTAGGATGATGTATTCAAACTGTACTAGCGGGTATGATGTATTCAAAGTGTACTAGTGGAGAATTAGGGACTTAATTTTAGTAAGGGTGATCTCCTTATTACGTAAAGGTAACAAACACTAAGATGAAATTCTAGTGGTACCTAATTTATATCTATTATAGTTTGTTTAGTTGCTAGTAATTTAATTAACCATTGTGGAACCACTTTTGTTGAAGTTAAGTTAGAGTTCTTTCGACCCTCTATTTGAGTACCCAAGTCTATAATAGGAATAAAGTTTTACCTAGCTAGTTGGTATAACAAAGAGGACAAAAGTGGCATGCCACATTGTAGGATGGGGAGATAGTTTAGAAGACGTAAGAATACATGCCTACTCTTAGTCTTCTAATGTGAAATCATAGCTTGCTGTGATACTTTCATTTGTCTTGGTACTCTTCTAATTTGGGTCTAGGGCAATGAAAATGTAGAAGAGTAACTCACAAGGTTTAGTTATATTACCACTTACAGCCAACCCAGTCACATGCCATGTAGTATGATATACATTATTCATCTGTTATGTTTGAATTTTGAATCATGTAATCACACTGAATTAGTAGCTCACACTGTAAGAAAACAAGTTTTTAGGAAGAAGTAACATTTAATATGATCCAAAAAATATCTATCAACAAGAATATATTAGTATAGATGATAGAGAGGACTACTTAGATAGCAGTTAGTGTGTTATTTCTTCCTCAGGTCATAAAATGTGAACGTGATGGCAAGGATAATAGAAGTTTTTTATAATCTTGTACTTGATGTGTGTATATATGTATGATGTGTATAGTGGTTTTTAGACCACATGAATAACATTTCACGTGTGACCAACAACTCTGACGATCCCAATAGTGACACTAGAGAATACCCCACAAGCGATCTAGGTCATCATAATTATTCCAAAGTTGCCGACACATATGTTTTATGAGAAACAGTGAAAGGAAGTAATGCTAAGATCCTGACTATCAGTGGTGTGAAATCATGGATAGATTAGATCACATCCCAAAGACCTGATGAAACATTAGTGAAACATGTAAATTTGAACTAGTGGATTGTGCCCTCAAAGAGTTTAGATCTATAATTGAAAGGAACATTGATAAATGAAAATTCACAACTGTAGGGTATGTAATCGGTCTAAAACCTTGCTATTTAACTCTGCACTCCCAAGTGTGATTTTGAATCTCTATCAAGAGGAAGTCATTTCTTCATTATCGAACTTGTAGATCTATAGGGCATGGTTATGACCTTTGAGAAAGGTCCATGGTTAGTGGCTAGTAAACTCCTCCTTATTAAAAATTAGAAATGAGGGGAGCCACTTGAGAAGCTCAAGTTGATGGAAATTGTAATCTAGATTAGAATTCATGATCTTCCCATAGAGCTTTAGGATGAAGAGGCCTATAACCTCATTAGGATCTATCTGAATACATCATTAAGCCCAGACATACTAACCGGGAACCTATGTAGGTTGGACTATGCTCTTATTCAAGTACAGATGCTAGTAGACTCCTCTTTCCCAGAAGAGATTGGCCTCGTTCGTGATGATGGAATCAAATAGATTATCAATATTGAAAATGATAGGATCCTAATTAGCTACAAGAAATGTGGGTTGTTTATACATGGTTATGGTGAATGTTCAGCAAAATAGAAGAAGGTCAAAGAAAATAAAGTTTGGGTAAGGAAGTGAAAAGAATCTAGTACCTTTAATGATTAACCCAATGAACAACAAGGTTCAAAAGTCACTTTTGATCTAGTAACTACTCAAGAATATCCCATAACTATGTCTCAATTCATTAAAAATGCTGATAGACCCATTGAAATTACTCCAAATAAATCCCGATGGCAAATGTCAAAGAATAAAGGAAGTATGACATCCCCACCTAAAATCCCTACCCAACAGTCAATAGGGATTTCATTGTCTCCAAACAAGTTCAACAAATTGGAATTCCTTAATGATGGAGATGGTCCTTCAACTACAATTTACTGGTCTTCGATGTTGCCTCTAAATGATTGGACCCCTATTCTTTCTTGGAATGTCCAAGGTTTGAATAAACTTGGATGTCAGAAAGCAATTCAGAAAGATATTAGGGGATGATGATATTATTAAGAGAAAACTAGTTGTGGAATCGTACATTAGTAAGGGGAAACTGGATGTGGAATCACCCTCTAATCGATGATGATATTAGTAAGAGAAAACTAGTTGTCGAATCCTATAAAGTTGAAGAATCACTCGTGAGTCAAATGTCCAGAATCTAGTGGTTAAATTAAGGGATAAAAATACTAATTTTTATTCCTCTCTCAAATCCAGGAGAATTAGGAACAACATTAGAGGCTTGAATATTAGTGGGATTTTAGAAACTAATAACACTACTATTAAGGAACATATCTACTATTTTTATTAACATATTTTCAAAAAAGGCATTAATGTGTGTCCTCCCTGGAATGCTAATCGGGCTTTTCCTAAATTGGATGATAAGCAATTTCTCTCTTAAGTAGTAAAGTAATATATCATCTTCTATTCGAATGGGGATAAAGCCCCTGTCCTTGATAGATTTCATTACCACTTCTATAAGTCTTTTTGGTCTATTATTGGGTGATATCAGAAAAGTTGTTCACAAGTTTTTTGACACATGGCTTTGATTCAGAGAAGCTAATAGTACCTTCTTGACTCTCATTCCAAAAATCCAAAAATGCTACTTACGTTAAGGATTGGAGACCAATTTCCATGTACAATGAGGTTTACAAAATCATTTCAAAGATTATTGCAAATAGTCTTCAAAGGGTTATCCGTACTATTATTAGTAACCCCCACTGCACTTTTTAAAGGACATGTCTATCTCTGATGCTACAACTCTTGTGAATGAATAAAGCAATGATATGATGGGAAGATTGAAACCAAAATTTTGTGTTAAAGATGACTTAATGAAAACAAATGAGTCTATTGGTTGGAATTATATATCTATGGTCTTATAAAAGATAAATTTTCATGCATGCTTAATTCAGTGATTGGATGAACTCTTTAATACCATCAATTTTCAAATTCTTATCAATGTATTTCCTCTGACCCCTTCTCTCTTGAAAGGGGCATCAGGCAAGGACTCATATTGCTTCTTACTTATTTGTTATTTCTATGACATGTTTTATTATAATGATTAATGAAGCTACAAGTAGTGGGAGGACAAGCCCTTTTAAAGCATAAACCATGTTTTTAGTTTCACACATTCTCTTTGCTGATGATGTCATTGTATTCTCTAAAATTTATATCCTTTATATTGATATCCTCAAGGATATTTTCTAGAGTCCATTTTGGGATGGATATTAGTGCAACAAAATGTTACATATTTTGTGATAAACATGTAGATGAAGAGTTCATTTCTAAGTTCCTAAACATCCTAGTCAGAAAACCTGATATGAAGTATTTGGGTATACCTTTCTTCAAGGGATGATTGAATAGAAGTAGTCTTCTCCAATGATTGATAGAGTCAAAGAAAGTTTAAAGGTTGGCAATCCCGTATTCTATTCTTTGTTGGAAGACTTGAAATGGTTCTAACCACCATATCTTCTTTTCATTTTTAGTAGGTTTCTTCTTTTCTTTTACCTTCTAGTGTAATAGATGAAATCGATCAGTTATATAGAAGTTCCCTTTGGGATTGCCCAAACTTGTAGAAAAATATTCCTACTGTGTGTTAGGAGACATTTACAGACCTAAGGATGATGGTCTGGGAATTAGACTTACTATAGATAACATCAAGGCATTTATGTTTTAAAAAAATTGGCTTATTTCTTCTAAGAGGACAATTGTGGGTTAAGTGGGTATGTGATGAATATTTTAAAAGGGATTTAGTTAAGAAGTTCTAAGGTACTTCCTCATGGTAATGGAAATATGTTATTACCTTCAAGGATAACATTTGACATCTTGTTAAATATGTCCCTGGGAATAGTAAAAACACCTTTATCTTGAGGGATCCTTGGGAAACTAAAGAGACATTATTTGGTGATATACTTTTTTCTAAGGAGATATCTGACTTAGGGAAAGGGAGGCTGTCAACTCTTAATAACTTGACTGATGGGAAGGGACAATGGGTTAACTCCACTTCTAGGCATGTAAATTGTATTATTCAAACTATTCAACACCATTACAAGCCCACAATTAAAAAAAATATTATATTCCATATGATGGAAATGATACAAATAAGCTCAAAGAAAACTGGAATGGAATTATAAATAAGAGTAGTAAAATCATTTGGTTCAAATGGTTATTGAAATATAAAGCAACAAAGAGGTGCATCATCATAGTATGGGGAGGGTCAGTTTCAACAAGTTACTAACCCATGATCATCTATAGTGGATGGGTTTCTACCTCCAATGTATGTGTGTTATATGTAGAACTGATTGTGGAACCACTCAACAACTAATATTATATTGAAAATCTAATAAGGATATAAGAAAACTCAAAGAATCAGCTATAATTTTTTAGAGATAATTCTTTAGAGTTAGTTCAAGAAAGACTTGCACATCATTCATAGATAGAGATAAATTTTTTAGAGTCAATTTCGGCCAGATAATGTATTGAAGAGTCAATAAATGCAAAAAGACAATATGAAAACAAGGAAAGATCTAGGATCTTTGGAATAGAAGGGGAAAACATGGAATTAATATTGGATTCTTCAACAGACAAGGATCTAGTTTGATGATGTTGTCCCTTCCTATATAGGGGAAAACACAGAATTAATATCTTACCATTATTTCATCATACATGTTAGAGAATTATTAAGAGGTCCTTAGTAAATCTAGTGAACACTAAAAAAATATCATGCACATACATAGATTATTACTAGATCATTACAATAATAGATAAATATGTATTAGGATTCGTAAAAATAGTTTATTAGTAGATAATAAAGATAATAAATAATATTGAATAGGATTCCTAAACCCTAGGCTAAGCTTAGAAAGCATAAAAAACATGCACCTATTACATTGGTAAGTAAAACTTCATGATTGTTTTTGGATCATGCTAAGAATTCACACAAGTAATTTGTCCTTGTGAGGATAGGCACATCATCATTTCACATTCACCTTGATGGTCTACAAAAGTAAATTACTTGATTTTTAGAGTAACCAACAACTCTACAACTAATCTCCGTGTGGAGCTGCCACTTGCTCAGACATTAAAAAGGGGGGGCATCATTTTTGTGTTCATGGAGATAAATGATATACTAAGGAGGAATAAACTTATTAATAAGCTAAAAAAAAGAAAGAAATTGAACGACACCCAAAGAATAGGTTGTAATATGATTTAGGTTTAGTGTAATGCACCATATTTTCAGTTGGTTAGGTGTTAGATGCCACCACACATCCCAAGCTTGGTCTTTCTGAGTGTTAGGATTATTATATAATTAAACATGATCTTTTCATGTTTAAGATATAATGTATTGAACATTAAATATGCATCTCATGTTCAAGAACATTAGTAATGAAGGAAGAGAACATCAACCTAAGATGCTTATACCACCAATGATATTAATATTATTGAAGTAGCACAATCAATGATATGTATTTATGTTATATACACCTCACTTGTACTTTCTTCTGAGTGAAAAAGGATGTTTCCCATCATTTTATATAAATAGATTCATAGATCACCTTTTGGGTTTTTAATAGGGCGTGTACATAAATGAAGCACCCATGTCGGTTGTGCCTATAATAATTTGGACGTATTTGGGATGATATTATGAGGCTAAGCCTCTAATAATCCGGAGAGAATTGGGGTAATATGATGTTATAACATGGTTTTGTATTTACATATTTGAAATGCAAATACTATATTATTAAGGATATGTGAGAAAGCTTGGTTTGCTTTGTTTTAAAAATATGGATTTAATTTGCAAATTCGCCTTGGCGTTGCTTTTGTGATTTTACTATTTTCAATAATCCAATAATAGATATGGGGAAATGAAAGAGAGAAAATCAAACAATAAATGAATTACTAAAAGTAATCGATAATAAGTATTTTACATGGGTAACTATGTGGAGTTTTCTTAGAAAAGTGATGTTGAAGGCAACTAGTAGATTGGTTTTGATTCCATGTTGCACTTAATGAAGAAGCATATCCAAATAAGGGATATTTCCAAGTTTGGGGGAAAAGATTTATTTGATGCTTTAAATGAATCATATAGAAGGGAGACTTGGAGACAAAAAAAATATCTTTAACTTTTGTACTTTGGTCTCAAATCTCACCCAAACCTAGACATATGTGTTTAGGACTTTCCCTTAAAATGTGGAACTAATGGGATAAAAGGAGAGAGACATATGATTTTTATTAGTTTTCCTAAAGTATGAATTATGGAACTATGATTTAAATGTAACTATTAAATCATTTTTTAAAATTAGGGACATGGCTCCTTTGGTATATGTGTGACTTGTCAATCGTCTGATCAAGGATCAAAGGTCAGGAGTTCATCTCCTACCTTTGGATGATTTGGGAAACTCGTACAGTAACCCAGATGATTCCTTTCACCTCTCTCCCACTCATCAATGGATGAGTAGATCTGGAAACCTCACCTATGGATTCTCAAGGATAATACACATACAACCACCCTAGCTTTTACCTACCTTGGAAGGACATTAAGTATTTTCCCAATTCACTAACTCAACTGAGCCCTGTCCACCATAGCCTACACTATATAAGGGGGTGTGCACCCTCTACAAGAACACCAATTCAACAATGAGGCTTTGCCTAGTCCATTCTCCCTCCTCTACAACCAATTTCCTCTCTAAACCCTACTATTGTTCTCATCTTCCTCCATGAACCACCCTAGAGATCCATCCTACCTTCCTCGCTACTTCGACCATCTCCAGGGCAATTGAGGCCCTTGACGAGTTTGATAGGTTAAGGTGAAGGCATTGGAAATCTTGCTTGATGTCTAAAATATGAGAGGCTAGAAGTCAACTATCATGTTGACCACATGCTCATGTGAAAGGAAATGAGTTGAGGTTGAAGATAATCTCTTGGGAAATTACCCCTATACCCCGACACTCCTCCTTTAAGGTTAGTGTTTCTTCTATCTTTTCCACCTTTTTTGCTCCAATACAAGTGAGCCCGGGTGCCAGATAGACGCGACTGAATTGGCTCAGCCGTGGCCCCATGGTGCGGCCCCTACTGACTGGTCCACCTATGTGGTGTGCCATGATTGGACAATATAGTATTGATTTTGTAAAAATTATAGAAATTCATATGAATGTCCAAATGTGGCAATTAATATATGAAAGTTCATCATAAAAATACAAAAAATTCAATAAATTAGTTGCAAAACCTTATTCTACTCCTAATGTAAAAAGTACCTAAAGTTGCTAAATTTAATGTATTAAAAGCATACAAATCCTAATTTCTTGGTTAAAATGATCATAACTTGTTTAAATGACTTTGATGGATAAAGTTTAATATTTTTGAATAAAAAGGGCATCTTGGACTTAATTTGAGATCAAGAATTCATAAGATATCAAAATTAGGGTTTACAAGTTAAAAAAGCATTAGATGTGATAATTAGGGTTTGGAAAGCCAAAACCCTAGTGAAACCCTAATTTGACCCTAAAACCCTAACTTGGAACCCAAGTCAGTCTGAATGTTAGATTATGAACAAATAGTAATACTTGGTTGTTATGCATTAAACTTAGGGTGATTTCTTGATTGATTTCAACTACACCTATTTACTTGGACTTCTTGACTATTTTGAAAAAGATATGTAGTTGCACCTATGATTACTCGCTTTGACTGACTTATGTGGTTTCTCAGAGTTTTCCGGATTAGATTGTAATTAAATGCTTGAATGCTTATTTACTTCTTGGAATCTATAAAGTCACTATGGATATCATCTTATATATTTAACATGATGAAACCCTGAATCATCTCTGGTGAGTTAAAGAGCATGGGTTGAATAAACTTTTTATGGGAATGATGGGTGATCAAGCCCAGAAAGGAAGATCACCTAAGGCCAAGCCCAAAAAGGAAGGCCTATGTATGAAACCAATCCCGGGTGAGGGAAGTTTATGAATGTCCACTGTAGACACCAAACCCCAAAATAGAGGCTCCCCAATAAAGAGGCTCCCTTAAAGAGAGGGCACACCATAGAGAAAAGAGGATAAGGGTCACAAAGTTAAAATAAGAAAATGCTTGTTCAATTTTATAATCATTATTGTTGCTATGGTTGATTATATTTCTACACCTACATGCAAATATTTTGCTTCCTCGACATAGAAGAATATCTCGATATATTGACTGTGTTTTTGTTTCATGGTGTTTTAGGTTAAACTTCTATTAATCTGCAAAAATGGACATCCTGAGAGAAAGGCCCCAAAAGGAATGATGCATAACGTTACTATGGAGGATTTAGATAGATAGTTTTTATTTAATGTTAAAAACAATAGATTTCCCTTTTCATGTACATGCTTAAAGGAGAATTTAACTTCATATTGTATCAAACTCTTTTCAATTCAATGAAATATATAATTATTTATGGTTCATTGCTAAGCCTTTATCCGATAAATATGATAATGGTTCTTGCCATCTAGGTCCACCTTAATTGGGGATAACAAGGGGATGGTACATATGATAAAATTGTTGGCCTTTTTAACTTTTGTCTTTCTTTTTGTCAATTCTTTTTGTTTCACATCCGAAGTTCATATAAATAAGGTGATTTAAGATGGGATGTCAATATGTGTATGCATCAAATGGATAAATAGATTATATAAGGGTAAATTTGTGCATGATTACTCTATTTTTAGGAGTGTCTTTTCTTGAGGGAGACACATCTTGTGATTGTCTCGAGAAAATAATTTTCTCAAACAGATGTGATTTTTTTATCTTTTCTCCGTTTTAAGTTTTAAAATGGAGGATAAATGATGGTTATTAAGCAAAATATAGTAAGCCATGAAGTGTAGTGTTGTCGCAACAATGAAACATATGTAAAATTTAGTATCCAACTTTGCAAAGGTTGTTTAGTTTTCAACTAGCTCGATCATTTGTAAGCCTTTTTATAAAGACTGTAATCGATGTAGAACTAGATTTCCTTTTAAATTTTTATTCCAACTCATCATTGTCTACCAAGGGTAGACCAATGTAGTGTTTAGATTAAAACCAGATAATGACCCCCATTACTTCCAATTCTTATTGTAATATAGATATTCCTACCCATTTCTTCCACTAGATTATGTTTCTACCCTAAATTAGGGATTATATTTTGTGGGGAGGGTAGCCAATTATTTTTCCCACATGGTCCACTTCGATGGAATAAAGGACATAACCGTTTACTACAATCCCTATTCTCATCGACTATCCCCTTTCATTGTTGTTGTGCACTGCTTCATGCATTTGTCTTCCCCTTTCCTTTTTCCACCATCGAAATCAAGTAGGAGTAATTTCCATTTGTTATTGGTATGGTTGTAGTACCAAGCACAGTTATTCCCATTCTCTGTCCTGAATTCGATTCACATCTATCATCAATTCCTTTTTCTTTCTACACCATTTCTATTGAGATTCCTAGGTAGGGAAATGGGCTTCAACAATGTGTTTGAATCTGTCTATCAACTACCACTATTTTCTCATTAATTTCCACATTAGGAGAAGTCACTTCCAACCACCTTGACCCTATATATGCCCCACCTAATGCTTCTCTCACCATACCATCACCTATCGATCTTCTTTTACTTTTGTTAATGCATCTCCTTTCATGATTTTGTGGATTTCGCATTGTACCTCACATTGTATATCACCTAATTCCTCTCCCCGTGGTTTTGATCTAGTGTTCAACTTGTGAAATTTCCTCATTTATATCATTTAGGGTAGCAACTCTGTGATTAGGATACCTCATTCAAACTTCCCTTTCTGTCAGTTTCACTGGTCAATGGTTTACTAGTTGAAAATTGCTCTGGTGCAAGTGTTGAATATATAAAGCTTGATGTTCATACATGTTTCTACTTTTATGTTTTGTTAGTAACTCACATTGTATTTTTACACTTATACCTCACAGAGGTATTCATTTCTTAGATCGTCCCATTTCTCATAAGTTCCTTGTATGGGTTTTGTGGTTTTGTATTTGCCATATATGGAATGGTTTCATATTACGTCATTATTTTTGATACACAGAGTTATTTGATCTCAATCTAATATAAATTTTGATATTCTTTCAAACGTATGCATGTCATGTGGTAGTTTTATCCACCATACATTTTTGTTATTTTGTTACTAGTTTGAGATGCCATTATCGACATAGAAGTGGATGATTTGGACTACATGAGGTTATTGATTGGTTATGGGGTCTGACACTGATTTGTGACTTAACTAGGATGCATTTTAGGTTATGGGATTGTAGTGTGTCATGCCATATTATTATTTTCTACTTGTTATGTGTGATGTTGCTTACATAATTTGGCATGTTGAATCCATATTGTTCAAGCTTGCTACTAATTTAATATTTCTATGTTTCCTTTATATGTTTCTGGTGCCATTTTTATTTCACATTTTCTGGATTAAGATACCAAACCATGTCATATTTGTGAAAAATTATATCACTTATGGTAATATTTTTAATGGTTATTACTGCTAAATTACATGCATATGTCAACCAATGCTAGTCTTTTGTTATTAATATGATAAATTTGACTATATTACAACTATAGATATGATGCCCACTTGATCCTTGTGACACTTCCATTAGTTTCTCTCTCAATATCTATGTTGTTTGTAAACTTCATTTTAGCTTGTGTATCTACTTCAATTTTGATTTCTTAGCATGTGTAACATTTATACCTTTTATGTCCCCTTCTTTTTACATAAGTACCCACACTTAGTTGATACCTTCCAACCACACTGCTAATTTAGTTTAGTATGTCATGCCTAGTTTATTCAGGTGTTAGCATTATTAATTTTTCCATGTACTGGTAGCTATGTTTTATGCTTATTTGTCCTAGACTTTGCTACTTGTATGTGGACTTCATTTTATGTTAGTGTGTGTATAGTGTTGAAATATCTCATGTTCCCTTCTTTTTACATGATTATCCACAGGGATTTGAAACGAAAAAAGGTCACTACTAATTAAATTTCCTACCTTGTATTTATATATAAATAGTGGTAATTTGTCTTCCAATTAGGTTAAATTCAGATAATGACTCATGTTATATTTAAGTATATCATTCCTAGTTGTTTCCAATGTAAATAACATCAATATCTTATTTGAGTGGTACTTCTAAATTATATTCAGATGTTAGTCACTTGGTCTAGAAAATTGGTATTTACTACAAAATTATATGTATATCATGGGCCCAAACATAGGTTATAGTAATTGGATCATTTTATCATGATTTTAAAATGAGTATAGCTTATGATAATTAAATCCTTGTTATAATTCATTCAAGTTATATTTACAAAAATTATGATTACCTAACTCAAATAGTTTATATTTAATCATAGTTTATGACATCAATGATGGTATTCATTTGATAATAATTTTCCACAAAATTATATGCTTAGATAGTCACCTATTCTTTTTTAAAATTTCAGCAAATGATAATTTCATCCATCATAGATATTATGTTACCAAAAGACCTTGTTTTAAATGAAAATATCTAGTTATTTTAGCAAATGGATCCTATGTCAACTACTCTAGTGCTACTCATTCAATAGCCTATTTTAGGGTTATCTTTAAACTCACATTACTATTGGGTTTTCTACAAGATATGGTATATCTGCCAGTCCTCTATTTTTATTTTAGAATTTCCTTTTTTAATATATTCCTAGATGGATATGATTTTGGCAAGCAAATGGACAATTTTTTGTGTTAGATTTGATATGAACCACAACCTTTTACCCATTTGAGTTACGCTTTAGAATTACTATTGTATAAACATCACTTAAATTATCTGCTTCAACTCCCCAAATTTGGACTCTGTGACTATCCATATATATTTATATGTTGCATCCTTCAATTCTTAGTATTCACCCAGATATTTACATTTTAATCATATAACACGCCCGTTCTTCATTTTTCTTTTATAAAATTAAATTTATTACTTTTCACTATTTTTTTTGTCATTAACTGATTTCTTTATATTAGGTTTAGAGTTTGATCAATACAACCTGTCCATCCTATTTTCCTAGCACATACACTATGTTTGAAACCTCTATCATTGTATTATTATGGGTAGTATATGTGAACATCTAAATCATGAAATAAATTTTACCCATGAAGGTTGAATGTTGATGCATTTTAGGTCTTACTTGTACCTAATTTTCCCATAGCCGTAACTAATTGATTATATACTTTCCATGACTTATTGAATAGATAAAAAATGGATGGTTTTGATGTTTTGGGTGAAAGGTGGATATCAAAGCTATCGATTGTGCATAACACATTTTGTCTTAGTACTAATACAATTCAAGATATTTATTTGTGCATATATTGTTGTTTTAATATATTCAATATATTGTAATCTAATTTGACCATGGTATTTAGACCTATCATGTGACATTGTATTTCAATGATTAGGACATTTAGATCATCAGTTCTAGTTGTTTATGTTCACTTTTAGTTATGGATAATTATATACTTATATCACTAAGTTGTTTTTTTAATTAAATTTACAAAAATTTCATCGTTGACGGTTATTGTGTTATCAAAGAAAACTTTTCTAAAGGAAAATTTTGGGCTATTTTAGCAGGTGGTTTTGATATCAACCATATTAGCATCACCCATTTCAGTAGGATACGATAGGGTTAGATCTGAGCTTAAAATACTACTATTTTTATATAATTAAATAAACTCAATTGATAATTCCTAAGCTCGCTACTATTTAAATCTATCTACCTTCCTTCTATATGTTGGAAATATAAAAGGTCCCTTTCCAAACAGTTCCCCTGGTCTACACCAGGTTCAAGCTCACTTATATTTTAATATTTCAACCATCATATTATACATAAATATGTCACCTAAATAGGTAGTTTAGCTAAATATCTTAACCATAGAGACTGAGGGAAATAAATGTGCAAGGAACCACTGTTAAGATTCCGATAATAGGGTTATTGGCCATAACTATGCTACACATCTGCATATCGATTATCACATGCCATAATAGAATGAAAAACCAAAATCGGATCATATCAATTATCACATAATATAGTTAATTTATGTTGGCTCTGATTACCACAATTGGGAAATATGGCTACAAAATAGGAAGTAGAAATACAAATTTTATCTACCATATTCCCCATAACCAATAGATCACATCAA
Source organism: Alisma plantago-aquatica (assembly GCA_963693085.1). Classification (NCBI taxonomy): domain Eukaryota; kingdom Viridiplantae; phylum Streptophyta; class Magnoliopsida; order Alismatales; family Alismataceae; genus Alisma; species Alisma plantago-aquatica. Next base: position 1,195,767,554 of record OY856409.1, read on the forward strand.
TTACTATAAGATGGAAAGGATGGTTTCGAGGATATACCTGGTCTAGGAGCAAGTCTAGTGACATCTACTCATCGTCATAATAGCACTGAGACTCGTCTGACTGTTGTGCCTGTAGTCTGCACCATGGACTGCAACCTCAAACGTCGTCGTCTGCAAAAACTCCTCTCTCAATAGACTGTTGGTTGACATTGTTCTCCTAGTAGCAAACAACGGCCTCCTGCCTCTAGAGAATTCCACACGGACTGCCTAGAACTCCTGTCGTACTGCTACAACAGATAGGAAGGAGCCATCTCTTCCATTGGTATACTAATCACCAACTTGCTCTCCCACAACAATGAACTCAGTTATTCTCTCCCTTGCTATCCCTCCCTAGTTAGGTAGGACTTGCTTGGGCTCTCTTGGTTATCACGACTAGAGAGAACAAGAATTGTCATTCTCCATTGTCTGTGTTGTGTTCTGGGAAGTGCCTAGTACCCCTCTATTTATAGGCGGGATTTGGTCAGGGTTCCCAGTAGATGCAGGAGTGGAAGGAACCAGAAGATCTCAAATTTTCACAACTAGTGACCAGTAAAATGACTATTTGGCACACCAGACGGTCGTCTGGCATGCAAGACGAGTGTCTCACACTGCGAGACAACCATTCTGTAGTTTCCCAATCACATACAAAATTGGCAATTCATTTCCCCTTAATGCCAAGCATCAATTCCTTGCATAACAAGTAATGTGTAACCCAAATGAATCTGGTAAAGTATCTAGAACTATCCTTTGAATGAACTGGGCAGACTCGCTCACTGAAACGGTCTTTTGGTGAGCCGATCTGAACCGGTCGGTTCAAACCATTACCAATTTCAACTCGAATAAGCCTAGCTCTACCAAACGCTCATCTCAACTCTTGAGATGACTATTTGGCACTCCAAACAGTCCTCTCACCCTATGAGATGGGCATCTGGAAGTGTAGCGAGCTGATATGCTACATGAATCAATTACCTAAACACATTAGTAATTAATTCAATCATCATTCAAGATTAAACTCGTCTTCTAGGTCGAGACCTATGTGTGTGAGCCTATGGGTCCCATATGACGTTGGTAGTGAATGTCCATAACTGATTTATGACATCACAAGCAAAGAGTGTTACCTAGTCACACATCACTGCTACCCAAGTGAATGCAAAGTTGGGGATCAACTCCAACATACAATCTGTGTATGGTGTTACAATGCTTGTATAGTTCCTTTGTAACTAATATCCATATTGAACTCGAGGCATGGAGTACTTACCGTCCTCAACATTCAATCTTATTTCTTAAACCAAGAGCATAATTCCTGAGATATATGTAAGCTCAATATCACATAAAAGTAGGATAGTTTACTTTCCTGTTATGACGAAGAAGATGACGTCTCCTTGATGAGAGAATTAGATTTGAGGACCAAGGAGGACAAGATGGATGAGCCGCACTGAATGACTGGTGGACCTGACCAATCCGTTGGAGGAGCCAGCAGATGGTGGACCAACAGAAGCAGATGACCAGAGAGATGGCCTAACAACCGGCCAGGAGGCGAGCCCATCAGATCAAGGGTTGAACCGATCAACCCGGATTGTCAAGCACAAATCTTCATCAACAATAGGTTTCTACATGTGATGTGGACCTAGGATGACCTAATTCCTTGTGGTTCCAAGGAATTACATTAGGCTGGCCATAACCATTGCTTTCATTTATTGCATATTTTCATTGTGGGATTTGGCATCTACATGATACATACTATATATGTGGTAATTGGATAAAGTATATGTTTATATACAAACTCCCTCAATTAAAATATTAAGTCTTAGACGCATTCCATTAGCAACACACATGAAAATCTTGATCGACCAAGCATAGATTTGCACAAAGCATGGTGCGCAATCTATTGTGTGGAACTGTGATGGTAGATATGTACATTTGCACAAAGCATGGTACATATTTATCATTTTGGCTTTTGGGTTAGGATTAACTGGTGACTTGGAGAGCCCAAGCCTAGAGGCATACAAATGATTATGGTAAAGAATTGTGCATATTATCTATCCAAGATTTGCATATGATGCAATTGACATAATGGTCCCCTACCTAAATAGTCAAGTTGTGGACGATCAACAAAATCCGAGTCATGACTTGATGAAATATGGATCTTGTCCCACTAGAATATTGTACGTTGTAATATTCCAAATTGATATGTGAGGGATATCAATTTGAATAAAATAGTGGGCATGGTAATAATTAAAGACCTAATTAATATCGTCAAAAATTTCAACTCAAATCAAAAAGCTTTTGACTAATGCAACTTTGCTCTTGTAGAATCAAATGACAAACAAATTTGTATTATGATTGGCCCTGAAGAAGGATAAACTTGACAAGGACAAATTAATGCAAGCTATACGTTCTTGACAAAGCAGTGCTCGAAATACCTACTCCTGATGCTCCAGGGGCACAAGTGGATCCTTACTGGAAACATGACAATGATGCCTTGGAGATAAAGTACCTTATGTTTAGCTGCATGAACTATGAGTTGCATGAGAAATACAAAGACATGAGTGTTCTTGAGATGGTAACACATTTTAAGAAGGTAACACTTGGTCCTGCAAAGCAAGAAAGGGATGATATACTAAAGGTTCTACTTGAGTCTAAGTTTACAGAGGGAACATCGGTAGAAGAATATGTGCTTAATATGATTGGACATGTGTATCATCTTGAAGAACTGGGATTCACCTTGAGCCAAGATTTGGCCATTGATATGATTCTAAAGATAATTCCAGAGTCATATAGCCATTTTATTGCATGTTATAATGTGAATAATATGGCTGGGCAGATGTCAGTCTTGCTTGCCATGGTGATTCATCCTAAAGCTAACATGAAGAAAGATAAGCCCATGATGGTGATCAGCAGAGCTGAGTCTAAGGATCAAAGAAAGACTGAGAAGTGTTCCAAGGTCAAGCCTAAATCCAAATCTTCAACACTCAAGATAAGAAGAAAAAAAAGTACAAGAGGAACTCATCCTTTGTACTTTAAGGCATTCAGGAAGAAGAAGATGGGGATAGTGATCTCCACATCAGGTATATATGTTATTGAGATAAATCTATCTACTTTATCATCATGGGTACTAGATATCAGATGTGGATCTTACATATGTTCTCATATGTAGCGTCTCAAAGGAAGTAGGCCTTTAGCAAAAGGCGAGGTGGAAATGTGTGTTGCAAACGACACAAGAGTTGCTGCCATTGTAGTTGGAACCTATAGTTTATCTCTACCCAAAGGGCTTGTAATAAAGTTAAAGAACTGCAATTATGTAACTCCTATAAATAGATACCTCATTTTGTATCTTTTACAAACAAGGATGCATTTGAATTACATATTACGATTGGTTGATGTTCTATTTCAAAAGATGGGATCTTTTATTGTAGTGTCCCAATGTCTTATGGTTTTATTTGTTAGATCTAAATACATATGTGTATAAAAAAAATACCAAAACACTAAAACTCAATAACTCAAACCAGACATGCCTTTGGCATTGTCATCTAGGGAACATAAATGAGAATCACATATCTAGACTCCATAAAGATGGTTATATGGACTCTTTTGATTTCGAATCAATAGAGACATGTGAATCTTATTTGTTGGGCAAGATGTCTAAGACCCTTTCACTGGTTTCTATGAGAGGGCTAGTGATATATTAGGACTCATACATACCAATGTGAGTGGACCTTTTAGAGTAATTGCTAGAGGTGGGTATCAGTACGTCATTACCTTCAATGATGACTTTAGTAGGTACAACTATGCTTATTTAATGAAACATAAGTCATAATCTCTTGAAAAGTTCAAGAAGTTTATGAATGAAATACTGAACCAACTTGGTAAAAGTATTAAGGAACTTCATTCTAACTGAGGTGAAGAATACTTAAACTAAGAGTTTGAGAACCTTCTTAGAGCCCATGGGATTGTATCCCAGTGGACTCCACTTGGAACACCTCAGCATAACGGTTTATCAGAAAGAAGGAATCACACATTGTTGGATATAGAAAGATCGATGATGAGTTTAGTTGAGCTTCTTACTATCTTCTGTGGGTATACTCTAGAAACCATAATGTTTACACTAAATCAAGTACATCTAAATTGGTTTAAAAGACACCGTATAAAATATGGATTGGGAAGCGTCCCACAACGTCTTTTATGAGGATTGGGGATGTGAAGCTTGTGTTAAGAAAATGTTTCCTGAAAAGCTTTTCTCAAGATCTGATAAATGTTATTTTGTTGGATATCCCAAAGAAACTATGGGATACTACTTGTATAATCCATCTAACAACAAATTGTTTGTTTCCAGAGATATTGCATTCCTTGAAAAGAAATTTGTTTCCAAAGGAATCAGTGAGAGGCAAGTGGAATTCAAAGAGGTTTGAGACCAACAAGAAAACATGGAACCATTAGATGTACAAGAGGAACCAAGAGAATCACAAGTGATGTGGAATCTCAAATTCCTCAAATAAGAGAGGAACCTCGTATATCTAATAGGACACACCTTGAGCCTAAAATATTTGGATATCTTGTAACTCAGGAAGGTAGTGAATTGGTCATAGATGATGAGCCAATATCCTATCAAGATGTTGTTGAGGGACCAAAGTCATAGAAATGGCTTGCTGCCAGGATATCTGAGATGGAATCCATGTATATCAACAAAGCATGGACTTTAGTGGATCTACATGAAGGGGTAAAACCCATTGGGTGCAAATGGGCCCTACTTTACAAAAGGTAAAGACATGGCTTGGAAATACATTTTCTTTGAAAGACTTGGGAGAAGCATCCTATATATTGGGGATAAAAATCTATAGAGATAGATAAAGAAAGCTTCTTGGACTAAGTCAGAGCACATACATTGATAGAGTGTTGAAGCGATTCAGCATGGAGAACACAAAGAGAGGAAACCTGCTTATGTGTCATGGTGTCCCCATCTCTAGAGATCAATGTACCAATTCTTGTGAAGAAAGGGAATGCATGAGTCTGATTCCCTATGCCTCAACAATTAGATCAATCATGTATGCAATGTTGAGTACCTATCTAGACGTCACATATGCCATGAGCATGATGAGTATATATCAGCCACATACATGTGATGCTCACTAGATAGCCATGAAGAACATCGCCAAGTACTTGAAAAGGAGTAAGGATCAGTTCTTAGTCTATGACGAAGAGGAATATTTAGTGGTAAAGGGTTTCACCGATGCAAGCTTCCAGACTGATCAAGATGATTACAAATTGCAATCAGGATTGGTGTTTTGCCTAAACAAAATAGATGTACGTTGGAAGAGTTCCAAGCAAGAGACAACTACCGATTCTAAAATAGAGTCCAAGTATAATGTTGCGTCTAATGTAGCAAAGGAGGCTGTGTGGATCAAGAAGTTCATTGGAGAACCTGGGGTTGTTCCAAGAATCAACGATGTAATCGAGCAATATTGTGATAACAATGGAGCTCTTGCACAAGCTAAGGAACCTAGATCGCATCATCTCTCAAAGCATATACAAAGGTAGTTCCATCTCATACGATAGATCGTTTAACAAGGAGATATAAATATTTGCAAAGTATCAACTAAGAACAATGTTGCTGACCCCTTGACAAAGAAACTTTTATAGCAGAAGCATGATGGACATGTTATATCAATTGGAATACAATCCATAGGTGATTGGCTCTTGCAAGTGGGAGTCTGCTGGTATGTATGCCAGAGAGCCAATCATGTAATGATTGTAATGGCATAATTTTTAAATTATTTGATTAATAAATAAAGTCAAGCCTCCAATTTATTCATTTCCATTTAGTTATGAGATAATGATGTAAGATTATAAATATCTAGAGAATAATATTACTTAATGAGTATGTCATCAAGTACATGACTTGGAAGAAATGATATCATACATATGTTAAGAGTACTTATATATATTCTCATTATGTGCCTGATCAGTTGTTATTTTGGAAGGTTGATAGACATCAATAACGCATAAGATCAGAGTGTGAGTTGGTTGATGATAGAATCTCATTAGTCATGATATAGTAATAACAAAGCAATTACATAGATACATGTTAGAGAACCATGTATCAGACAGACTGTTACACCCGATCTCACAATTACCATTAAACATGAGATTAGGGCATAAATTGAGGATTTAACGTAATACAATGATCAGCCTTAACTTTTTCTTCTTTTTCAAACTCTTTGTTTTCTCGCATTTAACCACATAAACTAACTTTGCAAGAGAATCAAACATTGATTACTTTAATATGATCCCAACATAAATGATGCGCATCCATACATTCATTCTCAGGTACATACGACATGATAATCAGATACATTCTCTCTCATTAAGAAAACAAATATACAAAACATAACTTACAACACTCTCACATCTATACTAGGACCTAGAGTGATAGGGACCGACTAAACTTAACTAATCTCATACTTATCATGTGGTAGATCTACTCTGATGCTTTGAACTTCTTCATGTCCATGTGGTTTCCTACTCGCTCAGTGAATGAGTACTTCAAAGAAATAGTCTAAAGCACTGATATAGTTACAAATATACTTTTGAGAAACTGATATCAATTATAGCAGCAGTAAGCTTTAAAGAGATTGATCATTTACAATCATAAATATGGCAGGATACTCTAGATATCAACAAGAGTAAATCAATATATGAGCATGCATGATTAATTTCAAAGAGAACTAATAATTCAGAAACATACAAAGAATAATTGCTAACAAACTGTACTCGAATCTTTCTTAGCCTTTCTTACTTATAAGAAACTCTTTGAAACTTATATTATCATATTTTAGCTTATGCCCTGATCATATGTAGTGTAATCTACATATGAAGACTCATAGCGAACTACGATCTCACTATACAAGACTTAGCTTAAAACCTAGGAAGCTTAGCCTATAACTGAATCCGGGTCTGCTTGACTCGAACCGTCATGTCTGACTAATGCGGCTAAATAGTTGGCCTTTTACTGGATCTCTCCTTCTAGGCTGAGTACACAGGCGGTGGGTCTGAGATGCTCTGTGGGCCTCATCTTGGTACGCTCTGTGGGTACCTCTAGGTTACCACTGGGATCTCCGGTTCATGTTGGGTAACCTATCTTCTCTTAGGAGACTTCCTCAAGGGCTTCGTCTTCCTGCATGCTCTATGGGTGCGATTCGATCCCCGTATACTAGTCGCTGCCAGGGTGGATTGTTTCCTCCCTACAGTGAGGACATTCGTAGGGAATCTATGGTGTTCAGGGCGCCTATGTCTATTATTTTATTATTCTTGGAAAGCTTTTTCTACATTGTACCTTCCTCTTACTTATACTTGACTCTGATATCTCTATGGTACCACGTATATTTAATTGAAGTTATAATACAACATGTATATCATTTTAAACTTGGAAGAGTAGTATACTCAAAACACTGTAATATACTGAGAAATCAACATTTTATACCTACAGGCAGACTAAAATTCTTAAATAACAGAATACATGTCCACTTGATACTTTATCCAATAGAATCATGCAATTGAACTTCTTAATACACTGATAAGAGTTACTACTTGAAATACGAGTAATCGTCATTTGCACTTTCCTCGCATCTTGGGTTTCACTCTCTTTACTGAGATATCAAACAAACACTATTCACTTTAAATGAAATCCAAGATAGTATCTAACATATATGTACTATGAATTCAGATAAACAATCATTCATAACCAAGGGGATCCAGATAAACAAATTTCTCTATTTAATTATACAACAATTTCAGTCATAGACAAATTCCCTATATTTCAATTTACACTTATAACCTCTGCGAATACTTAGGGTCTGACTGGTTTGATGTAAATTAGCCTGAAAACATTGGAACTCGAGTTCCCTTTTTAATTTCACTTGACTGGTTTGCTGTAAGTCCGAAAATAGAGTTCCCTAATTTTCCTTGGACTTCCCACAATATATATAGCGTGCAGTTCTGGACTTCCGAAAGAAATCCAACTGAAAACGAGTGCCGTTGGGGTTGCCTCTTGCCCTCTTCCTTATACCTCTTATCCAGCGGCGTGACCTGAGAAGACCACTCGTCACGGTGCCATATCCTACCTGATGCGTGACCAGGAATTACTCATCGTCCTAAAGATCCTTGTGTACTTGACCAGGATTACTCATCGGCCTGAAGATCCACAGATACTTGACCATGATTACTCATCGGCCTAAAGATCCTCATATACTTGTCAAACGAGACCTATTCCCAGGCGAGCAGAAGCGAGCAGAGCTACCCTTCTTCGATTTGCAAAACTTGGGCCGACACGATTGATTTCTCTATTCACGTTTTGACAGATCTGAAACAATTAGACGGCAAGACCTTTTGCTATTGTGTTTTTATATTCAGACTTGGGGGAGGATCATATCTGAACGGAGGTCTAGAACTGGACGGTATATTGATGTTCTAATCGACATTGATGAAGGTTTCGACGATTGATATTCAGATACAGAAGTCTATTTTCTAGATTACCATTTGTCAAACCAATCACTTTGAATTTGTTTTCCTGGAACTCAATTTCAGTTCTAGGAAAATGAGTTTCAAGAAAGTCTTACTTACACTAAAACAGTCAGACCCTTAGGGAATTCTCATTAGGATGTATTGTATACATTTATAATATGATTTTATCATCCGAAATCCATCCAAATAGAGGAAGAATCCATTTCATATCATTTTGCAACAACTTAGATCAAACACACAATTCAGGGTTTTGTAGTCGCATATTAAGCAATTAAAGATTATGGATTATTTAACCAATTTTCGTGCAATAAACTGTTTAAAGGAAGTTCCCACTCACCCTAAGGTGTGAAAACACCTTAAAAACACAGCTCATCCCTGAAAATCTTGATCTCATATCAAATCCCTAGCAATTCACCCGATTCTTCTTCCTTTCAACTCGGAAACCCTAAAAATGAGGGATTATGAAGAAAGAGTTAGAAAAGGGGAAGTTTTGACACCATTTTGGATCAAATCATAGGAGGGATGGAATCGTGACATGTGAGAGAAGATTCACCATGAAACTATATCCAAAGAGGCTAAACTTACATGATTTTATCATTCCTCAGACCACAAAATCCTAGGTCCGCATCTCCATCACTTTCTCCTCTCAAACCCTAACTCTCCCTCTCTCTCTAGGATTTCATTTCTCAGGATTGAATCACGAATTATGAGAGCTCCTTGTGTGTTAGGTTGACCATATAGAGCAATTGAGCTGCTTGGGTCAGTTGCACATTGACCCCTCACTATACTTTCTCTTATTTCAGCTGAATTTTCTATCATAAAAATATTACTGTAATTCGTCTACTGATAAGGTCTAAATGCATCCAAAAATTACGATTGAGTTTTAGATCTCCAGTTAAAATTTTAAATCATTTGTAGTTACCAATAAATAAATAAAAATAAAACACTGCACTGATGAAAAGCACTCTGTCAGCATTTTGGTCGAAGTATAGTTCGACCGTGAACCACATTCGAAGAACACTCAAATATTCAGAAATTTTTCTCCAATATGCATTATTGAGTTATCCATATCATATCCAAAATTCAATTAAATAAAAAATTTGTAGAAAATATGAAAAATCAATTACCACACTGCTATCATGATCAAATTCCATATTCATGTACTATCAAAATCCTAATTTTTTGCTGATTAGGGTTTACATTTCTCAAACCCTAATTCTTCCAACTAAAATCATAGTTAGAGTTTCTTCTTAGGTTTGAAACATCACATTTGATCTACTATCATTAATCAAGTCTAAATGATGTTCAATCTAATCAAGCATGTAATCATTCAGGTAAACCCTAGTTTACCAATTAAGAACAAATGTGGTCATTACAATTCTCACCCCCTTAAAAAGTTTCGCCCTCGAAATATAAATACGAAACAAAGAATATTCAAAGTTTATTTTAAGCTTCTGAAATCTTACAGGTCATTACATTCTTGTATTTTATACTTGAATGTAGTTTTCAACGTTAAGTCCTTTATTTCTATTCTAATAACAACATGTTTGAAATAGTTCTCAATGACAACAAACAAATTCTCTATGCCACAATAAATCATAGAAGAGAGAGAGAGAGAGAAACAACCATTTCAATATTTTTTTTATACTCTTGAGGTGTTACCTCAACATTGATTATCTGATCCAACTATCTCAATTCATACGACTCAATATGTACTATTGTTATGTATTACCTCTAAGTCACAAAAGAGAGTTCACCATTTTCTTTTGAATTTTACTATTGTGCTACTCAAATAGCAAAATAGTCTTGAGTTGGAAGACTAGATTCAAAAGCAATTGTACAATACTACTACTCACGACATCCCCATTGCATCATGGACACATAAGGTGAAGCATTACCATCACATTCCATATTATTCTCGAGTATGAACCCACACATAATTCAAGGTGTAACCATCGGGTTATAGCATACTAGGGTTTCAATAATAGTAACAAAGTACTCCATGATTGTATTAGTCATTCAAGGACTATTCATACCCAATTACCATCATTTTAGTTATATTAAAGCTAGGTATAACAAGCCATACCTCATTAGGGTTACATATCAATACAATATGATTATCATCCCTTCTATTCATATGAGTGAATAGGTAAGACTACCTTATTCAGGGTAACCCTCCATTTGTTTTTTCATCATTTGACCCATATCACCATACCAGAATTGTACAATACTAAGATGGATTACTGGTATGAATGACTACAACTATCAGACACCTTTAATTAACATATTTCTTGCACATGTACATTGAAATCATATGAAGAACCAATTTACATCCCTTAATATACCTACAAGAATTATACTTCTAAAAACAAATTCACATATTACTAAAAGCCATTGTTTTCTATTATCACTCTCCTCATTCACTACTACTTACTTTTTGCTACTTATCCTTCTCATTTTAATCATGTAGATTAAACATTCCTAAAATTGAAACATACAAGGTACAAATAGATTATTCATCATTCTTTCTATCACTGCAAGAATTTATCTCATATCACACTTCACTCATATTGTGTTTCTCCTTTTGTTCAAAGCACACTTGTTACATTTCAAATTTATATCTTACTCTTTACTCCGAATCATTTCCATATTGTTTATCTACCTTTCTGATTAGCTACCTTTAAACCCTGGTTTATTATCAGTGCTAATTTACTTCTCATAGTGCAAATCTCATGATCTTGTTTTATAGAGATGCTAGTATTCAAGGTCAAATCACTAGTGATATACCTTGAACTACTACAACTCTAAACATTCTAGGGTTTGGTCCTTATAAGTAGCTTGACATTATTGTGATGTGACTTTGCTCCCTTAATTTGAAATTCAAACTTTGGATCTCACAAGTTTTACTAAAGTCTTCTTTATCTTATCGATTGAATTTCCTTTCTTTTACTTAGCCATTCAGATAGATTACATTCTCAATTACCCTACTAGGGTTTCATCATCATATTGTGTGTCATTATTACATTCACTAGATGTCTCTACCACGGTGGTTATGCATCATATATGATTCATTCTCTTATCACTTCATTCCCACATTTCTCTCATTAAGGAAGATATGAAAGAGAAGATGATTTTGAGACTTAGAATTCTTATCTTCAAACATTCAATAATACATTTCTCATATGTAGGTTTAAATAAATTATCAACAAGGATACTTGACGAATTAGCACTTTCTTGAATCTCACTACCTCTTTCTTTTATAATCTATATTACTCCATTATGTTTCAAATCCTTCTTTACTTTCCATAATCCCCTTACCATATACTACTATTCCACATGTCATCTTTAACTTCTATTTTTCTCTTATGATCATGTTGCTTCTTTTATGTGTATGATCATGTATACCATGTTGCATATATTTCCTTTTATCCTTCTACTAATGTGAAGTTGAAATTCTAAATCAATAATCTCTCTACTAGTTTCACCTCGTGTTTAATACATTACATATCCTTCATTTTAAATCAGATGGCTCATGCATGGGTGAAACATAGTTTCTCTTCAATCAAGTTTTTCCTTCATGAATATAGTCTACCTTTATATGACTTATTCATTTATTTAGCTACACTTTTATTCTTCTTTTAGAAACTAGTTTGTTGTTCTATAGAAACTTAGAATCCAAAGGTAGTAAGGATGAATGTATTAAACTTATTAATAAAGGTATACATTCCATACTCTCAATTATATCATAACCCTCATTCCTTAATCAAGCTCATTATTTCTAACATTTCTCTTTGTTTCAACTAAGTTTCTTATCCTAGTTTTATGATTTACATGTTCATCTAATTCTCTTTACTTTAACTCTTCTGAAGACTCTGCACTTATATTTACATATTGTCTACTAAACTCTTTTCTTCTATTTTCCCTTTGCTTTGGAGTACATAAAAACATTTTACTCGATTATATAGTCCATTCCTCATGATTGATTCTTACTATTTTGGTCCATACATACTTTTCTCATATCTTTTCCATATTTCATATTTAGAGTTCATATAATACTAATAATTAAACTTAATCTGAACCTTATGTCGTGTTTCTTTATTCCCAATTAAGGGTTTCTCATATGAGGCCCCAAAGTTGGATCTCAGATATCAGTTCCAATTGATTCTTAGTTATCCCAGTCTTTCCCTTATACTTCAAAATCTTAGAGTATATACATTCATACTAGAATTTGGATGTAATCTATCCAGAATCGACTCTTGTTATGTTACTAATAGGAGTCATTAGATCCTAGTAATGCATCCTGCCAGCCGGACCAGGCCGAACCTATAGTCCTGAAGCCAAGAGCTACTCATGATTACTCAACTCCTATTCATCTCAAATCTGTGGAAGAAAACTAATCCACTTAGGAAAGCTCATTCAAAGATAATTTCTAGTCTACTCGATACAAAGAATGTAATGAATAAATGCTACAACTGCATAGTGTACAACAAATCTTAAAGACCCATATATAATTCAAAATACTGAATATCTCAATTCAAACATATAAGAGTTTTTCTATTCATATCCAATAAAACAACAATATGAAATGAAAATTCTATCTCATTTTATATTTATGCTCTTAATTCATGTTACTTATCTTATTTCTAACCCTAATATCTCTAGGGTTCCTCTCTAGACCATCCTTCCACTATATACCTGGCCAGGGTATACATTAAAGAATAGACATAGTAGCTTGATACTGGTTGATCCAAGTACTCAGATACCGGGCCAAGATATCCAAATACTTAAATCCCCAGAGCTAACATCATAACATATCCTATCTGCCACACTTATGACTCTAACTTACTAACTTAGTGGTCCCTGGCAACTCAGCCTAAGTTCTGATACCAAGTTATTACACCCCGGTCTCACAATTACCATTAATCATGAGATTAGGGCATAAATTGAGGATTTAACGTAATACAAAGATCACCCTTAACTTTTTCTTCTTTTTCAAAATCTTTGTTTTCTCACATGGAACCACATAAACTAACTTTGCAAGAGAATCAAACTTTGATTACTTTAATATGATCTCAACATAAATGATACACATACATACATTCATTCTCAGGTATGTACAACATGATAATCAGATACATTATCTCTTATTAAGAAAACAAAGATACAAAACATCACTTACAACACTCTCACATCTATACTAGGACCTAGAGTGACTGGGACTGACTGAACTTAACTAATCTCATACTTAACTCTGTGGTAGATCTATTCTGATGCTTTGACTTTCTTCAAGTCTACGTGGTTTCCCTAAAAATTGTAAGTAGAGGGGTGAGCCTACTCGCTCAGTGAATGAGTACTTCAAAGAAACAGTCCAAAGCACTGATATAGAGCAACTGATATCAATTATAGTAGCAGTAAGTTTTAAAGAGATTTATAATTTACAATCATAAATATGACAGGATACTCTAGATATCAACAAGAGTAAATCAATATATGAGCATGCTTGATTAATTTCAAAGAGAACTAATAATTCAGAAACATACAAAGAATAATTGTTGGGAAACTGTACTCGAATCTTTCTTAGCCTTTCTTACTTATAAGAAACTCTTTAAAACTTATATTATCATATTTTAGCTTATGCCCTGATCATATGCAGTGTACTCTACATATGAAGACTCATAGTGAACTACGATGTCACCGTACAAGACTTAGCTTAAAACCCGGGAAGCTAAGCCTAGAACTAAATCCGGGTCTGCTTGACTCGAACTGTCACGTCTGACTAAGGCGGCTAAACAACTAGCCTTTAACTGGACCTCTCCTTATAGGCTGAGTACACAGGCGGAGGGCCAGAGACGCTCTGTGGGCCTCATCTTGGTATGCTCTGTGGGTACCTTTGGGTTACCACCAGGATCTCCGGTTCATGTTGGGTAACCTATCTTCTCTTAGGAGACTTCCTCAAGGGCTTTGTATCCCCGCACGCTTTGTGGGTGCGATCCAATCCCCATATACTGGTCGCTGCCACGGTGGGTTATTTCCTCCCTATAGGGCAGACATCTGTAGGGAATCTATAGTGTTTAGGGCACCTATGTCTATTATTTTATTATTCTTGGAAAGCTATTTCTACATTGTACCTTTCTCTTACTTATACTTGACTCTGATATCTCTATGGGACCATGTCTATTTATTTAAAGTTATAATACAACATGTATATCATTCTAAACTTGGCAGATAAGTATACTCAAAACACTGTAATATACTGAGAAATCAACATTTTATACCTGCAGGTAGACTAAAATTCTTAAATAACAGAATACATGTCCACTTGATACTTTATACACTAGAATCATGCAATTGAACTTCTTGATACACTGATAAGAGTTAATTACTTGACATAAAGTGATCGTCATTTGCACCTGTAAATTATTTGTACTTTCTTAAAAGACGTGCACCTCAACCCAAATCTTAAGTTGTGCATCACCACATATCATACTGAGAACATTGATATCAAAATACTTGATTCATTGAACACCCTATCCTTAGGGTTTCATTTACCTCATTCAATTATCACATGGCTCTCATAAGGATTTCATGCGACATAAACATTCACTGAATAAAGGCTACTATCAACAAATCATATAAAATCAATATATGTATGAAACCTTGGAACTTAGATGAATTTGGGTTTCCACGCCATTCACTCAGATAACATGCATCAATAATAAAATTGAATAAATAAAGTCTGTCATGTCAAGAAAATCCGTTCAAATGGGTTTCACGATGTCTATTTGCAAATATCCAACTTTCCTCAAGCCTAGGGTTTCACCCTCTTTACTGAGATATAAAACAAACACTATTCACCTTAAATGAAATCCAATATAGTATCTGACATATATGTACTATGAATTCACATAAACAATCATTCATAACCAAGGGGATCTAGATAAACAAATTTCTCTATTTAATTATATAGCAATTTCAGTCATAGACAAATTCCCTATATCTCAGTTTACTCTTATAACCTCTGTGAATACTCATGGAATTCTCATTAGGATGTATTGTATACATTTCTAATATGATTTTATCATCTGAAATTCATCCAAACAGAGGAAGAATCCATTTTATATCATTTTGCATCCGTGGCTGGTGTTGGGCGACTTTAACAACACTAGAAGGAACAGAGAGAAGCATGGTGGCTTGATGGTTCCTGGTCGTATCCTGGATAGATTTAATAATGCTACAGCTGATGCCAACCTCTTTGAACTTAACAAAGTAGGCAGGCTAGTGTCCTGGACCAATAAGCAAGATCTTAAATATAGAATAGAAAGCCTTCTTGACAGAGGTCTCGCTAATGAAGCATGGCTCAATGCCTTTCCACACGCAGTCATTAACATGGGAGCTCATCACTTTAGTGACCATGCGTGGATGAGAGTGCACCTCACGAACCTGAAGATGATTCCTAGACCTTTCCATTTTCAGAACTTCTGGTGCGAATGGGAGGGCTTCGAGGAGGAAGTGAGAAAGAGATGGTAGACTCCTATACACGGAAACCCGCTTTATATCGTGTTGAAAAAGCTGCAAATGATGAACGCTAACCTGAAAGACTGGGCAAAGAAGAAGGTCAATATATCTAACCTACTTATGAAAGCTAAAGTTGAATACAATGCAGCTATTGTAAACTTGTGAAACAACCCTCTTGTTAGAGAGGCGATTGAAGAGGAGAGACTGAAGGAGAAAAGGCTTTTAGAGTTGGAGAAATCCCATGAGAGCTACTTATGGTAGAGAAGTAGAATTAGATGGATTAATGATGGGGATAAGAATACCCGAACATACCACTCATCTATTAAAAATAAGGAAATGAGAGAAACCATCCATGAGCTCATTGATGAGAAGGGACAGACTATGAACAATAGGGAGGAGATAGCCTTTAAAGCCATAAACTTCTTCGACAACCTATACAATAAAGACATAGTAGAGGAACAGGAGTGGACATTCAATTTTGAGAGAAAAGTTACCACCAGCATTAATGAAACTCTTTGCTTAGAACCTACCGACGAAGAGATACATAGAGCGCTCAAATCCATCCACTCGTCCAAAGAACCTGGACCTGATAGCTTCAATAGCAGATTCTTCCAACACATGTGGCCCCTGGTCAAGGTGGACTTGTGCAAAGCCATTAGATGGTTTATTAAAGGCGGGAAGATGGTTAGAGCAGTTAACCATTGTTTCATCAATCTCATCCCAAAGAAAAATGACGCCTGCGAGCTCACAGATTATGGGCCTATTGCCTGCTGTTAATAATATCTAAGCTTATGGCTAGCAGGTTAAAGGGGGTTCTACCCCTCATCATCTCTGAAGAGCAAAATGCTTTCATCCATGGTAGAAAGATTGCAGACTGTTCTCTGTTGGCTGCTGAATTTCTGAATGACTTTAACAGGGGAAAATCTTCGTCGAAAGCATGCATGAAGGTTGATATTAGTAAAGCATATGACCATGTGCAATGGGGATACCTTTGGAGAATAATGGAGGAGATGGGATTTTCTAAGCAGTGGATCAACATTATGAGGCAATGTACTGAAACTACGTCCTTTTCTATCCTTATCAATGGAACTCTGGAAGGTTTATTCAAAGCATCCAATGGTTTAAGGTAGGGAGACCCTCTATCTCCTCTACTATTCACCATAGTGATGGAAGGTCTATCAGGTCTGATCAAGAAGGCTGAAGCTGAATGCCTTATTAAACTATTTAAATTCAAGGGTGTGAAAGTAAAGACACACCTTATTTTTACGGATGATGTCTTACTCTTTTCAGTGGGGCATGCTAATCAGCTAAGGGAGTATGTGAAAGTGCTTATTCAGTTTGGGAATAGCAGTGACCTCTACATCAGTGCTATTAAATCACATGTCTTCCTATCCAAGTTGTTTGATTCTAGAAGGGGTAGACTCAAGAGAGATGTCGGTATGAAAAGGGGAAAAATACCTACTAGATACCTCGGAATACCCATAGCGGGGGGTAGAGGTACTTTAAAGGATTTTAGCATGTGCAAAGACAAGTTCAGAGACAAAATTGATGGGTGGAGTGGACTGAATTTCTCCTTGGTAGGGAGATTGGTGCTTGTCAGAATTGTGCTTCAAAGTTTGATCAGATACTGGTCCATGATGTGTGACATCCCTAACCCAACAATCATGAATCTCAGATCCTTGATGTCTAGATTTGTTTGGGGTAGTAAATCCCATGGCATATCTTGGGAGGTCATCACTCAACCTTTTTCAAAAGGAGGGCTGCAGATTGTCAACCCTGAGATGATCCTTAAAACAAATACTATCAAAAGAATCAATCGCTTCCTCATGCAGAAAGAAAACATCTGGACAAAATGTATGACAGAGAGGTATGGAAGGAACCTTATTCTTAACGAACAGAGCCACCCTTCCATAGCTTGGAGGAGGATGTGCACAAGTTTTCAAGTTATCCAGCAGTTGTATAGTGTTGATTGCCATGGCACCTGGTTGTGCTCCAACCAGACACCAAGGATCAATATCGGCACAACACCGGACCTTGATTGGACTTCTACTATTTGGTGTAAACATAACTATTCCAAATGGAGTACGTGCCTCTATAGGACAATCCTTGGTCGTCTACCTACAAAAGATAGATTAATTAGATGGGGAATGGATGTTAATCCTCTATGCCCGCTCTGCAAAATACATGAGGAGTCGATAGATCATGTTTTCATGAACTACCCATTTACTAAGAGGGTGTGGTCTATTGTTTGTCTCAGGAACGAATGGAGAAACTTGAACAGCTACAGACTGAAAGACATCCTTCAATGGATTGTTATCAACCACCGTCAAAACAGGAAGAAAATGTTATTCCCTAGTCTTTGCCTGGCGGTAACCTACTACTACATCTGGTAGGAAAGAAATATTAGGGTACACACAAATACCGAAAAGAGTTATTTGGCATTGCTAGATTTGATAGGCTCCGACCTTCGATGCCTTGTGAAAGCCAACTTTAACATTTTTTGTAATCTCATCTCTAATACGAGAACCTACTAGGGCCTGTAACATAACCCAGTAGCATGTTTTGGTTTCCCTGGGGTCAGTTTCAATGCCCTGCTCTGTACAGTATAGCCCTTCTATACTTTCTGTTTTGGCAATACATTTAGCTTATCCAAAAAAAAAAACTTAGATCAAACACACAATTCAGGGTTTTGTAGTCGCATACTAAGCAATTAAAGATTATGGATGATTTAACCCATTTTTGTGCAATAAACTATTTAAAGGAAGTTCCCACTCTCCCTAAGATGTGAAAACACCTTAAAAACGTAGCTCATCCCTAAAAATCTCGATCTCATATCAAATCCCTAGCAATTCACCTGATTCTTCTTCCTTTCAACTCGGAAACCCTAAAAATGAGGGATTATGAAGAAAGAGTGAGAAAAGGGGAAGTTTTGACACCATTTTGGATAAAATCAGAGGAGGGATGGAATCTTGACATGTGAGAGAACATGCACCATGAAACTATATCCAAAGAGGCTAAACTTACATGATTTCATCATTCCTCAGACCGCAAAACCCAAGGTCAGCATCTCCATCACTTTCCCCTCTCAAACCCTAACTCTCCCTCTCTCTCTAGGATTTCGTTTCTTTGGATTGAATCACGAATTATGAGAGCTCCTTTTGTGTTAGGTTGACCATATATAGAAATTGAGCTGCTTGGGTCAATTGCACATTGACCCCTCACTATACTTTCTCTTATTTCAGCTGAATTTTCTATCATAAAAATATTACTGTAATTTATCTACTGATAAGGCCTAAATGCATCAAAAAATTATGAAAATTTTACATGTTTTTTATGATTGAGTTTTAGATATCCATTTAAAATTTCAGATCATTTGGAGTCACCAATAAATAACTAAACAAAAAACACTACACTACTAAAAAGTAGTCTGTCAGCATTTTGGTCGAAGTATAGTTCGACTGAGAACCACATTCAAAGAACACTCAAATATTCTGAAATTTTTCTCCAATATGCATGATTGATTTATCATATCCAAAATTCAATTAAATACAAAATTTTTAGAAAATATGAAAAATCATTTACCACACTGCTATCCTCATCAAATTCCATATTCATGTACTATCAAAACCCTAATTTTTTGCCGATTAGGGTTTACATTTCTCAAACCCTAATTCTTCAAACTAAAATCATAGTTATAGTTTTTCTTAGGTTTGAAAAATCACAATTGATCGACTATCATTAATCAAGTCTAAACAATGTTCAATCTAATCAAGCATGTAATCATTCAGGTAAACCCTAGTTTACCAATTAAGCACAAATATGGTCATTACACAGACCCACTGTGAGATTGACACATGGAAGCAATAGTCAGCTCTCACACTGATGGTGGTGGTTGTCATTTTAGACCTAAAATCACCATAGTCATCACATGTAATTTGATACACTTTGACATCATCAAACAAAGTCATGAAACACATGTTGTTATAACAGTGATGATTGGGTGACTGTGACACATGGGGATAGATTGTGAGTGATAGAGATGGGATTTGTCCCTCCTATAGGAGTATGATATCCTAGGTGTGTTGATTAGCGAGACTGAGAAAGCATGGACATGCACATGTGAGTCAATATGTGATATTAAGATTACATATATCTCAATCAGTCTACTCTTGATTCAAGAAACAAGATTGAATGTGGAAGAGGGTGACTATTCCATGCCCAGACTTCAATATGGATATCCATGACAAAGGAACTATACAAGCACTGCAACACCATGCACAGATTGTAGGTTGAAGTTGATCCCTAACTTTCCTTTCACTTGGGCAGCACTGATGTGTGACTAAGCACCACTCTTTGCTTGTGATGTCATAAATCAGTTATGGACATTCACTACCAACGTGATATGGTACCTATAGGGTCACACACATAGGTATCAATGTAGAAGAGTAATTTAATCTTGAATGATGATTGGATTAATTACTAAAGTGTTAAGCTAATTGATTCACACAACATATCAGCTGGCTACATTGTCGAACACCAATATGGAGTGCCAAATGGTCATCTCAAGAGTTTAGATGGGCATTTGGGATAGCTAGGCTGAGTTGAGTTGAAATTGGCTATGGCTTAAACCGAATGGCTTGACTCATCTCACCAAATGACCATCTAGGTGAGTGAGATGGCCTTCTCACATGGGTGAGACTTCTAGGTTCGGCTGGAGGAAGGTTCTAGATATTTCCCCAGATTTGTTTGGATTGCACATTACTTGTTGTTTAAGGAATTGATGCTTGACATTAATGGGAAACAAATTGCCAATTGTGTATGCGATTAGGAAACTACAAAATGGCTATCTTGGAGTGTGAGACAACTGTCCCGCATGCCAGATGACCATCTAGTGTGCCAAACGGCCATGTTGGTGGTCGTAGGTTGTGAAAATTCAAGATCTTTTGGTCCCTTCCACTCACACATCATCTAGGAACCCTAGCCCAAACCCTGCCAATAAATAGAGGGGTATAAGGGATTTATCAAAACACAACATAGAAAATTGATAATCAGTTGCTCTGACAATTATTATCCTCTCTGGTCGTGATCCCAAGTAAGTCCTACCTGATTAGGGAGGGATAGCAAAGGAGAGGACAAATAAGATCATTGTTGTGGGAGAGCAAGTTGGTGACTACTTCCCCAACAGAAGGGAGAACTCCTTCTTGTCTGTTCTAGCAGGACGGCATGAGTTCTAGGTTGTCCATGTAGACTTCTCTAGAGGAGGAGGATGTTGTCTGTCGCTAGGAGAACAATGTCAACCAACAGTGCATTGAGAGAGGAGTTGTTGTAGACAATGATGTTCAAAGCTGCAGTCCATGATGTAGACCAGAGGTGTAGTAGTCAGACGAATCCCAATGCACCTAGAAGATAATTGTGCATTTACGATGATGAGGAGATGTTGTTGGACTTTCTCTAGGACCAGGGATATCCTTGAAACCATCCTTCCTATTTTATAGTAATTGACGTGATCCGTTGGTTATGGGGAATATGGTAGATAATTTTTTTGTTTTCACTGCCTATTTTGTAGCCATATTTCCCAACAGTTTCTCTATAGTAGGGTAACTAATTAATTTGCATTAAAGAGTAAAAATATTGAAAAGACACACAAAACATATGCACGGTTAAGGTACTTATACATAAATACCTATAACAATATCGACAATCAAAGTTCTCATATATTGGGTCCCTTCTTTAGGGAAACCCTATTCATCTATATATTCTAATCTAGTTTTCATTACTTAAGCATAATAGCCTAACTAAGAAATAAGCTATTTAAAATTATATTTCACTAAATTAGAGTGGCATCTTTATATTTTAAAACATTTTTCATTAATAAAATATTCCCATGAGAAGAGGAAAACATTCATAGGGTTTACCCTTATAAGAAAAGGCAATCTTTTTAGAAGCAAGACATATAATATCATCCCATTGGATCATTATTAACAAAATTGACATTTGATATCAAGATTATATCCAAGTAATTCTTAGATAGCATCTACTTTAGTAGGGTTGATATGATCATGTTGAATCACAATTGGACGTCATCTCATGTTCTAGATGAATAAAGCTTTTTCATATTAATACATGCATTATAAAAAAGGTATTATTCTTAACCAAATATAGGCTTGTGTGTGTTAATCATTGATGGATTCCAACAAAAGTTACACTATTATTCTTAACTAGATCTAGGCTTGTCTATGTTAGTCACTAAAATTAGTTAAAAGATCATAATCAAGGTTTGAGAGACATATTAAATAGGATTAGGCATTAATTGATTTTCATTAATAAACTAAGCAATATTTTGAGATAAACTAGGATATAGGATAAGAATGAGCCTTTACAGTAGTTTAATTGAAAATATCATACTTTTCTTATCAATATGGACCACTTTTATGCTATTTTGTAAGCTAGTATGAATTTTCCATCAATTATTTACTAGCATAGATTTTTCTTGTAGTTTTCTCTGAGAGGGTGAATTACCTTTCTTTCAATAAATCTAGGGCTATTTGATTGGCCATACACTTGAATTTTGACTTAGTCAATGGTTGAGAATGTTCCACTCCACTAACATCATTATTAGCATGATAGAGAGACATAGAGAGGTTGTAGGGTTGTGAGATGCTGATGTGATGTTAGTTAGTGGTTGACTGAGATCTAGAGGTCACCCTGTGTTGTCCCCATGAGATGTCTCATGCATAGAGTGTGAAAACCCACAATAGTGATCCTCATAGGAGAAAATGGAAATAAGAAGAAGCCTTGGAAAGTAGTCAGTTGGCTATGTTGAGGCCTTGTTTATTCCATTGTGACCCAAGATAAAGTTGAGGAGAAGAGGGGAGGTTGCTAGAGGGTGGTAGAGATGGGCACATCAAGGAGGGGGTAGATGGAATCTAGGGGTTATTTGAGTATACTCCTGCATGGTGAAGTAATAGGGAGAGCAAGGAGGAAGGTCCTAAGTCATGGGGGCTATTTTATAATGTAAGAAGAAGTATGTTGGATGAATGATGGGCTCTATAGGGGGTAAATAAATATAAAAACCACTTAAACAAAATTCACTAGACCTTCAGGATATTCGAAAGATAATATTCCATGCATGAACTTTGAGTGCAAGTGAACGTGTATAGTGAGGGGGAGAGAGATTTGGAAAGTTCATTCCCGTGCCTGACTACAAAAGTATAAGCTATGATCCGATCTCTCACTCAAATGAAATGCTAAACTCCCCCTTTTCAACTTGTTTGGTAGCTAGACCCAACCAATTTTTTATGAAAAGGGCATGAGAGTCTTCGGCTGCAGGAAAATGGTGCGGAAAACTAGTCAGTATTAGTGTTGTTGTTGGATTCATGAAAATACAAGGTATTGGGTTTACCAAGAAAATTTGATTGACTTATAGAGTGTGTGAACAATACAGTGGCATGTTAGAGAATTTCATCAGCATTGGTGACATCCTATGACTCACCATGAGAAGGGTCATGAGGATAACACAAGCTATGTATAGTGGTTTCAACCTCCAAACTAGGAGACGAAGTCCACTAACTAGAGAGGTTAACCTCTAGGATTTTCAACCATGTCTCACTCCTTATATTCCATTATAAGAGTTACATGATAAGACCTTCCTTTTTAAGGACAAGGATACCTACCCTTCCCTTTGAGGACAAGGGAGCCAATAACCTTATAAGGGACTTACCTATCCAATACCAAGAGTCTTCTACCTTTCCAAGGACTTACCTACTCTTACAATGAGCCTTCCGCCTTCTCCAAGTACTTACCCACTCTTGCAATAATTCTTCCTCCTTCAAGAGAATTACCCACTTTTAATGTGGCTCTTCCACCTTTGACTTAACCTTAACTAAGGAGAAGCTTTCACCAAGGGACTCCTTCCCTTCTTCTTCTTCATCTCTCTTAGGCATGAGAGAGAACCTTCATATTCATTTTAGAAAGAGAGATTGGAAGGTGAAGGAAGTGAGAGCCTCACAAGATATACATGTAAGACGGTCTCTCTTACAAATATCCTACTCACTCTAATGGATGTAGCAAGTGATTAAGCCTGAGAATGGAAGGTGTAACATACTGAATCTTGGATTCAATTGCAATTTAACCCAATTTTCAAGATTTTATCTCCTTCTTGTCTTTTTGCCCTTTTTCCTAAATTTTCCTAGCTTTTCTATCCTCTTTATCCTCAATGTTGAATTTGAGCAACCCTTGATGGCTTGACCTATATTTACCCACATTCATGACAATGAATGGGTTTTTGAACAAATATCTCAACTAGAGTGTTAATTAGAGTCTACTTATGTATAATTACCATTAATGAGAGACAATTAGTGGATTATGTTAATTTAGAGTCTTTGTGGCTTTTAGGGATAAAGAAATGAGAATTAATGTGAAGTTGAGTTAGTTAATGAGATAATAACCCTTTTCCCTCCCTTTCATACTAAATGTTATTAAAGAAGTAAAAGGGAGAATAAGAGGTGTGATATGAATCTTGAACGATTTTATAATATACATCTCAAATTTCATCTAAATATTTACTAAGAAAATAGCTTTGTGTTAATTCACCCTTTTAAAATACATTAATATATACATGAATAGCCAATATGGTGATTAACTGCCAAATATTTTCCAAAATTAAAATATAATTGTATACATTAATATAGCCATTAATATAAGCCTATGGTTCAAATTTGAGGACATTTGACCCATGTTTGACCCTCCAAATCGATTTTACAAGTTTTTATTATAATTTGACCAAGGTTTGTAATTAATTTCATTTATGCGACCAATTCAGTCTAAAGTTTCAGTTAATTTGTGTTGACACACCTCTCGCCTCTACTCCACGTGATCCGACAGCTAGGGTTTGATCATCTGAATCTTGACCTAATCCAAAGGTCCTAAGATCGCCTTCTACCTCCAACCGTTTCACAAATCCGAGCAACCTCTTGACGCCTTGATTCCACGACCTCGTTCTCCATCAACTGACCACCAATTTGTGTGATTTCTTCATGGTTGAGTTCATCTCTCTCTGAAATTTTCAGCAAGCCTTAATTCACCTCCCCTCTCACCCAAACGACGAAACGTCCATTTAGGTCTTTCCCTCTCCTCTCCACCCCGAATTGCAAAGGGATATTAGGCTTGTCTCTTTCCTATATAAGGAACCCAGAGGCACCACCAGACCTTTAGAGCTCCTCCTCCTTGTCCAATTTCACATGCTTCTCCTCCTAACTCCCTATCCTACTCGCTCATCTCCTCTGACAATGATGACTTGGAGCACGCTGCTCCGACATCTCAGTTCAATAAGGAAATTGGTAAGTATCCTCAGACAACCTTCTCTGATTCCTCATCAATAGGTTTCCTCGCGACAAACCCAGTCATCATGTCCTCTAGCCCACCAATCGGTCAGCATCGACACTTGTCTTCTCGGCACCACAGTGCCCCTTCGACCCTAAAAATTGGTCCATGAGATTCGCCTTGCCACCGCAAGCATTGTTGAGGTTTGAGTTGTGTCCTTTGTGGCCTGATATCAGCTGTTGGAGACCACGATACTTATCCCCTATTTCTCCTTCTCTCGGTGATGCTCCCTCGAGCCCTTGTACTCTCTAGAACTCCGGTTTTGGCTCTATGAGCTCGAGTTGGTGTGAGGAAGACTCAGGCACTATCAGTTCCTCGCGAATAACTTTCCTTCGCAAGCCTCAAACTCCCCATAATCTCTCTGTATTGCGTATGGCGCCATGACCATGGGTGAAGAACTTGGGTCGTGAAAGGACCCGGGTGCCCAGGTTGTTTTAATTAGATGATCAAATTCTGATGGGTATTTTGGTCCATTCGCACGCTCGCTTTGAATTACTAGCAACGATATGTGTTTCATGTGAAAAGACTAAAATGCCCCCACACATTTGATTATTATGTCACAATGCCTAAGATAGTTTTGTCATTTTGCAAGTTATTTACATCAGTTTATAATCTGATTTAAATGACTGCCACACTATAGTTTTCCTATTTTCCGATTGGTCAGTTTTATAAAATACATAGTAAATCGTAGCTTGCTCGGAAAAAAATGAAGAAATAGTCGTTGGAAAGCATTTTTCATGTAGAATATGATTTTTTGGTTTTTAAGTATCAATTTGTATCACTATTTTGATGTTTGTCATAAATACCATTTTAATTATATAAGAAGCCTTAAAATATGTAACTAATTCATTTTAACTCCAAATTTAAGAAATAAATATGTTTTCTTAATCAATAATCGATTGATCCTACTTTTGAGTCCTAAATCAATAGTTTTCATAGGAGGTCCAAATTAGGGTTACTCACATAATATGCTTTATAAACCCTAATCCATGTGTATAAACTTGTATCTAGGACAAGAGTGACATTGGACACATTTAATTGATGAAAGGTCTTCTCTAGGAATCTCAAGTGAGGTATGTATGTGCAACCCTATTTTTGTATGTGCATTCTAAACCCTAAGTTGGGAATTTTGATATCCAATCCTAATGTTATCAATGAGGCATTGTCTTATCCTTTATTTTCTTTTTTGCCTTTTTGTGACACTTTTTTTTTGTAGATGTCCAACCAAGGTTGGTTACAAGCATTGTGTTACATTAGACGAGGAGGAATGAAAGGGATGAGATAAGGCCTCATTATTCAAATTAGACAGAAGCTGATGGGGGCATGAAGGGTGCACTCCGAAACTAGTAGGTTGTTTAAGACATTGATTAACTAACCAATCAGCAAGTTTCTTTTGGTTCCGATTGATGTAGTACACTATTGGAGTAAGGTTGTCTGGGATGAGCCTTCTAATAGAAAGAACCAACAACATATACTTGCTAGGCGGTGCTGCTTCCCCTCCGCTAATCCATTGAACGACCTTCTTGGAGTCCGTAAATATCATCCCTAGCTGGTGTTGACACTCCAATAAGTGCTCCACCCCATATTTGACTACCATCAGCTCCCCCCTCATAGGATCATTGCATCTGCCTCTCCAGGTCTTCCCGACAATCTAGTCGCCTTCAGTGGTGTGTACAATCAGGCTTGTAGCTATTGAATTTGTTGCTTTGTTCACTGCCGTATCAACATGTAACACAATGTCTCGATTGAGGATGGTAAATCCACACCTTGTAGCGCCGGCTGATCTTAACTCTGCTCGTGGGGATTTCTGGAAGGCTGCTTTTGAGATGCTTATATCCGATCTATAGTTGTTTTCCACCACCGCCAGTGGTATCCGATGATGCTCGAAAATGAAGATGTTCCTGACTTTCCAAATCCACTAGAAAGTAATGGAAAAGGTTAGGGGCCAATTAGGAACCTTGCTTAAAACTTTGAGGTTGTAGGTGATCCAATCCACCGTTGAGATACATTGGAAGAATAGAGAGGCCTCCTCAGGAAACATCTTCATCCACACAGCTTTGGCTGTTGGGAAGTCCCTTGTGGCGTGGAGAACAGATTCGATATCATGTTGACACCTTGGGTAGGAGGCGTGTACGGTGAGATTCCTAGTAGTGTGCATTTCATTGGTTAATAGTCTATTGTGGTAGACCAACCATAAGTGTATCTTAACTCTTTGTTGAACTGGATGGCTCCAAACGGACATTACCCCAATAGCTTGGTCAAAGGGCTCTTCGTTTGTGAGGTTGATGTAGGCAGAGGTTGTAGAGAACAACCCATCTATATTGAGGTTCCATATCATTCTGTCCCCACGTCAGTGAAACAGTAACATAGAAAATCCCGGTCCCATTGCCCCTCGTCCAAGACAAGGCTTTCCACCTTGAGGTCAGTAAGATCATCTGGTATCAGCCTTCCTACCCTCAGTTCTGGTTGAATTCCTTCCCCTATCCAGGAGTCATTCCACACATCGATGTCATTGTCGGAGATCAGAGCCATGCCTGAATTAGACTTGATGAAGGGAAGGAGAGTTTTAATGCCTCTCCAAGTGTGTGATCCGGCTTTGTTCCGGGCATTCTGTCCTCCATACTTTGCATGCATGAGGGTAACCCAAGGGATTTCAAGATTTTGTATAAAGTTCCAGGCTAGTTTAGCCACCAAAGCTTTGTTGAAATCCCTTGTAGGCTTGACTCCTAGTCCGCCCAGGTGACGTGGGAGCGTGACTTTGTTCCAAGCAATCAAATTGATTTTAGATACCACAGGAGAGCCACTCCAAATGAAGTTTCATGTGAGTTGATCAATCCGGTCAGCCACAGATATGGGTAGGATAGCCATTTGCATAGCATGGCATGATTGCGATAGAATGACCGACTTAGAGAGAGTAACTCGCCCAGCCAAAGAAAGGAAATGGTGCTGCCAGCTTGTGATCTTTCCATGGATTCGTTCGATGAGGAATTGGAAGTGTTATTTACTTTCTCTCTTGTGAATAATAGGTACTCCAAGATGGCGTCCCAGATTGGGGGTTTCCTTGATATCGAGCATTCTGCATATTCTCACTCTTGTGCTCTGAGGAGAGTTGGTAGAGAAGAAGATAGAGGATTTGCCATGAGACAAGAATTGTCTTGAAGCTTAACTGAAGAGTCGAAGGCAACATTTTATAACCCTTGCTTGTTTCATGGTGGCTTCTCCAAACAAAATAATGTCATCAGCAAAACATACATGGGAAAAAGAGAGGCGCTGTCTGGTGAGTTGTACCTGCTTCCATTCACCTCTGGAGACTTAGTCCTCGATGAGTTGGCTCAGTCGTTCAAGGCATAAAACAAACAGATAGGGGGATAAAGGATCTCCTTGCTTGACTCCACATGTTGGTTTGAAGGTTCCAATGATGTCGCCGTTCCAAAGAATTAAAGTTTCTCATGACCGGAGTAGTTGCATGATGATAGAGATTACAGTTGGTGGAACACCAATTCTTTGAAGCATGTCTTCTACAAAGGGCCAGCTCATCTTGTCAAAAGCTTTGATGAGGTCCAATTTGAGAGCAAAGTAATGCTTGCGGCATTGTTTGGACTTCATGGAGCTAATGATTTCTTGAACGAGGACCACATTATCACCTATCTTCCTTCCCGACACAAAGCTAGATTGGAAGGGTGATATCCATCATGACAAAAAAGGTTTTAATCTTGCAGCGATCACTTTGGACAAAAGCTTGGAGCAGAAGTTGTTCAAAGAAATTGGCTAGAGCTGGCCACATGTTTGAGGATGGGGAATCTTGGGGATGAGTACCAATGTGGAATTGGTACAACCGTCCTTGAGCGGGACTCCTTTGAAAGGGGCTTGGCTGAACTGGACCAACTGGCATTGTAGAAGGCTCCAGTTCTTTTGTAAGAAAGCCGCATCAATACCATCTGGGCCTGGCACCTTTAAAGGTGCCATGGTGCTAAGTGTCCTCTAGATCTCCTCCATGGTTTGTAATTTGAGTAAGTCGGCCTTCTCTTGAGCCAAGGGTAGGATGAAAGCTTCGATGAAGGATGAACAAGCTTGTTGATGCGTGGTTGTAGGTGATTCCCGGTACACATTAGAAATGATATCTAAAACATGTTTATTCAGATCAGCACCTTCCTCCATCCAATCGCCAACATCGTTCTTGAGCCTTGTGATTCTGTTGTGCCTCCTTCTTTCTTTGACAGTAGCATGGAAGAATTTCGTGTTGTTGTCGCCCAGGGCCACCCATTCGTACCTTGCTTTTTGTTTCCAGCCAACTTCCTCCCTTCTTAGAAAAGCGTTGAGCTCAGCTTGGATATCCACCGTCTTCCTGGCAATGATGGGGTCAAACTTAATGGATAGTTGCAGATGGTTCCAACGTATTTGGTGTCCCAACCGGTCCTTCTATCTGCGATCAGCTTTCCTGGTTCGAGAAACCCAGTGGGATGCCTTATTAAGGAAGGTGTGACCAACTTCAACTAAGGAAGCATTGGTGTCCCAGTTCTGCATAAGAAAGTGCTTGAATCTGTCTGTCAAATTCCAACTGGCTAGCGTGAGGGGTAATGGCTTCCTCATGTTTTGTGGCACAGCAGAGGAGATAAGGAGAGGGGCGTGGTCAGAGTGATTCTTCTCCATAATAGAGATCGACCCCGCAAGTGAGGATTCCATCCATGCCACATTTCCCATGGCTCTATCCAAACATTCGTGGAATAGACCTCTTCTAAATGTCGTTATTGCACCATCGGCTCCCAGATCGTAAAGAGGTCATTATTGCATGGCCTCCTCAAAGTCCTGACTGTTAGCATTGTCAAAGGATGTGCTCCCAAACTTTTTAGATCTAAACATGACGACATTAAAATCACCAGCCACCACCCATGGATTAGTGATGGAAGTCGACAAATTCACAAGGTGGTTCCCAAGTAATTTGTGAGAGCCTCTAGTGGTGCCTCCATAAACGAAAGTGATGATGAAGGAATTGTCAATTAGACAATGAATGAATTGCTTATGTGCAAGTAAAATCTCTAGATGGATGGCTGCTTTCCAAAGAACCCAAATTCCCCCCAAGAACCCCACTGCTTCCACTCTGTGAGATTGGGGGAAGCTGAGTTTCTTGACTATGTTCATAGCTCTGGTACCACTGCAATGGGTTTCGAATAGCCTCACAACTAAAATCTGATATTTCTGGATAAATCTTTTATTATGTTCTGGGTGTCTTTGCCACAGACACCCTAAACATTCCAACACATTTCTTTCATTGATTAACTTCCTCTTGGGTGGAACTGCCCATCTCCTGTGCCTCCTTCTCTAGATCCTGAAGCAAGGATGTTTTCCCTTGCTTCCTCGTTGATGCCCGTCCTGGATCACCAGCATTGATCACCTTCCTATTCCATAGATGGATGCCCGCCGACAATTTTTCCAGGCTTCTGTTTGAGACATAAGTGCCACCTCCTGCTGAGAGGTTGCCCATGTAAAAGGGTATCGTGGGGAAGGGGGCTAGCACTTTCCCGCCCTTATAGTAGAATGTCGCCTATAGGGACCACATATGTATGGTTGGGAGTAGTTCCTTGAGCCCAGATGGCTTTTGGGGGGCGAGTGTCGACCTGGTCTTGTCTGAGAGGAGCCTCTTTTTGTGACACCTTTACTTCAACTATTTTAGGGTCTTGGACCCCACTTGCAATGTTTTCAATTTAATAAATCTGCCATATAAATTTATCTAGCATGATGATGAATATGACTAATTAACTAATGTAGTGTACATGATTACAAACCACTGGGTTGGGAAGGGATCAGGATGCCAAGGGGGAGAAGCGGAAGAGGGCGAGGGCGTGGGAGACACCCTAGTGCGAGAGGGGGAAGGGGGCACTCTATTGCTGAGCATTCATCTACTCCTCCGCACCACCAATCAGAGGTGGATGGAGAAGGAAGCAGGACCAACCCAGTTTCTCCGCAATCGCCTAGGGTTAATGAAGTCGACGCTGCTTCCAGTTCCTCGAAGCTGACTCTAAGCAAATCCACAGAAGTCTCGAGCCCTAGCCATATTGCAGATTGGCTCGTCGTCAGTAGGTAGGATAGGACCGAACTCGAAGTGGACTTGATTGATTACATAGAGTCGAGCCTACGTGATGGGGTAAAGTGTGCTTCGATTTCTAGCAAGGAGTGCTCAATCCCGAATTAGGATGAGTATCTCTCGGTTAGATTTGTGGGCAGGAAATCATTTAGCAGTCAACTAAGCAGATGGATGTGTAGGCTTTGGCGACCCAGTGGCCCGGTTGAAGTAATCACTGAGGAATAGGATGGATTCATTGTCAAGATGCCGACTGAAAGTGAGAAGGAGTGTGTGCTCGATGAAGATCTGTGGTTCATGGACAGATCGTTGATCATCATCCACTCATGGAATCCAAGAACACCCCTCCAGCCCCTCTCCTTCTCGCAGGTCCCAATCTAGTTCAAGATTGAGAACCCTGGATTGTCGTGGGCCAGGCGACATGTCGCTTGTGTCGCCAATACCATTCGAATCCCACTTGATATTGATGACCATACTGTCACTGCCAGCTGCCTTAGAGATGCCCTGGTCTGCATCGAAGTCAGCAGCGAAATTAGGATCCCTAGAGCCACGATGGTGGAGGTTGACTCATCACTGAAGACCCTGAAGGTGGAGCCGGTTGCACGCCCTGTGATCTTCCCCAGATACAAGAACTTTGGACATAGGGGGATGTCGTGTCCCCTAAAGACAAGAAAGCCTCCAACTGAGAAGGATGTTCAGGTCAAGCTCGACAAACCAATCGTTTGACACAATGCCAAGGGGCCTAACAAGCCTGCTATGATGGCCAGTGAGGAGAAGCCATCGAGCAACAGTTGTGACAACCACTTGGATGTGGGTGACAACCTACAAGACCTGATTTTCCAACAAGTTAAAGACACTATCATTGACAGTGAATGTGAATTTCACAAAGCCTGTCCTCCAGCTATTAACACTCGAATGGAAGAGCCTAACATGTTCGAGGGTACTCCATTTTGTAATGTGGGTAGCTTGAACTTTGATTGGGAATTGGAAATTGCTAGAGGTGGCAAAGAAGCCTCTGACTCAGATTCTTAGAAGCTGAACAAGATCTGGAGCAGATACGGCTTCTCGAGCCAATACCAGGAAAGCAAGGAAAATCTGTTTGAGGAAGATGAGGCATCCAATGACTCCGATTTTGAATCTGAGCACTGGGACTTATATTCGTTGGATTATGACCAATCCTGGTCAAAGAGGAAGAAGAAGTCAGGTAGGAAAAAGCTGGTTGGGTGCTAACTGTGCTTAATTAACCTGCTAGCTTGAGTCGCACGCTTCCAGGGTGGCAGACGACTACTTCCAAAAAGTTTCATAAGATGGGTTTGATATTGGTTGATGAAAATGTTTGGGAGCTTCCTTTAAATCCATTCTTTCAGTTGGATGAGCAAAATGCATATGGAGGACAGGGTGGCTTCTTCTTCATGGACAAAAGTCATTTGTCATGACCATTGAAGGTGCTTCTATGAATCTATTGTTTTGTTGTCTGGATGCTTGCCTGGCTTGGTAGGAATGAGTACAGATGTCTATTCCCCTTGATGGTGCTATCTTCCTAAGTAGCCTATGACTGTTTTTCAGAAGGCATGATGTCACAATTTGAAGGTGTTCATATTGTTAGTTGATTATTAGATCTTCTGTAAGGAGTTCAGCAACCACGTGGTAGTCGTTAGCATAGGATAGTTGGAATCCTCATCTCTACTTCTTTCTGCTTCTCAGGAGGTCTTTAGGTTACTCCTCCTTTGAAAAGTCTAGATTTTATCCTAGTTGTAAGGGGCACATCATCTGTACCCAAAGTTTTTGGATTCATTTTAATAGTAACATGATTTTTTACCGACCAAAAAAAGAGTACAAACTACCCATAGTTTGGGCATGAGCCCTAGGGAATGTGACCACTCTCCCCACTTTAATGTATATTGTAGGTGTTTGGGAATGTGACCACTCTCCCTCACCTATTTGTTTTGGTTGAGGTTAGGTAGGTGCCTCATCCCTATATTAGCCTAATGTAGTCATATTACACCATGCATGCAACTTTATTATTACTTGACTTGTCATAATTCTTATTTATTTACTTACCTCATATTCTTGACCCTCTTAGCACATTGAATCTTTATTATTTCTTGCTTTAGTTTATAATTGTCCTTATTCCATTTTTTGACACATACTTTTATCTCCTCTTGATCGGTGATCCCAACCACCCAAGTTCAAGATTAGAGTATGCAATAGGAGAATGGTGAACTAGCCTAAGCTAGAAGAAAGGTGTTCATCCTTCCACCTTGGACTATAAGTTATTTATTTTATTGGAGACATATTGATGTAGTTGAGTTTCCCTCTACTTTGATCCTATTTTTATAAATCATGTGCACCCTTTTTGGGAAAATTTCAATGTTCTCTTTATTAACTTGAATATAGTCAAGTTTTTACCATTTTAGTGTAGAGGTGATCTCACTTCTTTACAGTATGGTATCAGAGCCAATGGTAATCTGATTCTTGACTGTTTCAATTTGTCTCCCTAGTTAGAAACCCTTACCTCATATTGTTTCCCTTTACTTTAGAAATTCTCCTTAGAATTGACCTAGGGTAAAAGGTTGATTTATTACCATAAGGATTTCATATTAGAAATATATTTAATCAACTTTTAGGTGATTAGCCTATTA
This sequence comes from Alisma plantago-aquatica, assembly GCA_963693085.1. NCBI lineage: Eukaryota > Viridiplantae > Streptophyta > Magnoliopsida > Alismatales > Alismataceae > Alisma > Alisma plantago-aquatica. The sequence continues at coordinate 1,195,801,706 of OY856409.1, forward strand.
GGTAGATACTAGGACATAAGTTGAAAGCAAGGGTGCCTAGAAAGAGTCAGGGTCTTGGGGATGACAAATTTTCCTCCGCACCACTAGCTTGGTTTACGAGGACTCCCAGATCCATATGACACTAGCCTGGACTGATATGATACAATTGTCCAATATAGCATACCTTTAGGCAAATTATCTCAATGTTGAGTATCCTTAGGAACCTAATATGATGATTTGGTTATCCAAATAAAATCACCTTATATCCCATAAGTTCCTTATATGAGTCTTATATTTCCAAGTTTAGGGGTAATCTACCCTATGCTAGACTTTGAAGTTTGGTAATAGTAAAACAATTAAGTGATTGGGTCTTATACATGATTTAATTAGACTCACTCTTTCACCTCTTTCTAGTTTGACTTGGTAGGTCAACCCTTTTAAGTGGAGAAGTAGTAGTAGTGATACCTTGATAGATTTTGGAATTGATGATTTCAAGGATGAAATCCTTTTAAGGGGATGGAGTCCTACAAATACATTAAAATCTAGATACTCTAAAAGTGGAAATCCTAACCCCATATACAAGAGAGATTAGTGAGCTGATATGATTAGTATTGAACAAAAAAATTATAATAATAATTTAAACTATTTGTTTATATACTAATAAGTCATTTAATAAATAGTTCATATGCTTGAACCCCAACAAATACTTAAGGTACATAACATGAGTAGCTTACTAATTGTGAATACACATAATGTTGACTATGTCACCCTAATGATAAGATAAATCCATAACATGTAATGGTCATTTTGACCTAAACCCTAAGATGTAATCATCTAGTCTTAACATATTACATGTATATCCTTAATGCCTACATGATACATTAGTGACATTAGGTGTCATCATCAGATAATGTACCTTGATACATATAAATGGATTACAATCCCCTAATCATAACTTACTATATGAATCAATTCATTAATATGCAATGTGTTCCACCTTATATACTGAAATACATATGACTCAAATGTGATAAAAAATAATTGGATTTACATAAGCATGATTATTAAGTATACAATAATTCAAAATGCCTAATGTGATAGGAAGAGTAAATGGGAGAAAATGGTTAATGATGAAGTTAGTGTGAGTATAAAAGGTGATGTGTGTAGGTGTAAAAAATTAATGTGACATTATTTAGTCTTAATATATATAACTTGTTGGATAATATTATCTCTTCCTTACAAAATAATCCATGATAATTCTACATGGTGGTAATATGAGGATAATGGAGCATAAAATCAAGTTGTTAAGGATTGTGGCCTAATACATATTAATAAATATTGAGATGATTTAATAAACCCTAATTGTGCTTAAATTTTTTAATTTGTAATGAGAAACACATATTATTTGTGCAATTCTTTATACAACAATGTGACATAATAAAGATGATGTAATTTCATAATGGAGATAATGCAAATAAGCCAAACTTTTTACTGTGTTATATTTGATAAAAAGTAATATGAATAGTGGAAACCTTAATAAAACCTGACTTATGAGTAGAGCATGTAATATATCATAGATTAGAAGTAACCACCTAGTTTCTTAAGGTTGGGATGTTTCGCACTCACCCTTCCCTCTTATTGAGATTTCTGGGACGAAATCCTCTTTAAGGGGTGGAGTGGTGTAACATACTGAATCTTGGATTCAATTGCAATTTAACCCATTTTTCAAGTTTTTATTTCCTACTTGACCTTTTGTCCTTTTCCTAAATTTTCCTAGCTCTTCTATCCTCTTTATCCTCAATGTTGAATTTGAGCAACCCTTGATGGCTTGAACTATATTCACCCACATTCATGACAATGAATGGGTTTTTGCACAAATATCTCAACTAGAGTGTTAATTAGAGTCTAATTATGTAAAATGGCCATTAATGAGAGACAATTAGTGGATTATGTTAATTTAGAGTCTTTGTGGCTTTTTGGGATAACAAAATGAGAATTAATGTGAAGTTGATTTAGTTAATGAGATAATAACTCTTTTCCTCTATCTCTCCTGCTAAATCTTATTAAAGCAATAAAAAGTAGAATAGGAGGTGTGATATGACTCTTGAATTATTTTATAATATCCATATCAAATTTCATTTAAAGATTTGCTAAGAAAATAGCTTTGTGTTAATTCACCCTTTAAAATACATTAATATATACATTAATGGCTAATATGATGATTAAGGGCCAAATATTTTGCAAAATGAAAATATAGTTACATAGCATTAATGTAGGCAATAATATTAGCCTATGGTTCAATTTTGAGGTCATTTGACTCATGTTTGACACTCCAAATTGATTTTACAAGTTTTGATTATAATTTGAGCAAGGTTTGTAATTAATTTCATTTGTGTGAGCAATTAAGTCTAAAGTTTCAGTTAATTTGCATTGTCATGCATCTTGCCTCTCCTACGTATGATCCGATGGCCTGGGTTTGATCATCTGAATCTTGACCCGATCCAACGGTCCTAAGATCGCCCTCTAACTCCAGCCGTTTTGTGAATCCGAGCAACCTCCTGACGCCTTGATTCCATGACCTCGTTCTCCCTCAATTGACCACCAATTCACATGATTTCTTTTTGGTTGAGTTCATCTCTCTCTACCATTTCCATTGAGCCTTAACTCACCTCCCCTCTCGCCCAAATGACGAAATGCCCATTTAGGGTTTTCCCTCTCCTATCCGCCCCAAATTACAGAGGGATCTAGGGCTTGCTGTTTCCTATATAAGGGACCCAGAGACACCACCAAACCTTTAGAGTTCCTCCTCCTCACCCAATTTCACATGCTTCTCCCTAAAACTCCCTGGCCTACTCACTCATCTCCTCCTGCAATGATGACTTGGAGCACGCTGCTCTGACCATCTCTGTTCAATCAGACAGTTGGTAAGTATCCTCAGACAACATACTTTCATTCCTCATCAATAGTTTGCCTTGTGATGCACCCAGTCGTCATGTCGTATAGGCCACCAATTGGTCATCATGACACTTGTCTTCTAGGCACCGGAGTGCCCCTTCGACCCTGGAAATTGGTCTTCCTTGCCAATGCAAGCATCGTTGAGGTTTGAGTTGTGTTTTTTTCAACCTGATATCAGCTGTTGGAGACCACGATACCTATCCCCTATTTCTCCTTCTCCTGGTGATGATCCTCGAGCCCCTGTACTCTCCAGAACTCGAGTTTTGGCTCTATGAGCTCAGGTTGGTGTGAGGAAGACTCGGGTGCTATCAGTTCCTTATGAATGACTTTCCTTTGCAAGCCTCAAATGCCCCATGATCTCTCTGTATTGTGTATGGTTCCATGATCGTGGGTGAAGAACCTGGGTCGTGAAAGGATCGGGGTGTGCAAGTTGTTTTAATTAGCTTATCAACATCTGAAGGGTATTTTGGTCCATTCACATGCTCACTTTGAATTATTGACAATGATATATGTTCATGTAAAAAGACTAAAATGCCCCCACACATTTGTTTGTTATGTCACAGTGTCTAGATAGTTTTTTCATTTTGCAAGTTATTTACATCGGTTTATAATCTGATTTAAATGACTGTCACACTATAGTTTTCCTATTTTCTGATTGGTCAATTTTATAAAATACATAGTAAATCATAGCTTGCTCAGAAAAATACAAATAAATAGCCATTTGAAAGAATTTTTGGTGTAGAATATGATTTTTTGGTTTTTAAGTATCTTTGTATCCCTATTTTGATGTTTTTCCTAAATACCATTTTAATTATAAAAAAGCCTTAAAATATGTAACTAATTTCATTTTAACTCCAAATTTAAGAAATAAATATTTTTCTTAATTAGGATAATCTTAGTAATCAATTGGTCCTACTTTTGAGTCCTAAATCAATAGTTTTTATAAGAGGTCCAAATTAGGGTTTCTCACATAATATGCTTTATAAACCCTAATCCTTATCTATAAACTTGTATCTAGGACAAGAGTGACATTGGAAACATTTAATTGATGAAAGGTCTTCTCTAGGAATCTCAAGTGAGGTATGTACTGCAACCCTATTTTTGTATGTGCATTCTAAACCCTAAGTTGGGCATTTTGATATCCAACCCTAATATTTTTAATGAGGCATTGTCTTAGCCTTTATTCTCTTTATTGCCTTCTTGTGACACCTTTACTTCAATTATTTTAGGGTCTTGGACCCCACATGAAATGATTCCAATTTATTAAATCTACCATATAAATTCTTCTAGCATGATGATGAAGATGACTAATTAACTAAAGTAGTGTACATGAGTACAAACTACCCGTAGTTTGGGCATGAGCCCTGGGGAATGTGACAACTCTCCCCACTTTTATATATATTGTAGGTGTTTGGGAATGTGACCACTCTCCCTCACCTATTTGTTTTGGTTGAGGTTAGGTAGGTGCCTCATCCATATATTATCTTAATGTAGTCATATTAAATCTTGCATACAACTTTATTATTACTTGACTTGGTAGAATTCTTATTTATTTACTTGCCTCATATTCTTGACCCTCTTAGAATAGTGAATATTAATTATTGATACATACTTTTATCCATTATTGATACATACTTTTATCTCCTCTTATTGGGTGATTCCAACCACCCAGAGCATGGTGAGCCAGCCTAAGACTAGGAGAAAGGAGTTCATCCTTCCACCTTGTACTATAAGTTATTTATTTTATTGGGGACATATTGATGCAGTTGAGTTTCCCTATACTTAGATCCTCTTTTTATAAAGCATACACACCCTTTTTGGGAATATTTTAATGTACTCTTTTTTAAATTGAATATAGTCACATTTTAAACTTTCGCTACTATTTTTTGGATTTTGTTTACCATTTTAGTAGAGAGGTGATCTCACTTCTTTACAGAAGGGGGATCTTGGAGGCACTCAAGTATAATATAGGGAACTTCATAGTACTTTCCTAACCATGGAATGAAGCCCAAGGGATCCTATTTATAGTTGAGGTTTCCTACTAGCCAGTAGAAACACTTAGAAGTAAATTCTATCCATTTGGGGTGTTTCAATGAATATATTTTTGAGTTTTACAACACTCCAATTAAAGGTTAGAAACATGTTTCCACACTTTTCTGTATAGTTTTTTCGATCAAGTTTGCATAAAGGTAATTTGGTCGATAGAACTAGTGACAAAACACTTTTGAGTTGTCAGTCGAGTTTATCCTTGGTGAAACTCGGCCGACGGCTTAAGATTGTTTTGTAAGTGCAGGGTGTCGATCGAGTTGTCATCAGGACAAACTAGACCAATGCTGGGATTTATCAAGCTCTACACAACTTGTCAGTCAAGTTGTCTCTAAGACAAACTCGATCGATAAGTTAGCATGTGATGGAGTTTGATAAATGCAATGAAAATGTTTAAACATTTTATTTAAATGGTTCTTATATTTTTCCTAGCTTAATTTTGTATCATACAATCATTACAAGTGATTTACAACATGTCTCTAATGGATATAGAGTCTTTTCCACAATGGCACACTGGCATTGATTTTGACTTGTTTTAATCCAAGTTAGGATGCAAAAGTTTAGGTATTTGGAGTGTGTTTATACCTAATATGAAAATACTCAACTAGAAGCATTAGACATAGATGTGTGGAATGGTAGTCATCATCAAAACAAGTGATTACTCAATTTTGACCTTGAGTCAACAAAGTGGATTTTAGGGTTTGATTCCTTACCCTCATTGGAGTGAATCTCCATCCAACAACCATCAAACTTGTTCAAATTTTACTGGGAAGGAGTTCATATGCATGATTCAAACTGAATGGGAGGCAAAATAGGAGCTGAGATGTGCAAGAGAGGGATCAACCTATGGTGGCTCCCTGTCCTCCTTCTCTTACTAATCCTAGGGTAGGTGATGACTCACTAGTCTTTAAATCATCTTTTCATTCATAGCTTGTTTATCTAAGATGCAATAGACTACATGACAGGCCTGTGATATGAGCATGGATCCTCTCTAAAGCTCTAGGTAAACAAATCACCCAATCAAGCACTGAATTATTACCAACTTTATTCCCTTGATTTGAAAAAAATCTTAAAACTTCCAAAATTTCCTTAGGACACTTGGAATTCCCTAGACATGATGTTTTGATGTTTCCTTTCTTTTAGTCCCTTTTGGTATATGCTACACATATAAGTAAATAAACTTGTTTAGTGTCATTTTCTTGGACATTAAGTTAATCATGTACTATATAAAAATCTCCAAAACATCGTATGACCGTATAATGTATTAAAATTTGGTTATCACATCTCAACAAAATATTATGGACAAAATAATTACAAAACATTGGTGATTATACCATTGAACCATATTTCCTTGGATTATTGACGCAAAGGACTAAAAAGCAAATATGCAACTGAATGTTATTTAATTAGAAGATTATATTTAATACAATTTTTAATTACAACTTCTAAAAAAGGTGGGAAAAACCCAATCCTCACACAATATTACTGCTCGACCATAGCATTCCACTCTAAATGACACAGTCCCATGATGTAGTGAGTGTTTCCCACTTTGCGTGATTTCCATGTCCTCCCATCAGTCCCATGACATCCCATCATTCCCGTGGCATCCCTTGATTCCCCTGATTCCCATGAAAACCCATGATTCATATTAAACCACATGATTCCATGAGATCCCAAAATCACCACAACATCCCCTGGCATCTCCTGATTCATATGTGTAAAATCCTCATTTTTTTCAAAATTAAATTTATTTTTTGTAATTTGATATCCTTCGTGGTCACTATTCTATATAAGGGCCATGACATAAAATTTGATTAATGAAAGGAACTGACTAATTTACTATCAATGCATAGCATCTAAATAAGATAATACCTAACATTTTGTGATCTATTTATTTTTAGATAATTAGTAATTTGATTATAAAATGTTATCTTATTTTCTATAGTAACCTTGTTGGTCACCTTTGTGGAAAATGGACTCTCGTAGAATATTTTATACACAAATTTATTAGAGAGATATAAATTTTAGATTAATTGGACTTGGTTTGTTTAGGAAAAAGATTTTTAAAAGATAATGGCAAGAAGGGATTCTATTTGTATTTTCTTGAATTTTGTTTGAATTGGATATATTAAGGACTTCTGGATGTAGATGATGACTAACTGATTTAATATCAATCATGTGCCACCTCACCTTAAACCTTAGGCATCTTGACAACTATGCTCTTTCACATCAATCACAAATTTCTCACAATCCACTAATCCATTTTGAAAACTAGGTTCATCATCACCTTCCAGAGATTTGTCCACGCCCCCTATAAGAAAACCTCTCTCTCCTCTAACATTTCCCATTACTCAGACTTGGATTGAGGAAGCTTCACCCTATGCATCCAGAAAGCTTTTCCCTATGTGTCATAGGTGCCTCCCTTGATTTTATAAGCATTGCGGAAGCTTCACCTTTTACATCTTCAATTTCACCAACAATCAATTACACTGATTCAACGTCGACAATCTACACCAACTGCTATCACACAACCACCACCAGAGTTCTGCACATCTGCATCATCTCCACCTGATCTTTGATAGTTTAACCATCCCATGATATTTGCAAAGAAGACCATGTTCCCCGCATGGACTATGTCTCACTGAGGAATTACCCAACAAGCTCCTTCCAACATGTGAGAAGCTTATCTGATGTTGATCCTTGAGCATTCTAAGACCCTAGGAAGCTACCATGAAGGATCTTAGGAGACCCTTGAAGTCCACCCAACACCTCAACAACACTTAGTTGAGGTATATCTTAGTAATCCATACCCTCCTCTTGAGTAGGTAATGCTTCGACTAACAATGATGTCAATGGTGTTTTCTGTCGAGTTTTGGATTGAATATTACTACTTTGGCTCCACTACGGATGGTGTGCGTGTTGGTTGGTCTTTTGGGTGGGGGAATTTCCCTTCATTTTCTTCTATTCTTGTTTCCCTCCTTGTCCCCCTTTTTTGTTGGTTTCCAGCAGGTTAGGCTCATCACTTCAATGACACCCTGACCTTGAGTAAGGGGTCGTTGGCTTCATTTCCACAAGATAGACTCGATGCTCCTCTTTCCTTGGCCTAAGATGACTTCTCCCACATGATAACTGTTAGAAATTGTGTGGGAGTTGTTGCTCAGCCATGAAGGCAAGAATCTTGGGGGTGTAGTAATACCTATATACCCCTGACCACATTTATAAGATATGCTTTCAGGGAAGGATAATATGATCTTCACCCTACATGTTTCAAGATGAGCCATGAATCTGATATAATACACTGGTTAATGCACATTTTAATGTTGGATAAATACTACTAAATAATCAATTCATAAGATTAATACAAAATATTAGCCATATGATAAAAAATTAATTAACCTAATGAGACAATCATTTCACCCTATTAATGCACCAACACCTATGTATTCATGTATTTGCATCCGAATTTCATATTAATGTTATGATTCATGTGACTATTATTGATTATCTATATCCCTTGGGTTGAGGTTAATTATCCAAACTAATATCTAAGTTAGTGGTCCTAATTACTTAAAGTGTAACAATGATGGTGATAAAATATTGTGGTGCTATCTTATGTGTAACCCTGATTTGAAGGGAGATATGTGCGGAAAATATATTAGTGATATCAATGGACTAGGACTTGAGATAGTAGTATGAATATAAACTCTTAATCATCGGTGAAGGCCTAAAACTAGGAACCCTTTTATCCTAATGATTATCAAAGAAACATCATAATCGTAATCCTACCCTTGAACTCAAAAGATACATTGATGACCTAACTTTGTACACCTTAATTATTAGAAATACCTAGTGTATACAATGGTAACCCAAGCAAGAAATCAATTGAATGTAAAAATAATGACCTACTGGAAGGATATGTAATTTAATAAAACCCTTTATTTTATAAGAGATAGAGAGATCCATTTGGCTTGGAGAAACATTTTTAGGGTAATGTCTTCCTATAGATATGTGGGTCATACCCTAGAAACCTAGTTCATATTTCATATTTAGACATGTTGTCTAAATTGTTAAAGTTCAAATACTTTCTTTCATGAAATATAGAATTGTTATCCGATATCCTGAGAAGTTATTGTGCTATACTTAATAATATTGCATTTGTTGTTACTTGTTCCTACATGTCATATTTAAAGATATCAAATTGTGATACTTAGAGTGATAAGATTTTTGAAAATTGGTTCTAATGCTAGAGTAAATCCATATTGCACTCATGAATCAAGATTCATATTGAGTTCATAATTAAAGAGTAGAGGGTACATATGCAGATGAAATAGATTACGACTCAGAGATAAGAAGTTAAGAATGTACATATTAAGAATGACATCAAAACATTAATGATATACATTATAGCATTGCTCCTCACTAGGGAGTCTCGTGTCAATTCAAAGGACATTGTATGTGTCATCGTGGATACTTTATGCCAGCAAATGGTGTGTTGCACCATAGAGGAATCTTCAATATAAAAAAGGGAATCTTGTGTCAGTAGAGGGTGTGTTGCATAATAGAGGACACTTCAGTGTAACATAGGAAGACTTACCCTATAATTGTAAGTCTTTATGCATGGATGGGGTTGTGACATCCACATAGACAGAGCAATGTTTTGAAGGATAATTACTTCAGAGAGATGATATCCATCACTATTGAGACTTATATAGGTGATCCTTATAGAGAATTTAGTAGTCTTGATATCATCATCATCATCATCATCATCATCATCAATAACCATCACCATCACCACCACCACCATCATAATCATCATCATCATCATCATCATCATCATCATCATCATCATCTAATCCTCAATCCCAACTATGTTGGGTTTGGCTACAAGAATCCTTCATTTCCATTCAGCTCTGTTATGGAACATATTTTGGTTGAGGTGTAGAGATCTAAAATCACTCTTTATAAGCTCATCCCATGTTAGTTTAGGTCTTCCTCTTCTTCTATTTATTGTGCTTGACTCAATAACATTGCTTTGTACAGGCGCATTAGTCAGTCTATGTTGCACATGTTCGTACCATCCGAGTCGGCCCTCATGTAACTTGTCCTCAATGCTCACCACCCCCACTTTATTCTTGATATACGTTTTTGTAAGGATACATGTCATAGAAATAGTGACAAAGGTTTTACGTCTGGATGTCAACCTACCACCAACCCTACTCCTTTATTGGGGCTTGGGACCGACTATATTTGCACAAAATGTACAAAACATAGGCGGAGTTTTTGTAGTCTTGATATATTTGACCTTATTCTTGAACTCAATTACTTTGGTTATATGAATGCTTTAGTATGCCATATACATAATGCTAGCCCATTTTTTATTTATATATGTGAGTTGATGCTTAAACATATAGTTTTGTGGTTAGTAAATGGGCAGGCAGTACAATTTGGTATCATAGTGGCTTTATAACTATTAGTGATTGGTATCCTTGGATAGATCGCTTATAGATGCTCTTTCTAACATAATGATTCCAACAAAAGGTGTTAGAAAGGCAAGGAGGATGTGGGTGGAGATGAAATCTCCTTCAACACTAGGAATCACCAATCAAGAGGGGAAATCCCAGTGGTCACCCAAATACTCCTTTTGATGTTCTTGCCAAGGCCCTCATTGATGATTTGATTGTCCCACGAGTAAGGAAACATCAGTCGAGAAACTAGGAGATAACTTGGTGGACTTTCTAACAATCAACCAGAGACTCTCTTTGGTAAAGATGAGATGGACGTGGTCATCCATACTGAGGAGTGATTTCTCAATGTCGAGCACTACTTCTGTGATTTGCTATGTGCAGAGCATTCCAAGTTCCACTTTGGGACCCACTTGCTGAAGAGTGCTGCCCACATCTGGTTGGAGAACTTCACCTATGATCGAGGACCTGCTAATGCACTATTAACCTGGGAGGTCTTTTCCATCACCTTCTAAAATTTCTACATCTTAGAGGCAATGGTTGAGAAGAAAGAGGTCAAGTATCAAAGCCTGAAGTAGTTTGATGCTTCTATTAGCCGGTCCATGATGAAGTCCCTAATGATACAAAAGTATAGACTTGAGATGGAAGAGGTGCGTCTAGACATGAAATTCACACATGGTATAAAGACTGACATGGGCTACACTCTAGTGAGATGTGGCATCAGGACAATACATTAGGTACTAGAAGCAACCCCAGAGGTGGAGGATCACCCAAGGCCAAACTGTAAGAAAGGTGGATATTATGGAGGCAACTATCCACACAAAAACCACCGTGGATTACAAAATCATAAGAGAAAGGCACCATGAGAAATTTTAGCTTAGAGCGGTCCAGGAGGATCACTAACACAGAAACGAGCACTAGCAAAAGGAGTTCAGTAACCATTGGCTCCAACATACCTCAAATTCCAGAGGTCACATCATGTGGAGTGTAAATATGAGAGACATGTCTGCTACTTTTGTGGTGAGGAAGACCACACCAAGATCAACTGTGCAAAGATGCAATAGAAGCTCTAAAATAATAACTAGAATCAAGGTCAAAACAACCATAGAGAGAAATGTCTAGTGAGCGTCTTCTCCATGCATGCATACAAGGCATATGAGGATCTGGTCATTGAAGGTATGCCTTTTATCGGCTAATTATCTATTAAAAAAGTGTTCGATTTTGGACAATCACATGATTTCATATCTTTCGCTATATTTTCAGTGCTAGAGCTACCTTTAGAGGACCTTCGTTATGATCTTAAGATCGAGACAACTAGTAAACATGTTAATATACTCGGGAGAATGATCTCTAGGGTTGTGATTGCTCTAGAAGGGAGAATGTTTCCATAGATTTCATGGTCATGTCCATGACCTATTTTGTTATTATCCTTGGTATGAGCTAGAGGGCATGACTGATTTTGATATTATCCATGGCATGAGTTGGCTCCATGAGCACTACGTGCTCCTTGACTACAAGCAAAATATAGCCACCAATCTCATCCTAATGAGGAGCCTTTAGTTATCATCAAAAGGATAAAGCAACACAATGACTTATTCATTTTTAAAAATTAGATGGATAAGTTGAAGAAAGGATGTCAGGCCTACCTTGTGTCTGGTTATAGCTAAAGATGAGAAAGCTCTTGTTAATATTCATGTAAATTAGGAAATTTCTTGGTGCATTTCCTGAGGCCTTGCCTGGCCTACCTCCCAATAAAGATATTGAATTCTCCATTGATTTCCTTCCTGGAGCTTCTCCTACTTCAAAACACTATATAGAATGGTATCTACAAAACTCATTGAGATAAAGAAGTAGATATAGGAGTTCTTTGACCTGGGTTATATTCTACCTAATGGATCCTCCCCAAGTGAACACCTATCCTCTTAATAAAAAAGAAGTATGTTTCTCTTTGTATGTGCACCGACTATAAGGTGTTGAACCAAATGGCAATAAAGTACATGTACTAACAACAAAAAAATGATGACCTATTTAGTTAAGTAAAAACAACAAAGGTGTTCTGAAACATAGATTGGCGTAATGCACACCATTAGCTAAAGATTAAACTTTTAGATATAGAAAAGACAACCTTCCGTACCAAAGATGGATAGTTTGTGTTTCTTTTGATGTCTTTTGGCTGCACGAACACCTGACCACATTTATAAAATTAATGAAACGTATCATTCATCAGTATCTAGACACTTTCATTATTGTCTTCATAAATGATATTCTCATATATTTTGATAACGATAGGTTGCACGAAGAGCACCTTTGAGTCAATCTTGAGACACTCCAACAACATTAGTAATATGGGAAGTTGTATAAATGTAAATTGGGGCTTCAAAAAATTATGTTCGTTGGACAAATAATTTCTAATGGTCATATTTATGTTGATCTAGAATAGGTTGATTCGTTATGAACTAGACTACCCCTACTACTCCAACATACATTTAAAGGATTCCTAATGTTAGTCTGTTACTATATATATTTCATCAATGACTTCTCTAACACTGCAAAGCTTCTGAATGCATTCACATGAAAAGATGCAAAGTTTGTGTAAAGTATGAGAAGAGCTTACAAACCTTAAAGAGGAGATTGAATTCTGCACATGTGCCAGTACTTCCTTCAGGAAATGCTGGATTTGTCATCTTTAGTGACGCTTCAAAGTTAGGTTTGGGATGTGTTTTACAATAGAAAGACATAGTCATAGAGTATGCATATAAAGAACTCAAACCTCATGAGAAAACTTCACCACTCTTGACCAGGAGCTAGAAGCTATTGTGTACACATTGAAAATGTGGAGGTACTATTTGTACAATAGATAATTTGAGATATTTTGTGACCATAAGATTCTCAAGTACATCTGAAACCATTCATAGATCAAGTTGTTGAAAGAATACAACTTCATTAATTCTTATCATCCTACCACGGCCATTGTAGTGGCTGACGCCTTAAGCTAAAATAAGGGAGTAGTCAATGTAGAAACTATAATTGATGATTGGAAGATGATGCAATTGGTATAATGAAGGCCATCACTTGGAGAGGTAGAATTATACATGGCAGATATCACAATTCTACCAGAATGAACTTCTAAAATCTTACAATTTCAACAAGATAGTCCTAGACTTCCTCTATGCTAGGGTGAGTATAGAAGAATGATGCCAATCCATCTAAAGGCAAAAATGGCAAGGTTTTGAGGTAAGATAGGTTTTGGGTACTTAAAACTAAGCAACAATATAAGATTTTGTATGAGGCACACATGACAAAGTACCCTACTCTAGGTTCTATAAAGATGTACTAGGACCTGAAGAGAGACTTACAGTGGGAGGGAATGGAGAGAGATATAGAAGAGTTTGTATCTAAGTGCCTCACTTGTCAACAAGTGAAATATGAGATTATACACCTATGGTTTGCTGAAATTGTTGTACATTCCTGAATGGAAATGGTATAAGATAACCATGGATTTTGTCACGGGTCTATAAAAGGCCTGGAAGGGGAATGATGTAGTGTGGGTAGTTGTGATTTGATTGACCAAGAGTGTTCTTGCCTTTCAAGAATATTGACATAAGTTTAGATATGGCTAATATTTATATCCAGGATATTGTACATCTTCTTGGAGTCCCTACTTCCATTATTTTTTTATCTAGATTCAAAGTTTACTTAAAATATGTGGAAGATGGTCCAGAAACATTTGTGTCAAGCTTCACTTTAGTACTTTATATCACACTCAGACTGATGGTTAGTCTAAGAGGAATATTCACACCCTTGAGGACGTGGTTATAGATTTCATTCTGGACTGGGCGGTTCATGGGTGAAGTATTGAAAATAGTTTACATGCAAGTATAGACATGCCACCATATGAGGCCCTCTATGGAAGGCCATGCAAGTCATCTCTACTCTAGCATGAGCTAGGTGAGAGATCTTAATAAGGAGTGAAGAGCTACAACTTTATACAGATCATGTAGAACTCATCAGGAAGAGAATGAAGGTAACACATGATAGACACAAGAACTATGCAGATGCATACATATCTGACAGAGAGTTCCTTGGATCATGTATTCCTAATAGTCAAGCCTATAAAGTCTATTTCCATATCTAAAGTGAGGAAAACTCAACCCTAGACATGTTGGCCCTTTTTATATTCTTTATAGAGTAGGCAAGAGTGCCTACATATTGGCTTTGACACCTTCCTGTGAGCTAATCCATAATGTCTTCCATGCACCCCTTCTGAAAAAGTATGTCTAGTCTCATGAACCTATTAAGATAAGAGAATATCTATCATATGAAGAGATTCCATTGACAAATATTGATACACATACAAAACAATTCAAAACAATAGACATCACTCCAGTCAAGGTCTTCTAGAGGAATCACAACATAGAAGAAGGTATTTGGGAAATTAGAGATGAAATGTTTTAGAAGTAACCATAGATCTTTAATCTTGAAATATCAAGAGACATTTTTCTAAAGGGGGAGAGGATTTCACATCCTCCTTTTCAAGTAAATTTCACAAATAAAATTTCCCTTTTTATAATTCCATATCCCTCATGGTCACTTTCTACAATAAGTGCAATTATTTCAAATTTTGATTAATAAAAAGCAATTGGAATTATATTGTAAAGAGATAACATGTAAGTAAGGTAAAATATATTATTTCAAGATCTAAATATGTTTAGATAATTAGTTATTTGTTAGTAAAGCTTTATCTTATATTTTTTATAGTAACCTTGCCACCATCCGTGTATAAAATAGAACTATCAAACGTGTTATACAAATAAAATAAATAAATTGTTAAAAACTTGGGATTAATTGGAGTTTTTTTGTTTAGACAAAAGATTTTCACAAGGTAATGGTAAGAAAAAGATTTTGTTCCCATTTTTTCAATTTTATTCAAATTAGATTTAATAAGGACAGTTGGATGGGTATTCTGATGAAGTGGTTTAATCTCAACCATCCTCCACGTCTCCTTCAACCTCCCAATTCTCAGAAACAATCATATTTCCAATCAATCACAAATTTCTTGCAATATGCTAATCCATTTTGGAAACCAATTTTGCCATCGCTTATTAAGGATTTCCCTATGTATTTTAAGCCCTTTCTCAAACCCTAGTTCTTCCCCTATAAGAAACTCCTCTCTCTCCTTTAACCTCCCCTAGTACTCTGACTTACATACTGCTTGCGAGTTCCTCCCTTGGTCTTCTAAGCATAGGAGAAACTTCACCTATGCGTCTTCTATTTTACCAACCATCAATTATGCCTCTTCCACCTCGACAACCTCCACCCTACACCAACTACTATCACAGAGCCAACACAAAAGTTCTCCTCCTCTGCACCATATCCTTCTAGTTCTTGGTGTCTACACCATCCCCTGGTCATCACGAACTAGACCACATTCTCCAATTGGACCACATTTCACCAGAGTAGTACCCTGACAAACTCCTTCCCAGTTTGTGAAGATCTTTGCTGACATGGATCCATGATCATTCCTAGATCATGAGAAGCTACAAAAAGGTTTATATGAGGATGATGAAGCACTCCTGACCCCTCAATGGTAATCACTTGAGGTATACCTCAGGCATCTATATCCTCCTCTCAGTTCTTTAATGATTTGACGAATAATGATGTTGACACTGTCTTCCATCTGGTTTTAGAACACGTCCTCCTAATCTACCTCCTTTAATGGCCGACATGTGTGTTGGTTGGTATTTAGGGGGAGGCAAGTCAAGCCCTTGATGGCTCTTGATTTTCTGTTCGTTTCTGACAAGTCGAGCTCATTGCTCTAACCACACCCTGACCCTAAGTAAGGGGTCATTGGCTTTGTTGCCACAAGACAAAGATGATGCCCCTCTCTCCTTGGCCTGAATTGACCTCTCATGTAGGATTTCTAGTACAGATTGCAACAACTACTTCTCATCCATGAATTCAAGAATGTGGGGTGTAGTTTTACATGTATACCCCTTGTCGCATTTTTGAGCTCTACTTCCACACAAGGTAATATAATATTTTTTCTTTCTATTTTAAAGTTGAGGCATAAATCACAGACAATTTTTTGGAGCTTTATTTATTCCTCTATCTCTATTTCTGTTGATCAATGCATGTTTTAATATTGGATAATTCCTAGTAAATAATACACACATTAAAAAAGTATGAAATTTTAGCTATATACACAGAGAAACATAATGAACATTATGGAATCCTTATTTCACCTTAATAATGAACCAAAACCTAATCATTCATGTATTTTTCATCTTGATTATGTATTAGTTCTATGGTTCATGGGATTACTACTGACTAGATATATCCCTTGGGTTGAGGGTTAATGATTTGAACTAATAACTATGCCAGTGGTCCTAATCACCTGAAGTGTAACAATGATAATGATATAATACTTTGATGATATATTATGTGTAACACTACTTTGAAGGTAGATATGTTCTAAAGACATATTACTGATATCAATGGACTAAGACCTGACATAATAGTATGCATACAAACCATTAATCACTAGTGAAGGGCTGCAAATAAGAAACATATTATCCTTATGACTATCAAAGCAACATAATAACTATAATCCTACCCTTGAAAAAAAAGGATACATTGATGATCTAACTTTTTAAACCTTAGCAATAGAAATACCTAAGTGTATATAATGATAACCTAAGAAAGAAATCATTTGATTCTAAAGATAATGATTTAAAGCAAGGATATCTGATCGGATAAAACCCTTGTGTCTTTTAGGAAAGAGATACATCCAGTTTGTTGGGACCAATATTGTTAGGGTTTTTGGCTTCCTATAGGTAAGTGTGTCATGCTTTGGAAATCTAGTCCATATTTCGTATTTACACATGTTAAAATTCTTGAAGTTTAGAATATTTGTTTCATGAAACAAAGAATTGTAATAAAAAAATCCAGAGTTGTAACTATGTCACCCTTTTGAACGTGTTGCATTTGTTGTTACCTATACTTACATATAATGTTAACAAATATACATTTGTGATATTTAAAAGAATAAGATTTTAGAATATTCATTCTAATGGTAGAGTAGATATATATTGAACTTGTGAACTCAGATTTTGTTTTACTTTAGAATTAAAGTGCAATGATTCAGATTCAAGGATAATAGATTTAGATTTAGATATTAGAAACTAAGAACATAGATAGTATAATTCAACATGAATATTAACTATATACATTGTTGGGTAAGTCCACATCAAAGAGTCATGAGATGATTCATAGGACACCACGAGCGTCACAAAGGGCATTTTGTGCGAATAGAGGGTGTGTTTCACCATAGAGGACACTTCTATGTCAGAAAAGGGCACGCTGTGCCAAAAAAGGGTGTATTTCACTATAGAGGACACTTTGGGTTCATAGAGGAGGATTTATCATATAACGGTGGTCACAACTATAAGATAAATATTTAAAATATGATCTTTTCTTTATGCTCTAGTTAGTTATGAACTTATTCCTTGTCGTAATAGATTTCCTCTGTCACCCAAACCCTAGAATTCCTTTCTTTTTGCATGGATAGGGACACAATGTCTACAAAGACTTAGCAACAATTGAAGGATAATAGAAGAGTTGCATATACAAAGACAATGTATCCATCATTGGAGGGACTTAAAGTGATCCTTATAGATTAAGAGTTTTCCTTTCGTTGCTTTTTTACAAATATCGTGATTGCTAAATTTGTAGTTTTGATACGTGAGTCTAACCATGAAATCATTTACTTTGATTATTTGAATGCTTCAGGATACTAGATATATAATGTTTTCCCATATTTTATTTATATATGTGAGTTGATTCTTTCTTATATAGTTTTGTGGTTAGTAAACAGGTAGATGTTACAATATGATTCACATGACTTCCCCTGATTCCAATGATTCCTATGATATCCCGTGATTCTTATGATTCCTATTCTATCCCTTAATTCCCAGGTTTTATGTGATTTGGGTGATTCCCATGAGTCCACAATTTCAAATTATATGTTGTAAAACTTTGTTTCATTTTGGATTTAACTATATTCTTTTATCAACATTTTGAATGGCATACTTAATATGAATATAGTAACACCTTTTGGATTCCTTTCTTTATAATTCTCGATTTGCACATAGATACCAAGATTTTTAATGCTTGTAATTCATTATAGGCATATGGCACACAATAATGACAAAGACACTGAGGAGTTTTTCAATAACATGTGGGGATTATTTCTAGATACCTCTTAAACTGTCACTAAAGAAATTGAAGTGGCCATTATATAGAGTACTGAAGAGGATGCTGATATGACTTTTCCTCAAAGGATATTGATTGGTGTCTGTAGTGGGCATAGAAAGGTAATAGAATGCTTCACCATAAATCTAGGTAGATCATATGCCATGTTTAGATGGAAACACTCCACTATACATTGGAAAAATGTCCTCATTGTGTTGTATTAGATTTGTCTCCCTAATAGAACAAGTATTTAGTTTCTTATAATGTGTCACACACGAACCTACTAACCAGAAGAACCTACAATCCAACATTTCAACAATGTTCTAGATGTAATAATCAATTTGATATTTGATTATATATTCTTGCCAAATGCCTCAATTCCATTATACAAAGTCATTATGGAGTACACGCAATTCTATCCATAGTTCAATGTAACTTGTCCAATTTTCAAATGTTATGTAGCATTGTCATTCAAATCTCAACCTTCTGAATTGCATATGATATCATAAGTGCCACTTATGATACACATATACTTATAACAGACCTAGAGGAGATAAGAATATGTATCAAAATGAAAAGGGATTCTTGTAACTAAATGTTCTGGTGGTAATGGAACCCAACGTGGAGTTCATTACGATTGATTGTGAGGAATATGTTTTTGACATGTGTATGTTGTGCGATTCAACCATTTTGGTAAATTTGATTGTTCCAAACTGATTTTATTTCTTCTAGTTGATGATGTATATATAAATATGAAAATTTTCTTACACCATTCCTGACGTGACCTAAATCTTGTTACCAAGGTTGGGGCCCATCAAGGAGGGATTAGTCTAGCTATTAACTTTTAGTTACTAATTGAAAATTAGTCCTACTTTTTTCCCTCTTTCTTAAACATATATAGACACCATTTAACATGTTGATAGCATCTCAATTCAACACAACATAAAAGGATACAACAGAGCTTGACCATTACATGTTAGAAAGAGTTCTCATTAATATAAACCAAGTACAACTCATTACAAACTACTCTCTTTTCTCACTCACTCATTCTAGGATCCAGATGAAAAATAATAGATCGACTAACTAGTATAAGTACTTCTTCATAAGGCCTCTACTTTACTTAATAAAAGCTAGCTTTTATTGCTTCTGATAGAGATGGTCCTTTACCTGAAAAAAATGTCTTAGTAGGTTGATGAGCTACTAGCTCAGTAAAAAAAAACTTAACAAGTAATCATGAATAAGTAGTCCAGTGATATTGGCAGTTTAGTAATTTAAGCAGTTAAGCAAGGTAATCAAAATCTTGAGACATTAATCCAAAGTAAAAAGAATGTGTAATCAGAGTAACAAGAATGGGTTTATTAGTCCAATTATTATATGCCACTAGACCCACATGAGGTTTACTACAACATGTGAAATCATTACGACAAGCTACAATCTCATTGTACAAGATTAATAAGGTTTCCCAAGTTTGTAAGCCTTTAATCAAAATACCACATCTACAGTGGGCATCTCCATGTCTGGCTCTCTATTGCTAATGAGAGAAGTTGTATATCTGGACTCCTCTAGAATTGGGTACTCAGGTGGAGAGACAAAGCACTCTGGGTTATTGTGCATTAGTGGTCCTACCGAAGATGACCACTAATTAACCGCCACAATCATGCATATGTGGTCCTTTTGAAGATTAGCATTGACCAGTAACACATGTACCACCGACATACCTGGTTGGTGTTGGATACCATAAAGCCATAAGTATTCTTCTCTCACTATCCTAGACCCCCACACACTACCGATACATTTTGGATTACCTCAATCTAGACTACCTCTAGTCAGGAAGTGAGAAACCCCGTTGCGGACAAAACGTTATTAACAATGCGGAAGCAATTAATTAGCAACGGAATTTCTAAAAATCACTAGAAATTAAAAATTTTTGTAACGAGATCCACAAACAATAAAACTCTTTCATAAAGAAACAAGGTAGATATTTACAAGCTGATTCATCAGTACATCTCTGTATTATCTCATCTCGAGAGTCATAACATTGACTGTTCTGTTAAACTGTACAAGGCAGTATAGAAAAATCTCGACTCTACATTAAACCATCTACTGACTCCTAGGACCTGAGAGTACAAAGACGACACATAGGACTTTCTATATACAAGACCTAACAGACAGTGACTCTACCTGTGGATCACTGTTGTCCTTGATGTTGTTGCTGTTGTTGTTGCTGCTCACCTACTGAAGGGTTTCTTCTTCCTCGGCGTCTACCTAAAAAGTTGAATCCTACGGGGGTGAGACAATTGACAATTGTCCCAGCGAGAGATATAACTCTCCGCCAGAAGCATTGTTATTGTAGATAATGGAATAACACTGAGCAATAGAATTATAATTATTCAACAGTAGGCAATTCATTGAATAAGCTAAGTAGAGCAGTATTCTCTAAGCAATCATTTCAATTATAACGTGATTGAATGGCAAGTCATTTAATTAATAAGGAATATGAAGAACATGTATATTATTTATTCAATTAGGGCATTGTAAACAATGTACCATCAATCATTGTTTCTCGTAGTTCAACCTAAGAAATTATGCTACACGGCTAATTACATTTTATAAACATACTTATTCCCTGAGGAGATGAGGTATACCTCTCATACTCTAACCGACCATTACGAAATCACAATCGGTACCATACATAGGTCATCAGAAGAGCCGGATTCCTATGACCTCATCCTCCTCAGTCAGTGTGAAGAAGAAACATGCAGGACATCTCGTGTCTCTGCTATAATAGCATTCCAGGGTATCCTAGCAACTTTTCTATTAGAGTTACAATGGCATGATGTACTCTCTTCGCAATCGAGGGATTTATTGTCTATCTCACATCGATTCGGCATTAACAACATCATCGAGAGATTAGTGATACATCATCCCAGCATATTCATATAATGAAGGATTGAGAGATTAAATGTTTATCTCACATCAATTCCTCCATTAGCACGTAAGGATGTTCGCGTCCATAACCCCCTCATACTCAAAAGTATGCTCTCCAGGAGTTCCCTTAGGAAAACCTGTTTCACCATCATCTAGCTTCTGACGATGATGGATCTATGGTCAGGGCTCTACATGATTTCATTATACTTGGTTATTTAAGTACATTATGGCATTCTTTTAGCATCAGGCATGTTTTCAAACATAAATCATTATATCAATTGCCATAAAGAAAGAGTACTATTTTATCAAGTTCATTTCACAGTTGTGTTAACATTGGGATTTCAATCCCTAATCATCTCATCATTGTGTTTCAAGAATAGGGGTGTTCAAACCCTTAAATCATCAAAATACTAGTTACCAAGTAACATATTGCCATATAACCTGTCAATCTCATTTGTTACCTTTCATTAGGCAACATATCATATCATTACTTTCAAAGCTTACAAAATACTTTCAATGAATATGGCATCATACCTCTTACCCGACTATGCTAACTATTTCATAAAAACCTGCATGATTAATACAAATGATAACAGACACATTATTTCTATATCATCACAATGCAAAACAAAGATAACTTTACTATTTAAGGGTTTCCCTTTTCAATTCAATTAGGGTTAACCAACTCATTTAGCTCAATTAGGAATAGTGATTCCTCATTTCATTTTCTAAATCATAGAGCTTCATGCTATAAAGCATAACCCAGGATTTAGGGTTTACTATTCGTATTGAATCACTCATGATTAGGGTTATCATTAACATCCCACCATTAGGGTTTACTGTTCACCCTAAGTAGGAGTGATTTACAAAGTACCTTTAATTAAAGTTTACCATGTCATCATTATGAATTAAGATCACATCACCATCATGCATTAGGGATACTTCCATTATTACCCTCAATTTGGGGTTAAAATTCATTAACCATCATAATTAGGGTTTTCATGATCTCACTAACATGGATCATACCCTAATTAGGCATTCATTCATATTGGAAGTCCATTACTTGATTATTATTCATATAAGAAACCTTTTCTCTCTCATCCCCTATTGGATGATATTAGCTTCAGCCTTAATTAGGTTAAGTCAACTCAATCATGAAAGAGAATTGACATCATGAGTTAAGTCATTAACATTGTAATCATTAAGGCTTAATTACTTCATGAGTTTCAATCACACAAACCCATTAAGGTACAAGTACCATGATCACCTTTGATTACATCATGTATTAATTAACTAATCACTTTGTCCTTTAACCTCTTTAAGTATCCAAGGGGTTTAGGTTAATCAACCATCAAACGATCTTAGCCATTAAGGCCACAAACGATCTTGACTAACTCATACCTCAACCGGTCTTGCATACTTATCCTCCAAACGGTCTAAGACCGTTTGGACCTTCATGCGGTCTTGGTCTACCCTTGAGACCGTTTGGTAAAGTGGACTTCCAAGACCATTTGCTAAAGTAGGAGGTGAAGACCGTTTGCCCAAGTTTGACTTTTGAAACCGCATGGACACAATCGGTTTTGAAACTGCATGCACTCAACCGATTAGGAAACCGCATGACCCTAAACGGTTTGGGATCATTTGGTCCCAAACGATATTGAGACCGTTTGGTCCCAAACAGTCTTGAGACCGTTTGGACTCAAATGGTCTTGAGACCATTTGGTCCAAACCACCTCAAAACCGCATGGACCAAGTATGGTCCCAACAAGTCAAATTGAATTAGGTTTCCATTATTGGTTCCTTCAACAGTTGTATGTATGTATTCAGTCTTCAATTGGACCTATCACTATCATTCAATTGGGTTAATTAGGTCAACCTTCAACTGATTTGACTCTCAATTGACCCTCAATTGATTATCAATTAGAGCTTGAATCAATTGGATTAGGGTTTGGAATCGATGACCCTTCAACATAAATCAATGTGAGTGTAATTGATTTGAACCCATTGAACCATCCTCCAATTTGGTCATGATCTGACCCCAAACGGTCTTGGGATCGTTTGGATGACCTCCAAATGGTCTTGAGACCGTTTGCCTGAGTCAACACCAAAAACCAAGTCAACCAAATAGGGTTTGGTCCATTGGATTGATCATCATATCAAAAATTGATTGTATATCAACTTAGGATCATTGGATATTCAATTACTCAACCCTTCTTAACCCTAGGTTACCAAATGGTCTTGGGTGATCACCAAATGGTATTGATACCGTTTGGGTGATCCCCAAATGGTTTTGAAACCGTTTGGGTCACTCAACCCAATTTTCAACCTTATTCAATTATCAAATAAGCAATTAACCCGATTAGGGTTTTGATGATTGTTGGACCTTTAATTAGTGAACCACTTGGAGTTAATTGATAATTATTGATAGGTTATTAGTCTACATTATTCTCAACAGACCTCCAAATGATCAACAATTGGTCAACGCCGCCAAACGGTCTTGGACCGTTTGCTCCTATGCAGTTTGGATGAAACCGTTTGCAATCAAACGGTTTGAAACTATTTGCTCCCAAACGGTTTGGGAAACCGTTTGAGCAAGGATTGGAGACCATTTAGTAAAGTAACTTTTTGGATAATCATCAAAGTTAACGTCATTTTCGTCCACCTCTGTTTAACTAAAAACAGGTGTTGTTCTTCATGGAAAATCATAGCAAGAACACACAAGAGTATCTAAGGAAGAAGAAT
This sequence comes from Alisma plantago-aquatica, assembly GCA_963693085.1. Taxonomy (NCBI): domain Eukaryota; kingdom Viridiplantae; phylum Streptophyta; class Magnoliopsida; order Alismatales; family Alismataceae; genus Alisma; species Alisma plantago-aquatica. The sequence continues at coordinate 1,195,826,068 of OY856409.1, forward strand.
AGCCAACAATTCTTATGGAAAAGAGTGCAATACTAATGCTTAAGGTTTAGAGTTATAAAACCCGCCTCTAGGACTGATACATAGCTCCAAGATTCACGGATTTAATGGTGGATTGAGCTCCAGCAGTTGTCCAAGGTTCATTCTTCAATCTTTGGATGAACAAGATGGCTAGAAAAGGAAATCGTGTGAAGAAAACCATGAATCTAACCTTGTTTTATGGTTTCCACCATGAATTCGAGGTAGATGATGATCAAAACTTACCAAGCTAGTTTGGTCATCCTTCATCTGGTCCAGAGCTCTCACTTGGTCGGCCAAAGCAAAGTGATGAGAAGAGGAAACTAAGGAAACGGTTGTTATGTGTTTTGGGAAAGATATACATAAGAGATATGTATATGGGTTTTTAGAGAAATGTAAAAAGATAGTTATCTTCCTTTAATTCCAAAAACCTCCTCCGTTACTTGGATATGTGGCCACCTTCTAAAACCTTGCAAAACTTCTCCATTATCCAAGGTTTAAAGGAAAGGAAACTAAACACCTTAAAAAGATGTATATTAATATCCACTCTTTTTATTGGATATTTCTTTATATATTATTAATGTGAATGGCTTCCACTCAAACAAGATATTTTTGGCACCCAAGCATGGCACAAGCTTTTCCAAAATATTTCAAACACATCCTCCAACTTTTGGTTGAAGGGCTCCATAATTAATTCATTTCTTTTTGCATTAAGTTATATTAAAGAGTCATTTGTGCTTAAAATCTTGATTATTTCAATATCAAGATTATCTCTCTTCCATGATCATTCAAATGAGGCGCCCCTCTCATTTTATTTGCTCTAATTTATGCCAAGAAACATGAGAGACCCTCTAGAGGTGATATTTTACATGTTGAACCCTAAGTTTTGGGTAAATTGCATATTACACCAAAACTAGGTTTTAATGCACAAGGATTGTTCTACAAGCTATATCTTGGTACTCAAGCCTGTAGAATCCATACCACTACATCATATTCATTCTATTATGTCTCAACATCAGAGGAACATCTTAACATGTCCAATTGCAAGTTAACCCCTCTACTTGGGTAATTTGCACTTTAGTCCATTATTAATAAAACAATGTTTCAACATTATTCAAAAAGGATTGAAATTGAAATATAAGTTCTTCAAAAGCCTTAATTACTTTTTAAGAAATACAAGAAAACATCTAATCACTTTATTAGGCAAAACACCTAGGGTTAGTACATAACCCAGGTTAGGGATGTTACAGGAAGCATGTTTCCTCCTTACAATAGAGGCCTTAGGTGTAGGATTTTACAGTGTCCAAGGCATCTATCGTCTAACAATACTTAATTTAATCTGATAAAACCATTACTATTTCTAATTATCACCCTATTTTTTACAATTTAATATTTATTATTAAACAAAATTACCATCTGACTAATTTGTAATTCTCATAAATCATAATTCGATCCTTTAGATCTGGGATATGGAAAACTCAGCCTCCCCGATGCCTCAAAATCCACAATTTCATCACATGTCATGCTTATCAACTCATACAACAAACTTTTAATCATAAATCACATCACCGAATATATTTTGATAAGCATTTTTACTATAGGAAATCACTACATAAACTTATTAAATTCATCATAGCTATATCGGAGTAAGATTTAATACTAAAAATCATTATTTTGAATTTGTATGTTGTAAATTAGGGTTAGAGGGTGTTTTTCCACTCAGAAAACACGTTCTAGATTAGTAATCTTCATATTTGTATCCACTAAGCTCATATTCCAGCTTGCATAGGCGTGACACGAGATTCAGACCTTAAGATCACAACCTAAACCACTCTCTAGGTACCAAATAGACTTACAAAAAGTCAACTAAAGGTAGAAGATGAAGAAAGAAGGAGGCATAGAACCTCCAATGAGTCCAGTAGAAGATATTCACTAAGCAATGTGGCATAAGATGAGGGATCTACTGTCAAGAACTGCTTACCACAAATGATATGAGCCTAGATCGACGGTCTCCAATTATTCTTCAAGATCTTCCCAAAGATCATCGTAGAAATGACCTCTTGATTGACCCACCGAAGAGTTTAGTGCGATGTTTCCATGGACTATTGAAATACAAATCCAACAACACAATTTTCATTGAAATTGGATATACACAACAACAATTACAGTCATTTTACAATTGGCTATCTCGGGCAGCTGTACAACTAATTTTCATTAGACTATGTGGTTGTGGGTCCCCACCCATCGATTTGTGTAGCTTCAACCCGCTTGATCGTAGGGCTCTTCCAGATGGGCCCGCTTCGTTGGGACGACAAAAAAGTTGACCAAAGTAAGCTCTACATGTTCATTAAAAGAGGAATAACTCTCTCATTTAACTCCGGTTCAGGTCTTTCTTTTTTGCATTAGATTCATAATTAAATTCTCTACAAGTCCTATAATATTATTTTGTCCTTAAATAATTATTTCTTTATTTATTATATCCTCAATATAATTAATTCTCTTTCCACATACATGTGTGAGCTATCTCTATATCCAGTAATGTACAGATCTCATAGTATGCTTATTTCATGAATTTATCCAAAAAAGACTTAAGATAACTAAGGCTATGATAAGAAAACAAGGTAATTATATCACAGACAAAATCATAATTAACAATAAGATTATCTTTAACCCTCGTAAAACAAAAAGTGGATTGTAACAATTCTCCCCCTCTAATGAAAATTTTGTCTCAAAATTCCTAGAAGAGGAAAGGATACTTGTTACACATCTATGACTCTATTTCCCAAGTAGCTTCTTCTACACCATGATTCCTCCAAAGGACCTTTACTAGGGTTGTCTCCCTCTTCCTAAATTTTAAATTTTGCAATCTAAAATTTGGATAGGTCCTTCAAAATGGTAGATATCCTCTCATAAATGTACATGATATGGATCTATGATCTTCTCGTGTGTGGATGGCACTTATTCAACATATATCCATGAAATACATCATGCCAAATTGGCTAGATCTAAAGGAAACTCAAGCTTATATTCCACTTGGCTAATTCTCTGAATGATTAGACATGGACCAATATATCTATGAGATAGTTTTTTTTTTCTTCCCAAACTGCAAAACACCTTTTGATTGTGAAACCTTCAAGTAAACCTCATCCCCAACCTCAAACTTAAGCGGTCTATGCCTTTTCTCTGCATAACTTTTCTGTCTGTCCTGTGCAACATTGAACTGTTGTCTGATCACATATATCTTTTGTGTTGTTTCCTTCACTAACTTGGGACCTAGAATATGCCTCTCTATAACTTCATACCAAAAAATGGGAGATCTACACTCTCTCCCATAAAAAAGTTCATAAGGGGCTATGCCTAATCTAGAATGACAATTGTTATTATATGCAAAATCCATAAGACTAAGGTGTTCATCCCAACTGCTACTAATCTGCAAAACACATGATCTTAGCATGTCCTCTAGGATTTGAATGGTCCTTTTTGACTGGACATCTGTCTGAGGGTGAAGTGTTTCTCGAAGCTTCAACATTGTTCCCAAAAAATGATGTTATCAAAACTGACACCCTATGCAGTCTGACTATCTCATCTATATAGACTTTGACTAACTTTTGATTTTCCCATGTTCTCTTAATGGGTAGAAAGTAAGAAGACTTAGTCTATCTACTATTACAGATACAGAGTCAAGCATGTGGTATCCTAGGTAATCCTACCACAAAAATCCATAGTAATATGCTCCCACTTCCATTTAGGAATTGGAAGTGATTGTAGAGTAATTGCTGACTTCTGATATTCAACTTTGACTTGCTGGCATACATCACACTTAACTAAATCTCAGCCACATCTTTCTTCATGCCTCACCACCAAATAAATTCTTTAAGGTATGCATACATCTTTGTGTTGACTGGATGCATTATGTATATTGAAGAGTGAGATTCCTCAAGAATCTACTTCTATAATCCACTCTCATCAAGCACATATAGTTATCCTACTAAAACAACAACACATCATCTAAATATATGAAATATATTCTCTTTCCTTCTATCATATCATGCATGAGCTATTGCAATTCCCTATTACCTAGTTGAAGCTCCTTAATCTGATCATAGAATGTAGGCCTGACATGCATATGTGCAATCAGCCCACCTTGTTGAGACACATTCAAATCTAAATTCATCTCTGTCATCTTGACCAGTATGTCTCTTGTTAAACATGCCATAGGAAACATTTCTACAAATAATGTTGACTTTCTACTTAGAGCATCTGCTACTACATTGGCCTTGATAGGGTGGTAGTCAATGGTGACATCATAATCCTTTGCAAGCTATAACCACTTGCACTATCTCATCTTGAGATCCTTTTGTGTGAAAATATACTTTATACCCTTATGGTTAGTAAATATCTAACATGGTTCACCATAGAGATAATGTCACTATGTCTTTCAAGCATGTACTATTGTCACAAGCTCAAGATCATGTATTGGATAATTTTATTCATTCTTTCTGTGTTGTCCAAAAGCATAGGACACCACTTTGCTTTCATGCATCAGAATACATCCTAAACCTCTCCTAGATGCATCAAAGGAAACTACATATCGTTTATCCGCCTCAGGTAAAATCAAAATTGGTGTTGTAGTTAAATTCTTCCTTAAGATTTGAAAACTTTTCTCACCAGTTTCAGACCAAATAAAAGGCACATCCTTCCTTGTTAAGCATGTAAGAGGTGATGCTAATATACTAAAGTTCCTTATAAACCTCCAATTATATCCAGCTAACCCTACAAAACTTCTGATCTCAACAGGGGTTGTAGGTTGTTCCCACTAAAGAACAAATTCCACCTTCTTAGGGTCGACACTTACTCCTTCACTTGATATGACATGTCTAACAAAAGACATTTCCACCAACCAGAACTCACATTTACTAAATTTCACATAAAGATGATGTTACGTCAACAACTACATGGATACCTCATATGTTTCTCATGTTTTTCTATATCTCTACAATATATTCATATGTCATCTATGAACACTACTATAAATTGATTTAGGTAGGGTTTGAAAATTCTTTTTATCATATCCATAAAAGTTGTTGCAAAAATTGTTAGTCCAAAAGGCATGACTACAAACTCATAATGCCCATACCTTGTTCTAAATCCTAAGTTAGGTACATCAGATGCCTTTATCCAAAGTTGATGGTAACCTGACCTGAGATCTATCTTGGAAAAGATTGTTTTTTCACATAGATGATCAAACAAGTCATCAATACTATGCAGAGGATATTTGTTCTAAGTAGTTATCAAAAGATTGTTTCTTCTTGTAGATGATCAAACAGGTCATCAATCCTAGTCAGGAAAGACATTTTAGAACTCACATACAACTGGAACATCATCAACATTGGCTATTCTTTTCTTCTATCCTAACATCTACCACATGTGCTATAAAGGCCTCACAACCCTTTTTCATCATCTTATCAACTACAAGAACTAGTAGTATACATGAGGGTAAGAGTTTTTCTTTCTATTAAAGAATCATGAAAAGCCACCTCACTGAAAGATAGCTTCTTTATTCCAACAATCCATTTGGACATGATATGTATCAAGATAGTCCATACACAAAATAACTTGAAAGGAACTAAAATTCAAGGGTATGAGAAAAAATGATATTATATATCCACCAAAACTTAACAGACATCCATGACAACCTTCTTTCAACATTGTTGGTTCAGCTAATGATACTCTTATTAACAATCAACAAGATAAGTATTGAGTTAACAAATTCAATCTACTAGATGTGATTCTTGAATAAAAGAATGTGTTGCATCGAGATCTATCAGAACTGTAAGTGAAATGTTATTAAAGAGAAGCATCTTACATGTCACTACTCTAGGAGAGACCAAACCTTCAGATGGTGTCATTGAGAAGAAGCGTCCTATAGCTCTACCTATGCCATGTTGTCCTCTCTGGCCAGTAATGGTACTAGGTACTCCCCTTCTAGATCATGAATCTACTAAATAACTTTACCCTCTAATTGGAGCTTATATCTATTGAGTTAAAAACTATAATTAGGAACCTTGTTCTAAAGTATACTGAAGCTTTGGGTAATTCCTTTTTATATGTCCCATTTATCCATAGTGATAACACGTTTGAGTGGTGGATCTCCAACACTAACCACAATGTACCCTACCACAGTTGTCACATGCAGATGTATCCTATTTTTGTAGACCTTTCACTAACACTAATGATTCTAAAAACCTAGATGGAGATGCCCATCTAGGTGGTGCATTCCATCTACTAGAACTGGACCGTCCTACACTATGTGAAGAACTAGATCCTTGTGTTAAGAAATCGCCAAGACCTAATCCAATATTTGAAAAGAAACCTCCACATCCTTAGTATCCACCACTTCTCTATCCTCCTCTATCAAAATCTATAGATCTTTTGTTGCTCCCAGAGTGCCTGACATTAACATATTCTTCAATACATCTTGTTGCTTCAACAAACTCTCCAAAATTTTCCCTAGTTCTTCTCCTGATAGTTGATATAGTATGCCTAGTCTTAGATCTTAAACCTCCTTGTAATCTCCTACATTTCTCTAAATCATCCAGAAAGTAAAGGACAAAAGTTAGCCAACCTTATGAAATATTCTTTGTATTCGCCAATTGACATGTTGTCTTGTCAATATTCTCCAACTGTCTAATATTGTCACTTAACAAGGTAGGAGGAAATGCTTAAGATGAAAATCATATGCAAAGTCCCTCTATGTCATCATTGTATTCCTCCTCTTCTCATCCACTCTACGCTACCACAACTCAACATCTCCTTTGAGTAAATAGACAACATAAATTATCTATTTATCCTATGGTAACTCCACCAGGCAAAAAACCTTTTCCAGTTGTTGGAGACACACATCTATCACAACTGGGTTTGTTGTTCCAAATAGTTTAGTCCCAACAAGCCTCTTCACCATCTCATAAGATTTCATCAGATCCTTGCTAGATGATGAAGCACTCATATCCATGTTATATTTATATTTTATTTCCATGAAGATATGGTACATTCTTGTGACGTCATCCCTATCTTCTCATCCTTCAGACATTTCTTGAGGGTCAGGGACATAGTGGCTCTCATCTTGATCCTCACCAAGACCACATCCTCTTCTTTCCATATGCATAATCCATAACAGAACACAACTATTAGAAATATTACAGTTCAAAGAGGAAATAATCCTAATCCTATTGGTCTCTTATCGCCCATGTCCCAAATCTAAACTCAATTTAGATTCAAACTAATTCTGATACTAAAAAGTTGAGACGACCCGAACCCTTACCAAGGTTAGGGATCGTCATGAAGGGATTAGTATAATCATTCACATTTAATTACTAACTGAAAATGGACCTACTTTTTTTCTGCTTTCTCAAATATACAGAGACAACATTTAACAAAAGTTGATAACATCTTGATTAAACATAACATAAAAGGACACAACTAAGTTTGACTTGTACATGGAGGAAAGAGTTCTCATTTAAAATAAATCAAGTAAAACTCATTACAAGTTATTCTCTTTTCTCACTCACTCATTCCCCATATCTAGAGGAAGGATGAGAGACTAACTAACTAAGATAACTAATTTTTCATAGTACCTCTGCTTTATTCTTGATAAAATCTAGATTTTGAGTTTTCTAAAGGATCTAGTCCTTTCCCTAAAAAATGTTTCATTAGGTTGATGAGCCACTAGCTCAGTGAGTAATAATCATCAAGTAACAATGAATAAATAGTTTAGTGGTATTGGCAGTTTAGAAATTTAAGTGGTTAAGCAAGGTAATAAAAATCTTGAAAAATGAATCCAATGTAATAAGAATGTGTAAACAACTGATTAGATTAAATCACTAACTGACTATTAGGTTCATTAATCCAATTATTATATGCCATTGGACCCACATGAGGTGCACAACATGTAAAAGCATCACAACAAGCTATAATCTCACTATATAAGACTTAGAAGCATGCCTAGGTTCCTAGGCCTTTAATCTCAATACCCCATCAACAGCGGGCATCGCTACATCTAACTCTTGGTGGCTAATAGAAGCGGCCAGATATCTGGACTCCTCCTCTAAACTTGGGTACTCAAGTTTAGAAAGAATCTATCATAAAAGGAATGGAAGTTGAATAAGGCAATGTTACACAACTCTAGACACTTCTTTGATGCACTCTAAATATATGACAACTAAGCTTATACATTAAAGGATTGTATGGCTATCGTGGGACCTATGCCACTATGTGTTCAAGGGAGTGAGAGAGTCAAAACACTCTGGCATATTTTGAATCAATTGTCTTACTAGGGGAAATAGCTCAGTTGGTTAGAGTTTTGGTCTGTCACACCAGAAGTCGTGGGTTCAAACCCCATTTTGTACCTCTCCCTATTGGTTGATTAGTCCCTCTCACTTCGCTCGAGCTACTCCGTACCTCACCAGAACCGCACCAAACCTTATGGAAGGGAGAAGTTCCATGGCCTATTTTCCCTATAAGTCAAATAATTTCTCCCCATATCACTCATTGACATGCCATGTCATTGAAAAGTCTTCCAATATTCTTGGAGACAGATCACTTCCCATTACTCAAAACCCTACCCTAGCCCAACATATTGAATTAGGGCATAGTTCACTTCTTTGTACATCTAATATACTCATACCCATAGTTGAGAGGACATACTCTATCTGATAGAGAGGAATGACCAGAAAGAAAAAGAAGTTGAGAACAGAAGCGTATGATTGGTGGGTAATATCTTGTACAGTTTAGGGGGCTCAAGGGAGAACTAACATGCAGGGAGGATTTTTCTCTGACCACTAATCAACACAATCATCCATCATTTGTCCTACTAAAGATGACAATTAAACAGTAACATAGCTACCACTGACATCCCCGATTGGTGTTGGACCACAACACCATAAAGAGTCTGCCCTCATTGGCCTAGACCCTCACACCCTATTAGTACATTCTGGCTTACCTCGATATGACTACCTCCAGTCAGGAAGCATGTTTCTTTCTCACAGTCCAGGCCTCAAGTGAAGGTTTCTATAGTGTCTAGGACATCTATGTCTACTGGTATTAATTTAATCTAATAAAACCATTATCATTTCTAATCATTACCATATTTTTGACTATTTAGCATTTAACATTGAACATGGAAATCATCAGACTGAATAGCTACTTTCATAATTCTCATAAATTATCATTAGATCCATTATATCTATAATAGGGAAAACCCAACCTCTTTGATGCCTCTAAATACACCATTTCACAACCTGCCATGCATAGCAACTTGTAAAAAAAACTTTTGATAATAAATCACATCATCAAATATAGTTAAATTAGATTTTTTTACGATAGAAAATCACTAAAAAAACTTAATTCATCACAACTATTTAGAGTAAGATTCAATTCATAAAAATTGTTGTTTTGAATTTGTATGCTATAAATTGGGATTAGGGGGTGATATTCCACTCATAAAACACATCCAAGATAATTAACCATTGGATTTTTATCAACTTATCTCGAATTCCATCTCTCACATGTCTGATTCCAGATTTAGATCTTAAGATCATGCCCTAAACTACTCATCGAGTAGCAAATAGACTTACAAAAAGTTGGATGAGGTAGAAAATGAAAAAGGTAGGAGGAAAGAACCTTCAATGAGTCAAATAAAAAATCTCAGCCAAGAAAAGGGGCAAAAGAGAAGGGATCTACTCCCTAAAACTACTTAACCTGAATGATCTATGGAAAGATCATTAGTCTTTGACTAATCTTCAAGTTCCTCTCAAAGATCGCCCTAGAAATCACCGCTCCATCAACCCCTATAGGGTTTTTAGAAGTATGGTTGTGCGGAAAATTGAATTATGGATCCAATGAGATACGTTTCCCCAAATTTGGATATTTATAGAAAAAGTTATGGTCATTTTACGATTGGCTGTCTTGGGTGGCTATGCATTTCATTTTTGTCGTTCTGTGTTGCCGTCGGTCCCGCTCTTCAGTTTGGGTGGTTTTCAAGCTCCACCCACGGGCCCTCTTCATGGACCCAATGAAAAAGTAGACTAAAGTCAGCTCTGCACATATTTACTAAAAGAGGCATAACTCTCTCATTTTAATTGCAATTTGGTTCATGCTTTTGTGTTGGATTCTGAATTCTCTACAATCATGCATTGTTAGTTTTATAAAATTCTTGAATGTTAATTTCGTTATTTATTATTTTCTCAAGTATCATCAATTCTCTCCCCATATATATGTGTGAGCTATCTCCATATCTACTAAAGTCTGGATCTCGTGGTATGCTTATGTCATGAATTTGACTTATTCAAACAAAGATTTAAGATAACTAAGGCCAAGATTGTGTATAAGATAATTATATTACTAAAAAATATAATTAATATTAAGATAATCTTTAACCCTAGAATCACTAGTAAAGTAAGAAGTAGGTTGTTACAATACATAAATACTTCCCAGCACTTCTCATGGTATCAATGCAGTAGATGGGCATATCAGAACAAACAAAGGTCTTCAACCGTAGGCATGCACAACTTCAAAATTGTGTGTCATTCAATATATTGAAAATGTAGTCTTCCTACCTATTTAATGAGGTGACTTTTGACATGAAAAGGCAAGGACATATCATCCTTTCTTGTTGTATAATTTACAACTACATCAAAAGATATGGTGCCAGAGATGGCACCCACCACAAGGGTGAGGAAGATGGTGATGAAGTTGAGCAAAGTATCAGGCTAGTTGATACTCAACAAAACACCAACCAAAATTCCACCCAAGGAGAGTTGGGGGTCTGTACATGACTTAGGCATGCAATAGCTAATCAACTATGGGGTTCCTGAAAAAATTCAGATTATATTATTCTTTGAGTTCAATGAGTCCCTTTTTATCAGTTATACTAAGTTCTTCTTTTGCAGTGTGCTATAAGTTCAACTAGGTGCTAAAGTTGTATTATATGAACATTTTATTTCAATTAATATGAGTATAATCCTATTGCATTAACAAATATGATTGTTAATGTATGATCCAATTATGAATAGGAGAATGACCACATGCCAATTTGGATATCCAGTCACCATAGAGGTTTACATGGACGCCACAATAGATCCGATAGGAGATTCATCGATAACAAACTCCACATTTCTTACTATACTTTTGGTAGATGTTTGGTGTCAAACGCGTACAAGATGATGGTCCCAATCCACCATACACAACATAATTTGAAGACACTACATACCTTGAGGGACACAACATAAGGAGTGAATACAAGTATTGGTCAACATGTTGTGAATATGTTTTATCAACAAAAAAAGACATAGGAAGTGGATGATATAGAAAAATTACAACTCAGATTTACCTACTTGAATGAATGGTTGAACTTTTACACTGATGGAAGTATCTCCATAGAGGAAGTGGGATGGCATAGTCGTTAGTTTATCACTATTAAGTGTATGCAATATGAGACAAGTACACTTTGTAGTCATGTTTGTAATTAATGTGTTAAGGTTATGGACAAGTTTGAAAAAAGTACATGTTCAAATCTAAGGTGATTGATTTGTTATTATGGTTCACTTAACTTTTTGTATTATTAGATAAATCTCATGGATGCAACTCACGACTGCACTGCAATTGTTCAAAACTAGCACTTTTTAGTGTCAACTGAGACGATGCTGGTAAGTATGATTTTGGAGTTCTAAGTGAAAGACTAGGAGATTCATATTGCACTTGACTTGGTGATTAGGTAATTTTCACAATAATATACACATATACCAATAATTAGAATGTAACATGTGAAACAATATTCTAGGAAAATGACATATGCATATATTTTCTGTGGGCTAAAAATCTTGTTGCATTAGAGGAGTCCCTCAAAGTCGACATTAATTTGCTAAATGATGAATGTAGAGTCATTTGGCGTCAAGAATGATCCTTTTGAACATCGCTAAAATGGACTAAAATGATGAAGAATTGTACCACTTATACCAAATAAAATGTGATTCTCTTAATATGGATGCCCACAAATTAGATGACTTATTGGATCCACCATCACCTAAAACGTCTTTGTAATTAGTGATTTTAGATATTGCACTATTTGTATGAAACTTATGTAGTCCATCAAAACATGATGTTGAACATGTGATATTGTTATGAAAGGCATTTAAATATAAAATTGGAAAATATATTCATGTCATCGTTACATCTTGAACTTGAGACCTCTTGGTAACAAACTAAGGATAGATCCACTGAGGTGTCATCTCTTGGACCCATTTAAACATTATTGTTCTACCTTATGACTATTATGTTTGACGATATTAGCTAATTGTATTTGAAATAGAAGTATATAATGTATTGAGATGACATACCATAAGTGACAATATTTGTGCAATATAATTGCAATCACAAATAATCTAACAAAATTTCGTTGTTGCATACATAACATCTTAACGGAAAATGTAGTTAACAATGTAATCTAATCACAATGAATGGCCAAATTTTGATGTAACCCAACAAAACTTGAGCATAGTCAAACACGTGATTACAAGTACAATTATTTTTATGATTTTAGTATAATACAAACGCATACAACTAATTACGATTTACAAACTCTTTTCTGTGATAAAATTATATTTATCATGATTTATATAGAGCCACAACAACGCCCTGCATTGTTTTAATTTGTACTAACATTTTAGAAACCATACAAAGTAGAGAATAAAAGAAATATCCAAGGACAGTCTTGGTATTAAAAACACACTTTTTGGTTGAAAAACATGGTTGAAATGCGGGGAAACACTTGGAGATTGAGAATCAAAGGTAGAAATATTTGTATTTATTCCCAAACCCCCCAAGTAATGGAAAACATGTCAGCGTGGACAAACCAAAATATTTTTTCAATATACAAATCAAACCCATGGTATGCACGAGAAGATCTCAATGAATCGAAAATGATGCTCTATGTCGGCCTACAGCGCAAAAGAAAGGGTGTCACAAACAAAGGCAACATTTCAGAAGGGAATTGATAAATATACTCATGCACAGTGCATTCGGAACTGATAAGAATAACGATCTACGTATGCTAGGAGTCTGGTAGGGTAGATGAAGTCGGTTGAGAGTTCTGTAACGGTACTACCTGCCATGTTCAAATACAGAGGGAGGGAATTCGGTCACACACGCCTAATCCCTTATTCTGGATGGATACATCGGAAAATCAAAAGTTACATATTGAGATGGGAGAAGAACTTCTGACACGTATGTAGACCCGTGAATGTCATCTCCCACTTGTTTCAGAAAAAAGAAAGAAAAGAAAAGATCCGGCACGTCGGATTGGACATCAACAGATGAAAGCGAGACTACGTCGGAGGTGGGAGGAGGCCATACCCCAACCTACCCTTTTTATTTCTCTCGCAAGGCATGCGTGAGGCGCTGCACAATGGATTGGGGGGGGGGGGGGGATCAGGGACGATGATGATTATTCAAAGATACAAGGGCTTAAGAAAGTGAAGCTGTGGACTTGGACGGATGATACCAGCAAATCAGCTTTCCAATCTCCTAGCTCACATTGGGTCTCCCTGTGATGTCATCAATCATGATGAGAAAATTGTCGTCGCAGCTCAAATAGGATGATAATCTATTGTCAGCTACCGGACGGAAGGAAGACGACAGTATACTAAACCACAACAAAGAATCGGAGGAAGAAGCAACTTATCGTTTCAAACGTGGAAGGCGCCACGTCGTCCGTATGTTATTAGCAAAGAAGACAAGAACCGGAGGACGAAAGAGGAAACAAGGCACGTAGAACGTACATAATGCATTTTCACGCACTGCACGCGACATATTAACTGTAGTGGCGTTTGAATAGAGGGAGACGGAAGAGGAAGGACCAGCTGCTGGTCAAAAGTGGGAGGTGGCGGCAATCAGAGAGAGACGAGACGGCTCAAAGGCTGTTTAGTGGTTGGGTTAACCATAATTATCTCCTTTTGAAAGCAACAATACAGGACCAGGAACAGGTTAGCAGCAAAATTCGGTGTGGAAAGGACAGGTTGTGTACGTGCATTATGCATGCATCATAATTCATGGACAGGAAACGGAAGCTTCTCTGTACTCCTGGATAAATTTATGTTAAATACGTGCTCGATTGCTACAGCCTACGCGCACTTCCCCCATTCAGCATATCCTTGGCGTGGTCCAAGGAAAATTGAGAACTTTCTGTCTAGCTTAAGTAGAGGAAGGAGGATTAGCCGACCAAGAGAAATACAAAAACCTAGCTCTAAAGCTCCGCAATTCAAAATCCAGACATTCACTTTTACTTACACAAACTCTAAGTAGAAGAAGAAAAAGACAGATAGTTCTTAGAGAAAAGATCTTCTATCATAGAATATGGAGAATTTCATTCATGAAGGTAGAGATTAGAGAAAATGCAAAAAAAAAAAATGACAGAAAAGATAAAGACTTACATACATTCATTCTCTACTAGGTTAGCAAGGTAATTTTTTTTAAAAACTTTGGGCTTCCAATAGCATGCTAAATCACTAATGTTAGGGATGTCAATGGGGAGGATACAGGGAAGGGTAAGGTATTACCCTTATCCTTATCCACCATGTGGGGTGGGTAAAAGTAAATGTAATTCCCCCCTTCATCAATCTCCGTACCCTCTCTTCTCCCTTACCATATTTCCCACTGGGTAAATGGGGAGGGGCAGGATAAGCATAAAGTAGGGAGTCTATATAAATACTAAAACAACTACAATATTCAATAATAGAGTAAACATTAACACATACAAATAAAAAATTAAGGTGCTTTAGAATAACCATTACCATTTCAAAATGATTGGACTGGTCTTGTATGAACACATACACAAGTATATTTCATTCAAACTTTACCATGAATGTAATATTTGCTGCATACACATATTACTATTCCAAATGTTGATGGCGGGTTACCAATGCAATCCAATCAAAGCATAAAATCACAAGTAGATGGCCATATATGGTTTGTATGCAAAAAATACTTTCATTGCACACAAATTGATATATCATCTTGCATACATATTTATTTTATATCACTTAAAATATTTTCGTACAGACAACCAAATCATAAAAAAAGTACATAATAATTACCACAAACATATTAGATATGGTATATAGATAAAACGTTATGATGTTATATTCACATGTTTAGGAACTCCAAAAAGTCTTGATATACACCGAAAAATCATTCCCAAAAGGTTAAAACACATGAAAGTTGTAACATAATGAATCTTAGATGTAATCTCCATATAAACATTTTTTCCAAGTTTCCCTTTCATTTCTGTCATTTATGTTGTTCATGTTTAATTAGTGAAATTTATAGTGGTTTAGTGAACACTTATTCACTAATTATACCAATATAAGGGTTTATATACAAATACCTCAGTGAAAGCTTATTTATAGATCTAAAATGCAAAATCACCACTTTAGTAGAACAATGATATATTAATTTGTGTTAGAAGTGCAAGGCCCTAAACATTGGTTAATGTATTAAATAAGCTTAATTACCATAATTAAGTGCTCTAAACCTTAATATAACTTTTTGATGTGTTTTGAAAACATAAAATGAGCCTAAGTTTCCAATTTGGTTCAATTTGGATGTTATTTGTGCAAGTTATGCAATTTTAGCTACATTCTGGAATTTTATGCAATTTACCCAATTGGGAGGTTTTCTTTGCAAATTATCACCTAAATTTTAATCCATAGATATTACCTTACCATTCTCGATACTTTGAACCATGGGGCACCTGGTTGCACCTTGGTTTGAAGGTGTTTCTCTCCAAGGGCATTATAGGGATTACCCTCTTTATAAATGAGCCTAACTTTAAAAGATATCAACCAATGGGGTTATTTCTTTGTTTGAAGGACGGTGGGGATGACCTAGAAGTGTCCACGGGATTTTAGGACTAAATTTTGATATATAAGAAGTCTCTATGAGTTGTCCTCTTGCATGGCCATGAAGCCTTAGGCTAGGGACACATGGAAAGTCCCATAGACACCTCATGCTTGCCCCCTTCTTTATAAAGCCATGCCTACCCCTTCCCACCTCCCAATCCTAGAAGCAATCCTCTCCTTCTCTTTCCCCTAGCTTAGAGAATCTTTCCTATTCTATTTGGCCATGAAGGTGTTGTCCCAAGGTAAAAGAGAGTGCTTACCTTGGTGAAGAAGGCTCCTAGGGTTCTAAATTTGCTCTATTTGGGGTTTCTAAAGCACCTTCGTGGTGATTTTGACCAAAAATAGTAAGTTTCCTTCTTAACTTCTATGTTTTTATGTTGTTAGTATTACTCCAACCTTCTTCCAGGTCAAAACCATGAACTTCCATGGTAAAACTCCACCTAGAATCCTAAAACATCTCATCTCCATGCTCTTTTGCTAGAGTTTGCACCTCTAAAGTGGAGAAGGTGATCTTTTCTCAAGAAATGATCTTGGCTTGGAGCAACCAGACATTCTAATCTTGAGATCCTCACTGTTTGGACCTTCTTACCTTCCTAGAGGTGAGTTTGATAACCCCCTTCTCATATATTGTTTACTACATGCTTAAAACTCACACTTTTATCTTTAAAAATCGATTATCTCCATCTTTGTTTACCATGTTCTTCTAGGGTTTTGGTTTCTTACTGTTTTACCTTCTCTAGAAGCTCTAGTTTAGTTACCTATGCAACTTCAAACCTGATCTTGGGTCAAATGGTGTTTTATCCCTCTCCCACTCTCTTCAATTATCTCGATCGGTTTGATGATGTGGTAATTTTCTATTGGCCAGTATTGAAAAATTCATATCTTCTAATCCGCTTATCCAAATTTGACAAATAAATATGTTTTGGAATTGGAAAATTAATCTCTATCTAATTAAAATATTTTTGAGGTCTGATTTCATGGTTTGACGAAGGGTGGTTTTTGTAAAATGAATTTGATGCATAAAATCCATAAAAATTACATCTTAATCATCATAACTCCAAAATTATCAGAAAAATATGTTTTCTTCTTTAGGAGAACCTAATAAGTTCATTGGTGATATTTTCAAAATCTAAATTCGAGTTTTTCTAAAAATTTGTGAAATTAGGGTTTCTATACATTAATGTGCACTATGTACTCTAATACATGTTAATACATTGAAATAGGTAAAGCGGAACTTGGACTCAATTGAAGTGGTTAAAGTTAGTAATTGATATCAGTAAGAGAGGTATGTGCATTCCTTACACCCTATGCTGGGATAATTGTAGCCAAACCCTATATTTCCCTAATGAGGTTTAAATGAACTTTAAATCTTCTATTCTTGAATCCTAATGTTGTTCATGACTGAAATCAGATTATAATTTCTTCTTATTTGGGTCTTATACCCCACTGCCATTCTTATTGAATATTATGACTACTCTTGCCATGACTACTTTTCTATCATGTAGATTTATGTTTTATTTAATTTAAAGTAGTGGTACTTATGTACAACCACCCACAGAGGGCATGTATTTAACCGCCATGGGGAATGTTTTTATTTTCCCCTTTATAATTGTTTAGGTGACTGGGAATGTCTTATTCTCCCCTCACATTTACGTTAGAGGTCCGGTAGGTGCCTCAACCCTACTTAGTCAGGTAGACATAATTATATTACATGAAAATCCTTTTTCATATAATTGTTAATGGCAAGTTTCTTTTGAATATAGCCTCATACTCTTGTTATCTTCATTTTATGATGAACCCTAGTCTGTTCTTATTTTCTTTACTTATCTTGGTATCCTAGACTAGTTTTATGACACATACCTTGTTTTCTTTCCCCTTTTGCTGGGTGCTTTCCCAACCACCCAGGTGTTGGTGTTGAGCAAGGAGAAGGACAAGTTTGAAGGAATTCATATCAAGAGTAGATCTCAAGCTATATTAAAAGATGTCTAGGTTGCTATAGCTAAATCCTTTTCTCTTATCTTTTTCTTTTGGGAGAAATCATGTTATGAACAACGAAATCCATGTAATAGACTTAGTGCTTTTATTTCTGCTACTATTGATATTTTATAATGTATTTGTTACATGCTTATTTACTTGAAATATTATACATGCATCCCACAATATCTTTTGTCTTTCTAAAAAGATGGATGTTTTGTACTTCCTTTAAATTTTATTAAGGAGATGATCTCGCCTCTTCACAACATGGTATCAGAGCCTTTAGACAACTATTAGGACATGAAGTTGAAGCAAAGGTGTCTAGAATGGATTAGGGTTTTTTGGGGCTAGCAATATTTTCCCCTACACCACTAGCTTGGTTTACGAGGACAACCGTGCCCATATGATACCGGCCTGGACTGAGGTGATATGAATTGCCCAAAATAGTATGCTTTTAGGCAATAGAATTCTATATATTCTTTTCTCGTCTATGCTTCGATTCTTTTCTCATCTATGATTCAAATACTCCTGGGAACTTAATATGTTAACCCTACCTTTTAGGATAGGTGACTTGTTTGACAGCAGGAAAAAGGGAAAGGAGTCAAACCCTAATGACTCTAATGGAAAACCCTCTTGTGACTCCTGCCAGCCATAGTATGGTCAACTCTACTACTCCAAGAACCCCCGCCTTCACACCGGAGCAAGAGCTGGCAATGTTGTGCCAGTTTCTCTCCACCACGATGGGGCAGCTCCACACAGTGGCTGCCAATACTAACAAGCTGATGGAGTTCACCCTCACCGACTTCATAAAGATGCAACCACCCTACTTCAAGAGTGAAACTGAACCCAACATGGTGGACAAAGTCGACGACTGGGTGTTGGCTTTGGATCAGACCTTTGAGGATATGGCATGCCCTCCTCACTAGAAGGTTCGGTTCGTGACATATGTGCTGGATGGACTGGCACATGCCTGGTGGAATGGTGTCGCCCACACTCAAGACACCTCTACCATGGAGTGGGACCAGTTCCTAAAACTCTTTAGGGACAAGTACAACTATCCCTCCTTCCTAAGGAATAAGGAAGTCGAGTTCTACAGCCTCAAGCAAGAAGGTGTGTGTGTGGCCGACTACATCCACCGATTCCTACTTCTAGAACGCTATGCCACCGACCTTGGAGTCGAGAGAAGGGCAACGTTGTTCTTAGAGGGCCTAAACTACCAGATGGGCTGAAGTCTTGTTCCGCAGCTTCCACTCACCTTCCAATAGATGGTGGATAAGGCCCTAGTCATCGAGTCCTACCTAGGATTCCAATCCTATGGGCACAGTAATGGTTACAACAACAACAATAAGAGGAAGAACCCTACCCAGAACGAGAATCACGGACGTGATCGGTGCAATAGGTTCTCTCGCCACCATCCTCCAGGGAGATGTCGTGTCAACAATGCACCTACTCGTAGAGACAATCAGACTCCTCTGACCACTCCGCCCCTGTTTCCATATCCGACCACTCTGATCCCATTTCCAACAGGTACAGAATAATGCCCAGCAGTCATAGCAGCTAAGGTAGAATCTGTCTTTGTGGAATAATAACAGCAACAACAACCAGAACCCGAGGCGACCACCATTGGAGAGGTGGAATGGGAGAGTGTTTGCTCTCAATGCTGAGGAAGAAGGCAAAGATAATGAAGTTATTGAAGGTACCTTGCATCTTAATATGCATCCTATAAAGGCATTGTTTGATTTTGGCTCATCCAATACCTTCATATCCTTTCATCTTGCTTCTATGTTAGAAATAAAATCTGAGTATATGGATCATATATTAGATGTAAAAACCCATAGTGGTAATATTTTCTCTTCATATCTCCAAAATTTGACCATTGACCTTTGTATATCTAGTATAATGTTTCCCTTAGATTTCATCTTGCTCGACATGACCACCTTTGATGTCATCCTGGGAATGGATTGGTTGAAGAGGTACAAAGCTATTTTGTTTTGTGAAGAATCAAAGGTTAGTTTGTCACATCCTATTTAGGGAAGATTGTGTTTCAAGGGTAGGAAGTGAGAGGATTGGTGATTTGTTATCTCTGCCATCAAAGCTGAAAAGCTAGTCTCACAAGGGTGTAGAGCTTTCTTAGCCTCTATAGTCCTCGAGGCTACACGTCCTTCTCTCGACCACATAGATGTGGTGAAGGACTTCCCAGACGTCTTTCCCGAGGATTTATCTGGTTTACCACCAACTCGTGAGGTGGAGTTTGTTGACCTAGAGGTTATACATTGTCCATATTGTGATAATGACTTAACCATTCCATTCGTATGTATCTAATATGTGTATTCAAGATTGATTTCAGGCTTTAGGTACATGAAAAGGATCAAATTACATAAGCCCTTTCTTGTCCAAGTTCAAGTCAAATGCAATGCAAGTGTGCTAATAAGAAAATCACTTCAATCAAACTTAGAAGATTTTTGTAATCACTTGTATTGATGATATGACTTGTAACTAAGATGACAAAAATATGTGGGATACTTAATACCAAGTTTTAATCACTTTTTAGCCAAATCAGTAAATCGATCATAGGTTGTTGATCGGTCGAGTTACAATCTCGACCGATCCCATGGTTGATTTTCTAAAGATGGCAATCAGTCGAGTTGTCCATTCACATAACTCAATTGAACGACCTTCTGACCAAATGCAATTTTGGCTGATGGTCGAGTTCCCCAGAACAAACTCGACTGATAGTTTGAAAATTGGGTTTGTCTTTTAGTCGATCGGTTGAGTTATCTTTATTGAAACTCAACTGAATGCACTGTATGGAAAACACAGAAAAAGTAATTATAACCATCGGTGACTTGTTTGGACAAAAATAGATCCCATTCCTTGAGCAAAAATGGTTATATTTTGGCCCTAAGTGTTCCCCAACTCAAGGGAGCACCCCCATCTATAAATAGGACCCCTTGGAGTTCATTCCAAGTTTACTCATTCCCTACTTTCAAGGTCCTTGCTCTAGTTGAGTGTCCTACTACTCCTTGAGCCCCTTTCTCTCTCTAGTTTACACTTCATTTCGAGATTTGTGAGTGAATTAGGCTTATTGTAAAAGAGCTCCAACCTTATGTATGTAAAGCTCTCAATCTTCCACTACTTCCCTATCCTCTTCCTACATGAAGAAAAGGTGAAGCAAGCTCCATCGAGTGAAGAAGGAGTTGTATATGGTCCTCTTCAAGGTTGTTGAAGAGGTAGTGATCTTCTCCAAGTGAAGGAGAAGGCAAAGGTTAAAGATCCAAGAGAAGAATCAAAGTCCTTCCAGGTGGAAGACTTGAGCTTGAGTGGGTAAGACCTTGGTGATGGCTGAAGACTCAATCTAAGTGGGTAAGCGACTTGGTAAGGTGGATATCTCCTTGTGGTTGGATGGTTAAGTCCTTTGGTGGTCTATTGTTGTCACTCTTATTGGTGATAATATAAAGAAAAACACTTGCAAAGTCCTAGAGGTTGAACTCTCTAGGTAGTGGACTGACTCACTTCTAGTTTGAAGTGTGGAACCACTCTACATCCCTTTTTCAAGTGCTTGCTATCAATCTCTATCATCCTTTCTATGTTTGTTAGATAGGACTTCAAATTGACATCTAGCTATTGCTCTAAAATTGATATAATTTGAATGTCTAATCTATTTTGTGAGAAAATTTGTAGCTCTACCCTCCCTCTAGAGCCCTTAGATCCAACAAGTGGTATCATAGCTTAGGATCTTCTCCAACAATCTCCCATGAGATGAGAAGATGGGCGACAAACTACTTGGTTCACTCAACCTAGAGGGAGGCTTCTCCATGCGTCTTATGGTCTTTGACAACACCAACTTCCTCTATTGGAAGAGGCAGACGTAGCTCTACATTCATGGGAAGAACCTTGATATGTGGAAGGTGATGGTCACACCTTACAAGGAGCCAATAAGAGCTATTGCAACATGGAGTGAAGTTGCTCTCAAGGATGTTCAACTTAATGCCAAGGCCATTAGCATCCTCTACGTAGCCCTCACCCCCACGGATTTCAATCGGATCTCATCATGGGACACCGCCTATGAGATTTGGGACAAACTGTACATCACATATGAAGGCACAAAGCAAGCCAAGGATGCAAAGATCTATATGTTGAATAGCCTCCTAGAGAACTTCAAGATGGGAAACAAAGAAGACATTGCAGAGATGTATTCAAGACTTAATTTCATCAGCAATGGGTTGGTTGCATTGGGCAACACTTTGGATAGAGGCGTCATCAACTCAAAGATCTTAAGAACTCTTTCAAAGAGACGGGAGTCAAAGGTCACCTCCATTGAAGAAGTGAGGAGTCTTGGTTACATCCCAACTAAAGAACTCATTGGCAATCTTCAAGCCCATGAGCCTAGACTTGACAAACAAGAAGAAGAAGCAAAGCAAGAAGAGAAGGAAGCTAAGAAGATCAAAGATAGTGCTATCAAAGCACAAGTGGAGGTTGTCATCCTTCAACAACAACTTTCTTACCGGACTTCTCCCTCCTCTTATAGTGAAGATGAAGGCCCTATTGAGCATGAATCCAACTACATCAAGGGCAAGCACCTTAAGGGAAAGAAAGCCTCCTCCTCCTCTACTCTGAGATGCTACGAGTGTGGTCAAAAGGGGCACTACAAGAGTAAATGCCCAAAGTTAAGAAATACACACCACAAGAGAAGCTCAAGGAAAGAAGAGGATTACAAGAAGGAGATCAAGAATAAGAGGAAGGACAATAAGGAGAAGAGATACAAGAATGCAGCTCATGCGGCTCGGGAAGTTTCATCTTCAAGTAGTTTAAGCTCCGAAGAAGATGGAGAGTGCCACCTTGCTCTCATGGCCTATACAAGTGAAGACATTGGTGAGGTAAGTGAGGTAAGCTTGCATGAATTTCCTAAAGAAGCTATTATTCACGTGCTTATTACTAGTCGTTCTTCTTTTGCTAAATGTAAATCTAAAAGAAAATGGTTAGGAAAAATTATTGATGATCTTTATGCTAAGATTGAGATTTTAGAATTGAATGAGAAAACCAACCTTGAGAGTATTTATAATTTGCAAGGGCAATACCTTGATCTTGAACTCCATTACAATGGGGTTGAAGTTGAAAATGGTATCTTCCTTAAGAACATTGAGAATCTTAAGGAAGAGAACCAAAATTTTCTAAAAGAACTTGAATTTCTTAAAACTAAAAATGTTGAATTTAAGTTTCTTATTGATGCTCATAGAGAAGAGAGAGATTCCTATCTCAAAGAGATTGAAATGCTAAAATCTAAAAATGCTAGGCTGCTTAGTCAAGTAAATGATTTATCTTCTAGACCTTTGCTACCTAGTATTAATGTTGCTTCTATCTCTCTTGAAAAGGATTCATATCTTACTAAAGCTTTATGTTTTAAGGTTGATCTTTTGCATGGTAGGGATGACATATCTAGTTTATCTTATACTATTTTTTCTTTGAATGATGATAACCATAGATTGATAACATCTTTGTAGAAATTCCTCAAAGGGAAGAACTCCCTAAATGAAATCTGATTTGTAGGGGGAGCCTCAAAGGGAAAGAGTAAGGCCAAAGGTAAGAAAAAGAGAAAGGAGACCTCCTTCTTTATAGGAGAGTCTTTAGGAACTAAGAATCCTATGGTTTGTTCTCATTGCAAATGTGATGACCATTATTCTACTTATTGTCCTTACAATCCGAAGGGGAACAACCCAAAGATGAAATGGTTCCCCAAGCTAACTACAGATCCCAAAGTTTGAGTTGGGAACTGACGTTCTCTTTCTTGCAAGAAAAAGATAGATGGATTGTTGATAGTGGTTGCACGAACCACATGACCAGTGAAATAAGTCACTTCAATAATTACACAAAGAAGAAAGGAGGATCTATCACCTTTGGGGACAACAAGAAAGGTAAAGTCAAAGGTGAGGGTGATGTAGGTGAATCCTTATGCATCAAGAATGTTCTCTTTGTGGATGGCCTACATCATAATTTAATAAGTGTTAGTCAACTTTGTGATAATGGTTACTTTGTGATATTTACTTCTTTTGAATGCTCGATTCTAGATTCCCACACCTACCAAGTTATATATAAGGGAACTAGAAGTGGTAATCTTTATGTTATTGTCCTTAACTCTATTAAGCATGTGGTTGGTAGATGC
Source organism: Alisma plantago-aquatica (assembly GCA_963693085.1). NCBI lineage: Eukaryota > Viridiplantae > Streptophyta > Magnoliopsida > Alismatales > Alismataceae > Alisma > Alisma plantago-aquatica. The sequence continues at coordinate 1,195,850,167 of OY856409.1, forward strand.
TTAGTAGTCAACTTGAATGATATTTCTCTTTGGCACCACCGGCTTGGACATGTAAATATGCATCAATTACAGTAGTTCAGCAAAAATGACTTAGTCAAGGGACTTCTAAAATTGGATTTTGAAAAGGATGAGGAATACCAGTCTTGTACACAAGGAAAGCAAAACAAATCTTCCTTCAAATCCAAAGTAGTCCTTAGCACTAAGAGAGCTTTTGAGCTTATTCATATTGATCTATTTGGACCAATGAGAATGTAATCACTTCATGGTTCCAAGTATTGCCTTGTTATTGTCGATGATTTCTCTAGATATACTTGGACATTTCTTCTCATTTCCAAGAGTGATACGCTTGATGTTTTCTCTAGTTTTTACAAATGCGTTGAGAATGAAGCTTCTTGCCGGATTGTTTCCATCCGTAGTGACCATGGGGGAGAATTTGAAAATGATCTTTTTGAGCATTTTTGTCAAGAATCGGGCTATGTACACAACTTCTCTTCACCTCAAACACCTCAACAAAATGGGATTATAGAGAGGAAGAATAGGTCTTTATAGGAGATGGCTAGGACCATGCTTCTTGAGTATGATACTCCTTAGAAGTTTTGGGTTGAAGCTGTCAATACCTCTTGTTTTGTGCAAAACTGTGTTTTCACTCATCCTTCGCTTAAGAAAACCCCCTATGAGCTATGGGGTGGTAGAAAGCCTTCTATTGAGTACTTACATATTTTTGGATGTCCTTGTTTTGTTTTGAATACAAAAGATTCTCTTGACAAGTTTGATATGAATCGTACAACGATTTCTTTCTTGGCTATAGCACTACTAGCAAGGCTTATGGAGTTTTTAATGTTAATATTGCTAAGGTAGAAGAATCTATTAATGTAAAGTTTATTGAGACGAAGTCCTCTATTCCCAAAGATATTGTTCCAAATGATGATGTTGCAGGTGAAGTAATTTCTATCCTTAAAGAACTCAACATCACTCAAAAAGGAAAAGAGGTGGCTGCTCAAGAGGAAGACAAAGATGATGAAAAGAAGGATCCAACTCCTTGGTTTGCAAAAAACCATCCAAAGGAGCTAATTTTAGGTGATCCATTTGAGAGAGTGAAGACGCGGGCTGCATTTAACTAACAAAGAACAAGCCAATAATGCCTTCATCTCACAACTAAAGCCTAAAGATGTCAAAGAATCTTTTGGGGATGAAGAATGGATCCTAGCTATGCAAGAGGAGCTGGAAAAATTTGAGAAGAACAAAGTTTGGACCCTTGTGCCAAGACCAAGTGATCGAAAGATCATTGACACCAAATGGGTCTACCGCAACAAGCTAGATGAAAGCGACAAAGTGGTAAGAAATAAAGCAAGGTTAGTGGCTCAAGGCTACAATCAACAAGAAGGTATTGACTTTGATGAAACATATGCACATGTAGCTCGACTTGAGTCAATTAGTATGGTGCTTGCCTTTGCTAGTCATAAAACTTTCTTTTGTATCAAATGGATGTTAAAAGTGCATTTTTGAATGGTACAATTGAGGAAGAAGTGTATGTTGGACAACCTCCGGGCTTTGAACATAATAGTCTACCTAACCATGTTTATTTGTTGCAAAAAGATCTCTAGGGACTCAAACAAGCATCAAGGGCTTGGTATGAGAAATTAAAGAACTTTTTGTTGGATCATGGTTATATCATGGGCAAAGTGGATTCTACCTTGTTTCTAAAACACACTTCTAACAGTTTTCTTATCATTCAAATATATGTTGACAATATCATCTTTGGCCGAACTAACCTTGATCTTTGCAAAGAATTTAATGATCTTATGCAGAGTGAATTCAAGATGAGTATGATGGGTGAACTCACATTCTTCCTCAGCTTTCAAATCAAGCAAACAAAATATGAGAACTTCATCAACCAAGGCAAGTACACAAGTGAATTACTTAAGTGCTTTGGGATGGAGAACACCAAGCTGATGGACACATCCCTGTCTAAACCGCTAAACATGATAAAGATGAAGAAGGTGAGAAGGTAGATGAGAAGCTCTATAGAGGTATGATTGGAAGTTTACTTTACTTAACTGCCTCTAGACCTGACATAATGTTTAGTGAAGTCTTGTGTGATAGAGTTCAATCAAATCTTAAGAAATCACATCTTATAGTTGTTAAGAGGATTGTAAGGTACTTAGACAAAACTCAAAGTTTTGGTCTATGGTATCTCAAGTCAAGGGACTTTACTCTTACTGCCTATAGTAATGTTGATTATGTAGGCTGCTTGATTGATAGAAAATGCACAAGTGGCACTTGCTTCCTCCTAGGACCATGCTTGGTTTCTTGGTTCTTCAAGAAACCAAGTACAATGGAATTATCAACCACTGAGGCTGAGTAAACGGTAGCCAGGAGTTGTTGTGCCCATGTCTGATGGATGAAGCAAATGCTCCAAGACTTTAACATTCATTTTGATGCCTCTTCTATCTATTATGATAATACTAGTACAATTAATTTGTCTTACAATCCTATATTGCATAGTAGAGCTAAACATATAGAGGTTCGTCATAACTTTCTTCGTGATCACACTGCCAAGAAGGATATTTATATCATGAATGTGGACATGGAAAACAATTGACAGACATTTTCACTAAACCTCTAGCTAGAGAGCAATTTAACTTTATTAGATCAAAATTACTTATAACTACTTTAAATGAATCTGATATGCCTTCTATCTAGTTGTCATCTATCATATATGTTGTGTATCTACCTTGATCATCTTTTCTTACTAATATGCTCAAAATCAGTTTTTCATGTTCATTCTGCCTTGTTTTTCTCTTGTTTTTGGGTATTTTTCACAAATGCATGTTTAATCGCAAAATATTACCCAATGATGAGTGATATGTGCCCAAGTATATTCAATATGCATAATGGACTTGAAAAATTAATTTAGTTAGCATTCAAATGGATAGAAATTAAGTTTAATGGTTTTAGGTCAGGTTGACCATCAATCAAGTTTCCCCAGGACAAACTCGACCAATTCATGGCCAAGAGCTTTTTAAAAATGGGCCAATCGATTGAGTTTCCACTTCACAGAACTCGATCGATTGGCAGGTTAATGCTAACTTAAGTTGGGTTTGGTCGACTATTCTCACTGTCAACTAGAGAAAAGTCGACTGATTCCACTCTCTCAATCCCTAATCTCTCAACCCTCAACCTTCCCTTCCCTTACCTAGCCCTAATCCGACCTAGGGATACCTTCCCCCTAGCTAAACCTAGGTGCAAGAACATTTTTGGTGGTGTGTTTGGTGTTTTAGATATCTTCTTCCTCTCTATTTTGCCTCCATGGCTTCAAATTGAAGGAAGAGAGCCGCCCCAAGCAATGCACCATCCTCCTCCTCATCCTCTCACTTGATTCCTTTCGATGAGACCCTCTTTGTCTCAAATGAGGCTGTTAATCGATATAAGGATCTTCTTCCATGGATTTCTTTTCCTTTTAGATCCCTTTTTAAGCCTAGCCCTAGACGCCAAGCTATCATCGATCAAGTGGTGAGGTTGCTCCATGTTCACCACTTATCCACCCTGGGTGTCGAGCGTGAGTGCTTACACAATTCCATGTCTAGCATAAAAGCCGTTCACGAATTCTACTCAAATTTGCATTGGAATTATGACACTCGTGTACCTTCTCTCAATACTCATGTTATACTTACTTCTATGATAGCTGAGAAGAAATTTCAAATCTCAGAGGATACCCTACCCTCCTCCTCCTTTGATCTCAAGAAGCATATACTAGCCCTTGTGGTCAACTGCAATATCCACCCCAAGAAAAACTAAATGGATACTGCAGAGAACACTGCGGTGATAATGTACTGCATCTTAGAGAATGTCAAAGTCAAGTGGTCTAGATACATCCTCCATCACATGACTTGCTTCGACTCTGGCAAGAACACCCGTGGCACCCATCCTCCATACCATGCCTTGATATGTGGTCTTTTTTAGTTCGCCACTGAGAAAGCACTCTTCTCTGACTTCCCCTACAGACCTACCCAGAAGGGAGTGTGTATCATTGAGACCACTATCCAGAAATGTGTGCCTATCCTTTCCTCCTCCACACCAGGTGCCTCACCCTCTGCCTCTACCAAAGTTGCACCTACCTCTACCTCAACCCAAGATCCTCCACCTCCTAAGCCTACCCGACCTATCTGTGCCTCGTTCTTTGTGTCCAATGAAGCCCTCATGGGTTATATGATACACCAACAGGCATACAACCTCCAGGTCCAGGAGCACCTACACCAGGATTTATGTTCAATCATACGTAACATGAACTTATCCTATGCACACCCATACCCCGTCTACCAACCATACCCATGTAGTGATTATGCATCCTATGCATACAATCACTTATACCCTACCCCTCCACCTGCACCTAAGCCTTACATTGTTTATCCCACACCCTCTACTGCTGGTGGAACTTCTCCAGTCATCCTGCCTCTACCTGCTGGCTCCTTGGCTTCTCTGCTTGCCAGTCTTGGCGATTTTGCTCCTTCCTCCCCTCAAGACAATGAGCTCTGTGCTCTTGGTATGACTTCAGATGAGCAGAATGCTTGTTGGCCCAATCGTCGCTTTGGTACTTCTGTTGATGAGGAGATGCGTGACCAGGCTAATGATGAGACTACTGATGCTCGTGATGGTGAGGATGTTGGTGTTGCATCTGACGATGGTGATGGCTCTGGTGGTGACTCCGGTGATGAAGGCGACGTTATTGCACCTTCAGATGGAGACGATGACTGACTGATGTTGAGCATGATGATGATGTGGATGTACATAGCTTAGATGTCTAGATGTTCTTAGTTTTTAGTCTAGTTTGTTGATCATATATATATTTCGAGGCTATATTGTATTAGAAACATCTGGGCACATGATCTGAGTTGTACTACTTTATCTTTAGCCTTCATCTCTTTTGACTTGTAGTTGTTTTTTTATGATAACTTGCACTCTGAGTTGTAATCTATATTATGTGCACTCTTACTCTTTGATAAATTATATCTTACGAGTTGATGCCATTTTTCACCATATTTTGATTATGACTTAGCATGTTTGGTTCTCTCATCTTTGTTTGATGTATGTTTTTGAGATTTCATGTTTGGCTATCTGCTTGGTTGTGTTTAGAGAAGACCTACTTTTTATGCTCTTCTACTCCCTTCCTTTTTTGATAATGTCAAAAGGGGGAGAGAATTTCAATGTCTTGAAACTCAACCATATTATGTTTATTGCCTATGTGATCCTTTTTTTATCATTATATGCTTTATTATGTGACTTGATAAAGGACCATATAGTACATGTATGATTATATTGCTTTGTGTAGGTAGACTAACTATGTAGGTTAAAGTAAGCATAGATTGAGGGGGACCAATTCACATTATTCAAATCTTGAATTCCTCACAATTCACAAAGCAAAGGTATAATTTCAATATCATTTTCAAGAGGAATGGTTTGTCATTGTCAAAAAGGGGGAGAATGTTGACCTATAGGTTATATGTAACATACCAAAATTTTGACATATTCTTTTTTTGTCCCTTTCCCAATATTTTCCTATCATTTCTATCCTTTTTGTCCTTGATGCTTAAATTATGGAATTTATAGTGGTTTGGTGAACATTTGTTCAATAATTATACCAATGGAAGGGTTTATGCACAAATACCTCGGTGAAATCTTATTTAAGGATCTAAAATGTAAAATCACCGCTTAAGTGGAACAATGGTAAATAAATCCATGTTAGAAGTGTTAGACCCCAAACCTTAATGTATTGAACAAGTTTAACTACCATAATTAAGTACACTAAACCCTAGTCTAACATTTTGAGGTGTTTTGAAATCATGAGACAAGATTATGTTTCAAGTTTGGTCCAATTTGGACGTCGTTTGTGCAAGTTATGCAATTATATGCACATTTTGGACTTTTATGAAATTTACCCAATTTAGAGGTTTTCTTTGTAAATTGCCACATGCATTATAATCTTTAGAAATTACCTTACCATTTTCAATTTTTTGAACCATGGGACGCCTAGTTGCACCTTGGTTTGAAGGTGTTACTTTCCAAGGGCATTATAGGGATTACCCTCTTTATAAATGTGATTATCTTTAAAAGTTATCAACCAATGGGGTTATTTCTTTGTTTGAAGGACGGTGGGGATGGCATCGAAGGATATAGGGGCTTTTAAGACCGACCTTTGATATACAAGAAGAGTCTATAATTTGTCCTCTTGCATGTCCATGAAGCCTTAGCCTAAGGACACATGGAAAGTCCCATAGACACCTCATGCTTAACCCCTTCTTTATAAAGTCATGCCTACCCCTTCCCACCTCCCAATCAAAGAATCAATCCTCTACTTCTCTTTCCAATAGATTAGAGCATCGTCCCTACTATGTTTTTCCATGAAGTTTCTATCCCAAGGTAAAAGTGGGTGCCTACCTTGGTGAAGAAGGCTCCTAGGGTTCTAAATTTCTCTATTTAGGATTTCTTAAGCTCCTCTTTGGTGATTATGACCAAAACTAGTAAGAATCCTCCTTTCCTTCCCTATTTTCATGTTGTTACTTTTCCTCCCACCTTCTTCCAGGTCAGAACCATGAACTTCCATGGTAAAACTTCACCTAGAACCCTAAAACATCTCATCTCCATGCTCTTTTGCTAGGGTTTGCACCTCTAAAGTGGAGAAGGTGATCTTTTCTCAAGAAAGGAGCTTGGCTTGGAGCAACCAGACCTTCTAATCTCAGGATCCTTTCTTTTTGGACCTTATTACCTTCCTAGATAATAGTTTTGTTAACCCCCTTCTCATATATTTCTTAGTACATGCTTAAAACTCAGGCTTCTATGTTTAAAATCGATGATTTCCATCTCTTTTTACCATGTTCTTCTAGGGTTTTGGTTTCTTGTTGTTTTACCTTCTCTAGAAGCTCTAGTTTGGTTACCTATGCAACTTCAAACCTGATATTGGGTCAAATGGTGTTTTCTCCCTATCCCTCTCTCTTCAATTATCTCGATCGGTGATGATGTGGCAATTTCCTATTGGTCAGTGTTGAAAAATTCATATCTTCTAATTCCCATATCCAAATTTGACAAATAAATATGTTTTGGAATTGGAAAATTAATATGTATCTAATAAAAATATTTTCAAGGTCTTGTTTCGTGGTTTGACGTAGGGTGATTTTTTGTAAAATGAATTTCATGCATAAAATCTATAAAAATTACATCTTAATCATCATAACTTCAAAATTAGCATAAAAATATGTTTTCTTGATCAGGAGAACCTAATAAGTTCATTGGTGATATTGAAAAAATATAAATCTGATTTTTGCTAAAAAGTTTTGAAATTAGGATTTCTATACATTAATGTGCACTATGTACTCTAATACATGATAATACATTAAAATAGGCAAAGTGGAACTTGGACTCAATTAAAGTGGTGAAAGTTGGTAATTGATATCAGTAAGAGAGGTATGTGCATTCCTTACACCCTATGTTGGGATAATTGCAGCCAAATCCTATATTTCCCTAATGAGGCTTAAATGCACCCTAAATCTTCTATTCTTGAATCCTAATGTTGTTCATGCCTCAAATTAGATTATAATTTCTTCTTGTTTGGGGATTATACCTCACTGACACGCTTATTTAATATTATGACTACTCTTGCCATGACTACTTTTCTAGCATGTAGATTTATGTTCTATTTAATTTAAAGTAGCGATACTTATGTACAACCACCCACAAAGGGCATGTATTTAATCGCCCTGGGGAATGTTTTAATTCTCCCCTATATAATTGTGTTGGTGACAAGGAATGTCTTATTCTCCCCTCACCTATAGGTTAGAGGTCTGGTAGGTGCCTCAACCCTAGTTGGTTAGGTAGACATAATTATCTTACATTCAAATCCTTTTTAATATAATTGTTAATGGTTTCTTTTGAATATAGCCTCATACTCTTGAAATCTTCATCTTATGATGAAAACTAGCCTTTATTTACATGTTTTCTTTACCTTGATATCCTATTCATATTTGTTGACACATACTTTGTTTTCCTTTCCCTTTTGTTGGGTGTTTTTCCCAACCACCCAGGTTAGGACAAGATGTTGAGTTGAATCAGGAGAACATAGCTTTGGGCATGGACCTAGCACTTGGATATGTTGATCTGGAGATAATATTTGAAGTAGTTTAGACTTCCCTCTATTTAAATCCTTTTTGTTGAATCTTGTTGTAAACTCTAATGGGATATTTTGATGTACTTGTGTAATCTTTTGTGAAAATTGAATATAGTCATTATTTTTATTCCACTGCTACACTTTGGTCTTTTGCATACCATCACAATAAATTTGGAAAATTTATACCTATTCCAACATACCTTTGAGTGTGTTCAGAATGTATGTTAATTCTTCAATTTATTTTTAGTAAGGGGGTGATCCCACCTCCTTACATCATGGTATTAGAGCTCATGGTAGTTAGAATATGACTATTTCAATTTTATCTCCCTAGTTAGAATACTTGCCTTACCTTTAAGTGACATGTTTGCCCTAGAGTTGATCAATAGATGATGAATTGTTGATTTAGGATCCTATAGTTTCACATTAGAATAATGATGAATAGATCCATAAAATACTTACAACTAAAAGATGCATAAGTAACCATAGTAACTTATGGTTGTTTAGCTTGGCCTTTAGGCAGCTACTAGGACATGAAGTTGAAAGCAAATGTGTCTAGAAAGGATCAGGGTTTGGAGGCTGGCAAGATTTTCCTCCACACCACTAGATTGGTTTATGAGGACTCCTGAATCCATATGATATCGACCTGGCCTAAGCTGATATGAATTGTTCAAAATAGCATGCTTTTAGGCAATAGTAGTCTTAGACATCTATATGATTTATCTTTAGGGACCCTAATATGTTGAACTAGTCTCCCAGGTGTAATGACTTGTTGAGGATGGATACCCAATATAGTTCCCTTATGACCCATAGAACCCCATGTTTGGATAGTTATACCCAGAACCTAGACTTGAAGTTTGGTGTTTAGTAGTAAGCAATCAGAGTGTGTAGTGAAGCATGATGGATCTTGTATATGGTTTCGTTAGACTCACCCTTTTACCTCTAGATTAGTTTGGATGGGTAGGTCAAACATTTGAAGGGGTGGAGAGTAGTTGGTTTGATGATGTTTGGGTAGTCATATTTTGAGGATGAAATCCTTTCCAAGGGGATGGAGTCATGTAACAAACTAAAATCTAGCTACTCTGACTTTAGAAACCCTAACTCGCTAATTAGGAAGTTAGTGTTCTTGAATCCTTAGTTTTGACCAAACAAGTTATAGTTGTAACCACATGTTTCTTTGTATCCAAAAGAACATATAACGATCATCTAATGGATAGTTCATATGTTTGAACCCTAATGAATATATAATGCACATAATAAGAGTAACTCGCATTTTAATACTAATAGTGGATAAGCATGATGTTGACCATGTCATAAACCAATAAACCCTAATGATATGATGGGCAAGATAATTGTAATCTATTGGCAAGATAATTGTAATCTAACCTAAGACGTGATGCATCCTAAGAAGGTATAGGTGAAGAATAATGATCATGTTAACCTAAACCCTAAGTTGTAATCATCTCACCTTAACCTATACATCCTTAATGACATTGATGATACATTAGTGTCACTAGGTGATGTAATCAGATAACATACTTTAATACACATAAATCATAGATTAATCAAGTCATCAATATGAAACACACATCACTTTGATATCTAATACACACCTAATTATTCACCTAATGACTAAGTATGTGAATCAAATCATTAATATGTAATATGTCCCAAATTGATCATTAAAATATATAATGACTTCAATATGGATAAGAAGTAATTGATTCACACAAATGTTCATGACCAATAATAAGAAGTGAATAAATATGAGAGAATGATTAATGATGATATTAATGCGAGCAAGAACAGTAAAGTAACAATGTCTAATATACATATAAGTAATTAATGTGACAATATGTGTATTAATTATAACAAATTGGATAAAGTGCCCTATTTCACACAAAATAATCTGATACAATTGATAATGGAGTCCAAATCCAACTTATTAAAGATAATGGTCAGATATAATAATGCATATTCTGATAATTTAGTATAACTCTAGTTGTGGTAAAATTCCTAATGAGATAAATAAGAAATATATTGGATTTGTGCATAATAATAAAATATAACTCTTTTGGAAACAAAGTAAATATGGCATGACACAATTAAAAGAATAATAATGATAATGTGATATCCTAATGAATATAATTCTAATAAGCCAAATTTTTTTTTTTGTAAAAGTGGAACCTTTAGGTGATCCATGAGAACCTGACCTATGTGGAGCTTCTTGAGAGGATTCTGAACTCCCAAGTTAGGCAGTTGAAAAATAAGGAGTTCAAGTTAGTAAAAGTTTTGGTGGAAGTTTAATGGAAACAACCTAGAAGGTTAGTGTTGATATGTTGCATACTCACCCTTCTCACTTTGCTTTAGATTTTGAGGATGAAATCCTCTTTAAGGGGTGGAGTGTTGTAACATACCGAAATTTTGACAAATTCTCTTTTTGGCCCTTTCCCAATATTTTCCTATCATTTCTATCCTTTTTGTCCTTGATGCTTCAATTGTGGAATTTATAATGGTTTGGTGAACATTTGTTCAATAATTGTACCAATGGAAGGGTTTATGCACAAATATCTCGGTGAAACCTTATTTAAGGATCTAAAATGTAAAATTACTACTTAAGTGGAACAATGATAAATAAATTCATGTTAGAAGTGTAAGACCCCAAACCTTACTTAATGTATTGAACATGCTAAACTACCATAATTAAGTACTCTAAATCTTAGTCTAACCTTGTGAGGTGTTTTGAAATCATGATATAAGATTAATGTTTAAGTTTGGTCCAATTTGGACGTCATTTGTGCAAGTTATGCAATTATATGCACATTTTGGACTTTTATGCAATTTACCCAAGTTGGAGGTTTTCTTTGTAAATTGTCACATGCATTATAATCTTTAGATATCACCTTACCATTATCAAGTTTTTGAACCATAAGACACCTAGTTTCACCTGGGTTTGAAGGTGTTACTTTCCAAGGGCATTATAGGGATTACCCTCTTTATAAATGTGCTTATCTTTAAAAGCTATCAACCAATGGGGTTATTTCTTTGTTTGAAGGATGGTGGGGATGGCCAAGAAGGATCTAGGGGATTTTAGAACCGATGTTTTATATACAAGAAGAGTCTATGAGCTGCCCTCTTGCATGGCCATGAAGCCTTAGCCTAAGGACACATGTAAAGTCTCATAAACACCTCATGCTTGCCCCCTTCTTTATAAAGTCATGCCTACCCCTTCCCACCTCCCAATCAAAGAATCAATCCTCTCTGTATATTTCTCACAGCTTAGAGCATCGTACCTTCTATGTTTGGCCACGAAGTTGCTGTCCCAAGGTAAAATAGGGTGCCTACCTTGGTGAAGAAGGCTCCTAGGGTTCTAAATTTCTCTATTTAGGATTTCTTAAGAACCTCTTTGGTGATTTTGACCAAAACTAGTAATAATCCTCCTTTTCTTACCTATTTTCATGTTGTTAATATTCCTCCCACCTTCTTCTAGGTCGAAACCATGACCTTCCATGGTAAAACTTCACCTAGAACCCTAAAACATCTCATCTCCATGCTCTTTTGCTAGGGTTTGCACCTCTAAAGTGGAGAAGGCGATCTTTGCTCAAGAAAGGAGCTTGGCTTGGAGCAACCAGACCTTCTAATCTTGGGATCCTTTCTATTTGGACCTTCTTACCTTCCTAGAGGCAAGTTTTGTTAACCCCCTTCTCATATATCGCTTAGTACATGCTTAAAACTCATGCTTCTATGCTTAAAATCGATGATTTCCATATCTTTTTACCATGTTCTTCTAAGGTTTTGGTTTCTTGCTGTTTTACCTTCTCTAGAAGCTCTACTTTGGTTACCTATGCAACTTCAAACCTGATCTCAGTTCAAATGGTATTTTCTCCCTCTCACTCTCTCTTCAATTATCTCGACCGGTTTGATGATGTGGCAATTTCCTATTGGTCAGTGTTGAAAAATTCATATCTTCTAATCCGCTTATCCAAATTTGACAAATAAATTTGTTTTAGAATTGGAAAATTAATCTATATCTAATAAAAATATTTTCAAGGACTTATTTCATGGTTTGATAAAGGGTGATTTTTTTAAATGAATTTAATGCATAAAATCCATAAAAATTACATCTTAATCATCATAACTCCAAAATTAACATAAAAATATGTTTTCTTGATCAGGAGAACCTAATAATTTCATTTTTGATATTTTAAAAAAAATCTAAACTGAGTTTTACTAAAAAGTTCTGAAATTAGGGTTCTTTACATTAATGTGCACTATGTACTCTAATACATTGAAAATAGGCAAAGTGGAACTTCGACTCAATTAAAGTGGTGAAAGTTGGTAATTGATATCAGTAAGAGAGGTATGTGCATTCCTTACACCCTATGTTGGGATAATTTTATCCAAATCCTATATTTCCCTAATGCGCTTAAATGAACCCTAAATCTTCTATTCTTGAATCATAATGTTGTTCATGTCAAAAATCAAATTATAATTTCTTCTTGTTTGGGGATTATGCCCCACTGCTATGCTTATTGAATATTATGACTACTCTTGCAATGACTACTTTTCTAGCAAGTAGATTTATGTTCTATTTAATATAAAGTAGTGATACTTATGTACAACCACCCACAGAGGGTATGTATTTAATCGCCCTGGGAATGTTTTTATTCTCCCCTTTATAATTGTTTAGGTGATTGGGAATGTCTTATTCTCCCCTTGCCTATGGGTTAGAGGTTCGGTAGGTGCCTCAACCCTACTTAGTTAGGTAGACATAATTATCTTACATGCAAATCCTTTTTAATATAATTTTTAATGGTAAGTTTCTTTTGAATATAGCCTCATACTCTTGAAATCATCATCTTATGATGAAAACTAGCCTTTATTTACATGTTTTCTTTACCTTTATATCCTATTCATATTTTTTGACGCATACTTTGTTTTCCTTTCCCTTTTGATGGGTGTTTTTCCCCACCACCCAGGTTAGGACAAGCTGTTGAGTTGAATCAGGAGAACACAACTTTGGGCATGGCCCTTGCACTTAGATATGTTCCTCTGGAGATAAGATTTGAATTAGTTTAGACTTATCTCTATCTAGATCCTTTTTGTTGTATCTTGTTGTAAACCCTAATGGGATATTTTGATGTACTTCTATAATCTTTTGTGAAAATTGAATATAGTCATTATTTTTATTCTATTGCTACACTTTGGCCTTTTGTAGACCATCACAATAAATTTGGAAAATGTATACCTATTCCAACATACCTTTGAGTGTGTTCAAAATGGATGTTAATTCTTCAAATTTCTTTTTAGTAAGGGGTGATCCCTCCTCCTTACATTATACATTGTACATATTTTGATAATGACTTAACCATTCCATTCATATGTATCTAATATGTGTATTCAAGATTGATTTCAGGCTTTCGGTACATGAGAAGGATCAAATTACACAAGACCTAGCTTGTCCAAGTTCAAGTCAAATGCAATGCAAGTGTGCTAATAAGGAAATCACTTCAATAGAACTTAGAAGATTTTGCAATCACTTGTATTGATGATATGACTTTAAACTAAGATAAGAAAAATATGTGGGACACTTAATACTAAGTTTTAATAACTTTTTAGCCAAATTAGACAATCGATCACATGCTTTTGATCGGTCGAATTACAATCTCGACTGATCCCATGGTTGATTTTCTGAAGATGGCAATCAATCGAGTTGTGCATTCACAGAACTCAATCGAATGACCTTATGACCAAATGCAATTTTGGCTGATCGGTCGAGTTCCCCAGAACAAACTCGATCGATAGTTTGAAAATTGGGTTTGTCTTTTAGTCGATCAGTCGAGTTATCTTTATTCAAACTCGACAGGATGCACTATATCACTACTACAGAAATAGCATTCAGTGACACTTTTCTGGGCGTCGGTTATTAAGGAAAACCGACGCCTTCTATTTTAGGCGTCGGTTGTTTACGAAAACCGACGTCTATATTCGAAGACCAGCCAGACACGGGTACCACTTTGTCTTCAGCGTCGGTTGTTTATAACAAACCGACGCTTAAAGTCGCCCGCGAAATCCATTTTTTGATCAAAAAAAATAGTGTCCTTTTCAGCGTCGGTTATTTAGGTCGAAACCGACGCCTATGTCTGATGAAAAATTTGCGTGAAAAGTGTCACCTTCAGCGTCGGTTATTAAAGGATAACCGACGCTGAAGGTGGTTCCCGCCAAACAATTTCATGAAAATATCGTCCACTTGGACGTCGGTTATTTCAAACAACCGACGCTAAAGATGTTTAGGCGTCGGTTGTTGTAAAAAACCGACGCTATGTGGGACTTTAACCCGCGATGCCCGACTCTTCCCCTTTCTTCTGTTTCATTGCGAGCCCTTTTTTCTGCTTCTCCGTCGATTTCCCACGTTGTCGCCGTCGATTTCTCTGCTCCTTGTTCTCCACGACAGCGCCGTCGTGCCGCCACTGCTACTCCGGCGCCCCCTTCTCCGCCGCCACTGCTGCTGCACCTGCCTGACGACGCCTGACGCCTGGAGCTTGCCGTCGACGCCTGCCTGACGCCTGGAGCTCGCCGCCGCGGCCTGCTGCTCCAGCCACCTGTTGCCCGCCCTACTGCTCCATCCGCTGCGCCGCCGCCACGCCGTCAAGTTCAACCTGCAGCTTCCACCTGGCTCCCGCTGCCTCCTTATCGGCGCCAACAGAACTGGTATGCGCCAGTGTCTTTTCCTTTCCTCTACCTATTTCTCATTTACTGCGCGGATTATTTTGTGAGGTGAAGCATTTTATACAATGTAAGCTTCCGATCCTTCATGGAGCTGGTCACTTACTGATGAGGTTTACTTTGCTATAGATAATAATTTCTGGAGTCAGTCCACAGACAAATTGATAACTGTTCTTAGACAATTATAAAAAAAGAACTATGTCATCTTTATCTCTGACTATGTGCTCATTTGTGCTAGAAATTTTGATGTGCTGTAAATTGTATCTTTACAATAACTGATCTGCTTGCCGATTTTAATGATTAGAGATACTGATTAATAGTAAGTATTGATGAATACTTACTTAATTACTAATGTGTTGATTAGATATGTATAGAAGTTCCTTATAAATATATTTTTTATATACACATACATGTAATTTTGTATAAAATACATGATGTAGTGTGATCTTAAATCCTAGAGTGTACCCCTTTTGTTCTATGATGGTACCTATGACCCTAAATCCTAGAGTGTTTGTTGGCCTAGAAACCCGTCCAAGATTGACTCATTAGGAGTACATCTTGGATAGTCCCCGGTTTGGGACTGTTCTTGAACACCTAATCTCACTTAGGATGTAAGTGTATAATGTGTATTGAGTTTTCGAGAAAATTTTGGCAGCATTTCCCCGTTTGTTCTCTAAGTACATATGTACTTAGAGAACAGCGGGGAAATGCTGCCGAAATTTTCTTGAAAACCCAATACACATTATACACTTACTAGTGAGATTAGGTGTTCAAGGATGGGATAGGTGGTACACATTTATTATATATAAGAATGACATCACATGTGTTTGTTGGCCTAGAATGTGAACAATCATTGTTTTTTATATTACTTGTACATTGGTATAAATTAGAATGAACAATCACCAAATTATATATTGTTTGTATGGAGTCCGGCTTCATTGCAGATATCTATTATTGTGTTTGTTGGCCTAGAAACCCGTCCAAAATTGATTCATTAGGAGTAAATCTTGGATAGTCCCCGGTTTGGGACTGTTCTTGAACACCGAATCTCACTTAGGATGTAAGTGTATAATGTGTATTGAGTTTTCGAGAAAATTTTGGTAGCATTTCCCCGTTTGTTCTCTAAGTACATATGTACTTAGAGAACAGCGGGGAAATGCTGCCGAAATTTTCTTGAAAACCCAATACACATTATACACTTACTAGTGAGATTAGGTGTTCAAGGATGGGATAGGTGGTACACATTTATTATATATAAGAATGACATCACATGTGTTTGTTGGCATTTCCCCGTTTCTTCTCTAAGTATATATGTACTTAGAGAACAGCGGGGAAATGTTGCCTAATCTTTTCCTAATATATACTTGTTTCCTAATATATACTTGTTTTCTCTGATCATAGAATGGATAGATCATGGATGTCCATTCGTAATCGTTGCACCCCAGAGTTTATATCTGGTCTTGATCAGTTTATTAGATTTGCCGAGGAACATAGGAAAAAACCTACAGATAGGTTCTACTGTCCATGTAGGCATTGCGGTAACAACTTGAAAGTCAACACTGGTGGGGAAATCAAAAGTCATGTCATGTGCAACGGGATTGTACAAGGCTATACAGAATGGCACTGGCATGGAGAGATTTCAAAATCGAAACCAGTAGATGTCGATAGCAGTGTTTGGGTGGAAGAAGAAATTGCCTCTGATGACATAAATGTGAACGAACCAGTTCCAGCAGACATCGTTGATGCGATGCTGGATAGTTGTAGGGTAGAGCACACCGATCCACCTCCTATCTTTACAAACATTGTGCATGATGCTGAGATACCGTTATACACAGGTTGTGCTAAGTTTACGAAGCTTAGCACTGTCTTGAGATTGTATAAGTTGAAAGCTAACAATAGATGGAGCGACAAAAGCTTCACTTCATTGTTGACTTTGTTGAAAGAAATGCTTCCTGAAGGAAACGAGCTTCCAATCTCAACATACCAGGTAAAGAAAATGTTGTGCCCAATGGGAATGGAGGCCAAGAAGATACACGCATGCCCGAATGATTATGTATTATTTCAAAAGGACTATGTAGATTTGAAAGATTGTCCAAAATGTGGTGCGTCACGGTATAAATTGACGACTTCGGGGGAGTCCAAAACTGGTTCTCCTGCCAAGGTGTTGTGGTATCTACCTATAATATCACGGTTTCAACGCTTGTTTGCAAATCCGAAAGATGCGAAGAATTTGAGGTGGCATGCAGATGTTAAGAAAAATAATGATGGGATCCTACGACATGCGTCTGATTCCCCACAGTGGAAGAAGATTGATCTATTGTACCCTAAATTTGGTGAAGAAGATAGGAATCTAAGACTTGGGCTTTGTACAGATGGGATGAATCCGTACGGGACATTGAGCAGCCAACATAGCACTTGGCCAGTCATGCTTGTTATATACAATCTTCCTCCCTGGATGTGTATGAAAAATAAGTACGTTATGTTGTCATTGTTGATATCGGGTCCTAAACAACCCGGAAATGATATCGATGTTTATCTTGAACCTTTGATTGATGACTTAAAGAAACTTTGGGCTGAAGGTGTGATGACCTATGATGCTTCAGCAAGAGAGACATTTTGTTTGCACGCTATGTTGTTTTGCACTATTAATGACTTTCCAGCATATGGGAATTTGTCTGGATATAGTGTCAAAGGAGCTAAAGCGTGTCCTATATGTGAAGAAAACACTGATTCAATAAGACTAAAACATGGCGGCAAGACTGTATATCTTGGTCATCGAAGGTTTCTTTCAAAATTCCATCCGTATCGTAGGAAGCGCAAAGCATTCAATGGATGGAATGATGAACGAAGTGCACCTAAACCTATA
This sequence comes from Alisma plantago-aquatica, assembly GCA_963693085.1. Taxonomy (NCBI): domain Eukaryota; kingdom Viridiplantae; phylum Streptophyta; class Magnoliopsida; order Alismatales; family Alismataceae; genus Alisma; species Alisma plantago-aquatica. The sequence goes on from OY856409.1 coordinate 1,195,867,914, forward strand.
CCAGGGGATGTTGTTTATGAAAGAGTAAAAGACATTGTCAATGAATTTGGTAAGAAATCACAATGTAGTATGGCCACACGGAGTGACAATTCTTCATTCAAGAAGAAGTCAATATTTTGGGATCTTCCTTATTGGAGTTCTTTGACAGTCAGGCATTGTATCGATGTAATGCACGTTGAGAAAAATGTATGTGATAGCATCATTGGTACTCTATTAAATATACCAGGTAAGACTAAAGATGGGATAAAATCCAGACTGGACCTACGTGAAATGGAAATAAGGTCAGAATTAACAGAATTACGTGAAATGGGTAATAAAAGAACATACTTACCTCCCGCTTGTTACACGTTGTCTAGAAAGGAGAAGAAAACTTTTTGTGAATGCTTGGTAAATGTTAAGGTGCCACATGGTTACTCATCCAACATCCGTAGATTGGTATCAATGAAAGATCTGAAGTTGATAGGTCTTAAATCTCATGATTGTCACACTCTAATGCAACAAATATTGCCCGTGGCAATTCGATCTATATTGCCGAAGCATGTAAGGTTTGCAATTACCAGACTTTGTTTCTTTTTCAACAGTCTATGCAGCAAAGTTATTGACCCTGATACTCTCGATAATTTGCAAAGAGAAGTGGTTGTTACCCTATGTCAGCTTGAGATGTATTTCCCTCCTTCGTTCTTTGATATCATGGTACATCTTGTTGTCCACTTGACTAGGGAAGTGAAAATGTTGGGACCAGTTTTCTTGCATCGGATGTATCCCTTTGAACGATACATGAGCGTTTTTAAAGGTGATGTTCGAAACCGTTATCGGCCTGAAGGGAGTATTATTGAAGGTTATGTGGCGAGAGAGGTTATGGATTTTTGCAATGACTTTCTCAGTGGTAATGACACTCCTGATAATGACAAGAATATTGAGGAGGGCAAAGGAATTTTGGGATCACGGGTGAAAGTAATCAGCCGTGAGCAGTTGGAACAAGCTCACTTGTATATTTTACACAATATGGATGAAGTGAGTGTTTATATCGAGGAACATACCAATTTCATAAAGAGACAACATCCTCGAGCAAGTTTAATGTGGCTTGCTAGAGAGCATAATAAGACTTTTACTAAGTGGTTTGAAGATAAAGTCTTACATCAACTATCTCAAACACCAAATGATATTACAGAAACTATCAAATGCCTCGCCTTTAAACCAAAACCGAATGTTATGTCTTATGAAGGGTTTGACATTAATGGATTCACATATTACACAAAGCGCCAAGATGATAAGAGTGTCGTCCAAAATAGTGGGGTCACTCTTCAAGCGTCGACTATGTACTTTGCAAGTGCAAAGGATAAGAGTCCACGTGAAGCTAAAATGTCATATTACGGTGTCATTGAGGACATTTGGGAGTTTGACTACATAGATTTCAAAATTCCGCTCTTTAAATGTAATTGGGTTGATAACACCAAAGGAGTTATAGTGGATGAATTGGGTTTCACTTTGGTGAACTTTGAAAACATTGGCGAGAAGGGTGAACCATTCATATTGGCATCACAGGCGAAACAAATATTCTATATCGATGATCCTGCAAATGATAAATGGTCGGTTGTTCTTCATGGTAAAAGACAGTTCATTGAAGATCCTATAGATGAAGAAGAGTACTATGATAAGTATGATGACTCCAGTCCATTCTCAGTTGGGTTGCCAACTCCACAAAATATTGAAGCTAATGATGACTTATATGTGCGCGGAGATCACAATGAAGGATTGTTAATTGATAAAAGATCACAATTTTAGAGACATGTATGTTTATGCAAATGCTAAATGTTTGCCTTTTTCTAGTTAATACAAATGCTAAATGTTTGCCTTTTTCTAGTTAATACAAATGCTAAATGTTTGCCTTTTTCTAGTTAATAGAAATGCTAAATGTTTGCCTTTTTAATGACATTTTCAGATGGCTGACCATGATGAGCATGATGTCCATGATGAGCATGAAGTCCATGATGAGCATGCTGTCCATGACGAGCATGGCGAGGATACTAATGTAAGTTCTAAAAACATATCATGTATTTCTATAAAATTCATTATCTTCTAGTTATGTCATATATCCTATATTTCTATATTGGGCTAAGTTAGTGTGTTTTATTTTTGTCAAATTTTAGGTTGATGCACCTGTACCCACTGAAGCACTGGAGCAACTTGATGCGCAACACCAGACACTTAACAAGAAAAGGGGCATCACTCTGTTGAAGAAGTTATTAGCGCTAAGTGGTAGTGGATCTAAATTGGTGGTGGAGTTTGATAATGGAGGAAATCCAATTGGAGTGAACCGCAATAATTTTGTGAACTATCTTGGGTGTACCACTCGGAGCCATTGTGGTGTTAAGTATGACAATTGGCATAAAGTTCCTCAAGGGAAAAAAGACTTGATATGGAAGGATTTATGCGTGAGTTATTATTATTTGCAATTCTATTTTGTAGATTACAAATTCTATTATTTGCAATTCTATTTTGGATACTAGTTAATAACATTTCTATTTTACAGAATCTGTTTGCATTGGATGAGAAGTTGCATCGTAAAAATGTGATGCAACACGCTGGAAAGATGCTTAGGAATTATAGGACAAATCTGAACAGAGAATACATAAAAGAGGGTGATAAGAAGAAGAAGTCAGCCCTTGAACAATGGAACTTCTTGGACAAAGAAGATTGGGACAATTTTGTTGCTTCAAGAAAATCTGAAGAATTCAAGGTATTAGGCGTCACTCCTAATTTAATTAATATACATTGTATTCACCTATTCAAGATTAGCATTTAGTGCTACTAACCAAATCATTAATGTGCATACTAACTAGGCCCTCAGTGACGCACAAAAAGCAAGGCGTGCACTGAATGTGCATGACCACACTATGGGTCCAAAAGGCTATGCAAGCGTTCACCAAAGACTACAGGCGGAGTCTGCGGCTACTCAGGAGTCTGCTCCTACTCAGGAGTCTGCCACACCCATGCCTTGCCATGATATCTGGATAGCTGGCAGGCAAAACAAGAAGGGTGAAATAAAGAAGCCTGTAACTGTTGAGGCGGCTGCAAAAATGGTAAAATACAACTCTTAGAGAAATCGTTTGAATATTGATTATTTGTGGTGTTAACTTACCAATTTCTATTTATGGTGATTAGCGGGAGCTGCACGAGCAGAGGAAACAAGGCACGTTCATCCCTCAGGGCACAAGGGATGAATTGACAGTTGCTCTGGGTAACCCAGAGCATCCTGGACGTGTTAGAGGTGCCGACGCTGGTGTTGGCATCAAAGCATTCTTTGGGCCATCCCAGCGCAAACCCAGAGCGGGACTTTCTCAAGAAGAGGTAACTTATTCTTTTTTTAGAATGTTACTGCAAAAGGAAATTCATTAATAAGAAGCTAATGTTTCTTTTATCCATGTATAGGAGAATAAGAGAGTTGAGGATTTAGTTGCTAAGAAGATCAACGATGTAGTTGCTGAGAAGGTCAAGGAAGAATTGCTGCGGTGGCAGGCATCTCAGGCTTCCAATACGCCTATGGCGACCCACTCTTCTCCTGATGCACAGACTGCGAGTAATCCTGGAGACCCATCGCCTAGCACGTCTGCTGTAAGTATTGTTTATGACATTGTAGTTAGTCTTTTCAAGTTGTTATGTTTTCAAGATGATATGTATATATGTATAATATTCTTTACGTAAATTTGTAGGCATTGAAGCCATGCTGCTTAAGAATGCAAGACTACGTTATTGCAGAGGCGCAGGCTTACCCATCCCTTCCTGGGGCAATGTTTCACGGGACTCCAATGCCACAGGGCTACGTTCGTGTGAGCCCGATACGTGTGTTACCTGATTGGAGAGAAGCTACATTGCCATATCCCCACCCGGATATTGATAGACTTGCTGATGCAGAAGGCGGGGTGATATTGTGGCCCAAAGCAGATGTCGTCTACACGACTGAAATTGTAAGATAAATTTACATTGATTTAGACTGTTAATGTGTATATATGATGTCAACTGATCTGAAATTATATGTACAGGTTAAAAAGAAGACACCAGGAGCACCTAGGCCTCCACTTCCACTTCCCGCATTACCCGATTGGGTTCCAACTGACCTAACATACCCGTTAGGTCCTGCTTGTAGGGGAATGGCATGTTGGCTACGGGCACATAATGTACATTGCCCTATAATTATTTCTTTAGATGCAGATTATGCAGGTCAATCATACGATAGCTCTTTATTTATACAAGATATTATTGAGCTGTTTATGTATGATTGGCTGAATACATCAATGATAGAGACATGGATAAGGTGAGATCTTGTTTATACATCCATATACCTTGTGTAAGATCCGGTGATCTGGTTTCTTATATATTAATGCATACGCCTATATGTTTTGCAGCTACCTAGTCGAAGATCATTGCAAACAATTTGCATTTGATCATGTGGGATTTTTGATTCCATCATTGATTAGTTTGGTAGCTAAAGACCCTGATAATGTTCAACAATACTGTATAGATGCTTTTACAATTTTTGGTCAGCAAAAGAAGACGATAATAATAGCTCCATTCAATGTCAAGTAAGTTTACTTTATTTATAATTTGGACTTAAGAAAATTCCATTTTTATTTTGCATTTTGAGTTATTAATTGTTAACTTCTTACTTCTAGCGGTAGACATTGGGAGTTACTAGTTATTGTCCCCGGGACATTCACTGTTTATTATCTAGATCCTGCGGGGAGTACATTGAACACTAAAATTGGACACGTAATGAGAATGCCATTATTCTGGTGAGAAATATTTCATTTTTATATCCGTTAACATCTTTTATTACATTACTATTTACTTATGCAATTTATTGTGTTATATTAACATGTAGGGGTTTAGATGCATTCAAAAAGGCTGGAGGAACGGTCCCAAGGAAAAAGAACCAGCCAATAAATTGGCAGAACGTACAAGTAAGTTCCCGACTCGAATATATATATTATTGATGTGAATTGTGCTTAGTTGTATTATTTTGTATGTTTCAATTTATAGTGTGCTACACAAGACAATGGCTGGGCATGCGCATACTATGTGATGCGATTTATGCAGATGATTATCAAATATGCCGCATTGGACATCGATACCATACATGAGGTATTATATATAGTCTCATTAGTTAGTATGCAATATATCAATCTTATATTATTTTTATATTATTACTTATATATATACATCATTCTCTTTGCAGGTGTTTAAAACTGACAACACTACAGGTAAACGTTTAAAAAATATACATGCTCCATATACGATGGAAGCATTAAATGAAGTAAGAGAAGAATGGGCAAAAGCCATACAAGCAGTGGCAACTGTAAGATATAATTGGGATGTTGATAGCGATAATGAATGATACTATGTAAATGGATATTTCTGAATGTTAATACATGTATTTGAATGTTTCTATATGTGTGAATGTGAGAATTGAATTGATGTCTGAATGTATGTACTTGTGTAGAATTTTGCTTGTGACTTTTGCAGGTTTGCGGCCTGTTTGTAGGCTGATATCAATGGATGTCGTAAACCTGCAGTTCAGAAAACTGAACTGCAGGTTCTCATCCTGCTGACCAGCCACAGCAGGCCTGCAAACTGATATGAAAAAAAAAAAATATAAATAGGCGTCGGTTATTTATCGAAAACCGTCAGCAAAGACATACAGCGTCAGTTATTTGATAAAACCGTCGCCTAATAGTACAAACAACCCAACCGTGCAGGATAGCACGACCGTGGTGTAAATGGCGTCGGTTATTCATATAAAACCGACGCCTATAGTACTAACACAGCCGTGCAGGGAAGCACCGCCGTGCAGGGAAGCACGGCCGTGTCGTCTTGAAGTACAGGCGTCAGTGGTTTAGTATATAACCGACGCCAAAAGTGTTCGCGCCACAGAAAATGTGTCGGTTATCTACTAAAACACCGACGCTATATTCCATATAGGCGTCGGTTGTGTAGTAAATAACCGACGCACAAAGTGCCCTAGATGACGCCATTTTCTGTGGCGCGAACACTTTTGGCGGCGGTTATTTACTAAACAACCGACGCCAATAGGACAAATAGGCGTCGGTTAAAAAACCGACGCCGAAGTGTTCAACCTTTAGCGGCGCCCACATAGGCGTCGGTCGGAAACCGACGCCAAATGGGGTTAAACGACCGACGCCAAAGGCCGTTTCTGTAGTAGTGTATGGAAAAAACAGAAAAAGTGATTATAATCGTTGGTGACTTGTTTGGAAAAAAATAGATCCATTTCCTTGAGAAAAAATAGCTATATTTTGGCCCTAAGTGTTCCCCAACTCAAGGGAGCACCCCTAGCTATAAATAGGACCCCTTGGAGTTCATTTCAAGTTTGCTCATTCACTACTTTCAAGGTCCTTGCTATAGTTGAAAGTGCTACTACTCGTTGATCCCTTTTCTCTCTCTAGTTTACACTTAATTTCGTGATTTGTTAGTGAGTTAGGCATATTGTAAGAGAGCTCCAACCTTCTGCATGTAAATCTCTCAATATTCCACTACTTTCCTGTCCCCTTCCTACATGAAGAAAAGGTGAAGCAAGCTCCATCGAGTGAAGAAGGAGCTGTAGTTGGTCCTCTTCAAGGTTGTTGAAGAGGTGATGATCTTCTCCAAGTGAAGGAGAAGGCAAAGGATGAAGATCCAAGAGGAGAAGCAAAGTCCTTCAAGGCAGAAGACTTGAGCTTGAGTGGGTAAGACCTTAGTGAAGGCTGAAAACTCAAGCTAAGTGGGTAAGCTCCTTGGTATGGTGGATTTCTCCTTGTGGTTGTATAGGTAAGTCCTTTGGTGGTCTATTACTGTAACTCTTATTGGTGATAATATAGAGAAAAGCACTTGCAAAGTCCTAGAGGTTGACTTCTCTAGGTAGTCGACTGACTCACTTCTAGTTTGAAGTGTGGAATCACTCCACATCCCTTTTTCAAGTGCTTGCTATCAATCTCTCTCATCCTTGCTATACTTGTTAGATAGGACTTCAAATTGACATCTAGCTATTATTCTAAAATTGATATAATTTGAAGGTCTAATCTATTTTGTGAAAAAATTTGTAGCTCTATTCACCCCCCTCTAGAGCCCTTACATCCAACAGAGTTCTCCGTCGAGCTTGTACCCAAAATTTCACCAATATCGAAGCTACCTTACTGCTTGGCCCCAGCCAAGCTTGCCAAACTGAAGTAGCAGCTAGAAGAGATTCTCGACATGGACTTCATCTACCCCAATGTTTCACCTTGGGGAGCCCCTGTCCTATTCATGAAGAAGAAGGAGGGTTCGATGTGGATGTGTATGGACTACTACATGATTAACCAAGTGAGTGTGAAGAATCGTTACCATTTGCCTCGCATCGATGACTTGTTTGATCAACTGAAGTCATCCATTGTGTTCTCTAAGATGGATCTGTGAAGTGGCTACTACCAGATGCACGTGAAGGATGATGATGTCACGAAGATGATGTTCATAACTCGCTATGGGTATTACAAATTCATGGTCATGCCTTTTGGCTTAATAAATGCCCCTGCTGCTTTCATGGACTTGATGAACCGAGTGTTCTACCCATACCTTGATAAGTTCGTGGTGGTGTTTATCGACGACGTTTTGGTTTATTCTGAGATGTTAGAACAACGTCACAAGCATCTGCAGATTGTACTCAACACACTATGAGAAAATCAACTCTATGCCAAATTCTCAAAGTGTGAGTTTTGGATAAAGGAAGTGATGTTTCTGGATCATGTGATTTCTGTCGGACATATAGCTATTGAACCTTCAAAGGTAGAAGTTGTGACCAAGTGGAAATCTCTGAAGAATCCCTCAGAGATCCATAGTTTCCTCGGCTTAGAAGGTTACTATCGAAGGTTTATCAAGAGCTTCTCTGAGTTGGCCTTGCATTTAACCAAGCTGACGTGAAAGGAGGCCAAGTTCTCTTGGGCACCAAAATGTGAGAACAATTTCCTAAAGTTGAAGGAGTGTTTGACTTCTTCTCCCGTTCTTGCCTTTCCTGTTGAAGGCATACCCTATGTCATCTACACTGATGCTTCTAAACAAGTATTAGGGTGTGTTTTGATGCAAGACGGAAAGGTGATCACCTATGCTTCCCACCAATTGAAACCAAATGAAGCTAATTGGCCTACACATGATTTAGAGCTTGCTGCCATCGTTCATTCTCTGAAAATCTGGTGACACTATCTCTATGGTGTGAAATTTGAAGTTTTCTCTGACCATTAAAGCTTGAGATACTTGTTGACACAGAAGGATCGGAATCTACGACAACGAAGGTGGATGGAATATCTCAAAAATTATGACTTCACCATCACCTAACATTACGGTAAAGAAAACATCATAGATGATGCTTTAAGTCATAAGAAGGATGTCGTTTGTGCTGCTCTGAGATGCTCGGTGTAGGAAAATCTCAAATATGTGACTAATTGATGACCTCAACTATCGATTCAGTGGATGAAGATAAATTGTGTGTCCATATGTCTAGTTTGACTGTTACACCGACTTGGATCTCAAAAGTCATTGATGCATAGTTGGAAAGCTCTAAGATGGAAGATATGATGGCCTTGACCGAAAAACTGCAATCTAACTTCTCTGTCGGAGTAGATGGTGTTGTCCGCTTCATACAAAAGTTGTGGATTCATTACATGGGTGATCTGAGATAGAAGGTGCTGAGTGAAGCACATGGGTCCAAGTATACTATTCATCCTGGCACAACAAAAATGTACAAGGACTTACAGCAAAGCGTCTGGTGGAAGAACATGAAGAATGATATAGCTCTGTTCATCACAAAGTACTTGACATGTCAGCAAGTCAAGATCGAACATCAACGACCTGGTGGTCTTCTTCATCCTCTTGAAATTCGAGAATGGAAGTGGAGAAGATCACAATGGACTTTGTTACCAGTTTCCTCAAGTCCAAGAAAGGTTATGATGTTGTTTGGGTGGTTATCGATCGACTTACACAATCTGCTCATTTCTTGCCTTTCAAAACCAATTGCAAAGTTGTGGATATGGCTCAGTTGTACATTGAGTGGATCGTACGCATGCATGGAGAACCTGAGATGATATTTTCTGATCATGACCCAAACTTTATTTCTCATCTATGGGGTTAGATTTAGGAGGAGATGGGTACTGACTTGTGTTTCAATACTTCTTATCACCCGCAGACTAATGGTCAATCTGAGAGAATAGTTTAGATTACTTGCATTGTTCTTGTGTCATGGATTGGGGTGGTGCATGGGATTGGTATCTATCATTAGATAAGTTTTCATACAATAATAGCTACCAAGCTAGTATTAGTATGCCACCTTTTGAAGCTCTCTATGGTAGACCATATCATTCACCTTTGCATTGGGATGATGTCGGTAAACATTCTCTAGTGAAGATCGATGACATGCAAATGATGATAGAAAAGGTACAGTTGATAGAGAAATGCATGAAAGCTACTCAAGATCGACAGAAGATGTATGCTGACAAGAAAAGGTCTGATGTTAACTTCCTAGTGGGTGACTATGCATTTCTAAAGATCAAGCCCATCTGTTCTATTGCTAGATATAACATTAAAGGCAAGTTGAATCCCTGCTATGTTGGACCATTTGAAATCTTAGATAAGGTTGGAGAATGTGCATATCGCTTAGCTTTACCTCCTTCCTATGATAAGATTCATAATGTGTTCCATGTCTCTGTGTTGAAGATGTATGTTAAGGACTCTTCTCATGTGCATACTATTGATACTTTGGAGATACATGAGAATCTGACCTATGAAGAGCTACCTGTGAAGATCTTTGACTCCCGAGTAAAGCAGCTGAAGAACAAAGAGATTGAGCTGGTAAAAGTTTTTTGGAAATATCATGGTCTGGAAGAAACCACTTGGGAGTTGAGAGATGAAATGTTACATACTCACCCTTCTCTTTTTACTTGAGATTTTGAGGACAAATCCTTTTAAAGGGGTGGAGTGCTATAACATAATGAATCTTAGATGTAATCTCCATGTAAACCATTTTCCTAAGCTTCCCTTTCATTTCTGTCATTTATGTCGTTCATGTTTAATTAGTGGAATTTATCATGGTTTGGTGAACATTTATTCACTAATTATACCAATATAAGGGTTTAGGCACAAATACCTCAGTGAAATCTTATTTAAGGATCTAAAATGCAAAATCACCACTTTAGTAGAACAATGATATATTAATTTGTGCTAGAAGTGCAAGGCCCTAAACCTTGATTAATGTATTAAACAAGATTAATTACCATAATTAAGTTCTCTAAACCTTAATATAACTTTTGATGTGATTTAAAAACATAAAATGATCCTAAGTTTCAAATTTGGTTCGATTTCGATGTTGTTTGTGTAAGTTATGCAATTTTAGGTACATTCTGGACTTTTATGCAATTTACCCAATTGGGAGGTTTTCTTTGTAAATTATCACCTAAATTTTAATCCTTAGATATTATCTTACCATTCTCGAGATTTTGAACCATAGGGCACCTAGTTGCACCTTGGTTTGAAGGTGTTTCTCTCCAAGGGCATTATAGGGATTACCCTCTTTATAAATGAGCTTATCTTTAAAAGCTATCAACCATTGATGTTATTTCTTTGTTTGAATGACGGTGGGGATGGCCTACAAGTCTCCATGGGATTTAAGGACCAACTTTTGATATATGCGAAGTCTCTATGAGCTGTCCTCTTGCATGGCCATGAAGCCCTAGGCTAGGGACACATGGAAAGTCCCATAGACAACTCATGCTTGCCCCCTTCTTTATAAAGCCATTCCTACCCCTTCCCACCTCCCAATACAAGAAGCAATCCTATCCTTCTCTTTCCCCCAGCTTATAGAATTATACCTACTCTGTTTAACCACTAAGGTGTTGTCCCAAGGTAAAAGAGAGTGCTTACCTTGGTGAAGAAAGCTCCTAGGATTCCAAATTTTCTCTATTTAGGGTTTCTAAAGCTCCTTCTTGTTGATTTTGACCAAAAATAGTAAGTTTCCTCCTTTCCTTCCATGTTTTCATGTTGTTAATATTACTCCCACCTTCTTCCCGGTCGGAACCATGACCTTCCATGGTAAAACTCCACCTAGAACCCTAAAACATCTCATCTCCATGCTCTTTTGCTAAGGTTCGCACCTCTAAAGTGGAGAAGGTGATCTTTTCTCAAGAAAGGAGCTTGGCTTGGAGCAACCACACCTTCTAATCTTAGGATCCTTGATGTTTTAACCTTCTTACCTTCCTAGAGGTAAGTTTGATAACCCCTTCTCATATATTGCTTACTACATGCTTAAAACTCATGCTTCAATGTTTAAAAATCGATGATCTCCATCTATGTTTACCATGTTCTTCTAGGGTTTCGATTTCTTGTTGTTTTACCTTCTCTAGAAGATCTAATTTTGTTACCTAAAAATTCAAACCTGATCTTGGGTCAAATGGTGTTTTCTCCCTCTCCCTCTCTCTTCAATTATCTCGATCGGTTTGATGATGTGGCAATTTCCTATTGTTCAGTATTGGAAAATTCATATCTTCTAATCTGCTTATCCAAAATTGACAAATAAATTTGTTTTGGAATTGAAAAATTAAAATCTATCTAATAAAAATATTTTCAAGGTCTGATTTCATGGTTTGAATAAGGGTGGTTTTTGTAAAATGAATTTGATGCATAAAATCCATAAAAATTACATCTTAATTATCATAACTCCAAAATTAACATAAAAATATGTTTTATTCATCAGGAGAACCTAATAAGTTCATTGGTGATATTTTCAAAATCTAAATCTAAGTTTTGCTAAAAAGTCCTGAAATTAGGGTTTCTATACATTAATGTGCACTATGTACTCTAATACATGTTAATGCATTGAAAATGGACACAGTAGAATGTGGACTCAATCAAAGTGGTTAAAGTTAGTAATTGATATCAGTAAAAGAGGTATGTGAACTCCTTACACCCTATGTTGGGATAATTTCATCCAAACTCTATATTTCCCTAATGAAGCTTAAATGAACCCTAAATCTTCTATTCTTGAATCCTAATGGTGTTCATGCCACAAATCAGATTATAATTTCTTCTTGTTTGGGTATTATACCCCACTACCATGCTTACTGAATATTACGACTACTCTTTCCATGACTACTTTTCTAGCATGTAGATTTATGTTCTATTTAATTTAAAGTAGTGGTACTTATGTACAACCACCCACAGAGGACATGTATTTAATTGCCCTAGGAAATGTTTTTATTCTCCCTATATAATTGTGTAGGTGACTAGGAATGTCTTATTCTCCCCTCACCTATAGGTTAGAGGTCTGGTAGGTGCCTCAACCCTACTTAGTTAGGTAGGCATAATTACCTTACATGCAAATCATTTTTCATATAATTGTTAATGGCAAGTTTCTTTTGAATATAGCCTCATACTCTTGTTATCTTCATCTTATGATGAACCATAGCATGTTCTTATTTTCTTTAACTATCTTGTTATCCTAGACTAGTTTTGTGACACATACCTTATTTTCTTTCCCCTTTTGCTGGGTGCTTTCCTGACCACCCAGGTGCTGGTGCTGAGTAAGGAGAAGGACAAGTTTGAAGGAAGTCATCTCAGGAGTAGATCTCAAGCTATCTGAAAGGATGTCTAGGTTGTTATAGCTAGATCCTTTTCTCCTATCCTTTTCTTTTGGGAACAATCATGTAATGAACAACGAAAGCCATGTAATAGGCTTAGTACTTTTATTTCCATTGCTATTTCCATTTTATAATGTATCTGGTGCATTCTTATTTACTTGGAATATTATACATGCATCCCTCAATATCTTTTGTCTTTCTAAAAAGATGGATGTTTTGTAATTCCTTTAAATTTTAGTAAGGAGGTGACCTTGCCTCTTTATAAAAGAAATATTGAATGGTGTGTAAACTACATAGTCCTCTTGGTTTATGCATGTATATCTTACACCTAAAAGTTATGTTGTAGACATAAAAAACCATCCTAATTAGGATTATAGAGTAATACTGCTAGTAGTACCAAATGATGCACACATTATATTAAGTCATCCATAATTTTCATACAACGCAACTAGTAGACATTTGATATATTATACATGAATATTAATAATAATGGGTTAGAGTATATGGGTAGGCTTACCCTTAACCTTACCACTAGGATATAGGGTAGATGATAAATTATTGGATAGTAGGTAAGAAAGTCATTTACTCGTACCCTTACCTTTAATCATATGGGTACATGGTAAACATGATATTCATTAACCACCGAGAACCCTAATTAATGCAAGAGATTTTCCACAAAAACCATCATCTTCAAACTCCAACATGATCTCTCTAACTAAAAAACATTCAACTTGAGGTTTCAAGGTTAAAATGGATCCACAAATATAGGTTGAGTTAGAAAAAATTGCAACACAACCCCTAACTTGTAATGTTGTGACACTTAAACAACCTACTTTGACCACATGTTCGTCACTTGGACCCTAGGGTCTATCCCCACAAACCTCTAAACCGAACCCCAACACTCCAAAACTCACAGCTTCTAGGGTCACATTGACATGTTCTCAACACACATTGACCATAATGTCACATTGCCCGATAATGGCCGCATTGACTAGGCATGCATCGACTACACATAATATTCAAAACACTTTGACATGGTCTCCTTTGACCTACCTACATGGGTCAAAGTGACCTAACATGGTTATATTATATGTCTATCGATTAATTAGACTACAATGACCAGTCCCATTAATCAAAGTAAACAAGAAGCTATCTTTTTGAGTCTACAACATTTAATATTTTATTGACACAAATTTATAAAATATCAAATGCACATAATTCAAAAACACATGTAAATATTGCATAATGATTTTTGAATTGATTATTCCAAAAAAAACCTGTAACTCATTGAATTCACATAAACAAGTAAACTTAAAGCAAAGTATCAGTCAGTGACTCAAACTATATTGCATACCTAACCTATAATTTTCTTCAATCGTAACGGTGGTGAATATGTGGCTCTATATTGATTTTGGTGTCTTAATTTTTCTCTTGACACATATATTACCTATGATGGTGGTATTAAGTTTCAGTTTTCAAATTATGGATTGTGAATTAACCACAAACTTGATTTCATTGTGACATTGATGTTCTAGATAAACACATGTCTTTGACAATGTTTTAGTGATTCCAGCAAGTCCCATTTGACATGTATGGCACATTTAGTTTATCTTTCACAATTATTCTGATAAGCACCTAATATTGTTATCCTTCCCTCATATAATTAATTTGTTTCACACATTGATATGCACTTAAAATGATTCTTCATAATTATATATGTAGATTTTTTTTTCTTTCTAAACACGGTTCAATGATTGGTTCAATTATCACAATTCTTAGGATACATTTTACATGTTCTTGTGAACATTTTTTCCACTCCCCAAGTATGTTTGCATTGTTGATAGGGTCAAGTATGAAATTCCTCAATGTGGGTTTCATAGGCATACGTGCTGATCTTGTTTATGTGCCTTCGTTAGTCACATATTTTATTTATCAACTTCTATTTTTTGTTTGATGATGTTTTGTCAAACCTTGGATATTATCTAGAAAACATTTCTTATGTGATTACATTTTTTGGTGTCTCTTTGTAGTTTGATTAGGGTTTTGGAGTGAGATGTCCAACTTTGTGTCCCTATCCATCAATATTGCAGGATGTTAGTATACATTTATAAAATATTAGGTGTTAGTATTACTTTCATGACTTGGTTGGTGAACTTGGTACCAAAAAGTTACACATTACACTCATAGAAAAAGACAATGCACAAATATATTTATACCTTTAGAATTTTATAAATTATTGGATTTAGTAGGATAGCTTTACATGCTTTTCTTTTCATGTAATGTGCACATAATTTTTATTTATCTCCTATTATGTTAAGTCTTGTCATGATTATGGTTTATGTCATAGTTGTACCCTTGTTTTCCACAACCCAAATGATTTACAATGTTGTTTCTATAGGTTATATGCAATTCCTAAATCAAATGATTTCAAGATAGTTTGGATATATAATTGTGGACATAATTTTGATAATGCACTATTTCTATTTATTTTATTATTTTGATTTAGGAAAATGTATGATGTAGTTGATTTTTATTTAAATACGACCATTTTTTGTCAACTATAGGTTGTACGGGGGGGATCTTCCTCAATGAATATGCTTAATAGGCTCGTAATATTTGGTTTGACTACTACTTTCTTACATTTTCTACTATGGGATATGATTTGTCTATAATTTATATCAAGAGGGAAATGGATCTTGTTTTCTCAACAAATTGGAATAACTTGGCTCATTCAATCGCGGTCATGCCATATGGATGTGCAAAAATGTTTTTCAATTCAATATTTGACCACAATGCACTACTATAGAAAATACTTTTTACAATGGGAGAAACACAGCAGTTCTGTTGGTTCTGTTATAGTTAGCATACTGATCACAACAATCCTATTTGTGTGTTTTATATTGTATATTTTATACAAGATAATATTTATTTACAACATGCCAAACTAGTTGTAGTATACGTGATACTACAATAGGTTCTAAAGTATTGTAATAAATTGTAGTATCACATCATACTCAAACATCTTGCAAAAGACCTTAATTGCAAAACATACTGTTACCCATTGTAATAGTCACACATGATAACATGTTGTAATAGACCATCATTACAAAACATAGCCAAACATGTTGTAATATTTCATAATCACACAACATGCATTCACCTATTGTAATAGGTACATGTTATAATAGACCATACACAATATGTTGAAACTCATTGTTAATACCAATATCACACAACAAACTTTGACCTGTTGCTATATACTATAATTGCACAACATTTATTGACCTGTTGTAATATGCACAGATGATAACTCATTGTCATAAACCACCATTACACTACATAAATTAGCCTGTTGTAATATACCATAATCACACAAAAAGTGTCCACCTGTTGTAATAGCTACATGTTGTCATAGAACACAATCACATAACATGTTGTAACCCATTGTTATATACCAAGATAATACAACACACTTTGAGTTATTATTATATACCACATTACACGATAGACTCCAACCTATTGTATAATCACATGTGTCCTTATTATTCAGCAAATCCCCTTAGTAAAAATACAAAATCTTCCGGCCTCCTTGACTTCCTCTCTTTTTTAATTGATGTGATGAATGCATCCTCTCTTTCTCTCTCATTCATTATTTTGCTACCTCACTCTAACACCCAATCATTCCCGTTATCACCCATATCTCACGCCATTGTCAATTTCAGCATATGTTCAGTCAACCTAACACCAAGTAACCTGGAACATGTAATTAAGCCCTTCAAATTATCAACTCTTATAAGATAGACTTTAACCTCACAATTGATTTTTCTTAAGAAACAATTGTCAAAGTTGGCTCTAAGTTTGATTCCATATCTAATTCTCTCAATATGGGATGATTCCTGATTGAGAAATTAGTCAAACAACTATGGGTCAGATGTTTTAACCCAGAACTGACCGAAACCCAATTTTGAGAGTTATTTTTTCTAATAAACTTATTATCAGTCTTGATCCGAGTTTAGTTCCACATTTAATTTTCTCAATCTGGGTTGGTTTTGGATTCACTTCAACAAACTAGTCATGTAAACCACATTTTATTTACCACACTACAAAAAGTGTGGTACCCATATATGATGCCTTTTTAATCTCAAAACTAAATTACCCAACACCATGTCTCCCCTCTCCACACATAACGCGTGTTCGTGAGTCCTTCTATACCTTTCTCCATCTTTCCCCTTTCCACACTCCAACTATACTAATTTATTATCCAACCAGTTGATCATTCACCCCACTCTCACTATATTGCTTGCATATTCAACAAACTCAAGTAGAAGCTTGTATCTAGTCTGGATTATTTATCTATGATGAACCACCATCGGTCATCTTCCGCATCAATTTCTGATGGTGAAATCATAGAAGTTGAAGTAGCATATTTGACATCATAATTTTAATATGAGATCGTAGATCTCTATATGGTTGGCATGGGCAGCGCCAGGCTTCCAGCAGCCCCAATAAATCCATACTCTTTCTATATTTTCCTAAAGTTAGTGATTTTCCACCTTTCTCTTCACTATCAAAGGCATGCGTCCTTGTTAGTACCTTGCTGGGTTGAAGTTGATGCTTACCAAAGATTGTGCATCTTTTTTGTTGGAGTTGAGTCAACTTGCTAAGACCCACTGCTTTCACTTATAATATTTCTCATTCTTTTCTTTGAATTTAGTTACATTACCTACTTTCAGTGGTAGATACATACTCCTACTTTGTTCAGGCATATTACCCTATATTTTACTTTGTTCTCTGAATCAAACTTCAACACTGATTAGTCTCTTATCTGTTCTATGCCTTTTCCTGTCAAGACAAACCAATCACGAAGTGCCTTCATTGTGATAAGTCATTATTGCTATTGTAAAATTTAACCTATGCAAACAACTATCATTGGAAATTACTTTTGTTGGTTTTTTGTTTCTTCTACCAGTTTTAGTCATACACATATTCAGAATTTGGATAGAAATAAATTAAATAATGTTATTGTAGGACAATAGAATTTTGACTTGACTGTATGACTTCTCATCTTTTCCAACGTGAATTTGTCTGCTAGTTGCATTACAATAATCTATTTGTGAAGAGATGTACATATCACTCTAAATAGATCGCTAGGATGCTACACTTTTTCAACAATAAACCTATGTGCTATCTTGAATGATTTTTTTTTAAAAGACACCCCTTTCTATGAGATTATTCTATATTTTTGTAATTTCTCTCCATTAAATGTTTATATAAACTGGTGCTAAAGCTAATGCTCTACGTTCCTATTGTTGTTGTTATATATTTCAATTCTAATGTGATTTTCATTCATTCTAGATTGTCACTGGCCATAGGCAAGATAGTGTATATGTCTAAGGTGGATTTATATCAAATGCATCTGATATGGAATACAACTCAGTAAACATGACAAAGGTATTCCATCTATAACACAATTACGGGCATGTAAATGCAATTTTTAAGTCTTGAAGCCATAAATACACCCATACAATTCTATTGTTGCTTCCTATTGTAACATGGTCCATCTACTTAAAAAACAAGAAGTGTTGGCCCCAAAGGCATCATCCATCACTCCAACTGATATCGCACCCCGTTAGTAGGCAGCAAATCGACCTTGATCAAAAGACGACCCTAGAATCCGTTTGTGTATTGTGGATAAAGGAAATCTTGGTATGTCTGGGGTACATCTATTTTTAACTATGGTTGAGGAATATCAATTTTAAACATATGGGGACCCTTCCTAGATGTAAGATCAAGACACCTATTGATGATGTTGGTACATCATGAGTAGTGAGCGCTTCTCTTCTATGACAACCTGATGAGGATTTCTCATTTGGGGGAGAAGGATAAGGGCATAGGAGTAGGAGTCTAGGGTCAACGGTCCCCTCACTAGTATATCTTCCTCAACTTCTAGACAAAAGCCCAAACACTCATTTAGGCACACACACAAAACCCCTACAAACTAAATACAAGAGTTGATTCTCAAAAAAGAAAAAGTTTAGAAGAATAGCTAATTGCTATCTAACTACATTGTTCTTATTATTAACTTACTTTTGTCTAAGCATGACCACAATTGAACTAAAACTAATTTCTAAAATTGATTTCTTTCTGACACAAACACCTATGAGCATGATAGTAAATAACCCATATATCCATGCCAGTAGGGGACTGTTAGATTCATGGGGTTTCACCATTTTACATAAATTCATGTTGCCTTTTGGAAACCCTCTAATATCCCCTCTTGTCTTTCTAGTTCATTGCTCTCTTACTCTTCCATATGGTGGGTTTTGAATCTGTCCTTGTCAGGAATTCTATTCATTTTGAAGAGTTCAATGTGGAGCCTGGAGAGTATTTTTTGGTCTGATGGTTTGCTGTCAGGTTTGGATATAGATCTATAGTAATATGTTGTGTTATGTCTGTGTTGGTTTGTTCATACAATGATGCTTTGTGGTTGGTTTCTATGGTCAGTGATTTGTATGTCCAAGAAAATGCACCACAATCTCGAGCTAAGTGTAGATTAGATTGATCCTATTCCTAGTATCTACGGGAAGTTGTCCTTAGGCTATATGTCATCTTTTGATTCTCCCTGCATAGAGTACATGATTTTGTGTTTGATGTTGATGCAATTTAGGGATACCTTTTTCATGCCAAAAATCTAGTTGTAGGGGTGTATCTATGCGTGTACCCAAATTTTGGTGTTAATAATATAGAATCACGCTTGTTTGACCAAAAGAATAAAAAGGGTAGTTAATTATACAATTACTTCTCATTGTTCTATGTTCTTTGCATTTTTCTATATCAATATTACCAAAACATTGAATTGTAGTGTGAGCTTTCCACATTTTACTTTTGTATAGTCTCTTCGGGTAAGGTGAACTGTTTGTTGGGGATTCATAGGAAGAGATGGTTTATACTACTAACATTCATGGAGACTTCACCATTTGATGTACTTGCTTCCTAGTTTGATCCACTCCTCCCTACCAGAGATATACTGATCTAGACCCAACTCATCCAGACCATAACCAGATCTGTACCACACAGACTAAGTCCTAATTATTATATTCATATCATGTGATGGTACCATTATGTGTATAGTTAAATGAGACAAAGTGGAAACACATATAAGAATTAAGTCATACAATAGAGTCACATTTTAACTCCATAATTGAAGCATCAAATGATGATACTCTACCAGCTTAGATAGCATTAAAATGATATTTTTATTTATCTTATATTTATTTTATACAGTGTCCAAAGTAGCCAAATAACATAGATTGTGGGTATCATGTGTTGAAGTACATGAGAGACATTGTTGATGCTATAGTTAGAAATATTCTTAAAAAGGTAAGCTACTTATAATTATATTCTTTTAGTTTGTTCAAACATCTAAATACACCGAATAAATGACAATATGTTGATATATTTTACATATGATTGTAGTATTATTCGAAGTATATTGGTCATTTATTTCAACCAAGAAGAGATCGAGGGGTCTGAAATGAGTGGGAAACATGTATTCTTGATCACACACCATATAATGTGACATGAGCTTGAGATATTTGTTCTTTAGCATAGACCAATGCGTAAATCTTTTTGTAGTTAATTTTTAGTTCAATTCTAGAGTGTGTACTCACTATTTTGTATATTGAATATTTTTATGGATGATTGATTCTTTATTAAATTCAGTGCAAGTTTTTTTTCAAGGTGGGATGGAAATTTTCTTCAATTATGTGCTTGTTTGTAAAATGAAAAAAGTATAATTTCACATTTGTTATAAATTTATTAAAATATGGTTAATTTGATCAATAAAATTGGTTTGATATGACATGTCAAACTCTAATCTGATACAACACTTAATGATATCTTGTGAAATGTATTATATTATAATAAACAACACATGTTGTATTAGCCACACCTATTACAATGGATGTATGTGGAAAATAGACCCTATTATAATGAGTGTGTCTGGAAAATGGACCCTATTACAACAGGTGTGCATCGTGAACTGCAACATACACAACTTACTGTATAAATTGTGTATATTACAACATGCGCATCACATGTTGTATAAACACCCCTATTACAACATGTGTATTTATCAAAGGACATCATGCTTCTACAGTTGTATTAATGTATATGTTACAAGAAGTGCACCACATGTTGTAAAAACACCCCTATTTATAATGGGTGTGTTTATAGAAAGACAACATGCTTCAATTATTAAATATTATATATTACAATGGGTGTGTTTAGTGAAACACAACATGCTTCAGCTGTTTTGTAATATATATTACAACAGGTGCACCACTTGTTGTATAAAATGCCCATATTTCAATGGGTCGTTCATTGAAAGACAACATGTTTCAAATATTATATAACATGCATGTATTCCAACATGCACATCACATGTTGTATAAAGAACCCCCCCATAAGACCATGCGATCTAATACAACGGTTAACACATGTTGTAAAATGGAAAAATGAACTATTATAAAAAGCAATTTTTGTAATCGTGATGCACTAAATTGAATAGTTCATTCACATTTTCGGCTTTCATGTTCTACCATTAGGAATTTGCAATGTACAATTCCAATTAATTGTAAAAGTAGTGTGTGCCCTATATCCAAATTTTTGAAACCTCAAAATGTGTGTGACATCCAAATTGGACCCCCATCTAATTCAAAATCCTAATTTCAAAAACCGCCCACTATACTAAGAAGAAGAAAACCATAGGAAGTTCAAAGGAAACACACTCATGCATATACATAAGTAGTACAAGCACATGAATAAGAGAAGATAAGAATCACAAGCTCATAATAGATAGTTATAATGTATTATTACAAATTATATAACAAGTTGAACAATAAACTCTCACATATGCACATACTACATCTACAATAATTTTTTTTACAATATGCCCACCTATACATTAGCTTGCCACACAACTCTCATTATCATCATAAGACAAGTAAGAGGTAAATCATACCTTGAATATATCTTAATCCCACAAATTCTTGAGGTCAGGTACAATCCTTACAAAACCTTAATTAAGATAATATTTCACATGACATAATTAGATTCTCATCATCTTAACTCTCTCTCTATATATTTTATCCTTAACCCTAGTTCATTATTTATCCTCATTATTACTTGTCATGTTATGATAGATGTATTTTACTCATTTCTTTATTTTGTTTTGGATTTATTACTATGAACATTATATTCCAATTCCAATATCCATTGTATGCGTTAACCATTTTGTGCATATTAATGAAGTTAGGGATTCATACCATGTATTGGAGTCATTATCACGAATCCTATGAGTCTTATGAATATATCAGTTCCAGGTTGAGTTTGAAATATTGATGAGAATATATTGTAGAGTCGAACAGTTCTTTATTAATAACATATTTTTTGTATTTTATTTTAATGAACTAATACTAATTAGCTATAAAAAGAATAACATTCCATTTTGTGTTTAAATATTAGCGTCTCATTCCTTAAATTGATTATAAACATGATATTATAGATGATGACATATTTCCAAAATTTCTGTCTTGATTAATTAATAATATTCATGTAATAGCATTTTATAACTTATCATCAATTTTCGTATCAAAATCATGATATTAGAGTTCAATGTTGCTCTAACTTGAGGAGGTTGTTGAGACCCTAAAGTATATAAATAAATAGGAAGATGCATAATTTCCCTAGAAACACTATCATGAATATATATGATTATAATATATTTTAATCAGTTGTGAAGGTGAATTCAACATGAAAAAAATCAATATGCAAGAAATATGAATATTGAGAAAATGCAAAAATATGAAAGAAATGAGTATTCAAATTTAATACTTCAAATTACTTTTTTTTTACTTTTCTCTAGTTACCCTAGATTGTAATTGTTAAGGGTAATGAGTGTTTTATTTAAAATGTACGCATATCCAATTCTATTTGACCCATTAATCTCTGAACGCTTAGTCCATTAGGGTTTTCTTCTATTTTTTACTTGTACATGTATATAAGAGGGTTTTACCCATCTAACAATAAGAAATACACAACAAAAAATTTCCCATTATCTCATTTCTAACATGTTATATAGGAAATAATTCTTGTACCCCTAACCATAAGAGAGAAAAGGAAAGTGCCCCCCTTGAGGGTGGATGATGCCCCTTGGTGATTCTTGGCTTCCCGTTGGGATGCCTAATCCCTTGTTCTTTTAAGATCTTCTCCATTTTGAAATCCATTTTTTCGTAATATAATAATTTGTTACTTATTTTAAGCTCGCTTGTATCTAGGGTGTATAGTGTTGTCATCATCATCATGAAGTCCCTTATTGCTATTGCATCTGCCCACCCATGAATATTGTACCATCACCATCCTCCATTGGAGATATCAACATGTTCCTCTCAAGGTTCATCCACTCGAGTGTTGTTTCTTCCATCTACACCATTACCTACGTATATGTTTCTCCCATCTTATATTGTTTCCACAATCAATATTGTTGATTCCATCATTATCCATTACTTTTGTCACCTACTACAAGCTTTTTTTTGCTTCTTATACCATGGAAAATGATGTTATTATCTACTTATATTGTGAATAATCAATCCCTACGATGATATTGTGGAGATTCATAAGGGTTTTCCACCCTATTCCTACTTTTCCTTAGTTCACCACTAATTTACACAACATATTGCCATATAGAAATTTGTATTCAATCACATGAAATGTGATTAATATACACATTATGTGATATATATTCCTCCTCTACCACCACCTCACTAATGACAATGCATGTGCAGGACACATACATTTCATTAAACAAAATATGCATTTTTTACATTGTGTATATTTGCTTTTGTGGATTGTTCCTCCTCGACAAACTACATGTCATGTGTAAAATTTACACACACCACGTCTAATTCTTACCATAAGTTCTTCCCTCTATCTACATTGTGTGTTGGAGATAACAAGATATGCTATCTATTGTTGGTTGCTATTGCATTCTTTTACGTCACATGTGGGTCCACCACAATTTGTGTTTGTCTACATTGTTCGATCAAAGGTATGACATAAAGGGTGAACTATCATCTACTACTTTACCATATGGTGCAAGGAACCAAAATATGTTGTATTTATATTTTCTTTATTAGTTTCTTGTGCAATCTTCCAACCCCTACCACATAGCCTTACCTCGCTAAATCCATTCACTACCCTCATATATACTATTCTAAATACTAATAATATGTTTAATCA
The DNA here is from genome assembly GCA_963693085.1 of Alisma plantago-aquatica. Taxonomy (NCBI): domain Eukaryota; kingdom Viridiplantae; phylum Streptophyta; class Magnoliopsida; order Alismatales; family Alismataceae; genus Alisma; species Alisma plantago-aquatica. Next base: position 1,195,891,859 of record OY856409.1, read on the forward strand.
TATAGAATTTTTTATAGGGTCAAGAAAATCTTCTCTTTTATATGTTAAAAGATTGAATTATTTTTCTACTTTGATCCCTGCAATCAAGTAAAATATAACATTGTCTTGTGTTATTAGTAACTCTCCTACAAATATTTGCCTAACATATTCATTAAATATACAATTATGTATGGCTCTCCACTCCAATCACTCTCTTAATTTTGCTAATGGTTGTCCCGAGGGAAGAATAGATGGACATAAGAAATGAGTATAATGAAAAACTGGATAAGGAGGAGAGGTGATAAAGAATGAAGAGAAATAGAATCTAATTCTACCACTACCTATGTGGTCTTCCTTCAACTATTGTTGTATATTGATCTTTCATCCTCAAGTAGTGTTTATGTAGCTTATTCATGTTCATCTTCCTAATATACTATATGGAGTCATCTACTACACATGTACTAAATGTTGGTTAAATGTTACTTCACATGCATAGTTTCTCAAGGATTTCTATTTGATGACATTATTGTTTCTACTTGAGCTATGTCAACAACTTTTAACTTCTTCTTTGTACATTTGCAATATCTTCCATGCTTGCTTTATTTGGAAGTTGATGTCCTTCCCATCCATGCTTGAGATACATATCAACTACTAGATTCTTATAACCTACCACTATATGGATAGAGATCTATCAACCTCTATACTATGGCACCTACTATTGTAATGAAAATTATTTGAATAAAAAATATGATGACGGTGTCTTTAGTGACTAAGTTTTGCATGTGTAACATATATTTTCTTCTGACTCAATTTCTTACTAATACTATGCATATTTGAGTCTTGTATCACTATGCTTCTTCAATGTGGACAAGTCATTTTTGCTACTACTTGTCTATGCTATTGTTTTGTAGGTTGACTGCTACTACATCTTTTGTGCCAACTCTCTCTTCTATGTTGTACTCAAACACTCTCATATTTATGGAATAAAGTTTGCAATTGATATGAAGACAGTTGTACCTAAGTGTTGTTTACTGCTTCTTCAGATGTCACTTTTTTATCAAGCTCCTACTACATACATTTATACCTTTTTTTTTATCTATTTGAGGCAGAGTGCGTGAGTGTTTAGTACGTGATTGTGATATCAAAGGGGAGTGATATCTTGTATATGTTGACTAGTTGATTCAGTACATTTACTTCTACAATCATGATTGTCTTATTCTCTCTCTACAAGTTGGGCATGCAATTTCCAATGTCAAATATGAGAGGGAGCTTCAAGTGTAATGATTGTTATATGTATTTTTTATATGGTCTCAAGTCTATTTGACCCATTAAGTATGGAATCCCACTCCTGTTGAATAGTCTTATGTATTTTACTTGCCTCCTCTCCTATACATAGAAGATAGGTTTGCCTATCTACAAATGAAAAATACACACAAGTAAATTTCCTATTATCTCAAGTTTTATAACTTTTTTCCGACCAAATTCTTTTAACGGTTCCTACTAATTAAGATAAAACTAATAAATTGCATCTATTTATCCCACTATATAACATTTGGGGATACTGATTACACAAAGATCTTATCATACCTGTTATTTATGAGTATATAATTATCAGAGATTATTGATCTATGATCTACACATTAAGTTTTGTGGAAGGAAATATGCGCGACAGAAGCAACAAAATAAAATATGTTTCCATGCAACTCGCAACATGATCCCATCGACAACAACATATTCATAAAGAGTGTTCGTAGGATATACCTTGTCACTGAGCAAGTCTGGTGACGTTCCATTGCACGATGGTGTGCAATGCTTCTGGCTTACACGGACAATACTTCTCTCCCGTCCTCCGAACGTATTACAGAAAGATCCGGCGGTGCTCCTTTCGTATGGTGATGTATGCCACTCATAGCAAGTATGGATGGTCATTGACGTCCTCCGAATGTAGGCTTCTTAGCATGTGTGTCTCTACTTCATCCACACGGATGGACTGGAACTCCATGTTGCACTTCCTAAGTTGGTAGGAAGGAGTAGTCTTTGTGTGATGACGTGCAGGCATCGCGGACCTCTCCTTTCTCTCTTGAGGATGGTGACGGCTAGGGTTTACATACGTGAACGTAAACTGAAAAGCCTCTCTGAATATCTTGTAAAGATATCGGCCTTCAAGCCCCTTTAAATAGGAGATAAAAGGAAGAAAAGTTTCCTAACCCCATTGATAAACAGAAAGAATGCGTTAATTAAAATGCTTGTAGATTAATTAAAAAAATCTAAAAATAATTAATTAGCCATATAATTGTATTAATTGATTAATTAATATAAGACTCCATGCAGTCGCTTGGGATGGGTCTATGGGCATATATACCAACATCAATACCTTTGTATATCGTTGTAGGAAAATAGTGTCTAGTTTTGTCAAACTCCGAATTTGGGATGTCAATGGGAAGGGTAAGGTCTTACCCTTACCCTTACTCATCAAGTGTGGTAGGTAAAGATACGGGTAATTCTCCACTCCATCAATATCCTTACCCATCCCTTACCCTAACCGTCTTACCTGTAGGGTAAACGAGGAGGGTAAGGGTGAAGTTGGTAATTTATATGTCTTTTTCAATTTTGTGCTAATGTTAACATTGACGGCCTGACTAATACATTTATATATTTGAGTGAAATATCAACATGCTCCAACTTGACTTTAAATATCCAAAATGATTCTAAGTAATCTTATACAACATTATATAAATGGTTTGTGTATTGAATACATATACAAATGGTAGTACCCTAACATTGACGTATGAACAAATAAATTATTCCCAAAAGATAAATATTGCTATATTAAAATGAAATTAAATGATAATATGTCATAAAGAGTTATTATTGTAAACATACATATTTTATACCCTCTAAAATGTTGTTTCATCCAAAAAAATAAAACAAAGATAAAGTAGATGACACCACCTCACATATGTATCAAATGGTACATTAAAGATTAAATCTTGTTATTATATACATGTTTGTCTTACACCACACAAATATATAATGGAAAATAGACTATCTTTATACACATGTCTTGCACCTCCAAAACAGTGTTGCATACACAACCTAGTTAACTACATAAGAAGTAGATAAGAGTATCATGTATTGTATAAAATGACGACCACATAATAATAAAAATTCCATAGACTCAAATAGAACAATGATTGTACCTTCAATATATTATACACGAATATTGGTGGGTAGTAGGTTAGAGGGTATGGGTAATGGCTTACCCTTACGTTTACCCAATAAGGTAGTGGGTTAGAGGGTAGTGGGTAGGTGAGTAAAGGATAAAAAAATACTTTACCCTTATCCTTCCACTATAAGGTATGTTTAATGGGCAAAAGGGTTTACCCTTACCCATTGATAGCCCTATCTGAATCACACAAATTACTTGGACTTGGTGAGCATGGTTTGATATCACATCTCTAAATCTTCATCCCATGATGAATGTTATAAATTAGAGATACATATCCATGCACTCTTCTACACATGTGATATTAGAAAGCTAAGAGTAATATGTTATATGGATATTCCTATTCTCTCACATATAGTAAAAACTATATGAGTTTGAGATGTCTTCTCACGGTCCTTGGATCGCTAATATTTTTCTTTTCCATGTACATAGCACTAGGGAAGTTCATAATCGTTAAGGAATTTCATACTAATAGGAATTGGAGTTACACTGGAATTACTCGATGTAATCATGTTTCACATGGAGGGTGTCGGTTGTAATAGTTTATAAAGTAATTTCATAACAAAGGCATTAACAAGGTTACTAATTAGTAATCCTTGTATCTCATATTTGGCCATATGTGACATGAAAGGTTATCTTTGACATTACTAGGAAAATTCATATTAAAACTTATATTTAATATTATGGAAAAACAAATGCAAATATATTGATATTTAAAAATTTAGAAAGTTTCAGTAAGGGATTATATCATATAATCTCAATTTGGAAAAATCTTGCAAAATTACCATAAAGTTGGCTTGATGAGGCGAATGCAATATTAAACTTATAATTCAGATTTGAAACATAAAAATATCTTTCTTAGTAGGAAATATCAACAAGTGACTATTATAGAAGAATAAATTTAAATTCTTCTATCAAATATTTTGACAGGTACAACTTGCAAGCTAAAATTTGTAAAACAAGGGGTATATCACTTGACAATATATATGGTAGGTGTTTTCCATGTCAAGAATTAGAAGGGATGTCTTAGCTCCAAATTCTCCTTAAGTACTCATTTCTTCACCAAACCTCAGTAGCTTAATCTTAGTCCAGGCCAAAAGAGGAGAGATTAGGTATTCAAAAACATAATTTATGTTCATTATGGAGATTATGAAAAATTTTCATAGAGGCTTTAAGAAGAGAAAATGAATAGAGGAAGTTGATTAAATATTGACTTGCCCAATAAAGAACTCTAGTTTTGAGAGGGATAAGGTTTAGGAAGTGACTCAAGCAAGATCTCCCACTCCCTCCAAAACCCTTTCCATTATGTAATATACCTATAGTTGCATATCAATGTATTGTATAGGCTAAGGTTGTGTTCAAGTTTTATACAATGGTTAAGGGGCTTCAGTTAACCACATTATACACTATTTATAATTTCTTCTTTTAGACCATTCTAGTTAGTTGGGTAAGCTTAGAGTTCATTTGTTATGACCCACTCCATGATTAACCAGTAAGCACATCGCTTAGTGCATCATTAATTTAATCAAATTGAATAAAGTACTCAAGATGCAATTTGTGCATTTGACCAGTTGTGACTAGCTAATAATCAAGATAAGCTACGTCATGAATCAATAGTTGAGATTTACTCATATGAGGTAATTAATGATGATAGCAATGTTGATTATTAAGTTCATTAAGTTGAATCAAGTAATCACATATGCAATTTGAGCTTTGATCCAGTGAAACAGTCTAATCAGTATGCTTTCACACCTTGAGTAGGTAGAGGAGTTCATGCTTGAAATGATGCAAAAGAAATCATCCAAATTAGACCCCCGAGGCCATAGTTATGACATTTTCTAGAACTAGGGTTTAGTTTTGCAATTTTTCCAGTTTTCTTCTAGCCTTTATTTAGCCTTTCCTTTTCTCACTTATTACTTATCTCCTTCTTCCCGATTGAAACGGGAACCGACTGTAGCGGCGCTCAACTAGCGCTCGACCGAGAGGAAGCATAGGGGGGATTTTGGGCGATTTGGCATCCTAGGCCCCGAATCAGCGGCGTCGGCCTCTTCTTCTCCTCCCTTTCTCCTTCCCTCACCCTTCCTCTTCCTCCTTTACTCGCCTAGAAGCTCAGCCACCTATAGCCTTGTCTTGCGGCAGGGCGTCGGCCAGTAGCACAGCAGCTGTAGCGATGGCTGGGAGCCACCTTGGCGCGAGCGACGGTCGCCTTGCCTCCGCCCACCTTCCATCTCCTTCCTCGTGCCCAGTTGTGCCCTAGCGGCGCCCCTAGCAGCAGCCGAGGCCAGCCGTAGGGCGCCGGCCAAGGGGGCCATTCTGGGCGAGCTAGCAGCACCAGACCGCCGCCCGACTTCGACCTTGGAGCTCAAGCAACCAGGCACAGCCACCCAACCAGCAAGGGCGCCGGCACACAGCTGCAGCAACAGCAGGCTACAGCGCCAGTCAGGGGCTAGTCTGGGCGCAACCAACATCTCTAATCAGTTCCCCAACTCCGGCAGTAAAGGTTCGAACTAGAGATGTTGGGCACAAGCAAGCACTCGAATCGTTGCTTTTGAGTCCGGCCTTGAGGCCCGTGCATGAAACCGTCGACTCCAAGACACGAGCAACAACGATTAGCCGGGTCATCTTTTTCCTGAGTATGTGTGTGATTGAACCTGTGTGGAAGTACTGTTCGATTGCAGGTTCAAATTGGGCATATTCCAGGTTGAAGATGATCCAGAAATTTGCTCAGAACTGGGACTCTGGACGCGTTCCTAGACGGATCTGGACGAATTCGGACTTCCCGAATTAGTTGCACGGGGTGTAAAGTTGCAGAAAAGTAGAATTAGGCGTGTTTGTGGACGTTTTCGGTGTATACGAACACACCGAAGTGGGTGAGTATTATCTCACTTAATTATCAAGGTTTAACTCGTTAATCGTAGATATTGCATATATGAAAATGTTGTTTATGTGTATATGTGGGAAATAGAGATTACTCGGATGCCGAGCATAGTTATCATCCCTAGACTTTTAATTTTCATAGTTCAAATGAAATGAAATGATTAGTAAAATAAATGTGTATGCTTTACGAGTAATTTCAGTAAGATGTGAATAAATGTGATAAAGTATTTCAGATTGAGTATTCCTTTCAATACAGTATATTTGAATGTTCAGTAATATGAAATCAATATAGATACGTGGAATAGATATGAAATCTATTTACAGTGAACGAATCTGTTTGCATGAAAGCATAGCTGAGTTATGAGTTATTGCGATATAAGAGAATAGTTTTTGCACTATATATAGAAATGTTATGAAAGTTGAACTTCTAGTTTCAGCTAGTGAATTGTAGAATTAAAGTATATTCCAGTAGTCGAATATGTGAGAGAGAGACAAAATGTTATAAGAGTTTTCTTGTTATAATAAAATGTGTTAGACTTAGATGCCCTGACACCGTAGAACCCCTTTGAGAGGTATGTGCCTTAGGGGTGAAACGACCTACCTAGCGTGTGTCTAGATGGTTGGTGGCTTGTGTTCAACAATAATCCGTGCGTGTGTCACGGTGGCACGAGGACAGAGAGGCAGTGTTCAAAAATAATCCGTGCGTGTGTCACGATGGCACTGGAGTAAATAGGGGTTATTCAACAATAATCTGTGCGTGTGTCACAGTGGTAACCCAGACTCTCCGCCTGTGTGCTTAGGTTAGAGGAGGAGTCTAGAGTACACTCTTTGAGAGTGTAGTGAGGCCGTGTGAGCCTGAGAGTCCTGACGCAGACCAGGACGGCAGTCAGACTTAGCATTTCCCGGGTGTGTCGCTAAGTCTTGTACGGTGGGTTCGTAGTTCGCTACGAGACTTTATATGCAGAGTACACTGCATATGATCAGGGCATAAGTTAAAAGATGATTACTTAGAATTAAGGTAGATTAATATGAAACTTGTGTATGTTCAGATTTAGAATTTATAATACTTGTTCTTTAAATGTTCAGTATACTTTTCTGCGATAATTGCACTGTTTAATTTGAACTTCTCAGTTTGTTATTTTATCCACATATTCCTGTTAAATGTAAAATATGGAGTTATCCGATGATGGCTAAGTGAAATATTATTCACTGAGCGAGTAGGCTCATTCCTCTACTCAAACATTTTCAGGTCAGCGACAATTCCAGGAATCAGAAGGATCTTTTCATCCTAACGCTTAATCTGTAGAAGGTATATGTAGTTAGTTTAGTTAGATAGTGGTCTCTTAGTCCTTGCCCCTCGGTCCTTGGGACATGGCGTGGGTGAGAGAGAGTGTGTATGTGGAATGTGTATAAAGATGTAAATTAACTGTTATGTTTACTTTCTATTAAACAATGTTACATGTTGTAAACTCTGTTTATGTTCTCTAGCCAGTTTAATTGAAATGCTTCTGTAATAGTTTATTATGTTTTGGTTTACAACAATATCCGGATATCATTACGAGGTGTTAAAAAGAAAAAGTTCTCAGTTATTTGTTATGTGATAATCCCTTCGTCGCGCCCTAATCTCGTGATTAGTGGTTAGTGTGAGATCGGGGTGTGACATCTTGGTATCAGAGCGAGGTTGAGTATATGAATACTCTAAGTCAAGGTCAGGGGACGATAAGAGACCAATAGGATTAGGACTTAGGTGTCTTCCTTCTAACTGCAATTTTCTAACAGGAAGTATTCTGTTATACTATTGCAGATGGCAGGAAGAGGATGTGGTCACGAAAACCAAGTAGAGAGCTCAGGCTGAGTCATCAGGGATCATTAGGATCAAAAGATAAAGTTATAAGTGAGGAAAATAAGAAGTGATATGTCTTTAGCTCTGGGAGGTATGAGTGTTTAGATACCCTGGCCAGGTGTCTGAATACTTAGATTGACCAGTATCAAGCTACTCTGTCTATTCTTCTCTGGATGCCCTGGCCAGGTATGCAGAGGAAGGATAGGCTAGAGACAAACCCTAGAAATCTTAGGGTTAAGAAATCGGAAAATAAATACAGGAATAAGAGATTAAACATAGGATGTGATGCAACTCTTGCCTTATATTGCTTATTTGATTGGAAATCACTAGAAATGCTCTTATATCTATGAATTTAGATTTTTAGCTTGTAGAATAAATATGATTCTTTTATATTGATTGAGTGTCATGAAGTGATTTATTTATTGTTTATATTCTTTGTATTAAGTAGACCAGAAGTTATATTTAAACGAGTCTGCCCTAAGTGGATATTCTTTCCACATGTTTGAGATTAATAGGAGTTGGTTAATCCTGAGTAGCTCTTGGCTTCAGGACTACAGGTTCGGCCTGGTTCGGCTGGCAGGATGTGTTACTGAGATCTAATGACTCATATTAACAGTATAATAAGAGTAGACTCTGGATAATTTAAACTCACATCATAGTAAGAATGTATATACACTAAGATGTTGAGATATAAGGGAAAGATTAGAACAACTAAGAATCAGTTGAAACCTTATATGGGCAATCCTTAATTGGAAATAAAGGAACACGACGTAAAGTTCAGATTAAGTTTAATGATTAGTATTATATGATTTCTAAATATGAGAATATGGAAAAGATATGAGAATAGTATGTAAGGGCTAAGATAGTAAGAATCAACCATGGAATTGATCAAGTAATAGAGTAAAATAATTTTTATGTACTTCAAAGCAAAGGGAAAATAGAAGAAAAGAGTTAAGTATATAATAAGTACATAGAAATAAAAAGTCTTATGTAAATCATAAGACCAGGACAAGGAACTTAGTTGGATCAAAAGAAATGTTAAAAATGACGACTTTGATTAAGGAACGAGAATTACATGACATAATTGAGAGTATGGAATGCATATCTTTATTTTAAAGTTTAATACATTCATACATACTACCTTTGGATTCTGAGTCTCTATAAACTAACTAATTAGTTCCTAAAATAAAGAACAAATGTGTAATTAAGAAAATGAATGAATCACATATGATGTATAGCTACCATGGTAGAGACGTATAAGTGAATGAAGTAATGGCACACAATACGATGATGAAACCCTAGCAGGGTAAATTGAGAATGTAACTTATTTGGATGTTCAAGTAAGAGGAAGGAAATTCCAGTGATAAGATAAGGAAGACTTGAGTAAAACTTATGAGATCTAAAGTTTGATTTCAAACTAAGGAAGAAAAGTCACATCACAATAATGCTATGTTACTGATAAGGACCAAACCCTAGAATGATTAGAGTTGAAGTAGTTCAAGGGATGTCGCTAGTGATTTGACCTTGAATACTAGTATCTTTATAAAACAAGATCATACAATTTGCACTATGAAAGGTAACCTAGCACTAATAAAATCCAGGGTTTAAAGTTAGCTAATCTGGAAGGTAGATACACAATATGAAAATGATTCAGAGAAAAGAGTAAGATACAAATTTGAAATGTAACAAATGTGTCTAAAACAAAAGGAGAAATACAATATAAGTGAAGTGTGATATGAAATAAGTTCTTACAGTAATAATAAGAATGAGGAATAATCTATTCTTACCTTGTGTATTTCAATTTTTGGGATGTTTACTCTATAGGATCAAAATGAGAAGGATAAGTAACAAGAGGTAAGTAGCATAGAATGAGGAGAATTACTCATCACATGATCTGGAGTTAGTTGTTGTAGTTCATGCTTTTATGACACAGCGTCACTATCTTTATGATGTGACAATAGATGATCACATTGGAAAGGTAAATGTGGTGGTTGATGCTCTGAGCAGGAAGTCAAGTTCAACATCTAATGTATTTTTCATGGCATGTTTCAATAGAGACCTGTTAGTAGAAATGTGAAAGTTGAACTTAGACTTAGGGGTGACAAAACAGAGCGGTTTGATTGCACAGATGCAAGTCAAACCTACTTTTTAAGATTAGATCAAGGAACTTTAGCAGAGTGACAGTGGTTTGCAGCAGATCGTGCATGGCATGATAGGGGGAAAAGACCAGAGTTCAGGTTTTTAGATGATGGTGTGTTATATTAGCATGATATGTTGTGTACCTCGAGACAGTGATTTGAAAGAAAAGATTCTTGAGGAAGCACATGCATCGATGTACGCTATGCATCTACGTAACACTAAGATGTACAGGAATCTCAAGGAGTTATACTGGTGGTCAGGTATGAAAAAGGATGTAGCTGAGTACATGGTTAGAAGTAGTGTGTGCCAGTAGGTTAAGGCTAAACACCAGAAACCTACAGCTACCTTGTAATCTTTTTCTATGCCCGAATGGAAATGGGAACATATCACAATGTTTTTTGTGGTAGGGTTACCCAGGACATCTAGAGGTTATGACTCGATATGAATGATTGTGGATAGACTAATTTAGTCTGCTCGCTTTCTTCATATTAAGTCAACCTTTGATGTCTCGAAACTTAACTAAGATATACATGGATGAAATAGTTAGGTTGCCTGGTAATCCAGTTTCAATCATATCATATTGAGATCCTAAGTTCACATCTAGGTTGTGGAAACAGTTGCATCGTGCTTCGGGCACAAAGTTAAGATTCAGTACAACCTTTTCACCCGCAGACGGATGGTCAGTATGAGAGAACCATTCAGACTCTTGAGGACATGCTGAGAGCATGTGTTTTGCTTTTCAGTGGAAGTTGGGAAGAACATTTAAGCCTTATAGAGTTTGCATACAACAATAGTCACCATTCCAGTCTTGGTTTGGCCCCGTATGAAGCTCTGTATGGTAGAAAGTGTAGATTGGACCAGTGTATTTACATAGTTCATCGAAACCCAATTTGCTTAGTGTGAAGGTTGAGTTTAGAAATACATGACTGATAATGGTACAGTTTGGGTATAAACCCAGACAATACAGATTTTGTAAATCATCAGGTGCATGATTTCAAGAAAGTACGATAGCATTAAAATATGCAAATAAACCTAGTTGAATGCTTCCTGTTATGTTAATGTGTGTGACTTAACATTTACATGAATTGGCACATTTCTCTGAGATATTACTAGAAATTCTCAAGTATTATTAATTATTTGTGTTATGATACGTAAGCAACTCTTAATTGAGTTATGTGATGCACAAACCAGGACTTGGGTTAATGTGCACGTTCTTCGAGAAATTTCAGATAATTGATAAATATTACAGACGATTTCTTATATGTGAAATAAATTACTCTTATTGGTGTAATAAGATGTTCAATTGCATGAATTCAGTATGTATGTGCCAAAATTGATATGAGTTTGGGATATTTATGAATTTTAAATCTGCCTGCATGCATGATATAAGGATTACTCAGTAATTACAATGATTTTGAATATACTGCTCTGCCAATTCTAGAATGATACCGTATTGTGATTTGAACTGCAATCAAATAGATGAGATAACTGAAACCCTAAGGATAGGGTGTTGCCATGTGACAAGTGAATGAGGTAACTGAAACCCTAATGATAGGGTGTACAATGAATCAAGTATTTTGATATCAAAATTCTCAGTATGAGATGTAGTGATGTTTAACAGTTCAATTGCATGATTTTTAGTATAAAGTGCCAAATTGACATGCATTCTGTTTATTTAAGAATTTTAGTTTGCCTGCATGTATAGTATGATAATTTCTCAGTAATTACCATAATTTGAGTTACTGTTATAACAGTTCTAGAAAGACAATGTACTGTGGTTTGATCTGGAATCAGATCAGATGTGTCCTATATTAAGGGACCAATACAGGTAGTTGATCAGAGGATCAAGAAACTCAAAAATTGTGAGATACCATTAGTGAAGGTTTTGTCGAGAAACCACAACTTAGAAGAAGCCACGTGGGAGTTTTTGGGTCAGATATGCGTAACAAGTTTCCTTTTCTCTTTTAGGAATTTCGGGACGAAATTCTTATAAGGGAGGGAGATTGTTATGACCCACTCCATGATTAACCAGTAAGCACATCGCTTAGTGCATCATTAATTTAATCAAATTGAATAAAGTACTCAAGATGCAATTTGTGCATTTAACCAGTTGTGACTAGCTAATAATCAAGATAATCTAAGTCATGAATCAATAGTTGAGATTTACTCATATGAGGTAATTAATGATGATAGCAATGTTGATTATTAAGTACATTAAGTTGAATCAAGTAATCACAGATGCAATTTGAGCTTTGATCCAGTGAAACAGTCTAATTAGTATGCTTTCACACCTTGAGTAGGTAGAGGAGTTCGTGCTTGAAATGATGCAAAAGAAATCATCCAAATTGGACCCCCGAGGCCATAGTTATGGCATTTTCTAGAACTAGGGTTTAGTTTTGCAATTTTTCCAATTTTCTTCTAGCCTTTATTTAGCCTTTCCTTTTCTCGCTTATTACTTATCTCCTTCTTCCCGATTGAAACAGGAACCGACTGTAGCGGTGCTCAACTAGCGCTCGACCGAGAGGAAGCATAGGGGGGATTTTGGGCGATTTGGCATCCTAGGCCCCGAATCACCAGCGTCGGCCTCTTCTTCTCCTCCCTTTATCCTTCCCTCACCCTTCCTCTTCCTCCTTTACTCGCCTAGCAGCTCAGCCACCTATAGCCTTGTCTTGCGGCCAACCTGCAACTCCGTGGCCAAGCGGCAGGGCGCCGACCAGCAGCACAGCAGCTGCAGCGATGGCTGGGAGCCACCTTGGCACGAGCGACGGTCGCCTTGCCTCCACCCACCTTCCATCTCCTTCCTCGTGCCCAGTTGTGCCCTAGCGGCGCTCCTAGCAGCAGCCGAGGCCAGCCGTAGGGCGCCGGCCAAGGGGGCCATTCTGGGTGAGCTAGCAGCACCAGACCGCCGCCCGACTTCGACCTTGGAGCTCAAGCAACCAGGCGCAGCCACCCAACCAGCAAGGGCGCCGGCACACAGCTGCAGCAGCAGCAGGCTACGGCGCCGGTCAGGGGCCAGTCTGGGCGCAACCAACATCTCTAATTGGTTCCCCGACTCCGGCAGTAAAGGTTCGAACCAGAGATGTTGGGCACAAGCAAGCACTCGAATCGTTGCATTTGAGTCCGGCCTTGAGGCCCGTGCATGAATCCGTCGACTCCAAGACACGAGCAACAACGATTAGCCGGGTCATCTTTTTCCTGAGTATGTGTGCGATTGAACCTGTGTGGAAGTACTGTTCGATTGCAGGTTCAAATTGGGCATATTCCAGGTTGAAGATGATCCAGAAATTTGCTCAGAACCGGGACTCTGGACGCGTTTCTAGACGGATCTGGACGAATTCGGACTTTCCGAATTAGTTGCATGGGGTGTAAAGTTGCAGAAAAGCAGAATTAGGCGTGTTTGTAGACGTTTTCGGTGTATACGAACAAACCGAAGTGGGTGAGTATTATCTCACTTAATTATCAAGGTTTAACTCGTTAATCGTAGATATTGCATATATGAAAATGTTGTTTATGTGTATATGTAGGAAATAGAGATTACTCGGATGCCGAGCATAGTTATCATCCCTAGACTTTTAATTTTTATAGTTCAAATGAAATGAAATGATTAGTAAAATAAATGTGTATGCTTTACGAGTAATTTCAGTAAGATGCGAATAAATGTGATAAAGTATTTCAGATTGAGTATTCCTTTCAATACAGTATATTTGAATGTTCAGTAATATGAAATCAATATAGATACGTGGAATAGATATGAAATCTATTTACAGTGAACGAATCTGTTTGCATGAAAGCATAGCTGAGTTATGAGTTATTGCGATATAAGAGAATAGTTGTTGCACTATATATAGAAATGTTATGAAAGTTGAACTTCTAGTTTTAGCTAGTGAATTGCAGAATTACAGTATATTCCAGTAGTCGAATATGTGAGAGAGAGACAAAATGTTATAAGAGTTTTCTTGTTATAATAAAATGTGTTAGACTTAGATGCCCTGACACCGTAGAACCCCTTTGAGAGGTATGTGCCTTAGGGGTGAAACGACCTACCTAGCGTGTGTCTAGATGGTCGGTGGCTCGTGTTCAACAATAATCCGTGCGTGTGTCATGGTGGCACGAGGACAGAGAGGCAGTGTTCAACAATAATCCATGCGTGTGTCACGGTGGCACTGGAGTAAATAGGGGTTATTCAACAATAATCTGTGCGTGTGTCACAGTGGTAACTCAGACTCTCCGCCTGTGTGCTCAGGTTAGAGGAGGATTCTAGAGTACACTCTTTGAGAGTGAAGTGAGGCCGTGTGAGCCTGAGAGTCCTGACGCAGACCAGGACGGCAGTCAGACTTAGCATTTCCCGGGTGTGTCGCTAAGTCTTGTACGGTGGGTTCGTAGTTCGCTACGAGACTTTATATGCAGAGTACACTGTATATGATCAGGGCATAAGTTAAAAGATGATTACTTAGAATTAAGGTAGATTAATATGAAACTTGTGTATGTTCAGATTTAGAATTTATAATACTTGTTCTTTAAATGTTCAGTATACTTTTCTGCGATAATTGCACTGTTTAATCTGAACTGCTCGGTTTGTTATTTTATCCACATATTCCTGTTAAATGTAAAATATGGAGTTATCCGATGATCGCTAAGTGAAATATTATTCACTGAGCGAGTAGGCTCATTCCTCTACTCAAACATTTTCAGGTCAGCGACAATTCCAGGAATCAGAAGGATCTTTTCATCCTAACGCTTAATCTGTAGAAGGTATATGTAGTTAGTTTAGTTAGATAGTGGTCTCTTAGTCGTTGCCCCTCGGTCCTTGGGACATGGTGTGGGTGAGAGAGAATGTGTATGTGGAATGTGTATAAAGATGTAAATTAACTGTTATGTTTACTTTCTGTTAAACAATGTTACATGTTGTAAACTCTGTTTATGTTCTCTAGCCAGTTTAATTGAAATGCTTCCGCAATAGTTTATTATGTTTTAGTTTACAACAATATCCGGATATCATTACGAGGTGTTAAAAAGAAAAAGTTCTCAGTGATTTCTTATGTGATAATCCTTCCGTCGCGCCCTAATCTCGTGATTAGTGGTTAGTGTGAGATCGGGGTGTGACATCATTACACCTGTGGTTACGACAATGGAAACCCTCATCTACTAGAAACACTAGTTATTTGTTAGCAACTCAATAGTTTCCATTATATGATCCTCCAAGTCGTTCCAAATTGGCATTATGTTGGTCTACAAATATAACTATATCTATCTAGGAGGATCCTATTTTTCATGATACTTCAGCCATATATTCTCTCAGAATAATCTAAATCCAATGATTTTTTTACACACAAACCCATCATTTTATCACTCAACTTAGTATTCCAGAATGACTTAACATAAAGAATGTTGAACCCATAATACACATCAGCTGAACTTCAAATTTTGCCAAATTAGTTGAATAACTTGTTATTATTATATCTAGATTCATGGACATCTATTAGGTCATATAATAATCCTCTAATTCCATTTTTGGCTTCATAAGCACATGAAATGATCAAAGAGGAGTATGATTAATAACATACATAATGTTAATCTCAATTTTTCGTCTATAAACCATACTCAGTTTCGTTATCCTATCCAAAGGTGTTACTGGCCGAAAAAGGCATTCTCTTATGCTCATTTAGGGTTTGTATCTCAGGGAAGAATCTATGTATCTTGTTTGATATTGGACACACTAAAAGTTGAGGATATCACACAAATTGACGTTTTCCAGGTCTGATATTAATAACTGCGCTTTTGGGTTGGTGGTTTAAAATTACTTATTACTTATATAACTAAAAAAATAAATCCAGCACATGATTGTTGGTTTTTTTTTTTTTAATATACGTATTAGACAAAAGAGCCACTTCACGTGATTTTTTTTTTATTATTCAAGTAATTTTTGGAATGTAATCACCGAATCAAGTGCCAAGCCATATGGTGGTTTTTTTGGAATCAAAGTGTGAAATCTGATTATCAAGTATGGTTCGATTTGGGTTGGCTTAACTGCTTGCGAATGACTGTAAAAAGGCCCATATGGGCAATTACAATCAACATTTTTTTTAATTACGTAAAGAATATCTCACTAATCTAACAGTTTAGAACAGCCAGGTGAATGCGTGGCAAGATCAACCAAGAACCGTTACCGATGTTCAACGCAAACTAAAATATATATTACTACCTACCAACTGTCCTCTCAACCGGAGAAAAAGTCACATATGCCCCCGTTTCGAAGCACATTAAAATATTTATGCATGCACATGTACTGGGAACTAAAACAAGAGCTACGCTACAGACATCCGCCCCTACCTGCGGGTTCTCACCCGATTCTTTGATGCTGCGCCCCACTACCTGCAATAACAGTCATCAACAATTAAAGCAATAAAAGATGAGGAAAATAGAAGAGAGAGAAAATATTTTTGTCCATAACTTTCAATCCGGAACATATTTTTGGACGAAATAAATTGCATTAGAATTCTTGTAGAAAATACTTTCCAACAAAACTAGTGTTGACATATTTTGAAATAATGATATTACGCGAGAAATATAGTACCATATATTAGGATACCATACACATGTTCTGGGTACAGACGTACAGTACTCGTGAGTATTGTACTTTTGAATGAAGGAAGATCAACAATACTAAAGAGTAATGTACTTATGGATTCATAAGTACTACATCCACTTGTTAATACTCAAGCATAAGTATAGTACCTACCAAATTATAAAACCAAGCATAATCATATAATTGAAGTAGAAGTATAAGTACAGTACCTTCGGAGTCACATAGCAACATTAGTCATTTGGACAATTTCTTTTACAGAATGCAGACATAAGTTGAGTACCTACTTGTTAATGGCCTCAAAAGTACAATGCACATCAGATCAAAAATCACCTATAAAATGCAACCATAAGTATTGTACCCACATGTTAATTTCAACTCAATTACTGACACATAAGTACAGTACCTAAAAATTATAAATCAAGCATAAGTACAGTACCTACGAATTGCCATAGCAACATTTGTCATCTGGACAATTTTTTTACAAAATGCAGACATAAGTTGAGTACTCATTTGTTAATGATCTCAAAAATACAATGCACATCAGATCAAGAATCAGCTATAAAATGCAACCACAAGTACTGTACCCACTTGTTAATTTTAACTCATTTACTCAAACATAAGTATAGTATCTAATAAATTACAAAATCAAACATAATTGTATAACTAGTCTAGAAGCATGATGCATGGGTTTTGAGTCACTTTTACAGGCTTATTTTATATCTATTTTATGCACATATTTGTCATTTTCTTGATTATATTTACATAATTCACTATAGTTGGCCTTTAAACTCTATTTGCATCAAATTATACTTATTTTTTCATATTTATATGATTTTATATAATCCTCGGAATTATGCACATGTTTTGACACTTTTTCGGGTACTTTTGCATTGTCCAGAGTCGATACCATCGACCTTGGTGTCGATAGTATCGATATTTCATCAGGAATCAACCCTGAAACTCAATTTTGGAAGGAAATATCAATATCATGGTCGATACCATCGACCAGGCTGTCGATGGTATCGACAACGTTGGGATCTGGAAATTTTCTACACTAAAACGAAACGTTTTAATCCGACAGTTGATCTTTTTTGGTGTCGTAAAGTAGTCCTATAACCTAAGGAGAGCACGGACAGCCCTAGGGGAGATCTCATATCGTGTCGCACGACATCCAAGAAGGAGAGAGGGTGGAGACAAGAGACGAAGGTGAAAAACACTAGAGGGGGTGAATAGAGTTTTTAAATATTTTAACAATTATTTAACTCAAACAACCACAATTGTAAATGGAAGAAGGAGACAGGTGTTTAGAGTGGTTCCAACTTTAGCAAATACTGAAGTTGTCAGTCCACTACCTGGTTGCTTACCCAACCAGGATTTTGAAAGTATTAATTTTATTACCTTCACAAGGATTTACACAAAATATAATACTTTCTTACACCCCTTGAACAACCTTCACTTGAAGTACATGCACCAACCCGAGGTAGCCTTCTTGAAGTAACTCCAAGCTCCCCCTTGAAGTAGCCTTCCTCTCTAGAAGTAACCTCCCGTTGCACCAACCTTCTTGAAGTAGCTCAAGGTCCCCTTCTTCACCAAGAAGATCTTCAACCTCTCCAATCCGCAGCCTCCAACCTAGGAGTAGCAAGGAGAGTACAAACAACAATAGAGAACAAGAAGGAAAAAGGAAATTACAACTTATCCTTTTGTAGCACAAGGCTTGATTTGCCTAGATCAAGCGTGTAGATCTCCTAACCAAACTGTATGGAATTGTAATTGCAATGGATAGGAGATGCTAGCCTATAGGACACGAAATTTGAGCTAAGAAGGGAAGTAGCCAATTGTCACAATGCTCAATTTCTCACAAACAGGTTGCACAAAGTCAATGTATGCTCAAAGATTGCTCAAGTGTAAAAAGCAAGTGTCTTTGGGTGTCCTAAGCTATGTCCTATTTATAGGAATGTCCTACAAGTGCTTAAGGATGTTCTAGACACCTTCTAGGGGTTTCTAAGTGCTTAACTAGCCGTTAGGTACAAGTTTGTTGCTTTAGTAACGGCTAAATAATTAATTCTGCAGTTACTGTCAGAGACCATCTCGGTCGAGAAATAGTCGACCGAGACTCCTACTCGGTCGACATTTTGTCGACCGACAAGCTCTCTGGATCAAGTGTATGCAACATTTATCTCCAACTGCCAACCACCTTGTCAGCTGTGTCTAACGGCTACTTGGGTCTTTCTCGGTCGAGAAGATTGTCGACCGAGAGTGTCTCGGTTGAGGAGTTAGTCGACTGAGATTGACCCTGTTTCAAATTTTTAATTAAAGCACTAAGTATGTGTATGAGTGTGCATATGTGACACTATTGAAGGGGATGACCTATCTAAATGTGATGTTTAGCTAGGGAGAATCTAACGCTTGATTTACATGAAATCTAAGTACTTGTACATTATATATTTGTACAAGTTTTTACAAAGTGATTACATTTCATGAAAATATAAATATGTAAGCATATGGATTTCCCTAATTGCTTTGTCATCCACCTTACTCCTGCAACACTCAAGTAGCACGTTAGATTAACAAGAATGAAATGTTTGTCATTATCAAAACAAAGGGATTTACAGATGTCCATTTAGCCAACAATCTCCCCCTTTTTGAAGATGACAAACATTTCCAAAATATAAGGGAAGGAAATATAAAACATATGAGTTTCATACCTGGAGATTACCTTTTGTAGCCATTTTTGTTTTGCAAGTGAGTGCTGGCCGAGATGTTATGAAACTTATTTATATTTTTGATTTTATTTTATATTCTTTTCTCCCCCTTTGTCATTTCAAAAAGATATCCAAGTTGAATATTTGATATTACTTCTCCCCCTTAATTTTATACTATGCTCCCCCTTAGATAGAGATCCAAAATTAAGGTATGAATGCTTTGCAATAGATGGTCAATTTAGCCACAACTTTAAATTTTAGGTATTTGCAAGGATTGCATCCTTTTTTATTTATTTTTATGTATTACTCCCCTTATTTTGTATGCTCTACTATAATAGTGTTATAAGCCATATTCGAATGATGCCAAAAAGATATCCATTATAAGAAGTAAAGATAACCAATTTCATTACGAACATGGAATTGTTACAAACATGGAAAGATAACCAAATTATGTAGAGATAACCCTTTTATTACAATTATGCAAAGATTTCATTACAACTAATACAACTCCAAATCTCACTGGAAAGACTTAAGAATTACATCAATATCAGGGTCTTTCCCAAGAAAAGGCTCAGCTCCATAATATTGGACCAAAGTTTACCACTCCAGAGCACCTGTCTTGGTTAAGGCATACGCCTCCAAGAAGGTAGGAACACGATCAAATCGGAAATGAGCAGCAATATCTTGTAGTTGCATTGATGAAAACTGAGTGTGCGTGAGATCTGTAGATGGTGGAGGTGGAGTTTGGTAGTAGTTGTAAGAAGGATTATATGGGTTGAGCATGCCAGGATTTAAAGAATAATGATATTCGTGTGGTTGGTTTGGAGAAAGGGTTTGCATTCTTTGGTTTAGATAAGTCATGGCATGATGGTTATAATCTAGTTGTTTACTTAGATGATATTGTGACCCAGCAACATAGGTTAGGGTGTTTTGGATGGGATCATAGGGTAGGTTGGTAGGAGGAGGTGGTGGTGGTATATCTTGAGTAGATGTCTCACCTTCTGTCCTAGCCCTCTTGTGACCAAAATCAATTCCCATTTTCTCTACTGTGTTTTTGCTTATTTTTTGTGGTCTTCTTTCCCATGTGTATCCCATATCCTCAATTTGTGTTTTAAGAAAGTGTTGAGTGATTTGGCATATAAAATCAGCATATGGGGGATTGCCAGAAAACTCAAGCATGTTCTTAAGGATTATGTGGATAAAATTTACGGGAATACGTTTGATAATGGCATAAATTAAACACATGCAAAAAATAGGAACTTCAGACTTGTTTGCTCTAGGATGTATGTTTGTGGAAACAATAAGATTGACAATCCTAGCAGCAGGTTTGAGATTAATGGCATAGTAGGTACCCCTATCTTCGTGACACGTAGTATTAGATTGAAAAATGGCTCGTTTAATGTCACTAAGACTGACGGTATGATCATCTTGGGAAAATGTATTGCGTGGATTTCCAGTTGTGAGGTCAAGAGTGTCTTGATATACATCTAAGTCGATGTTGAGCATGTCAAGAATATCCTCTTCAGTAAATCGAAAGCTATGCCCATTGACCATAGAGTAGAAGAAGGTATGGTCATTTTCGAAATGGGAGATTAGGTTTGCATAGAACTCATTTACAACTTTTGAAGAGTAGGAAGGGAAGGAAGGGTTAAGAAATTCTTTCAAATTTTACACCTCAAAAAGATCTTCCAGGTCGACGATGCTGAGGAAGTCCAAGACGTCAACCGGCCGTCATGGAAGAGGAGTCTTGGAGGAGAGCCTGAGATAGCGATCACCAGCATCTCCGTCGATAAAGGGGATGTCGTTGATGATCGTCAATGGTGGAGTAGCCTCCCTTCCTTTCTTGCTAGCAACTTTCTTCTTTCCACGTGTAGATGATGAAGCCATTTCTTTGTTTTAAGGTGGAGAAGAAGCAAGAAAGTTTTGGGGATGAAGAGACTAAAGAGTTGCACAAGAATGCACTAGAGAGAAGCTATGGAAGCAAGAATATGAGAGTGTGAAGAAATGACCCGTTTTTGGTCCTTTTTATAGCAATCCAGTGACCAGGTCGGTCGACAATTTGTCGACCGATCGACCGCAATGGTCATATTCCAGACGCGCTACTCGGCCGTCCAACGGTCGACTTGTAACGGTCGGCCGCCCAACGGTAACGGTCGGATTCCAATGGTCATATCCCAACGGTTGATTCTCGGTCGAACAATTTTCGACCGACACTGGCTCGGTCGAGCAATTGTCGACCGGAAGTGTGTCTGATGTTACTTTTGTCTGAGGTTTTTCGGTCGAAAGAGATAGGCTGACCGAGATGTTTTCGGTCGAAGAATTCTTCGACCGACAAACTTACTGAGTATGAATTTTTAAGCTGATTTTAATGCAAATGATAGATTAAATTTGTAGAGCATATATATATTTTCTAAGGGAGTAATATTGTGATTATTATTGCCAATATTTGGACAATTTTGTGATCATAAATTAATTGTTCTTTTAATCACAATTTTTTATATATAAAATGATATTCAAATAATTATTGTGTCAAACTTATTTTAGGTCGACTTTGACTACGACCATAGCGCCCCTTGGTCAAATTTCATTTCAACCAAGAGGCGAATTTGCAGATTTTCAAATTGAATACTCATATATGAAGTATAATGTCTGCATGTAATTTAATTTGATATCAATTTGAAGTATTTTAAATAATACTCAATATGAAAACATTTGTCCTTGATTTTTCATGAATATTAAATTTCACTTCTTTTTGTATCCTAATAAGATTCTGAAAGCATGATTAATATTGCGGGTCTTAAAGGATACCAACAGAGAGATATTTATCTTATGTGTTGCAAGCATTAAAAACAACATATTACCAACAAATCATTTTGCTTGCCTATGTATCATCAATCAAGCATCAACGTTATCTAGAGAAGATTGAATAATGAAAATATATCCATGATGTAATGATAAAACAGTAACAACATGAGATTCAATATATGATTTCTATGTCAATGAATCAAAGAGCTGTAATTTAACTTAAATTAATATGATTCATAAATTTTCAGTTTTAAGTCATTTAGGGAATAAAGCAAATTGATCTCATATAAGTTTTCAAAGATGATTCTCAGAATGTATACTTTGTTTTGCATGTGCAAACAATTAACGACAAGTAGATAATAATTTGACCAATCTAAAATATATTCAGCAGATTTATTTCAGACTGAAAATCAGTGACCTGCTCGGTCGACAATTTCTCGACCGAAGGTTCTCTCAGTCGACAGTTTCTCGACCGACAAGATTTCTGAAATGTTTACTGTTAATTGTTTCCAGGTAAAACACAATTATGCAAGTTAGATGTTTAGGTATTTGATTTTAATTTGTTATCCTATTCTGTTGAGTTGAGATAGACATAGAAATATGCAACTAAGGTCCTTGGTCATATCTCAACTTAATTCAGTTCATTTAGTTTGGAAGTTTTGGAACCCAAACTAACTCGACATCCTTTTTCTTATAAGGACATGAAAAGGAATAGTGACCAAGACG
Source organism: Alisma plantago-aquatica (assembly GCA_963693085.1). Taxonomy (NCBI): domain Eukaryota; kingdom Viridiplantae; phylum Streptophyta; class Magnoliopsida; order Alismatales; family Alismataceae; genus Alisma; species Alisma plantago-aquatica. The sequence continues at coordinate 1,195,914,742 of OY856409.1, forward strand.
CAAACAGTAATGACAACATATCGAGTCAATCTCATATCTTTTTCTATGGTTGTGTTCTATGTTGTTTTTGGGTAAAGATGTGTTTCCTTTAGGTACATATATAGATTGATGTGCTTGTGTCTTTCTCCAACTAGGTTGTTGATAGGATTTCCCTTTAGGCTTGTAACCTAGTCCTCTTCTCCCAATTTGATGATAGGGATTATCCAATATTTTATCAAGGATGCCATTATTACTCAAACTACTTACTTCTTGTTGTAATTTAGCAATCTCATCCATTCTTTTCTTGATATCAAGTTTTGCTTGATCTAGATTAGATGACAGCGAATTTCTCTCTTTGACAATAGTGTCATAATCTAGATGAGTGCACAAGATGGGTTGTTTTTGAAGATCGTTCACTTGAGTTTGCAAATTAATCTTTTCTAAAGAAAGAAGATTGCAATCTGCCTCTATAGATTTTATCTTAATATCATGATCTTCAATGATCTTTTTAAGATCTTCATTTTCAGATGTAATAGCAAGAAGTTTAGCATGTAATTCATCATTTGCTTTATTAGATTTCTTTAATTTCTTCTTGCACTCAACATATTTATTATGTGTTTCTTCAAGACTAGCAACTAGTTCTTCTTTAGATAAATAAAAAAGACTTACCTCTTCTTCTTCTTCACTAGTTGTAGCAATAAGACAGTCTTTGTGCTCATCTTCCTTCTTTGATCTCCATGGGCAGCTAGATGTTGTGTGGCTTGTTCCTAAGCACCAATTGCAGCATGTTGTAGATTTGTTCAGGCTGCACCTTTTGTTGTGGTTGTAATCACCATCACCGTCCATTCTTCAAGACCTGGTTAGGGTTCCTTGAAGCCTGCTCTGATACCAATTGAAAAACACTAGAGGGGGAGTGAACAGAGTTTTTAAATATTTTAACAATTATTTAACTCAAACAACCACAATTGTAAATGGAAGAAGGAGACAGGTGTTTAGAGTGGTTCCAACTTTAGCAAATACTAAAGTTGTCAGTCCACTACCCGGTTGCTTACCCAACTGGGATTTTGAAAGTATTAATTTTATTACCTTCACAAGGATTTATACAAAATACAATACTTTCTTACACCCCTTGAACAACCTTCACTTGAAGTAGATGCACCAACCTGAGGTAGCCTTCTTGAAGTAACTCCAAGCTCCCCCTTGAAGTAGCCTTCCTCTCTAGAAGTAACCTCCCGTTGCACCACCCTTCTTGAAGTAGCTCAAGGTCCCCTTCTTCACCAAGAAGATCTTCAACCTCTCCAATCCACAGCCTCCAACCTAGGAGTAGCAAGGAGAGTACAAACAACAATAGAGAACAAGAAGGAAAAAGGAAATTACAACTTATCCTTTTGTAGCACAAGGCTTGATTTGCCTAGATCAAGCATGTAGATCTCCTAACCAAAGTGTATGGAATTGTAATTGCAATGGATAGGAGATGCTAGCCTATAGGACACAAAATTTGAGCTAAGAAGGGAAGTAGCCAATTGTCACAATGCTCAATTTCTCACAAACAGGTTGCACAAAGTCAATGTATGCTCAAAGATTGCTCAAGTGTAAAAAGCAAGTGTCTTTGGGTGTCCTAAGCTATGTACTATTTATAGGAATGTCCTACAAGTGCTTAAGGACGTTCTAGACACCTTCTAGGGGTTTCTAAGTGCTTAACTAGCCGTTAGGTACAAGTTTGTTACTTTAGTAATGGCTAAATAATTAATTCTGCAGTTGCTGTCAGAGACCATCTCGGTCGAGAAATAGTCGACCGAGACTCCTACTCAATCGACGTTTTGTCGACCGACAGGCTCTCTGGATCAAGTGTATGAAACGTTTATCTCCAACTTCCAACCACCTTGTCATCTGTGTCTAACGGCTACTTGGGTCTTTCTCGGTCGAGAAGATTGTCGACCGAGAGTGTCTCGGTCGAGGAGTTAGTCGACCGAGATCGACCCTGTTTCAATTTTTCAATTAAAGCACTAAGTATGTGTATGAGTGTGCATATGTGACACTATTGAAGGGGATGGCCTATCTAAATGTGATGTTTAGCTAGGGAGAATCTAACGCTTGATTTACATGAAATCTAAGTACTTGTACATTATATATTCGTACAAGTTTTTACAAAGTGATTACATTTCATGAAAATATAAATATGTAAGCATATGGATTTCCCTAATTGCTTTGTCATCCACCTTATTCCTCCAACACTCAAGTAGCACGCTAGATTAACAAGAATGAAATGTTTGTCATTATAAAAACAAAGGGATTTACAGATGTCCATTTAGCCAACAGAAGGTTGTCAACCGGGCGATCCGGGAACCTCCGACGGGTGATTTTGCTGCCGGATGACTGCAAAATGCACATTTCTCGAGGAGGATCTCCAGGAGCACCTTTGTATCAGGGATTACACGAGTTTTCTCCATGTTTCCCACATTTTTCTTCTCTACTCCTATGTATTCTCCATTTTCAACCATGCGGGGCTAATCCCCATCGTTCCTTAGGACCCGGGAGTAGCCCAGGGAACCGTTATATTGAATTTTTTCATGAATTAATATAGAATTCTCATTTCTTGGATATATAATTGTGGAGATTGCTTAATTTACTTATGCTTCATGATCATAGGTAAAAATTAGACTAATAATTACTCTGAAAAGAGGATTAAAGGTCAGAAAACCCACTTTTATACACCATCTTATGCGTTCCTTAGATTAGGTGACGTACGGATAGTGGAGAGATACCTAGAGTCATCGTTAATGCACCTAATCTAAGATATAAATTGCTACGGAAGTAGAATTTGCTTAGATTTGGGTAGTGGATTGTACCGTGAAAGCGGGCAATCTTGATTACAGGCTCTCTATCCAAGATTCAATAAAATCTATGTTATTTATGCAAGATATTAGATATAACGAGACCCTGTGGTGAAATCGGCAACCCTAAGGAATCCCATTCCATTTGATTAAATTAACATTTAATCATCGCTCTTTTGTTTTCCATTTATTTTATTTTCTTTTTGAAACCTATCAACTCTTTTAATCTGTTTAGCTGGTCGCAACCAGTTAGTAGTAGTCTACTGAAATTCACATTTCCCTGAGTTTGACTCGGGCCTCACAAGGCCTATATTACATTGATATGTATACTTGCGTTATACGCACGGTAAAATCGTGTCAAGTTTTTGGCACCGTTGCCGGGGAAATAGTGAATTTTAGCACTACGAGTGCTACGAGTGGCCACACTAGACCACTTTTAATTCTTGTAATTTTTTTTAATCTTTGAACTGAATTGTAAATCTTATTCATTGTTTTAATTTTTAGTACCGGTTCATACACTATCATTTGAAATTTCAGGTACTAGTAAAGTAATAATGGGTGACGGAGTGGCAAATGAGGAGCAGACGATCTGGGAGAAGATCAAGGCTTCTTCCTCCTCTGCATCTAAGGGGCCAATCAAGAGGCTGGCCATCAACATTCCTAACTACAAAATTGATCCAGGGCTAATTAATTTGGTCAAATCTAATGCATTCCATAGGCTGAAGAATGAAGATCCGGTGACCCACATCAGCACGTTTGTGGAAAACTGTGATATGATAAAGATTGACAGGTTCCCGCAAGAGACACTCTACCTAAAACTTTTCCCCAGTTCTTTAACGGGGAATGCTTGGGAATGGCTGCACAATCTAGATGACGAGTACGTTGAATCTTAGGATCACATGGTTGAGGTGTTCTTTGAGAGGTTCTTTTCGCCTGAAAAGATGAACGATCTAGTGAGGAAGATACACAACTTCAGCCAGCGAGTCGGTGAAACTTATTCTGAAACTTGGGAGCACTTCCTGATAATGTTGAGGAAGTGTCCACATGATGGCTTAGACAAGGAGAAGCAAGATACAATTTTCTACTTCACCCTAAATGAACATGATAGGAGCAATTTGGACTCAGCAGGTTCTGGTTTCTTTTTTAACAACACAGGCACAAGGTGTTGGGAGATTCTAAGGAACATGTCTAAAAAGCAGTCTTGGGGTGAAATAGATGCACCCGAGGAGGTCGGCGTGACACATGAAGCAAAGGCCATCAAAGCGCTTAATGACAAGATGGATCTTATAGCCAAGAAGCTCCTAGAGAAAGAGGACAATGGGTCTGATGATGAAGCACATGCAAAGTATATGCATCAACAGGGATATAGAAATAACAATTACGATTGGAGGAAGGAACAAACTTTTTATAAGCCGCAGCCTAGCCTAGAGGAAAAGAACAATGAATTGCTTAGTCAAGTGGTGAAGCAAAATCAGGAATTGATGGGCTCACTCGCCAAGATAGTACAGTCACACGGTGAGTACTTGAACCAGTTAGGGCAGCAGATACAGAGCCATGGTGCACAAATGAGGATGCTAGAGACATCCATAACCCAAATTGCAACTGAGGTGGCTGCCATGAAGCAAATCATTCAACAAAAATCAGTTGGGAATGTAGAGGCTGCTCAAGTACATCATCAAGTGAAGTATATATCTGTGATTAAGGGGACAGAGCCCCCGGTGGGGGAGGTTCATGAAAAGGGCAAAATGAATTTTGAAACGGAGGCTAAACCCAGTTTGACATACCCCCGTAGCTTATATGGACTACCAGGAGGATGTCGCCCGTTCAGCAAATCCCACCAAGAACCCATCACAGTCGTGCGCACACCTAGGCAAGAGGAGCAGGTGAAGGCCATACTTTGCAGTGGAGCTACTACCATCGAGAAGGATGAGCAGCCACGAGCCACACCAACTGTGAATGGCATGCCAAAGCCTACGTCGGAGGGTAACATTGAAGCAAGCTTAGGGGAAAGACCCCAAATAGCCCATATGTGCCACCGCATAAGCGCATAAAGGAGCCAAGCGTGCCATTCCTGGATAGTCTAAAGCCGAGGAAAGAGCAAAGACACTTCAGAAAATTTCTTGAGATCTTTTGGAAGCTCAACATTAACATTCCATTGGTGGAGGCTATAGAGAAAATTCCTTCATATGTAAGATTCATGAAAGACATCATCAATAAGAAATGGCGGATCAAAGATACAGATGTTGTGTGTGTTGATGAAACAATGAGTTCTATAATCCAAGGAAGGCTGCCAAAGAAGAGGAAAGATCCAGGATGTTTCTACATCCCATGTTCCATAGGTGGCCAAAATTTTCCACAAGTACAGCGTGACTCAGGGGCAGGCATTAATCTTATGCCACTTGCCACTTTTCAAAAGCTGAGATTGAAGAAGCCAACACAAACTTCCATGACAACTGAGTTGGCGGATTGATCCATTGTAAAGCCACAAGGTATATGCGAGGATGTGCTAGTCGAGGTCGACAAATTCATCTTCCCTATTGACTTTGTGGTCATGGACATGGATGAGCTGGAAGGAGGTGAGATGCTATTGGGAAGGTTGTTCCAAGCTATGACTGATGTAATCACTACCATTAGGCGAGGTTACTTGACACTTGGGATTGGTGATGATAGAGTTAAATTCAAATTGCCAAATGAATCATTAGAGACATCCCTTGACAACCCAGGTTAAAGGTATCTTTATGTCCAACCTAGGACATTAAACAAGGGAAATTGTTGGAAGGCAACCCAACTTTAGGTTTATTTTATGTTTGGTTATGATCTTTGATGTTGATGTAGTTAGTTTTTGCTTAGGTTTTGATAATTTTTGTAAAAATGGTACCCTAACTCGTGTTTTGAAGTGTGCAGAATTTTAAGGTCGATACTATTGACACCCCTGTCTATAGTATCGAGTTTGGGTCAGTAAACGCTGAGAAAGAGTCGATACCATCGACCTTAGTGTCGATAGTATCGAGATCCCTGAAGATTTTCAGAAAAAATTGGTGACAGTAATGTTGATACCATCAACACCCATGTTGACAGTATCGACACTTTTGATTTCCCGGGCTTTTAGAAACATCGGTACACCAAAATTGCAGAGCCTGAGTCGATACCATCGACCTTGGTGTCGATGGGATCGACACTTGTAGGACAACTACTAAAACAAGCCGTAAAAGGTGTTGAAATGAGATTTTTTCGTACCGTTTTTTGCAGAGCAAAGAAGGATGAAGCAAGTCACATCTTAGACCTACTAAGACAAAAAAGTAGACCACCAAAAGGAGGGAGATAGCAAGCATCACTTGGTCCACTTGAGCATCTAATCATCCTTCTTCAGCACAGTTCAAAGCGAATGGTACTGTTGTTCCATCTCTTAAGTGGGAATGTTGACTATGAGGCCATAGTCATATTCAAGCTTAGGGAGGGTGTTGGAACACCCATCTATCTTAGTTTTTACTTACTTATTCATGTTGCTTTTATTTTTGAAATATTAATTATTTTTATTTCTAGGTTTACCGCTTTTGTAGGATCCACATCTATCTAGTGTAATCTGTGGAGCAATAAATGCATGGTTTCAATTGGGAGTTTTACTCTTGGGTTGTGTGCACATGAAAAAATGAGCATATTGAAAACTTTTTGAGCTTATTCTTGTGAGTAATTGAGTGGCATAACTGAGGAAGTGCTTGGGTGAGCCAGCTTTAGGAAATGGGGACATGAATGACTATCTTTATTATCCAAGGAAAAGTGATTGACAAGGATGTTTGAGCCCAAACTGACCAAACGTTAACGTGACTTTAATTTGAAGTGAGAGAGAGAAACCCCTTGATTAATTTGTACACAAGCCAGTAAGGAGGGACATATAATTCTTTCCGAAGGTTCTGTCAATTAGTCTTGTGATCTGATCCACCGCAATTTCATTCACATTCCACCATAAGAAATGGGAGCACATTACTGTCTTTCACTTTTTGATTGCATCTCATGTAGATAGGTCTTGCATTACAACTATTTTCACACATTTTTGCATAAAAATAAAAAAAAGGGATAGAGTAATCATATATGCACATTATCCTTAGGTGTGTGTCATTTAATTGTATAACTGTCATTTTGTAGTGCATTCACATCTTTTGAGCATATTGTTGTACATCATGTGTTGTATGTTCTTGTGAAAACATGAAAGGTGTTAAACTTGTTCCATACCTTCTGAATGCTTCAAATGTACAAGTTATGTAACAAGAAGTGAGCCCGACAAATAATTCATTGTCATCTACGAAAATAAGGGTTTGAAAAAAAATTGAAAAAAAAGAAAAGAAAAAAAAATTGAGAAGTAAGTATGAATGAGAGGGAGAAAGGAACTTGTTATCACTTACATACTAAGAAGAATAAGTACATGGTGTAGTTTTCTTAGATATTCCATCTCACCTTGAGACGGAATGATAGTGCATGCATCATTCCACCAACAATGTAGCATTAGGACATTTTTACTTACATTTTGCATCATGGTAAGTCATTAATTTTTGTATTGCATGATTGACTATTATGTGCTTCCATCTCTTCCACAGCCACCTATCCCATCCACCCATTTCTCTAAGTGGTAGGCCACCCATGATATTCTCCTCATTCATGAACATCAGGAGATCTGCTTCCATTTAGATGGTAGTTAGGAAAAGGAGCAACATAGATAGGAGATCACAAGATGCACCAAGCCTGAACTGGAGGATTGTATTATATTAACTACTTTACTTGATAGTGTTCTATGATTTTGGGGTGGACATCTTTCATGAACGATTATTGTCACCTAAAGGGCAGTTTGTGTTCAGTGGTCAATAAGGGCCGGTTTGTGGAAAGAAAGTGGGGATGATGCAGATGCATTTCATGTATTTATGTCATTATACTGACTTATCTCAACCAGATCCAAAGTTTTGTTGCTCGAGGATGAGAAAGGTTTAAGCTTAGGGGAGTTTGATGTATGGGTTTTGAGTCACTTTTATAGGCTTATTTTATATCTATTTTATGCACGTATTTGTCATTTTCTTGATTATATTTGCATAATTCACTATAGTTGGCCTTTAAACTCTATTTGCATCAAACTATACTTATTTTATCATATTTATATGATTTTATATAATCTCCAGACTTAAGCACGTGTTTCGACACTTTTTCAGGTACTTTTGCATTGTCCGGGTCTGGTGATTTTCTGCACTAAAACAGAGCATTTTAATCTGACGGTTGAGCTTTTTCGGTGCTATAAAGTGGTCCTATGACCTAAGGAGAGCACGGCCAACCCTAGGGGAGATCTCATATCGTGCCGCACGACATCCAAGAAGGAGAGAGGGAGGAGACAAGAGACGAAGGCCGTCAATCGGGTGATCCGAGCACCTCCGACGGGTGATTTTGCTACTGAAAGACTGCAAAATGCACGTTTCTCGAGGATGATCTCCAGGAGCACCTTCGTATCAGGAATTACACGAGTTTTCTCCATGTTTCCCACGTTTTTCTTCTCTACTCCTATGTATTCTCCATTTTCAACGATGCAGGACTAATCCCCATCGTTCCTTAGGACCTGGGAGTAGCCCGGAGAACCGTTATATTGAATTTTTGCATGAATTAATATGGAATTCTCATTTCTTAGATATATAATTGTAGAGATTGCTTGATTTACTTATGCTCCATGACCATAGGTAAAAATTAGACTAATAATTACTCTGAAAAGGGGATTAAAGGTCAGAAAACCCACTTTTATACACCATCTTATGCGTTCCTTAGACTAGGCGACGTACAGATAGTGGAGAGATACCCAGAGTCATCGTTAATGCACCTAATCTAAGATATAAATTGCTACGGAAGTAGAATTGACTTAGATTTGGGTAGTGGATTGTACCGTGAAAGCGGACATTCTTGATTACATGTTCTCTATCCAAGATTCAATAAAATCTATGTTATTTATGCAAGATATTAGGTATAACGAGACCCTGTGGTGAAATCGGCAATCCTAAGGAATCCCATTCCATTTGATTAAATCAACATTTAATCATCGCTCTTTTATTTTCCCTTTATTTTATTTTCTTTTTCAAACCTATCAACTCTTTTAATCGGTTTAGCTGGTCGCAACCAGTTAGTAGTAGTCTACCGAAATTCACGTTTCCCTGACTTTGACTCGGGCCTCACAAGGCCTATATTACATTGATACATATACTTGCATTATATGCACGGTAAAATCGTGTCAAAGCATAAGCACAGTACCTACAAAATCTCATAGCAACATTGGTTATGTAGACAAATATTTATTTCAAAATACAGACATAAGTTGAACACCTACTTGTTAATGATCTCAAAAGTACAATGCACATCAGCTCAAGAGATCAGCTATAAGATGCATCCATAAGAAGAGTACTCACGAGTACTGTTGATCCTCCTTCATTCAAAAGTACAATACACACGAGTACTAAACGTCTGTACCCAGAACATGTATATGATATCCTAATATATAATACTATATTTCTCGTGTAATATCATTATTTCAAAATATGTCATGTTGGAAAGTATTTTGTACAAGGATTATAATACAATTTATTTTATCGAAAAATATGTTCCGGATTAAAAGTTATGGACAAAAACATTTTCTTTCTCTTTTACTTCCCTCATCATTTATTACTTTAATTGCTGCTGACATCTTTTGCAGGTAGTGGGGCACAGAGTCCCGAGGTCCGGGTAGGAGCCCGAGTGGATGGCCGGTTATGTGTAGAATTTCTCTAAAACAAGAACAATGGTCAATGGTCACGTATGCTTGGAATTTGACACGGTAGGTGAAGCGGATCGAGTGCCCGGAAATGGTACCGGGCGCCATGTTGAGCTAGAGAAAAAGAGACTCAGTCAGAAGCGCTTAATCGCCTATTCTAAACGATACCTCTGAAAGTAGAAGGTATGTTAAGGAATGGAAGGTAGGGTTGTCCAGCAGTGGATGAAAGGGACAGACGGGCTAGCCGGCTAGGGGTGGGAGGAGACGATGCACCTACCTATATTTTTTCTTCCTCTCCCTGCAAGTCATACGTCAGGAGATGCACGAATGGAAGACGAGGATCAGGAATAGTAATGATTGTCAAAGATACAAGAATGACTAAAAAAGGAATGGAGTCCGAAAAGGGTGGGGACTGGAGGGATGCGACGAACAAACCAGCATTCCAATTTCCAAGGCTCATCAATCCGGTCACCCAATGATATCATCAAACGATGGAAACCCTCTCCTCGGATAGGATGGTAATCTATTGTCGAGGAGGATGACGATTTACTAAAGGAAAATGATACATGGATAAAAAATGAGACCAGAAAGGGAATCTATTTTGTTGTTATGTGTGTAAAACAATAAAATGAAGGAGGGAAGTAACTAGTGGCGGAGCCAGAATTTCTAGGTGGGGGGGGGGGGGCACAATTAATAGAAAGACTTGGAAAGTGAAATGGGGTAGGACATGTGTCTACCATGTCTAAATGTGGCTAATGCCACTGTACGTAACTATTTTTCCTCTTCTATTTTGTTGTTTTGTACACATAACAACAAAAGAAGTTACATTTCTGATCTCATTTGTAGTTTGTATAACAAACCTCCTTACTAAATCACAGCATAGAATCAGCGGGACGAAGTGGCGTCTCAATTAGATGAGGCGTCAGCTCTGTCCTCTAATTATTAACAAAGAAGACAGGAAGCGGCGCAGACGAAAGAGAGAGTGAAAGGCTTGAAGACGGGAATCGTCACCTCGTCCCTTGTTCATGTGGGACGCACATAATGTATTTTGGCGCACTGCACGCGACAAACTACTCGTAGTGGTGTTTGAATTGAGAGAGACAGAGCATTGGAAGAACGAGCTGTTGGTCAAAAGCAGGGAGGGGAAGAAAATAGAAAAAGACGAGATAGCTCAAAGGCTGTTCAGTGGTTGGCTAATCATAATTATCTCCTTCTGAAAGCCACAATGCAGGTGAAGGAACAGACTAGCGCCAAAGTTCGGTGTAGAAAGAAGGATTTTGCATGCATGAGAAGGACCGTTTGGTCCGGCTTGACTGGAGTGAGAGGAGGATTAGATGGACCAACTCTCGTCTTCAAAAATCCGGCTCACCGCGTGAGACCAATGCGTTTGTTTGAGATCTAAACGGTGGCTTAAATGTTTCCCTTGAAAGCACTAAAACACCTTTTTTAAAAGATCATATGTCGATGGACAACTATAGCACAAAAGTCATGCTACTTGTTTGGTAGGTGTAGTCCGATGACAAAAAGTGTATTTGATATATATTTTTACATTTTCCTCTCCTCCTTTTTATAGAGAAAAGGAACATTACAATTAAGAGAAAACTACAAGATTACAAGGAAATAGAAGGGAGGCGGGCAACAAGCTGCGCCGCCACCCCTTTTTGAATGGCAAATTCAATCATCCGAAATACCATATCCATAGATCTGAGAGTCATTACATTACTGTGCATAACTTTTTGAACTCTCTTAAGAAGCTCCACAGCCTCAGGTGCTAGGAACCCAAAAGTGTCAAAACCAAACGGGATAAAAACATGTTGATTTTCGATACATGTCTTCTCATGTTTGGCCACTTTAGCAGAAACGACTTTACGAGCAATATGTCCCACAGTAAAGTTGCCACCCTTCAGACCAACCAATGGGGAAAATCCTGTTAGATCTACACATGCATGTTTTCCTCCAACCCAGCCAAAAATAAGAACGTCTGATGGGCTAAGTGTCGACTTGCCCTCCTAAGGATCAGTCAAAAAAGTTCACAGGAGCTTCCTTCTTAGCTATAACTCCCACATGTCTAAGAACATCATAAAGAATGTCTCTTACAAGATCATGCCGATACTTGAAACCTGGGAGCTCCCTACAATGAACTGCATGCTCTCCAAAAGTGTCTAAACAAGATTTACGGCACACTGGACATACTTCATCAATAGGAAAAAGTGGAATCATAAGACGATATCTGAGAACAGTGCGATACTCCACTGGAGACATATGTAGTCCAAGGCCATCAATAGGTATAGCAAGGAGAAAGTCATGAGCATGTTCAGCCTGTAAACACTGGAAGACTGCATTCTATCTTACGGTCATATCGAATTCAACATCCATACCCTTAACGATTTTACTAAAAAAGGAACTCGCCAAAGTATTTTGGGCTTTAGGGGGGACGGTGTCCTTATTAGCAAAATAATTAAGATCGAAAGATGGAATTGTAACACGTAGACAATCTAAAGCGTAGTTAAAATCAAAGTCCATACCATGTATCCCGCTATCTCACAAAATATGGTCTTGGAGCACCTAAGATTGGGCTCTAGAGGCCACGAACGCATATAAAGAAGCCTCCATTGTTGAATATAGGCCCAAACTACTGAGTCTAATAGGTAAAGATGCCACACGGTCACTACTACAGAAACGGCCTCTGGCGTCGGTCGTTTAACCCCATTTGGCGTCGGTTTCCGACCGACGCCTATGTGGGCGCCGCTAAAGGTCGAACACTTCGGCGTCGGTTTTTTAACCGACGCCTATTTGTTCTATAGGCGTCGGTTGTTTAGTAAATAACCGCCGCCAAAAGTGTTCGCGCCACAGAAAATGGCGTCATCTAGGGCACTTTGTGCGTCGGTTATTTACTACACAACCGACGCCTATATAGAATATAGCGTCGGTGTTTTAGTAGATAACCGACACATAAAGTGCCCTAGATGACGCCATTTTCTGTGGCGCGAACACTTTTGGCGTCGGTTATATACTAAACCACCGACGCCTGTACTTCAAGACGACACGGCCGTGCTTCCCTGCACGGCCGTGTTTAGTACTATAGGCGTCGGTTTTATATGAATAACCGACGCCATTTACACCACGGCCGTGCTATCCTGCACGGTCGGGTTGTTTGTACTATTAGGCGGCGGTTTTTATCAAATAACCGACGCTGTATGTCTTTGCTGACGGTTTTCTATAAATAACCGACGCCTATTTATATTTTTTTTTTCATATTAGTTTGCAGGCCTGCTGTGGCTGGTCAGCAGGATGAGAACCTGCAGTTCAGTTTTCTGAACTGCAGGTTTACGACATCCATTGATATCAGCCTACAAACAGGCCGCAAACCTGCAAAAGTCACAAGCAAAATTCTACACAAGTACATACATTCAGACATCAATTCAATTCTCACATTCACACATATAGAAACATTCAAATACATGTATTAACATTCAGAAATATTCATTTACAAAGTATCATTCATTATCGCTATCAACATCCCAATTATATCTTACAGTTGCCACTGCTTGTATGGCTTTTGCCCATTCTTCTCTTACTTCATTTAATGCTTCCATCGTATATGGAGCATGTATATTTTTTAAGCGTTTACCTGTAGTGTTGTCAGTTTTAAACACCTGCAAAGAGAATGATGTATATATATAAGTAATAATATAAAAATAAGATAAGATTGATATATTTCATACTAACTAATGAGACTATATATAATACCTCATGTATGGTATCGATGTCCAATGCGGCATATTTGATAATCATCTGCATAAATCGCATCACATAGTATGCGCATGCCCAGCCATTGTCTTGTGTAGCACACTATAAATTGAAACATACAAAATAATATTCACATCAATAATATATATATTCGAGTCGGGAACTTACTTGTACATTCTGCCAATTTATTGGCTGGTTCTTTTTCCTTGGGACCGTTCCTCCAGCCTTTTTGAATGCATCTAAACCCCTACATGTTAATATAACACAATAAATTGCATAAGTAAATAGTAATGTAATAAAAGATGTTAACGGATATAAAAATGAAATATTTCTCACCAGAATAATGGCATTCTCATTACGTGTCCAATTTTAGTGTTCAATGTACTCCCCGCAGGATCTAGATAATAAATAGTGAATGTCCCGGGGACAATAACTAGTAACTCCCAATGTCTACCGCTAGAAGTAAGAAGTTAACAATTAATAACTCAAAATGCAAAATAAAAATGGAATTTTCTTAAGTCCAAATTATAAATAAAGTAAACTTACTTGACATTGAATGGAGCTATTATTATCGTCTTCTTTTGCTGACCAAAAATTGTAAAAGCATCTATACAGTATTGTTGAACATTATCAGGGTCTTTAGCTACCAAACTAATCAATGATGGAATCAAAAATCCCACATGATCAAATGCAAATTGTTTGCAATGATCTTCGACTAGGTAGCTGCAAAACATATAGGCGTATGCATTAATATATAAGAAACCAGATCACCGGATCTTACACAAGGTATATGGATGTATAAACAAGATCTCACCTTATCCATGTCTCTATCATTGATGTATTCAGCCAATCATACATAAACAGCTCAATAATATCTTGTATAAATAAAGAGCTATCGTATGATTGACCTGCATAATCTACATCTAAAGAAATAATTATAGGGCAATGTACATTATGTGCCCGTAGCCAACATGCCATTCCCCTACAAGCAGGACCTAACGGGTATGTTAGGTCAGTTGGAACCCAATCGGGTAATGTGGGAAGTGGAAGTGGAGGCCTAGGTGCTCCTGGTGTCTTCTTTTTAACCTGTACATATAATTTCAGATCAGTTGACATCATATATACACATTAACAGTCTAAATCAATGTAAATTTATCTTACAATTTCAGTCGTGTAAACGACATCTGCTTTGGGCCACAATATCACCCCGCCTTCTGCATCAGCAAGTCTATCAATATCCGGGTGGGGATATGGCAATGTAGCTTCTCTCCAATCGGGTAACACACGTATCGCGCTCACACGAATGTAGCCCTGTGGCATTGGAGTCCCGTGAAACATTGCCCCAGGAAGGGACGGGTAAGCCTGCGCCTCTGCAACAATGTAGTCTTGCATTCTTAAGCGGCATGGCTTCAATGCCTACAAATTTACGTAAAGAATATTATACATATATACATATCATCTTGAAAACATAACAACTTGAAAAGACTAACTACAATGTCATAAACAATACTTACAGCAGACGTGCTAGGCGATGGGTCTCCAGGATTACTCGTAGTCTGTGCATCAGGAGAAGAGTGGGTCGCCATAGGCGTATTGGAAGCCTGAGATGCCTGCCACCGCAGCAATTCTTCCTTGACCTTCTCAGCAACTACATCGTTGACCTTCTTAGCAACTAAATCCTCAACTCTCTTATTCTCCTATACATGGATAAAAGAAACATTGGCTTCTTATTAATGAATTTCCTTTTGCAGTAACATTCTAAAAAAATAATAGGATACCTCTTCTTGAGAAAGTCCCGCTCTGGGTTTGCGCTGGGATGGCCCAAAGAATACTTTGATGCCAACACCAGCGCCGGCACCTCTAACACGTCCAGGATGCTCTGGGTTACCCAGAGCAACTGTCAATTCATCCCTTGTGCCCTGAGGGATGAACGTGCCTTGTTTCCTCTGCTCGTGCAGCTCCCGCTAATCACCATAAACAGAAATTGGTAAGTTAACACCACAAATAATCAATATTCAAACGATTTCTCTAAGAGTGTTATTTTACCATTTTTGCAGCCGCCTCAGCAGTTACAGGCTTCTTTATTTCACCCTTCTTGTTTTGCCTGCCAGCTATCCAGATATCATGGCGAGGCATGGGGGTGGCAGACTCCTGAGTAGGAGCAGACTCCTGAGTAGCCGCAGACTCCGCCTGTAGTCTTTGGCGAACGCTTGCATAGCCTTTTGGACCCATAGTGTGGTCATGCACATTCAGTGCACGCCTTGCTTTTTGTGCGTCACTGAGGGCCTAGTTAGTATGCACATTAATGATTTGGTTAGTAGCACTAAATGCTAATCTTGAATAGGTGAATACAATGTATATTAATTAAATTGGGAGTGACGCCTAATACCTTGAATTCTTCAGATTTTCTTGAAGCAACAAAATTGTCCCAATCTTCTTTGTCCAAGAAGTTCCATTGTTCAAGGGCTGACTTCTTCTTCTTATCACTCTCTTTTATGTATTCTCTATTCAGATTTGTCCTATAATTCCTAAGCATCTTTCCAGCGCGTTGCATCACATTTTTACGATGCAACTTCTCATCCAATGCAAATAGATTCTGTAAAATAGAAATGTTATTAACTAGTATCCAAAATAGAATTGCAAATAATAGAATTTGTAATCTACAAAATAGAATTGCAAATAATAGAATTTGTAATCTACAAAATAGAATTGCAAATAATAATAACTCACGCATAAATCCTTCCATATCAAGTCTTTTTTCCCTTGAGGAACTTTATGCCAATTGTCATACTTAACACCACAATGGCTCCGAGTGGTACACCCAAGATAGTTCACAAAATTATTGCGGTTCACTCCAATTGGATTTCCTCCATTATCAAACTCCACCACCAATTTGGATCCACTACCACTTAGCGCTAATAACTTCTTCAACAGAGTGATGCCCCTTTTCTTGTTAAGTGTTTGGTGTTGCGCATCAAGTTGCTCCAGTGCTTCAGTGGGTACAGGTGCATCAACCTAAAATTTGACAAAAATAAAACACACTAAATTAGCCCAATATAGAAATATAGGATATATGACATAACTAGAAGATAATGAATTTTATAGAAATACAGGATATGTTTTTAGAACTTACATTAGTATCCTCGCCATGCTCGTCATGGACAACATGCTCATCATGGACTTCATGCTCATCATGGACATCATGCTCATCATGGTCAGCCATCTGAAAATGTCATTAAAAAGGCAAACATTTAGCATTTGTATTAACTAGAAAAAGGCAAACATTTAGCATTTGTATTAACTAGAAAAAGGCAAACATTTAGCATTTGTATTAACTAGAAAAAGGC
Source organism: Alisma plantago-aquatica (assembly GCA_963693085.1). NCBI lineage: Eukaryota > Viridiplantae > Streptophyta > Magnoliopsida > Alismatales > Alismataceae > Alisma > Alisma plantago-aquatica. The sequence goes on from OY856409.1 coordinate 1,195,931,421, forward strand.
AAACATTTAGCATTTGTATAAACATACATGTCTCTAAAATTGTGATCTTTTAACAATTAACAATCCTTCATTGTGATCTCCGCGCACATATAAGTCATCATTAGCTTCAATATTTTGTGGAGTTGGCAACCCAACTGAGAATGGACTAGAGTCATCATACTTATCATAGTACTCTTCTTCATCTATAGGATCTTCAATGAACTGTCTTTTACCATGAAGAACAACCGACCATTTATCATTTGCAGGATCATCGATATAGAATATTTGTTTCGCCTGTGATGCCAATATGAATGGTTCACCCTTCTCGCCAATCTTTTCAAAGTTCACCAAAGTGAAACCCAATTCATCCACTATAACTCCTTTGGTGTTATCAACCCAATTACATTTAAAGAGTGGAATTTTGAAATCTATGTAGTCAAACTCCCAAATGTCCTCAATGACACCGTAATATGACATTTTAGCTTCACGTGGACTCTTATCCTTTGCACTTGCAAAGTACATAGTCGACGCTTGAAGAGTGACCCCACTATTTTGGACGACACTCTTATCATCTTGGCGCTTTGTGTAATATGTGAATCCATTAATGTCAAACCCTTCATAAGACATAACATTCGGTTTTGGTTTAAAGGCGAGGCATTTGATAGTTTCTGTAATATCATTTGGTGTTTGAGATAGTTGATGTAAGACTTTATCTTCAAACCACTTAGTAAAAGTCTTATTATGCTCTCTAGCAAGCCACATTGAACTTGCTCGAGGATGTTGTCTCTTTATGAAATTGGTATGTTCCTCGATATAAACACTCACTTCATCCATATTGTGTAAAATATACAAGTGAGCTTGTTCCAACTGCTCACGGCTGATTACTTTCACCCGTGATCCCAAAATTCCTTTGCCCTCCTCAATATTCTTGTCATTATCAGGAGTGTCATTACCACTGAAAAAGTCATTGCAAAAATCCATAACCTCTCTCGCCACATAACCTTCAATAATACTCCCTTCAGGCCGATAACGGTTTCGAACATCACCTTCAAAAACACTCATGTATCGTTCAAAGGGATACATCCAATGCAAGAAAACTGGTCCCAACATTTTCACTTCCCTAGTCAAGTGGACAAGAAGATGTACCATGATATCAAAGAAAGAAGGAGGGAAATACATCTCAAGCTGGCATAGGGTAACAACCACTTCTCTTTGCAAATTATCGAGAGTATCATGGTCAATAACTTTGCTGCATAGACTGTTGAAAAAGAAACAAAGTCTGGTAATTGCAAACCTTACATGCTTCGGCAATATAGATCAAATTTCCACGGACAATATTTGTTGTATTAGAGTGTGACAATCATGAGATTTAAGACCTATCAACTTCATATCTTTCATTGATACCAATCTACGGATGTTGGATGAGTAACCATGTGGCACCTTAACATTTACCAAGCATTCACAAAAAGTTTTCTTCTCCTTTCTAGACAACGTGTAACAAGCGGGAGGTAAGTATGTTCTTTTATTACCCATTTCACGTAATTCTATTAATTCTAACCTTATTCCCATTTCACGTAGGTCCAGTCTAGATTTTATCCCATCTTTATTCTTACCTGGTATATTTAATAGAGTACCAATGATGCTATCACAGACATTTTTCTCAACGTGCATTACATCGATACAATGCCTGACTGTCAAAGAACTCCAATAAGGAAGATCCCAAAATATTGACTTATTCTTGAATGAAGAATTGTCACTCCGTGTGGCCATACTACATTGTGATTTCTTACCAAATTCATTGACAATGTCTTTTACTCTTTCATAAACAACATCCCCTGGTATAGGTTTAGGTGCACTCCGTTCATCATTCCATCCATTGAATGCTTTGCGCTTCCTACGATACTGATGGAATTTTGAAAGAAACCTTCGATGACCAAGATATACAGTCTTGCCGCCATGTTTTAGTCTTATTGAATCAGTGTTTTCTTCACATATAGGACACGCTTTAGCTCCTTTGACACTATATCCAGACAAATTCCCATATGCTGGAAAGTCATTAATAGTGCAAAACAACATAGCGTGCAAACGAAATGTCTCTCTTGCTGAAGCATCATAGGTCATCACACCTTCAGCCCAAAGTTTCTTTAAGTCATCAATCAAAGGTTCAAGATAAACATCGATATCATTTCCGGGTTGTTTAGGGCCCGATATCAACAATGACAACATAACGTACTTATTTTTCATACACATCCAGGGAGGAAGATTGTATATAACAAGCATGACTGGCCAAGTGCTATGTTGGCTGCTCAATGTCCCGTACAGATTCATCCCATCTGTACAAAGCCCAAGTCTTAGATTCCTATCTTCTTCACCAAATTTAGGGTACAATAGATCAATCTTCTTCCACTGTGGGGAATCAGACGCATGTCGTAGGATCCCATCATTATTTTTCTTAACATCTGCATGCCACATCAAATTCTTCGCATCTTTCGGATTTGCAAACAAGCGTTGAAACCGTGATATTATAGGTAGATACCACAACACCTTGGCAGGAGAACCAGTTTTGGACTCCCCCGAAGTCGTCAATTTATACCGTGACGCACCACATTTTGGACAATCTTTTAAATCTACATAGTCCTTTTGAAATAATACACAATCATTCAGGCATGTGTGTATCTTCTTGGCCTCCATTCCCATTGGGCACAACATTTTCTTTACCTGGTATGTTGAGATTGGAAGCTCGTTTCCTTCAGGAAGAATTTCTTTCAACAAAGTCAACAATGAAGTGAAGCTTTTGTCGCTCCATCTATTGTTAGCTTTCAACTTATACAATCTCAACACAGCGCTAAGCTTTGTAAACTTAGCACAGCCTGTGTATAATGGTATCTCAGCATCATGCACAATGTTTGTAAAGATAGGAGGTGGATCGGTGTGCTCTACCCTACAACTATCCAGCATCGCATCAACGATGTCTGCTGGAACTGGTTCGTTCACATTTACGTCATCGGAGGTAATTTCTTCTTCCACCCAAGCACTGCTATCGACATCTACTGGTTTTGATTTTGAAATCTCTCCATGCCAGTGCCATTCTGTATAGCCTTGTACAATCCCGTTGCACGTGACATGACTTTTGATTTCCTCACCAGTGTTGACTTTCAAGTTGTTACCGCAATGCCTACATGGACAGTAGAACCTATCTGTAGGTTTTTTCCTATGTTCCTCGGCAAATCTAATAAACTGATCAAGACCAGATATAAACTCTGGGGTGCAACGATTACGAATGGACATCCATGATCTATCCATTCTATGATCAGAGAAAACAAGTATATATTAGGAAACAAGTATATATTAGGAAAAGATTAGGCAGCATTTCCCCGCTGTTCTCTAAGTACATATATACTTAGAGAACAAACGGGGAAATGCCAACAAACACATGTGATGTCATTCTTATATATAATAAATGTGTACCACCTATCCCATCCTTGAACACCTAATCTCACTAGTAAGTGTATAATGTGTATTGGGTTTTCGAGAAAATTTCGGCAGCATTTCCCCGCTGTTCTCTAAGTACATATGTACTTAGAGAACAAACGGGAAAATGCTACCAAAATTTTCTCGAAAACCCAATACACATTATACACTTACATCCTAAGTGAGATTAGGTGTTCAAGAACAGTCCCAAACCGGGGACTATCCAAGATTTACTCCTAATGAGTCAATATTGGACGGGTTTCTGGGCCAACAAACACAATAATAGATATCTACAATGAAGCTGGACTCCATACAAACAGTATATAATTTAGTGATTGTTCATTCTAATTTATACCAATGTACAAGTAATATAAAAAACAATGATTGTTCACATTCTAGGCCAACAAACACATGTGATGTCATTCTTATATATAATAAATGTGTACCACCTATCCCATCCTTGAACACCTAATCTCACTAGTAAGTGTATAATGTGTATTGGGTTTTCGAGAAAATTTCGGCAGCATTTCCCCGTTTGTTCTCTAAGTACTTAGAGAACAAATGGGGAAATGCTACCAAAATTTTCTCGAAAACCCAATACACATTATACACTTACATCCTAAGTGAGATTAGGTGTTCAAGAACAGTCCCAAACCGGGGACTATCCAAGATTTACTCCTAATGAGTCAATCTTGGACGGGTTTCTAGGCCAACAAACACAATAATAGATATGTACATGTTAGGGTTTCATCACAATTGATGTTAGGGTTTAAACAATGTTAGGGTTTAATCAAATCAAATTAGGATGCTAGAATGGACAAGTTTAAATCAAATTAGGATTTAAATTAGGGTTCCAATAGGATTCAATTTAATTAATTTTTATGTGAAAGATGTAATATTATAATACATACAATGGCAATGAAATGAAACCCTAATTGTATTGGAACTCATAAAAGGATGTCTCAAAGGTTGAATCTAATATATGCATCCTAAAAAAGGTATCACATCACAAATGTGCATTTCAATAATCATATTTTATTTCCTTCCAATTAGTGTGGGTGCCAAGTTTGGAATTGTTTTCTAATCATGGGTCCCTTAATTTTATTTAGGATAGAAGATAAAATCAAGGATATCAAATAGTATAAGGCGCACCCCCAAATGTAGTAGGCGCACCCACTACTACAGAAACCCTAACATTACACAGCTAGTTCACCTTATTTAACCCATGGATACTTCTAGTACTTATGTATTGGACTAACGATGCTTGATACTTAAACACTCAAACATAGTTTGTATAGTGGCTTCAGATTCATGTACACATGTTTCACAACTCTTCCTCCTTTATATGTCTAATCTTAAGATTTTGATAGGTGAGGAGGTGGTATTAGTATATGTCTTGGTAGGTGGCATTAGGTTGTAGATGTTTATTATCATATTGTCATGTTCTTATTGTAATTAGCTAGAGAACTACACCTACCTATGTACAGAGTTGTATCCATTTAACTTCTCCATCTTTTTTTTGTGAAAACACTCAACTATTGATACCAAAAAAACTTTGGGAATTTACAGACAACACACCTGACCAAACGTAAAGAACAAAAGGAGAAAGTATCCCACACAGGGGATCAAAACATCTCCAAACAGCAAGACCATATATACACAACCAAGGAACAGGCTCATACACACAAAGAGAGCAGGAAAAAAAATACAGGGGATAGCTCATACATCAACCTAGATAGATAGCCCTGACACTAGCATTAAAACAGCAGCAGAGTTAGGGCGTCAACCTAGAAAGAATGGCAGAGGAAGGGTTTGATGCTAGTACCTTGTGAGCAGCAGAGTTAGAGCGTGAGCAAGGAGACGCAGAGCAGCAACAAGGAGGAAGGAGCGGGCGGCGGCGGCGGCGACGCAGAGCAGCAGCAGGAGCATGATCGTCGGTGAGCAGGAGCGGCGGCGAGCAGGCGGCGGCGGTGGCGGCGACGCAGAGCAACAACAGGCGTCGGCGAGCACGAGCGGCGGCGAGCAGGTGTCCAATGGAGGCAGGAGCGGCGGCGAGCAGGAGTGGTGGCGGAGAAGGGGGCGCCGGAGAAGGGGAGCTGAAGAAGAAATCGCCGGAGAGAAATCGGCGGCAGCAGAGAAATAGGGAAATTGCAATGAAACAGAAGAAAGGGGAAGAGTCGGGCGATCGAGGGTAATGAAGTTCCCAAATAGCGTCGGTTGTTTAAAACAACCAACGCCTAAACATCTTTAGCGTCGGTTGTTTTAAAAAACTGACGTCCAATTGGACGATATTTTCATGAAATTATTTGGCGGGAACCACTTTCAGCGTCGGTTCTACAAGGATAACCGACGCTGAAAGTGACACTTTTCGCGCAAATTTTCATCGCACATAGGCGTCGGTTTCTACGTATATAACCGACGCTGAAAATGACACTATTTTTTTGATCGAAATATGGATTTCGCGGGCGACTTTACGCGTCGGTTTGTTATAAACAACCGACGCTTAATACAAAGCGGTACCTGTGTCTGGCTGGTCTTTGAATATAGACGTCGGCGTTTATAAACAACCGACGCCTTATATGTTAGGCTTCGGTTTTCCTTAATAACCGACGCCAAGAAAAGTGACACTGAATACTATTTCTGTAGTAGTGGGCATTGAAGATCCCCAAAGAAATGACCTCCACATACCACAATATCCTCAATAGATCCACGCAACCCTTTGTCAAAAAAGGTTGCAGCCTGATGTAAATGTGTGGGTTGGCATGTCCGTAAGCCGAACATAAACTTAGACGTATCCATGCAAGACTATAACAAAAGAAGCTCACTTTGTGGGTCATGCAACTGAGGAAGTAGATGCATCAAATCAACAACTTTAGTAGTCCTTCTCATAGCCAACTCCTCAATAAAACTTTTGTTCTTACTAAAAGCTCCTCCAAGTAGTTTTACTCCTAACACAGGCCTCCCAATGTCCATAGGGAACAACCCCTTCTCAACCTTCCTTCCATCACAAGTAGGTCAGAACACCTCTGTTTTATGAATGTTCAAAACAAGCCCTAGATCTGGACCACTGTGCTGAATAATGTCCAACACCTTGGCTATCTCCATAGTATCTCCGATGACGGTCCCATCATCAAGATACTAGGCATGAAGAAGAAGCTTACTATTGTCTCTGATCTCGTGAATAAGTGGGTGTAATACAAGGGAGAAAAGAAGTAGGCCCAGAGGATCACCTTGTTGCACCCCAGTGGTAGACCAGATATGTTTGTCTCCAATGTACAACCTAGCTGCTTGAGCGTAAAGATACCCTACCCAAAAAGAGATAGATGGGCACCTCTTCCTCACCTCACGGAGTAGCACAGACCTATCCACCAAGTTGAAAGCATTAGAGAAATCTACTATAAGCATGGAGAGAGACCCGTCTTCATGATATGCACTCAAAAGCCTATTGATACTATGTAAAACTGCTTCAGCTCCACCTGAGATGCCAACTCCAAATTGAAAGTCATTGAGATATTTAGCCATATCCTTGCCTACTCCTATCATAGCAACTTTAGACACTAGCGGTCTCCAAATAGTGCCCACTACAATAGGACGAATGCATTGTCAGGCTTAAGTAATAGAGTAAGAGGTGCAGAAGCTACAAACTCTGCCAAACTCAAAGGACATCTCCCTGCCAACCATAGATTAACCACTGAGGTGATAGCATGTATAAGATCTGTGGCAACAACAGAACCCTCTCCACATAAAACGTCCAAAATGTGTTGGGATCTCAAGCCATCTCTGCCACATGAAGTCCCTTTAGGAAAGGATTTGATGCACTTGAGAACAATATCAACATCAGCAACAAGAGGGGCTTCTGAAATAAAAATATCTGGCTTGGAAGGAGGCAACTTGTAAGGATGCTTAGCCTCTAAGGCTTTCAAGGTATCATCATCATCATAAGGGGCCACACCTGAAGAGCACAAGACTTTCACTGCTCATGTAAAGTGACCATCTGCGACTTTGCGAAGACATTGTCTGATGTTAGTGTTCTCCTTTATATCATCCTCCAAAAAATTGTCATCTCCATGACCCATATCCTCTTGTGCACAAACGTCAATCATGTTGTCCACTAATTCAGTGATACCGTCTGCTCTGCCCCAAGTAGCGAGCGAGCTCAGAATATGATGTTGTTGTAGAGACTTCCTATTCTCAGATCTCCTGTTCCTCCTATTTTTTGGTCTGAAAACCTGTAACGTGCAGCGGGGAAGAAGTAACAATCTCACCCAGGCAACTATCGACCCTGGCTTAGCAACCAATTTGTAAAGAGTTGTCTTCAGTGCTTGATAGAAGGAAAGACGACATGCATGTGGGATGCTCTTCACAGTGGTGATGGGTGCTCGAAAAACACGATCAAGAAGCGCAACATCAAGGGCCAACCCATGAGTGGCATTAGATATCTCAAGGCCCACTGGGAGGGGCTTTAAAATGCCAACAATCCATCCCTGGATTTCTCTGTTATCATCAAAAACCCAAATAATACCATCATCACGATGACATGCACGACTCAGTGCTTGTATCTTCATACATCTCCCACACATCCACGAATCAAGGGCTCTCAAAGTCTCCTCAACTGCAAGAAATAAATCAAGATCATTTTGAATGACATCCCACAAAACCTTGTTGTGTTCCTCGCTACACAGGTGTAACCTCTTGAGATGAGAGATCATATGTGAAAATCCTTTGCTTCCTTCTCTGCCATCCAGGCAACAGTGGAAATTTCAGAATGGACAATGTAGGCCTCCTGTGTGGATCGTATGTTGCTCCCTCTGGCTAGAGACATCAGCTGTCTGCGAACTAGGTATCTCTCCTTCTTCGAGATCTGATACATCACTAAGGTGGTTAGCTGCCTCCTTCTTTCTCGTGTAAAGCATCCTCCGCTTAAGCCCGACGCAGAGCCGGCGGGGTTGGCTATGGAGTCGTGCCTCCAGGCTGCTGCCGCAAGGAACAAAGGCAAACAACACCGCCGCCTTCCAGACAGATCGATCACCACTATTAGGGAGTTCAGGCCTGATGGAGCGCTGATGCATACCCGGCGAAACGAATTCAGGCGTGCCTATGCAACCCTCCGCCTCCACCGCCGCCCGTTCGATACAAGCGCTTATGGGAAGAGACGATCCCGACTGCTACTCTACCTTGTCCGCCTACAGGTGAAGTATTAGGCAGCAGAGGGATTGCCTCATCTTCGCAAGTGTGGAGGTCCTCACCAGATCTACCTTGTTTGGACTGCCTCCGAAGTATCGACCTGGTGCATTCCACCACTGTTGCCTATCCCCTCAACACGAATCAGGGTTGAACGCGACTGATCGTGGAAAGAACGGGGCAAGGTCAGAAAAGATGGCCGCACAACCAGAGGCACTGAGGGAAACCGGACAAAGCCTTTGGCAACGAGCTACGGAGATGTGGAGTCTCGGCGGCAGACAAGATCCGTGCTGGAGATAGTTTTGATCCCGACGGACTCACGCCCGAGAACAAACTCATGTAGTGTCGGGCGGATCGGGTGGAGAACAACCTCAGGCGGCGGTGCTCACAAACCCCAGGCAAGGTCTCCTCCTTCACACAACTGTACCCTACTACACGCGATCGAATTAGTTCTAACACTAGCACATATCAAGAATAAACAAATTATCGACACGATTCAACACCCTTGTGGCGTCTAGTATTCATGTCAGAGAGTACCTTTTTTTGATATAAAATAAGCATGTATTTATGTGTCATGGACGCCTTTTCAGCAGGATGCCTCCTACATCATGTATGTCTTAGGTCGAATGATGTGTTTTGTTCCTAAGGCCACGTTTGGTTCATAAGATTTGAAAGGAATGAATTTGAACGATAGGTTTGATTGGATAGGAATTGTAAAAGAAATGATTTTCATATCATTTCCTATGTTTGTGTAAGAAGTGGGATGAGATTTATTCAACCTGAAATAAACTTTTGGGAATAGGATTTTCATCTCACCTGGCTGCAATGAGGAGTTCCAAGTGCAACATACCGCCGTTATTGCCTATAAGGCACATCATGTATTGACTCAAAGAGGGTCCTCCACATTACTGGAATCATGACTTACAACAACAACCTCTTAGGGCATGTTTGATTTCCAGGATTCATCTGGATATGGAAGAATACTGAATTTGTTCCGTCCCGGTAGAACTAATTGCTGGTTTTACGAAGTGCAACAACAAAGAGTTTTATGTTTGGATTAGTAGGATCGGATCGTGACTAGCAGTGTAAGTAAGGCGGGGAGGTCCAAAGAGCATGCAGTTGCCGCCAGTTATTGCAGCGGCCAGTTGCTGCATTTCGGCGTCCGGCCGTTTTGAAAAGGGAACGATAATCCCGCAACACCTGCACGCCGAAATCTGCAGGATTCCGTCCCTTGTACGACTCGAGATAAACAAACCTAAATTTTCTGCTGCTGGATCTAAGATTGCAATCCAATACATCCTAATACATTAAACCAAACGTGCCCTTAGCCGTTCAACATTTATCTTCTGGCGTGCTATAGTTTGGCTCATGCTATGTGCTTCTTCCTTCTTAGGAGTTTCTCATGGAGGAGCCCTCACTCAGAGATAGGATCGTCTAATTGTTTTTTCTACTTTAGATGATGTCGCGGTCGCCTTCGTGTTTCCACTGATGGACGTCACGCCAGAGGCGACCAGGTCAATCTTTTAGGCACATCTTTTCCGATTTTGTGCAGAAGTTGTGAGCGGCTACCAATATAATTAACTTTATAAATGATATTAACATCTCCATGAGAAAGCCAAGGAGCGAAGGATTACTAAAATCCACATTGGCATGCCCCCTTTTTTTAATCCAACGAATACCGGATGTGCTTTCCCCACGGATTGGTTTCCCGGCTCGTTTTGAACTATCCAAACATAGGAAATAGAGATGCAAGGGATGTATATCCAATCCAGTCCATATTTCTCATGAACCAAATATGGCCTAGCAGTTAGGTAGGGCAGTATCCCTCTAACAATCTGCCGCTTTTACAGATAGGACGAAACTCTTGAATCAAGTTATGCGCCATCAACGAAAAGACATTGCGAGCAACATATCTGAAACTCAATATGTCCCACACAAGATAGCATAGAGAAGTAACTTAAAAGGAAATTTGTTAGGCGTAATATAAAATGTATTCCCCTACAATGGAGTTGGAGTTGCACCATGAACTTTTACTATGTAATAGGCAGTATAAGGTTGGAACAATACCCGATTATATGTTGGATATCTTGTGGGGGGCAATGGAGATTCTTATATATACTCAGGAAGACTTATTCGTCTCGTTCTCATCCCAACATTGACCAAGGCTAAGATTTTTCATAGCCATAGTGTAGGAGGGGTGCATGAATAGTGCGGTAAAAAGGGATTAAGACCAACAATCGCCACCCTTATGTTGGGTTTAGCTCTTAAAAGTAGAAAGGGGAAAGGAGGCTTGGCAGCACTCGGGGCTCAGGATTTGTCTTCAACACTTTTTTTCACTTCCTTATGCTTAGAATTAAATAAAAAAGCATGTACGTGTTCAGATTTAGTTTCTTTATGTAGTAATATATATGAGAATGAAATTTTATGTTCAAGTCTTTGTGGATTTCCATATTTTTTGTGATGATTGTCGTGTGTGTTAGGATTCCTCAACTGATAGATACAATGCTTCAAATTATGTGCTATATACAATTTGGGGTATTACATAGTGTCCCTTGTATCCTCAGACTGTGATGTTCTTGTCTGATGTATATCATCCTTCTCTACCTTGTTGTTACATGTTGGAACGTCATCAGCCATATTCTATCGACGTTCTTCCTTTTCTAGATCTCTCTCCTCATATTTTTTGGTTTGTGGTAGCTACCCCTAATGTTCATGAGAGTTGCTCTAGTTGATACCCAAAAATTGATGGCAAGGCTTGTAAATACTATGTTTGTCGATTATATTACCTTGGAAGACAAACTTTGCCAACCGTGTGTATAAGTGGAACGACAGATATTTCTCGAAGACAATTTTGAGAAAGGGTGTCTTAAATAGATAAGTAGTTTAAAATATTTATTTTAGTTCCATCATGTTTATTATTGATATTTCAAATGGATATACAACTATGGATTTCCTGAACATCGTAATCATGTTTTCATCATGTCATTTGATGAATGATTTAATACCAAATTTTACGATGTGATCATTGGATCATTGTTGATTTGTGGAAGGTATTACTTGTCACAAAGATTATTTTGAATCAAAGCAATAAGGTATTATATGATTTTTATGTGATCTTGATGGCTTTTGGAAGGTCGTTTAAGTTGAAAGGAAAAACACATGAAACCTTTCAACATATATTTTGTTTAGTCAAAAAATGTATTTGTTTCTTTGGCAAAAGGAATACAAATTCCTAGGGAATTGGATGTATTCACATGTACCAACACACAATAAAGTAGATATCTTTGCAAATACATGAAGAATGGTTAACTCATAAGCATCCAAGCATACATAAATGAAATAACTCTTCCCTTTAGCAATTTCAATTTGAAATAAAAACATATCCAATTACGTTATCATTTGCATGGTCAACGTAGTTATTGAAATTGTTACAGATACTAGAAAAAAATGCCTACACTACATGGAATTACACGATTTGAGGGTATTGATCCTAAATATACCTCAATACCTGGTGGAGCCCTTGTTTGGGTCTCTATCTATCTTCTATACTCAATTATCACATGAAGATGGGATAAATGGAACTCAGTCACAATAGTTCATGTTATCAATGAAATGCACTTATGACGTCTTTTTGCATGTTTTTATAGGTAGTTGATTGTATTGATGGAGGGAAATGATGGAGGATGCTACATGGACTTCAACATCTTTAGAGGAGCCCAAGGACCCCTTGAGATCATTTAAGCATACCCCAAGTGTGATAGAGTCAAACTAAGGAAGATGACTCTATGGATGATGAACTAAAGAAGAAATCCCCCGAAATGGCCACAATGTAACCAAAATAATCGTATAAAGCATATCAAACAAGATCCCAAAACTCCCATTTCCATGATCATACCATGCCATTCCAAAAATGGTCATTTCATTCTAAATAGTTGGTCCAACTTCTCTACACAATGGTTTTTCTATCCCAAAATTCCCATGGCCAAGACCCCCAATTTTCTCAAACCTAGTATTTCCTTTCCATTTACCCCAGATTGTTCTACTCAAATGACCATCGCACGCAACAAACAAAATGGTCGTTCTATTTATAAATGGGCATTCTACCCTCAAACCACCACAACTGTTCTCCCTTAGAGTGGCCATGGCCACCTACTTGAAAACACCAAAAGAACATGACATAAACCTACCTATCCACCATGCCCCTTCCAGCCAAAACTATCATTCCATCCCATCCACATAAGGCCTTAGTGGGGCATATCAGTTGTTCTGCACCAATTCCTAATGTTTTTCCACTGGTTTTCCCATAATAACCTTACTTAACTCCAGCTAACACTAGGATATAGAAATCCTTCATGGCGACTAGGGTGAGGAGGTTTGAGTATTTACTCCCTGAAAACAACAACCTACTCGACCACCTACTTAGTACACACACCCCCAAGAAACCAAGCTTTTAGGGTTCTTGCCACCATTCCTTGACAACCTTCTATGTGATCTTATTCCTTCACAACCTTCAATAGAAATTTAGCTTTGTGTGCTAAGGCTCATCAAGGTTTCAAGTGTCATTACTATAGATGGTTAGCATAGACCAAAGTAGTTACTTATTTTTGACTTTTTAATATTCTCATCACTATTTACTAGTCTTTGTGTTGTTCTTGCATCCATGGTTCCTAACTACTTCTCGTGGTTGATTGTCGTCGTGCATGCATTGCTATTTTTTTTGTTCATTTCACTTTGTCTTACATTATTTTCTTTGAAGATAAAAGATAGGGCATGCTATCCAGAGAAAACATTGTAACTGCCACGAGAAAGGAGTAAAAATGGAAAAAATGTGGGGAAGACCACCACCACATGAGCATAAGTAAGAGCATCATTAAGCAGAGGGACAAAATCATTTTGTAAATGACCCACCACCATCATCGAGGGTTGTTTACAATTTTATTATCCCAAGCAATTAAACTTCTCCTTTTGCAATTCATGTTGACCACTTACGGGGGAAAACATTCTCTATCCCACCTAAATCGGCTCAGCTCATAGTCATATTCTATGGGCCTGAGTTAGATAATCCCTATAATCACAGTGAGTACTTCCTTAAAGTGTGTTCTACTTTCCTTATACTAGAACTGATGATGCCATTCACCTAACCTTGTTTCTCTTCTCCCTCAATGATAAGGATAATGAATGATACTCTTCTAGAGCTGAATCTAGATATTGGAAAGGATAATGGGTTCCTCAAGAAGTTCTATATTATTGACAAGTTGACATCAACATGCCATAATACTATCATTTGAGAACTTGGCTGATAACTCCATGTATCATAAAGCTTCATGTATTGGTGATTGTGACATATTCATTGGTGTAACTCCTGTAACAAATCTCCTCCACCTATGAGTGATGCAAATTCCCAACTTATGAAGTGAGCAACTTGATGGGGATGATAAAGAAGCAAGGTGGAAGCTCATCAAGTGATTTGGTCCAAGTTGTTGACACATCCACCATATAATTGAAAGCAATGCATTTTTCATAACTGAAACTCCAATGCTCACATGACCCAGTCATACACAACTCAGTGGAAAAAATTTCCTAATTTTTCTTGGAGGAAAAGAGGTGACGAAACACATGGATAGCCATACAAACAACAACAACATCAAAACAAAAACTATGGACTGACGTTTGAAACAAGGTTCTTTCTAGGATAGGGGACTTAAATGCAGTGAAGAAATATATTTCCAATCCTGAACAACAATTCAAATGTTGGAGGAAAGACTGGATTAGTTTTCCTTTTCACTTGCACACTCTGAGGTAGGGATAACCCCTTCTCTTACCATGATGAATCCAAATAGTTTTGATTGGAAACTTCTTTGAAACCCTTTTCAGAAAACCCAAATGCAAGTGACACCAAAATTTTAGTAGCATATTCTCCAATCTCCTGAAGACCCAACACCACTATTGTACATGGAAATACATCAAAGTCAAATGCATAGACAATAGCCTTACATTTTACAAGTAACACCCCATCAACTACATAAACCTCACCAAGGGAACTTGCAATAGCAAGTCCATCCTTAAATTCTCCAAGGTCCATTTGAACATCTTTAACAACAAGGTACACTAAAAAAACAACAAAAAAATCTCCCCCTCCTCCCCATGAGAAAGTTAACGATATGATAATTTCAGGAGTGACAAAGTTTTTCAGCATCCAAGAGGCCAAGCATGCAATGATACTATGATTGAGTTTGATACAAATGTTCTTGTGATACCAAGTGTGAAGAATATCATGAAAGAAAGTGTGCATATAGAGATGACTGATGGTATTGTGATAACAAGAGTTGAGATTGTGATTCCTTACAAGATGTTGAGTATTCCTTTTATTACTCCAAGTGTTCCACACACCATAATCGAATGTAGATAATGTGATACCAAGTCAAGAAACTATGTATAAACTGCTAAATTAAGATACCTTGGATGATCTGACACCATCCAAGAGTAAAAAGAAGCATTCAAATGATATTTTTTATATATTTTAGTTAGTCAATGTTACTATCCCATTGCTTGACGCAATCAAGTTGATCCCCTTATATGCATAATTTTAAGGATATCTTACTTTTAATAGGAAGTCATCTAGGAGGAATTCAAAGAAATTATATATAATGGAGAAAGTAAATTGCAACACTCCTATCTCATAAAGAGAAATGATCAAGGGGCCCCAACATCCCTTGCCACATTGGAAGTCATGCCATTGCTCATGCCCTACTCGACTTGGGTTCTAGTGTAAACTTGATGATATACAACATCATTGTTGAGATGGGTGACCGGCCTAAATCGCGCGTCCTAAAATTGGAGGCGGATTTGAGGTAGTCGAGCTTTTACATTTATAAACCCGAATCCTTCTAGGCCCCCACAACATTGTTTACGAGGTCGAAGTAGACATACGGGGTCGAACACAGGGATAAGGGGGGTAGTGTTGAGAACCCAGAATCGACACGCTACACTCCGGCATGTATAAAGAGATAAAACTTCCAAAAGGGGAAGCAGTAAGATGTCACAAATAAAACAAAGAAAACTATCTCCAAGTGGAGCTATAAGAGAGATTTAAGATTTTAGTCATTTAGCAGTTTTTAGGGGTTTTCATGCAACATAAACAGAAAGATATTGCTCGAGCTAAAGCGAGGTACGAAGGATAAAACTCCAATAAGACAAGCGGCTGTAGAACCAGTCATGTACCCCTCCTCTCGAAGTGGGTACCTCTAACAAGGCATCAGCGCCCCTCTCGAGGTCACCAGACTAAAATTAGAGTGGAAAGGTCACTAAAGCAACTCCGTTCCAGGCACTCTCGTACTCCAGAATCAGACCAAACACTAGAGCCACAACACAACTCTCGAAGTTGTTGCGACGGGAAAACACGATTCGTTAGCTAAGAGAAACGCGATCCAAACATGCAAGCTAGAGTTCAGACATCAAACATAGCAATCATCCAATAGATTGTACCAAGCACAGAGCAGCAAGTAATTAAGCATCTCCTATTTCCATAGCCAAATAAAGGGTCTTAATTACAATGCATAAGTAAGGAAATAAATGGCAGAAAGTAAAGATAGGTGTCGCCTCCTTGATGTAGAAGGACGATAGGGTGCTGTAGCTCTCCTATCCGATATCGGTCAGAGGCCCAGCCCGATACAGAGGGGTCGGGCGGCACGCACCGACTGTCGACCGTATCGCTCAAGGACCCTGGCCGATACGCTCATGTCGGGCGGCACACCCTCTCGGGCGGCATGCTCGACAAGCTAAGTGTATCAGTTTGATATCGTATCGGGCTAAGAGCTACACATTGTTGTTGTCGGGAACTTGTGTCTCTCATCTACGTTGGCTGATATCGGCCCGCAGTGTCGCCCGGGACGGTCCTAAGTGAACTGTCCCCTCCCTCTCAGGATGAGGAGAATCTCACCTAGTATCGCCCGAGACAAGCACTGGGGCACGACACGTATGCTCTCGCAGTCTCCTCGGAAGATAACTCAACTCCCAACTGTCCGAATTCTAAAACTCCGAACTGTCTTTTCGGCTCCCTATAGCTGCTATTTATAGTCAGCTGGCCGGGAGGAGTTATGGTGCTCGAAGCGCCACGTGGCCCCCTTAACCGCCGGTCGATGGACGGCCGATACAGGTATAGCTCGGCGCGGAGGTGTCTGCTATCAGTCATGTGACGAGCGGCGCGCCTGCCGGTGGGTGGCTGTGTCGCCTGACAAGCTGGGTTGTCGGGGCGAGCCGGGCTCCCTGTCGGGTAGACGGCGTGTCGTCCGTCAGCCTCTTCTCACGTGGTACCTCTTTGTCGAGCGTCTTTGTGTCGCCCAACCCCTGTCGGGAAGGGGTTGTATCGGGCGTCAGGGAGGCCGAGACAGGCTTGGACTTATTCATGGGCCGGAGCGGCCTTATTGCCCAAAAACGAGGAAAACTCTGCAAAAGATAGGAAGATTGGATTAAGAGCATTTCTTGGCCAATTATTGCGAAAGTGCATACAAAAGAGAGGAAAATAGCTAAAAATGGCAGTTTTGATAACAGAAAAATAGTCCAAAATATCACAAAATTTGGTGTTATCAACTCCCCCAAACTTAGCATTTTGATTGTCCTCAATCAATATTTAAACTATATTTTGTGATGCTTCTTCTTGCTTGGTATAACTTTCAGGCCAAGAGGTAAAACAAGTATAGTAATGCCTTTAGAGATAATGTTACTTCACTGCAAACAAAAGACCATGCGTTTCCTTGCCTTATCATTTCAGTAAAATTTTTCTCTACAACTTTGGCGAGACTTTGTTGTATGATTCCGAAGTTAGCTTACACACCAAACAACTTTTTTTTTGGGGGCAGAAGGTTGTGTATAGGGTAGGCTAAGGATTTTTGGGTTTTTCATTCTTGTCTCCCATCATTCCATCCAGGTAAGGGTCCGTTAACGGGCAAGTGGTCCCTGCAGTCCAAGCCAGTTGGCTTTAGAGCAGTGATTTCACATCCTACGTACCACTGCCCCGGATCTACCATGCCTAAAGATGGGTACTTTTGGAAAACAAGTGGTGTATATATATATATATATATATATATATATATATATATATTTCTTTTTATTTTATTGGGCACAACTCTCATGCTTTTATTCACGCTCATAAGGCTTCTCTCTCTTTTGGGATTTTTGTTGGGTAAGGGGGAACAAAGAGATTCCTGCTTGTTTGGGTAGCTTTTTCCTTCTCCATACTCTCTTAACTGTTTTCGAGATTATTGTATTTTTCGAAACTTTTGGCATGACAAAACATATTCTTTTGTTCGTTTGAAGCAACATTATCAAAAAGATATAACAGGACTTGCGTCACATTCAGCACAAAGAAAATAAACTTGGCAAGCAGGTGCATCAGGGTTTTTACTAATATAGCAACTTTGTACATATGCATGGGAACAAAATAAGCAAAATTTTCAACATTTTCAAAAAATTTTGTATAAACATATATATGTACACATGATATAGGAAAGATCAAAAGGATAAAGAACAAAAGAATAAGGAATTTAAGTCAGAGAGATCAGAAGATTTTTGTACCTCCCTCACTGGTACATGGTACCCCCCCCAAACTTACTCCACACTCTGTCCCCAGAGTTGTGGAGTAGATAAGGTAGGGTAATGTTGATCCAATGAGGGTTAGCCAATGCGCGCGCCTGCGTCGGATAGAAGCTCCCACACATACTCTCCTCTCTTGCTGTGATAATCGATGTGTTGGAGTTGGTCAGGCGCTGCTTTGTTTGCTATCCATTCCAGGACATAGATGCCGCGGTCATTAGATAGGGGAAACTGTTGCGCGCTGTGGTGGCAGAACTGGAGTTCGTGCCATTTGCTTGCTTGCGTGTCCAGGAATGATTGTATCATCTTTGCCACCTCGTCGTTGTATTTTCGAGTTAAGCGTTCGACGGATGACAGCGGTTCTGATGTACACGGCACTGGATGGTTCTTGTTGCTGTCCGATCTGTTGTAAAATATTCCTGCTCGTTGCCTAGTGTACATCGTTAGGAGCGTCCAATGGTTATAATGCAATATTGATAGAAAAATATGGCTAGGGACCCTTCTTTCCAACTCTTCCAGAAAAAGCTTCTTTGCTCCTGTTTCATCGGCTAGGCAGACGTCGTTGAACAACAGCGGATGGGCTATGTATGCATGTTCGAACTTTGACTGTAATATTTGGATGCAAGCGGTAAACACAGATATCGCCAGGCATCCTCCTTCTTTAACCACGTCCCTCATATCTTCTACTGGGACTATCACATTTCCTGCCTTGTAAGAGACATCTCCTGGGGTAGCATCTGCTAACTTCAGAAGGATTTCATCTACCTGCTCCTGTGTGAGCGTAGTGCATGAGAAGCGGTCGAAGTCTTTGATCAGCCCTTCTGTACCTATAGGAGAAGCAGTGTCTTCCATCCCGTGCACTTTCCGCAGGGTCTCTAACTGCTTGCCTACCCCGTGGGTGTCAGTTTCTAGTTCCGCTTCTTTCTCTACGGAGCTACTGGATTGTGAAGATTCGTCCTCTTGGTCATCATTCAGCAGCCTATCAGGTACCCCTTCGTCTCGAAAATAGCGCCCGTCTTTGATCAGTAGCATGGCGTATGTGCCTCTGCGTTGATAAAAACATGTGCCCCTGAGGGATCTCAAGTTGCCAAAAGTACTGAGCACCTCTATGGCACTTAAGACAACTAAGACGTTGTTTCCGCTTCCCTCTTCAGCCTGGATGGGGAAGTTGTGAATAGAATAGAAGTTCCAAACGCCGCCGTGATGTTTGGCTCCTTCCTTGATAGCTCGTAGAAGATGCAGCGGTAGAAGTCTCAGTTTTCTGTCCTCCGGGCGGCTGAAAGCAGTTTCGGAGTGCGGCACCTTGTTGTAATCGCAGTTCAGCAGCCGGACGTCGTGGTTCTTTAAGTCTACTATGCAAAGGAACCAAAAGTCGCGGTGCTTGTACGGTGCCAACACGAGGTTAGGGCTATGCTCGTCAATGTGTCGCAGCATATTGGTCACCGCAGCAGAGTCTTGTTCCCCCTTCATTATCCTTCTTGCCAAGGTCGGGGGGCGGCGTATATCTTCTTCCGACCTGTCCTGCTATCTATATTTTCTATTATTGCATTTTCGAGGACCCTAAACAGTCTTTTTCCAACGACAGCCGGTGAGCGGAACATGCCGCGGAGTGTTCCCCGTTGTACGGAGAAGTAGCCATCACTCCACACGACGTCTTCTTCATCTTCCCGCGATCTTAGGACCTTGTCTAGTAGCTTATGGTCTCTGATCGTCAGGTAGCCAATGGATCTTTTGTCGAAATCGACCATCTCGAGGGAAGGTATTTCATATGGCTCACGGAACCTGTCCGCTATCGAGCGTCTTCCTCGGGGAAGGTGTCTTTCATTAGCTGCATACACGTCCCCCTTTTCTCCCTCTGATTTGTCAGAAGAGTCTCCCCCAATGCTGATATCTGCATTATCATCTTCAACTTCATCCAAGGAGACTGAGGGATTTTCTTCCTCTAGACCTAAGGAGCTCTCCTGTCCTGCTGGAGCTCCGTCGGTTGACTTTGGCTGCATTCCTTCCTCGGGCGTTGTGGATCGCTCGCTAGAGGCAGAGGCGGACCCTACTGCAGAGGCAGATGTTGACGAAGAAGAAGGAGAGCTACGACTAGGGGGCGATGGCGACCTTCCCGGCTGCCTTCGGCACGGATGATCGTCCCCTCTATCCAACCTCTCCTCGATCTTGTCGAGGCGTTGGAGAACTTGCTGCAGTGTCGCATTCAGAGCCTTTCGCCCGCCGGGAAGGCCAGCTAGAGTCAGCAGCTCTTGCTCTTGGCTGTTCATCCTGTCTTGGAAAGATGCAAACTTGCGGGTTAGGGAAATATAGGTAGCTGAGTTGTTATCCGTTACCTCCCGCAAGTAGTCGAGCTCGTGCCCTAGCATCTTCCCGAGTGACGGAGGGGTTCCTGCAGTCCTCCCTTCTGTCCTTGCGACACCCTGCTCGCGTTCTGGTCTACCAGACGAGGCAGAGTTTATCTCGATTGTTCGCGAGGCAGATGTCTCCGGGTGAGGTGTCGGCCTTCTTGTGGCCGTCTCCTCCTCACCTTCATGTCCCGGTGAAGATGGTCGTGGTGTGGGCAGATGGTGCTCCACCTCTACGTCCTTGACGATCCTTTCAGCAGCTCTGACTGGAGACACTGGTGGTGGTGTCGGCGTCAGCTGCACGCCTTCGAGTCTTATCTGAAGGACCGTGGCGAACACCTCATTACTGGCGTCCGGCTGCGGTTCTTCTTCTGCCTCTACTGGCATTACAGGGATGTCGGGGGCTGCGGCCGTCTCTTCCACGGCAGATCTCGAAGTTTCCATCCCGGTGACCTCAACAATCACTGGCTCTTTCTCAGCCGCCACTGTCATTGTTGGTGCGGCGGCTGGTATGGTTGGAGCGACGATAGCTTGATCAAAAGTTGTCACCGGCAGTTATGGGGCTGGCCTCTCTGTGGCCCTGATCGTGGTGGCGGTAGTCGTGTTATTAGCTATAGCTTCGATCTCAACAGTGGTGAAGACCAACTTCTCCTTGTCGTAGTTGGCGCAGTGAGGAAGGGGAAGGAGTATGTCCGTCCTTAAAAACTTGTAGAAGAAACTTCCCCTCTCCTTCCTGATGATGTTGGTCCTCATCAGATATTTGGTGTCAAACACCTCATCGCCTTGCATTTTAATATGGCTGCGCGGCTCGAACGGGTACCCGAGTCCTGCTGCGATGAGGTTGATAATGCTGCCCATGCAGTACTCTTTAGTGGCCTCCTTCATTGGATGCAACCTGTTCAGCACGAACCGACCGAGGTTGATCACTCGACCCTTCATAATATGCCACATGACGTGGAGCTCTTCTGTGTATATGCTGCTGGATTCGTTCTTACTTAAAAACAAGCATGCCACCAGCTTGTGCACGATCCTGCAGAAGCAGGAGTGCACTGCCACGACCTTTTCTCCCGGCTTAAATGAAGATTCGCCGGTAAGCCTGCCCCAAAACTCCATGGGATTGAACCCGTCTTCCTCAGTGATCCTCTCACCATTGTCCATCCGATTCTTCTCTTCCTCTCTGGAAGAGAAGATCTCATTTAAGAGCTTCTCGGAGATGGCATGCTCCGAATTGTACAGCTGGGCCTGTAGTCTGTCTGGCCCGCCGAATTTGTCTTTCTCTGTTGCTGAATTCCTCACCCGGCGGAGAGAGGACATGAACTCCATGGTCATCTTGGTGTACGAAGAATTCCGGCTGAAGCAGATCTTCTTTAGTCCTACAGCCGTAAGGACGCTCTTCAGCCTCTTCACGATCCCAAGCTCATCAAACGAGGCTCTATGGCAGAACCTGCTTGTCTTGTACATCTTGGGTACCAGCTCAGCATAGCGGCGAGCATGCTCGTCGTCTCTTGGCTCGAAACTCCCCGAAAAGGATTCCGGGAGTTCTGCTGCTGGTGTTGGCACTGCTGCAAGTGGTGTTGGTGCGGGTACTGGAGTCGCAGCTTCTCCAACCCTTGCCTTCTTCTTTGTCCCCGACGTCCCATCCTGTCCTGGGTTCGGGCGCTTGGGTCTGGCAGCCTGCCCTTCAGCTGCACTCTCAGGGTAGACCCTCCTGCCTTGCTCGTTGATTGGGACATCGGTCATCTTAATGCGGGCCATCTTTGTAAGTCAACAAAAGAAATATCTTGATTAAATATGTTGGCCTTTGGAAGAAATATAATAAAGAATAGACGTGTGACCCTGTATTATCCTGTATAAAAACTGCCCGACACTCCTGTATCGGGTGACGCACTGGTTTCAACACTGAAGCCCTGCGCCCGATACAATAGATTGGTATCGCCCGATACGTCGAAAGATTCAATCGTGCGATAAAGATAGGTCGGAAAGGTGGTGAACACGCGTCAGGTCTGTCACTCAAAAAGAAAGGCGTGACGGGCGATACGAGGGTGATGAGACGAGGTGCCCGATACGTTCTTATTAAAGAAAAACAGCGTATCGCCCGATATGGGCACACGTATAACTCCGGTTGGGTTGCTTCCGTTATATCATGAAAACAAAAGCGATTTAAACTTTGGCTGATGAGTAAAACATCATTGGCCGAAGACTGAGGTCCAGGCCTTAGATGGCATTACCCATCCCAGACTATAAAACTAAGGTGGTGACCCATAAGGGTCAACGCATGTGGCGCATGCGCTGACTCGGGTCTTATTACATGCCATAATGTTCATTTTGCTTGAAAGTAAATGCGCCCTATACTAGGAATTTAAAAACAGCTCGGGTTGCCTCCTGAGAAGCAATGTAGTTTTTCATCTCCAGCTTGACGGTTCCAGCTTTTTCATCCTCTAGCCTCTAGTATCGTCCATCTTTTGCAACTCAATCCCTTCTTCTTCTCTTGATCACATCCCTGCCTTCTTGGCAGCCTCGGTGTTGGACGGTATCCTGCCAGAAGGATTCTTTATTAATTCGGCCATTTGAGCTAATTGTTGATCAATTTGGCGTTGATGCATCTGCATATCCGCCAGCTGGACCTGCAATGAGTTCAAAACACCCAAATTTGATAGCGCACTTTGCGCTAGCTGGTTATTAATTGTGTCCTACTTCTTTGCAAAGTCAAAAAGCTGGCCAATCACGTCCGATTGGCTTGAGCCCTTGTCTTGATCTTTGTTCGGCCCTTGATATTTACCTTGTGCCTGAAAGTTTCCCTTCGCTGACTGGAACTGACTGTTCTTGGTATATTGACCAGACCCCCCTCTCTTCTCAAAAGCTTGTATTGGCTTAGATATGGCATGCAGTTGGTGAGAATTCTCAGCTGCATCTTTGTTGCCGTAGTTAAACCCGGGATGATCTGGCCTTTTGAAGTTCACAAAGGAGAGATTTTCGGTCCGTTCGTCTTCCGAGTCAGAATCACTGTTTGCGTCCGGTCATGTGTAAATGCAGTTGTCTACCCCATGTCCTCCTTCGCCGCATGTGACACATTTCATCACCTTCTCGACTGGCTTCTTACCTTTCCCGCCAGCATCTCGCAGTTGTTTAACATCAGTGGCGATCCTCTGTATCTGTGAGGTGATGGACTCCAGTGCCTTAGATTCAAGGGTAGACCCTTCACCGCCCTTCTTGACCTGTCCTCAGTCAGATCGATCAAAGTCAGCGCCGGCCATCAGCTCAGCCATATTCTTGATGATCTTTTCAGACTTACTTGGTTTCTTCTCGAGGAAATCACTGCCTGCCGCCGCATTTAATGACACCCTTTCATCAGGGGTCAGGACATTATAGAAGGTGGTGATGAGGAAGCCCTTCTTGTAATTATGACGGGGGCAATCCCTCAGATACTCCTGGAACCACTCCCAGGCGTCATGGAGGCTTTCGCTCGACTTTTGCATGAAGGAAGTTATCTTCTGTCTATTTCTGACCGTTCTTTCAGTGGGGTAGAACTTGTTTACGAACGCATCGGCGAAAGCTCCCCATCCGTTCAAAGATTGGTGGGGTAACCCAAGATACCAGGACAGGGCCTTGTCTTCTAGGGAGAAGATGAAGCCCTTACAGTAGATAACCTCTTGAGGGACTCCCCGCATCTTTATTGTATCACATATGTTTTTGAATGCATCGAGATGGTGGTAGGGATTGTTGCTTTTCGAACTCCCCCTGAAGCTTTTTTTTTGAATCATAGAGATCACAGACGGCTTAAGCTCAAAATTTACCACATTGAACCGCGGGGTGATGACGGGACATCTGGGGTTGTTGGCTTTTGTGGATGCCAACTCTCTTAGCGTCTTCTCCCCCTCTTTGGAGTCATTGCTATCGCTTTCTCCCCGGCGTTGTTCCTGATCATTCCGATTTCTTCTTTGCCTCTGACAATGACGGCGTCTGTGTTGGTGATGGTCCTCCTCGTACTCTCCTGAGTCTGGATCTTCTTGTTGAGGATCACCGTCGTACCTATCGTTTTCTTCAGGCGGGGGCGAATCAGGCCTCCTCCTTTGGCGTTCGCCTTCAGAATGGGGTGGTTCAATGTGAGGCGGCATGATGGTTGGAGTTGGTGCTCAGTGGAACAGATCACCGTTCTTCTGAGTTCCTATTAGTGGCACGAGGAATCAAGTTTACAAGATAGATTTATAAATTTCAAGAAAAGAATGATAGTAAAGGAGAAAAAGAGTGTTGTCAAGCTCATTGCTAAGCTTGAGGCACTGGAGTGTAGTTAGTGGATTCGGATTCGTCAACAGTACCGTTTTTGCCTTGTCCCCGACAACGGCGCCAAAAAGTTGACCGGCCTAAATCGCGCGTCCTAAAATTGGAGGCGGATTTGAGGTAGTCGAGCATTTACATTTATAAACCTGAATCCTTCTAGGCCCCCGCAACTTTGTTTATGGGTTCGAAGTAGACATACGGGGTCGAACAAAGGGACAAGGGGGGTAGTGTTGAGAACCCAGAATCGACACACTACACTCCAACAGGTATAAAGAGATAAAATTTCCAAAAGGGGAAGCAATAAGATGTCACAAATAAAACAAAGAAAACTATCTCCAAGTGGAGCTACAAGGGAGATTTAAGATTTTAGTCATTTAGCAGTTTTTAGGGGTTTTCATTCAACAGAAACAGAAAGATATTGCTCGAGCTAAAGCAAGGTACGAAGGATAAAACTCCAGTAAGACAAGCGGCGGTAGAACCAGTCATGTACCCCTCCTCTCAAAGCGGGTACCTCTAACAAGGCATCAGCACCCCTCTCGAGGTCACCAGACTAAAATTAGAGTGGAAAGGGACTAAAGCAACTCCGTTTGAGACACTCTCGTACTCCAGAAATGGACCAAACACTAGAGCCACAACACAACTCTCAAAGTTTTTGCGACGGGAAAACACGATTCGTTAGCTAAGTGAAACACGATCCAAACATGCAAGCTAGAGTTCGGACATCAAACATAGCAATCATCCAACAGATTGTACCAAGTACATAGCAACAAGTAATTAAGCATCTCCTATTTCCATAGACAAATAAAGGGTCTTAATTACAATGCATAAGTAAGGAATTAAATGACAGAAAGTAAAGATATGTGTCGCCTCCTTGATGTAGAAGGATGATAGGGTGATGTAGCTCTCCTGCCTGATATCGGTCAGAGGCCCAGCCTGATACAGTGGTGTTGGGCGGCACGCACCGACTGTCAACTGTATCGCTCAAGCACCCTGGCCGATACGCTCATGTCGGGCGGCACACTCGACAAGCTAAGTGTATCAGTTTGATATCGTGTCGGGCTAAGAGCTACGCATTGTTGTTGTGGGGCACTTGTGTCGCTCATCTACGTCGGCCGATATCGGCCCGCAGTGTCGCCCGGGACGGTCCTAAGTGAACTGTCCCCTCCCTCTCGGGATGAGGAGAAGCTCACCTAGTGTCGCCCGAGACAAGCACTGGGGCACGACATGTATGCTCTCGCAGTCTCCTCGGAAGATAACTCAACTCCCAACTGTCCGAATTCTAAAACTCTGAACTGTCTTTTCGGCTCCCTGTAGATGTTATTTATAGTCAGCTGGCCGGGAGGAGTTATGGTGCTCAAAGCACCACGTGGCCCCCTTAACCGCTGGTCGATGGACGGCCAATACATGTATAGCTCGGCGTGGAGGTGTCTGCTATCGGTCATGTGACGGGTGGCGCGCCTGCCGGTGGGTGGCTGTGTCGCCCGACAAGCTGGGTTGTCGGGGTGAGCCGGGCTCCCTGTCGGGTAGACGGTGTGTCGTCTGTCAGCCTCTTCTCACGCGGTACCTCTTTGTCGAGCGTCTTTGTGTCGCCCAACCCCTGTCGGGCAGGGGTTGTATCGGGCGTCAGGGAGGCCGAGATATGATTGGACTTATTCATGGGTCGAAGCAGCCTTATTGCCCAAAAATGAGGAAAACTCTGCAAAAGATAGAAAGATTGGATTAAGAGCATTTCTTGGCCAATTATTGCGAAAGTGCATACAAAAGAGAGGAAAATAGCTAAAAATGGCAGTTTTGATAATAGAAAAATAGTCCAAAATATCACAAAATTTGGTGTTATCAATGGGCCAAGGAAAGTTTTTTTTTGGGTAAGTCAGGAGATCTTCTTATTCATCCCGCTCTCCTTGTGTAGGCAAATTTAATGAATTAAGCATACAAGGAACAAATTGCGAAGAAAACATGGTACTACTACTACCATTACATTTGTCTTTTTCTATCCAAGTGAGGATCGCCTCAGGTGGTCTAGTGTAGTGAAATGACCCTTGTTTATTTCTGATGTGATACTTTGCTAGACCATCCGCGGCTTCGTTACATGTTCTCTGAATATGGGAGAATTTCCATTGCCCCTGTCTGGCCATAATCTGTTGACAACCATGGATGATCCTCCTATGCCTGGGGTGCTCGACAGCTTGTCACATGACTGCATTGATTGCCAACTTGCAGTCAGACTCTATATCCAGCTCTTCCAACCTCAGCTCCTCTACCTTCTGCAATGCGTAGAGCAAAGCCAGAAGCTCGCCATGTAGAGGTGATTGAACATTGGATACCAGCGTGCCAAAACCCCACTTCCAGTCACCAGTATCGGTCTGTAGTATCATAGCTGCTGCACTTTTCCTTTTGAGAATGGCTGCATCTACATTCAGTTTTAGTCTCCCATCAAACGAATTTTCCCAACTAGCTTCCATACTCACGAAAGGTTGTCCCATCAAAGCAACATCCTCTCTCTGCTAGGACCTCACCATTGCAGCGACCTCTGACAGGATAACACAACAGATATGTTCAGTAGGTTTGACAATCTTCTCAAAGATGTGCTTATTTCTACAGTGCGAAAGGTACCAGCAGGTGACCATAAATAAAATCTGTTTGTCCCCTGCTAGCCGCAGCCCTTGAGTGATCCATGGGCGAGTATCATTTGTGAAGAAGGAAGGGGACATGTCACCCCTAAACAGTTTCTCCCACACCATTTTAGAGTGTTTGCAATCTCGACTTGCATGAATATTGGTCTCCTCAAACTCCTGACAGCGTGCACACCTTGAATCAGTAGTCATATGGCGCTGCACTCGCTTCTGGTTAGTGAGGAGGGCTCCATGCATCAGTAGCTACAAGAAGTTTTTGATCTTTGCCGCCACCCTCGATTTTCATAAGATGTCCCACTCACCTTCTGTTCGCAGATCGCGTGGTCGTCTCAACATCTTGTATGCTGACTTGGTTGAAACCAAACCGTCCGTGGTGTCCCTCCACACCAAAGCATCTTTCTCATCCTGTGGTTTGGGAGCTATGACATTCGTGACCATGTCTACACCATTCTTGGGGAGCCAGTGCTCCAGAAACTCCATGTCCCATTCTCCATTGCCCAGGCTGACGCTGGAAACTTGTAGATCAACTAGCTCAGGTGGAATCAGATGGACAGCCAGCTCTTCTAATCTGTTCTCCTCAGAACACCAGCAGTCTCTCCAAAAGTTCGTATCCATACCATTCATCACCTCCTTGTAGGTGTGCTCCTCGATGAAGGTCTTTCCTTTTAGCACAACCTTTGCCAATCTGGATACATTGGGAAGGTTACCGCCTGTGTATTGGTCATATTTTGGTTTCATATATCTGCACCACATAGTGGATCTATCTATCGAAACTTCCCATGTGTTCTTCATTAAAAGAGCTAGATTCCATTCCCTCATAGTTCGTATGCCCAAACCGCCATCCATCTTCCCACACTTTGTTCCACGCAACAAGTGGTATAGGATGCACATTCTGACTTCCGCCCCATATAAATTTCCTGATGCTGCCATCGATTTTATCACAGAGTCCCAGTGGAATCTGTGCAGTCTGCATGGTGTACGTGGGGATGGAAGTGAGCGTGGCCTTCACCAAACAACATCGACCTACAAAGGAGAGACTTCTTGCTGCCCAACTCTTTATCCGACTGTTGACTCGGTTCAGAATGTCAGCATATGTTCATTTGTTGACTCTCAAATGGATGATGGGGACACCGAGATATCTTCCGAGGTCTGATGTTTCGTTGAACGAACCTATTCTGATCACCTTCTGTCTTGTACGTCTGGGAACAATAGCAGAGAAGAAGCCATGTGTCTTCTTAATAGATATGGATCGGCCCGACGCCTCCCCAAACTTTTTGAAACAGTGTTTGATGACTCTCATCTGCTTTCTCGATGCCTTACTAAATAGTATGAGGTCGTCCACAAAACCTAAGTGGGATAACTTCAATCCACTTCTCCCAATAGATACGAGCTTCCATTTCTTACTGCCGACGAGTTGTTTGATCATTTGACTTAGACGCTCAATGCAAAACACAAAGATATATGGTGAGAGGGGGTCTCCCTGGTGTAGACCCCTACTCGCTTTAAAAGCCTTTGTGAGATTGTCGTTCCAAAGAACCAAACACTCCTAAGTTGTTATCTTGTTCATAATATACCTTGCAATGTTTGGAGGAAGAGCAAGCTTCTATAAAGTGTCAGAAATAAATTCCCAAGACAACCTATCATAGGCCTTGGATAAATCAACTTTGATAGCCATGTATTTGCCCCCCTTTTTCTTCTTCATATTATGGATGACCTCCTGGGTCATTGCAATATTATCCGTAATCCGCCGACCCGGTACAAAGCTGCTTTGGGATGGTCCAATCCACGTTTGCATGAAACCTTTGAGGCGTTCCACTATGATTTTGGAGGCTAATTTCAGACATATATTATTTAAAGAAATTGGCCGCAACTGCTCACACGATTCGGGTTTAGGGACTTTAGGAATCAACACAATTGTTGAATTGCATAAATCCTTACTCAGCGTTCTCCCTGCTAGTGCGTTATTCAAAGTGTGTAACACTGAGTTCTTGATAATCAGCTAATTCTTCAAGATGAACAAACCATTGATTCCATCAGGCCCAACGGCCTTGTAGGGATTCATGTCCTTGAGAATGGCAAACGTTTCGGCTTCACTTGGTTTGGCTCCTACTCGGTTCTGTTGGCCTTTGTCAAGATGAATAAAACTGCCTGGAATCACCGTCATGTGTCTGCTATGATTAAAGTCTTTCTCCGTAAGTAGTTGTTGGAAATGATCATGAACCAAATTTTGAAGGTCAGATTCAGTGGACACCCATTTGTTGTCTGCATTCTTAAGTTTGGCAATGGAATTGTGTCTCTTCCGTTGGTTGATGTAGGTGTGATAGAACTTGGTATTCACATCCCCATTCTTCAACCGGTTCAAATGACTTATTTGCTTAAGCTCTTCTTCTTCCAACTTTAGAATGTCGGACAGTTCAGCCTGCATAGATATGTAAATGTCATCAGTAATGGGATCGTATGCGTCGGAGAGATCTTTTTCCAGGTTACTGATATTTCAAATAAGGCGGGATTTCTTCTTCCTCTGATTCTCCTTTACCAGTACGGTCCCAACGAATGATCTGCTCTTTCGCGCACATTAGGGAATTGTTGAACTCATTGTCACCTTGCGAAATAGCTTGTAGAAAAGATTTGAAGTTCTTATCAGAGGACCATGCAGCTCTAGCAATGAAGCGCTGGTTATGACTCTTCTTCCTGTTAGACTTGATAAGAATAGGGCTATGATCTGACGATACCTGAGGCAGATGAATGACCGAAAACTGGGAATATTGTTGAATAAAAACATCATTGGCCACCGCTCTATCAAGGCGTTGTTGTAGCACTCCTCTTTTGAACGTGAACTTGGGTCCCGAGAACCCCAGATCAGTAAGACCAGCTTCCAGAAAGGTTTCGTGAAACACCCTTGCCTCATTGTAGTTATAGTGGTCTGACCCACTTCTTTCCTCTGGGTTCACAGTAGTATTGAAGTCGCCAAGAGCTACCCATGGTAACTCAAAGCTGTTCCCCATCTTAATAAGGTGTTTCCAAATGAATTTTCATTTAGTGATATGTGGGCTCGCATAGATGAATGTGATCAAGATCTCCTTATTCAGGAAGCAGGTAACGAACTGTCTGTGATAGTTGACAATCTTGATGTTGCAATCATGGTTGTTCCAACATATCCAGATCCCGCCGGAGAAACCTCGAGCCTCCACTCTAAAAGAATTGGAGAAGCCAAGTTGTTTTATAGTTCTGGTAGCTTTATCTCCGCTAATCCAAGGCTCCAGAATACCAATTATCTTGGGCCTGTATTGTATAATGTGTTCCTTCAGAGTTCGTTTACTGTCTTCTCTAGCTATTCCTCTTATATTATTCCAACACAGAATATCCAGCATTAAGGATAGGCTTTGATTGGTTCCTGTCTAGCTTAGGACGTGTTCAGAGGATTCTAGTTTTCCTTATTTTGATCTTGGTCTTCCTTCGCCATCAGTACCTCCTCTTCTTCTAGGCTTAACTCATTATTCGGATCAGGATGCACCTTCTTGTTGCATCGTCGTGGGTTCTCTTTTGGAAGAGTGTGTCGTATCCTCCCCTTCTGCTTCATTTTGGTCGCATTGCCTCTTGTTCTACGACCATCAGTGATGTGCCAAGGAAAGTTGAAGTAGGATAATTGCACTCTCCAATTGAAGGTTGGTATATCTGTTGGTATGTATGCCCAAAGAGCCAATCATATGATGATCGTGATAAGGCATTAGATACATGATTTGATTATTAACAAAGGAAAGCTTCCAATTTATTTTGTATATTTAGTTATGAGATAATGAGTAACATAATAAATGTCTAGAGAATCATATTACTCAATAATGTATGTATTCAAGTTACTAACCTTGTGGATGTGATCATACAAATGTTAAGAGTAAATATACATATTCTCATTATGTCCTTGATCGATTGTTATTATGGAAGGTTGATAGACAGCAATAACACATAATATCAGAGTGTGAGTTGGTTTATGACTAAATCTCATTAGTAACGATATGGAAATATCAAACCAAGCACACATATACATGTTAGAGAATAATGTATTAGACAGACCCACCATGAGACTAAAACATGGAAGTCATCTTCATGGAAGTCATAGTCATCTCTCACAGTGATGGTGGTGGTTGTGGTTCTTAGACCTGAAATCACTACACTCATCACATGTCATTGGGTACACTTTGACATCATCAAACACAGTCCTGAAATATGGGTTGATATAATGGTGATGATTGGGTGACTTTGACACATGGGGACTAACTGTGAGTGATAGGTATGGGATTTGTCCCTCTGACATGAGTATGATATCCAAGGCCTCTTGATTAGTGAGACTGAGAAAAGTATGACCATATGCATGTGAGTGAATATGTGATGTTGAGCTTACTTACATCTCATGTAGTCTGCTCTGGTTCAAGGAACAAGATTGAATAATAATGAGGATGACTGCTCCATGACAAAGGAACTATACAAATACTATAACACCATACACAGATTGTAGGTTGAAGTTGCCCCCTAACTTTCCAGTCACTTGGGTAACACTGATGTAACAACACTCAAATTTTAAATTTTGAAATTAAAAGGATTACATTTTTAGTCCCGAAAATTTTCCATATTTAATAAAGGTGAAACCCTAAGTTGAACAATTCTTCACATCAATTAAGTGGCCTTATGAGCTTTGTGGGAGCATGATGTGAGCCTTAACTGACCTTATGTGAGCCTTAATTAGCCTTATGAGAACTGTGGGTGCATTAAGAGAGAGAGAGCAAGACTATATTAACTTAAGTTAAACTATACACTATTATTTATCATGTCAATTTATAAAGTTTCAAGTAATCATGTTCACCGTGTTAAGTCTCTAAGTTTTTCAAGCTATCTCGTGTCATTTCAATTATATGTTATTTTCATGTTATAACTACTCAATGCCACTCACATAGTTTTATGTTGCTTTGCATGGGCTGGGTACGAGATGTTCATAGATGAGGAGAAGGAGAATAAGTAGATCTCAAGGACATCAACTCAAGCTCAAGGACATATCCTACCTAGTGGGATGCCATTCTAGATAGTTATCTTTTATTATTAGTCTTTCATGTGGAAGTTTTTAGTTTTAAAATCTCTTTATGTTAGACTTAGAGTCCCTTAGTTATGGCATGTAACCATGTACATTGTGGTTCTTTTTATTCTATGTATTTTTCTTAGTTAATGATATCATTTCACAATTTGTCATGATCTCCATTATGTGAAAATGTATCTGCTATGGTTGTGTTAGTTTTAGAAAATAGGTCATGACAAAAATGGTATCAGAGAAATCCTATAATGTCCACCATAGTAGGATCTTATGTGTCTTTCCACATGCTTATTAAGGTCTCCTTTCCTATTCCAGATGGCCCCTAAGCATCGCCCTAAGCATGACAAGTCACCCCTTCACTCTGGTGGAGAGAGTGAGCATGACTTTGATCATGAGGAGAATCCACATGGAGAATACCCTCCCCTCTTGTATAATGTGTTGGTCAGAGCTTTATTCGATGCCATGGGAGGACAAATTGGAGGTCGTCATCAGAGGAGGAATGAAGTCACCTTGATAGACTTCCTCAAGGTGAAGCCAGAGACGTTCATGGGAGAAGAAGAGCTGGATGTTGTGGGTAAGGTTGAGGCTTGGATCCGCAACCTGGAGCATTGATTGTATGACTTGAACTGCTCTGAAGAGTCCCACGTCAGGTTTGAGACGCACATGACGAGAGGACCAACTCGTGTCTGGTGGGAGAAATTTTGTGACGCCAAAGACCCAAATGAAGAATCCCCCACATGGGAGGAGTTCGTAGAGGCTTTCAAGAGCCACTATGTGTCAGAAGCGATGATGGACAAGAAGGAGTTAAATTTCCTTCATCTACAATAGTGTGGCGAGATGACTATTACTCAGAACACCATGAAGTTTTGCATGCTCCAGAAGTATGGAGCTGAATTGATTGAGATGAAGCGAGCCAAGAAGTTCATTTGAGGTCTGAAGGATGATCTTAGCTGCTCTCTATCTGGGCGAGGCCACAAGACAATGCGAGATGCTCTTGATGCTACATTGGAGCTTGAGGATCATCCAGGGAGGGCTTGTAAGAAGAATTCCCACAATGGACAATGTCACAACCATGGCCAAAATAATTAAGACCAACACCACAAAGTTCACAAGAAGCACAAGGCCCCAGAGGATTCCCCAATGAAGGATGCATGCCCAAAGTGTGGAAAATTCCATGCAGGGCCATACATATTGGGCTTAGGTGTCTACTTCTACTGTGGAGGAGAAGGGTACTTCAAGGACAAATGCCCTAAGTTAGCTGCAAAGAAGGGTGCATATCAAAACCCTAACCCAAGCCCCCTAGAGAAGAGGAAAACTAGGATTTTCTCTATGGTGGATGTAGAAGGTAAGGTTTAGTTTTCAAGATGCATTAATGGATCAAGCACTCATTAGTTTTACTAGGCATGTTAAATATAATGCAAAGGTTTTTCCAGTGAATACCATATCATGATTATGTTAGTACTTCCTGTTGAAAAGTTATCACCAGATAATTTGTAAGTGAACATTTATGTGAAACCCTAAGGTGGGTAGTACCTTTATATGACATGAAAATTTTGAGGACAAAATTTCTCTAAGGTGGGTAGGTTGTAACAACCCCAAATTTTAAAATTTGAAATAAAAAGGATTAGATTTTTAGTCTCGAAAATTTTCCATATTTAATAAAGGTGAAACCCTAAGTTGAACAAATTCATCTTACATTACCCATTTAAGCAGAGAACATGATTATTTAGTATGCCCAAAATAAGTTAATAAGACACCTTGATATTAGGTGAACTTTGAAATGAATCATATACATAATGCATCAACAATTATTCATATCAATGCCAATTAATGCACAAAACCTAACCCTAATTATGCAATGGTGAGTAGTTAGGGTTAAATGATAGATTGGACACATGCACATATAATTCATCCCACTGTTTGGTATATGAGTAGATAATAGAATACTAGAGCTTCCATCGAATTTTAGTAACATGATTCCTTTTCAATAATTATTAATGTGTCAATTAGCATGAGTAGATAATAATGTAAAACACACATGTCCCTAACTCATATCAAAAATCTAATTGTATATTTGAAACCTCATGGTCGAATTATTGATCCCACAGAATTTGGTTAGATTTGAATAATCCTAAATGCTCCAAAAGATATTAGGAAACAAGGAGGAGATAATGTTAAATTGCTTTTTAATCATTTATTAATACACTAGATTATCCTAAAGTTCTGGATAATTGAGTGTCATGTGGAGCTAACTATACTCGGCCCTTTCAGAGCCGTCTAATTTGGATCTAAGGGCATGGCCTTCGTCCCTTACCTCGTACAGAGTCCACACGGAGGAGGGGAACATGATCCTGATGTCGTGCCCTCCTACAACTCTCGCCAGCCTCAATGATTTCCTTTTATTTCAACTTCAATGTGATCAGGAGGTTAATCCGAACCCAACGACCTATAAAACCAACCGTATCTCCCTTTCACGGAAGAACACCCAATTCTCCTCCTCCTTCAGTTAGAGAAGATGACACCACCGGGCGAGTAGGCTCCATCATGCCCGCTTTAAAGAATCTAGGAAGCATCTACGGCCCCAGAGAGACCCTCCTCCATCTCCAATTTCATCCGAGGCCACCCAAGGAGTCACTATAGACTCAAGTATCCTCGACAGTGATGGTGAGCTTGGCGTAGCACGACCAACCATTCTAGTCAGATTACAACTCTAGTAAGTATATACAATCTTCCTTCTTGCTTTTCGTTGCTTCAGTTCACCCTACGGTTCCCCCAGTTTATGTATCCTATAGCAGCATCCAAGGTACTTGCCACTACTTACATCTAGGCCACCGCAGTGGCCCTTCGCCTAGGAAAGATACGGCTAGGCTTTGTTATGCCTCAGTTATGGTTTCTGAAAATTTTCTTACACTCCTTGTGCTTTGTTTCTCCTTGCAGTTGGGTTTCATACCTTCATCTCCCTGCCAACCTTATCATCCATGGCAGAATGATGACTAAGGCCTCCAACCACCATGCCTCCTGTCTTTGGGTTCGCTGAGATCAGAACAGCCAGTTGAAGGCTTTGAAATCGTCCCCAGTCTCGATCATTGTTTGAGATCCCTACCCCGATTGGAGAGTTTAGCCTCCAGTAGTATTGCTCATGCCATGTTCAATGAAGAAGAAACTGGACACATCAATTACTCAACTACCCCCACAATTTGAATCAATGTGTCACGATGCCTAGGGTGTTTTTAGGATTTCATTTGTCTATTTCTGTAGAGCCCAACATTTATTTAAATTAGATTTTAACCAAGTCAGTCCTTGTCACACCTATGTTTAGGAAATAACATCGAGGGCACATCAGTCTTTTTCCCTGTGTGAACCCAAGTCCAGAAATTGCTTTTATTTGTTTTATCTCAGTTTTATTGGTCAATTTTACTATGATCTTTAATAAATCATAGAAAATAAGCTAGAGCTCAGATGGGGATGATCAATATATGATTTTTGATTGGTTTTTCGATACCTATCAAGTGGTCAATTATTTAGACCCAAATTCTCAACCTACATCCGATAATTAATTGAAAACCCTAAAACCCTAGGCTTAACCATGAAAATTAATATATTTATTTGTTGCATAGGATAATTAGGAAAGATCAAGATTCACAATACTGTTAGAATACCTCCTCAATCTCAGGTGAGTGGATCATGCACACTAAGTTTAATTCTAGGGTTTTGAGTTTATATTATTCATTTATGAATTTATGACTACTCCATTAAAGTGTCATTATGTTACCGGTTAATTATGCTCATGGAGTCATGCTCATGCTATCAATTTATGTTTCCTATTTGAGTTAATGATTATACTTTCATTCAAAATAATATGAATCACTATTATGCTCATTAATCAAGAAATTATGAAAATCATGTTATGTTAATATAATTTTCTCTATCATGTTATGTGCACCTTAAGTGGCCTTATGAGATCTATGGGAGCATTATGTGAGCCTTGACCAGCCTTATGTGAGCCTTACGTGGCCTAATGAGCTCTGTGGGAGCATTATGTGAGCCTTAACCAACCTTATGTGAGCCTTAATTGGCCTTATGAGCACTGTGGGTGCATTAAGAGAGAGAGAGAGAGAGACTATATTAACTTAATTTAAACTGCACATTGTTATTTATCTTATCAATTTATATAGTTTCAAGTAATCATGTTCACCATGTTAAGTCTCTAATTTTTTCAAGCTATCTCATGTCATTTCAATTATATGTTATTTTCATGTTATAACTAAGTGCCACTCACATAGTTTTACATTGCTTTGCATGGGCTGGGGATGAGATGTTCACAGACGAGGAGAAGGAGAAGAAGTATATCTCAAGGACATCAACTCAAGCTCAAGGAGAGATCCTACCTTGTGGGGTGCCATTCTAGAAAGTTATCTTTCATTATTAGTCTTTCACGTGGAAGTTTTAGTTTAAAACTCTCTTTATGTTGGACTTAGAGTCCCTTAGTTATGGCATGTAACCATGTACGTTGTGGTTCTTTTTATTCTATGGGTTTTTCTTAGTTGATGATATCATTTCACATTTGGTCATGATCTCCATTATGTGAAAATGCTTCCACTATGGTTGTGTTAGTTTTAGAAAGGAGGTCGTGCGAATAGGCACCACTCTTTGCTTGTGATGTCATAAGTTGTTATGGACATTCACTTCCAATGTGATATGGGGCCTATAAGATCACACACATAGGAACTCATCTAGAAGAGGAGTTTGAATCCTGAATGATAATTGGATTTATTGCTAAAGTGTTCAGGTACTCAATTCACGCAACAAATCAACAGATTGGTTGATTGAACTATCAAACGACCATCTCACTAGGTGAGATGGCCATTTGGGAAGGAAGACAGGTGTCTCAAGTGTTGATACGGCTATTTGGGTTGTCAGGTAGATCAAAGTATATATATATATATATATATATATATATAGAGAGAGAGAGAGAGAGAGAGAGAGTCAGGCTAGAATACACTCGAGTGTATCCGGAGCGGAATACACTCAAGTAGTTTTTCATGATGCAATATTTTTTTTAAAATCTAATCCATTGATCTTCTTAAACATCTTGTGAACAACTCATATGCAAAATTTGAGCACATTTGGATATGTATAGCTCATGTTATGAAGACCGCAAAAATTATGCATTTCAAATTAGTTTCGCGTGTCGATTTTGTTGCCCTTGGATGAGTGACTTACACTCATCCAAATGGGCTCAAAATTTGTATGTAGCCTAGTTATAGTATGACGGTGAAGATCAATGGTTTACATTTTGCAAAAAATAGTCTTGATATGCAAACACACTTGAGTGTATTCGTGCGATCCGTACACTCGAGTGTATTCTAGCCTGACTCTCTCTCTCTCTCTCTCTCTCTCTCTCTATATATATATATATATATATATATATATATATATATATATATATATATATATATATATATGATATTCTATTTAGACGTGTTGCAATAAAATCAATTTTGATGGTGGATGTGAATCTTGGTTATGGCCAGAACTGTAGATATGTGTGTGCATGGTTGTGGTTATTTATTTCTGTTGTTAATCGGTCTACGTACCGAGCCTCCCTCTCCTTTCAAAATGTAAATCAATTCTCTTCTTCATATTTCCCCTCAAATGTAACTCGAGGTTTTTCCCATATACAATGTAATAAGAAATAGGATAGTTTTAATTTATGTGTCGACATGAGATGATGATATACACAAGACAAAATGATCAGCCTGTGAGATGCCCCGATCGACTGTAGGACCAAGGAGGCCATACGACATGAGGATGAACCGTATGACTATTGGCCCAACTGATCTACTAGAAGTGTCCAGATGCTACTTAGACTTGAGAACCGCATGACCACTTCAGACGAGCCCAACCAAGCAACCAGGAGGCAAGCCGACCAGTTCAAGAGTTGAACTGATAAATCGAGATTGGTTCGAGCACATATGTTCACCAACAATAGTATTCATATATGTGGACCATAAGTGATATTAATTCCTTATGGCTCCAAGGAATTGCATTAGTATGGACAAAACCATCACTTGTGTGTTTTATTTGTTGCATGTTCTCATTTATGGTTATAGCATATATATGATACATACTATATATGTGGTGATTGGATAAAGTATATGTATTTATACATACAAACTCCCTCAACTAAAATATTAAGTCTTAGATGCCTTCCAAAAGTGGCACACATGAGTGTGGTGCACCGTCTATCTCATGGAAGTGTGATGGTAGATATGTAGGTTCTGCTAAAGCAGGGTGTGTAAGGAGTGGGATCCCATATGGAAGCCACTCCCTACTGATAACACCTCATTTTAGACACTTATTGCATATATTTTATACCTCGCTTAGCATACCTTTTTATAGATTTTTTCAATTATTTTAGCACTTTATGCCAAGTATCTCACTTACACACCTTTTCCTTAGTTGTAGGGCCACATCAAGCTAAGGTCGCGATCGACACCTCGACCGTGACCCGTTCGACCATTAGAGTCCACCCCACCGCGGTTGAGGCCTCCTAGAATCACCTCGATGCCCCACAACCGTGACCCCTCACACCCACGATGCCTTGTGCTTTTCTCACCCGTGGTTCACACACCCGCGCACATGAAACCCGCAACCAAGCTTTAGACCGCGGTCTGACCAAAAGGTGACTTAACCAGCCCACGATCGAGAAGGTGACTTAACCAACCTCGACCGAGGAGTGGATGGAAATAAAGCCTCGACTGTGATCAGGCTTCGATCAAGACCAAACCTCGACTGTGGCCAAGGAGTTAATGCGATGGAGCACACCTATAAATAGGCCACCTACACGTCATGTCAAATTATCAGATCTGGAAGTACCACGAAGTGCTACCATTTTCCAGACTCATTCCCATCCATCCAATCAATCTTGGATCTCCAAAGGTGGCCGCTGAGGAGAGAGAAGACTAAAGAATCCATCTTCTTTGAGTGAAGGAGAACATCCACACCATCAGCCTCCTGGATCTGGATCTGAAGATGTATTGTGTTGTATCAATCTCTTATCTCTCTATCTAGATTTATCACTTCCATCTCACTATACTTCCCTTGTGTCTTAATGGAACTTGATGTATCTATCATTTTGTAACACTGTTATGCTTCCCGTAACCATGTGTGGCTAAACATTTACTTGGGTTGGGAGTAGCCAGTAAGGCTCTCCCAACATGTATATTGTCTCTCCTTTTTGAATATATATATATATATATATATATATATATATATATATATATACTCTTTTCAAGATTATCTCCATGCACCGGTTTTAGTGCTTCACTTGTATGCTTAGCTACCATCTTGTGATGTTTGATTGTTGGTACCTTGTAAGAGTAGTATCACTAATATCTTTTGCTATGGAGTAGTATGAATGCATGAAAATGTTAGAATGCTAAAGCTTATGGTCATATGTTCTTCCTTATTGTTTTTAGATAGTCATCTCGAGAAAGAGATTGTCCTTGGACTTAGCTCTATCTTATCTCAAGAGAGAGAGAGGAGATGACACCTATATGATTTCTTATAGTCTTGATGGGAGTATATGAGAGGGAGAGGTGATGTTTGCATGTTGGTGAGAAGTCTTAGTAGGTGAAACCCAATCCAAGTTTCCCTTCCATATCTTTGTTCCCATCTTATTTTGTCACGCTTTGTTTTTCTTATCTTTGGTTTATTTCTTTTATTTTGATTTGAGCACTATCGTTCCTTTAGTAACACCCTTTTAAACCACATGTTATCTGATTATATGAGTGTGAGACCGTACGTGCTTAACACCTGCCAACCTTGTCAATGTGGTTCAACCCTGATTACTACGCCAGACCTTGTATAATAGTTGCGGGGGCTTGAGTGTCGAGTTATCTTAAGAGTCTGACTACTCTGGATCTGCTCCTTTGTGGATGCGTGATTTAGGCCGGTCAACTTTTTGGTGTCGTTGCCAGGGACAAGGTAAAACAACACTGTTAAGAACTTGAGTCCACTCACTATACTCCTGTGCCTCAAGCTTAGTAATAGGCTTGAATGCACATAAACCTTAAATCTGCTACCCTACGTTTGCATAGAATAGTTTGTTTAACACGTCCATTTTACTAACTCAACTGTGTGGTCTATTTAGGGAACCTAGAGGGAAGCAGACTTGTTCGACTTTGCTCATTAACCTTGAGTCACCATGCCACCTCACGTGGATGGTACTCTCACTGGGGACAAAGAAGAATGTGAGGATTCAACATAAAACCCCACCACTTCCAGGGTCGGATGAAGACAAAGATGGCTATTACTCAAACAGTCGTCAAAGTGAAACAGAACATCGGGAAGAAGAACGTCTCGAGGAAGATCAATGTGATGAGGAACGACGCTACCGACATCGAATAAGGCACCATCGCAATCACCATGTAAATGAATGCGAGCACGATGGTCGGGACAGCGACAGTGAGGTTGATGAAGAGGGGAAGACTCTTAGAGAACTGGAAACAACTAGGGACAATGAATCTAGATGCCTGATCATCATCCCACACTTCAACACAACAAACTTTGAGTTGAAACCAGCTCATCTCGATGATATAAACCCATACCATCACCTCGATGCCTTTAAAAATATCTGTGATACCATCAAAATGAGGGGAGTACCTCAAGAAGTAATATATTGTAAAGGCTTCAACTTCTCTCTTGAAGACAAGGCTTTATCCTGGTACCTCAACCTTCCTCACCAATCCATAGATGGATGGAGACCCCTGGTAGATGCCTTCGGTACTAAGTTTTATCCTATCGAGAGGACTATCTACAACATGCAGAAGATCACTTTTTTTACACAAAAGTCGAGAGAGAACTTGCACAAAGCACGAGAACACTTCCAAGAATACCAGAGAGATTGTCCGCACCATAATTACTGTAAGGGATTCCTCGTGACCACCTTCTATAATGGGATGACTCTTATTAAGAGGATTCATTGAACGCATCTACTGGAAGTGACTTCCTTGGAAAGGAACTGAGTAGAACCATGAAGATAATAGACAACATGGTTGGGATGCAATAAGGCATAGACTATGACAGGAATGATAGGGGGTCAAGGTAGAAAGTAGGGTCTGAAGAACCGTCTATTGAAGCTAAGGCCTTGCATACAATAACAACACATATTTGAAAAATAGCAGCTGATGTCAAAAAGTTGAAAGATATTGGAGCTAAGGGAAAGAAGCATACCGAGAAGGTCATGAAGTGTCTCACCTATGGAGAAGGAGGGCATGGGATCGATAATTGTATCTGTACCTGGCCCGAGAAAAATGATGAAAGTGAAAGTGAAGAAGAGATGCGGTATGTCTCTTATGTCAACTTCAAGCAACAAGACCACCCTGGGTTTAGTTACGGCAACAAAGAATCTGCAAAGAACATACATCAGTTGGGTAGTTCATATAAATCTCTCCCAGGGTTTGAGAAGAAAGGGGTGCCAAAACAATACACCATGACTACCAGCTACCAGCAGAACATGTAAAAACTATCAAAGGCAAAACAAAAATGTGAGTAGGCAAGGACAAGGGCAGGGCCCAGGGCTGAGCCAAGCAAAAGACAATAACCAAGCTAACATGATTGCTCAACTTTTCAACTTCACAAAGAGGAAAGTGTCGGTGAATGATCAACTGGCTCAAAGTGCTCTCACAAATTTGGGAGTGCTAACTAACATGCAAACTCAAATGGTGGATATGCAAATTCATCATAGACAACTTGATCAACAACTAGTTCAGTTGGTTGAGCTAATGAAAAATCCTTTAGGAAAGATCCTGTCAAATACAGAGACTGCCATAATGGCTACTCTCTGATCTAGGAAAATGATGGAGAATGATAATACCAACAACGTTGAAGAAGAAAAAAATCATGTTAATAAGCAGTCTGAGAACGAAAAGGCAACAAAAGAATCAAGAAGGAAAGAACAAGCTGACCATGGTAAAGAGGTAGAACCACCTGAAAAGAAGAAGGAAGGAGAGAAAAAGGACTCAGACCCTCTGAGAGATGTTCTTCCAAAGAAAAATCCATAAATCCCAAGAATTACTTTCCCCTATAAGTTAATAAAAGCACACTTGAAGAAGAGGTACAAAAAGTTCATGGAAACTATAAAGAAGCTTCACCTGGATGTGCCCTTTATGGATGCGACAAAAGAAATGCCAACCTATGCAAAGTTCTTCAAAGACCTGATTACGAAGAGAAGAAGGGGTGATCACATTGAAACTGTCCAGTTAGCAAAAATGTCCAGTGCTTTTGTTCAAGCAGAGCTACCAACCAAAAAGAAAGATCCCAGAGCATTCAACATACCTTTCTATGTTGGAGGTAACGTGGAAAGAAAAGGATTAGCTGACTTGGGAGCAAGCATCAGTCTAATGCCCCTGACTCTATCCCAAAGGCTTGGACTTACAGACATGGTAAAGATGGGGATGAGGATCGAGTTAGCTGATCATACCTTCACAAGGCCAGTGGGAATAGTAGAAGATGTGCCGAGAAGAGTTGGGAGATTTTTCATACCGTATGATATAGTGGTATTAGACACAGTCAAAGACTCCAGATGCCCTATGATACTCGGAAGGACTTTTCTTACAATGGGGAGAGTGCTGATAGATGTTGCTGAGGGAATCATCACACTATGAGTAGAGAACGATCACTTGGATTTTAGGGTATAAGCTGCCATGAGGGGACCATCTCTATCTGAGTTGGCCTACTTCATGGAAAGCTATAATCAGTATTGCAAATAAGTGCAAGAAGATAAAGCAATCGTAAATCCACTAATATGAGCCCTAAATGGCTAGGATCATGCGATGGAAAGCCAAGAAGTTGCGGAAATCCTAGATTACTTGAACCAACCAGAAGAAGAATTCAACGATGGTGAAGAGATAATTGAAACAGTGAAGTATGCTTCGTTGGAGCAAACAACCGAGAAAAAAAGAAGCGTCGAATCCCAAACCAGAGATAAAGCCTCTTCTAGAAGGGTTGAAATATGAATTCTTAGATGAAAAAGAAACAAATCTAGTAATTATCAATTCCAACTTATTAGATGACCAAATGGAAAAGTTGTTGGATAAGCCGAGGCTGCATAGAAAAGCCATAGGATATTTTGTGGAAGACATTAGGGGTCTCAACCCGACTTTATGTTTGCACACAGTTTTCCTTTAAGAGATAGCCAAGCCACTGGCTCAACCACAAAAGGAGCTAAATCAAATTTTGAAGTTGTAAAGAAAGAAGTTATAAAGCTACGAGATGTTGGAATCATCTACCCAATAAGAGACATCAATTGGGTTATCCCTATCCATGTTGTACCCAAGAAGGGCAGAATGATGGTCATACAAGGGGAAGATGGAGATGAATTTGCCACAAAGACAGTGACAGGCTGGCGCACGTGCATCGATTACCGCAAGCTAAATACAGCCACCAAGAAGGATCACTTCCCCTTGCCGTTCATCGACCAAGATCTAGAAAGGCTGGCCCATCATGACTATTTTTGTTTTCTAGATGGATATTCAGGATTCTATCAAGTCCCTATTCACCCAGATGATCAAGAGAAAACAACATTCACATGCATCTATGGCACATATGCATTCAGAAGAATGTCGTTTGGACTGTTCAATGCAACCGCAACGTTCCAACGTTGTATGATGTCGATGTTCTCATATTTTCTGGAAGATATCATAGAAGTCTTTATGGATGACTTCTCATTCTATGGGACAAACTTTAATGCATGCCTAAGAAATTTATCTCTAGTGCTGCAAAGATGTGAGGAAAAACATCTCGTTCTGAATTGGGATAAGTGCCATTTCATGGTACGAGATAGAATAGTCTTAGGTCACAAGATTTTTAAGAAGGGAATTGAAGTACACTTGAGTAAGATTGAAGCTATCTCAAAACTCTCACCGCAAAAGTCTGTAACAGGAGTGAGAAGTTTTCTGGGACATGCATGATACTACAGGAGATTCATAAAGGATTTATCGAAGATTTTAAAACCTTTTTCTAATCTTCTGCTCAAAGATGTCAAGTTTGAATTCACCAACGAATGCCTAGATGCCTTCAATACACTGAAAAGAGTGCTAATAACAACACCAATTCTTCAAGCACCAGACTGGGAATTGCCCTTCAATATCATGTGTGACGCCAGTGACTATGCAATAAGCATTGTCTTGGGACAGAAAAAGGACAAGAAATATCATGTAATTTGTTATACGAGCCGAACACTTGATGAGGCACAAGTAAACTACAAAACTATGGAAAAAGAAATGTTGGCCATTGTATTTACCTTTGATAAATTCAGATCATACCTAATAGGATCGAAGG
This sequence comes from Alisma plantago-aquatica, assembly GCA_963693085.1. Lineage (NCBI taxonomy): Eukaryota > Viridiplantae > Streptophyta > Magnoliopsida > Alismatales > Alismataceae > Alisma > Alisma plantago-aquatica. The sequence goes on from OY856409.1 coordinate 1,195,976,324, forward strand.
TGAAAGTATATACAGACCATGGGGCAATCAAGTATCTGATGTAGAAGAAGAATATGAAACCACAACTTTTAAGATGGGCGCTGTTGTTGTAAGAGTTTGATCATGAAATCATCGATAAGAAAGGAAAAGAGAATGTGGTTGCAGACCACTTGTCTAGAATAGTCTTTGATGAAGAGAATCAGTTACTAGTGAATGAAAATTATGCTGATGAAGCCTTACTAATGGCTTAGTCTGACGAGTAGAGACTACCCTTGTTTACAGATATATGTAAGTACCTAGCCTGTAGGAAGTTGCCACTGGAGATCACGTACAACCAGAAGAAGAATCTATTTTCTGATTTGAGAAATTACTACTAGGACAACCCATTGCTTTTCAAAAGATGCTCCGACAATCTATATCGCCAGTGCATACCAGAAGAGGAGGTGTCATTGATCAGGAAAGAGTTCCATTCGTCCCCTTATGGTGGGGATAAGACAGTAGAAAAAGTCCTACAATCAAGATTTTACTGGCCCACACTATTCAAGGATGCAACTTATTTTGTTAAATCATGCAAAGAATGTCAACTAATGAGAAATATAAGTAGGAGGAACAAGAAGCCCATGGCAGATTGGGTAGAAGTTGAATTTTTTGATGTTTGGGGAATTGACTAAATGGGACCTTTTCCACCATCAAAAGGGAATCAATACATCCTTGTTGTTGTTGATTACGTGTCCAAGTGGGTTGAAGCAGTCACTACTCAAACTTGTGATTCCAAATCCATGATAAATATTTTCAAGAAAACTATATTCCCACGCTTCGGAGTACCACACATGGTCATAAGCGACGGTGGATCGCATTTTGGTGCAAAACAATTCAAAGCTTTTCTAAGAAAATATAGGGTGAAGCACAAGGTCACAACTCCTTACCACCCCCAAACATCGGGGCAAGTAGAAGTATCAAATAGATAGATCAAGAAAATATTAGAAAAGACCATGAGCCGCACAAGGAAAGATTGGGCAATGAAGCTAGATGACACACTTTGGGATTACCAAACCACTTACTAAACACCTATAGGGATGACACCCTACAGGTTGATTTACGATAAATCCTGTCATCTACCACTCGAACTAGAGCACAAGGCTCTCTGGTCTATAAAATTTCTTATATGGACCTTGATAAGGCTAGACAGAAAAGGTTCCTTCAACTCAAAGAACTCAAAAAATTGAGACTTCACACCTATGAAAATGCAAGGATTTATAAACAAAGAACGAAAGTATGACATGATGTCCATTTGAAGAACAAAGATATTCACAAAGGGGACAAAGTCCTTTTGTTTAATTCAAGTATCAAGTTGTTCCCTGGGAAGCTTAGAACGAGATGGTCAGTCCCATTTCTTGTGGTAAAGATATACCCATAAAGGATGATGGAGATATCAGGGGAGAAGACATGAACTTTTAAGGTAAATGGACATAGAGTAAAAAGGTATTACAAATACGAAGCATTTGTGAGGAGGTCAGAATTCAGTTTGGGGGAGGCCAACTCAGCAATAATTGGAATAAATGAGGCAACAACTACATCTTTGGAGAGAGAATGAAGACAAGATGAAAGAGAAAGTTGACCTAAAGACTTTAAACAAGCGCTTCTTAGGAGACAACCCAAGATTTGTTTTTTTCATGTTTAATATTTTCCTTTATTTTGTGCTCTAGTGTTATGAGCTAAGTACCTCTAGTTTTCCCTTTTCTAAAATAGAGTGTAAATATTTTATGTCATTTGTCCAAAGATGGCTTATTTGGAACCACAAGTTTTGCTTTTAATTTCAAGGTATTTTTGTTTGGAGGCCGCGGTCACAGTCAGGACCACGATCGTGGTGGCAATCTAGCTAAAAAAGGATAAACACCGCGACCTGCAACACTTGCTCTCATGGTCTTGATAGGCCGTGGTCGCGGTCCATGCTATGGAGGAAATTGATCTTGGTCGAGGTGTTCCCCACACCTCGAGTCGCGGTACCTACTATATATATACTTCAACTCTCAAAATGTCATTCTTCTCGACCTAATCTCAGATTTTCTCAAACTGACAAACTAAATACCCAATATTCTCCAACGACGCCGACGACAGAGATGACGACCAAGAACAGTCATGTCCTACGCTGATGAGGAGCATCTTTGCCGCTCCCTACAACCATTTATTCTCCAGCTTCCACCGCGACTCCCAGAAATCTTCACTCCGTCAAGGTATTCATTTTCTCTCGATTCTCCATCACCGATACTCCCGTCTCTCACCATTTCTCTCGAGTATTTAGCAACCTTGTTAATTCAAGAACTGCCACGGTGCCACCTAACCTAAGATAGGGTTTAAGACCCATTTTGGACACGCGACTTATCGAATGAGGTTTAGACCTCTAGTTCTATCTCCATCTTCAATGAAGCATGACCTCTAGTTCTTCTATTGTTGCGATCGTGATATCACTTGATGACTGCGGGTCACGATGCTTATCGAATGAAATGTCACTTGCACGCTGACCTCGGTCGCGGCCACGGTCACCCTTGCTTTTACTTCTTCTAGCTGCTTCATGAGAAAAAAAATGAAAAATATAACATAATTATACATACACATGATAATAGAATACAATAATTAATGAAGATGGGTTAAAAAAATTAATTCCCCATGCTAATGATATTTGAAACTTTTTAGAAAGTTGGGCTCAACTAGCAACTCATTGCTCAAAAGGGCAAAATCATTGAAGGAAAAAGAGAAGATCATGGACAAGATAGCAACAACCTTAAGAAGTGATACAAGCCTGCCGCTAGCAAGAAGACTAAAACTGCAGTTGACAATGCAGAACTATCAACACATCCTGGGTCATCAGACGCCAGAAGAGTCAGAAGCATCATAGGGTACGTATCAGACAAAGACTTCAAAGTACTAGCCTACGGAGGTTGTACTCAAGAGCCTGGGGAAAAGAAAGGCTCAACCCAAGGAGGTCAAGTGCCACAAAAAGACGAAGACTATTGCTGCAAAGGAAACAAAAGGGCAGGAGAAAGGAACGGTCCGCACAGAGGAAGAAGAGACTGAGGGATCAACGCTAAATCAGAATGGGCCAGCATTTGTGCCAAGGAACATTGTTCACTAGTCAAATTATGATTGTATGTTACAAGTCAAGGTGTTCAGGACTATGAGGTATCTCGAAGTCGATGACTTCAATAAAATGGGAGTTTATGATAGAGTTATCAAATTCCTAGAGGGTGCAAACCTACACACCCTATGCACCTCAAAATCCCTATCCATGAAGAAACAAACAACAAAATTTCTAACCTCTTTGGAGAAAGTCCCCATAAAGGAAGAAGAGCTCAAAAAGGGGGGCAGAGATTTCAAACTGGAGGTGAGACTAGGAGGAAAGTCTCACACAATTACAGAGGCTACGCTGAACACCATCTTCACATGGACAACGATAGAAGCAAAATCCTACTCCGCCACACTTGGAGAAAAAGAAACTATCAGATACAACAACCACAAAATGTGGAAAGAACTGGCAGGAGAAGACGAACATAACTTCAGGAACTCCAAGGCTACCCTGACCACCTCATGCTTCATTAGGGTGATGTAGAAGATAACTGGTAATACGATATACATGGGATCAAAGATAGGAGGAGTAACCAAGGGAGAACTCTTCATGATATGGTCTATGCTAAACAAGAAACCAGTAAACATTGGAAAAATCCTAATTGAAAGGCTATCAACAGTCGTGGGAGGGGAATCCAAACAGACCAAGGATTTCTGCATGGGAGGCCAGATCGCAAAGATAGCCCACCACTTCATGAGTGCAAATGTGTTGATGAAGTACAAAGTAACAAAGGGACAAATTAAGATCGACATCAAGTCCCTCGTCAACACAGGAATCTTGGCACAAAAGGGAGACAGACTCTACTATAAACAAAGCTACTCCAAGAAACTCCATCTCCTCCCAAAAATGGTGTATTATGATGCCCACAAGCTGCATCCCACCCAAGATGACATCAAAAAGATGTACTCAGGGGCCATCCACACCACTACGGAGAAGCCATCAACAACTGATGAATAGGGCAATAAAGAAAAATCTACCGAGATGGAGAAGAAGAAGCCAGAGGAAAAGAAAATGCCAACAATAAGGAAGAAGAAGAAAGAAGTGTTAGACGAGCCCACAACTCTCAAGGCACCCTCACCTCCCATACCTATAGAAACAATAGTGAGTGAAGGATGTCAACCTCATAAATAAATAATAGAGAAGGATGTTTAGGTGAATCTAGATGACACGACGAGGAAAAGTCCATGCCTTGAAGTGGAAACAGCAGAAAAACATGCAATGGGCAAACAAGTACCCAACCAGCAAGACAAAGACTCTGAAGTTGTACCCAAATCGAAAATTCCAGAAGTGATCCTTCAAATGATGAGACAACCAGAGGATAGAGTGCCCAACCCAACATTGACAACTCCACAACCGAAGGAACTAAGAGCATCCATGACATACGTGGATCAGAACCACAACATCCTCCAACCTTTAGAAATATACTGGATAACATGTTTGATGTACTGTGGCAACAAAAGCATCAAACATATGAATTTAATTCAAACATAACCTCCACCTGTGTACGCTAACCACGCATGTGCAACCACTGAATAAGAGGACCGAAGCACTACCCTAGTTCATCCAAGGGGTGCTAAGCACCCAGAACGCTATGATGGGAGTGTTGAAGACCCTCACGGAGGAAATGGCAGCCCTAAGGAGAGAAGGGGATTCCCTATGGGTTGACAGAGGGCACTTAACAAGTGGCTACGATGCGGTAATGCATGACCTCAAAAGGGAGATCCATCAACTTGATGAAGACCGTCAGTAGCTGGAAGTCAAACACAAAGAGATTGACAACCAACGATGGAGGAAGAAGAGCAAGCGTGTGGAATACCCCTCAACATCGCAAGCTTCATCGAGCCCTCCAAACCCCAACGATAATGACGACGCCAATGTGGGAGGGACATGTGTAGGTACAGTGCCAAAAGAAGAAAGTGCCAATGTAAAGACTACCTCGACAACTGAACCTCAAGCAAAGGAAGAACCACAGTAATCAAGCACTCCCAAAGACAACAAAATGAAGAAAACTACTAGGTTGTCAAGGGGGCTCAACTTGAACAACAGTCCTGAAGAGGATAAAAAAAAATTAGATAAGGGGAAGGGATAACTAGAAGAAGACCAAACTACCCCAACTATAGGAAAGGCTAGATCAGAAGAACCCACACCGACCGTCGTCGCCAGAATAGAGAGTATAGTGATAGAAGATCTCATGTCAAGGGAAATTATTGATATAAATAAGTTGATGGATGACCTGCCGTCTGGGATGGATATGTATAGTGGCTTCCTGCAATCCCCAATCCACAATGAACATAACAACTATCTTTGTGATGGAAAGATGGAGGTAACATTTGCAGCACTGAATGCTGTCGAACTAGAGTAGCCGTCTGAGGAAAGCAACGTCAAAGACAATATAGCTGCAGAATCTTCCACATGCATTGCAAACAAGGTGACCACCCAGATGCCAATGAATATAGAAAGATTGCATCCAATCGGGGAAGCACCCCTAAAGGCAGCATAGTACGACACCTCAGACGACGAGGAAGGCGGGCTCGCCACTTTCTTCACAAATGAGCCGTCTAGGAAGCAGAGCACACCAGTCAGAAAGAAAAACTAGGGGTGTCTGCTCCTCTACCTTGCAAAATGATAGATATGGACATAACTGCACTTTGAAGGATAACATGAAGGGATGTCCATATCTTGGCAGATAATCTGGACGACAATCTACCTGAAACTAACATTATATACCACAAAAAGGGTAGACATCTCACCAGGGAACACTTCAAAGGAATCTTCACGAAAAGGGCATGTGTACACAAGAAGATGTTCAAAGTATTGTGTGCCACCCTCCTCGAAGAGTTCTTACATCCAGACAAGGTGCAACCAGTGTGTAATGACACCACCCATCTAGCAGGACTCTTATACAACGAACACTACAATGCTACTTATGTGATTGAGCTAAAATAGGTGGTGAGTAGGAAAGAAATGAAGTTTGTTGTCCTACCCATAAGGAATGTGAAGCACTGGGCACTGATAGGCATCAGTTTATATGAGTAAAAGACGATAGTGTTCAACTACTGCATAGCTGAGCTGGACAGTACTGTTCTAATATGCAAAGACAAGGAAACCAGAGATATTCTGAAAGTGCCACTGCATCTACAGAGAGTGATGCAATCAACAAACAACAGATTTAAGGGAATATGGAAATTATTCTCAATCTGGAAGAAGAGGCTGGAACAGGGGATTGTGATTTCATCGTATTATGAATGAGGTAAGCCATCAATAAGGGCATCCCATTGGAAGACTTATGCACGTAAGATCTACACGGGTTGTGCGATATGTATGTGAAGGAAGTTATCTATGACCGCCATTTATTCAGTGACCCGGTGATGCCTCCAGACACAATCCCATGGAGACTTCATAAAGAGATCCCTCTACCTGAAAAGGTAACCTGGAGGGAACAAAGCAAGACCATGTGGATTGACCCAACAGGTTCAGCCATAACAGTAGCATGGAAACAAGGTTGGAAAACTAATACTAAAGTAGCTGTGGAAAACATGCCAGAAATAGAATCTAAATGACCTCCAGTGGTAAAAGATAAAGACAAACAACCTATAGTAGGGCAACTAGAGGAAGGGAAAGTAGAAGAAGATTATCTGCCTGAAGAGAAACTAGATGAGTCGGCTAGAGAGATCATACCAACTTTCAAGGACTTCAATAGGTGGAGCTGCGTAATCCTATATGTACAATCCCTAACCATGGTAATGAAGTCCTTGAAAGAAGATGACACACTAGAAGAGGCTATATTCAAATGGGACGTGATCTGTGTGCTAAAGGACGACCTCCATGATACGCTAAAAATAGGAGGGTACCTATCAGTCAGCATGATGTCAACCTAACAAGCTCTGCTAGGTGACAACATGCAAAACACATATATGGCATACTTCTTGTTGGTGGGTGATATTCTAAAGTACAAGAGATCAGGTGAAAAAGAACGCATGTAACAACTCTTAGCGACGCCCCTCCAAGACTACATCTTTTTTCCTATTCTTCAGGAAAATCATTGGACTTTGCTGGTAGTCAACGTTATCAAAAGGACTGTAGTCTTATACAACATCTCAGACACAACCTTCACACTAAGCAAAAAGAAAAACATGACTACTGCAAAGACACCAAACAAAGAAAAGGCTACCACATGCACTGAAGTGATTGTTGAAATGGTGAAAAGCCATGGCAAAGGGTACAAGAATACAACAGGCAAAGACTTCAAGAAGATGCAGTTCTTCCACAGAAGCCCTCAGTAGGTGCCTTTATCAAATAACTGTAGCTTCTTTTGTTTATCCTGGATGATGACCCTAGCCAATCTAAATACAAAGGTGGAGGGGATGGAATACGAACAATATTATCCACTGCAAAGAGTGTATGCAAGCATGCTTCTTGAGTCCAAGTGGACCTCCAATACTGACAAACCAGAATGAAGAAAGTCCATTTATACGTCTCACTCATGTTTTGACACCCCAGGTTGGGGTGAAGGATAAGTTTGGGGGAGGAGTCATAAATGGGCTAGAGATGTATAATTTTTGCACCATTTTACCACTCAATTAGCCACCATTTTACCACTCAAATTTTCAAAATTTTCAAAAACTTGTACATATTTTAGATCCGGCCAAACTGCTCTTGCTTTTTGTTTAAAGAAATCTGGCTATAAGCCATAATTTTGTGTAGTTACCTTAGAAATTTGTCTATTTTCTTGTTAATGGCTGTAGTGCTATCATCTCATAGAGAGAAAAATACGAGCAACTAATGCATATAAAAGTAAAATGAGAAGCATAGCAATACAACTTTAGCTTATTCTTGCAATAAGACATTGTGTGTGCAACAACCTTAAGCTCATGAGACCCTTGAAATCTAGAGAACTTCACAAAGGCACACACCTAACCAACCACCCTAACCTGACGACTCCAACTAGAAAATCCTCATCTTCATTGAGAAGGAAACAACTACCTCTTTCGAGTCTTTGTATCCCCGCTTTGGGATTAAAAGAGGCTTGGCCGACCAGAAGACCACATAAATCCCACTAACCCAAGCTAGAGAGGAGATAGAAAAAGTCAAAAAGAAAAAAAATTATTACAATGAGAGTTGTGCCCAAAAGATGCAAAAAGTTTCCACACGACCGGTTTATTGCTGCACTCATGAATGCAGATATGTCGTTCCCATAAGTGGAAGATCGAAGCCAAACTTACCCACCTCCAATCCTAAACGAAACTCACACAACCACCTGACTCTATGTCAGAAGCCCGAAGGGAAACACTGTCCCTATGACAATTGTGGGTGAGAAAGTTTAGGAGTGGAAGAAAACACTTAAAGCCTAAAGCTTACCCGAACACATTAGCATAGGGCCAAAAGAAAATAAATAAAGAGTGTGAAAGATACCCCTCGGGGAGATGTTGTATTGGTGCGGCTGGTAACCTAACGTAGGAAGGAGTGATACGTTGAGAAGGAGAGACCTTTTCTACCAAAGGGAATGGCAAGAAGTCAAAGTTGTGCATCTTTGGTTGTAAATGGGGAGGAATGAGACTTTAGGGTTGAGCAAACATACCACAATAGTTTTTATGCAAGAATGAGATAATTTGGTAGTGTTAAGTTTTGCAAAGATTTTTTCACACAAATTCGCTCTTTCTCTCTATGTTTTTTAGCCTACACTTATCCTGAGGACATGCTTGATTCTAAGTATGGAGGAGTTGATAACATCTCATTTTATTCACTTCTCGCATATATTTTATTCCTCCCCTAGCATACCTTTTTATAGTTTTTTTCACTTATTTTTGCATGTTATGCCAAGTATCTCACTTACACACCTTTTTCATGGTTGTAGGGTCACATCAAGCTAAGGTCATGGTCAACACCTCGACCGTGATCCATTCGACCATTATAGCCCACCCTACCATGGTCAAGGCCTCCCAGAATCACCTCGATGCCTCACAACCGCGACCCCTCACACCTGTTGTGCCTCGTGCTTTTCTCAACCGCAGCATGAAGCCCGTGATTGGGCTTTAGACAGCGGTCTGACCAAAAGGTGACTTAACCAGGCCACGACCGAGAAGGTGAATTAACCAACCTCGACCGAGGAGAGGATGGGAGTAAAGCCTCAACCATGATCAGGCTTCGACAAAGACCAAACCTTGACCACGGTCGAGGAGCTCAGCCAGTGGAGCACGTCTATAAATAGGCCACCTATACGTCTTGTCAAATGATCAGATCAAGAATTACCACGAAGTGATGTCATTTTCCAGACTCATTCCCATCCATCCAATCAATCTTGGATCTCAAAGGTAGAAGTTGAGGAGAGAGAAGACTGAAGGCTCCATATTCTATGAGAGAAGGAGAACGTCCATACCATCAACCTCTTGGGTCTAGATCTGAAGAAGTACTGTGTTGTATCACACTCTTCTCTCTCTATCTAGATCTATCACTTCCATCTCACTGTACTTCCCTCATCTCTTTGTGGAATTTGATGTATCTATCATTTTGTGATGTCGATATGCTTCTTGTAACCATGTGTGGATAAATTCTTAACTTGGTTGGGAGTAGACACTAAGGCTCTCCAAACATGTATATTGTCTCTCCTTTTTTAATATATAACAAAATAAGTAGCAGTGGAAGAGAACTTTATCTAACTATTACAAAGCTTGATATCATTATACATCACCACACCACACATGGGTGAGTCAAAAAGGAAAGCTATCTTAATCAAACTAGGATCAGCTGAGGGTCATCTAACCACCTCTTCCAAGTCTCCCAAAAAGGTTAGCTACAAAAGTTGTTGTCCAAGTCCACCTTGCTTATCCTCTCCTTGATCTAAACCTGGGGATGAAAGCATACCCCATAAAAGGAGAAGAAAAGGAAACATCAACAAAGGTTGGTATGTGCATACTAGATAGGAGATTGAGAAATATATAATGAATAAAGGACATCAAGTATATAAGGATTCCCATAGAAAAGTAAAGTACTACCCAATCGAGCATAAAAGAATATGAAAAACCAAATAATAATGAAGCAAGAGAGTTTATAAACAAGGCAACCATGTATTCCACCTGTGACAATACTAGAATAAGATATCATGTAGGTAGGAAATACACACCTACCAAAAATGTAGAGAAAATAGGGTATGTATTCATCTACTCTATAATAGGGCGGTGGCAGGGTCTGTCAACATCTACCAAGCAGGAATTTTCACATCTGCCATAATTTATAAATGTGCAGGAATTTTCACATCTGCATTTATATGTGGAAATTTTCACACCTACGTAAAATCAAATTCAACATTATACTAGTAGTCACCACATGATGCATATCAAAAGATAAACAATAATAAAATAATAATGTGCCATAAAAGTAACATCCACTGCCATGGTAGGAAAAGAAGCAGCATCCAATACAAAGTGGGCACATATCATCAAATAAGTCCAACATGCACAAAGCATATGAAAAAGAGTCCAAGAGAATATCCATGATCACAAGATCAGTAACAAAATAAGATAGTTCCCAAGAACCATGATATTCAAAATAAAAGACATTGCGTATAGTCTATTGTCCATAGGACCAATAGAAAGATAATATTGGTAAATTCCTCAACATAGAATAATAGGGGATTCAAACATACCTCTCTACAGAGTCTACTCTATCCAAATCCAAGTCCAGGCCTCCAAATAACCTTTGTTGCATATATGTGGAATTAGTGTTACGTTCCCATTAATTATTCAAAACCCAAAAACCAGCTTTTTCTTAATGTGTGTATTGGGTTATCAAAATCAAACCATATTTAGGTTACCTTTTTCTGAGTCCAAAACATACTTTATTATATTTTTTGACATTTCATTATTTAGTTATGAATTTTACAAGTTATTAATATTTAGCTAAATTCATTAAAACCACCTATTTTTAAGATTGGATTTAAGTGAAAAAAACAACACTAAAAGATAGTTCTTATTTTTTTGAATCCAACGACTACTTATTTGTAATTTTTGGCCCAACTGAATAATTAGTTTTGCATTTTAGAATTTTGACCAATCAGATAATTAGAAAATGCCACGTAAAGAGATAAATTACAAAAGTGGGGGGAGAGAGAGAGAGGGTCCCACCATGAGACCTAGCCTAGTTAGGGACTTCCACGTAGTATGGTCAAGGTCATCGTTGAGTCACATCAAGGCAAAGCAAAACATTGTGAAAAAATAATTTTACCCTCGAGCAATAAAACGAACAGAAGAGCGTAGAAGAGGGTAGAACAGAGAAATTACAAGGGGGATTATCCCCTTCCACCCACTCTGCCATTGCCCAGAAGTGGCGAAGATGCTCACTCACAATGATTTAGGTGAATCCTCATCTCATGATGAATCATCAAAATAAAAGCATATAGAGGAATAGGGAAGGGCAATGAACTTACAGGATGGTTTAATTTGGATTTTTGTTCCACCCAAAACCTCATTTGTATCATCACAAACACCAGTCAAAAAACTCAATCACTGACCAACAAGACAAGAATGAGAAATGAAATTGGAAGTAGGGCAGGACTAGGTTGAGCACGACGAAGATGTAGGCCTGGTCCCTTATTTATAGGTCAGGGTTTTCGATGTATAGGGAACAACTCTGTGAAGCTAGGGAGAGGGATTTTGGGCATTTTTTGATTTGACAAAGGAAAGCCAATAAATTTGGGATAAAAAGAATCGAGACTCCAAGACAAATCCAATGGAGGAAAAATCAAGTCCAACGGATAAGAATCCAGCGAGATATGAGGTGAGGAAGCTACGACCCACTGTTCACCAGGACGCAGTCTCCTACTTGAGGTAGGAGACAAACCACAGACTGTTGGATCAAATCTGAAGGTTGAGAATCACATGCCTGATTAAAATAAAAAAATGTGGCGTGACACATAAAATGACATTCCTGATCAAACTCGACTATAGTGTAAACACATTTATTTCCTTTTTCTCTCTCCTCTTTTGAGGGTGCAAAGGAATCCCAAATTTGATGAAATTTTGCACATAGGCTAATTAAAGCACATAGATTTTGATTATGAAATTAGATTTTCCTTTTGAAGACGTTGATTTGTTAAATAAATCAAATCTTATTTTCTATTTTCTCCTTCATTAATGACATTAGGATTATCCAAATTTGATGAAACTTAACCCACAAGTCATGTTTAATGTCTTGGTTATGAATTTGCCATCAATTTTACATGTTGGAGTTATTTGTATAATTGTTTAATATTTTGAAGGTTCTACACACTTTCTCTCTCCTGATTTCATCTTTTATTCAAACATCTTCCAAATTGGATGAAAATTCACCCAAAGGCTATATTTATTATGTAGATTACGAATCCAAGATTATTTTCCTCTTTAGAAGTCATTTATTATTTTATTTGATATTTTGGGAAAAACTTAGATCTTCTTTATCCAAAATAAATTGAATTAATTATTATTATGTGAATAATGTGAAGCTTGACTCCCAAGGTAATTGGGATTCAAGGAACACGATTCTTAACTTAGATTCCACTTTTGGGATTCCTATTAATGAGTTATATCACAATTAAAATTTATGGCCATTATTATCACATGATTTCATTATTATCACTATTGTTTATTCCATTATGTTAATATTATCACCAAAAGAATTATGTGGGATTATTAGCACGAATTTTATATTACTTCATGTGACATATTTTATGTGTCCATTATTTGACAAAGACTAATGTGAGAACATTAGGTTACATTAAGGTGATTTATGCATGCATTAGCTCACTAGGGTTATACTGAACATCTTTTAGGTCTAGCCTCAACCATGTTTGGCTACGTCCAAAAGGTCAAACTTCTAGGATAGGGTTTGAGATCTAGTATGTTACAACACACCATCCCTTATTCACCACCCCTTTAAGGATTCATCTTATTAAGTCAAAACTATTCTCTAGGTGCAAAGGGTTCCACTACACTTCCTTACATTCCTACATAAAAGCATCATGAAAAAAGGAAACATAACTTGTAAAGCCTAACTATAGAACTATGGGTTAACTTGTTCTTGTCCTTGGTCATCCTCATGAACTTCTTCACCATCCAAAGAAAAAACTCTTCCAGCTCTCCTTTCCAGAGTTCTTCCGTTATTATTGTTTCCATGATTCTGATGAGGTACTTGAGGCGCTTGTTGTTGAGCTGTCACTGGGCACTCAGGACGAACATGTCCAGATTCATTGCAATAATGACATATTGGCACCCCATCCTTTCTTCCAGAAATATGGTCCTCAGAATGACAATCACCTTATGGGTACTTCCTCTTATGATTGTTTTCCTTGTGGGACTGAAAACCAGGATATGATTCCATAGCTAAGGCCTTGTCCACCATCTGCTGAAAGGCCAAGGGTAGTTGTGGGATAATAAAATGACCTATAATATAGTTGAGTCCTTGTAAGAATAGGTCAGCTCTACATTCCTCATGTAGTCCTTTATCATACCTCTCAAGCAAGAGGAAGTTTTGCATATAAGTAGAAATAGTCATGAAACCTTGCTTCAAACTATAGAACTCAGCTTCCTTCCTCTTCTTCTTCATCAAAGCAACAGTACAGATGTACTTTCCACATAAGAGAGCCAAAAACTATACCCAAGACATGGTTGAGGTGTCTCTAGTTCTTGAAATTCCCTTCCACCAAACTCTTTCTGGTCCATCCAAAACATATGAAGAAAATCTAACCTTCTGGTGTGGAGGACATGCCATGCCATCAAAAGTCCTCTCTATGGCCAACACCCAATCATCAACTTTGTCCACCGTCTCTATATCTCCTTCACCCTTAAAGTAGGGTGGTTGCATCTTCATGAACTCCATGATTGATTACTCCTTAGGTTTATGGGACATATGTGGGTTGTTTAAATTTCCTACCATGGTTGTGGAGAGAAGTTGTCTCAACATGGTCAAATCTTGTTCAGGAGTGATGACTATACTCGTATTAGCAGCAGTAGAGGCTGGGGTTTCTTGTCCTACTAATGGTCCACTTTTGGTTGGAGGATTTCCTTGTGCCATTGGAGTATTAAAGGGTGGATCCATCCTTGGCATCCCAAACCTAGGGTTCTAGGGAGTCTTGTAACTGTACTAGTTGTCAACAGTCAAGTTATCTCCTGCCATTAGGGTTTTTCCTGCACAAGGCAAGGTACTAGGTACAAGAAACCTAATAGAAAGGTAAACATCCTAAGGGAGACAACATTGAAATAGCTATATAACTAACTTCTAGTGGATATGATACCATTCTCTAAGGAGTGGGATCCCGGAGGGGAGCCACTCCCTACTAGAAATAAAAAAGGCAACATCCCTTAAACCAAATGTGAGACCCCTAACCTTGCTTAAAGTGTTAATCAAGCTTAATTATCATAATTTATTTCTTAAAACCCTAATATAACCTTATTATATGCTTTGAAATCATAGTACAAGCTTAAGTTTCAAATTTGGCCCAATTTGGACACTATTTGAGCAAGTTATGCAATTTTATGCACATTTTGGACTTTTCTGCAATTTACCCAATTGAGAGGGGTTCCTTGCAATTTGTCACTTTCATTATGTTCTTTGGATGCTCTCTGATAATTCTTGAGCTTGTTGATGCATTGAGCTCCTAGTTGAGCCATGGTTTGAAGGTGTTTTCCTCAAGGGTATTTTAGGGTTTACCCCTTCATGGATGAGCTACCTTTAGTAGCTATCAACTAATGAATTATTTGATTGGCTTGGAAATTCGAAAAAGTAAATCTAAGTAGGCCTATATGGATGGTTGAGGATCTTATTATGTCTGTGATTGTATATTCTTAATAGTTTAAGGCCATGGACACTTGGAAAGATACTAGAACTTCAACTTTTTCTTTTTTATTTATCTTAAAGTTTCATATACTTATCCCTAAGCACCCAAACAAGCCATTTTATATACACCACTTCCATCCTTCTACAAACCTCATTCTCCCTCTGTTCTTCTATAAATTTCCTATCCAAGGAAGAAGAAAGAGGGTAACTTCTTGGAAAAAGAATCTAGGGTTGCAATTGACTTCCTTTTAGGGTTCAAAAAGCTTCCTTCTAGTGATCTTGACCTAAAAGAGTAAGAATCCCCTTCTTTCCTTCGTTTATTTATTGTTTACCCTTCCTCCTACCTTTCTTCAAGTAGAAACCTTGTTTTTCCATGGTATAAATTGCTCTAAAGCTCTAAAATCCTACCTTTCTTGCACCTTATGCTTAGGGTTTTCTCATTTGATGAAGAAAGGTGCTAGATGGATGAGTTCACAACTTATGCTTGGATTTTCTACCCTACCTGCTCTTATTTTCTTTTGTTTGGGAGTTTATCTTCTAATTATAGTTTTATAACTTGCTCCATGTTTATTACTTACCATAAGCTTTCTAGCTCATGTTATTGCTTGAAAATGATGATCCATGCACTAAAACACTATGCTTGACTTGGTTTTCAATTTTTATAATATTCCCTGTTCTGATTTCAGTTCTAGATGAACCTATGATCATGTGTACATTATTCCTAAGGTACAATATGACTTGGATCAGCTTTGTTTGACAACCTATGGTGCTAAGCACCTATCAACCAATGGTCAATTTTAGGGTTTTAAGCTGATTTCTTCTATAAAACCATGACCAGATGATGGTACCATTGCAACAACCCTATGGTGTTGTTTTCATGAAAACTGATAGTAGGGATCAAGGGTGTCAGATGATGGTGACAACCTATGGTCACCCCCTTGGGTCAGGTTTTGGATCAATTAGAAGTTTAATGATCAACCATTAAGTGTCCTACTGATGTTATCAATCAATGATGACATTAGCTTAATATTTGATGCCGATGAATGAATGTAGTGTTGATCTAACAACCTATGGTGACTTAATGGTCACTACTGATGGTGGATCAGGTCTACACAACCTATGGTGAGTTAAGCATATAGTTGTAGCATCAATTAAGCCTTAGACCAATGGTTTCTTGGGTCACTTGATGAAATGGTCAGACCTATACAATAATTGATGATTTTAACATATGAACTTGGCCCAATGATCAAGATATAATTTTTATTCCTCCAACAAAGTGGAATGATGGTTAATGTAATATGTTGGTCCTAATAATTTGATTTATATGGTTTCCTTTATATGATCAACTTAAGGAGCTTACTTGTTGACAATGGATGGCTTGTTTTAAATGAACAGTCGATTGTAGGTTTTACCCTACTCTCAACAGAACCCTTATTGTTGTTAATAAAAGGATGTCTAGGGTTAAATGGTGAATTTTATAGATCACAACTCAATAACATCATAGATGACTCATTCAAGGTGTTTACTTATGTAAACGACCAATGGCTTTACCTTTTCAACATTTCATGGTTAGAAGTTGATGCCTCAATATTTCCATTATTTTGGGTGAAGCATGTAGTGTAATGTTATGATTCAAAAGATGAGAATTTGATGGTTCGATTCCTTAAACTTGTAGTCTTACCCTTGCCCTCATATGATTATGATTTATAATCACCATAATGAATTAATGGGTAACCCTAATGAGGTATAACTTGTTATACCTATAGCTTTAATATAGCTAAATGATGGTAATTGGGTATGCATCATCCTTGATTGGCTAATACAATCATGGAGTACTTTGTTACTGTAGTTTAAACCCTAGTATGCTATAACTCGATGGTTACACCTTGATTTATGTGTGGGTTCATACTTGAGAATAGTATGGAATGTGATGGTGATGATTCACTTTATGCTACCATGATCCAATGGGGAAGCCATGAGTTAGGGTTTGGGTATGAGTGCTGATTAGTATAATATAATTTATCTTGTGAACCTAACTCTAATGCAGATAGATAAAGATGAGTATTCATGTTTAACCTTCTTATATTATGGCATGATGGTGAAATAACCTCCTTAATATGATCATAACCTTAATGTGTTAATTGGTGGTTATCATAGACACATGGTTGATACTTTCTTACGCTAAACAAGTGCATTATGAATACGATGAGGGTTAATCATATCTACATTCCTTACATGTTGATGTAATAAAGTAATGTTCTTAATGTTAATATAACCCTGCTATGATTTTTTATGAATATCTCCTAGCTCATTAATGCAATATTGTGTTGATCTGGTGTATTATATGTAAGTGATGTTGTTGAGCCTTGTTATAAGGCATGCAAAGATAATGATGATCTTGCAGGGAATAGTATGATGGTCTTAATGACCTTTAGGCATGGTTGAGCCTTGAATGAGGTATAATCCTCTTATGTTGATAAGGGTTGATACCCTGTGATATTGTTAAAAGTATTTGTATGTTGTGATAGTATGATGGTCTTAATGACCTTTGGGCATGGTTGAGCCCTGAATGAGGTGTAATCCTCTTATGTTGATAAGGGTTGATACCCTATGATATTGTGAAAGGGATTTATATTTTGTGATAGTATGATGACTAGTGTGGTCTCATGAATGGCAAGTGAATAGTACCCTATCACGATGAGATGAGAAATTATGTTGCACACATTTTATACCTTTTAAAAGTTGTGATATTTATATGCTTGCTAGAAGTGAATTAGGGTTTGTATGTCCACTTGTTTGATGCAGCCTTAATTCACCCAATTGGCATAACTAATCAAGTGAAACTCTAATCATGTAGTGCCCTATGTCGTAGAGCTATCTTTAGTGCCAGAACTTGTTGGATGGTGAAACGAGTATTCCTAAGGGAAACTCAGAGCGCATATTGTTGAGTATGTGGGGGTGGCAAGTTGAGGATATATCCTTGTCATCAACAATGCATTCTGTGGAGGATGGTTATGGTCATGCCTCCTACATCTGATGTGATTGAGGACAACTGCAATTGTACCTCAGATTAGAGGGTTTTGTATACCCTAGTTTCTAGTGTCGTGACCTGTACCATGGGCGGACTAGTGTTTAGTAGCTTGACTATATGTCGCAGTGGTGGTAGTTTTGACTGATATGTCACTGCCGTTTTACTCGTACTGACCGAGGGGAAGAGATCTTAGGATACCGAAACTCCTAGATCTTGTACGGAACTGAATATCCATTCGCAGGGGTCGGTTGGACTTTGTATGTTATGATTCAAATTCCCCATGACATAATTAAAGATGTAATTCAGCCATGTAGCATATTTGTTTAGGTTTATACATAACGTTTCACATTAGATGATAACCCTTGTTTGTTATCTTTACATAAGTATGATGCTTAGTGCAATTAATAGATAGTAGATATACTTAGGTTGTGGATATGCTTAAGATTGTAGATGTGTACATACAATAGCTATGCTTCTGTTGATAATTATACTACTATTGCTGATTATAATCATGATGCTAGCTATCTCATGTTGTTAGTTATGTTTAGCATGCTAGCCATGCCTTTGTGACTAGAGATGCATATATTGCTAATCATGCTTATCTAGTAGTTGTTCTTATGTTGTTAGCTCTTCTTATGATGTTGATATGTTCAACCTATTACACATGTTGATGTTGTTAGCTATGCATATGATACTAGATTTATTCATGATGTTAGAGATGCTCATGCTGTTAGACTCCTTATACTGTTAATAGGTATATGAGAATAGTTTGGCTAATGAAGATAGTTATTATCTACTCCTTAATGTATTTTTTTAATCATTAGTGTTGTTGAGCTTATTTCTTATATATGATTAAACTGCTTAAACTGTCTCATTATCTAAAAATATTGGAATCAATAAACGTTGTTGGAGGTTATATCTCTTACTGGGACATGGGTCTCACCCTTGGGGTTTGCCACATTTTTTAGGTAATCAGAAGTGACGAAAACAAACATGTGGTAGCAAAGAGGAGCTATAGTAATGAATCTTTGAGAAAGTTGATTAGATGTCTTGTGTGTCCTAGAGTCATCCCTATACTCTCAGGTCTAGGTAGGAAAAGTTTGTATATGGTGTTTCAAACAAATCAGAATTTTGTTAGCATGTGAATGTTTGTTGTGTGGCGTATACAAATATTGTTCTCCTATGTATATATATGTTATGGCTAAGATGATAGAACAATTTTTATCAAATTCTTGACATAGTATGGATATAAAAAAGATGTGGGGATCTTATGAAAATGTTTCTGAGTGGGTGCTGACTTTGAAATTAGTTTTAATTTACCCATATTTTTGGGTATGTGATTAATTAGTGATCGATTGTGTTTTATGTTTTGAGTAATCTCGTTCAGTGTAACGGGTTCTCACAAGTTGGTATTAGATCTTTAGGTTCACAAAGTCTATAGGGACACTAGGACTTAGGAGTAGGATGATGTCAAATTAGGAATATAACAAAAATATAGGGTGCATACTGCCTAATCTCAGTATTTGGGTGCCCTGACCAGGTATTCAATTATTGAAGAAAAGGTAAGTATGGAACTTTTAGATTGTTATCGTTTTGATTACTCTGATCAAGTAGTCATTTCGAAACAATCTAAAAAGTATAATTAATTAGAAATCATGGTGCATATAACTCAATATTACCTCAAGAGAAGATGATAATTACACCATTAACTATCAAAATTTGAATGTTTGGTAACTATAAGAGAAAGATACAACAACATGGAATCTAAATCTGAATACAAATAAGAAAAAGAGGAGTTCTTGAAGATGTGATTCAAGAAGATAATAAAGTAAAAGACATATAAGTCTATTCTTATAAAGTGAATCAAGGTATGAAATCCACATAAGATAGAGAGAACTCCTATAACAAGTACAAAATGAGAAGATGAATGGGAACAATGACAAAGAAATAAGGTGAAACCTGAGTTACTCTCAGACCAAGCCATGTGTGTAAAAAAGTGTTAATGAAAAATCAGCATGGCATGTGAAAGAAATTAAGGGAGATGATCCCGGTTTAATGAAGAAAATGTGGAATATGATGATTTACATGTCGATAAGTGGTTGAAAAACATAATAAAATAAGAGAACATACCCAAGTGTGATAAATAGTCATCAAGGAAGGAGTAATGAGATATTTTAATCATGATGATTCCTATGCTAATGGCAAGGATTGTGAAATGAAAAAGGTAAAATGATACATAAGACATTGTAACCTACATAATGAAAACATAATTGGTTACCTTTTTGCTAGTGACCCTTGAAAAATGTTGTTATGATGTGGGAAATGTGTTTCCCTTTGTGTCTTTCCTTTCTAGGGAACAACTTTTAAGTGGATCATTGCCACTTGGTATGTGTGGATTCATTGTAATCATGAGGGTGGATAGCTTATTATAGCATAAGGATGCTTGGACTATGGTTCCAAGATCATAAATTTTATGATGAGTTTGCTTTTAAGCCTTCCAATAATTAGATAGACTCATCTTATATGTCTTGAGATTTGTTATGTTGGTAAAAGTAGATGAAATAAGGATGTTAGTTCCTTATAGTGCATAAGGTGGATACCAAGGTAATGAATCCTAGTATCCAAGATGTATCAACAGTATGGAAGTATGTGAAGATTGGAGATGTTTATTAAATGAACATTCCAAGTATTCCTCTCCCTTAGAGAGAGATAGAGCTGATGATGAACCTATAAATGTTGTTTGTAAGGAAAAAGAAAAGTTATTCTAGAATGTTGTGCATGTTTCAGTGATAGCTGGGCAAAACCACTATCAAGGATTGATGGTTTGTTGATCAGTGGATATGTGCTACCGTGTTCCTTTAAGATAAAATATCCTTTAGACATAAGAGTTAGAATGGATGACATAAGTTGCATGACCATGGTGAGTTTAAGATTATGTCCTTTATACTAACCAATGTACCAATAGAATTTATGAATAGGAGAACAAGAGTGTTCAGCTCATGTCTTACAAGTTGTAGTAAGCTTTGAATGATTACATCTCAAAGTATTCCAGAGATGGTCAGTAGCCTGGTCAATATCTTTGTTAAACCTTAAAATAATGAAGCAACTATACTTATGTGTGACAAGTTGAGAAAGAGTGAGTTGGGGTTGACTAAAGTATCCTCTTGGAGTTATGATGCCCCTGTTAAGCTTGTTATGTGAATCCTTATAAGATGAAGATAATATCATTTCTCTACCCCTAACAATGTCAATCGGGAAGTTATATTTGTTAATAGTTATAGACAAGTGTATGATTCTTCAACCAAACAGATGGTCAGTTCACAATTGAGATGATTAGAGAATCCTCTAAAAAACTATTCTTCATAATTCTTGAAAATTAGGGGATTCCTACATGGTTGATTGAGTTATTAATTACAACAACCATTAAAGGAGCATAGAGATGAAACCTCGTAAAGTAACATATGATAAGATACACATAATGTTCTATGTTTGATAAGAGCCAACGAGTATGACTTTTGAGTAATGTGTTGAAACAATAGATATAATTTCAAGATGATAGCTAGAATTTAAAGTTGAAAGTTACTATTAGATTTGTACAGGTGGCAGAACAAGTTTCTATGTTCCATATTTGCAAATGTCTTCTTATGTGGGGGTTTTTGTGCTGACCCAAGATAAGATATGTATGAATTGAAAGAGAAGAATTTGTATTCTATGAGAATGATGTGACATCATCATGTGATGAATTTAACAATGTGGAATATTGAGGATGAGTTGCATGACAAGTGTCCATCTATTGTACCTTGGATTTCGGGGGCAAAATCCCTGTTAGGGGTTTATGGTTGTGGGACCCCTAACCTTGCTTAAAGTGTTAAAAACTCTTAATTATCATAGATGAATTCTTATAACCCTAATCTAACCTTTTTATATGCTTTCAAATCATAAGGAAAGCTTAAGTTTCAGATTTTGTCCAATTTGGGCACTATTTGAGCAAGTTATGCAATTTTATGCACAATTTGGACTTTTCTGCAATTTACATAATTGAGAGGGTTTCTTTGTAATTTTTCACTTGCATTATGTTCTTTGGCAGTTCTATCATCATTCTTAATCTTTTTTATCCATGGGGATCCTAGTTGAGCCATGGTTTGAAGGTGTTTTCCTCAAGGGTATTTTAGGGTTTACCCCTTCATGGATGAGCTACCTTTAGTAGCTATCAACTAATGAATTATTTGATTGGCTTGGAAATTCGAAAAATTAGAGATAAGTAGGCCTATATGGATGGTGGGGTATCTTCTTATGTTTGTGCTTGTATATTCTTAATAGTTTAAGGGCATGGACACTTGGAAAGATACTAGAACTTCAACTTTTTCTTTTTCTTTATTTTAAAGTTTCATATACTTATCCCTAAGCACCCAAACGAGCAATTTTCTCTCCAACACTTTCCTACTTATAAAAAACTCGTTCTCCATCTATGTTGCTGCGAATTGAATGTCCAAGGAAGAAGAAAGAAGGGATCTTCTTGGAAAAAGAAGCTAGGGTTGCAATTGAGGTTTAAAAAGCTTCCTTCTAGTAATCTTAACCTAAAAGAGTAAGAATCCCCTTCTTTCCTTAATTTATTTCTTTTTTATCCTTCTTACTACCTTTATCTAGGTCGGAACCTTGTTTTTATTTGGTATAAATTTCTCTAAAGATCTAAAACCCTACCTTTCTTGCTCCTTATGCTTAGGGTTTGCTCATTTGATGAAGAAAGGTGCTAGATGGACGAGTTCACAACTTATGCTTGGATTTTCTACCCTACCTACTCGCGTTTTCTTCTATTTGAGAGTTTATCTTCTAATTAGAGGTAAGTTTTATAACTTGCTCCACGTTTATTTCTTATCATATGGTTTCCAGCTCATGTTCTTGCTTGAAAATGATGATCCATGCACTAAAAAGATATGCTTGACTTGGTTTTTAATTTTTATAATATTCTCTATTCTGATTTCAGTTCTAGATGAACCTGTGATGATGTGTACGTTATTACTAAGGTATAATATGACTTGTATCAGGTTGTTTTGACAACCTATGGTGCTAAGAACCTATCAACCAATGGTCAATTTTAGGGTTTTAAGATGATTTCTTCTATAACCCATGACCCAATGATGGTACCATTGCAACAACCCTTTGGTGTTGTCTTAATGGAAACTAATGGTCAGGATAAAAGATGTCATATGATGGTGACAACCTATGGTCACCCCTTAGGTCAGGTTTTGGATCAATTAGAAGTTTAATGATCAACCATTAAGTACCCTACTGATGTTATCAATCAATGATGACATTAGCTTAATATTTGATGCTGATAAATGAATATAGTGCTTATCTAATAACCTATGGTGACTTAATGGTCACTATTTATTGTGGATCAGGTCTCCACAACCTATGGTGAGTTAATCATATAGTTGTGGCATCAATTAAGCCTTATACACAATGGTTTCTTGGGTCACTTTTTGCAATGGTCAGACCTATACTGTAATTGATGGTTTTAACATATGAACTTGACCCAATGGTCGAGATCTAATGTTTATTCCTCCAATAAAGTAGAATTATGGCTAATGTAATATGTTGGTCCTAATAATGTGGTTTAGATGTTTTCTTTTATATGATCAACTTAAGGAGCTTACTTGTTGACAATGGATGGCTTGTTTTTAATGAATAGTCGATTGTGGGTTTTACCCTACTCTCAACAGAACCCTTATTGTTGTTAATCAAAGGATGTCTAGGATTAAATGGTGACTTTTATATATCACAACTCAATAAAATCATATATGATTCATTCAAGGTGTTTACTTATGTAATCTTCCAATTGCTTTACCTTTTCAACATTTCATGGTTAGAAGTTGATGCCTCAATATTTCCATTGTTTTGGGTGAAGAATGTAGTGTAATGTTATGATTCAAATGATGAGAATTTGATGGTTCAATGCCTTAAAGTTGTAGTATTACCCTTTCCCTCGTATGATTATGTTTTATAATCACCATAATGAATTAATGGGTAACCCTAATGAGGTACAACTTGTTATAACTAGCTTTAAAATAACTAAATGATGGTAATTGGGTATGCATAGTCCTTGAATGACTAATACAATCATGAAGTACTTTGTTACTATTGTAGAAACCATAGTGTGCTATATCCCGATGGTTACACCTTGATTTATGTGTGGGTTCATACTTGAGAATAGTATGGAATGTGATGGTGATGCTTCACTTTATGCATCCATGATCCAATGGGGATGCCGTGAGTTAGGGTTTGGGTATGAGTGTTGATTAGTAACATTAATCTAATTTATCTTGTGAACCTAACTCTAATGCAAATAGAAAATATGAGTATTCATGTTTAGCCTTCTTATATGATGGCATGATGGTGAAATTACCTCCTTAATATGATCATAACCTTAATGTGTTAATTGGTGGTTATCATAGAATATGGTTGATACTTTCATATGCTAAACGTGCATTATGAATATGGTGAGGGTTAATCATATCTAGATTCCTTACATGTTGATGTAATAAAGGAATGTTCTTAATGTTAATATAACCCTGCTAAGATTGTTTATGAATATCTCATATCTCATTAATGAAATATTATGTTGATCTGATGTATTATATGTAAGTGATGTTGTTGAGCCTTCTTATAAGGCATGCAAAGATAATGATGATCATGTAGGGAATAGTATGATGGTCTTAATGACCTTTGGGCATTGTTGAGCCCTGAATGAGGTGTAATCCTCTTGTGTTGATAATGGTTGATACCCTATGATATTGTGAAAAGGATTTATATCCTGTGATAGTATGATGGTCTTAATGACCTTTGGCCATGGTTGAGCCTTGAATGAGGTGTAATCCTCTTGTGTTGATAAGGGTTGATACCCTGTGATATTGTGAAAAAGATTTATATTTTGTGATAGTATGATGACTAGTGTGGTCTCATGAATGGCAAGTGAATAGTACCATGTTATGATGATATGAGAAATTATGTTCCACACATTTTATATCTTTTAAAAGTTGTGATATTTATATGCTTTCTAGAAGTGAATTAGGGTTTGCATGTCCACTTGTTTGATGCAACCTGAATTCACCCAATTGGCATAACTAATCAAGTGCAACTCTAACCATGTAGTGCCCTATGTCGTAGAGCCATCTTCAATGTCAAAACTTGTTGGATGGTGAAATGAGTATTCCTAAGATAGTTATTATCTGCACCTTTATGTATTTTGTTAATCATCAGTGTTGGAGGTTATAACTATTTGTTATATATGATTAAACTTCTTAAACTGTCTCATTACATAAAAATGTTGGAATCAATAAACGTTGTTGGAGGTTATAACTCTTGTTGGGACATGGGTCTCACCCTTGTGGTTGGTCACATTTTTTTAGGTAATCAGAAGTGAGAAAAACAAACATGGTATGTGAGTAGTTAGTGATCGATTGTGTTTTATGTTTTGAGTAATCTTATTTAGTGTAATAGGTTCTCACACCAAACATCACATAAAAGTTTTCACCAAAGGGATGATGACCAATTCATTCAACATGTATGTATCATAACACAATAAGTAGCAATGGAAGAAAACTTTATCTAACTATTACAATGCTGGATATCATTATACATCACCACACCACACATGGGTGAGTAAAAAAGGAAAAATTTCTTAATAAAATTAGGATCAGCTGAGGATCATCTAACTACCTCTTCCAAGTCTCCCAAAAAGCTCAACTACAAAAGTTGTTGTCCGAGTCCACCTTGCTTATCCTCTCCATGATCTAAACCTGGGGATGGAAACATACCCCACAAAAGGAGAAGAAAAGGAAACATCAGTAAAGGTTGGTATGTGCATACTAGATAGGAAATTGAGCAATATATAATGAATAAAGGACATCAAGTATAAAAGGATTCCCATAGAAATGTAATGTACTACCCAATCAGGTAGAAAAGAATATGAACAACCAAATAATAATGAAGCAAGAGAGATTATAAACAAGGCAACCATGTGTTCGACCTGTGATAATACTAGAATAATATATCATGTAGGTAGGAAATACGCATATACCAAAAATGTAGAGCGAGGAGCGCCTTGTATACATCTGCTCTATAATAGCGCAGTGGCAGGGTCTGTCAACATCTGCCAAGTAGGAATTTTCACATCTTCCATAATTTACAAATATGCATGAATTTTCACATCTGCATTCATATGTGGGAATTTTCACATCAACACAAAAGAAGATTCAACATTATACTAGTAGTCACCACATGATACATATCAAAAGATAAACAATAATAAAAGAATAATATGCCATAAAAGTAACATCCACTACCATGGTGGGAAAAGAAGCAACATCCACTATGAAGTGGGCACATATCATCAAACAAGTCCAACATGCACAAAGCATATGAAAAAGAGTCCAAAAGAATATCCATGATCATAAGATCAGTAACAAAATAAGATAGTTCACAAGAAACATGATATTCAAAACAAAAGACATTGTGTATAGGCTATTGTCCATAGGACCAAGAGAAAGATAATATTGATGAATTGCTCAACATAGAATAGTAGGGGATGCAAACATACCTCTCTATAGAGTCTACTCTATCCTAAGCCAAGTCTAGGTCCACCCCTAGGCCTCCAAAGAACCTATGATGCATATATGTGGAATTAGGGTTAGGTTTCCATTAATTATTGAAAACCCTAAAAATCACCTTTTTCTTAATGTGTGAATTAGGTTATTAAAACTACACAATTTTAGGTGACATTTTTATGAGTCCAAAACATACTTTATTATATTTTTTTGACTTTTAAGTATTTAGTTATGAATTTTACAAGTTATTACATATTTAGGTAAATTCATTAAAATGACCTATTTTAATATTTGATTTAGGATAAAAAACCAACACTAGAATATAACTCTTACTTTTCTGAATCCAACGACTATTTATTTGTACTTTTTGGCCCAACAGATAATTAATTATGCATTTTAGAATTTGGACCAATCAAATAATTAGAAAATGTCACATAAACAGAGAAATTGCAAAAGAGGGGGAGGGAGAGAGGGTCCCTCTAGGTGACCTAGCCCAATCAGGGACTGCCATTTAGTGCAGTAAAATTCATCATTGACTCGCATCAAGGCAAAGCAAAACATTACGAAAAGACAATTTTACCCTCAAGCGATAAAATGAATAGAAGAGGGCCGAACAGAGAAAATACATGGGGGATTCTCCCCTTCCACCCACTCTGCCATTGCCCGGAAGCAACGAAGCTGCTCACTCATGACGATTTGGGTGAATCCTCATCTTACGATGAATCATTAAAATAGAAGCATATATAGGAAGAAGGAAGGGCAACAAACTTACATGATGGTTTAATTTGGATTTTGGCTCCACGAAAACCACATGAGCAGTGTTGCAGACACCAGTCAAAAAGATCAATCACTGACTGGAAAGATGAGAACAAGTAATGAAATTGGAAATAAGGCAAGACTGGGTTGAGCACGACGAAGACATAGACCAGGTCCCTTATTTATAGGTCAGGGTTTTTGACGTATAGAGAATAGCTCCACGAAGCCAGGGAGAGGAGTTTTTGGGCATTTTTGATTTGACAAAGGAAAGCCAATAAATTTGGGATAGAAAGAATCGGGACTCCAAGACAAATCCAATGGAGGAAAAATTGAGTCTAACGGATAAGAATCCAGCAAGATATGAGGCGCGGAAGTTTTGACCCACTATTCACCAGGACACGGTCTCCTACCTGAGGTAGGAGATGACCCACAGACTGTTGGATCAAAAATCTGATGCCTGAGAATCACATGCCTGATTAAAAAAAAATTTGTAATGACACATAAAATCACATTCCTAATCAAACTCGACTATAGTGTGAACATATTTATTTCCTTTTTCTCTCTCTTCTTTTGAGGGTGCAAATGAATCCCAAATTGGATGAAATTTTGCACATAGGCTAATTAGATTTTCCTTTTGAAGACTTTTGATGTGTTAAATAAATCAAATCTTATTTTCTCTTTCCTCCTTCATTAATGACGTTAGGATTATCCAAATTTGATGAAACTTCACCCACAAGTCATATTTAATGTGTTGGATACGAATTCTCCATCAATTTTACATGTTGGAGTTCTTTTTACAATTATTCAATATTTTGAAGGTTTACACACTTTCTCTCTCTTGATTTCATATTTTAATCAAACATCTTCCAAATTGGATGAAAATTCACTCAAAGGCTATATTTATTATGTGGATTACGAATCCAAGATTATTTTCCTATTTAGAAGTCATTTATTATTTTATTTGATATTTTGGGGAAAACTTAGATCTCCTTTATCCAAAATAAATTGAATTAATTATTATTATGTGAATAATGTGAAACTTGACTCCCAAGGTAATTGGGATTCAAGGAACATGATTCTTAACTTGGATTCCACTTTTGGTATTCCAATTGATGAGTTATGTCACAATTAATTTTATGGCCATTATTATCACATGATTTCATTATTATCACAATTGTTTATTCCATTATGTTAATATTATCACCAAAAGAATTATGTGGGTTTATCAGCATGAATTTTATATAACTTCACGTGACATATTTTGTGTGTCCATTTTTGGCCAAAGACTAATGTGAGAGCATTAGGTTACATTAGGGTGATTTATGCATGCATTAGCTCATTAGGGTTACACTGTACATCTTTTAGGTCTAACCTCAACCTTGTTTGGCTACATCCAAAATGTCAAACTTCTAGGATAGGGTTTGAAATCTAGTATGTTACAAGGTGCATATTCTATCGTGTCAGCCTTTGGGTCAGGCTTGATTGGTGAGTCTCAGAGGTTCTGGGCCCAGAGGCATGTAGATGATCATGGCAAGGAGTTGTGTATATCATCCATCCAAGAGTTTCATATGATGCAATTGGCATGATTGCCTACCTTGATAATTGACCATGGTCGATGTGTAGGTCGGGTAATAGTTGGATTATTTTGGATCTAGACCCACTAGAATATTGTACGCTGCAATATTTTGAATTGATATTGAGGGATATCAATTTGAATAAAATAGTGGGAGAGATAGTTAATTAAAGACATAATTAATATCGTCAAATCAAATCAGACCAAGTAAAAAAAGTTCCAGTTGCAATATTTCTTTGTAGAATCAAATGTCAAACACAAACACATTCACATTATGATCATTTCTCAAGAAGGATAAAACAGGATAAAGTTCCACAACTGGTTAAGGACTTTGAGAAATGTTCTCATCAATGAGCGGAATCTCTATGTCCTTGATAGATCAATGCTAAAGGAACCAATCCAAATGTGCCTAAGGCTAAAATTATGCTTATTGGAAGCATGCCAATGATTCCATTGACATTAGAATATCTAATGTTCCGTTGTATGAACTATGAGTTGCATGAACAACATAAAACATGGACACTCTCAAGGTGGTAACACATCTTACGAACTATATAAAGCAAAGAAGGTATAATGTCTCAAAAAGGCACTATTTGAGTGTAAATTGATAAAGGGAGGTCCAATATGCCCCTATGTGCTCAATGTGATTGGACATGTGGAGTGACTGGGATTTCTCTTTGGTCAAGGGTTGACCATAGATATGATTATGCAAGTGTTGAATGAATCATATAATTAGTTTATCAAATGCTTGGCATGTTGATGCCAAAGCAAGGAAGAAGAAGGACAAATCTATGACGATGATGATTAGTGGAAGTGAGTCCTATGGAAAAAGTAAGGCTACTAAGTGTTCTGAGGCTAAGCTAAAGCCCAAGTCTTCTGCACTCAATATATGGAGAAGCGTAAGTGTAAAAGGAATATGTCCTTTTCACTTAAAGGATAAAGAAAAGAAAAGGCCACCATTGTCACTTGTCTGGGCACTAGAAAGGAATTATCCTCTTCATAAAGGATCCTTGGAAGAAGATAGACATAGAGATCTCCACTTTAGCACCCATGAAGAAGTAAGCTAGAACTATATGGAGCAAGGGTTGCTGCCACTATAGTTAAGGTTGTCATTCATGGGGACATAATAGAATTTGTGAATTGCTATTTTATACTTGCCAAACATCATATGTTTTGTATGAAAAGAACATTATGATCTTTTATGGCAATGACCTATGTCTCATAAGCTATCCGACATAGTTGTATACAAAAATATGTATGACACATATATTGAATGACTTGATAACGCAAACAGGGAATAACTATAGCATTGTCATCTAGAGGACACAAATGAGAAAAGCATCTCTAGAATCCACATGATGGTTACCTTCAGTTATTGAATCAATAGAGACATGCAAATCTTATTCATTTTGCAATATGATAAAAGCATCTTCACTAGATGTAGTGGGAAATCGACTATTCCATTAGGGCTAGTACATACTGATGTACATAGAACTTTTTGTATGAATGCTAAATGTAGTTGCAAGTACCTCATTATATTTACTAATACGATCAATATATATTGAAAGTTTGTATTTGATGAAATACAAACATGAATCTCTTGAAGTGTTCAAGGAGATCATAAATGAAGTATGTAAGTAACTTGGTAAAAGAATTGAGATACCTCGATATGATTGATGTTGAAATATGTAAACCAAGAGTTTGAGGACCTTCTGGGAGATCATGATAGTGTATCATAATGAACTCAACCTAAAACATATTGATGTGCCAGAAAGAAGGTATCACACCTTGTTAAGTCATGGTGATATTATCAATAAAATCTAGCTAATCTTACAATTTTTTTTGGGTACATGTTTTATACAAAAGTAGTGTACCAACTAAAATGGTTCAAAAGACACCATATGAGATATGGCATGGCAAGTGTCCCAATATGTCTTTTATAGTGATCATGATTAAAATCTTTTATAAGAAAATAGTTTCTTAAATGGATTTATCCACAAATTACATGTATGTTATCTTATTAAATACTACTTATATTCCATTCTGACAACAAAGTGTTTTTTGCTAGGATGGGTGAATTCCAAAATGGAAATTAGTTCCAAAGGAATCGGTGGGAGTAAAAGTAGAACTTGAAATGTTTAAGACAAATGACAAAACATTGAACCTATAGAGGTACCATAGGAACAAGGAGAATCACACGTTATAGTGGAATCTCAAGTTCCTTATGTAAGCACAAAATTCATAGCTGTATTAGAACACACCTTGAGTTTGATAGATAATGATATCTTTTAACTCAAAAGGTGTGCGAGTTGATCATGAAGACGAGTCAACAATCTACCTAGAAACTAATGAGGGATCAGAATCTGAGAAATGGCTTGAGGCCATAAGATCAATGATGGACTCCATGTAAAGAAACAAGGTATAACCTTGGTGGATCCACTTGAAGGGGTAAACCCATTGGGTGCATTTGGGTCTCTATAAGAAAACCTACATGGAAGGGTAAATTGGGTGTAAAGAGTTTCCAATTAGTTCAAATTATTGAACATGATGAATTCTTTTCACGAGTTTCCATGGTTAAATCCATCTGGATCATGCTTACTATTATAGCTTAGTATGAATGCGAGATTTGGCATATGGATGTTAAAAGTACATTCCTTAATTGAAATAATTAAAAGGATGTGTGTGTGACACAACCTAATCATTTTATAAATCCATTAATGCAAATAAAGTCTATAATCTACAAAGGTCAATCCATAGATTGAAACAAGCATCTGAGAGCTAGAATCTTGTATTTTACAAGACAATCAAAGGGTTTGAATTTAGTCAGAATGAAGATGAAATCTATAGTTACAAAATATCTAGTGGGAGCATATTTTATATTCCACATAATGATGGGGAATGGCGTCCTTATCCTACATGTGTTAAACCTAGAAAGGAAAGTATCTTCTATATGAAGGGTTTAGACTAAGTATCCTATGTGAAAGGGATTGAGGTCTATAGAGATAGATATGGAAAGCTTCTTGACCTAAGAAAAAGAACATACATTGGCAAGATGCTCAAGGATTCAACATGTAAGACATAATGAGATAAAACATGTCAATGTTCCATGGAGTTAGTCTCTCAGAAGCCTAGTACCCCAATTCTTATGAAGAACACAAACACATATATAGATTCCATATGCAATTAGTTCTATCATGAATGCAATGTTATTTGCTAATCCTATTATCTCGTATGTATTGGACATGATGAAAAGATATTTAGTAATCTTGTAACTATTAGACTTTACGAGAGGATATAAAGTCATCTCATATGTATTTGACATGATGAGCAGACACATATATATACCTATCTAGGAATCTCATATGTATTAGACATGATGAGAGGGTATGTATTAGATACCAGTGAGAGTCATTGAACTACCATAAAGAACATCCTTAGGTGCTTGCGAAGCACTTAAAGGATTCATTCCTAGGTTGTGGTAATAAAGAAGAGTTGTATGTAAGGGGTTACACCCATGCAAACTTTCAAAATGACAAAATAAATGCAATCTAAGTTTATGTTTGATGACAAATGAGGACTGTAAGCTAGAAAGAATTCTAAGATAATGACAGTTGTTCGAATCTATAAAAGAGGCCATGTATCTCTATTTTATAAGAACATATACTAGTTAGGATGGGAATCTCAGATAGCATACTACAACACTTCCATCTCATACAAGCAGTCATACATTGAAGTGATGTGAAAATGACAAAATACTGACTTAAAGCAAACATTG
Organism: Alisma plantago-aquatica; assembly: GCA_963693085.1. Classification (NCBI taxonomy): domain Eukaryota; kingdom Viridiplantae; phylum Streptophyta; class Magnoliopsida; order Alismatales; family Alismataceae; genus Alisma; species Alisma plantago-aquatica. The sequence continues at coordinate 1,196,008,973 of OY856409.1, forward strand.
CTAAACCCTCTATAAAAACACTTACATTGTAGAAGCAAGATGGTCATGTTAGGTCACTCGAGAAGAGATCTGTGGGTGATTGTCTCTAAGTTCAAGTGGGTGTCTATTGGTATGTATGACCAGAGAGCCAATCATATTATGATTGGGATAAGGCATTAGATACATGATTTTATTATTAACAAAGGCAAGCTTCCAATTTCTTTTGTATATTCAGTTATGAGATAATGAATAACATAATAAATGTTTAGAGAATCATATTGCTCAATGACGTTTGTATTCAATTTACTAACCTTGTGGATGAGAGCATACAAATGTTAAGAGTAAATATGCATATTCTCATCATGTCCCTGATCGGTTGTTATTATGGAAGGTTGATAAAAAATAATAACACATAAGATCAGAATGTGAGTTGGTTGATGACTAAATCTCATTAGTCATGATATGGAAATAGCAAACCAAGCATATAGATACATGTTAGAGAATAGTGTATCAGACAGATCCACTTTGATACTGACACATGGAAGCCATCTTCATGGAAGTCATAGTCATCTCTCACAGTGATGGTGGTGTGTGTGGTTCTTAGACTTAAATTCACTACAATCATCACATGTCATTGGTTACACTTTGACATCGTCAAACACAGTCTTGAAGCATGGGTTGTTATAACAGTGATGATTGGGTGACTTTGACACATGGGGACTGACTGTGAGTGATAGATATGGGATTTGTCCCTCTGATAGGAGTACGATATCCAAGGCCTCATGATTAGAGAGACTGAGAAAATTTTGGCCATACACATGTGTCTCAATATGTGATATTGAGCTTACATATATCTCATGTAGTCTGCTCTAGTATAAGGAACAAGTTTGAATAATAATGAGGATGATTGCTCCATGCCTCTAGTTCAATCTGGATATCAGTGAAAAAGGAACTATACAAACACTGTAATACCATACACAGATTGTAGGTTGAAGTTGCCACCCAAGTTTCCATTCACTTGGCTAGCATTGATGTGCGACTAAACACCACTCTTTGCTTTTTATGTCTTAATTTGTTATGGACATTCACGGCCAATGTGATATGGGACCTATAGGGTCACACACATAGGAACTCATCTAGAAAAGGAGTTCAATATTGAATGACAATTGGATTGATTGCTAAAGTGTTTAGGTACTCAATTCACGCAACAACTCAATAGATTGGCTAACTGAATTGCCAAATGACCATATCACTGGGTGAGATGGCTGTTTGGGCAGCTAGATGAGCATCATAAATGTTGAAATGGCCGTTTGGGTTTCTAGGTAGATCAAAAATCGAATTAGCTTATTTCTGTCCTATGAACCAACTGGTTCAAGATGTTGAACCAATCAGCTCGACTCAAAATCACTAGACGGTCATATGGGTGAGTGAGATGGGCGTCTCGCTTGTGTGAGATGGGCGTCTCTCTTGTGTGAGATGGCCCAATTGGGACGAACAAAGGTTCTAGAGTTTTCCTAATGTCGTTTCAATTGTACATGCTTAGGGTGCAAGTAAATTGATGTACATTGATTTTGAAATGATTTTCCAATTCATATCTGAATGGGAAAGTGAGAAATGAATGTCTAGCTTATCGCATCCCAGACAACCATTTTTCTTAGTGAAACAATCATCTCATTGGGTGAGACAACCGTTTCGATGCATGTAGGTTGTAAAACTTCTAGAATTGTTATGAAAATTCAAGACCTTCTGGTCCTTTCCACTCCTACTTTAGTTTAGCTGGGGATTGGGCCCTCTGATATATAGAGGGGTATTGGGGGCTTTCCATAACACAACTATGACATTGACAATTGAGAATCAATTGCTCTAACAATTTTTGTCCTCTATGGTTGTGGTAACCATGAGAACCCAGGAAAGTCCTGCCCGACTAGGGAGGGATAGCCATAGGAGAGAAACAACTGAGGATCATTGTTGTGGGAGAGCATGTTGGTGACTACTACACCAAAAGGAGGGACAACTCCTCCTGTTCATTCCTGTAGGATGACATGATTTCTTGTTGGTCTATGTGGACTACTCTAGAGGCAGGAGTCATTTGGTTGTTGCTGGTTGGGCAAAATCAACTCATAGTTCATGGCGAGATCTGAGGAACTGCTGCAATAGTTTTTCGAGTCTGCTATCCATGGAGGAGCAGTCAAATGAGTCCGAGTGAAACCAGGACCTGTACAGACACCATCCAAGATAGAGTGTGCATCTACATCGCTGAGGATTTTTGTTGGACTTGCTCTAGGATCAGGTATATCTTTGTGAAATCATCCTTCCCATTGCATAGTTATTGACGCAATCTACTGGTTAATGGGAAATATGTTTGTCAACCTTTTGTTTTCGCTGCCTATCTGATGTCATTTTTCCCTACAATATCAATGTGCCAAAGGGGTAGAGGATGTGTTGGTGACGAAAGACAAAGAAATATCAGTAGCGTTCCCAACAAATTTCATTGCAGTAGACATGGAGTTGGAGGTCACTTTTCACACCAGTAAGCTTTGATATTTTCAACTTGGTTATATGAAAAGTGACCTTTAATATGATATTTCTGGGCCCTTTTAATAATGACCTTCAAACCTTGTGTTGTGAATCAAATATATTCAAAACAATATCTTTGCCTTTTCATCAATACACAATGACTTATGACATGAAACATTTATGTGACACACTCTTGATCGCTACTATGACTAAGTGACCTAAATATGACACGAAATGTGAATAGTATGCATGTTGCTAAATTGGGTATCTAATCTTGTACAAATCCCACCCTAATGTTCATCCATGTTATTTAAAGTATTCAAATCAGTAAAATGTATCATTTTTATGACATCAAATAAATCTTGATCTCATAAGTAATGTAATGGTTACAACGGAAATGACTCACTAAGAATGAAATGGATGTTAAGATGATTAAGTCAAATATTCAAAACTTATGATTTCCCCATTAAGATCCATGAAACTTACATTTCAAATGTCTGATCATGTTAGGATGTTTCACCCTAAGTCAAAATGATATATGATGTAGCATGTAGCTTGATGATGTATATTTCATTAATATTAGATATTTCATAATCAATTATCATAATTAATGAAACATAGATTAGGTAAAACATATACCCTTGACGAATATGATTAAGATGACCTAAATCTTATTGATGTTAATCATATTACCCTTCATTGTAATCTCAATTCCTTTTTGAGGAATTTTTCAGAGATCTATGTCATCTATTTCTAATCAGGTTTTATAATCAATACTCAAAATCAAGGTACGCTTTATCCTTCTAGTAGCCAAACTAGTCGTATTGAAAATTGCATGTATGTATGTAGTATAAAATCTTGAACACATATAATTGTTTGAGGTACATGTTCCCTATGACTATTTTTTTGTCTTGAATATGCTATGTTGAAAAATCTTGAAAACATTATCACAGATGCCCATTATACAACCATGTCCACATAACTGTATTTTTAGGGTAAGGATAAAGGTTGGATGTCCTACTTAATTTATCAAGCTATGGAAGACCATGTTGATACATTGGTTAGATGTTTGCAATGGCCTTGAGGTCCCTTACAAATTGGGTTAACTATTGACATTTAGTCTTGTAGTCCCTCACATTGAAACATGATAGCTAATCTTGATCACGCTCACAGACCCCTTCCTTTAAGAAGTTGATCAAAGGTCTTATGATATTGTTGGTATAATTAAGATTTAAAATACACTTGCATATTAATAATAAAATATTTGAATTTTGTTTCTTCCTTTGCTGTTATAACATTATGCTTTTTCCAAGCAATGTATGTTCTCTTAAACCTTCTATTTTATATGTTTGTACAACGTACTCAACACAGTTGTGCTGATGTGTACCCATTACATGATTTTAGGTAATAGTTAATATTTGTATCTCTAATGATGATCATTGCTTCCACATTTATGATAGTTTGTTCTTAACTATGCTATTGTGCACTGATTTCATGATTTTAGGTAACTTGTAAACTATGAATCTCTAATTATGCTCATTGTTTCCACACTTACGATAACCTGGTCTTACTGTGATTATATATAATAAAATGCAAATGGAACTCATGTGGTTGATATATGGTACCTATGATCTTATGTTAGGTATTAGTGTATTATTCCTTTATACTTTTTTGTCACATATCTTAGATGTCATTTGTGGTTTTATTCATGCATATGTTATTTAATCCATTCTATTGATGGACACATGAACCCTCTCTTCTTTTTCTTTCTTGTCATTAGGAGTGGGAATTCGGGTAACAAATGGTTACATGAAAAATATTCTCCACCTTCGTGAATACTCCCCTAATTCAAGAAAAGATGCCCACACAATAAGAGAAAGTGAAAGTTATACATCTTAGAAGAACAATGACTATCAATAAGGACGACGTCCATGTTTGATAACAGAAGGCTTATTCTTGTTGAGCCAAGTCCCATTGAAGTGGATGGTAATATTTATTCAAGCTTAGGGGAGAAATCTTTAAGCAAGCATACATTCCCCCACATAGGTGTTATGTCTCACCACTCCCAATCACAATGAAAACAAATGAGACTCACTATTTATCAATAAATGTCCTAAAAGATGATCAATCTAAGAAACATATGAATATTTTTTGCAAACTCCACATTAATCTTCCACTGGTGGAGGCCATTAAGAAAACTCCAGAATGTGGGAAGTTTCTAACAAAGATCATCATAAATATGGACAAGGTCAAAGATTCTGACATATTGGAAATGAATGAAGTGATGAGTGCAAGTATTTGAGGGAGTCTGGCACCAAAAAGGAAAGACCCAAGATACTTCAACATCCCATGTTCTATTGGTAATAAAAACTTCAAAAAAGTACTCTGTGATTTCGAGGAAAACAACAACTTGATGCCTCTTACCACATTTTAAAAGCTTGGACTAGTATTGCATTACAATTGGTAGATGACTCATAGTTAGAACTATTGGCATTAGCGAACATGTGCTAGTAAAGGTACATAAATTCATTTACCTAGTTGACTTTATGGTGACAAATATACCAGAAAAGAAATGATCTAAATTACTCTTGGACATTTCATTCTAAGACAGATGTAATTATTTCCATGGGCCATGAACACATGACTTTGGGGATTGAAAAGGATAGGTTGTATTCTAACTGCCAAATAAAACTTCACCACCAACTCATGATAAACTAGGACAAAGGTAAAAATAATGTCGACCCAAGATAGAAAACAAAGTCACTTTGTGGGAGGCAACCAACTCATTATTATTTTTCACTAGTAGTTATTTCATTCTTACATTTGTAGTTTAATTTTTATTTCATATTATGGTGATGAATGACGATTGTATTCAATGTGTAGAAATGGGGAGAGGTCGGTACCACCATAACATGTCAGTGGCACAAACTTAGATTAATTTATGTGAAACAATTCTTTTAACATAAACAAGTCAGCGACACTCATTGTTGGTATGTATGCCCATAGAGCCAATCAATGATGTATCTGCATAACATGTCAATGATTTGATTAATAATAATGGCAAGCTTCCAATTTATTTTGTATATTCAGTTATGAGATAATGAATAACATAATAAATATCTAGAAAATGATATCACTCAATGACATATCTCTCCAGGTTGATGACCTGAAGACTGAGATCGTACAAATATTAAGAGTATATACATTCTCATTATGTCCCTGATCGGTTGTTGTTGTGCAAGGTTGATAGACTACAATAAAACATAAGATCAGAGTGTGATTTGGTTGATGACATAGTCTCATTAGTCATGATATGGCAATATTAAACCAAGCACACAAACACATGTTAGGGAATAGTGTATCAGACAGACCCACCGTGAGACTGACACACGGAAGCCAACATCATGGAAGTTATCGTAATATTTCACAATGATGGTGGTAATTGTGGTTCTTAGACCTGAAATCACTGCATTCATCACATGTCGTTGGGTATACTTTGACATCATTAAACACAGTCCTGAAACATGGGTTGTTATAAAGGTGATGATTGGATGACTTTGACACATGGGGACTGACTGTGAGTGACAGGGATGGGATTTGTCCCTCCTATAGGAGTATTATATCCAAGGCCTCTTTATTAGTGATACTGAGAAAATTATGTCCAGATGCATGTCGATCAATATATGATGTTGGAATTACATGTCTCATGCAGTCTACTCTGGTTCAAGAAATAAGATTGAATAATAAATAGGATGACTACTCAATGCCTCTAATTCAATCTAGATATCAGTGACAAAGGAACTATACACACCTATAAAACCATACACAGATTTTAGGTTGAAGTTATCCTCCAACTTTCCATTCACATGGGTAGCACTGTTGTGCAACTAGGCACCACTCATTGCTTGTGATGTCATAAGTTGTTATGGACATCCAATTCCAATGTCATATGGGACTATAGGGTCACACACATAGGAACTCACCTAGAAGATAAGTTTGATCTTGAATGATGATTGAATTGATTACTAAAGCATTTAGGTATTTCAATTCATGCAACAGATTAGTTGACTAGACTACCAAACAACCGATTCAAGTGTTGAGATAGCCGTTTAGAGTGTCAGGTTGATTGTATCATGTATTGGCTGAGATTCAACCTGACCCAGGGTGCCATATGATCGTCTGGCATACACTAAACGGTCAGTTCAAGGGTGCAATTTGATTTCACATAGGATAGGTACTGATTTAATGGCATACACTAATCTGAATTGAATTGCCGACATATGTAAAAAAATGGGAAACTGGGAAATGACCATTTCCCGCACCAGACGCCCATCTGTGTGTGTCAGATGAATGTCTCAAATGTCGCATGTTGCAAAACTTCCATAATTGTTGTAAAATTTTGAGATCTTCCAGTCCCTTCCACTCCCGCACAGATTGGGAACCCTGACCCTGGACTCTACTATAAATAGAGGGGTACTAGGGTCTTCTCAGAGTACAACATAGACAATTGAGAATTAGTTACTCTGACAATTGATGTCCTCTGTGGTTGTGGTAACCAAGAGATCCCAAGAAAGTCCTACCTGACCTGGGAGGGATAGCTATGTGAGAGAAACAATTGAGGATCATTGTTGTGGGCGAGTAGGTTGGTGACTAGTACACCAACGGGAGGGACAACTCCTTTCAGTCAGTTCTAGTAGGACGACATGAGTTCTAGTTGATCCGTATGGACTACTCTAGAGGAAGGAGTCCTTTGGCTGCTTCTAGGAAGGTAACATCAATCGTAGTGTGTGGCAAGATCAGAGGAGCTGCTGCAGTAGTTGTCTGAGTCTACTGTCTATGGAGGAGCTGTCAGACAAGTACCAGTGCAACCAATAGAATCACAGACAACGTCCAAGATAGAGTACACATTTACATCGATGAGGATTGTCGCTGGACTTGCTCCAGGACTAGGTATATCTTCATGAAACCATCCTTGTCATTGCATAATTATTGATGCTATCTTCTTGTTAATGGAATATATCTTAGTAAAGTTTGTGTTTCTACTGCCTATCTGATATCATATTTCCCTATAGTGGTATCAGAGCCATGTCAATTAATTATGTTTTGGGATAATCAATATGATCTGATTTTTGGGTTTACTGAGTTTATTTATTGCATATAGTGTGAATATTTAAACTGGTTGATGTGTACGTCCGTCTAAATCACCACACACACACACACACATAGACACACACACACACACACACACATATATATATATATATTAATATATATATATATATATGCAATTTACATGCGTCGTCATAAAATAAATTTTGATGATGGATGTGAAACATGGTTGTGGCAAAAACCCTAGATCTTTGTGTGCATGGTTTTGGTTATTTATTCTTATTGTTAATCGGTCTACTTACCAAGCCTCTCTCTTCTTTCCAAATGTAAATTAATTCCCTTATTCCCATTTCCCCTTGAATGTAGGTTTTCCCCATATACAATATAATAAGAAATAATATAGTTTTAATTTATGTTTTGATGTGAGATAATGATTGGCACAAAGATGAAACAAGCAACTTGTGATATGACTTGATAAACTGGAGGACCAAGGAGGCCAGATAATAGGAGAATGAACAGATTGACTGGTGGCCCAACCAACTGCCTGGAGGTGTCTAGATGCTACTTGGACCTAAAAACTAGATGACCATTTTAGAGGATCCCAACCGAGCGACCATGAGGTGAGCTGACCGGTTCAAGAGTTGAACCGACCACCCCAGATGGGTTCAAGAACAGATCTTCACCAACAACAAGTTTCATATGATGTGGACCATAGGTGCAAGTAATTCCTTATGGCTCCAAGGAATTACATTAGTATGACCATAACCATCGCTTGTGTGTTTTATTTATTGCGTGTTCTCATTTGTGCTTATATCATGTATATGATACGTACTATATATGTGGTGATTGGATAAATTATATCTATTTATACAAACTCTCTCAATTAAAATATCAAGTCTTAGATGCTTTCTAAAAGCGACACACATGAAAAGCCTGATCGACCAAGCGTAGGTTATGCCAAACCGTGGTGTGTCATCTATCTCGCAGAAGTGTGATGGTAGTAATGTATATATTGCCAAAGTGGGGTGCATTATTATCATGTTGACTTTTGGGTTAGGCTTTATTGGTGATTCTCAGAGAGTCTGGGCCCAAAGGCATGCAGATGATCATCACAAGGAGTTGTGCATATCATATATATAAGAGTTGTATATGATGCAATTGGCATGATTGCCTACCTTGATAATTGACTATGGATGCTGGTGTAGGCCGGGTAATAGTTGAATTACTTTGGATCTTGGCCCACTAGAATATTATATGATGTAATATTTTGAATTTATATTGAGGGCTATCAATTTGAATAAAATAGTGGGAGTGATATTTAATTAAAGACCTAATTAATATTGTCAAGTTTATCAAATCAAACCAAATCCAAACGTTTTGAAAAGTTGCAATATTTCTTTGTTGAAATAAAAGTCAAACACATACACATTCAAATTGCGATTAGTCCTTGAGAAGAATTAAATGGGATAAAGTTTCACAATTGGTTAAGGACTTAGAGAAATGTTCTCAGCAATGAGCGAAAGCTCTATGTCCTTGATAGACCAATGCTAGAGGAACGCACTCCAAATGTTCCTAAGGCTAAATGGATGCTTATTGGAAGCATGCCAATGATGCTATAGACATTTGAATACATAATGATCTATTGTATGAACTATGAGTTGCATGAACAGCATGAAAACATGGACGTTCTTGAGATGGTAAAATATCTTAAGAATCATGTAAAGCAAAGAAGGTATAATGTCTCCAAAAGTGATATTTGAGTGCAAGCTGATAAAGGGAAGTCCAATATGGCCCCATGTGCTCTATGTGATTAGACATGTGGAGTGAGTGGGATTTCTCTTAGGTCAAGAGTAGACCATAGATTTAATTATGCAATTGTTTTATGAATCATAAAGTCAGTTTATCAAATGCTTGACATGATGATGCAAAAGCAAAAAAGAAGGACAAATCTGTGATGGTGATTAACAGAAGTGAGTCCTAGGGCAAAAGTAGGGCCAAGAAGTGTTCTGAGGCTAAGCTAAAATCCAAGTCTTATGTACTCAGTATATGAAGGAGGGTAAGTGTAAAAGGAATATGTCTTTTCACTTAAATGATAGAAGAAAGGGACACCATTGTCACCTTTCTAGACATTGGAAAGAACTATCCTCTTTATAGAAGATCTTAGGAAGAAGTTGGGAATAGAGATCTCTACTTTAAGACATGAGAAGTAGTAAGATAGAACTGTGTGAAGCAAAGGTTACTGTCTCTACATTTGGAAATTATCATTCATGGGCATATAATAGAATTAGTGAATTGCTATTATGTACTTGCGATTAATGAAAACTGTATATGTTTTGTATGACAAGAACATTATGTTTCATTTTAAAAGATATGATATTTTATGGAAATACCATATGTCTCACAAACTATACTTGATAGTTGTAAAGACAAACATGTATGACACATATACTGAATGACTTGATAACTCAAACAAAATGAATACCTATAGAATTGTCATCTAGAGCACATAAATGAGAAATGTATTTCTAGAATCCATATGATGGCTATCTAGACTCTTTTGGTTATTGAACCAATAGAGACATGCATGTCTTATTTGTTGTGCAATATGACAAATGCATCTTCACTAGATGTAGTGGGAGATCGACTATTCCATTAGGACTAGTACATATTGATGTACATAGAACTTTTAGAATGAATACTAATGGTAGTTACAAGTACCTCATTATATTTACTGATGCGATAGTAGATATTGAATTTTGTATTTAATGAAATACATGTATGAGTTTGTTGAAGAGTTCAAGAAGATTAAGAATTAAGTACGTAACTCACTTGGTAAAGTATAAAGATACATTGATGTGATCAATGAGAAAATATTTTATCCAAGAATTTGAGGACTTTATGGAGAGACCATGATAGTGTATCACAATGAACTCCACCTAAAACATACTGATGTGTCAGAAAGAAAGTGTCACACCCTGTTAAAACATGGTGAGATTATCAATAAAATCTAGCTGATCTTATAATTTCTTTCGGCCACATGCTTTACACTAAAAATAATGTATTGTCTAAAATGGTTCAAAAGACACCATATAAGATATGGCATGGGAGGAGTCCCAATGTGTGTTTTATAGTGATTTGGATTGAAGGCTTATATAAGAAATTTGTTTCTTAAAATCTTTGTCCAAAAAATCACATAAATGTTCTTTTGTAAAAGACTACTCTTATCCCAATCTGACAACAAAATGTTTGTTAGTCTGGATGATTATTTTCCTAAAAGGGAACTTAGTTCCAAAGAAATTAGTGGGAGTAAAAGTAGTACTCGAATCGTTTGAGACAAATAGGAAACCATTGAACCTAAAGAGGTACAATAGGAACAAGGAGAATCACAAACTATTGTGGAATCTCAAGTTCCCTATGTAAACACAAAACTCATAGTTCTAGTAGAACACGCCTTGAATTTGGAATATTATGCTATCTTATAACTCAAGAAGGTGGTGAGTTGATCATAGAGATGAGTCAACAACCTACCTAGAAACTATTAAGGGACCAAAATCTGAGAAATGTCTTGAGGACATTAGATCAATGATGGACTCCATGTAAACCAACAAGGTATGACCTTGGTGGATCCACCTAAAAGGGTAAAACCCATAGGGTGCAATTGGGTCTTTGAAAGGATACCAACATGGAAGGGTATATTGGTTACAAAGAGTTTCAAACTAGTTCAAGATGTTGAACATGATGACGCTGTAACATCCCAACATTTGAGGCCTCAGATAAAATGATCTTAAAAGGAATGATTGGACTACCCATATCACCAAGGTGCACATCCTTTTTCAGGAGCCCATCACTAAAGAACTCAATAGTTAAGTGTGCTTAGCTTGGAGTAGTACTAGGATGGTTGATCGGTCAAGAAGTTAACCCTGGCTTGCGTGTGAGTGAGGATAAAGCATGCAGTTAAGGCTAGTGGTGGTCTGTGGGACTAGTCGGCATTCCTGAAACTCTACTAGAGCCTTGGGCAGTGGGCCCAGGTGCTACAAATGGTATCAGAGGCATAACCCCTCCAGTAGGTGGGGCCCACATGGGCATGTGACATGCCAGTCTTCAGTCGTACGGTCCAGGCATATAGGAAAGGGTTGTCCATGGTTGACGTAGCCACCCTTGCACTGGTATTCCGTGATTGGGAGCTGGGTGTCTGTGGGCCATTCTGGGTCTACACTGAAATGGGGAAATATTATGAGGCCATATAGTTGAGTTTTGACGAGGACGTCCAAAGTCTAAGTGGGGGAGATTGTAACGTCCCAAGATTTGAGGCCTAAGATAAAATGATCTTAAAAGGAATGATTAGACTACCCATATCACCAAGGTGCACCTCCTTTTCCGGGATACTGTCAAATAGAGAACTCCATAGTTAAGCGTGCTTAGCTTGGAGTAGTACTAGGATAGGTGACCAGTCAAGAAGTTGACCTTGACTTGTGTGTGAATGAGGATAAGGTGTGCAATTAAGGCTAGTAGTGGTCTGTGGGGCCAGTCATCATTACTGAAACTCTACTAGAGCCTTGGGTAGTGGAACCGAGTGTCACATAAGCCTTTCACCAGTTACCATGGTTAAATCCATTTGGATCATGCTTGCATTTACAACTTAGTATGACTATGAGATTTGGCATATGGATATTAAAACTACATTCCTTAACTGGAATAATTATAAGGATGTGTATGTGACACATCTTAAAGGTTTTATAAATCCTTTAATGCAAATAAAGTCTATAAGCTACAATGGTCAATCTTTGGATTAAAGAAAGCATCTCAGAGTTATATTCTTCTATCTGACGAGACAGTCAAAGAGTTTGACTTGAGTCAGAATGAAGATGGAATCTGTGATTACAAAAGATTTAGTGGGAGCATATTTAATATTCCACATATTGTTGGGGAATGATGTCCTTTTCTTGGAAATGTTAAAACCTAGCAAGAAAAGTACCTTCTATTTGAAGGGTTTAGGAAAAGCATCCTATAAGTAGGGATCAAGGTGTATAGAGATAGATTTGGAAAGCTTCTTGACATAAGTAAGAATACATACATTGGTAAGATGTTGAAGGGTTCAACATGCAAGACTCAATGAGAGAAAACATGTCCATGTTCCATGGAGTTAGTCTCTTAGGAGCCTAGTGTCCCAGTTCTTACAAAGAATAGGAACATATGGATAGATGCCATAAGCATTCATAATTAGATATATCTTGAATGCCATATTATGTACTTATCCCATTACATCGTATGTATTGGACATGACAAGAAGATATCTAGTAATCTCATATGTATTGGACATGACGAGAGGATATCTAGTGATCTCATATATATTTTTCATGATGAGAAGACATATATATACCTTCCTAGCAATCTCATATGTATGAGACATGACGATAGGGTATGTGTTAGATACCAGTGAGAGTTACTAAACTACCATAAAGAACTTCCTTAGGTGCTTTTGAAGCACTTAAAGGATTGGTTCCTTGGTTATGGTAATAAGGAAGAGTTGGATGTAATGAGTTATGCCCATACAAGATTCCAAGCTGACAAAATAATTGCAATCTAAATTTATGTTTGATGACAAATGAGAACTGTAAGCTAGAAAGGATTCTGAGCTAATGATAGTTGTTCAAATATACAAAAGAAGTTGAGTATCTCTGTGTTATGAGAATAGCATAGGATACTATATGGATCAAGAAGTTCATATGGATGAACTTGTGTGAGGTTCCAACCATTGATGATAGAGTAGAAATACTGATGAAAACACTAGAGCTACTAGATAGGTAGGGAATCTTGGATAGCATTCTGTGACACTTCCATCTCATACGAGTAGTTATACAACAAAGAGATCTAAAAATAGCAAAATATCAACTTAAAGAAAACGTTGTTAAACCTTCTATAAAAGCGCTTTCACAGCAGAAGCATGATGGTCATGTTAGGTCACTCGAGATGTGATCCATGGGTGATTGTCTCTAAGTGCAAGTGGGAGTATGTTGGTATGTATTCCCAGAGAGAAAATCATATGATGATTGTAATGGAATAATATGTAAATGATTTCATTAATAATAAAGGCAAGGTTCCAGTTTATTTTGTATATTCATCTATGAGATAATGAATAACATAATAAGTGTATAGAAAATGATATCACTCAATGATGTATGTCTTTAGGATGAGGACCTAAAGAATGATATCATACAGATGTTAAGAGTATATACATGCTCATTATCTCCCTGATCGGTTGTTATTGTGGAATGTTGTTAGAAAACAACAACACATAAGATCAGAGTGTGGGTTTGTTGATGATAATGTCTCATTAGTCATGATATGGAAATATCAAACCAAACACATAAATACATGTTAGGGAATTATATATCAGACAGCCCCACCATGAGACTACCACATGGAAGCCATCATCATGGAAGTCATAGTCAACTCTCATAGTGATGGTGGTGGTTTTGATGCTTAGACCTGAAATGACTACACTCATCACATGTCGGTTGGTACACTTTGACATCATCAAACACATTCTTGAAACATGGGTTGTTATAAAGGTGATAATTGGGTGACTTTGACACTTGAGGACTGACTGTGAGTGATAGATATGGGATTTGTCCCTCCTATGAGAGTATGATATCCAAGGCCTCATGATTTGTGAGGCTAAGAAAAATATGGACATACACATGTGAGTCAATTATTATATTGAGCTTACATATATCTCATGTAGTCTGATCTAGTTCAAGAAACAAGATTGGACAATAATGAGGATGACTGCTCCATGCCTCTAGTTAAATCTGGATATTAGTGAAAAAGGAACTATACAAACACTATAACACCATACACAGATTGTAGGTTGAAATTAGCCCCCAACTTTCCATTCACTTGCGTAGCACTGATGTGCAACTAGGCACCACTCTTTGCTTGTGATGTCATAAGTTGTTATGGATATTCACTGCCAATGTGATATGGGACCTATAGGGTCACACACATTGGAAATCACTAAGAAGAGGAGTTTGATCTTGAATGATGATTCAATTGATTACTAAAGTGCTTAGGTATTTCAATCACACAACAGAATAGCTGACTAGACTGCCAAACAATCAGTTCAAGTGTTGAGACAGCCATTTGGAGTGTCAGGTTGATTGTATCATGTATTGGTTGAAATTCAGCTGGACCCAGGGTGCCGGATGACCATCTATCTTGGCCAGATGACCATCTCTCTTGGTGTGATATGCCCATATCATATACACCAAGTGGCCAGATCATGGGTGCAATTCGATTGCACACATGATTGGTGTGGACGTAATGGCGTACACTAATTGGAATTGAATTGCCAACATATGTACAAAATTGGGAAACTGTGAAATGACTTTCTCATGCACCAGATGACCTCAGGGTGTGCTAGGCAAATATCTCATCTGTCATAGGTTGCAAAACATCCATATTTGTTGTAAATATTTGAGATCTTTCGGTCCCTTCCACTTGTGTACAAACTGGGAACCCTAACCCTGGCCTGTAGTATAAATAGAGGGGTATTGGGGGCTTCCTAGAGTACAACATAGATAATTGAGAATCAGTTGCTCTGACAATTTTTGTCCTCTCTGGTTGTGGTAACCAAGAGAGCCCAAGCAAGTCCTACCTGACTTGGGAGGGATAGCTACGGGAGATAAACAACTAAGGATCATTGTTGTGGGAGAGCAGGTTGGTGACTAGTACACCAACGGGAGAGACAAATCCTTCCTATCCATCCTAGTAGAATGATAGGAGTTCTAGTTGGTCGGTGTGGACTACTCTAGAGGCAGAAGTCCTTTGGTTGCTGCTAGGAGGGAAACATCAACTCGCTATCTGTGGCGAGATCAGAGGAGCTAGTGCAGTAGTTGTCAAAGTTTGTTGTCCATGGAGGAGCAGTCAAACCTACAAGGACACCATCTAAGACAGAGTGCACATCTACATCATCGGGGATTGTTGCTTTACTTCCTCCAGGACTAGGTATATCGTCATGAAATCATCCTTCCCATTGCATAGTTATTGACGTGATCTGCTGGTTAGTGGGGAATATATCAATAAAGTTTTTGTTTCTGTTGTCTATCTAATGTCA
This sequence comes from Alisma plantago-aquatica, assembly GCA_963693085.1. Lineage (NCBI taxonomy): Eukaryota > Viridiplantae > Streptophyta > Magnoliopsida > Alismatales > Alismataceae > Alisma > Alisma plantago-aquatica. The sequence continues at coordinate 1,196,024,694 of OY856409.1, forward strand.
TATTTGCCTACACTAACTGTTTACTACCAGAAGCCACACCCATGCCATCTGACCCACCCTTTTTCACCGACACATTCTATTTGCAAGAGACCAATATTCTACCAGAAAAATTCTATCCATTGGATCTTGAATCCTAGAGTACGCATGTTTCATCTCTGAGTTTGTTTTAGATAATGAGAACATTTTTACATTCAAGATTAGGGGTGTGTGGAATGATATTGATCTTTTATTCATAGATATTACATCTATAAATCTTATTTTTCTTATATTAAGTTGTATCTTAGTTTTCTTTTGTATCTTATATCGTGTTCTTACATGTGTCCATATATATCTAGTGTAAAAGTGGATTTAGAAATATGCTCATATGAATCAATTGAAGTGTTGATATCTGTGAACTCTTATCTTTTAAATTTTATCTTGCTTGTTTAAGAGTACTCCACATGAGCATTGAGGGAATTAGTCAAATTAGATACATAAGTCATGGCAGATAATTCTAACCCTAACTTTTTGATTAAAGATGATGCTTGAGTCTGATCTAATCAAACATTAGCTTGACCTTTTATATTAATTCAAAAATAAGATTTTGGATCACTTTGACACATGAGGAAAAGATTACTTCATAAAAGAGAGACATATCATGGTTAGAAATGTGTGTATCTCTTAGTCACTTGATCTCATACACCCTCATCTCACTTCATTTTATAAAAAACTTCACATGTGAAATTTAGGGGATTAGTCAATTTAGAGACATAAGTGGCGAACTTGACATATAACTCTAACCTTGACTTTTTGATTGAAGAAGATGCTTGAGTATGATCTAAAGAAATAGTAGTGTGATCTTTGGTGTTCAAAAATAAGATATTGGATCACCCTAACACGAGTTAATTGAAGAGAGATGCATCATGGTTAGGAAAGTGTGTAGCTCTTAGTCACTTGATTTCATCCACCCTCATCTCACTTTATTTCATTGCCACCATATACTTCATACTTGATGCAATTCATTTCTCCTTCGATTTTATCTCATTATGATAGATAGCATTTAGTTTAATTTTCCCTAAAAATACAAAAACATTGTCGCATTAGTACTTCATGCATATAGGATAGTTTACATACCATCTTCCATATAGTTGCATTCTTCATTTCATCATTTCAGTCATATGGGTGCAATATATGTTTTTTTACATATTTTTCTAAATACAGAGAGAAAAAAAAGAAAATATACTCACTCCTTCTCCAAGTTTGTAAAAATATATAGCTTATACTTAAATGATGTATGGCTAATTTTTCTTACAAAGAAAAAAGTTGTAAAAGAAAAGGAAAGTAAGTAAAAGGAGAATGGATGAAAAAGGATGAAGGAAGAAATCATCTCTCTCATATATAAGGAATAAGATTGTGGGATTCTCTGTCAAGTCACCTTCTGCCTTTGCTCATCATTAAGATGAGGCATCTCAAACATTCATCATTCCACCAAACATAGTAGTAGTAGGACACATTCAATTTCTGTTCCATCCTTCATATAGTTATATCATATTTGTTCTCTTGCATTAATGGCTTGGATTAAGTGTTATTTTTATTTTCAATCCACCAAATCCGTCCACCCACTTCTCTACATGGTAGGCCAACAAATAGATTTATTCTCTTATTTCAATCATATTCAAGAAATTATATTTTTATAGAAATGTTTGAGTAGAGAAGTGTAGATAGGAAGATCTTGTGACACACTCAGTACAACTTAGACTTTCCATGATATCTCTCTACTTTGACATACTTATGTGTTAGACATTCTGATTTTGATATTTTGTTTTTTTTGTAATTGTTCGCTTGTATGGTAGCTATTTGCTCTGTGATTGGAAATGACTTATTTGGACCATTGAGTCAACTGTGATTAGAATAATTTAGTTCACATATGTGTCTCTCATTTGACTTTTTCAACAAACTCCAAAAGAGTGTTTCTCGAGGGCAAGCAAAATTCAAGCTTAGCGTATTTTGATACACATTATTTCTCTACAAAAATTGACGATTATTTTGAAATAATTTAATGATGATTCCTCTCATATTCATATGTTTTATGAACATTTTTTATAAATTGCCTAAAATAATTCTTGGGCATCATCATTATCTATTTTATATATATTTAGGCAGATTTTTTTTATTTTTTTTATTTCGAAAATTTGTTGTTTTATTGAGGATATGAGCAAGTCAAATTAGAAGAAACTTGATACTACTGACTTCTATCGATGACAACAACATGAGAGGAAACAACATACAAAGAAGAATCAAGAAGAAGGAGGGGAAATGCAAAAAATCTTCTTGGTACCACCAATCCAAGTTTGTGGCACCGACATCTGAAGCCCTATTCCACATTAAAAGTAATGAGGTGATTGCACCGACATTTGTATGAAGGTCACGATAAAAATAAAAAAACATCTGAGGATCAATGTCCAAGTGGTGCCCTAATTCTCCCTATAGAAATCAAAGGGGGCAGGTGCATTTCATTTGGGACATCTTATTTTGGAAATCTCGCATGTGGGAAAAGGGCCTCATTGGGGGCATCTCATACTGAGGCTATCCCGTCAGCCATTCTTGGAGGCAGTAGAGCTTAAGAAGGGGGATACAAAGAGTCCAAAACAACCTTTTAGGTGTTTTTTATGACTTTCTTCACCTTCATCCCTTCTTCTGATTCTTTGTTGAGCATGAGGGATTAAAGCCTCATTATTTAGGACCCCAGAGTAGCTAGGTTCTAAATCTATATATGTTCACATATTGATTTAATATAATATGATATTTTGCTTCAGATTTTGATAACAAAAATGCTTAATTGATTTATTAATGTTTGATCACCCTAAGTTTGCAATGGGTTGTCAACTATTGCAAAAGTAAAGCTAAAAGTTTGAAAAGTCATTATCGCCACAGTCAAGAACATGTTGTTAAAGCACGCCAACCACTGTGAAGTTATAGTCCACAAATTATTCTTACTATATAGTTTCTTATATTTATGTAGCCAAATAATAACTATGCTTAATGGAGTGATATGTTGCGAAAGTGGATAGTACAAGCTACAACTGCTTAATCTAAGAAGTGAAAATAACTTGTGTTAAAGCGATTGAATGTATGTATAGGTAGACACCATGGTGAAACTGGTATCCTAAAGAATTCATCCATCATTTCTTCCACCAACTTTACTTTCTATTCTTTTAATTCTCATTGTTAATTTTTAATCTCTATATCAACTCCTTTATTAGTCTTAGTATACATGTTTCAGTTAGTAGTAGTTTCTAGCTGTCCCAAGTCTCTTAGTTCATTTGAGCCTTTTTTGCGAGCAAGAGTTCATTTGAGTCTAGTTGAGTCCATTTACTACTCTGACGCATACACTTGTATTTGACACACGCAATTAAGACGCATCAAGCGCCAAGCCTTTTGGTGATTTTTTTTTTTTGAATCAAAGTGTGAGATTTGATTATCAAGTATGGTCTAATTTTGAGCTGCTTCAACCGCTTGTGAATGACGGTAAATAGGCCCATATGGGTCGTTATAATTACCAATTTTTTAATTACATAAACTATATCTGACTACTCTAACAGTTTGGAACAGCCAGCTGCATGCGTGGCAATATCAACCAAGAACCGTAACCGATTTTCAATGTCAGACTACAATATATATTACTAGCTACCTACCAACTGTCCTCTCAAATGGGAAAAGTGGTCTCATATGCCGCCGCGCTTTCGAAGCACATTAACATATTTATGCATGCACATATACTGGGAACTAAAACAAGAATAATGGTCACGTATGCTAGGAGTTTGGCAAGGTAGGTGAAGCTGATCGAGGGTAACGGTACTGGGCGCCATGTTTGAATACAGAGCGAGAGAAAAGAAGACTCAGTCAGACACGCTTAATTAATCCCCTATTCTAAACTATACCTCCTAAAGTAGAAGGTATGTTGAGGAATGGAAGGTCAGGCACGTAGGGTTGTCCAGCGGTGAATGAAAGTGGCAATACTTAACGGGCTGGTTCAGTGGTAAAGCATACTTCTCGTTGTAGAACAGGTTTGAGGTTCCAAACCCGCTGGTTCGCCACCTGAATACGGAGGTAGCAAAAACAACAAGACATTGCATCTGCGGTTGCGATGAGACCCCTCCAGTAGAGTAGACGAAAAATTATCAATAAAGTGAATGAAAATGACAAAGGTGCTAGGGATGGGAGGAGGCGATGTACCTACCTATTCTTTTTCTTTCTCTACCCGCAAGTCGTACGTTAGGAGCTGCACGAATGGAAGACGAGGATCAGGGATACTGTTGATTATCGAAGATACAAGAATGACTAAAGAAAAGGATGGAGTCGAAAAGAGTGCGGACTGGAGGAATGAGACGAGCAAACCAGCATTTCAATTTCTAAAGCTGATTAATCCGGTCACCCAATGATATAATCAAACCATGGAAACTCTATGGTCGAATAGGATGGTAATCTATCGTCAAGGAAGATGATGGTTTACTAAATCACAGCATAGAATCAGAGGGACGAAGTGGCGTGTCATTCAGACGAGGAGGCGTCAGCTCGTCCGTCAATTAATAACAAAGAAGACAAGAAGCGGTGCAGACGAAAGAGAGAGTGGAAGGCTGGAAGACGGGAACCATAATCTCGTCCTTTGTACATGTGGGACGCACATAATGCATTTTGGCGCACTGCACGCGACAGAGTACACGTAGTGGTGTTTGAATTGAGAGAGACAGAGCATTGGAAGAAACAGCTGTTGGTCAAAAGCAGGGTGGGGAAGAAAAAAGAGAGAAACGAGTTTAGTAGTTGGGCTAATATAATTATCTCCTTCTGAAAGCCACAATGCAGGTATAGGAGCAGACTAGCATCAAAGTTCGGTGTAGAAAGGACTTTGCATGCATCTATCCATTATACATGTAACCGTTTGATCCGGCTTGATCGAGTAGAGTGAGAGGTGGATTAGATGAATCCAACTCTCGTCTTCGGAAATCCGGATCGCGTGAGACCAATGGGTTTGTTTGAGATCTAAGGTTGCGTTTGGGTGGCCCATTTGTATCCGCTGCAGCAGTTAAGGACTGACGGGATTTTGACTACCTAATTTACAAATTCTGCAATTTTTAATTGCTGCGTTTGGATGACAGCAGATTTAGAAATACAGTGGTTATTATTACTGCTTTCTTAATCACTTCGTTTGGTTAATATGTATTTAGAATGCAACATTTATCTTAATCCAATCAAATATATACTTAATCATATCAAACGTATAAATGGTTCCTTGTTTAGCACACATTGAACATAAGACTAGCACGCTCAACATACACCACAATATATATGAGCGGTCCTTGTTTAATGGACTATAAACAAGTAATATTAACATTTTTAAGCACATTCAACAGAAATCACAATTTCATGTCTCGACATAAACTAATCCATGAACGATAACACGTTTCATACATCCATATTAAACAAACCAAAAGTCAAACATAAATTACACCAACACATCGTTTCATAAAGAATACACTCTTTGAATAATATCCAGGTCTCAAACCACAAATCATTCATTCCACCACAATTCTCACATGCACTAGATACATACCATAGACTACAGAAACATAAACCATCCTGTTTCATTGCAACCAGAACAGACATAAACGTAACAAGTTTTGCACTCATTATAGACATAAATATAACAAGTTAACATGCATAAACAGCTTGTTTCAACACATCCGACACATTATAATCTCCAGAATGTGCTCCGGTGGAGAAATGGGCTGAATCAACAACAGACAACAAGAGGGGAAACTGGAAAATAGAAAGATTAACAACCAGAAAAAAGAGAAAAATAAGGAAAATAATATTTAAACTTATATAACAATAACATGCAAACTTATATAGAAATTGGTTCAGTAATGAATCTACATCCAACACCTCCCCACTGCCTCCACGACTAACCCAACCACCACTACCTTCAATAACCAACACCACCACATCTAGCAACACCAACATAACTAACACCACCGTAACCATCACCAACTCCACTCCACAATATTCCCAACTAGTCCATAAGATACCCTTTTTCATTTCCAATCCAGTCCACTGTATATACCCAATCATGCCCAATCCCATCCACAATATACCCAATCTTACCCAGCCATCCACACCAAACTCATGCAATCATCACAACAACCACCATCACCAAAAACCATATCCATCTCCCTCTACTTACACCACCTTTGTGTTATTTTCAATAGCACCTTCAATAAAAACCAACCCTGCAATAAGAACACCTTCAAAACAACAAGCTCTACCACCAACACCTACCTAATAACACCTACAAATAACCCAACCACAACACCACTGATGTACAACACCCACAACACCACCACATACCCACAACAACACTACCAACCAACACCCACTCCCGCATCACCCACAACACCACCACAACACCGCCAACCAACACCCAACAGCTACCACCACCACCAGCCGCCAATGTCATGCATCACAACTAGCCACCGCCACTAGCACCACCACTAGCACCATCACAATAGCCAACAACACCATGCTCCATACATCCTCCACACACCAACACCCCCACTTGCACATCAGCACCATCCATCAACAACCACCCAACAACACCACCACCATCCACCAACAACCACCCAACAACACCACCAGCAGCACATCAGCACCATTCACCCAACAACACCGCCACCATCCACCAATAATCACCTAGCAACACCACCACCTGCACACCACCACCATCCACCAACAACCACCCAACGACACCACCACCAGCACATTAGCACCATCCACCCAACAACACCACCACCATCCACCAACTACACCTGCACATAATAAACACCTATAATAGACCATCATATTCAAAGGTACAAGAAGATCATACCTAGAACAGGAAAATGAACAAGTCAATCAAATGCCCAACTCGTAGAGTCCAAAGAGGATGTAAGGATTACCAATTGACAGTCAGTGAAAACTTGGCACAAAAAATTTCAATGAACCAAAAATATATAATGGTGCAGTGAAAGGGAAGGCATATCCATTCAAGAAACCACTAAGGGGAAGGTAGATGTATGGTGGATTGGGTAATTACATGGACTACAAAGAATAAGAAATCTACTGACATGGTAAACGGTGAGGTGAATGTACATAAACATGAGGTGAAGAAATCTACTAATTTGGTGCCAATAGAGAGAAGAAAAAGAAGGCATGCATTAAAATTCTCAAAGCCAATATACAATGAAGTAAAAAAAAGCATCAACATGAGGAATCAACAAGATAAACAGGGATCAACAATATACATAAACGAAACATCTAATTTGATTGCTAAGAACACAACAATATACATATAATCAACAAGATAAACAGGGATCAACAGTATACATAAACGCCACATTAGCAAAATACAAAATTAAACTGGAAACAAAAAGGGCACACATGTATCAACAAGCACGCAAGCCACTTGAGGATGAGGGTGAGTTTGAAGTAGTTGGTAAGCTTGGAAGTAGATGAAGAGCATGGGGAATCGGAGTGTCTATAACTAGAGATTCGGTGAATGCAAAAGCTTCCTAATGAATCTGCATCGTAGGCATCATCATAAAGGACTGAGTGAAGAAGGAAACAAGTAAAGCAGTAGTAGAATGAGCACTCTTTGGTCTCCAGTAGAAGAACAACAAGCAAACCAAACGGAAGGGGCATCATCAAGCAACAACAACCCAGAAACCCAGTCTGTGTCTGCATCCCTGTTCAGAAACATGAACATCAAAGCCTCCTTATTTGACTATGTGCACAGATGGAAGGAGATGAGGGGTGACACGGAAAGAGAAAGGAAGAGGGTGAGGTCCTATGTCGAGATATAGGGCTCAGATAGGAAAAAGGGGGTGAAATCAGAAAACACTAGGGGGGCATCTTAGGTGTGTCTGCAAATGAAGAACAACGAGGAAGAGGGAGAAGGTACAATGGTTGAAAAATCACCTGCTCAAGATGAGGACGAATGAGATGCATTGTCGATTATGAAATCGCATTGACCAACCGATCAAATCAGGACGTCCACAAGCCCAACAAATCGAGAAGCACCACGAGCACATCACCTTGATGACTTCAACCACGAGCAGAGTACCGAGCAACCATACATGAGCATCATCGAGGAAGGAGGAGACGACGGGAAATGAGATGAGTTTGGGGTTAAAACCCTAGCAAACCCAGAGAGGATTGGGTGCAAGGGAGGAGAGACGATGATGGCAAGAAGCGGTGCTGCTCGTAGTAGTGGAAAAGGGACGAGCCACAGTAGGAGGAAGCACTCGGAGGACAAGACGCGGTCAGGAATGGGGGCGACGGGAGTCTGGGTGGAAGATCGGGGTCGAAGCCCTGTCTTTGTGATTTGTAAAGCTCACCGATATTGGTGTATTTTGTGAAGTCTATTGATAATGAGGTGGGGAGAATACCGCATTCTAACTGCTACATTTCATAAATCCCATTCAGCTAGCCAAACGACAACATTATAAATGTGGTATTTCAAATACTTGCGCAAACTACAATACCGCCCCTAATTACCGCACCCAAATGCAACCTAAATGATGGCTTAAATGTTTCCTTTGGAAGCACTAAAACACCTTCTTTTATAAAAGATCATATTGTCGAGGGGCAACTACAGTAGAGAAGTTACTTACTATGTCCCACACAAGATATCTGAAACTTACTATGTCCCACACAAAATAGCACAAAGAAGTAATTTAATAAAAGGAATATTGTTCGGCATAATATAAAACGCATTCCCCTACAGTGGAGTTGGAGTTGAATCATGAACTTGTACTATGTAAAACCTAAAGCTTGGAGGCAATATAAGGTTAGAACAATACTCGATTATGTGTTGGATGTCTTATGGGGGAAATGGAGATTCTTATATATACTCATGGAAGACTTATTCGCCTCGTTCTCATCCCAACATCGACTAAGGCTAAGGTTTGTCATAGCCATAATGTAGGAAGGGTGCATGAATAGTGCGGTAAAAAAGGATTTAGACCAACAACCATCACTCTTATGTTGGGGTTAGTTCTTATAGGTAAAAAGAGCAATGGGAGCTTGACAAGACTTGGGGCTCAGGATTTGTCTTCAAGAATTTTATATGTAGCAATATATATGAGAATGAAATTTTATATTTATGTCATTGTGGATTTCCATATTATTAGCAAAGATTGTAATGTGTGTGAGGGTTCCTCAACTGATAGGTATAATGCTTCTGCTTATGTATTATATACAATTGGGGGTATTACACATGTACCTAGTATCCCAAGACTCTGATGTTCTTGTCTAATGTATATCAACCTTCTCTACCTTGTTACATGTTGGCACGTCATCAACAATATTTTATCAATGTTCTTCATTTTTTAGATCTCCCTCCTCATATTTTTGGTTTGTGGTACTGACCGACCTAAATCGCGTGTCCGAAAAGTGGAGCGGATTTGAAGTAGTCGGACTTTTAAATTTATAACCCGAAACCTTCTAGGCCCCCGCAACTTTGTTTACGGGGTCGAAGTAGATATACGGGGTCGAACACAGGAACAAGGGTGGTAGTGTTGAGAATGCAGAATCGACATGTTACACTCTGGTAAGGATAAGGAGATGGTAAAATTCCCAACGGGAACAGCAGGCTAAGATCGACAAAATAGAAGAAATCTATCTCCAACTCAAGCTATGAGGAAAAATTAGGTTTTAAGCATATGCCAGTCTTTAGGGTTTTCATGTAACGAAAACAGAGAAATAACACTCGCTTTAGTAAGGAATGAAGGAGAAAGCTTCGGTAAAACAAGCGGCATCAGAAACATCCTGTACCCCTCCTCTCGAAGTGGGTACCTCTAACTAAGCATCAACACCCCTCTCGAGGTTGCTGAACTTAAGTTAGAGTGGAAAGGTTACTAAAGCAACTCCGATCTTGGGCACTCTCGTACTCCAGTATCAGACCAAACACTAGACCCACAACACCCCTCTCGAGGTTGTTGCAATGGGAAAACACGATTCCGTAGCTAATCGAAACGCGATCCAAGCGTACAAGCTAGAGTTCAGATGTTAAACATAGCAATCATCCAACAAAAGGGACCAAACATAAAGCAGCAGATAATTAAAACTCTTCTACTTCCATTAACATAAAGGGTCTGATTACATTGCATAAGTAAAGAAAGTAACTGACTGAAATAAGTAAAGATAAATGCCGTCGTATTGATTTAGAAGGGCGACAGGCAGCACCAGATCCTCTAGCCCAATACTGAACAGGAACCTTGCCCGATACGCCCGTGTCCGGCGGCACACCCTTTCGGGCGACACGCTCATGACGGGAAGACGTATCGAGCGGGGTGCCCTTGTTCGATACGATCGTGTCGAGCGGCACCCTCTTGGGCGACACACCGTGACTAGAGATGCGTATCGGGGTTCAGTATCGTGTCGGGTCAGAGTGTTGCTTCTAGTATCGGGTACTCTTGTTGGCCGATATCGGCCTGCAGCGGTGCCCTGGCCGACCCTAAGTGAACCATTCCCTCCCTCTCAGGATGGGGAAGTGCTCACCTGGAATCGCCCGACACACCTCTAAGGCACGACACGCTAGCTCCACATGCTTTTCTAAGTTGGCTTTCGAGGGATTTAGACCCGTTCCATCAGAGTCCTGTAGCTGATATTTATAGGTAGCTGTTTGGGGAAGTTATGGTGCTCCAAACGCCATGTGTTCTTCATTAGCTCTTATTATCACGGAGTCGGGGATGGTCGATATTCGTATCACCCGACACAAAGATGTCGGGTTGTCGGTTATCATGACGAGTGGCACCTGCCAGTGGGTAGCCTGTATCGCGCGACACGCTTCAGCAGTCGTGGTGAGTCCGGCTCCGTGTCGGGTAAATGGCGTGTCGGTCGTCCGCTCCCTCTTACGCGGCACCCTCGTGTCGCACGACAATGTATCGTATTGCCATGTCAGGTAGTCAGCGTATCGGCCGGCTGGTTGGTAGGAAGGCCGATGCGGGTGGAACACGTTTGTGGGCCGGGATGGGCATTTTTGCTGATAAATGAGTTAAAAATCGGGGAAAACTCTGCAAAATATGATAAAATTGAGTTAAGAGTGTAGTGTGGCCTGTTTATTTGAAAACATGACAAAAAGGATAGGAAAATAGTTTAAAAGGGCAGTTTTGATAACGAAATAAGGGCCAAAACATTACAAAATTTGGTGTTATCAACTCCCCCAAACTTAGCATTTTGATTGTCCTCAATCAATCTTTAAACTTTGTTTTGTGATGCTTCTTCTTGACCGGTAGAGTTTTCAGACCATGGGTTTGAGCGAGCATTGAGATGTCTCACAGAGAATGCGTCCCGACCACGAAAAACAAACTTTATTTCTCCTACCTTATTTAAGAAAAAAAATTCTCTACAGCTTCAGCGAGACTTGGGTGCATGATTCTGAAGTTAGCTTTCACACCAAACAACTTTTGGGGACAGAAAGTTGTGTGTTTGGGTAGGCTTAAGGCTTTTGGGTTTTTCTTGTTTCCCATCAGTCCAACCAGGTAAGGGTCTGTTAGCGGGCGAGTGGTCCCTGCAGCAGTTGGTTTTAGAGCAGTTATTTCACATCCTACGTACCACTACCCCAGATCTACAATGCCTAAAGATGGGTACTTTTGGAAAACAAGTGTGTATGTGTATTTTTTTCTTTCTTTTCATTTGGCACAACTCTCATGCTTTTATTCACTCTCATAAGGCTATTCTCTCTTTTTGGGAATTTGTTGGGTAAAGGGAAACAAGAGGACTTTTTTTTGCTGTTTGGGCAGCTTTTTCCTTCTGCATACACGTCTCTTAGCTGTTGCGAGATTATTTTTTGAAATTTTTGGCGTGGAAGGTCGTAGTCTTTTGTCATTTGAGGCTGCATTATTAGAAAGACATAACAAAACCTGCATCTCCTTGGGCCCATAGAAAACAAACTGGCTAGAAGTCGTATCAGGTTTTTACTATATAGTGTCTTTGTACATATGTATGAAGACAAAAAGAAGCAAACTTTTTGGCAAAATTTTTGTATGAGCATGTATATGTATATGTACACAAGATATAGGGGAAGAATAAAAGTACAAAAAGGGTGGAGTTTGAAGAAGAAAAAAAAATTATACCTCCCTCACTGGTACATGGTACCCCCCCAAACTTACTCCACACTCTATCCCAGAGTTGTGAAGTAGATAAGGTAGGGTAATGTTATCACAGTGAGGGATTAACCGGTGAGCGCACCTGCGCCAGATAGAAGCTCCCACACATATTCTCCTCGTTTTTTGTGGTAGTCGATGTGGTGGAGCTGGTCAGGCGTCTCTTCATTTGATATTCATTCCAAGACGAAGATGCCACAGTCGTTGGATAGAGGAATTTGTTGTGGACTGTGGTGGTAGAACTGGAGCTCATGCCATCTGCTTGCTGTCGTCTCTAGGAATGGTTGTATCAACACCACCATCTCATCATAGTATTTTCCTACTAAGTGCTCGAGGGAGGTCAACGCCGTCGATGTACACTGCACTCGATGATCTTTGTTGATGACCGAGCTGTTGTAGAAGATTTCTGCTCGTTGGCGAGTGTACATCGTCAGGAGCGTCCAGTGGTTGTAATGCAGGATGGATAGGAAGATCGTGCGTGGAACCCAGTGCTCCAACTCTGCCAGAAATGATTGGTTTGCTCCTGTTTCATCGGTGAGGCAGATGTCGTTGAACAGCATTGGATGACAATGTATGCGTGTTTGAACTTCGTTTGTAGTGTCTGGATGTAGGCAACCGCCATAGATATCACCAAGCATCCTCCATCTTTTACCATGTCCCTTAAGTCATCAACCGGGACTATGACACTGCCTGCCTCGTAGATGACATCTGCCAGGGTAGAATCAACGCTAACTTTAGAAGGATTTCATTAGCCTGCTCCTGCGTGAGTGTAGAGCATGAGAAGCAGTCAAAATTTTTGATTAGTTCTTATGATGTTCTAGGCAAAGCAAGGTCTTTGAATCTGTGCACTTCCCGCGGGATCTCTAACTGCTTGCCTGCCTCATAGATGTCTGTTTCTAACTCAGCTTCTTTCTCTGGAGTTCTACTGGGCTGCAAAGAATCGCCTTCTAGGTCGCTGTCCAACAGCCTCTCTGGTACCCCTGCATCTTGGAAATAACACCTGTCTTTGATCAACAGCAGTGCATATATACTCCTGAGGTGGTAAAAGTTTTGGCCCTGGAGATGCCTTATGTATCTGAATATGTTGAGCAACTCCATGGCACGTAAGATGATGAAGGTGTTGTTTCCACTTCCCTCTTCTTCTTGGACGGGGAAGTCTCCGATAGAGAAGAAGTTCCAGATGCCTTTGTGACGTTGGACTCCTTGCTTGATGGCTCGCAAAAGATGCAGTGGTAAAAGCCTAAGATGTTTTTCTTCTGGGCGGCTGAAGATATGCCCAGAGTGTGGCACCTCCTTGTTGCAGCAGCTTAGCAGCTAGACGTCGTGATTCCGGAGGTCTGCCACACACAGAAACCACGTGTTCCGGTGCTTGTACGGGGCCACCACGATGTTTGTGTTGTGCTCTTCGATGTGTTGCAGTATGTTGGCCACCGCAATGGAGTCTGATACTCCCATCATTAGTCTTCTTACCAAGGTTGGGGTGGCATTTTATATTGTTCTCCGACCTATCCCGACGTTGATGTTCTCTATCATTGCACCTTCCAAGACCCTGAACAACTTTTTGCTGACGACGGTTGGTGAGCGGAATATGCTTCTGAGCACTCCCCATCATACAGAGAAGTAGCCATCACTCCAGACGACGTCTTCTTCATCTGCCTGCGACCTCAGGACCTTATTCACCAATTTCTAGTCCCTGATTGACAGGTTGCTGATGACCCTTCTGTCGAAGTCGGCCATTTTGAAGGAAGCTAGTTCTGACGGTGTAGAGAATGCATCTACCGTCGAGCGTCTTCCTCTGGGGGGGTGTCTTTCGTTGGCGGCACATATGTCCCCCCTTGTCCCTCTCATACATCAGAAGAGTCCTCCCTGACGATGATGTCTTTGTTGTCATCTTCAACTTCGTCCAGGGGGGCTGGGGGAGCTATTTCTTGCAGGCCGCAGGAGCTTGCATGTCCTGCTGGTTCTCCGTTGGCTGATCTTTGTCGCGTCCCTTCCTCGGGCATTGTGGATGGCCCGCTGGATGAGGAAGAGGATGATGATCTTAACGAGGTTGTTGATGAGGAAGGTTGAGAGCCTGAGCTAGGAGGTGACGGAGACCTTCTCGGCTGCCTTGGGCACGGATGGTCGTCTCCCCTATTCAGCTCTCCTCGATCATGTCATGACGCTGGAGGGCCTGCTGAAGTGTGGCGTTGAGTTCCTCTAGTTGGCCAGGAAGGCCAACTAGAGTCAGCAGTTCTCATTCCTGGCTATTCATCCTCTGCTGGAAAAAAGAAAACTTGCGGGTTAGAAAAGTAAATGTAGTCGAGTGGCTCTCTGTTACCTCCCGCAAATGGTTGAGTTCGTGCCCCAGTATTTTCCCGAGTGACGGAGGGGCTCCTGTAGGTCTCCCTCTCATCCTCGCTATACTCCTCTCACGCGAGGGTCTTCCTTAAGAGGTAGACCTTATCTCGATCATCCGCGAGGTGGATGCTACTGGGCGAGGCGTCAGTGCCCTTGCGGCCGTCACTGCCTCACCTTCTTGTCGTGGTGGAGAAGTCCGTGGTGTGGGTGATTGCTACTCCACCTCTACGTTGTCGGTGATCTCTTCAGCAGCTACTATAGGGGACACCGGCGGCGGTGTCGGCGTTAGCTGTGCAACCCTGAGCTCCATCTCAAGGATCTCAGCGAACACATCATGACTGGCGTCCGGCTGTACTTCTTCTTCTACCTCTAAAGGCACCGTATAAGTTTCTGGGGCTGAGGCCGTCTCTTCCACGGTAGCTCCCTTGGTTGTATCGGCGACCTCAACGGTCGCCGATTCTTCTCCAGCCACTACAGGTGTTGGCGTGATGGTGGCTGGGATAGCAGGAGCGACAACCGCTCCATCTACTGCTGTCATCGGTGGTTTTGGATTAGCGGCTGGCTCGACAGAGGTTGTTGAAGCTTTGTCTTGCCTCACGTCAAGAGGGATTGATTCTCCTCTAGCGGCCGCCCTCTCTTGAATACCGGTGGTGGAAGCGTAAGCTGCTTCTACCGCCACAGCTTCGATTTCTACTGTGGTGAAGACCAACTTTTCTGTGTCGTAGGCGGCGCATTGAGGGATTGGAAGGAGGGTGCTTGTCCTTGCGAACTTGTAGAAATAGCTTCTCCCCTCCTTCTTTATGATGTCGGCTCTCATGAGGTACTTGAGGTCGATCAACTTGTCGCCCCTTGTCCTCGAAAGACTGTGCGGCTCCCGTGGGTATCCTAACCCAACCACGATCAGATTGACGATGCCACCCATGCAGTATTCTTTGGTGGCATCCTTTATCGGGTGCTGCCTGTTCAGCAAGAAACACCCTGATTGATCACCTTGCCCTCCATCATGTGCCACATTAGGTGGAGTTCTTCGGTGTAGACGTTGCTGGACTCGTTTTTGCTGAAAAGAAGTCATGCTACCAACTTGTGCACTATCCTCCAGAAACAGTTGTGCATCGCTGCCACCTTGCTTCCCGACTTGTAAGATGACTCGTCGGTCAGCCTCCTCTAGAGTTCCACTGGGTTGAACCCATCTCCTTCAGTGATCCTTTCACCGTTATTCAACAACTTCTTTTCCTCTTCGCTGGAAGAGAAGATCTCGTTGAGCAGTTTTTCGGAGATGACGTGCTCTGAGTTGTACAACCTCCCTTGCAGTCTGTCTGCTCCGCCATATTCTTCAACGTCCTCAGCTGTATTCTCACTCGAAGGAGGGACGACATGAACTCCTTTGTGAGTTCGGTGTAGGAGGCGGAGTGGCTAAGGCAGATCTTCCTTAGTCCTGCTGCGGTGAGGACATTCTCCAGTCTTTCGAAAATACCCAATTGCATGAAGGAATACTGGTGACAGAATCTGCTCAGCCTGTATATTTTTGTCGCCAGTTCTGAGTACCGGTGTCCATGCTCGTTATCTCTTGGCACGAACCTTCCTGGTGTGTGATCCAGGGGTTCTGCCGCTGTGGTTGAAGCTATTGTTGGAGCTGTTACTTCGTCTGTCCTCGCCCTTTTCTCAGCGGTTGATGGCCCAGCCGCTTCGGGATTTGGGCATTTCTGCCCGACCGTTGTTGCTTCAGCTGCGGCCTCAGTGTCGATTCTTCTGCCGTGTTCGTCAACTTGAACGACATTTTGCTTTGTACGGGACATTTCTATTATCATTAAACAAATTCATTGATCAATTAAATGCTAAAATTGATTACATGATAAAAATTATGCCCGATACAAAAACTATCCGACATCACCGTATTGGGTCTTAACAAAGGGCGATACGAAGCCTTCAAAAATCACTATAGGTTTATGCCCGATATGATGTCTGGATGTCGTTCATCAAAAGAACACACTAGGAGATACAAAAATGGACGATGCTGATAGATAGTTGCGCGTCATACCCGTCGCCCGATACAGGTGTGTCGGGCGATACAGTCGCGTGAAACAAATTGAGGATCTTCCCGATAGAAAATGTGTCGACCGATAGCAAGGACAAGCGGGGCGGCACAAGGGTGGGCGATAAGGTTATTTCCTGATATAGGATATCGGGAAAGTGTTTGTTAAGGGTGTGTCACGCTGCACATGTGTCGGGCGATACAAGGAAATCAACCAAAGTCCTCAGCCCGATACACCGCACGCGATATGAAGATCGTGTCGGGAAAGCAGGCTGTCGGGCTATACCTTTGCTATCTGAAGCTACTTTGCACGACACGAGAGAAAAAGTTCGATGGACGACACACAAGCAAAGGGAGAATTTACTGCACGATGTGGGTAGCTGGAAGAGTAAATGCAGTAGCCCAATACAGTAAAACCTCTGTACTATATATAGCAACTCCAACCAGGGGTAAAATGGGTAAAACGGGACGTGTGTCGGCCGTTAGGACGAATCATTTCCGAGACGAGCGGTCCCATCTAATGAATGGGTAATTACTCATCTTGCTCGATTTGGGTGCTCGCCACCCAGGCATGTCACCCATCATGGCTTATGTGATGCCCGATATACCGTCGCCCGATATGACCGCATTCTGCACGCCGGTTGAGCTGCTACCCGATATGAAATTTTCAGGACAAAATCTAGACGAAAAACTTAAAAACAAAGTGAAAGAAAAAGCGATTGATGGGTAAAACATCATTGGCATAAGGTTAAATTCCCGGCCTCAGATAGTATTACCCATCAAAGCACATAAAACAGAGCAGTGGCCCATAAACCAGAAGAGTCAGCGCATGGGGCGCACACACTGACTCGGGCCTTATTACAGTCCAAATGTTTATAATGTGTTTCTTGCAAGAAAGTAAATAACATCTTATTCTAGGAAAAATAAAAGCTCGGGCTGCCTCCCGAGGAGCGTTGTAGTTTGCGTCACCAGCTCAACAGGTCCAGGTCCTTTACTTTTTGCCTCCAATAGTATCCATATCTTGCAAGTTGATCTCTGTTCTTCCTGATCACAGCCCTGCATTTTTGGCAGATTCGGTATTGGAAGGTATCTTGCCCGCATGATTCTTTATCAATTCGGCCATCTGGGCTAATTGCTGATCAATTTGGCATTGATGCGTCTGCGTGTCTGCAATCTGGACCTGCATTGAATTCAAAACTCCCGAATTTGAAAGCGCACTTTGCGCCAGCTGGTTATTGATGGTATCTTGTCTCTTTACGAAATCAAACAACTGGCCAACCAAGTTTGGTTGGTTTGAAACCTTGTCCTGTCCCTGCTCCTTAGCTTGACCTTGTCCTTGACTGGTGTTCGACGCTTGGTGACCTTGGTACTTACCTTGTCCTTGGAAATTTCCCTTGTTTGACTGGAAGGAAGTGGTTCTGGTGAATTGACTCTGTCATCCTCTTTTCTCAAAAACTTGAGGTGGATTGGTGGAGTTATGCAGCTGATGCGAGTTTTCAGCTGCATCTTTGTCACCATAACTGAATCCAGGATGGTCTGGCCTTTTGAAATTAACAAAAGAGACGTTCTCAGTCTCCTTATCTTCGGAGTCACTTTCGCTCGATGTGTCAGGTCGGGTGTAGATACAGTTATATACCCCGTGTCCACCCTCATCACAGGTGACACACTTCATGACCTTTTCGACTTGCTTCTTTCCCTTTCCACCTGATTCTTTTAGATGCTATACATCAGTTGCTATCCTCTAGATCAGAGAGGTGATAGTCTCCAGAGCCTTGGATTCAAAAGAAGGCCCTTCACTAGCCTTATTAGCTTGTCCCCTATCAGATCTATCATAGTCAGTGCCGGTTTGCAGCTCGGCCATGTTCTTGATGATCTTCTCAGACCTGCTCAGCTTCTTCCCCAGAAAGTCACTTCCTGCTGCCGCATTCAGTGAAACCCTTTCCTCAGGGGTTAGACCGTTGTAGAAGGTAGTTATTAGGAAACCTTTCTTATAGTTGTGATGAGGGCAGTCCCCCTGATATTCTTGATATCGCTCCCAGGCATCATGGAGATTCTCGTTTGGCTTTTGCATGAAAGATGTAATCCTTTGTCTGTTTCGGATAGTTTTCTCAGTAGGATAGAACTTGTTCACAAAGGCATCCTCCAGTGCACTCCATCCGTTCAGAGCTTGGTGGGGCAACCCCGGGTACCATGATAGAGCCTTATCTTCCAAAGAAAAGATGAAACCCTTGCAATAGATTACCTCCTGTGGGACCCCCCTCATCTTGATGGTGTCACAGATGTTTTTGAAGGAATCTAAATGGTGATAGGGATTATCATTATTAGAACTCCCTCTAAAGCTTTTGTTCTTAATCATGGAGATGACTGATAGCTTTAGCTCGAAATTAGTGGCGTTGAATCGCGGGATAACAACAGGTCATCTGGAATTGTTAGCCTTGGTGGAGGCTAACTCCCTTAGGGTCTTTTCTTCTTCATCTGAATCATCACTATCGCTGCCTCCCTGGTGCTGATTCCTCTTGTGCCTCCGGTGATGACGACGTATATCCCGGCGATGATCGTCCTCGAACTGCTCTGTAGCAGATTCTTCAGGATGATCATTGCCATTATAGCGGTCGTTGTCTTCAGGCGGAGGTGAGTGGAGTCTAGCTCTCGCGTGTCCCTAACCTTCTGAAAGGGGTGGTTCAACATGAGGCGGCATGTCTGATGATGTTGTTGCTCAGTTGGGCAGAACGCCTTCCTCTGAGTACCTATATAGTATGTAAAAATCAAGTTAGAAATCTGTTATTAATAATATGAATTACTCTTTTCAGGTTAAGATAAAAAAAGGAAAAATAGAGTGATGTCAAGCTCATTTCTAAGCTTGAGGCACTGGAGTGTATTTAGTGGATTCAGGTTTGTCAACAGTACCGTTTTGCCTTGTCCCCGGCAACGGCGCCAAAAAGTTGACTGGCCTAAATCGCGCATCTGAAAAGTGGAGCGGATTTGAAGTAGTTGGACTTTTAAATTTATAACCTGAAACCTTCTAGTCCCCCGCAACTTTGTTTACGGGGTGGAACACAGGGACAAGGGTGGTAGTGTTGAGAACACAGAATCGACACGTTACACTCCGGTAAGGGTAAGGAGATGGCAAAATTCCCAAGGGGAACAACAGGCTAAGATCGACAAAACGGAAGAAATCTATCTCCAACTGGAGCTACAAGGAAAAATTAGGTTTTAAGCATATGTCATTTTTTAGGGTTTTCGTGTAATAGAAATAGAGAAATAACAATATCTCTTTAGTAAGGAACGAAGGAGAAAGCTTCGGTAAAACAAGTGGCATCAGAAACATCTGGTACCCCTCATCTCGAAGCGGGTTCCTCTAACTAAGCATCAACACCCCTCTCGAGGTTGCTGGACTTAAGTTAGAGTGGAAATGTTACTAAAGCAACTCCGATCTTGGGCAATCTCGTACTCCAATATCGGACCAAACACTAGAGCCACAACACCCCTCTCGAGGCTGTTGCAACGGGAAAACACGATTCAGTAGCTAATCGAAATGCGATCCAAGTGTACCAGCTAGAGTTCAGATGTTAAACATAGCAATCATCCAACAAAAGAGACCAAACATAAAGCAGCAGATAATTAAAACTCTTCTACTTCCATTAACATAAAGGGTCTGATTACATTGCATAAGTAAAGAAAGTAAATGACTGAAATAAGTAAAGATAAATGCTGCCTTCTTGATTTAGAAGGGCGACAAGCAGCAGCAGATCCTCCAGCCCGATACCAGGCAGGAACCTTGCCCGATACGCCCATGTCGGGCGACACGCTCATGACGGACGGACGTATCAAGCGGGGCGCCCTTGCCCGATACAATCGTGTCGGACGGTACCCTCTAGGGTGACACATCGTGACAAGCGATGCGTATTGGGGTTTGGTATCGTGTCGGGTCAGAGTGTTGCTTCCAGTATCAGGTACTCTTGTTGGTCGATATCGGCTTGCAGCGGTGCCCTGGCCGACCCTAAGTGAACCATTCCCTCCCTCTCGGGATGGGGAAGTGCTCACCTGGAATCGCCCGACACACCTCTGAGGCATGACACGCTAACTCCAGATGATTTCCTAAGTTGGCTTTTGAGGGATTCCGACCCGTTCCATCGGAGTCCTGTAGCTGCTATTTATAGGCAGCGGTTGGGGGAAGTTATGGTGCTCCGGACGCCACATGTTGTTCATCGGCTCTTATTATCGCGGAGTCAGGGATGGCTGATATTCGTATCTCTCGGCACAAAGATGTCGGGTTGTCGGTCATCGTGACGAGTGGCGCATGTCGGTGGGTAGCCTGTATCGCGCGACACGCTTCAGCAGTCATTGCGAGTCCGGCTCCCTGTCAGGTAAATGGCGTGTCGCTCGTCCGCTCCCTCTTGCGTGGCACCCTCGTGTCACGTAGAAGTGTATCGTGCTGCCCTGTCGGGCAGTGAGTGTATCGGCCGGCTGGTTAGTAGGAAGGCTGATGCGGGTGGAACACGTTTGTGGGCCGGGACGGGCCTTTTTGCTGGTAAATGAGTTAAAAATTAGGGAAAACTCTACAAAATATGATAAAATTGAGTTAAGAGCGTAGCGTGGCCTGTTTATTTGAAAACAAGACAAAAAGGAGAGGAAAACAGTTTAAAAGGGCAGTTTTGATAATGAAATAAGGGCCAAAAACATCACAAAATTTGGTGTTATCAGGTACCTACCTAATGTTCATGGGTGCTACTCTGGTTGATACCCATGATTTGATGGTGAGGATCGTATATGCCATGTTTGTGGATTATATCATCTTGTGAGACTAACTTTGCCAATCATGCGTAAAAGTAGAATGTCACATATCTCTTTAAGACAATTTAGAACAAAGGGTGTCTTGGATACCCACGTAGATTAACATATTTATTTTATTTCCATCATGTTTATTATTGATGTTTCAAATGGATCTATGTCTAAGGATTCCCAAAACATCTTAACCATGTTTGCATCATGTCATTTGACGAGAGATTCGAAACCAAATTTTATGATGTGCTCATTGGATCGTTTTTTATTGGTGGAAGGTATTAATTGTCATAAAGATTATTTTAGAGCAATGAAATATGGTATTGTATGATTTTTATGCGATCTTGACGACTTTTCAAAGGTCGTTTAAGTTGAGAGGAAAAACACAGGATGCCTTTCAACACAAATTTGATTTAGTCAAATAAATGTATTTTCTTCTTGGGAAAAAAGATTACAAATTCCTAGGGAATTGGAAGTATTCACACATACCAACACATAATCAAATAGATATCTTTGAAAATACATGAAGAATGGTTGACTCATAAGCATCCAAGCATACATAAAAGAAATAATCTTTCCCTTTAGCAATTTCAATTTGGTATAAAAACATCTCCAATTACAATATCTTTTTCATGATCAAGGTGGTCCTTAAAATTGTTATAGATACTAGAAACAATGCCTACAATGAGTAGATAGAATTACATGAGTTGAGGGTATTTCTCCCAGATATACCTCGATACCTAGCTGAGCCCTTTTTGGGGTATCTATCTATCTTCTTTACATTCAATTATCACATGAAGATGGGATAAATGGAACTTATTCCCAATTTCATGTTATCAGTGAAATAAACTTATGAAGTCTTTTTGCATATTTTTATAGGTAGTTGAATTTTATTGATGGAGGGATATGATTGAGGAAGATACACAAACTTCAACATCTTCAGAGGATCCCAAGGACCCCTTTAGATCATTTTAGCATACCCCAAGTGCTCAAGAATCAAACTGAGGTAGATGACTCCGTGTATGATAAACTAAAGAATAAAGCCCCCAAAATGACCACAATATAAAAAAAAACAATTGTTCAAAGCATCTCAAGCAAGCTCCCAAAACTCGCATTTCCCTGATCGTACCATGCCATTACTAAAATGGTCATTTAATTCTAAATAGTTGGTCCATCTTAACTACACAATGATTGTTATATCCCAAAATTCCCATGTGGACAAGACCCACACATTTTCTCAAAACCTAATTTTCCTTCCCATTTACCCCAGATTGTTTCACTAAAAATGACCATCGCACTCAACTACCAAAATGGTCATTCTATTCATGAATGGGCATTCTACCCTCAAGCCACCATGACTATTCTTCCTTTGAAAGGCCATAGCCACCTACTTGAAAACCCCAAAAGAACATGGCATAAACCTACCTATACACCATGCCCCTTCCACCCAAAACTATCATTCCACCCCATCTACATAAGGCCTTGGTGGGGCATATCAGTTGTTCTGCACCAATTCCTGATGTTATTTTCCACTGGTTTTCCCATAATAACCTCACTTAACTCCAACTACCCCTAGGATACTAAAAGACTTCCAGGAGACTAGGGTGAGGAGGTTTGAGTATTTATCCCCCAAAACCACAACCTACTCTACCACCTACTCACTTCACACACCACCAAGAAACCTAGATTTTAGGGTTCTTACCACCATTCCTTCACAACCTTCTATGCGATCTCATTACTTCACAACCTTCTATAGACTCATCAAGATTTCAAGCGACATTTCTATAGATGGTTTGCATAGACCAAGGTAGTTACTTCTATTTGACTTTTTCATGGTGCCATCACTATTTACTAGTCTTTGAGTTGTTCTTGCATTCATGATTCCTAACTACTTCTCCTGGTTGATTGTCATCGTGCATGCAATGATGCTTTTTTTTCTTGTTTCACTTTGTCTCATGTTGCTTTATTTGAAGATAAAAGACAGGGCATGTTACCTGGAGAAACCATTACAACTGCCAAGAGAAAGGGGTAAAAATGGAAAAAATGTGGGCAAGACCACCAACACATTATCATAAATAAGAGCATCATTAAGAAAAGGTACAAAATCCTTTTGCAAATGACCCACCACCATCATCAAGGTCTGTTTATGATTGTATTACCCCAGGCAATTACACTTCTCCTTTTGCAATTCATGTTGACCACTTACGGGGGAAGCATTCTTTATCCAACCTAAATTGGTTAAGCTCGTAGTCATATTCCATGGGATTGAGTCAGAGAATCTCTATAATCACAATGAGTGATTCCTCAAAGTGTGTTCTACTTTCCTAATACTGGAACCCATGATTCCATTCACCTAACCATGCTTCCCTTCTCCCTCAATGGCAAGAATAATGGATGATACTCTTCTAGGACTGAATCATGACCTTGGAAAGGATAATGGTTTCCTCAATAAACTGAATCATGACCTTGGAAAGGATAATGGTTTCCTCAATAAGTTCTATCTTATTGACAAGTTGACATCAACACGTTACACAACTATCATTTGAGCACTTTGCTGAGAACTCAATGTATCATAAAGCTTCACGTATTGGTGACTATGACAAATTCAATGGTGTAACTCCTCTAATGAATCTCCTCCACCTACAAGTGATGCAAATTCACAACTTATGAAGATCTTCTCCAAGTTGATGGGGATGATAAAGAAGCAAGGTGGAAGCTAATCAAGTGATTTGGTCCAAGTTGTGACACATTCACCATATAATTGAAATAAATGCACATTTCATGAACTAAAACTCCAATGCTCACATGACCCAGTCATACACAGTTCAGTGGAACATCTTCCTAATTTTTCTTGGAGGAAACAAGGTGACAAAACACATGGGTAGCCACAAAAAAACAACAACAACAAAACAAAAACTATGGATTGAAGTTTGAATACAGGGTTCTTTATAGGATAGAGGACCTAAATGAAGTGAAGAAATATGTTTCCTGTCATGAATAACAATTCAAAAATTGGAGAAAATACTATATTAGTTTTATTTTCACTTGCACACTCTAAGGAAGGCATAACCCCTTCTCCTAATATGATGAATCCAAATAGTTTTGATTGGAAACCTCTTTGAAATCTTTTACAACAAACCCAAATGCAAGTGCCACCAAAAGTTTAGTAGAGTATTATCCAATCTCCTCAAGACCCAACACGACTATTGCACATGGAAATACATCAAGGTCAAATGCATGGACAATAGCCTTACAATTTACAAGTAACACCCCAACAACAACATAAAACTCACCAAGGGCACTTGCAATCACAAATCCATCCTTAAATTCTCCAAGGTCCCTTTGAACATCAACAACATCAAGATACACCAAAATCAAAATACAACAACAAGCTCCCCCTCCTCCCCATCAGAAAGTTAATAATATGATAATGCTCAATAGTGAATTTTTTTTCAACATCCTAGAGTCCAAGCATGCAATTATACTGTGATTGACTTTGATACAAATGATCTTGTGATACCAAGTGTGACGAACATCATGAAACTAAGAGTGCATATAGAGATGCCCAATGGTATTCTGATAACAAGAATTAGATTGTGATTTCTTACATGGTGTTGAGTATTCCTTTTGTTACTCCAAGTGTTTCACACATCATAATCAAATGTAGATAATGTGATACCAAGTCAAGAAACTATGAATAAACTACCAAAGCAAGATTGCTTGGATGATCCCGCACCATCCAAGAGTAAAAAGAAGCATGCAAATGATATTTTTTACATATTTTAGATAGTGAATGTCATTATCCCCTTGCTTGACGCAATCAATTTGATCCCCATATATGCACAATTTCTAAGGATATATTAGTTTTAAAAGGAAGTCATCTAGGAGAATGGTGAAGAAATTATATCTAATGGAGCAAGTAAACTCCATTTTGCAACACTCCTATCTCATAAGGAGAAATGATCTAGGGGCCTCAACATACCTTGCTACATTAGAAGTCATGCAATTGGTCATGCCCTAATCAACTTTGGTTCTAGTGTAAACTTTATGACATACAACATCTTTGTTGAGCTAGAATAGGAAAGTTGAAGGAGGATAATTTCACTCTCCAATTGGAAGACTGTTATATCAATGTTCCAATAGGGATAGGTAGAGGATTTGTTGGTGACGACAAACAAAGAGACATCAATAGTGTTCCCAACAGATTTCATTGTAGTATACTTGGAGTAGGTGGTCATGAGACTTCCCATTTACTTGGGAAGTTTTCTTGGAAACCTCCAATGTTGAATGCCAAGTGTGCACTAGTACCATGTGTGTCACCTTCAAGAACATGAAGTTGAAGTTCAACATTTAGGTCTCTTCACAATAAAAGTTGAGGAAGAGTTATGGATATAATTATTGTT
Source organism: Alisma plantago-aquatica (assembly GCA_963693085.1). NCBI lineage: Eukaryota > Viridiplantae > Streptophyta > Magnoliopsida > Alismatales > Alismataceae > Alisma > Alisma plantago-aquatica. Next base: position 1,196,050,430 of record OY856409.1, read on the forward strand.
TTGAGTATTCAATACAAGAAAAACAACCATTAACTAAAAAAAATTATAGCTAAAACCCAAAATTTTGTAGTTAAAAGATTTACCTACATTTATCCTTACATATAAAATATGAAGCTAATACACGTGTAGCTAATTGTTTTTGCTACAAATTTCAAATTTGTATTTAGATGATCTTTTAGCTAAAAATTGATATGTAACCCTAAATGTAGCTTAAGAAAGTCTTTACACATACAAATGTAGCTATAATTGTAGTTAAATAAATGACTATAATTGTATATGTAGTTATGATACGTAGGGGGAAATTTCATTTACTACAATTATTTATGTAGTTCAAGTGTAGCAAAACATAGAACTTACTACAATTATGTATTTAATGTGTAGTGAAAGGCATCATGTACTACACATACATATGTAGTCTTATGTATCCAATCAGTAACTTGCCAATACAAATTTATCAGATAGAAGAAAAAAAACAATATTGGTTCAGGTGAAGTTGAGTTGGTAGCATCTATAATCATACTTTTATTTATATTTAAATAATAATTACACACAAGGAGGACATTAACCTTGCCCCATTTTACAATATGCATGGTAAAAACATTTACATGTATACAATGACCCATGAGAATATATGTTTACATAATTCTCAAAGTTTTATCCCATTTCGTGCTCTAATTTTCAATACTTCACCATTGCTACTCAATCTCTTGTTTTGTGCTAAAAATTATGAGACCGGAAGCAATAGGTGCCATCTCTTCAGCCTCTATATGCCTAATGATCATGTATGCTATGTCCATGTCTTCTGTTGACTATCGTTCTTTGCTACAGGAGTTCCTCTATACACCTTTGATATCCATCAAGAATCAACTACAACATTGAAGTATATAAGTCAACACATGGGCTTTCAAGCTAATCACTCTGAATGAGGCAACATCAGCCTCAATTAAAATACACTATACACATGCATACTTGATAGAGAATCGTGAAGACATTTTTAAACATGCAAAACTACATAATGCATAAATAATTTAGACAACTAAGAAAAGAAACCTTTTAGATACCAAAGATAATCTTGAGGCCTTATATCGTTAGGTCAGGTGCAATGCTTGTTGTGCAACATATCCATGAATAAAGGTCATGTATACTAACTTATCCATTTAAGTTCATCTACTCAACATACCCTAGAAAGATCCCAGAATGAACAACTTTCTGGCAGTCACTATCTGCGTCATACAAAGAGATGCCTACAATAGCGAATTAATTAGATACAACCAATCAACAGAGTAGCTTAAGAGTTATATTCCGATGATAAAAGGGACTAGAATTACCTATTAGATTTATTTAAGAACGATATGTGCCTTGAAATCATTTTTCAGAACAATGCAAATGGTTGATGAAGTGACATAGTCTTATTGATAGAACATAGAACAATCTAGAGCCAAACCAAGATATTTTAGATATTTAGAGCACATACCTCACTTTGATAAAAAAAATTAACAAAATCTAGAAACACTCGCATGCACTACACTTAATAATTTGTTTTCTTTTTAATATTTTTAGGAAGGGTATAGATGATAGAATGAAAGGCCGGTGAAGTGCATCAAATATTAAAAGTTTGAAAGAAAAGCTCTTGAGTTGAACTAAAACATACATTAGAAAACCCCTAAAATGATTATTATACCCTACAAATGCCACAGAGAAAGTGCTAAGAAGTTGTGCAATTTTGTGTGTGAATATGAGACACAATGAAGATGATTCTCCTTAGAATCGTGATGGTGAGAAGCTAACCACATCAACTATTCTCACCCAAAATGGCCGAGGTGACTCCGAGGCGACCATCTGAATGCCATATGGATATTTCATAGCCTATGACAAGACACCACAAGAACAACATCATAAGATCATTTCCTTATCATCCGAAGTCTAGCTTCATGTTGAGGATAGCATGATTCAGAATCTTGGGGTGTTAGGGTGGTAGACCCTCTGTATATTTGTCTTTTGGTTTATGATTTCTTCCCAACTGATGATTTCCCTAAATTTGACTCATGACCAATTTATCTTACTCTTCATTTTACATCCAATAATTTACATAGAATATAATATAAATTTCGTTCATTTTTGCATGCTAAAATGATTTTCTTGTTGTGTCATACAATATTTAGTAGTGCATGTAGTTTTTTATTAGTTTTATATGCATTCTTAGATCAGACCATCTTCCCTCCAATTTTATGCTTATCAATAAGTTATTGATAATATGATGAGAATTTTGTGTGATGCTTCCGCTATTTTCCAATCTTGAATTTTCTTTCCCTAAAAGGTGTTTTTGACTAGATTTCAACATATCTAAATTAAAATATGGACCTTCTTTGAATGTTTCGACAGTTTGATGTGTATATCTCTCTTCAATGCCATTTGTTAGCTTTATGCACATTTTACACCTCTCGCATGGAATGTTATTTGATGGATGAATTTAAAAAAAATTAATCACAAATGTAAGTTTTGTTTTGTATATCACAATTTCTTACTCATAACAATCTTATTCATAAATCGGTAATGCTTATTGAGCAGCGTAATTGCTATAAACCCTATGTAGAGATCCATGTTCGATGGACCCCCTATTCACATAATTTCTTACGTCATTTATTATCTCTTTGCCACATAAAAAATACAAAATAACACAAAGAGTATGACTTGACCACCCTTTAAATTCTTTGCGTGGAAAGCCCTTCCTCCTCTCAACTTGTTCCTACCACTCCACATCCTTACACTACAAAAAGGGCAAAGGAAAAATAAATGAAAAAAAGGAAATAATGGTGCTCTTGTGTAATAGCACCAAATAAAGAAAAAAGGAAGAAAAAATAAAGAGTGTTCCTATATAATATCAAACCACCCTCGCACCATTTACATAGACAAGTGGGTTAAGTAGTATAGATTAATACATAGGGTCAAATGTATACAAGAGAAACAATTTTCTTGAACCACTTTAACAGTTCCTAATATGAAACAATTTTTTATACTAACCATAATTCTAATTTCTTTTCCATCTTTCATCCATGAATGATCTAATATATGGATTAGGGAGCCACTTTAATGTTCTTTTTCAGACATATACAAAACTAGAGAAGTTATTGAAGAAGTTCTAGATTTTCCTTCTTGGTTTGATGTAGGTGGATGGTTTAATCCATTACATATTTACACTTATAAATAAAAATATATTAAATTTAAGTGACTTGTAATGCTTGCAATCATATTCTAGGGTTTTTAGGTAGGGAATCGAGGGAATTTAGTAACTTCCTTTATTAACACATATTGTAAGAAAATATGTGTGGTGATAGAGATTTATGAGTTATAATTTATAAAATAATAATTATAGATGATTTTTTTTCTATTCTATATCAGTATTGTGTAAAACATATTATGAGAGTTAATTGAATAGAACTTGAATAGATAGGAATCAGATGAAGCTTCCTAGCCTATACAACCAAATTTAGTATGATCCGAGTCATGTATAAGAATAGAAATAGATTAGGATAATTTAATTGAGGTTTATTCTTATAGATGAAATTGGATGAAATAGCCATATGAATTAAGTGATTTGATAAATATTAAAACGTATATATTATATAATTGGTATATGATTCTTGGGATCTATCTGCATATTAAACATGAATTATATTTTTATAGTAATTAATGAGTGTAGAAATGATTAATTGATCATGAAGGCATAAGAACTAAGTAATTTCTTCTAACCTTACAGGTTCCTAGTTAGGATTAAAAATAAGTTTTTAGTTCAAAGGCTTAAAGTAAACATGTGTATAGTCATGATTTCTTATGTCACGATATTACTAATAAATAAATGAATAAATACTTAAGAAGGTAATTTTACTATAAATAACCCTATATAATCATTTATGGGAGTACAAGTGGAAATGTGAGATGAATATAATTCTTGAATAATAAATATATAGTGATGAGTCAAGAACTAAATACTACTAACATGTGGTTTGAGTGAAACTTTATATTCTAATTCCTTATGTTTTAACTGGTGCATGATGTGAATGGATAATATTATAAATAATTACTTATGTGCCTATGAATGATAAGTAAGAGATGATATGATGGATTTGATTTCAAGGAGTCTATGGAACAACATAGTTTAACTAAAATTACTCAAGTTATGGTTTTTAAAAACATTCATTGACATGGTAATAAATATCTATGCTTTAGGGTAAGTATGATGTTATTCAAGTTGATGGATACTAAAGATAGGATACTAGAGATTTTACATTGGTTTACATTGAGATGATAAATATTTCTAGAGTTCAACAAATGGGTTGAGTATTGATCAATATGGTTTTGAATAGGTCTTTCGGGATATGGGAAAAACAACGACTAGAGGCAATATTCTAAATAAAACAAGTGTTTCTAAGTAGCTCATATTTGTGCTAGTGCTTATCCAATGAGATTCAATGAAGATTTGACCTTGATTATTACCAATTTGTAGAAATCTACTAGAGCTAGTTGCTGGTGAATGATGTCTAGTTGGGTCATTGGTAGAAAACATTGGAGATGAGTGAAATGGTCACTGGAAATGAACGAAACAATTAACTACTTTCATAAGTGATGTAATCAAAGGATGCTACATGGAATATTGTAAGAAGATTCTTGTGGGGAATTTGATGGAACCTTATGTTAATATTACGATATAATTCCTTAATAAAGATACATCACAAGAAGATCAAGATGTTTAGCTCATTCCTGACTATTACAGAAATTTAGAAATTGATATCTCTTGAAAGTCATAGTTCCATGTTCACAATATTACTTACATTCAATAAATAAATTTATCAAATTGATTACTAGATGATACATTCTATAAGTTAGTCTAATTGGGTAAGAGTGAAAATTGAATGTATTAATGCATTTATCATCCTTCTCAATGGTTTTTATTAATGTCAAAATTAATTGTCTATGACATGTTACATTATGATGAGAAAGATAAAGTACATTTTTATGATTGAACTATTAGTAAAAAAAATCTTTATAAATTTTATGCACATCTTGTGATATACAACATGTTGTGATATTGAACTCTCACTGTAAATATGATATTGAAATAATAAGGAGTGTGATACCATATAAATAACAAGAACGTATGTGAAATGTTGAATCAACACAATGATCATGCTACTAAAAGCTTTTGAAGTCATAATTAGGGAAATTCTAGGACATGCAATTATGAGCATGGCAAGTGGAACAATGATGATTAATCAAAAACATTATCAGAGTGAATAAATTCTCATGCTATTGTTACTTTGATAGATGATTTATTATCTAGAAGCTATTATTAATGCCATCATTCTATTTCTCCTATCTAAATTGATGATTTAAGTTGTTTCCAAGTTGAAAACAAATAATTGAGTAAGATTAATAAGAAGAAAGGGTTATAGGATAAAATATGTTATGAAAGATTGGTAGTTTTGAATAAGAATCAAGTGAAAATATAAACCATGTTATATATTCTATGCCTTCAGCATAGTAGGACTTAGCTAATGTTCATAATTTAGATAAAGAAAATATGATCACTTTTAGCAGGCCTGAGCAATGCAACAAGGATTTTTGATAACACTAAGTTAAGAAAGCTTATGGAGAGACTATGGATTGTGAAATGATGGGATACTATGAACTTCCACAAAAATCAACCAATGTGTAGAAGACCTCACTATGACTTGGGTCTTAATATTGTGAATTTAATGGTACAATAATTATGATGGGTAGGTTGTGGACTGATGAGCCACTAGAGAGTATTACTTACATAAACATAGGTTGAAGAGTCATGGTGGTACCCATATCCCTAAGACATAATGTGGGTAAGTTACAGTTATTCATTAATATGTAACTTGATTGGTACATGACAAGGGGATATAGTTAGTGATAGTCATGTTTTCCCCCAAATAATTCATAAGTTTCCATTCGTGCATTATAAGTAATTACTTTGTTATTAAAATTATATAGATCACACATATATTTCGTTAACTACTAGAGAAAACATTTGTTGGCTTCCATATATGTACAGTGATATTGATTTCAGATGTAGTTGTTGTGTCATTAACAAGGTAAAAGAGAATGTTTGTTCCTCATCTACCTTTTTAATGAATACCAATGTTTAAATGATATGTGATGGAACTTCTTATTTTACTTTAAATGTGTTAATACACTATTCATATCCATTCTGATTAGGATGTTATTACTCAATAAGGCTCTAACAAGTGGGACACAATAGGCGATACCATCCTTACTTAATTAACATGTAAAATCATGCAATCCAAAGGAAAGACGAAAATATAATGTATCAAGTATGATATATCAAGTAAATGTTTTATGTAGCAGTGGAAAATTGACAATTTCAATATTATTCCCAATACATAGTTCCTCATATAAATGGTGGTATTACAAAAGGGAAGGGTACATCTAGATATTACAAATGACCAGTGCAGTGGGAGACCTTGTCATCTAAAGTTATCCTTCAAAGTTCTTAGTCATGGTTCAAGGTTCTCCTGAGTCATAATTCTCTATGACACCTGCATTTGAGTGGTTCTGGAACGACATCCAGAAGAGAAAACAAAAAGTTATGTGTCAACAACTCTATAGGTATTAAAATAATTTGGGCATTACAGGGTAGGTTAGTAGAGTATAGAGGGGCCCATGAAAGAGGGGGATATCATCATGTAGGTAAGTTTTATAAAAACTAAGGAAGAGAATGATGCGTTTATGCACAAAAGAAATGAGAGATTAAACAGTGTTTTCTATTTTTCAACCATTAATTTATAAAATCAAACAATTGCATACAGATGAACTAGATTAAAGGTAGATAAAGTAGGGCTAAGATAATAAAGACCATTGGCCTGAAATAAGAATGGGTGGAATAGTACACTTGGACTGATATGCATGCACATGTATTTATAAGGGTGGAATAGCACAACCCAGATGGAAAATCACATTCTTTCAATTATTTTTATGCACAATCATCTACATTAATTATCTTAATCTAATTCTGACATTCAAAATGCATAGGTAGGACATATGTGAAGTAATCATTTACAACAAAAAAATCAATTTGCATATAGGAAGGGTTATAATCCTAATATATTAGGAATATGCAATGTCACTTGAAATGTATAGGATTGTATTTTACATTACACAAAGAAGTACCATCAAAGAGGTGCCTCATTATAGAAAAACTAATTCTAAAATCTTACTAATGCCAAAAGTTGAAAGAGAAGTTGCAAATACCCAATGTTCACAACTAATGGTTGACTCAAGATATACTTGGTCGAAAAATTTAGGTTTTCATCCTATGGAAAAATTTGGTATGTTAGTCAACCAAATAAATCAAGTGTAGATTCTTAGTATAGCTATATATACCAAATTTTGATCACTTAATAGCATAATAAAGTCTTTATACTTGTTAAGTGAAAATATTATCCATTAAATATCTATATATGTTTTGATCAATCTTTAGTCACATATGTCAAAGATTTTTCTATGTCAAATGCATATGTGGGTAATAAAATACATAATATCTTTGTATTCACCTTATTTATTATCATACTTTTCCAATTTAGGTTTTGATATTTTTTCTTTCTAGTAACCATTATAAAAAAGATACATAACCTCTTTATACTAGTCAATTCATTCATAAATATATGCAACAAGTTGTAATTCCTAATTGAGATATTATAATGTATTTTAATTTGGTTAACTAACGTCAATAATATGTTCTACATGAGATAGTATTTATCAAAACTACTCTTATCCAAGGAACCTATGGTTTCAATTCCATGTATTTTCATATGTGTCTAAGTATGTCAAAATATAACGCCATTCATACCTATATTTATAAAGCCAATCTTCCTTGTACACATGCTTTCTTTCATGTATTTATTTCATTGTATTAGACCAACCTAGATATATATAGTCCCTAGATACAAGTTTTATATCTAAATAATATCTTGTATATCTAAATAACATCTAGTATATATACCTGCAAATATGGTTTTAATTTCATAACAGGAGAAAGTTAGTATCTTGTATATTCTTACACATACCTACTATGTTTTCTAATTAATTATCTAACTTCTAAAATTTTATAATTTTGTCAAGAGGAGTGCACCAATGAAGTATGTGTTTAGGAAATGTCCTAATGTATATTAATGTGATAATTATGTTCAATATACAAGGGGTGAAAATTAATATCATACATCCCATTTACTATGCATGTATTACATAAAATCTTAAACCTGTTAAAGAAAGACACTAATTGAGAGTTTTGTTGTGTATCAATATTCATAAATTATAGCATACTATGATTTAATAAATGAATAGATATATATATATATATGATTGTTGTTGTAACATACCAAAACCTAGGATCATACCCTATTTCAAGACTAGGGTTTTAGTAAGTTTGGTTCCTTAGATTTTACCAAACAAGGATATAGTTATATTGTAATGAATATTATTCATGCATATAACATATTATGTGGCAATAGGTCCTATATTCAAAACTGTATATCACAACACACTAATATTAACATAATAACTTAATTATGTGCTAACATGTAAGAAAATTCATTAAATATGTCACATATGTTTCCTTTTCTTAGTAATATGTACATAATATTTCATATATGTTTAATAAAAGTATAATATGTGTAATACACAAATTAGAATAATAATTGGTGCTTCCATAATCATAAATATGAATAATACACCACTGATCAAATAAATATTGAATGGAAGGACTTAATAGATCAAATAAGTGAAATATGAAAAATTTGTGCATAATAATGTAAGAAAATACTTTTCATAACATTGTGAAGATGATGGGACTCTAAATAATAAATAATGATGGTAATGATGCAATGTTATAATAATATAATGGTGACAAGACAAAACTATAATTGTATTAAAACTCATTAAAATTTATCTCAAATCCTAAATCTAATATGAAAATTATGATCCTTGGGTCCCAATTAGGTTGGATGCCAAGTTTCACTTTAGTTGAACATTCATAACTACACTAATTTCATTAAGAAAAGGAAGTATGAGATAAGGCAAAAAGTACAAAATATACTATCTATTGACTTTTAAAGTAGAAACTAATTCCAAGATCTGATTCTTTATGTCTTTAATACTCTAGATGTCAAGTTTTAGTTAATTTGGCTCTTGTTTGAACCCTGAAATAGATTAGGAAATAAATTTGGAAACTAAATGCCTAAAACTCTAAGTAAATAATCATTGTGTTTTCCTTTCCTAAAGTTCTCATCATGTGATGTAACACAATTTATATTTTGAGTTTTCCTATTCTCCAACTTCATGCACTCCTTCCTTCTTTGGCGCATCCATCTAACAGTTGTTATTATTTTTTGGATTTTCTCGTCGCACCTCCCTCATCTGACGACAACTTGTTTCTTTCAACCACCGACTCTTTTGGAAAGATAGGCTATTTCCACATGATGGAGTGCCAACTTTCCCTTCACGATTATCCCTCATCCCTTACCATTTTTCCCCAATTTCTACTCCTATACCTTCCTCTCCCCATTCCACATTGCTTTGTACTAGATTTGTTACGGTTTTGTCTCTTATAAATCCCTAACCAATTTTGCTAGCCTTCTTTCTCTTGTTCCTCCTCTTCTTCTACGTTCTTTTTTCTTCTCTCGTAGTCCTAGGTCATTGGACCATTGTAAGACTCTTTTAAGGTCTCCCCCAGGTGTATTTACGTTGGTCTCATGAGATCATGTGATCTTGTTCACTCTGGGCATAGGGGCCTCTTCCATCTTCTTTGACATCACCTAAATGGACTACGTGGATGAGATTGAGACCTTTAGGTACTCCAACTGGATGGGATGTTTCTATGGGGTCATACAAAGCTAGATCCATCACAAATTAAATCCAATTTGTGGTAATCCCATTTTCCCTCATTTCTTGCTTAGTTTCTGTCTCCACAGTATGATTTGGGTTTCCCAAATTCGGTCTTGGTTTTCTGCCTATTGATTCTCTATCGGCTTTGTTGGGGCATTGTATATGTCCTTTGCATCTTCATTTACCCTCTTTTATTTTTTCAGGTCTCTGAGATCCTTTCTCAAGTCAGCCATTGATGGAAGGGATCATTTTTGGGTCTCAGACTACCTCCAAACCTTGAGCTTGTGCTCTCTAAGGTCGGATGAGGCTAGCGGAGATGATGGTGATACCTCTTGGCCTTGAACATGTAAGTTTCACAATTTGGGGATCCCCTTTGAGCTCCATGAGCGCTATAGGTTGGGAAGACTCATCTCACATAAGGAAGAAGAATAGTAGTGGTCATTTTATAACTGTACCCTGGCATTGGTTGATTTGAGGAAACATGTTGTTGGGGGTATTTTGGTATTTTCATCTAAACTTTTGACTACAACCGCATGTTCATTTCTTGGGTTTTTCTGGGTGGCCACTTTTGAGTGGTCCACCTCACCAAGAGTTTCCAAGCAGATAAATGTAAGCATGGTTTTTTCTTAGAGCTTTGATTGGCTACTTTTTCCAAAAATCATAACTCATAACCGGTATCTCAGACAAATGTAATAAAATCTACTCCAAAATCCTAGGAATTTTTCTATATACTAAGGGATGAGTTTCATAATCTAATTTAAATTTAATAAATATATTATTTTTATGGATTTTCATAATAATTCGATCTTCAAAAATTCATTAACTAATAATATATAAGTAAAAAATGTTATGAACTTAGTAAGTATACTATATAAGATCACATGGTTTTGATAATCTAACATTATAATGATAAAAAGATGATTTTTGGGGTTTATGTAATTAATGTGAAATAAACCCTAACTCTACATATATTTTTAATAGGTGTTTTGATGTTCTTGGACCTAGGGTTGATCTTTGAACATACATAGATTGGATGTGAGGTATGTTGCATTCCTTATTATTCATATTGAGGAATCACCTATATTTCCTCTCTCTCTTGGTCCTTTGGGACACGATATCCTTCACACTTTTTCTCTCCTCTAAAAGGTTGACTCGTTTGAGTTAGATGATATGAATTTGTTGATGGATTTTCTCATTCACTCTAAATCATAGTTTACTTCATGTTGAAACCCTAATTGTGGATATGAACTATTTTCCCACTTATGTGGTGTATGTTTCATGTTTTCTATTTATGTGATGGAAATCTCATTAACTCTATTCATATGGCTAAACTTTCACTTGCCTCTACATTATGCATGCTTTGTGATCTGTAGCCCTAGAGTAATTTAATGCTTTGGTTGTTTGGTTGAATTCCTTTAGGGTTTTATTCCCTTTTGTGATATTATTAGGTACTGAGTTTTATTTTGATAGCATGTATTGAGGATTTAGTCATCATGCACTTGTGTATATTGGGATGAAGGATCCTATGCCCCATATTCCAACTTATATTCCAATGGAGATGGTTTATGTGACATTTTCTGTCAGGTTTTTATTTATGTATCCTAACTACCATTGACTATATATTTTCATTAGTGTTATGCTTATCTCACTTGTATGCAGGTTGATTATTATTGTTGATGGTTTTTGTGCCCTAAAATCTTTATGTGTAATTTTGTAGCACATCTTACTTTTTTTCAAGGGCAAGTGTAATTATTATTTATCATCTTATGAAAATTCATATTAGTTTGATATCTACTTGGATGATACTTTTTCTCTTGGATGGGAAGCCTTGTTATATTTGATGTACTTTTTCCTAATGTTTCTCAAATCTCTATTAACATGCTAATACCAACTTTTATGTTGATAATTTCCATCTTTGTCTTCTCTTGTGGGGTATGCGGACAATCCCTTAGGTGAAAGAATATGGAAGACTCAATATGATGACATGGACCTAACTTAGAGGAGTTGACTCTTGGGAGATAGACTTGAGATAATTTGGACTTCCCTCTGCCTAGTTGTTGGATTTTACTTACATATAAACCCTTTAGTGGGAGATTTTATATGTAACATTGTAGAATTTAATATAATCATTACATCGAGTTCCATTTTTCTACACCTTGAACTTATGTACCATTTACTTGAAATAAAATATACACATATTCCTTCATACTTGTCAATGCCTTTGATTAGATGGGTTTATTCCTCAAATTTAGTGAGGAGTACATCCTCTCTTGGGTCCCATTCCTTGTAAGAAGGTATTAGAGCCATCGTAGTCGAAATCTAACTATTTCAATTTTGTCTCCCTTAGGGTTCTAATGTTTTCTTATAGGTTCCTTATAGTACCCTTAACTTATGTGAAAACCCTAGACAATATGTGTACCTTAGAAGTGATGATAAATGAAGGACATTGTAAGTGATGAGGTACATATGAGGATCTTATGTTGTTATCCCTAGTTTGATGAGACTTAGTTGCTTATACCTATGATTTAGGTTATTACCTTTGGTTGGTATGAGGTTTGACTTGATGATAAAGTTAGGTTTTGCAGTGTTGGAGTAGTAGGATAAAGAGATGTTATTGCAATATTTTTTGACTTGGTTCTCGTATTGATTATGGTACCATTTTTGTTTTACCTTGCATTATTTCTTACCATCAATTTTTTTCCCATTATACTATTATATTTACAAAGAAATTTGTGGATTTGTGTCGATGTTTTCTTAAAACAAGTCACAATCAAGAGGTGTGTGAAGTTTCCATAGAAAAACCCTAGAACTATATAATAGGAATCCTGAACCCTAGTTTTGAGTATTGAAGGATGTCTAGGAAGATGTGGATGGTAATAAAGATGTAGTCGAAATGCCCTTTTGTACCTTATGACTTTTTGGATGCTCATGTGAACCTTAGGGTTCTCCTATTAGTAACACAAGGACCTAAAACGCAACCCTAGGTGAATGACATATGAACAACATAAACACATAAAATATTCACAATGAAAAGATGCATATGTAACCCTAATACCTTTATGTATTTATATAGGATTATTAGGTTAAACCTTTTAAGGGGTGGTGATTATCGGTGGATAATATATGGATGATTTGATCTTTGGGACAAAATCCTTTCAAGAGGTGGAGTGTTGTAACATACTGAAACCTAGAATAATACCTTATTCTTTGAATAGGAGGTTAGTAAGCTTGGCTCCTTAGATTTTTCCAAACAAGGATATAGTTATGCCTTAATGAATATTGTTGATGAATATATATATTGTGGCAATAGGTCCTATAATAAACATACACTCATATTAACATAATAACTTAATTATATGCTAACATGGAAGTAAATTAATTAAATATGTCACATATGTTTCCTTTTCTAAATAATATACACACAATAGCTAACACATGTTTAATAAGAAGTATAATATAGGTAATACACCAATCAAAATAATAGTTGGTGTTCTCATATCCATTAATATGAATAATGTACCATTATTTATATAAATATTGAAGGGAAGGACTTAATAGATCAAATACATCAAATATGGAAATTTCGTGCATAATAATGTAAGAAATATCTTTTGGTATCAATGTGAATATAATGGGACTCTAACTAATAAATAGTGATGGTAATAATGTAATCTTATAATAATATAATGGTATTGAGACAAAACTCTAGTTGTATTAGAACTCATAAATGGAAATCTCAAAACCCAAATCTAATGTGAAAATCATGATACATGGGTTTCATTTAGCTTGGGTGAGAAGCTTCACTTTATTTGACAATCCTAACTACCCTAATTTTATTAAGAAAAATAAAAATGAAATCAACCAAAATTATTAAAAAAATATTTAATCACTTCAAAAGTAGAAACTAATGCTAAGATCAAATTATTTATTCTGTATTACACTACGAGTCCAGTTTCAACTAATTTGACCCTTGTTTGAACCCTCAAATAGATTAGGAAAGACAATTGGAAATTAAATGCCTTAAACTCAAAGCAATTAATCAATGTGTTTGCCTTTCCTGAAGCTCTCAACATGTGATGTCACATGGTTTTAGTTTTTGGGTTTTCCTATTTTTCCTCTGTCATACACACCTTCCTTCTTTGGTGCATCCCTCTAACATCTGTTAGTATTTTGAGGATTTTCTCATTGCACCTATCCCATCTGACAAGAACACTATTTCTTTCAAACTCATACACTTTTTTCAATACATATTATTTCCACAAGATGGAGTGTTGACTTTCCCTTCACAATTCTCTTTCCTATCTCACCCTTTTCCCTTTTTTCTTCCTATATCTTCCTCTACCAGTTCTGCATTTCTTGGTACCAGATTTGTAGGGTTCCATCTCTTATAAATCGCTAACCATTTTGCCACCTTCTTTCCCATGTTCCTCCTTTTGTTTCTACTTTCTTTTCTCTTCCTCATAGTTCTAGGTCTTTGAATTACTATAACACTCTTATGATCTTCCCCATGTCTGTTTAGTTTAGTCCCATTAGATCATACAATCTCGTTCACTTTGGTCATAGGCATTGTATTCCATCATCTCCAATGATGCCTAGATGGACTATGGGAACGAGCCTAAGAATTCCACATACTCCTCCAACTAGCCATGATGTTTATTAGGGGTCATTAAATCTAGATACATCACCAACTCAATCCAATTTGTGGTACTCGTGTTTTCCCTTTTTTCGTGCTTGGTTTCTATCTCTACAATTTGATTTGTGTTTGCATCACTTGGTCTTGGTTTGTTTCTTGTTTATGCTCTATCATATTTGTAGGGGCATGACATTTGACTTTTGCATCTTCATTTGCTTGATGCTCTTTTCTTAGGCATCTGAGCTCCTTGCTCCAGTCGGCCACTAATGGCAGGATCAATTTTGGGTCTATGACTACCTCCTAACCTATAACTTGTGCTCTCTTAGGTTAGAGGAGGCTAGTGGAGATGATGGTGATACCTCTTTTCTTTGAACACACAAGTCCCAAAAATTGGGGATCCCCTTTAGGATTCAAGAATTCTATAACTTGGGTAGACTCATCTCACATACGGAAGAAGAAGGGTGGCGGTCATTTTTTAATTCTACCATGGCATTAATTGATCTATTGAAACATGTTAAAGGGGGTATTCTGGTATTTTCATCTAAACATGTAACTCTAGTCGTATGTTCATTTGTTGGGTCTCGTCAGGTGGTCGCTTTTGAGTTGGCCACCTCACTGAGATTTTCGATGCAGATATATGTACACATGGATTTCTCATAGAGCTTTTATTGGCATATTTTCCCAACAATCATAATCTTAACTGCTAGCCCAGAAAAATGTAATAAAATATATTAACCCTGGGAATTTTGTCTATCCTATGGTATAAGTTTCATTGCTTAATTTCAAACTAAGAATTATATGGCTATTATGGATTTTCCTAATGGGTTAGATTTTTGAATATTCATAACTAATAATCTATAAGATAAAAAATAATAAAATTACAAACTCAATAAAATACAACCTATAAGATCACATGGTTTTGATAACCTAATTAACTAATGATAAAAATATGATTGTTAGGGCTATGTTATTAATGTGAAATTAACCCTAATTCTACATATATGTTTAATAGGTGCTTTCAAAACCCTGCTTGGACATTGGGTTGACCTTGAACATATATAATTGGATGTGAAGTATGTTGCATTCTTATTATTCATATCGATCCATCACGTATATTTACTCTCTCTCTCTCTCTCTCACTCTCTTGGTCATTTGGGATACAATACCCTAGACACTTTTCTCTCACATCTCTAAGAGGCTGGCTCATGTGAGTTAGATGATATGAATATTTTGTTGGGTATTCTTATTGACTCTAAGTTGTACTTTACCTCTTGATGAAACCCTAATTGTGAATAGAACTATTTTTCCCACTTATGTGGAGTATGTTTCATGTTGTTTGTTTATGTGATAGAAATCTCATTAATTTTTTCATATGAATGACTTTTCACTTCCCTCTACAATATGCATGTTGTGTGACTTAGTACTACTAGAGCAATATAGTGCCTTGATTTTTTTTAACCCCTATGGTTTTATTCTCCTTTATGATATTATTAGGCACTAGATTTTATCCCCTACCATGTACTGAGGTTTTACTCATCCTGCACTTTTACATATTGAGATGGAAGATTGTATGCCCCATACCCTGACTTGTATTCCACGTGAGTTTGGTTGTGTTATTCTCTATCAGTTTTTGGGTTATGTACCCTAACCACCACTGACTTCATATTTTTACTAGTTTTATGCTTATCTCACTTGCATGCATGTTTATTATTGTTGTTGATTGGTTTTGTTCCCTAGAATCTTTACATGTGCTTTTGTGGCACATCTTACTTTTGTTTCATGGCAAGTTTAACTATTTTTATGATCTTATTGAAATTCATATTCTTTTGGTATCCACTTGGATGGTACTTTTCCTCTTAGATGGGAAGCATTGTTACATTTGATAGCCTTTTCCTAATGTTGGACAAATATATATTAACATGCTCATACCAGCTTTTATGTTGATAATTTCTGTCTTTGTATTTTATCTTGGGGTATGCTTCCAACCCCTTAGGTGAAAGAGTATGGAAGACTCGATGTGATGAAATGCACTTGACTTAGAGGAGCTGACTCTTGGGAGATAGATTTGAGATAGTTTGGACTTCCCTCTACCTAGTTGTTGGAGTTTACTTTAATGTAAGCCCCTTAGTGGGAAATTTTATATGTAAACTTGTAAAATTTAATATAGTCATTACATCTATTTTGCTACTATACGTTGGTCTTGTATATTATTCACTTGAGAAAAAATGCACATATTCCATCATATTTGTTTGTGTGCTTGATGAAATAGGATTATCCCTCAAATTTAGTGATGATTGGATCCCCTGACGGGACCCCCTCATTACAGTTGTGATTATGCATGTTGTACTTGCTAATCTATTGGATTAGTGTTGGAATTATCTTTTACACTAATAATCGAGTCCTTAACTGAAATACAAACATGGTTATTGGCCTACATGTTGAAACTATTCCTACTAGTCTTTGGTGGAAGTTTTTGGTTAATCCGAGCCTAGTTAGGGTTTGATATAGAATGGATGGTTTTTTCCTCAGGATATATGATCTGGTCATTCCAACTTAAAGGTTTCTTGAGAGGTGGTATTTGTCATCATTGACTAGTATCATAAGGAAGCAATAGGAGAAGGGTGATTCTGATCACATATATGGAGCATTTGTGGCGAGGTCTAGAAACTATGGGGGTATCAAGAGTTCTTTTATAGAATTCATTATATCATCCCCATCACTCTATAGGGGTTTAATATCCAATTTGTTGAACTGAAATTGTAGTTCAGTGCTATACACAAGTATGAAGTGATTACTTTTTTAATATTCCTATATTCTCAATAAAGTTCAAGTAGTTACTAATGTCATGGGAGTGAACCATTATTGGGTATCAATATGGTGGCTAGGATCACTGAACATCAAAATATAAACATTTGCCGCATTGATCAGGTAGGTGTCTTTATATTATGGCTTGCATCTACATTGAAAGTAGAAGGGATAGATGACATTGGTCAATGGATTAGGAGTTTATAATTATTTGTTTAGATGGTTTCCTGATGTCTAGAAGGTTGAGTAAGGCTCCAATAATGTAGTGTAGAAGGTCAAATGCTTCTTTTCTAGGTCAATGATGATGATCAGGTTAAGAAACTTGTGGTGTTGAGGAGGTGGTAGAAGAAGGAAGGTGGTTAGGTTACTTTTGAATGGTGGTGGAAGATAATGAGGCAATGATTGGAGGAGCACTCAGTCGTCATCAAATTGTTTGCTGAGAAAAGAATTTTTAGGAAACATCCTCTCAATTTTATGATAGATGAATGCAAAAAAGAAGAATAAGTAGAGTAGTGAGGGTTTACAGTGTGAAGAAAGGAGTAAGAGACATGGATCAAATAAATAGGAAGAGGAAGAAATGGGGAAGAGGAGGAAAAATAAAGGAGAGGAGGAGGGATGACATCTTTAACCTACAACCAACTACTTGTATGTGGTTGTTTCAACTAGTGTGTGTGGTTAAGAGAAATGGAGTGGGGTTAACAAATGTGGTAATATATAAATTAGATAATAATGTAATTATATTTTTCAATAATGCATAGGCTAGGATTTTCAACTAATTAAATGAGTAATCAAATGAAGTTTTGTTGACCTAAGTTTTTACTTGTTGTCTAACCAAGAATCAAGATGTCATGAACTCAATTTTAACAGCAGTTCTGCCTTTTGAAAATGTTTTATTTGTAAGTTAAATACTTAATTAATTCTTAGTTAATGCCTTTCTTAATTGGTCTAATATAGTCATTTATATTCATTGATTTTTTTATCAATTAAACTTAGGATGAATCTAGATTTCAAATTTTGGGTAAGACTACAAAGTTGGTGAATGTGTATACTAACTCCCAATTGGAGACTTAATTGTTACTTTTAAGACTAACCTTATGTAATAGGTTATTTTTCATAACATTGTATTTTCTTGGATTTGGTTACTCTTAATGAATCAAATTTAAAGGTAAAAGGGTTTCATACAAACATAATAAAATTGGGTCTAAGGAGAGGGAAGGTCATCTATTACCCATATTTGAGTATGTTGCAGACTATATATAAGTCTCCTATGGCTAATTTTTTGTTTATGAGTATGAAGAAAAAAATTAAAAGATTAAGAAGTGAAAACTTTTTATAGTAAAATATATAATTGATTAGGGTGTCGTCGTAATCTCACTTCCTTGGAGTGGCTTTGTAAGTAATTCATACTATGTGTTATTATTATTCTGAATAAGTAACTTGATATGATTGATCAACATGTGAATGATAGGATTGGTTTAGTATTACATTAAGAAATTATGGTTTTATACTACAAATGGAATGTAGCATGTAATTTTGTGGATATTTTCATTATGACTTGTGAATTGGTGCCAAATTAGGCTGGTGAGACACCACAAGCATGCATGAATCTAACTACTAAATAACATGATATAATCTAATTCTTGATTATATGCCATAATTAGTTTCAAGATTCTAAAAGTAGGAAAAGTTATTGTGTTAAGTATTTTTTTAAAGTTTATTGTGAGATGGTGTGTTTAAATGCTTGTTAGTGCAAGTCATATTTATATTCTAACTACTAATTATTGGGAACCAATTCAGAAGGGAGATCCTAACATGACATTTATTGTTTATGTAAGCATGAAATAAAAATTATGATAAGTGAATAATTAAACTAATATATGAATAATAATGAAAACTCAGTTCTTATTTCTCTTTATGCAACCATAATATATTATTATGTAAGGTTGATAAATTGTTTTGACTATCTCATTTATGTAATAACTTATACATGGAAATAGGACTGAGTAGTGGGTCTGATTGTTGCCTGCAAGACCCATGAACCTTGCTTTATGGTTGAGCATTATTTCATATCATAATTGGATGCTTGAAACCTTAATTAAACCCTAATATATGATTTGATATCATGTGATAGAGCTAAATTTCAAGTTGGTCTAGTTTGGACACTATTTGAGCAAGTTATGCATTTATATGCTTGTTTTGGGCTTTATGGAATTTGCCCGTAACTAGGGTTTTGTTGCATTTTTTCACATGCTTGTTGTTGCTCCTAGGTTATTTGACTATTCTTGAGATATGTCTACCTTAGGGAGCCTTATTACACCTTTTTTTAGTGGTGACATCTCCCAAGAGTTGAGATTAGGGTTTCCCCTCCTAGATGGCCTACCTTGTATGATAGAACCTGATGGTTCTCCTTGTATGATGGGATATGATATTTTTCTTTGTGTGTTGGGATCTTAAGGTGGTCAATTGAGGTGTGAAATTTGATGGTTTTATCTCTTGGAGCTCCCTGGATCGATGGTTCACCAAGAAAGGTGTTGGATTGATCGTGATGCTAAGATTTGATGGTTACCCTATGGGAGGTTGATGGCTCACCTAGGATCAAGATTTGATGTTCTTCCTAGCTCTCACAATCGATGTCTGGTCTGGTATGCATGGATGTGATGCTCTTTGACCATGGACACATGGAAAACATGGTTAGACACCTTTACCTTCTCTTCTCTCTCCCCATAGCTTTATATGCCTCCCCATCCCATGCAAATGAGTTCTTTACACACCTACCTCACCTCTTCATATTTGTTGTTGTTTGTATCTCATCCTCCTTGCTTTGTGGAGAAGAAGGATCCAAGGTAGAAGAAGCTTGGCCGATCTTGCTTGCATGTGCACCTAGGGTTCAGATCTACCCTTTCTTCAAGCTAGTGGAGCTTCCTTAGCTTGATCTTAACCTAAGAAAGTAACGTCTTCCTCCTTTCCCTTGTTTACCTTGATTTCCTACCTTCCTATTTCTTATTCTTTGTCAGAGCCATGGTGGAGTTTGAGGTAGAGGTTGAAGACACCTTCCTTCATGCTTCTTTGACCTAGGATTTGCTTGCTTTTATTAAGAAGCAGCTAGCTTGGCCATGTGGAGTGCTCAACCTAGGGTTTTCTTCTCTCTCCCTTCAAGCTACCTTGCTGCTTGGACCTGCTTCATCTTCTTTAAGGTGAGTTATACAACTTTCTCCACATTTATTACTTACTCTAGCTTGCATGTACATGATCTTACTCTAAAATGTAGTTCAAAGCAGAAAAGTTGCATCTTTGCTAGAGTTTGAGCTTACATGGTAGTTCTTGAATAGATGATCTTCCTAGATGAACTCCATATCCATTGTACATGAACCTATTTTGGAAGTGGAAGCTTTAGACCTTGCATGCATGTGGAAAACAATGGCTTTTGCTCTCACAAACGATGGTTCTTACTTACGGTTTTGAGTTGTTTTCCTTCCCTGTGTTACAACCCGAAGGTTTGGTTTTGGTGCTATTTATTTGACCTTCATGTCAGAACCTATGGTTTGACTTTAACTTATGTTTTGGACCTTCTTATTCCTAATAAACGATGGTTTTAGTACTCCATCATGTGGTGCAATTAGATGCTTTTCCTCTCTCTCTCTCTCACACACACACAATCGATGGTTTTACTTGGTCTTTGAGGCATGTTTTTCCATCTCCTTACCACACTTGATGCTCTCACTGGGTCCACACTGTATGGTGTCTCTGGGCCATCAACAAATGGACCAACTGGATCAAGACTCGATGGTCCACATCTAGTGGATCCACTGGGTCAACATCCAATGTCTTTTCTGGTCTACACTCAATAGTATACTTGGTTCCCAAATTGATGGCTTCTTTGAGTTTTTGTCCTATGGTTCTCAACCAATGGGTTAAATGGTGCAAGATTTTATGGCCTAAATGGTGTCCACATCCGATGGTGGACATTATGTCCACAACCAATGGGTCCCCTGAGGCTAGTAAATGATGGTTCCTCTAGTGTTAGCAACTGATTGCCTTTCTTGGTCAAGCTTGATGACACTTCTAGGTCCTTACTCAATGATATTTCTAGATGAATGGTTCAAGGTTTTACTTGTATTGCATGTGATAGTTTTACCTATCCAAAATTTGATGGTCTTAGGTGAAGATCATGATTCTATGGTTTGGGTTTGATGTTCAAAATTTGATGGTTATGTTTGACCTTATGAATCCATGATCTGATGGGGATGCTAAGTGCTAGGGGTTTTGCTTGTGTGTTGATTTGTAACTTCAATTCAACCTATCTTGTTAAACCTAACCCTAATACAAATAGATGATGGTGGTTAATCAAGCTTAGCTTCCTTGTAAGATTAGTATGATGAAGGACCACTCTCTTAGTGTTGTTGAAACCCTAATATGTTGTCACATGAACATCATATCTCTTTAACACAATGTAATGATAAACATGTGTATCACAAGTATAGTGATGGTTTGTTGTGCCTTTTCTAAGGTATGGAAAGATAATGATGTTCATGCAGGAAATTATGTGATGGTCTTGATAACCTATGGGCATGGTTCAACCCTAATGAAGGTCTAATCCTCTTCATGATATGACAAGGATTGGTATCCTCTGATGATGAATTATATCTCTTACATTTTATATCTTTTGGAGTTTTTATATACCCATGTTTTCATAGAACTCTTTTAGGTTTTGCTTGCATCTTGATTGATGCAGTTAAAAGATATGCAATTAACATTAACTAATTAAGTGAAACCCTAATCATGTAGTTCCTTGTGTCATAGATCCATTCTAGGGTTAGGACTTGATGGATGGTGAAACAAGTATTCCTTTAATGGAAGCTTGGAGTCGTATACTATTGAGTATTTGCATATTTTTAGGATGGATATGGCCATACCTTGACAGAAGAATGACTGGGGTCGCATCTTAGATATTTATATATGTGATGTTCTTGAGGACAAATGTGGTTGTACCTCAAATGTTAGGGTTTGTATACCCTTGTTACTAGTGTCATGACCTATATACGAAGGGCAAACTAGGCTATTTTGCAAGTTGACTCATATGTCATTGTGGTGGACTAGTACTGATAGAGGGCGGAGGAGATCTTAGGATCTCAAATCTCCTAGATCTTGTATGGAACTATTTTTTACTTAGTAGTGGTCAGTTAAAGTATGTGTGGTATACCTCAATTCCCTACAACTTAATAAAAGACATAATATAGTCGTGTAACATATCTGATTAGGGTAAAACATGATTCACTTTGGTTGATAAGCCTTGCCTTACTTCTTACAATGTTTATTTGTTCATATTATAGTAAGAGGAATCATTTGTTGAGAAATGATAGTTTTATATGCATATCATGTTAATCATCCTTGTTGTTATACTATTTGTTTAATCTACTTAATCTGCTTAATTGTATGACCTATTGTAATTAATAATCGTTGTTGAGAGTTATATCTCTCGTCGGATTCACCACATCTTTTTAGGTGAGCATCAACGACGTCGTCAGGATCTTGGTGGTTAGGAAGAGTAGCTTTGAGAGTAGCAGGAGCAGGAGGTTGCCTATAATTCTTGGGCCCACTACCCTAGGCTCTATGAGTTTCAGGAATGATGACTGGCCCCACAGACCACCACTAGCCTTAAATGTGTACTTTTTCCCCACTCACGCGCAAGTCGGGATCAACTTCTCGACTGCTCACCCATCCTAGTACTATTACAAGCTGAGCAGGCTTAACTATGGAGTTCTTTAGTGATGGGATCCCTGAAAAAGAGGTGCACCTTGGTGATATGGGTAGTCCAATCATTCCTTATAAGATCATTTTATCGAAGGCCTCAAATCTTAGGATGTTATAATATCCCCCACTTAGACTCTTGACGTCCTCATCAAGGCTCAACTATATGACCTCATAACTTTGCCCATTTCAGTGCAGACCCAAATGGCCCATGGACACCCAACTCCCGATCACAGAATACCAGTGCAAGGGTGGCTATGTCAACCATGGACAACCCTCTCCAACATGTTTGGACTGCACGGCTCAAGACTGGCATGCCACATGCCCATGTGGGCCCCACCTACTGGAGGGGTTATGGCTCTAATACCATTTGTAATGCCTGGGCCCACTGTCCTGGGCTCTAGTAGAGTTTCAGGAATGATGATTGGCCCCATAGACCACCACTAGCCTTAACTACATACTTTTTCCTCACTCACGCGCAAGCCGAGATCAACTTCCCGACTGGTCACCCATCCTAGTACTACTCCAAGCTGAGCACGCTTAACTATAGAGTTCTTTAGTGATGGGCTCCCTGAAAAGGAGGTGCACCTTGGTGATATGGGTAGTCCAATCAGTCCTTATAAGATCATTTTATTTGAGGCCTCAAATCCTAGGACGTTACATTGCCTAGTAGTTAGTGTGTCCTAGAGTTGTCCTTTATACTCTCAAGTCTGGATAGGGGATGTTTTGTAGACGATATGTATACCGATTTGAGTTTTTGGCAATTCTCTGATGATGTATATGGCAGGTTTATATGTGGATCAATATTCTTTTGTATACAAGTAGTGGCTGAGACCAAAATACATATTTGTATATAACTAATATGGTATGTGCTTTTGTGCATGTTTATGGGCCTTTATGTAAATTTTCCCAGACATGTTTATGATGTTTATTTGGTTTTAATTATCCCTCTTTTCTAGCTATGTGGTTAATTAGTGACCGATCATCTTATGAGTTTTTAGTAATCTCGTTTAGTGTGGTGGGGTGTCAAAGTTTGGTTGTATTAGAGTTCTAGGCTCGCCGAGTCTACAGGGACATAGGACTTATGTTTTATTTCTACTCTTATGTAATCTGACATATCTTATCATATCTTGTGCTTGTGAAGATATATCTGAAGAGCACGAAGAGCATGCATAGAGTAGCTATGTTGTGCAAGGAGGTGATGGTAGGAGTCCAACACATAATGGTAGTGTGCATGTGACGTGGCCGAAACAACCCGCAGTGCCTCAGTTCAACCCTGCAACCATGGAAAATTGAACTTTCCATCCAATGTTTAGACTACTCATGGCAATGATTACACACTTAGTGGACAGGGATCCCGTGCCTCAAGCTAGTACTTCCGTCCCTAATTCAAATTATCAGGGTTCTGGAAAGACATCTGAGAGGTTGAGATGTGTGGGGTCTATGGAGTACAAGGGTACGGAAAATCCGAATAATTCATGTATGGGGTTGACAGAGCTTAAGAAGGCATTCAAGATCCCTGACATCCCAGAATTGGAAAAGGTGTAGCACATTGTTTACCTGTTGAAGGGCGGTGTTGACCACTAGTGGGCCATAGAAGAAGAGAAAAGACCAGGAGTTGTTGTGAGTTGGGAAGAGTTTTGGCAAGAGTTTATGAGTCATTACTTCCTAGAGACGTAATTGGATGAGAAGACAATGTAGTTTGGGAAGTTGAGCCAAGTTTCAATGTCCATCGGTGAGTATGAGGTGAAGTTTACGGTTCTTTTGAGGTTCTATCCTCACATGCGGCGATAGAAAAGGAGAGGATCCATAGGTTTGAGAACGGTTTGAGTTATGAGTTTTCTATGACATCATAAACTTTGGAGTACAGAGAGAGGTTCTCTACTTTTGTGGAGTTCATAAGAAGGATTGAGAGGTATTCTAATGAGAATTGTGAAGCTAACACTAAGAAGAGGCAAACTCAATTTTAAGGATAGTCATCTAGTGGCTTCAATAAGCCAATGTACTCATCACTGCATTCATAGTAGAGATCAACTTTTTCTGAGCCGAGACCAGAAGTACAGTCGCAATGGTCCCCGAGTAAGGGTAGGGGTCACAACCTTCCTCCAGTAGGATTGCACAGTGCAATGTTGGTATCAATACAGGGCCGTCTAGGATGCAACACAAATCGAGGACTTTTCATAAGTGTGGACAAGTAGGGCATTTGAGGTGGTTTTGTCCTATGAATGATGAGGAAATGACACAACATTCGATAAAGAGTTAGCGAGGATCACAATAGAAGCAATATGGTAGTGGTAGTGGTAGAGGACATGATCAAGCGTTGTAGACATGATCTTCTAGGCCTACTGGAAAAGGACGAGGATGTTGTCAGGTAATAACGATTAGATTTTATGCTATGATTCAGTCGAAGGGAGTGGTCAATTCATAGATCATGATATGTCATATGGAACATTTTCATATTGACTTATCTACTTCTTCTTTCATATTTGTTTTGGTTGACCTAGGTGTGACACACTTGTTTATCACTAGAGAGGTGATAAGTAGCTGTAATATGCCTATTTATAGTATATCTAATAGCCTTTTGCTTGAAATGCCATTATTTGGTTCCACTGAGTTGCGGGAGGTGTGCCCATTTGCGTTCTTTCTTTTTTAAGACACAACATTTAAGTGGATTAGATGCCACTTGACATGCATGGATTCAATGTTATCCTAGGTATGGATACCTTAGAGAAGTACAAGGTCATTCTGGACTATTGTTCCAAGGTGGCAACATTTTGTGATGGAGATGTCTCTTGGATCTTCTAAGGAGATAGGAAGATTCTTCCTATGTGTTTGGTGTTAGCTATGATAGAAAATAGGTTGATGAGACAAGGGTGTGATGCTTTCTTGGCACATGTTGTGGATGCCAAGATGATGAGTTGTAGTATCTAGGAGGTACCTGTAGTGTGAGAGTTTGATGATGTCTTCCCAGATTAGTTTCATGGCATTCCACCTCCTAGAGAGATTGATGTTGAGTTCACTCTTATTCGTGGAACGCAACCCATAGCCCAGTCACCTTATAGGATGACACTAAGAGATGCAGGAGTTGAAGAGATAGTTGTAAGAGTTGTTGTAAAAGGGTTTTACCAGACCGATCACTTCCTCTTGGTGTGCTTCCTTGTTGTTTTTAAAGAAGAAGGATGAATCTATCAGGCTTTGCATAGATTACTAATAGTTGAACAAGGTCATTATAATGAACAAGTACCCATTGCCAAGGATCGATGATCTATTTGATCATTTGAGAGGTACTACAATGTTCTCCAACATAAACTTGAGGTATATATATCACCATTTAAGGATCAAGGTGGATGCCATACTTAAGATAGCTTTTAGGATAAGGTTTGGTCATAATGAGTTCATGGTTATGCCATTTGGGCTAACTGATGCACTAGAAGCTTTGATGGATCTAATGAATAGGGTGTTCATACTGTATCTAGATCAGTTCATAGTTGTGTTCATAGATGATATCTTGATATACTCCAGAGACAGCCAACAACACCTACGCCAAGTGCTAACGTTGTTGAGGTAGCATCGAATATATGCCAAGTTCAGCAAGTGTGAGTTTTGGGTGATCGAGGTGTCTTTTCTTGTTCATGTCATAGCTACTAAGGGTTTTTGCATAGACCCAAAGAAGGTGAAGTCTGTACAGGAGTAGAAAAATTCCAAGACATTGATTGAGGTCCAACGCTTCCTAGTTTTGGATGGTTACTACAAGAGATTCAACAAGAATTTTGGTGTTGTGGTGTTACCCCTACCTAGGTTGACCAGGAAAGGTGTTCCTTTTGTCTAGGATAAAAAGTTCTAGCATTCTTTTTAGTTTCTATAAGAGAAGTTGACCAGTGTTCTAGTGTAAGTGCTGTCAGATCAAGGGAAAGGTTACACCGTCTTTTGTCATGCTTTGAAGAATGACTTGGTATGTGTGTTGATGCAGGAGACTTGGAGCTAGCAGTTGTGATTCATGCCCTGAAGATTGGAGGCACTACCTCTATGGAGACAAGTTCACATGTTCACAGACCATAAGAACCTTTAGTATATTTTCTCGAAGCAGGAGCTGAACATGAGGCAATGAAGATGGATGGATTTGATCAAAGACTATGATTGCACGATAGACTACTATCCAGACAAGGCGAATGTGGTGGCTCATGTGTTGAGTAGTAAGTCATTTTCATCATCATCTGTAGACAAGGCACAATTGCACTATGTGGTGTGTCATAAGTGGGATATGTTGATATCACTTTGCCACATGAATGTATAGTCAGGAGTTTCTCTATTGGTAGGATTGTTAGCACAGTTGCAGGTGAAGCCTACCTTGATACATCAGATCATAGATGCTCAAAAGAGTGATGTTGTGATACAAAATATCAGGTCAAAGTTTGGCAGCAAGAAGTGTGATGGCTTCCATGAGTCGTATAATGGTACAGTCTGCTTTCACAATAGGATAGTGATTCCACATGTTGGTGTCTTAAGGAAGATGGTACTTGAGGAAGCACATTCCTTAATGTACACGATGTGTAACACCTCTCCCTAGGGTTTCATACGTAACTAGCAGAAGCACAGCCTAATCCCCAACATTATCCATAATGTGGGGTGCTTGGCATTTCAGGGAGGGTTATCACATGCATGATCTCATATCAAGAAATAAATAACACTTGGCATTATTGAAACATAGATTCATACATAAGTTCTTGGAAAGAAAACTACACCATGATTCTAAAGGTATGTTAAACTTAAACTAGATCACATGTAAAGGATAGGATCTCCATAGATGGACATCCTACTAGGCAACAACTTCTTAGATCCTTGGATTCTTAGAACTCCTTAAGCTGATGCCTTCCCTTTAGCTCCAACTTTTGTGGACATCTCATCCCCAACCATGCAAAGGAAAAACATTCATGGTAAGTAAGTGGCATTGGCATGTTATAAGACATGAAAATAACATATAAGATGATTTGACATAAACATGTACATACATTAACATTAATCATTTCTTGAAATCTTTTACATGAAGAATTTGACAAGAAGTATATGCTCCTCTCTTAATGCCCCATAAGGAGCCCATAATGCTCAGAAAGCCCATAATTGCTCGGAAAGCCCATAATAAGGTGCATATAAATCTAAATCAAATTCCCTTAACCATGATCTTTCTTAGACTTAATTATCTTCTTAATGACTTAGACTTGATCTTATTGGGATTACTCCCTCTTGAACATAATTGGGATTTCTCCCCATGATCCATAATGGGAATTTCTTCCCTCTTAAGCATGAATGGGAATTTCTTCCCTCTTAATCTTAGTTTCATGTACCTTAATCATAATTCATAACATTAATGTGATTTCTACATTTAGACTTAAATTATAGCAATCAACATCCAATAACCATATAATTGAAGAAAACATGCATTAATCATGACTTTAACATTAAGTGCTTAACATAAATCATAAACATGCAATAAACCAATTATTATCTACACCAAGGGCATGACCCACTTACCTTGAGCTAAATCACCTAAGTCAAACCTGGTTTGACTGATTAGATTCCCTTAAACACCTAAAATTAACATAATTATCCTTCACTATAAAAATTAAACCCTAATTGGTGTCATATAATTATTGAGATGTGAAAATAGAAAAATCAATCGATAAAAACCAAAAAACTGGATTCCACATTGAAAACCCTTTCCAAAACCTATTTTTGCATATTTTTCTGATAAACAGGTGATTTATTACAAATTTACAAAGAACAGACCAATCACGAAATTGAGGAAAAACCATGTGGATATTGGGCCTGAGTCTTGTCCTTGTGGCCCAATCACAACTTGCCAGGATGGCATCCCTTCTCAATTCTTAAGCAACAAAAGATGACATGAAATCTCGAGAATACCCCTTTGGTGACTGGTTGTTCGATTACCCAACCAGGGGCAATAGAGTCATCCTTCCACCGGGTTTCTTCCCCTTTCACCGCGCACGAGAGAGCAGCGCTTCAGGGATCTCAAGTGAGAGTAACGATCACGCCCTGGAGATGATTGACTGGGGGAAACAACCCCATTATCTTCGTCAGATCATGGCAATCAAGATGAAACCAAAACGCATGGAAAAAGGAGGAAAAATGATGTCGAATACATTGAAAGGCCATGTCGAGAGCTTAACCTGGAGAGGGGTTCTCTGACTGCAAATGGCGATTCGAAGACAACCAGACAAAAGGAAAGGCTTGAAATGCTTCCTGGTGCTCTGACGGACTCAAAGAGCCCAAGGTCAAGCCTCACAGTGGCTGGAAGCTCCAGGAACGCTCCACCGCAGGAGGAAAAAAGGGGAAGAAGTCGAATATTGTAAATCATCAAAGCGGACGCAAAAGTCCACTGCTGAGAGTCGAAAAACATTCACGAAACTAAGGTGAGTCTTTAGTTGGTATTCACGTTGTCAGAGCAGAACCAGGGCATCAAGATGTAGGGACACCGGCGAGGACAGGCAGCGGCTCTACATGACCCATCAGTTGGGAAGGACCCAGGGAAAACCAATGAATTAAGGGAAAAGTAGGTGAGTCGAAGGTACTCACCGCGGCCGCAATTGAACAATGATGATCGGAGGTTCCGGGGTGAGGTCGGGGTCACCGGAGAAGAGTTTGAGCAGGTCAGGGAGAGTCGGGGCTCTCAGGGCCAAATTGGCAGTGGAGGAAAAGAGGGCGGCATGCGATGCTCCTGGGCTGGTTAAATAGGAAAGAGGGAGACTACCCAAGCCTCTACAGCTTCATGGAGGTGAGGGGAAACCTTCCCTTTTTGGGTGTTTCATCAAATGGTCACGGGTGGAGGTGAGAAAGAGCTCATTCCGTTTGAGAGAGGAAGACAAATTTAGTGGCACATACATCCCAATAAACGGACTAGTAATTAGAGAGAGAGAGGTCGAGGAAGGTGTTGCTTTCAAATTGATTCTAGAACACGAAACCGTCGGGGGTAGGTGACAATCCCAGATCTGTTGGATCGTTGGTTGGTTAATTGCAGACTGTCAGATCATGCGCTAGAAAGTAAAACAAAAATGTAATGCATGACGTCAACTGAAATGCGGAACATTAGGGAAAATCAATGCAATTAATGAAATTGGATTCAAATCTAGGTCAAGCTATATTGAAATCTCTCTCAAATTAATTGGAGGGTCAATCATGGGCCAAAAGAGTTCAAAATTTTACCATAGGTGTATTAGAGTGTCTAGAACATTCCCATTTAATTAGATTTGATGCTTGTACACGTTTTAGGCCTAATATAGCAAAAATCATAATGTACATTTAAATGGCTATGATTAGTGTATATAAAGCTATTAATTTCTCATATAAGAATTACAAGGTATGAAAACGTGCACTAAATACTATTTCTCCTCAAATAATAAGATGGGGATCATTAAGCATACCATTGCACATTTAAACCACAAATCACCATAAGAGGGAGAGAGAAAATAAGAGCATTTATTTCCATTTTCTAAACAAGAGAGCATATATATACATGAAAACATTTTCTTTAAATAAATCATGGATAAGAGAGCAATTGAACATAATAAAATGAATTTTCAAAACTAACATGGGCAATTTACATTCATGTCCTCAACAATTATCTTATTAGAAAAAGAGCATGTAGAGAATAAAATATTTTAGAAATTTTGCATAGTAAGATTGGGGTGTTACAATACTACCCACCTTAAAAAAATTGTCCTCGAAATTTCCTAGCGTTTCCACCCACCTTAAGGATTACACATAAACTTGCAAATTTTCCATACAAATTTTTATTATAAAAGAAGTATACATAAACAAAGCATTATGATTCAACATAAATTAATTAACTACCCTTACCTTGATCATTTTCTTCTTCTCCATCTGACATATGCATGGTGAAGAGCCTTGGTTTAACCTTGGGTGGAGGATTAGGGTTCTTAGCTTTGTTATGGTTGGGATGCTTCTTTGCAAGCTTGGGGAAATTAGGATTGATATGTCCTTCCTCACCACAATAGTAGCAAACAGAAGTTCCAAACCTACAAGGACCACCATGATTTCTCTTACATGTAGGGCATGGGGTTCTCCCATTTTTAGAAGAAGGCTTAGGGTATTTTCTCTTGTGGTTGGAGGGTGGAGGGGGTTGATGGTGACGATGGTTTTGGGGTACCTCCTTCTTAGGATTCCTCCCAGGGTGATCCTCCAATTCTAAGGTTGCATCTAGGGTTGATGGCATGGTCCCATGACCTCTACCAGACAAGGCATAACTTAGGTCGGGTTTAAGCCCTCTAATAAACTTATTGGCTATCTTTTTTTTAGTGTACTCAAGACCATACTTTTGGAGCTTATGAAACTTCATGGCATACTCAGTCATAGTCATGTCACCCACTTGCTTAAGGTTAATAAATTCATCCTCCTTCCTTTCTAACATGGCTTCGGATACATAATGGTCATTACAGACTTCTACAAACTCACCCCAAGTGAAAAGAGGGTCGTCTTCTTCCCTAGAGGCTAGGAGGTTTTCCCACCAAGTACGGGATGCACCCTTTAGCATATGGGTGGAAAATCTAACCCTACTACGTGGGGGACACACTAAGTCTCTGAAGCAATGTTCCATGTTGCTAAGCCACTCCTCAGCCTTGGTCACCACATCAACCTCATCTTCACCATGGAAAGCATTGGGTCTAATCTTCAAGAAATCTATGAGGGATATCTCATGTACTCTTGGTGGAGCTCTAGGTTGGAGGGCATTGGTCAAGCCTTCTACTAGGAAATCTAGTGTGACTTGTAGAGGGACTTGGTTCATGTCTTTAGTCTTATCACCACTAGAGGATTCTTGCGAGGGCCTTGACTCACCAACCTTCTCCTTCTTCTTAGGGGCCATCTGAAAGGGTGAACATAACATGATATTAGAACATAATATGAATCTCTATGGTTGCCTTAGTGTCCATCTATTTCTTGCTCTGATACCATTAATGTAACAACCCTCCCTAGGGTTTCATATGTAACCGGTGGAAGCACAACCTAATCCCCAACATTATCCATAATGTGGGGTACTTGGCATTTCAGGGAGGGTTGTCACATACATGATCTCATATCAAGAAATAAATAACACTTGGCATTATTGAAACATAGATTTGTACATAAGTTCTTGGAAAAAAAACTACACCATGATTCTAAAGGTATGCTAAACATTAACTAGATAACATGTAAAGGATAGGATCTCCATAGATGGATGTCCCACCAGGAAACAACTTCTTAGATCCTCGGATTCTTAGAACTCCTTAAGCTGATTCCTTCTCTTTAGCTCCAACTTCTGCGGACACCTCATCCCCAGCCATGCAAAGGAAAAACATTCATGGTAAGTAAGCGACATTGGCATGTTATAAGACATGAAAATAACATATAAGCTGATTTGACATAAACATGTACATACATTAACTTTAATCATTTCTTGACATCTTTTACATGAAGAATTTGACAAGAAGTATATGCTCCTCTCTTAATGCCCCATAAGGAGCCCATAATGCTCGGAAAGCCCATAATTGCTCGGAAAGCCCATAATGCTCAGAAAGCCCAAAACAAGGTGAATATAAATCTAAATCAAATTCCCTTAACCATGTTATTTTGTAGACTTAATTATCTTCTTAATGACTTAGACTTGATCTTAATGGGATTATTCCCTCTTGAACATAATTGGGATTTCTCCCCATGAACCATAATGGGAATTTTTTCCCTCTTAAGCATGAATGGGAATTTCTTCCCTCTTAATCTTGGTTTCATGTACCTTAATCATAATTCATAACATTAATGTGATTTCTACATTTAGACTTAAATTATAGCAATCAACATATAATAACCATATACTTGAAGAAAACATGCATTAATCATGACTTTAACATAAGTGATAAACATAAATCATAAACATGCAATAAACCAATTATTATCAATGCTAGTGGCATGGCCCGCTTACCTTGAGCTAAATCACCTATGTCAAACCTGGTTTGACTAGTTGGATTCCCTTAAACACCTAAAATTAACATAATTTTCCTTCATTATAAAAATTAAACCCGAATTGGTGTCATATAATTATTGACATGTGAAAATAGAAAAATCAATCAATAAAAACTATAAAATCGGATTCCTCATCAAAAATCCTTTCCAAACCCTATTTTTGTGGATTTTTCTGATAAATAGGAAATTTATTACAAATTTACAAAGAACAGACCAATCACAAAATTAAGGAAAAACCATGTGGATATTGGGCCTGGGTCCTGTCCTCGTGGCCCAATCGCAACTTGCCAGAATGGCATCACTTCTCAATTCTTAATCAAAAAAAGATGACATGAAATCTCGAGAATACCCCTTTGGTGACTGGTTGTTCGATTTCCCGACCAGGGGCAATAGAGTCATCCTGCCACCTTGTTTCTTCCCCTCTCACCGTGCGTGAGAGAGCAGCGCTTCAGGGATCTCAGGCGAGAGTAACGATCACGCCCAGGAGACGATTGACTGGAGGAAACAACCCCACTGTCTTTATCAGATCATGGAGATCAAGATGAAACCAAAACGCATGGAAAATGGTGGAAAAATGATGTTGAATACGTTGAAAGGACATGAGAAGATCTGAACCTAGAGAGGGGTTCTCCGACTGCAGATGGGGATTTGAAGAAACCAGATAAAAGGGAATGCTCAAAATGCTTCCTAATTCTCTGAAGAACTCAAAGAGCCCAAGGACAAGCCTCGCGGTGGCTGGAAGCTCCAGGAATGCTCCACCATAGGAGGAGAACAGGGGAAGAAATCGAATACTATAAATCATCAAAGCTGAGGTAAAAGTCCACTACTGAGAGTCGAAAAACATTCCCAAATCTAAGGCGAGTCTCTAGTACGTATTCACGTTGTTAGAGTGGAATCAGGGTGTCAAGACGTAGGGACGCCGGTGAAGATAGGCGGAGGCTCTACAGGACCCATCAATTGGGATGGACCCAGGGAAAACCAATGAATTAAGGGAAAAGTAGGTAAGCCGAAGGTACTCACCGCGGCCGCAATCAAACAACGGTGGTCGGAGATGCCAGGGTGAGGTTGGGGTTGCCGAAGAAGAGTTCATGCAGGTCAGGGAGAGTCGGGGCTCTCGGGGCCAAATTGGCAGTGGAGGAGGAAAAGAGGGAGGCTTGCGATGCTCCTGGGCTGGTTAAATAGGAAAGAGGGAGATTACCCGAGCCTCTGCAACTTCATGGCGGCGAGGGGAAACCTACCCTTTTTGGGTGTTTTATCAAATGGTCATGGGTGGAGGTGAGAAAGAGATCATTCTATTTGGGAGAGGAAGACAAATTTAGTGGTGCATACATCCCATTAAATGGACCAGTAATTAGAGAGAGAGAGATCGAGGAAGGCGTTGCTTTCAAACTGATTCCAGAACATGAAACCGTCGGGGTAGATGACGATCCTAGATTTATTGGATCATTGGTTGGTTAATTGCGGACCGTCAAATCGTGCGCTAGAAAGGAAAAAAAATTAATGCATGGCATCAATTGAAATGTGGAACATTACGGAAAATCAATGCAATCAATGAAATTGGATTCAAATCTAGGTCAAGCTATATTCAAATCTCTCTCAAATTAATTGGAGGGTCAAACATGGGCCAAAAGAGTTCAAATTTTGACCATAGGTGTATTAGAGTGTCTAGAACATTCCCATTTAATTATATTTGATGCTTGTACACGTTTTAGGCCTAATATAGAAAAAATCATCATGTACATTTAGATGGCTATGATTAGTGTATATAAAGCTATTAATTTCTCAAATAAGAATTACAAGGTATGGAAATGTGCACTAAGTACTATTTCTCCTCAACTAATAAGATGGGGTCATTAAGCATACCATTGCATATTTAAACCACTAATCACCATAAGAGAGAGAGAGAAAATAAGAGCATTTATTTCCATTTTCTAAACAAGAGAGCATAGATATACATGAAAACATTTTCTTTAAATAAATCATGGATAAGAGAGAAATTGAACATAATAAAAGGAATTTTCAAAACTAACATGGGCAATTTACATTTAGGTCCTCAACAATTATCTTATTACAAAAAGAGCATGCAGAGAATAAAATATTTTGGAAAATTTGCATAGTAAGATTGGGGTGTTACACGATGTATCCTGGTAGTACAAATATGTACCATAATTTGAAAGATATGTACTAGTAGCCATGCCTAAAGTGTAGTGTGGTGGAGTTCATTGCTAAGTGTCCAGTATGTCAACATGTCAAGGTTGAGCATCAAAAGCCTGTAGGGATGTTACAACCTTGCTAATACCACAGTGAAAATGGGATCACATTTCTAAGGACTTTGTGGTTGGTCTTCCTAGGATAGAAAAAGGTCATGATTCCATTTGGGTGATAGTTTATAGGTTGACTAAGTTATCCCACTTCCTTCTAGTCAAGACGACGTATCCAACAAAGAATTTGGCACATATATATATATATATTAATGAGGTAATTCATTTTTGTGGTATTCCAATGACCAGAGTATCTAACAAAGGTCCACAACTTATGAGTCAATTTCAGATCTACATATAGCTTTGGGGACATAGCTGAGGTTTAGTACCTTTTTCACCTAGAAACAGATCGTCAGTCGGAGAGGTCCATTCAGATGTTGGAAGACCTTTTGAGAGCTTGCATTATGTAGTGTCTTGGCAGTTGAGACATCCATCTGAGTTTGAACAAGTTTTTGTACAACAAAAAATATCAGAGGAGTATAGATATGGCACTATATGAAGCTTTATACTAGATGTTTTGTCGGTAACCCCTTTGTTGGTATGAAATAGGTGAGTATCAACTTTTGGGTCATGAGCTAGTACAATGGACTAAAAATAAGATCAAGGTGATACATAAATAGTTGAAGGCATCCCATCATAGATAAAAGTCATATGTGGATAACCGCCACAGACCATTGGAGTTCCAAGTTGGAGACTAAGTGTACCTTAAGGTTTCCCCTTGGAAGGTGTGTTGAGGTTTGGTAAGAAGGGTAAGTTGTCTTCTAGGTTTATGGGACAATACCCTATCATGGTACATGTTGGGGAGGTGGCATAAAAGTTGGCGATACCACAAGAGTTGTACCAGTTGCACAATGTCTTTCATGTCTCCATGTTGAGGAAGTGTCACCCAGAAACAGAGTAGATGATGCAGCCAGTAGAGGTTGATTTGGAGGAGGATGTTTCTTATGAGGAAGGTCATGTGTTGATCCTGGATAGGAGAGTGAAGAAGATGAAAAAGAAGGATATATCCTTATTTAAGATTGTGCATCATCACCATGATGTGGAGGAGGTCACATTGGAGTTAGAGGATGAGATGTGTAGTAAGTACCCGTCTTTGTTTGCATAGGATTTTAGGACCGAAATCCCTATTAGGGGTTTATGGTTGTAAGACCCCTGACCGTGGTTTTTGGTTGAACATGCTTTTTTATCATAATTTGATGATTAACACCTTAATTAAACCCTAATACATGCTTTGATATCATGTGACAGAGCTAAGTTTCAAGTTTGGTCTAGTTTGGCAACTATTTGATTAAGTTATCCATTTATATGCTTGTTTTGGGATTTTATGCAATTTACCCATATCTTTGATTATCTAGCTATTTGTCACATGCTTGTTGTGCCTCATAGGTTTTCTTATCATGCTTGTTGTCATG
The DNA here is from genome assembly GCA_963693085.1 of Alisma plantago-aquatica. NCBI lineage: Eukaryota > Viridiplantae > Streptophyta > Magnoliopsida > Alismatales > Alismataceae > Alisma > Alisma plantago-aquatica. Next base: position 1,196,087,239 of record OY856409.1, read on the forward strand.
GGGATCCTTGTTACACCTTGGTTTAGTGGTGACATCTGCCAAGGGTTGAGATTAGGGTTTCTCCTCCTAGATGGCCTACCTTGTATGATAGAAAAAGATGGTTCTCCTTGTATTATGGGATCCAATGGTTTTCTTTGTGTGTTGGGATCCTATGGTGGTCCCTTGAGGTGTGAAGGTTTATGGTTTTCTATCTTGGATCTCCTTGGATCGATGGTTTACCAAGTGAGGTGTTGAATTGATGGTGATGCTAGGGTTTCCACCCATGTGACCAAGGATGTCAAGATCTGATGGTTCCCATGTGGGAGGTCAATGGCTCACATGGGAGTCAATATTCAATGGTCTTCCTAGATCCCAAAATGATGGATGGACTAGTTTGGATGGACAAGATGTTCTTTTACCGTGGTCATGTGGCAAACATGGATAGACGCCTCTACCTTCTCTTCTCTCTCCCCCATAGCTTTATATACCTTCCCCTCCCATGCGAATGAGTTCTTTACACACCTACCTCACCTCTTCATCTTCCTTGCTTCTTGTAGTTGTCCTCCTTGATTGGTGGATAAGATGGATCCAAGGTAGAAGAAGCTTGACCGATCTTGCTTGCATGTGCACCTAAGGTTCAGATCTACCCTCTCTTCAAGCTAATGGAGCTTCATTAGCTTGATCTTGACCTAAGAAAGTAACATATTCCTCCTTTCCATCATTATCCTTGATGTCCTACCTTCCTCTTTCTTCTTTTTGGTCAGATCCATGGTGGAGTTTGAGCTAGAGGTTGAAGACACCTTCCTTCTTACTTCTTTGACCTAGGGTTTGTTTACTTTTAGAGAAGGAGCTAGCTTGGCCGTGTGGAGTGATAAAGCTAGGGTTTTCTTCTCTCTCCCTTCGATCTACCTTGCTGATTGGACCTGATCCATCTTCTTTACCAATTTTTATGTAACTTTCTCATTGTTTATTGATTACTCCTAGCTTGCATGTACGTGATCGTGCTCTAAAACATAGTTGTAAGTAGAAAGGTTGCACCTTTTCCTAGAGTTTGTACCTATATGGTAGTTCTTGAGTAGGTGATCTTCCTAGATGAACCCCTAATCCTTGTGCACAAACCTTCCTTGGAAGTGGAGGCTTTAGACCTTGAATGCATGTGTAAATCAATGGCTTTTTCTTTCTCAAACAATGGTTCTTACTTAGGGTTTTGAGATATTTTCCTTCCTTGTGTTGCAACCCGATGGTTTGGTTTTGGTGCTTTTTGTTTTACCTTCATGCACAACTGATTGCTTTGACTTAACTTCTATTTTCAGCATTCTTATACTTGAAAAGTGAGGGTTTTAGTACTCCCTCATGTGATGCAAGTTGATGGTTTAACTTAGTGTTTGAGGCATGTTTGTTCTCCAACTGACTACATTGATGGTCTCACTGGGTCCACACTCGATGGTCTCTCTAGTTCATTAACCCATGGACCCATTGGATCAAGACTCGATGTTCCACATTCAATGTCTCCATTGGGTCAACATCCAATGTCCTTTCTAGTCTACACTCTATGGTGTACTGGGTTCACAAAGTTGATGGTTTCTCTAAGTTGTTGGCCTATGGTTCTCAACCAATGGGTTCATTGGTGCAATATTTGATGGCCTACATGGTGTCCACATCCGATGGTGGACCTGATGTCAACAACCAATGGTTCCCCTGAGGTTAGCAAATGATGATGCCTCTAGTGTTAGCAAGTGATGGCCTTTCTATGTCATGCTTTATGACTCTTCTATGTCCTAACTTGATGGTCTTCCTAGATGAATGGTTCAAGGTTTTACTTGTATTGCATTTGATGGTTTTACCTATCCCACATCCGATGGTCTTGGATGAAGATCATGATTCAATGGTTTGGGTTTAACATATCAAATACAATGGTTATGTTTGACCTTATGCATCCATGTCATTATGGGGATGCTAAGTGATAGGGTTTATGCTTGAGTACTTATTTGTAACTTCAATTCAACATATCTTGTAAAACCTAACCCAAATATAAATAGATGATGGTGGTTAATCAATCTTATCATCCTTGTATGATTAGTATGATGAAGGAACACTCTCTTAGTGTTGTTGAAAACCTAATATGTTGTCCCATGAACATTATAGCTCTTTAACACAATGTTATGCTAAACATATATATCACTAGTATAGTGACGGTTTGCTGAGCCTTTTTATAAGGTATGCAATATAATGATTTTATTGCAGGGAATGATGTGATGGTCTTGATGACCTTTGGGCACAGTTGAGCCCTAATGGATGTGTAATCCTCTTCATGATGTGACAAGGATCAGTATCCTGTCATGATGTGATAAAAATTATATATCATACGTTATATATTTTTTGGAGTTATTACATACCCATGTTTTGGTAGAACTCTTTTAGGGTTTGTTTGTAACTTGATTGATGTAGTTAAAAGATACCCAGTTGACATTAACTAATCAAGTGAAACCCAAATCATGTAGTGCCCTATGCCATAGATCCATTCAAGTGTTAGGACTTGTAGGATGGTGAAATGAGTATTCCTTTAATGGAAGCTCAGATTCGTATACCGTTGAGATATGCACGTCTTTGAGGATGGGTGCGATCATACCTCAATAGGAGAATGGCTATTGTTGTATCTTAGATACTTATATATGTGATGTGTTTGAGGACACTTGTGGTTGTAGCTCATATGTTAGGGTTTTTATACCCTGGTTACTAGTTTCGTGACCTATATACTAAGGGCAAACTAGACTATTCTGTATCTTGACTTATATGTCACTGTGATAGACTCATACTGACCAAGGGCAGATGAGATCTTAGGATTCCAGCTCACCTAGATCTTGTACGAAGCTAATTTTGACTTAGAAATGGTCGAGTGGATTCTAAGTGGTTTACCTCAAACTCCACAGGACTTAATATAAGTCATAATCCATCCATTTAGCTTATTTTCTTAGGGTTAAACACGATTCACATTGGTTGATTACCCTTGCCTTGCTTTTTACAATGTGTAGTTGTTACATATTGCAGTAAGAGGAATCATTTGTTTAGAAATGATAGTTTTATCTACTACTCTACAAATCATGTTAATCATCCTTGTTGTTATACTATCTGTTTAATCTTCTAAATTTTATAACAAGTTGTAATCAATAACCTTTGTTGAGAGTTATATCTCTCACTGGGACATGGGTCTCACCTTATGGGTCACCATATATTTTTAGGTGCTCATCAATTAGGTCGTCAAGATTGTGGTGGTGAGGAAGAGCATCTTGGAGAGTAGTAGGACCAAGAGGTTAGCTAGTAGCTACTGTGTCCTAGAGTCATCCTTGTACTATGTTGTCTGGTAGGGGATGTTTTGTGGATGATATGTATATTGACTCGAGTTTTTTGCAGTTCTCTGATGATGTATATGGCAGGTATATATGTGGATCAATATGTTTTGTATATACCAGTTGTGGTTGAGACCACAAGACAGATATATAAATACCTGATATGATATGTGCTTTTATGCAGGTTTACGAACCTTTATGTAAATGTTCCTAAACATGTTTATGATGTTTATTAATTATCCCTCTTTTTTGGATACATGGTTAATTTGTGACCGATCATGTTTTGAGTTTTGATTAATCTCATTTAGCATGGAAGGGTGTCACATTGTGGGTCTACTAAACCCATATTCATATTTTACTAGTAGGTTATGGGTGGGATCACAAATCGACAATTTTCACAATTTATAGGCTTGAACATGTCTCATGTCACATTATCAGGTTGTGGGCCAAGTTTGGGTTGAATCAGTGTTGATATATTTTACAAATAAAGATATTGGAAAAATTGGTTGTTTGTAATTTATTTCAAAACCCATTTATGTTTCAATACTATATCTTAAAACATACCTACACATTATTTTTTTCTTTCTTCCAATTTGAAAAATCTTTCTTTAATGTTAGATATTTTGGATAAATAATGGGATGAACATATTATTGAGTCAATTTAAAATGCCTATTAGAGATCAAATCAATTAAAGAGAGAAATTTTCGAGTAAGTTCTTGTGTTGACAATATTAAGAAATTATGTATGAACATATCTTTTTTTCTTAACAAATTATTAAGATTGGAGGGTATTCATACCTTTGAAGTATATAGAAATTACATCTAATATTATTAACATCAAGAATTGATATGGAAACCAAAAACCATCACAAAAGTAAATGTCAAAGTCATAAGATAAAAGACCATTTCCCCACTCCTAGTTTATGGACTATTAGATAATACACTTAATTGATTGGGATTTATAAAAATATCAGAAAATACCACCCTTTCATTTTCACTTTTTGTAGCTTGATTGGTACTTGGACTCATGTTTTGCTTCTTTCCAGTGAAATGTAATCTAAAAAGGACAAGTTTCAATTCTATAAATTGCAGTACTAGACGAATCATATCGCATATCAAGAGTAGTCACCTTCAACCCTTGAACAATAGTAGAAGTAGATAATCCATATCCTCTAGTTTTCTTCCAAAGAATCTATGTCTTGTTGGATTTTTTATCTTCTTCCACTTACACACAACCTCCTCATGGCCACATATTATAAACATCAAACATTTTTGGAATTCACTTTATTTGAAATGGATTGTGTGTATTTCACCAACATTATTTCGAATTTCGTATCCGTGGGAAAGGGGGAGTTAAATCGATTAGAACATTAGTTCATGAAAACTTAATGTAATTGTAGTTAGAAGTAACTTTGTCCACTCGATAGATTTCCCAAAAAATAAATTGATTCTATCAGGCATTAGGTTTCTTAAATGTCTAGAGGAAGATCATATCTATTGATCCATATAGGTATCTCCTCATTCTTGTGTTTGATAAATTTCTCTATTTCTTTTCATCTGGTAAATATGGTCGGGTTGTTCTTGAAAAATCAAGAACCTTCTTCAAGAGAATTCTATGAATGTCTCAAATCTAGGAATCAAATTAAGGACATGCTCATGTCCTTTACCAATAGTGTTTATGGTTCCAACATGCTCCTAGAATCTATAGATGTCATTCCAACATAAGTAGATGTGGTTTGACGCTCACAGTAAAACTAACACGACATCTCTTACACTTAGCAACATTCACCTCTTCCTCAAAAGAGAGGAGCCTCTATATAATGGATGTATCTTGAAAAATTTCCTCCACTTCATAGTCATAGAATAAGTATTGAAGGATTGTTGATATCCCAGACTCAAATTTTGGTGTCTAGCATAACCAAGGTTGGAAGAGGTTCCATTGGGAGGCACTTATCTCCTTCCACTTATCCATCTTTCAGTGTCCCCATGATCATGTTCATATAAACAAGAAAGTTGCATATTAAATAATTGTTTTATTATTTCCTATAGTCAAACATTGAAGATGAGTTTGGGTGTTCTGTAACTTAGCCAAATTTTCACCCAAAAAATGAATCAACAGGTTTGTAACTAATGAGATTGCAAGTTTTGGAAATAGTTAAAGAGTCACCAAAATTCAAATGAATTTTGTTATTATTTTTGTTGGAGATTGAAAGGTTAATAAACATTGGAGTATAGTTAGTTGGAAGGTTGTTTATGGTCAGATTTCACTTAATTTGTGATACTTGGTCGACAAAAGGAAGCTTAAAGTTATCTCCAGAGTAAGTCTATCCAGGGGCGGAGCTAGGGTTGAAGTGTTGGGGGGGAGTTTTTATTAGGTATGTATATATATATATCAATTTGTTAAAATTAACACAATTTCTTATACCATGTTGTACTGTTCAACACAAAATTCCTATCCAAAAAACTCTATATTGTATCAAACGTTTGATACTAGGCAGTGGGATACAATATATAAGTCTTAATAATGTGAACTATGAATTCAAGAAAAAAATTATATTCTAATTAAGATCTAATAATGTTTTGTAGAGACGTAGTCTATGAAAAAATTTCTCATTGGACAAAGTCTCTTCATGAAAGACACCTTAAACATCTAAATTTTTGTCTTCTTGTAATTCTCTTAGTATTTTTTGAGGATGTTGACTATTATCTAATGATAAATATGAGCATTTGCAAATAAATTTCTTATGTTGTTGATTGTGAAACTGCTATGATGGAAACACCCATGGATAATATATAATAGTGACCACACTATAACTTACAACGGTTGTCTTCATCTTCTTTAAAAGTTTTGTCAATCAATTTCCTTATACTCTCAATATAGAAGATAAAGCTCCTTACTATTTAGATTTTTCTAGATATTATCAAATATTTGCGACATGTGCATTTCACAAAGTATTTAGAAAAAAAGTAATTTCTGGAGGATCTTGAAATATTTTATATATAATAATGTGTTAAGTAAAATATCCATTTTGCAATATGAGTTTTCTAACTATTTAATGGAGTACAGTCCCTTCTAGTATTGTCTTGGTTTCATAATAATTGTGAAATTCTTTGATTCTCTCTAGTGTGATGAGGCATCTTATTTTGATTAAAAATTTCTTCTCAAATCTTGCTAACTGTCTATAATTTTTATATGGTGGTAAGTTTAGGTGTTTTTTAGAAATGACTAAAGTCTTAATTTAAATCAAATTTAAGGTATTCGATATCCTAAATTGTAATTTGAAACAAATTAGTTATAGTTCTTATCAACAAAATAGAATATTCCATTCTATTTGTTTAGCTAAATGAGAAATACCTACATGAGAATTAAATCTAGTCAGTTTTTCCTAAGTCTAGTTCTTCTTGGCTTTGGAAGAAACTATTGAACCTTACATACCTTCTAAAACCTCATATTAAATTTTGCATGGAAATGGGGAAAAGACTCTTAAATGGAAGGATCCTTGGCTTCCACAAGGTAAAATTTTATTGAACTTATTTGATAATTATCTCATGTCCAAACTCAGGTTGGTTGAGCATTGTATCTAAGTGCTTGTATTTATAATGGCCTATGGAGTTTCCCTAATATACTTGGAGATAAATCCTTATAGTATTTTCTCTTAACCCTATCTATCCATGTTGGTAAAGATGATTATATTTTTATCAATAATAAAGAAAGTTTCAGATTGAGATATGCATGGGAACTTACTACTGTAAAAGGTTGTAGAACTCTATCGGGTTCTTGGAACTAATTAGAGTAAAAGGCACTAGATTATGGGGTTCCTGGATTTGGAAAGGCAAGATTCCAAAGGGATGTTCATGTCTTTCCAGTAAGTGTTTTAAATAGATTGACAACTATTTATTATCTTAAAAGGATTGGGTTCTTTATGATGTAGAGATGTATTTTGGGAAAAGCTGATTTTGAAGATAGTAACCACTTGTTCTTTGAGTGTTGCTTCACCTCACAAGTATGGGACTATTTTTTTGATGATTTTGGTTGCAAGTCGAAGATCTTGGTTGATTTGCTGAATTTTTCTGGAGAGAGGAAGATTGTTGCTTCTTTTGTAATTTGTCATATTTGGTGGCAAAGAAATTGTTGTATTTTCTCTATTTCTACAAAGTCTACAGATGCCATTGGACTTTCTGCATTAGAGGTACCCATAGCCTGCATAGATAGTTTCATGTTTCCTTTTCTTTATTATATAGTTTCTTTTTTTCCTTTTAGCCTTTGGCAATCTCACTAAATCTTTGGTTGTAAATACTTCTTGATCTTGAGCTAATGGAAAAGGAGGCACGCTGGGTATAACAAAAAAAGACATATTCTAGACATATAGAAAATTGGAAGAAAAGATGATTGTTGTTAAAATGACTCTCGATCTCAAGACCTCTTAAAAAGTACAAAAACAAAAACTCTTCCACACATTTACATTTTGATTCAATAGTGTTGATAATTATTGTAAGTATAACCACACTAGTTTACTTTCAAAAAAAGTTCAACCAGACCAACATATACATGTGTTAAAAAAAGATTTAGTTGCATTGATGCATATTGAACCTAAAAATTACAACTAAAACTGTAATTTAAAATCTACTACACCACTATTGCAAGTCAAATAGAATAAGAGAAAAAAATGAATGTGCATCCATGAGAAATTGAACCCTCAATCCCAAACTCTAGCGTTGAGTTGTACATCACTACAACACCAAAATTGCCCATACAATAAGATCATAACAAACAAACACACACACACACATATATATATATATATATATATATATATATATATATATATATGAATGATAAATATGTATATTTGTGTGTGCATTATGCAATATGTATATATATTGTATATATGACTATTCACATACTAAGAGAAAAAAATTAAATACATTCCCATGGGAAACTGATCCCGCAACCCCAAGCTCAAGAGAAGCCACATGCCTTTGTTCCACTGAAGGTATCCATATAATGTGATTCAACATATATATATATATATATATCACTTCGAGTGTATTCGGAACAGAATACACTCAAGTAGTTTTTCACATATTGTGAGAAAAAGTAATGTTAGACCCATGAGAATTTGAACATATGACACATGAGCTCAAACAAATAGGAAACAAACTACTAACCCAGAAGTTGATTCTTGTCATACATGTATTGATATGCAATATATTATGGATTACACCTACAAGATACACACAAAAATACATACATATATATTATTTTTCTTGGATAAACATACTCACTGCTTGCCCCATGGGTTCACCCCTAAGTCTATCATTGTCAGGAGAGGAACATCATATCTGGTTTGTAATCCAAAACACTAATTTTGATGCCCAATCAATAAAAATGATGTTGTATCGGGATCAACTTGGTTATGCATTATATTCCTTGTAATTAAAAAAACGTCAACAAGGTAATACCAAAAAAGTGGGCGATCATTTTTTTAAGATCATATCCCAGATTCTTATGTTTTGTTAATAACTACCCATATTTAGTTTGCATAGTTTTTTTTAATGTTAGTTCATAATGAGGGTAGTATCTTATTGGAAAAACTTAGAAAGTGACATCTAAAGATGATAATCTTCCAACCTCCTAAGATTTTAGGTTTGTACATGTTAGATGATTAGACGAAGTGAATTTTCTATAAGACAAAAACTATATTCTATATGTAAGATTGAGTAATTATATCGAGTTTGTTTTTTACATTGATTTGAAGGGGAGCATATCTTTGTAATATGATTCCAAATGTGTGAGAGTTGTCTTTGTAATTATTGAAATCCCTTCCACAATTAGATGTATTGTTTTACATAGATATAGTTTAGCATGTGGTTCACCAATGATTGAGTTCACACTTGGGAGTTAAGGGTGTATGTTGGTATAGAGGTTGTTACAAGTAATTGAGGCGTGATTTCCTAGAGACAAGTATTTGAGGGGTGATCTCCCATACAAAGAAGGATGTGATTATATATAGTCATGTACCATGGTCATATGTGTGTTTCAGAGACTGGTGATCTCCTGAAGTTAATAGCTGGTTGAGAGAGATCTTGAAAATTCTCAGGTGTATAATTGATATTTATTAGATGTTCATCACTATGCCTAACTAAGATGACAATGTTCATCAAAAAATTGTGTTATATGTCTGTTCTCCCATGGATCCAAATGGAAACTTTACCACTAATAATGTATAAGTAGTTGCATGCACATTTTCACCTGGTTGTTGTGTTCTAATATATAATCGTAACATTACGCTATGAACAAAGGTAGTAGATTAAATCATCATGTTAATATTTTTTTATCATAAGTGTCCATTAATTTGTTGTTCCCCGTGGTTTTTTAAAATCATAAAAAAAATTTGATTCCTATTACGATTGGGATAAACTATATGTTTACATTTTAGTTAGTTGTGGATGTTAATATATCATGTAGTTACTGCATTAATTTAGGAATCGTTTAGTTATGTGTAGAACAAACCCACACTTGTAATTAGAAAACAAGAAATCAAACATAAAGAGTTGAAAGTGCAATATTTCTAGTTGGTTGATTTTTTATTACACCAATTGTTTTATTTTGTTGTTATTTGGTTTGATGTGTTTCGAACACAAATTGGTTAACATCTAAATGGAAACTGTCGTCATGCCTTTAACATGTAACAAAAATATTAGCATTTTTTAAACTTTAGAGCAGGTGCTTTGATCAAATAAACCGACTCGGAAAATGAACCACACTCAAAAAATGACAGTTCTTTTTCCCTGAATCTCAACATAACACTATCATGTGGTGAACTTTTAGGGAGTGAGTTGCAACTATGTGACACCGACGATGATGGTTGAAAAATGTGTAGTTAGCACTGCATGGGCTATATATAGCTCAACCAAAAAAGTCCTTAGATGTATACTACTATTTAGTTTTTTTAATATATCATAGTATAAGTGTTGGATAAAAAATATCACCATTTTATCCTTAATTTATTATCAATCAATGACATGCCATATACTCAAATCTAGTGTATTTCTAATTAGGATCAAATTGTGGGACTTACATCACCTAATTTCTTGAGTCCTGATAAAATTCATGACCTAAGTAAGGACCTTTTTTATTTTATGTGGTTCTGGTTCCATGTATGACACTAAAAATAGGAGTTGTAAAATGGGAAAATAAACCACATTGCAATGGTTTGGTTGTGTGTGATTTGAAGTATGCTCGTCAACTTGTTGTCATTTGGCTTCATGTAGTTCTCAGTTCCCATTTGTTTCTCACATCCTGACCACATTCTTAAATAGATACTAAATATATGTTTTATCTAGCTGGCAAGTGTGGGAGTGAACATTGCGCAGATAGAACACAAATGGTTTTTGTAGATTAATATATAATTAAATCATCAACTTGTAGTTTATTTTCACTTGAGGAATTCCAACCACTCATACCCAAATTTTGTTAGTTGGAAAACATATATACTTACAAATGAATCAGTTCATTTTCAGCCCTACTGAATGAGACCTAAGTCAGGTAGGTTTGAATCCAGGTCTTGATAGACCCTATACAACCCGACCTTATACACATCCTAAATATATGTACATGACACGATCACTTTTTTTTTACATCACAATTTGTATTTACCATTCTCATGTGGTACTTCGTTGAGAAGGAAATTATTATAGTTAAGCAACCTGTAAATACTCTCTTAAAGTATAGACATGCCATCTCATCTTTTTCTATTTTCTTCTCATACCGCACATTTATTGTTGCTCTATTCTACCCCTCAAAATTCAAACATTATTAACAACACTTTATGGCGCACATAAATATGCGGCTCTATTTTTGTAGGATTAAATTTTGGGCATGTTCACACCCTCTTACGCCCATCTCATGCACAACAAAACTACCCAGCTAAGCCACTCCCTGCCACCACTAGCTGTCCTCACTGGTCTCCTCCCTACTTACCCACTTGCTACCCCTACTACCTTCTATCACCTTTGTCATTGGTCACACTTTCTGCCAATTTATCCCCCATCACCTTCCCTTGGTTTGCTTTTTAGGAGAGAGAAAAGACAACAAAGGAGGAAAATGAGGGATAAAGGAGAGAATTAATGAGAAGAGATGAGGGAGGTAATGGAAGAGGAGGCAAGTAATGGGAAGAGGAGGTATGTCATTAAAAAGAGTAGGAAAGCATAAAGAAAGAGGAGTAATGGGTAAGCGGGAGGATATGAGAGTAGGGAGAGGAAGGAAGTTATGAAAAAAGCAAGGAAGTATAAGGAAAGAGGAGGGAAGTAATGAGAAAATAGGAGAGTAATGAGAGTAGGCACATGGTCAACATTTTTGGGCTCATTTTAGTTATTTTATGCATGCCTATTAACTAAGAATAAGCACCTACAAATGCTTTGTACGTGTCTAGCAATTGTTATAAGCATGCCCATAAAAGGGTTATAACACCCATAAAAGTTGATACATGCACACATTACATATCAACGCCCAAACATGTTATTATTTTCCTATAAAATACCATATGCTCATAAATCGGTATAAGAAACCAAACATGAGGCTAGCATAATCACTTATATGAGGATACACCCACGAATGGGTATACGTGTTGAAACATATTCATTTTCTCCCATAAAAGGGGTACACACCCATAAAAGTTAATATACACATTGAATATCAGTGCCCAAACATTTTGATACACGCTCATAAAAAGAGTTAAATATCTGTAAATTACTATAAGCTCAAAATTGTGAGACAAACATATTCACTTGCATGAGGATATGCTCCTATAAATTGGTATATGCCTACAAACATGTTCATGCGTGCCCATAAAATGTTATGCACACTAGTACATAACCGGCCTTTAGTGTCGGTTATTTAAGGCCTTTAGTGTCGCTTTTTAAGTGACACCTATGTGGGTGCCGCTAAAAGCCCAATAGTTACATGTCGGTTCTCAAACCGACGCCACAACCCTTCACGTGCCACCAAAAACGCGCCAGCAGGGGGTATAGGCATCATTATTTGCTTTGAAACCGACGCCATATACCTTCGCGCCACAGAATGGGCGTCATCTGGGGCACTATCGGCATCGGTTTATTAGTGATAATCGATGCCATCTCACCTGCTGCCATGACCGTGCTGGCCAGCACGACCGTGGTGTCTGGCCTGCTGTCACGACCGTGCTGGCCAGCACAGCCATGGTGTCTGGCTTTATTAGGGAAATCGACGTCGGTTACTAGTAGGGCAACCGATATTGTAACCATTTGTCATCAGTTTTATACAAATAACCGACGCCTATTTTATGTTTTTTTTCTGTCAGTCTGCAGACTTGTTGTGGCTGGTCGCAGGATGAGAAACCTACAGTTCAGTTATGAACTGCAAGTTTTACGACATCCATTGATATCAGCCAACAACATGCCACAAACCTGCAAAATTAACAACATAAATGTTCACACATTTAGCAACCTACAATTCCATTCAATTTTCACACATGTAGAAACATTCATGTAGCAATCTATAGTTCCATTCATTTTCACATTCACACATGTAGAAACATTAATATAGCAACCAACAGTTTCATTCATTTTCACTCAGACACATGTAGAAACATTCAGACATATAGAAACATTCACACATATTATAATTCAGAAATTCATTTACAAAATATCATTCTTTAGTCATTATTTGCTATCAACATCCCAATCATATGTTAAAGCCCCCACTACTTATATGTCTGTTGCCCATTCTTCTCTTACATCATTTAATTCTTTCATCGTATAGGGAGCATGTACATCTGGTAAGGCTTTTCCTGTAGTGTGGTCAGTTTTAAACACCTGCAAAGAGAATGATGTATATATATAATTAATAATATATAAATAAGAGTGATATATTTCATATTATCTAATGAGGCTATATATAATACCTCAGGAATGGTATCGATGTCCACTGCGGCATATTTGATAATCATGTGCATAAATCGCATCACATAGGTTTTAAGTGTCGGTCTATTTATACAACTGACACCTTTAAAAGTGACGTTATAAGCCATTTATGTAGTAGTGACAAACCCACAAGTGGGTTATACACAAACAAAAAATGGTTACTACACCTATTAGTTTGTACTTTTTTTTGAAAGACACCACATTCATTACATTAAAGCCATACGACATCTACATGTAAAGGGAGATACACCAACCGGACACAAAAAAGTAAAGAGAAGATACAATAACTAGAAACTCATATCGGAACGTGATAAGTACAATGATGTATTGATCTCTCTTCTATATCGCCGACCAAAATAGCTTTTTATGAAAGATTCCTTCAACCTGAGATTATATCTGATATAAAATATATGCTCCAAACCAGTGACCGAAGAAGGGATCATCTTGGCACTTGTTGCCATATAACAAAGAAACAAAAAAAGACCTAACATGAAAGAAGGACACAAACCACACGAAAACATAGAACCTATAACTCACTAGAGAAAACTACAAACAGAGAGAACGATAACAGATAACATAGGTCGTACTACGCAACCAGCAGAAAAAGCCACTATGGATCCCTTTCAAGGATAAGCAAAGGAGCAGAAAAGGTCTGAGGAAGAACAAGGATGGGGGATAAAAAACACAATAGAACCCCACCACCACTCACCAAGAATCCTAACTCGATCGTAATCGAGAGATGAACAAAAGCAACACCTCCAAACCCAAGACCCCTGATTATCCCCTACCCCAGCAAGCCAACAGAGAAATCGAGGGCACACCCACTAAGCCTCAGGTGGAAGAACATAGACAAGACACACAAAAAAGGAAGACCCCAACAAACTAGATCTACGAATGACACAAAATAGAAACAAAAAAATGAAAAGGAAACAAAGAAGGGAGATCACGATCGGAAATAGAGAAAGGGGGAAAGAAGACACCTGCACAAAAGGAACCCCTGACTGAAAGGAGGCTCGCCCATCAGCTCCAAACCACCCTAGAACGACCACCACCAGTGACCTGAGACGTCGCAGACATGACGTTGCCACCAGCTGACTCCAAACCCCGACCGGATCTGGAACACGTAGCCAACTGTAAAAAGGGAGCTAGGACAGAGAGAGGAACATGGCACGAAGGGACACCCAAGGACAATGGCCTGTCGATGAAGGCTCAGAGGCGGCCCAGGGGGAAGCAGGGCGGCACACCCAGGCCGCCAGACCCCCTCCCCCTGGCCAAAGGTGGCGCGTACAGGAACCCTAGTCGCCGCTTGAGTCACGATACCTCCAAGCTCTCCGCTCACCCTCCTTCACCCCTATTAGTTTGTACTTGGTTCAAAGGCTGCAAGCTAAAATTTGAAAAAGGAAAATGACAAATGCATGCATAAAAGAATGGGTTATACACATTTTAAATGGGTAATACATGCTCAAAAATGCATTATGCACGCCCAAGGCAAAATTTAAATAAGGAAATGACAAATGCATGCACAAAAAATGGGTTATACACATTTAAAATTATTTATACATGCCCAAAAATGCATATTCACAAAAATATGATTTGTATGTGTCCAAAAATAGGTTATATGCACCTATAAATAGGTAATATGTGTTGAGAAATGAGTTATACATTCTGAAAAAGTGGTTAGTATGCTTATTTGTTGAATTGTAAGACACACTCACACACTCAAAATGAATTATATGTGCTTACAAGTGGGTTATACATACCCAAAAAATGTCTACTCCTATTAGTTTCAGCTTGATTCAAAGGCATCAAGTGAAAATTTGAAAATAGAAAATGACAAATGTATATGTTTGTATAATAATTGAATTTTGAACTACTTTCTCTCTTGTTAATCTCTACACATGAGCCCAAAAATGTGGATGTGCCTACTGGTGTGAATATTGATACACACCCATACATGTTGATATGTGTCCATAAATATTGAAATGTGCTTATTATTAATCATACCCACTAATAAGGTTAACATGACCACCTATATGAGGGTATGTATCCATCAATGGGTTTAAGTGCCCAAACAGGTCGATACACGCTCATAAAAGGGGTTACACACATATAAAAGTTGATATATGCACACACTAATGATGTATCAAGCACCCAAACATGTTGATATGCGCCTAATAATGTGGCATCTGTGTTAAAATATTGTTCAAATGCACCCACTAATGACCATTTATGTGCAAAACATAGAGGGGATTAAAGCTTAAATGAATATTGATACACACCCATAATGTGGAATGCACACACAAACATATAGATACATGCCTACTTATGAATGTTTATACACCCAAACATTTTGATACATGGAAACTAATGTAGAATTTGCACCCAAATATATTGGCATGTGCCCTATCACCACTTCCCTCCATTGTTTCCATCGTTTCTTCTCTCATTTTATTACTTCCCTCTTCAAAAAAATCATCATTACTTCCCTCATCATTCTTCTCCTATCCCTCCCTTACTTCCAATTTAACATCCCAAAAATTTGACTAGAATAAGTTTAGGATCTTAACAGATTTTTTCCCGCTAATAAAATCCAAGTGTTGGACTTCAATCCAAATAAACCAAGTAAATAAATTTCACCTATAAAATTATAAAAGATGAGTGACATAGTTCCCTCGTGATGATGATGGTTAACTTAATGATAATAGTAATATATATAATTCACTTTCTCTCTCCTTACTATAGTCTCATTATCATCACTAATGGTATGAACCCTAATTCGAATATTTTTTCTCAATAGACTCAATACAAATAAAATAAACCCTAATTGACCGTAAATGGTAAGATAAATCAGTTAGGGAAGGGACCCATCATGAATTCATAAAATGTACATAAGTGACACTAATCACATTATGGTGATAACATATTACTAGATCATCAAATCTAGGAAATAGATATCTAGAAGAGTTTTACATCCTATAATACACATGTGGTCAAAATTTGAGGCTTAATGGACATCGTATGACCCCCAAAATGATTTGAGATAGATTTTCGATAGTTTAAGACACTAAATACAATGATTACATTGATTTCATAAAGTTGTTGATTAATCTCCTGTCACACGGACCCTTGGTGCGACTCTCCCCCTTCGAGTCAGACTCTTAGACCCGAGAGAACTCACAAGACTAATCATTGTCTCCCCCACCTAACTCCCTCTTCGCTCAAGACTCATCTAGTATGTGGGACGATATCCAAAACCCTGACCTAGTTCCTCTTCAAGAAGTATTAGTGCTAAGAAACTGCTGAGAAACCATAACCACGACTTCCCAATCTGAGCAATCCCAATTTTGGTGGGTTCTTTTTCCTGATACTCTTAGTGATGCCAAACTTTGTCCGCTCCCCTTTCACCATGTTTTGAACTCCCCGATGTTCCCCTATTAATCTAAGCCCCTTTGAAGCATCAACAGATACTCAAGAACTCTCCAAAAGAGATAGAACCCCCTCAAATACCTCGGATCCCCACACACAATCTCCTTCTTCCCTCAACAAATAGTAGTAGGAAGTCTCAAGGACTGAGACCTCCATCAAGACCACCGGTGTATGTGTTCATCTTCACATGGTGCCTCGAATCTCTCTAGGCCTCCAATTTGACCCAACGTGAGGCATTTAGTTGTTCCCCCTTTTCTTGATTATGGTTGACTTTAGAATTATTGATAGTAATGATACAGTTTCAAACCTCATTCCCTGCCATTTTTCCTCATCTTGATTTTCACCAACATTCAAAGAACTCATACCAACCGCTATTAAGTAATGAAGTCTGATCTCGTCTTCCACATCTTGTGATTCTGACTTGCTTCTACCACCATCTGCCACAGAAGAAGTTGTTGCATGAGCTTTCGGCCACCCACAACCTATACTTGGGCTTGTTGGGTTCAGAAGGTAATTGGCTAGATGCCCATAATGTTGGTTTTTAGTGATGGTGTCCGGATTAAGTTTTGGATTTTGAGATCTTTGATGTTCCAGCATGTTTCTTGCATTTTCCAATCGAAGAAGAAATGAGGCTATGCTTTCTCTTTAGTACCCAAAGTATCATTCGGGTTTGTCACTTACACCAGAGGAAAAATAGTCTTCACACGTCCAGTCATTTCTTTTAGCG
This sequence comes from Alisma plantago-aquatica, assembly GCA_963693085.1. Lineage (NCBI taxonomy): Eukaryota > Viridiplantae > Streptophyta > Magnoliopsida > Alismatales > Alismataceae > Alisma > Alisma plantago-aquatica. The sequence goes on from OY856409.1 coordinate 1,196,104,681, forward strand.
ACCACATGTCTCCTTCTGGGTGAGTCTAGGGCAATTGGATGGCTCCATTTGGGCCACGATAGCATGATCCTAATCACTAAGATATTTTTTCTTATTATTGTACATATACGTGGACTTATATCATATTCTCAGTGGGTAGTTCTTTGAAATTTCATAGTAATGAAATGGATGGTCAGAAAAATAAGCATAATAGTCAGTGGAAAGGTTTTTGACTAAAGAAGATGAATTTAGAGATTTTAATCCTTGAGTATTTTATCATAGACCTTGTGATTCCCTAAGGACCTAAATTAGGGTGTAGATGCTAATGAAGATGATGGTTATGTAAAATATGTTACTTTTAGGACTTTAGGGTTTCTACAAATCTCAAGAGAGCTAGAAAGACCTCTTCACTCACTGGTAAGTGGATTGATGAACTTTGACTAACAAGTATGGGTAAAGGGATTCATATTCACTTATGTTTATGAAATTCAATTATAGTGATACTGATTACATATTTTAATGAATATTTGTAATATAAGTGTTTACAATTCATATTATGAATTTTTGTATATTTTTCTTATCTAAGACCATAATTATTATGTGCAAATATTTTCTAAGTTGGGTTTAATGTTTAAAGTTATTATGTTCAAGAGTAATGTAAAGTATAAGACAATTGATTCATGTTGTTCCTTCCAAGTTATTCGTCTTATCCGCATGTATTAAGCTATTGATAGCAATGTCATATTCAAGCTTTAGAGAGCAATGTTATTGATCAAGCTCCTGAGAGGAATGTTATAGATCAAGATCTTGAGAGCAATGTTATTCATCAATCTCCTTAAAGCAATGAGCACTTTGGTGCGTATGTAATCAAGATCTTGAGAGAAACATATTTTATCGAGCTACTGAGAGCAATGTTATGGAATAAAGTCAACATAGTCAATTCAAGATGATAATTCCAAGAATATGAAACATATTTAATGGTTACAATGTTCAATTCATGTTTACTTAAAAAAGTATAGTTATTTTTTATTTTATATAACATTGCTCAATGCTACTTACTCTAACATATATCCAATTTGCCTTGTATGGATGGGGGTATTGTAACATCCCTGACCTGGGTTATGCTTTAACCCTATATGTTTTGTTTAAGAAAAATAATTATATGCTTGCTCTTATCTTTTGAAAAGTAATTAAGGCTCATGAGGAACTTATGTTTCAATTTTAGTCCTTTTCGAATAATCTTGAAACAATGTTTTTCCTATTTTGGACTAAAGTGCAAATTAACCAAGTTGAGGGGTTGACTTGCAAATGTTACATGATAAATGTTCCTCAAGTTTTGAAGCATCATAAGAATGAAAATGATGTAGAGGTATGGCTTGTGGTAGCCTGAGCACCAAGAAAGAGCTTATTAAGCAATGTGTGTGCATTAAAACCTAGTTTTGGTGTAATGTGTAATTTACCCAAAACCTAGGGTTCAATATGAAAAATACCACTTCTAGAGAGTCCCTAATGTTTCTTGGTATCAATAAGAGACAAGAAAATCAGAGGGGCATCTCATTTGAATCTCTTTGGAGGAGAGAGAATCTTGATATTAAAATAATCAAGATTTAAGCATAATTGAAACCCTAATTCAATTTAATGCAAAAATAAAAATATTAATGGAAGTGTCCTTCAACCAAAAATGTGATGGTTTAAGTTACATAAGTATGGAAGTCCTTGTTCCTTGCAAAGGCAAAGAAATATCTAAAGTGAGTGGAGAGCCCACTCACATTAGTTAAAGGAAAAGTAATATCCACTCAATTTTGGATATTATTATTAAAATGGTTAAGATGCTTAATTTGTTTTCTTTTAATTCATGGATAATGAAGAGGAATTACAAGGTGGGGGATATGGCTTCGTATAAAATGGATGGAGGGGAGTATGTGGCACCAATTTTGGGAATTAAAGGATTTTTATAACACTTTCTCTCTAATTGAAATTTCCTTATATACATCCCATTTTCAACCCACATGAAAGGCTTTTTCGATTTATTTTTCTTTCCTTGCTTTGGACGTGCACAAGGGAGCTTAGGAGCGATAGGATGACGTTCCCCAACCTGTAGGTAAGCTCCATAGTCATCTTCAACCTTGATTTCATGGTGGAAATCAAAATTCAATGCTTAAACTCTTCTTTTCTTTATTCAATCTTCAACCTTAGCCATTCATTTCACTCAAAGACTTGAGAACGGGCCTTGGGCAGTTGAGAAAGCTTCATTCACCATTCAGGACGTGAATCTTGAAGCTTGGATTCAACTTTGAAGGCGGGTTATATAACTTGAACCCTTAAATGTCATTATTGCTTGCAATTTATTCATCATGCGTTGAACCTTTCTTCTTTCTCGATTTCCTGTTGATTAGTTGTTGAAATCACCATAAGAAATATAATTAATTTCTAAGGTTTGAAGCTTGAAGATGATGATGTCATCTTAAGCACACACTTCAACAAAGGAATGGGAAAATGGTTTTCAAAACCGATTGAGCTAATTCGGTTTCAAAATTGATTGAGTTGATTTGGTTTCAAAACAGATTGAGTTGATTCGGTTTCAAGACCGAATGGGTAATTGAACCCAAGACCGAATGGGTAATTTACTTCAAAAACGAATGTGTAATTAAGTACAAGACCGAATGAGTAATTGACTTCAAGATTGAATAGGTAATTGAGTTCAAAACCGAATGGGTAATGGATCTCAAGATCGTGGGTAAATTGAACTTCAAAACCGTTTGGGGTTAATTGCTGATATGAATTATGAAGATCTAATGGCTCAATTTGATTCAATTATAATAGATTCCAGAATAGATGATCCATTGATTACAAACCCTAATCAATTAATTGAAGAAATACTAATTGAATTGGATCAATTTCTTGGTTCATGGTCCAAACGGTCTCAGAGGTCAAGAGCTGTGATGGGTGATTGGAGATCCAATGGTTGTAAGTTGATGTACTTTCAATGGTCCAATTGATGTATGATTCAATAAAGCAAACCCTAAAATCAATTGATTGGTTGGAAGAAACCCTAGTTGATCTAATCAGTTTCAAGATGGTTTGGACCAAACGGTCTTCAGACCATTTGGAGGGCAAACGGTCTCAAACTGTTTAATGTTCAATTGGTTTCAATGATGAGTTGCTCATACAGTTTCAAACCGTTTGGAAATAATTATATTTTATTCAAACGGTCTCAAACCATTTAGGGACTTTGAGATCAAGACTGTTTGATGGTCTAACGGTCTTAAGACCGATTGAAGGTATAGACCAAGACCGTTTGAAGGTCAAAATACTTCAAGACCATTTGGAAGTCTAGTACCTTAAGACCATTTGAAGGTCTAATTGACTCAAACCATGTAAGTACTATTAAACCCCATAATTGTTAATGATGTATATCAAAGATAATTACAATGGTTGTACCTTTAAGGTACTTAAGTGATTAATACCTTTTGAGTGGTTAACCTCTCATGTTTATGAAAGAAGTAACACAATACACTATGGTAACAATAGATGTATGTACTTGAATGAAAGATTGACCTAATCTAATCAAGTTTGAAGTAATCAACATCCTAGAGAGGTTGAGAGAGAGAGAGATTCATACATGAATAATAATCATGTAGTGGTTAAACCTCAACACTCTCAACATGAATAAAATATGTAATTAGGGTATGATCCTTGATAAAGAGATCATGAAACCCTAATTGAGAAGGATGATGAGCCCTAACCCTAATTTAGGGCAATGCTAGGTGTAACCCTAATCTAGGGTAATGATGTAACCCTAATCTAGGGCGATGATATGAGAAATCCCAATTCAAGGTAATATAATGAAAAATCCTAATTTAAGGGAATGCTTCATGAAACCTTAATTTTGGGTTAAGCTACATGTGAAACCCTAATCAAGGGTGATGTCATGTGAAACCCTAATTAAGGGTGATGTTATGTGAAACCTTAATTAAGGGTGATTCCGTGTGAAAACCTAATGCAGAGATGTGATGTGAAACCTTAATTAAGGGTGATGCCATGTAAAAACCTAATGCATAGATGTGATGTGAAACCTTAATTAAGGGTGATGCCATGTGAAACCCTAATCGAGAGTGATGTCAAGTGAAACCCTAATGTAAAGATGTGATGTGAAACTCAATCCAGGGTGATGCTATGTAATGCTATATGAAATCCTACCCTAATATAGGGTGAAGGTATGTGAAATCCTAAGTTTGGTTTATAATGCATGAAACCCTAATGTTTGGTAATATGATAATAAACCATAACCCTAATTTTGGGTAATGCGATGAGTATCCCTAATTGACATGAATTTGGGAAACCCTAACCCTAATGGGTGAATAGTGATGCTACCATTACATTGCATGGTGCTGATATGTAATTGATATAACTGTTATCATGAGTACTAATCTTGTAGGTATCATGAGATGTTGGACATAGACAGGTATGAGCTATGATGTTTTATTATTGAAATTTTTTATGGGCCTTGTAAGCCATAATATGCTTTGTTGCTTAATAAGAGGTAACAAGAGATTAATGGGCTTTAAGATCCATGTGAATTGCATGTATTGCAAGTATCATGTTTAGCTTGGTCAGATGACCTGAAGGTATTAGTTACCTAATAAGTGGTACCAAGTGTTCTCTAATTAACTGAGGGTTTGAATACCCATATTCCATAATCATGATGATGAGATGTTAAGGGATGAGAATTCCCCTGATGTGACAAGGGATTGAGATCCCAATGTTTAATAAAGCTTTGAAAAGTACTTGATAGAAGCATTACACATTCTTTGTAGCATTTGTTATAAAGATTTATGTTTGAAAACCTGCCTGATACTAAAAGAATATGATAATGCACTTAATTAACCAAGTGAAATCTTATCATGTAGAAGCCCTGGCCATAGATCCATCATCGTCAGTAGTTGGTGATGGTGAAATAGGTTTTCCTACAGGAATTCTTGGAGGGAATACTATTGAGTACGTGGGGGTTATGCGCGCGAATATATTTATGCCCTAATGGAGGAATTGATGTGAGATAAACATTAAATCTCTCAATCCTTCATTATATATGTCGGGATGGATGTATCACTAATCTCCCGAATGTCGAGATAGATGTATCACAAATCTCCCGATAATGTTAATACCAGATCGATGTGAGATAAATATGAAATCTCTCGATTGCGAAGAGAGTACAGCTGCCACTGTAACTCTATAGTGAAGTTTCCAGGATACCCTGGAAAGCTATTTAGCAGAGACACAAGATGTCATGCATTTTGTCCTCATACTAACTAAGGAGGATGAGGTCATGGGAATCCGACTCTTCCTTGACCAATGTATGGTACCGATTTCGATTGCACAATGGTCGGTTGGAGTATGAGAGGTATACCTCATCTCCTCAGGGCCTAAGTATGCTTGTAAAATGTAATCGACCATGTAGCATAATTTCTTAAGGTTGAAATACGAGAATCATTGGTTGATGTTACTTTGCATAGCATGTCTTAAATGGATAAATGTTATACATGTTCTTCAATTCCTTACTGGATAAGTGACATTCTTCTTTATCAAGTTATAATTGAAATGATTTGAATAAGAGTATTGCTCTAAATCTGTTTAGACATTGATTTATCTGTTGATTAACATAGATGATTCTTCTTCTCAATTTTACTCCATTAATTTACAAGAATAATATTTCTGGCGGAGAGTTATATCTCTCACTGGGGCAATTTCAATTGCCTCACCCCCGTGGGATCCAACCTTTTTAGGTAAACACAGAAGAAGAGGCAGAAACCCTACTGCAGGGGAAGAGTAGCAGCATCATCAGCAGGGACAATAGTGATATTCCAGGTGGAGACACTGGTTGTCATGTTTTGTATAGAGAGTCCTATGTGTCATCTCTGTACTCTCAGGTCCTCGGAGTTAGTAGTTAGCAGTTTTAATAAATTGATCTGAGATTTTGGCTTGATGTCATGAGGTTCTTATGCTGCCTATGCATAGTTTTAACAGGGTAGTTGATGCTTGTAACCCTCGAGAAGGAATAGTATAGGATATGTACTTATAAATTAGAATGTGTATGTAACACTTTGGTTCTTGTTATAAGAGTTTTCCTGTGTTTGGATTTCTTTGTAAATGGTTTTAATTTTTAGTGATATTCAGTAATCTGTTTTTAATGATCGCTTCCGCTTAGTTAATAACATTTTGTTCGATCAGTGTCCCACAATTAGTGGTATCAGAGCTCTAGGTTTGTTGAGTCTACAAAGACATAGGATTAAGGTTGTTGAGTATGTTCTAGTGTCTTTTAGTATATCTAATAGTGTCTTATGCTCATATAGAAGGAGAAGAAGAACTTAAAGATGTCTGGATCACACGAGGAACATGCTGCTGAGAGCAGCATTGTTGCACCAGGAAGAGGTGCAAGGGTTCAGGATTGGGAAGAACCAGTACATAAACATCCCTAGCTTAACCAAGCTGCATTGGAAAACCCAACTTTCCATGATCTAATTGGGCATTTCATGGAAACGATGATGCATATGGGGGATAGGATGTCACCACCTATACCTAGGGCACCAACCCATAATGAAGGACAGGGAGCCGACAAGACTTTTGAACGACTTTGTCAGGTTGGAGCCACAGAATATGATGGTACAGCTGACCCAGCAGATGTAGATATCTGGCTGACTGAGTTAGAGAAGGCCTTCAGAATCCTTAATATCCCTGAAGAAGAGAAGGTGAGGAATGCATTGTACCTTCTTAAAGGGAGTGCTAGCCACTGGTGGACAATAGAAGAGGGCAAAAGGCCAGGTGTTGATATCGGATGGGAAGAATTCTGATGAGAATTCATTAGTAGATACTTCCCCAAGACGTTTCTAGATGAGAAGATCTCTCAGTTTGAGAGGTTAAGGCAAGGACCAATGAACATTAGAGAGTATGAAGCTAAGTTTATGGAGCTTTTGTGGTTCTGTCTGCATATGGCAGATACTGATGAAGAAAGAATTCGACGTTTTGAGAAGGGGTTGAATGTTGAATTGACCACTCTTGTGTCTGCTTTCAAGAACAGGGAGAGGGTTGCCACCTTTGCGGAGTCCATGAGATAGATAGAAAGTTCGGTGATTGAGAAGCATCAGACTAAGAGTAAGAAGGTGTATACTCAGTTTCAAGGACAAGGGTCCAAAAGTTTCAATAGCAACACCAAGGTTCAATACCCAAACACAATGGATGTCGAGTAGGGGTAGAGGCTATAGTTTGCCACTAGAAGGAGCCCACAACTCAGCATCAGTATCAGTAATAGGACCACCCAGGCCACAGAGGGAGATCAGAGGTTGTTTCATATGCGGAAAGATGGGGCATTTGATGAAAGATTGTCGAGTTAGAGATGTAAGTGTGACTCAACCTCAGAGGCAGAGTCAGCAAGGCTCTCAGAGGTGACAGCTTCCGAGTGGTGCTAGAGGATGTGGACAAGCATCCCAAGCTAGTTCGTCGGCACCCAACAATCGAGCACAGGGTCAACAACAAGCAATGGCAAGATTCTATGCGATGAATAAACCCAAAGCAATAATCAACCCTCAAGTTGTGACAGGTCAGATGGAACTATTTCATTCTGATTTGTCTTCATCCTGCTTCGTATGTGTTTTAATTGATCTGGGTGCTACACATTCCTTTATCACTAGAAGAGTGATCCTTGACTACAGCCTGACTGTCAGTCATAGAGCAGATAGTCTGTTATTAGAAACCCCATTGTTGGGATCTGCAGTGCTGCGGGAGGTGTGTTCTCCCTATATTCTTTCCTTCTCTGAACATCGCATTTAGGTGGATCTTATACCACTTGAGATGCACAGGTTTGATATAATTCTTGGGATGGACACCCTAGAAAAGTATAAGGTTGTCTTAGATTGTGATTTCAAGCAAGATGTGTTCACAGTTGACGGTGACAGATGGATCTTTCAGGGAGATAGAAAGATTCTTCCAACCTACCTTGTGTCAGCTATGGTAGCTGAGAAGCTGATGAGACAAGGATGCTTTGCATACTTGGCACATGTGGTAGAAACCACAATGGAGAGTTCTAATATTTCTAAAGTTCTGATAGCTAGGGAGTTTGAAGATGTGTTCCCTGAAGAACTTCTAGGTGTTCCTCCGCCCCAAGAGATTGATTTTGAGATTAATATAATCCCGGGCATGCAACCAATAGCACAAACACCATATAGAATGGCACCTGTTGAGATGGCAGAGCTCAAGAAACAACTGCAAGAGTTGCTTGAGAAAGGTTTTATCTGACTGAGTACTTCACCATAGGGTGCTATGGTTCTCTTTGTTAAGAAGAAGGATAGATCGATGTGGTTATGCATTGATTACAGATAGTTGAATAAAGTAACCATAAAGACAAGTATCCTCTGCCAAGGATCGATGACCCATTTGATCAGTTGCGTGGTGCAACTATCTTTTCTAAGATAGATCTGAGGCCAGGATATCATTAGTTGCGTATCAAGGAGAGTGACATATCTAAGTCTGCTTTTAGGACAAGGTATGGTCACTATGAGTTCATAGTTATGTTGTTTGGACTAACTAATGCACCAGCTGCATTCATGGAACTCATGAATAGATTCTTTCGACCTTTTCTTGATCAGTTCATAGTAGTCTTTATAGATGACATCTTGGTATACAGTAGAGATGCTCAACAGCATGAGCAGCACCTCCGTCAGGATTTAACTTTGCTAAGAGAGCATAAGTTGTATGCTAAGTTTAGTAAATGTGAATTTTGGTTACCAGAAGTTTCTTTTCTAGGACACGTAATATCTGCCTCAGGTATCTGTGTTGATCCTAAGAAGGTGGAATCTGTCCTACAATGGGAACAGCAAAAGACATCGACAAAGATACGCAGTTTCCTAGGACTGGCAAGATATTACAGGAGGTTCATTAAGAACTTCAGTTCTATAGCTTTACCCCTAACCAAGTTGACCAGGAAGGAGATTCCTTTTGTCTGGAATGACAAGTGTCAACATTCTTTCCAGCTGTTGAAAGAAAGGTTAACAAGTGCACCTGTGCTGGTGTTACCTGAGCAAGGGAAGGGGTACATAGTTTTCTGTAATGCATCCAAGAATGGTCTAGGATGTGTGTTGATGCAGGATAATCAAGTGATTTCTTTTGCCTCTCGACAGCTTAAGAAACACGAGGAGAATTATCCAATACATGATCTAGAACTAGCTATTGTGCTCCATGCTCTGAAAATCTGGAGACATTATCTCTATGGAGAAACATTCCAGATTTTCACAGACCATAAGAATCTAAAATATATCTTTTCACTACAGGAGTTGAACATGAGACAATGCCACTGGATGGAGTTAATCAAGGACTATGATTGTACAATTGATTATCATCCAGGGAAGGCTAATGTAGTGGCTGATGCACTTAGTAGGAAATCATCATCACCAACCCTAGATAAAGCATAGTTGAACTCCCTAGTGTGCTTTAAAAGAGATATGCTTATCTCCTTGAGGCAAAACAATATACAACTTAAGGTATCGTTGTTAGCTGGGCTGTTAGCTGAGATGCACATAAAACCTACTCTGAGACAACATATTAAAGAAGCACAGTAAGTTGATATTGTGGTTCAGCATATCAGGTCAGAGTATGGTAGTGAGAAATGGGATGACTTTCATGAGTCAGAGGATCAGGTGGTTTGTTACCATGGTATGATGGTAGTACCTGATGCCAATGACTTAAGGAAGTTGGTCTTGGAAGAAGCTCATTCTTCGATGTATGCAATGCATCCAGGGAGCACCAAAATGTATCATAATTTGAAGGATATGTATTGGTGGCCTGCATTGAAGAAGCTATGTGGGAGCTATAGGAAGAGATGAGGAGGAAGTATCCTTCTCTTTTCTCTTGATGATTTCGGGGACGAAATCCTTGTTAGGGGTGGATAATTTGTAACATCCCTGACCTGGGTTATGCTTTAACCCTAGATGTTTTATTTATGAAAAATAATTATATGCTTGCTCTTATCTTTTGAAAAGTAATTAAGGCTCATGAGGAACTTATGTTTCAATTTTAGTCCTTTTTGAATAATGTTGAAACAATGTTTTGCCTATTTTGGACTAAAGTGCAAATTAACCAAGTTGAGGGGTTGACTTGCAAATGTTACATGATAAATGTTCCTCAAGTGTTGAAGCATCATAAGAATGAAAATGATGTAGAGGTATGGCTTGTGGTAGCCTGAGCACCAAGAAAGAGCTTATTAAGCAATGTTTGTGCATTAAAACCTAGTTTTGGTGTAATGTGCAATTTACCCAAAACCTAGGGTTCAATATGCAAAATACCACTTCTAGATAGTCCCTAATGTTTCTTGGTATGAATTTGAGACATGAAGTTCAGAGGGCGACTCATTTGAATCTCTTTGGAGGAGAGAGAATCTTGATATTAAAATAATCAAGATTTAAGCATAATTGAAACCCTAATTCAATTTAATGCAAAAATAAAAATATTAATGGAAGTGTCCTTCAACCAAAAATGTGATGGTTGAAGTTACATAAATATGGACGTCCTTGTGCCTTGCAAAGGAAATGAAATATCTAAAGTGAGTGGAGAGTCCACTCACATTAGTTAAATGAAAAGTAATATCCACTCAATTTTGGATATTATTATTAAAATGGTTAAGGTGCTTAATTTGTTTTCTTTAAATTCATAGATAATAAAGAGGAATTACAAGGTGGGGGATATGGCTTCATATGAAAGGGATGGAGGGGAGTATGTGGCACCAATTTTGGGAATTAAAGGATTTTTATAGCACTTTCTCTCTCATTGAAATTTCCTTATATACATCCCATTTTCAACCCACATGAAAGGCTTTTCGATTCCTTTTTCTTTCCTTGCTTTGGCTGTGCACAAGGGAGCTTAGGAGAAATAGGTGGACGTGAACCAACCTATAGGTAAGCTCTATAGTCATCTTCAACCTTAATTTCGTGGTGGAAATTGAAATTCAATGCTTAAATTCTTCTTTTCTTCATTCAATCTTCAACCTTAGCCATTCATTTCACTCAAAGACTTGAGAACAGGCCTTGGGTAGTTGAGAAAGCTTCATTCACCATTGAGGACATGAATCTTGAAGCTTGGATTCAACTTTGAAGGCGGGTTATTTAACTTGAACCCTTAATGTCATTATTGCTTGCAATTTATTCATCATGTGTTGAACCTTTCTTCTTTCTCGATTTCCTTTTGATTAGTTGTTGAAATCACCATAAGAATCACAATTAATTTCGAAGGTTTGAAGCTTGAATATGATGATGTCATCTTAAGCACACACCTCAACAAAGAAATGAGCAAACGGTTTTCAAAACCGATTGAGCTAATTCGGTTTCAAAACTGATTGAGTTGATTCAGTTTCAAAACCGATTGAGTTGATTCGGTTTCAAGACCGAATGGGTAATTGAACCCAAGACCGAACGGGTAATTGAACCCAAGACTGAATGGGTAATTTACTTCAAAACTGAATGGGTAATTAAGTACAAGACCAGATGAGTAATTGACTTCAAGATCGAATAGGTAATTGAGTTCAAAACTGAATTGGTAATGGATCTCAAGATCGAATGGGTAAATTGAACTTCAAAACCGTTTGGGGTTAATTGCTGATGTGAATAATGAAGACCCAATGGCTCAATTTGATTCAATTATAATAGATTCTAGAATAGATGATCCATTGATTACTAACCCTAATCGATTGATTGAACAAATCCTAATTGAATTGGATCAATTTCTTGGTTAATGGTCCAAACGGTCTCAAGACCATTTGGAGTTCAAGAGCTGTCATGGATGATTGGAGATCCAAGGGTTGTAAGTTGATGTACTTTCAATGGTCTAATTGATGTGTGATTCAATAAAGCAAACCCTAAAATAAATTGATTGGTTGGAGGAAACCCTAGTTGATCCAATCAGTTTGAAGATGGTTTGGACCAAACAGTCTTGAGACCATTTGGGATCAAACGGTCTACAGACCGTTTGGAGGGCAAACGGTCTCAAACCATTTAATGTTCAATTGGTTTCAATGATGAGTTGCTCATACAGTTTCAAACCGTTTGGAAATAATTATATATTATTCAAACGATCTCAACCCATTTAGGGACTTTGAGATCAAGACTATTTGATGGTCTAACGGTCTTAAGACCGATTGAAGGTATAGACCAAGACCATTTGAAGGTCAAAATACTTCCAGACTGTTTGGAGGTGAAGTACCTTAGACCATTTGAAGGTATAATTGACTCAAACCATGTAAGTACTATTAAACCCCATAATTGTTAATGATGTATATCAAAGATAATTACAATGGTTGTACCTTTAAGGTACTTAAGTGATTAATACCTTTTGAGTGGTTAACCTCTTATGCTTATGAAAGAAGTACCTCAATACACGATGGTAACCATAAATGTATGTACTTGAATGAAAGGTTGACCTAATCTAATCAAGCTTGAAGTAATCAACATCCTAGAGAGGATGAGATAGAGAGAGATTCATACATGAATAATAATCATGTAGTGTTTAAACCTCAACACTCTTAACATGAATAAAATATGTAATTAGGGTATGATCCTTGATAAGGAGATCATGAAACCCTAATTGAGAAGGATGATGAGCCCTAACCCTAATTTAGGACAATGTTACGTATAACCCTAATCTAGGGTAATGATGTAACCCTAATCTAGGGTGATGATATGAGAAATCCCAATTCAAGGTAATATAATGAAAAACCCTAATTTAAGGGGATGCTTCATGAAACCTTAATTTTGGGTTAAGCTACATGTGAAACCCTAATAACGGGTGATGTCATGTGAAACCCTAATTAAGGGTGATGTTATGTGAAACCTTAATTAAGGGTGGTGCCATGTGAAAACCTAATGCAAAGATGTGATGTAAAACCTTAATTAAGGGTGATGCCATGTAAAAACCTAATGTAGAGATGTGATGTGAAACCTTAATTAAGGGTGATGCCATGTGAAACCCTAATCAAGGGTGATGTCAAGTGAAACCCTAATGCATAGATGTGATGTGAAACTCAATTCAGGGTGATTCTATGTAATGCTATATGAAATCCTACCCTAATATAGGGTGAAGGTATGTGAAATCCTAACTTTGGTTTATAATGCATGAAACCCTAACGTTGGGTAATATGATAATAAACCATGACCCTAATTTTGGGTAATGGGATGAGTATCCCTAATTGACATGAATTTGGGAAACCCTAACCCTAATGGGTGAATAGTGATGCTACCATTACATTGCATGGTGCTGATATGTAATTGATATAACTGTTATCATGTGTCACTAATACATAACCGACCTTTAGTGTCGGTTATTTCAGGCCTTTAGTGTCGGCTTTTACGTGACATCTATGTGGGCACCGCTAAAAGCCCAACTGTTACACGTTAGTTCTCAAACCGACGCCACAACCCTTCGCGTTCCACCGAAAATGCGCCAGCAGGGGGGTATAGGCGTCGGTTATTAGCTTTAAAACCGCGCCATATACCTTTGCACCACAGAAAGGGAACCATCTGGGGCACTATCAACGTCGGTTTATTAGTGATAACTGACGCCATCTCACCCGCTGCCACGGCCGTGCTGTCCAGCATGGCTGTGGTGTCTGGTCCGCTGCCACGGTCATGCTGGCCAGCACGGTCGTGGTGTCTGTCCCACTGCCACGACCGTGCTGGCCAGCACTATCGTGGTGTCTGGCCTCATTAGGGAAATCGACGTCGGTTACTAGTAGGCCAACCGACACTGTAACCATATGTCGTTGGTTTTATACAAATAACCGACGCCTACTTTATGTTTTTTTCTGTAAGTTTGTAGACCTGTTGTGGCTGGTCGCAGGATGAGAAACATGTAGTTCAGTTATGAACTGTAGTTTTTATGACATCCATTGATATCAGCCAACAACAGGCCACAAACCTGCAAATTTAACAACATAAATGTTCACACATTTAGCAACCTACAGTTCCATTCGATTTTCACACATGTAGAAACATTCATGTAGCAATATGTAGTTCCATTCATTTTCACATTCACACATATAGAAACATTCATATAGAAACCAACAGTTTCATTCATTTTCACGCAGACACATGTAGAAACATTTAGACATGTAGAAACATTCACACATATTATAATTCAGAAATTCATTTGCAAAACATCATTCTTTAGTCATTATTCGCTATCAACATCCCAATTATATGTTGAAACCCCCACTACTTGTATGGTTGTTGCCCATTCTTCTCTTACATCATTTAATTCTTCCATCGTATAGGAAGCATGTACATTTGGTAAGGCCTTTCATGTATTGTGGTCAGTTTAAACACCTGCAAAGAGAATGATGTATATATATAATTAATAATATATAAATAAGAGTGATATATTTCATATTATCTAATGAGACTATATATAATACCTCAGGAATGGTATCGATGTCCACTGCGGCATATTTGATAATCATGTGGATAAATCACATCACATAGTATGCACATGCCCATCTGTTGTCTTGTGTAGCACACTATAAATTGAAACATACAAAATATTAAAAAATACAACTATTTAAGCACTGTTCACATAAATAATATATACATTGCAGTCGGGAACTTACTTCCACGTTTGTCCAAATTAATTGATGGTTCTTTTTCCTGGGGACCTTTCCTCCACCCTTTTTGAACTCATCTAAACCCCTACATGTTAATGTAACATAGTACATTGCATAATTAAATAGTAATGTAATAACATATGTTAACGGATATGAAAATGAAATATTTCTCACCAGAATAATGTCATTTTCATTTTGTGTCCATATTTTGAATTCAATTTAGTCCCCTTAGGATCTAGATAATAGACAGTGAACGTCTCGGGGACAATAACTAGTAACTCCCAATGCATACCACTAGAGGTAAAAAAGTTAAAAATTAATAACTCAAAATCCACAAAAAAATGTAATTTTCTTAAGTCCAAATTATAAGCAAAGTAAACTTACTCCACATTGAATGGATCTATTATCACCATCTTTTTATTTTGAGCAAAATTTGCAAAAGCAGCACATCAGTATTGTTGAACTGAGGGAGGGTCTTTAGCTACTAGACTAATCAAAGATGGAATAAAAAATCCTATATGTTTGAATGAAAAATCTGCACATATCTTGTCTAAGTAGCTGCAAAACATGTATTACGTATGCATTAATAAATAAGAAACCAGATCACCAGATCCTACACAAGGTATATGGATGTATAAAGAAGATATCACCTTATCCATAGCTCTATCACAGATTTATTCATCCAATCATATTGATACAACTCCAAAATATCTTGTATAAATAGGTTGCTTTCGTATGATTGACCTGCAACATCCACATCTATAGAAATAGTTATAGGGCAATTTATATCATGTTCGCCTAACTATATTGCCATACCCCTACAATCAGGACCTAATGGGATAGGTAGGTCCTGTGGAACCCAACTTGGTAATGTAGGAGGTGGAGGTGGAGGCGTAGATGGTGTGGGTGTCTTCTTTATAACATGTATATATATATATATAATTTCAGATCAACTGACATCATATACACACACTAACAATTTAACGTAATGTAAATTTACCATACAGTTTCAGTATAGAGAACAACCACTTTTGGCCACAATATCACTCTACCTTCTACCTCACCAAGCGTTTCACAATCTGGGTGGGCATATGGCAATGGAAGATCCATCCAGTTGGGGAATATACGTAGCGGGCTCACACGAACCCAACCAGATGGTAATGGATACCCATGAAACATTTCCCTTGGTAGGGATGGGTAAGCCGACACCTTTGCAATGACAAATTCTTTACTTTTTAGACGATATGGCTTCAACCCCTACAAATTTTTGTGTAAAGAATGTTATATACATATATACACATCATCTTGAAAAGACTAGTTATTATGTCATAAAAATACTTACATTGGATGTGCTAGGTGGTGGGTCTACAAGATTACTCCCAACCTCTATAGTTGGAGTAGAGCGGGATGCCATAGGTACTGTCTGCTGAGTGGCAGTCTGAGATCCCTACCACTTGCTCAGTGCTTCTTCGAGTTTCCTATCAACTAGCTTATCTGCCTATACAAAGATAAAAGAAATGTTAGCTTCTGATTATTGAATTCTCTTTTACAGTAACATTATAAAGAAAGAATAGATTACCTCTTCTTGTGAAACTCTCACTTTTGGGACATGTTTGCGCAGGGATGGCCCAAAGAACGCTTTGATGCCCACACCAGTGCCTACAGCCCTAACACGTCCAGGATGCTCTGGGTTACCCAGAGCAACTGTCAATTCATCCCTTGTGCCCTCAGGGATGAACTTTCCTTGTTTCCTCAGCTCATGCAGCCACTAATTGCCAAAAAAAATTTTGTAATTAAGTAAACACCACAAATAATCAATATTTGAAAGATTACTGTAAGAGTTGTATTTTACCATTTTTGCAGCTGCCTCAGCAGTTGCGGGCTTCCTTATTTCTCCCTTCTTATTTTTCCTCCCAGCTATCCAGACATCATGGTGAGGCAGAGGTGTGCTACCTATAGTAGAGGACTCCTGAGTAGCAGTAGCCTCAGACTGTAGTCTTTGGTGAATGTCTGCATACCCCTTTGGACCCATTGTGTGGTCATGCACATTCAGTGCATGCCTTGCTTTTTGCGCCTCACTGAGGGCCTAGTTAGTATGCACATTAATGATTTGGTTAGTAACACTAAATGTTAATCTTGAATAGGTGAATACAATGTATATTAATTAAATTGGGGGTGACGCCTAATACCTTGAATTCATCAGTTTGTCTTGAAGCAACAAATGCATCCCATTCTTCTTGTTCCAGGAAGTTCCACTATTATGTGGCCATCTTCTTCCTCTTGTCACCTTCTTTTATGTATTCTCGGGTGAGATTTGTCCTATAGTTCCTTAGGACTCTCCCACAATGTTGCATCATACATTTACGAAGCAGCTTTTCATCCAATTCAAATATACTCTACAAAATAGAATTGCTATTAGCTAGTATCCAAACAATTAGTAATCTAACAAATAGAATTGCAAATTAATAATGACTCACGCATAAATCCTTCCATATTATGTCTTTCTTCCCCTTAGGAACTTTATGCCAAGAATCTATCTTACAACCGCAACGGCTACGAGTAACATACCCAAGATATGAAACAAACGAATTGCAATTCACTCCAATTGCATTTCCTGTATTATCAAAATCCACAACAAGTTTGGGTCCATTGCCCCTTTGCATTATTAACTTCTTCATCATAGTGATGCCCTTCTCTTGTCAACTTTTGGTGCTACTCATCAAGTGCCTCAAGTGCTTCATAGGGTACATTTGCATCATCAACCTAAAATTTGACAAAATAAACACACTTACATGATATAACTAGAAATGGACATATAGATATAAATATATGATATATATTTTTAAAACATACATTGTGAGGTAATCATCAGCACGGTCATCAGGAGAATGCTCAGCCATCTGAAAGTTCACATTCACATTGTAAAGTTCACATTGTAAAGTAATTCATATTGTAAAGCTCACATTGTAAATTTACATTCACATTGTAAAGTAATTCACATTGTAAAGTTCACATTCACATTGTAAAGTAATTAACATTGTAAAGTTCACATTGTAAAGTAATTCACATTGTAAAGCTCACATTGTAAAGTTCACATTCACATTGTAAAGTAATTCACATTGTAAAGTTCACATTCAGAAAAATAAAACATATAAAAAAATATAAACATGCCTCTAATATTGCGATTTTTTATCAATTAACAATCCTTCATTGTGATCTCCACGCACATACAAGTCATCATTAGCTTCAATATTTGCTGGTGTTGGAAACCCAACTGAGAATGGACTGGAGTCATCATTCTTGTCATAGTACTCGTCTTCATCTATAGGATCTTCAATGAACTATCTTTTACCATGAAGAACAACCGACCATTTATCATTTGCAGGATCATCAATATAATATACTTGTTTCACCTGTGATGCCAATATGAATGGTTCACCCTTCTCACCAATCTTTTCAAAGTTCACTAAAGTGAAACCCAATTCATCCATTATAACTCCTTTGATTTTATCAACCCAATTACATTTGAAGAGCGGAATTCTAAAATCTATGTAGTCAAACTCCCATATGTCTTCAATGACATCGTAATATGACATTTTAGCTTCACGTGGACTCTTATCCTTTGCACTTGCAAAAAACGTAGTCGACGCTTGAAGGGTGACCCCACTGTTTTGGACGACAATCTTATCATCTTGGCGCTTTGTGTAATATGTGAATCCATTAATGTCATACCCTTCATAAGACATAACATTCAATTTCAATTTAAAGGCGAGGCATTTGATAATTTCAGTAATATCATCTAGTGTTTGAGATAGTTGATGTAAGACTTTATCTTCGAACCACTTAATAAATGTCTTGTTATGCTCTCTAGCAAGCCACATTGTATTGGCTCAAGGATATTGTCTCTTGATGAAATTGGTATGTTCCTCGATATAAACACTCACTTTGTCCATGTTGTGTAAAATATACAAGTGACCTTGTTCCAACTACTCACGGCTGATTATTTTCACCCGTGATCCCAAAGTTCCTTTGCCAAATTGCTCCTCAATATTCTTGTCATTACCAGGAGTGTCATCACCACTGAGAAAGTCATTGCAAAAATCCATAACCTCTCTCGCCACATAACCCTCAATAATACTCCCTTCAGACCGATAACGGTTTCGAACATCACTTTTAAAAATGCTCATGTATCGTTCAAAGGGATACATCCAATGCAAGAAAACTAGTCCCAACATTTTCACTTCCCTAGTCAAGTGGACAACAAGATGTACCATGATATCAAAGAACGACGGAGGAAAATACATCTCAAGCTGACATAGGGTAACAACCACTTCTCTTTGCAAATTATCGAGATTATCAAGGTCAATAACTTTGCTGCACAGACTGTTGAAAAAGAAACAAAGTCTGGTGATTGCAAACCTTACATGCTTCGGCAATATAGATCTAATTGTCACAGGCAATATTTTTGCATTAGAGTGTGACAATCATGAGATTTAAGACCTATCAACTTCATATCTTTCATTGATACCAATCTACGGATGTTGGATGAGTAACCCTGTGGCACCTTAACATTTACCAAACATTCACAAAAAGCTTTCTTCTCCTTTCTAGACAATGTGTAACAAGCGGGAGGTAAGTATGTTCTCCGTTTCCCATTTCACAAAATTCTGTTAATTATGACCTTATTCCCATTTAACGTAGGTCCAGTCTGGATTTTATCCCATCTTTAGTCTTATCTGGTATATTCAACAAAGTACCAATGACACTATCACAGACATTTTTCTCAACGTGCATGACATCGATACAATGCCTGACTGTCAAAGAACTCCAATAAGGAAGATCCCAAAATATTGACTTCTTCTTGAATAAAGATTTGTCACTCCGTGTGGCCATAATACATTGCGATCTCTTACCAAATTCATTGACAAAGTCTTTTACTCTTTCATAAACAACCTCCCCTGGTATAGGTTTAGGTGCACTCTGTTCCTCATTCAATCCATTGAATGCTTTGCGCTTCCTACGATACATATGGAATTTTGTAAGAAACCTTCGATGACCAAGATATACAGTCTTACCGCCATGTTTTAGTCTTGTTGAATCAGTGTTCGCTTCACATATAGGACACACTTTAGCTCCTTTGACACTATATCCAGATAAATTCTCATATGCTGGAAAGTCATTAATAGTACAAAACAACATAGCATGCAAACAAAATGTCTCTCTTCATGAAGCATCATAGGTCATCACACCTTCACCCCAGAGTTTCTTTAAGTCATCAATAAGAGGTTCAAGATAAACATCGATATCATTTCCAGGTTGTTTAGGGCCCAATATCAACAACGACAGCATTACATACTTATTTTTCATACACAGCCAGGGAGGAAGATTGTATATAACAAGCATGACTGGCCAAGTGCTATGTTGGTTGCTCAATGTCCCCTACGGATTCATCCCATCTGTACAAAGCCCAAGTCTTAGATTCCTGACTTCTTCACCAAATTCAGGGTACAATAGATCAATCTTCTTCCACTGTGGGGAATCATACGCATGTCGTAGGATCCCATCATTATTTTTCTTAACATCTGCATGCCACCTCAAATTCTTCGCATCTATCAGATTGGAAAACAAGCATTGAAACTGTGATATTATAGGTAGATACCACATCACCTTGGTAGGAGAACCAGTTTTGGACTCCCCCGAAGTCGTCAATTTATACCGTGACGCACCACATTTTGGACAATCTTTCAAATCCACATAGTCCTTTTGAAATAAAACACAATCATTCGGACATGCGTGTATCTTCTTGGCATCCATTCCCATTGGGCACAACAATTTCTTTACTTGGTATGTTGAGATTGGCATCTCATTTCCTTCAGGAAGCATTTCTTTCAACAAAGACAACAATGATGTGAAGCTTTTGTCGCTCCATCTATTATTATCTTTCAGCTTGTACAATCTCAACACAGCACTAAGCTTCGTAAACTTTGTACAACCTGTGTATAACGATATCTCAACATCATGCACAATGTTTCTAAAAATGGGAGGTGGATCGGTGTGCTCTACCCCACAACTATCCAGGATCGCATGAACGATGTCTACTGGAATTGGTTCATTCACATCTACATCATCGGAGGCAATTTCTTCTTCTACACAAGCACTACTATCGACATCCAATGGTTTCGAGTTTGAAATCTCTCCATGCCAGTGCCATTCTGTATAGCCTTGTATAATCCCGTTGCACATGACATGACTTTTGATTTCGTCACCAGTGCTGACTTTCAAGTTGCTACCACAATTCCTACATGGATAGTAGAACCTATCTCCAGGTTGTTTCCTATGTTGCTCGGAAAATCTAATAAACTGGTTAAGACCAGATATAAACTCTGGGGTGTAGCGATTGCGAATGGACATCCATGATCTATCCATTCTATGATCAAAGAGAAAACAAGTATATATTACAACAAGATTAGGGTCTAGGGTTAATAGATTAGAGTTTTTGCATGGTTAAAACTTTAGGCCAACAAATACATGTGTTTTCATTCTTATATATAATAAATGTGTACCACCTATCCCATTCTTGAACACCTAATCTCACTAGTAAGTGTATAATGTGTATTGGGTTTTCAAGAAAATTTTGGCAGCATTTCCCCGCTGTTCTCCAAGTACATATGTACTTAGAGAATAAATGGGGAAATGCTGCTAAAATTTTCTTGAAAACCCAATACACATTATACACTTACATCCTAAGTGAGATTAGGTGTTCAAGGACAGTCCCAAACCGGGGACTATCCAAGATTTACTTCTAATGAGTAAATCTTGGATGGGTTTCTAGGCCAACAAATACATGTGCTGTCATTCTTATATATAATAAATGTGTATCACCTATCCCATTCTTGAACACCTAATCTCACTAGTAAGTGTATAATGTGTATTGGGTTTTCAAGAAAATTTTGGCAGCATTTCCCCGTTGTTCGCTAAGTACAGATGTACTTAGAGAACTAACGGGGAAATGCTACCGGAATTTTCTTGAAAACCGAATACACATTATACACTTACATCCTAAGTGAGATTAGGTGTTCAAGAACAGTCCCAAACCGGGGACTATCTAAGATTTACTCCTAATGAGTAAATCTTGGACGGGTTTCTAGGCCAACAAATACATGTGTTGTCAATCTATAACATTGATTTCAACATTTCAAGTGTCCATCCATGTTCATCATCAAGATAAAGATTACACATAAATTAGTATGACCTAGGGATGGAGAGATTCACAATTGATTTCAAATTTCAAACTAGCTCATGCATTATCATCAATCTACATCATAAAATAGGGATTCATGTAGATGTTAGGGTGACACATCACTACAAAATTAGAGATTTAACATTAGGGTTTTAATATCTTACATAGATTGATCACAAGATTTCAGAAATATAGTTAATTCCAGATTATGTTGAAATGTGTATTAGGGTTTTAATATCTTAATTCAACATGCATCAAAATTTACATAATTAGGTCAAGCATTAGTATTGAATTGCAAATGTATCTTCTTCTTCCTCCTCCCTCTCCTTACCAAATGAAAAGCAAGGCCACGATCATGTGGACTGGCCACGGCCGTGGCTGTGTTGGCCTACCACGGTCGTGCTGGCCAGCACGGCCATGTTGCCTAGGGGCAGCACGGCCGTGGTAGGCCAACACAGCCACGGTCGTGGCCAGCCCACACGGTTGTGGCCTTGCTTTCCATTTGGTAAGGAGAGGGAGCAGGAGGAATAAGAAGAGGTGGAGGACCATCCCACACGGTCGCTAGTACTGGTTGCATGTTGTGAAATACCACACGGAGTAGGGTACCTGCTTGAGGGCAGAGGAAGAAGAGTGGCGAGGAGAGCAGGGCAGCAGAGGCACCGGCGACAGGAGGAGAAGGAGGACTAGGAGGAGCAGGAGACCGCCGCCGAGGAGAGCAGCAGTAGCAGAGGTGCCGGCGGAGAGCAGAGAAGGAGAGGCAGGCGGCGGCGGTGGCGAGCAGCTACAGCGGAAGGGAGGTAGGCGGCAAGTGACATAGCAGCAGTAGGGAACTAGAGAAAAATCGATCGATGAAATAGAAGAAAGGGGAAGAGTCTGATGTGCGTGGGGGCTATTAAGTTACTAAACGGCGTCGGTTATCTATAACAACCGACACATTTATTATTAAGTTTCAGTTATCCAAAGACGACTGACGTTAATTGGACATTCCTTTATCATAATTTTTTTGGCGGGGACGGCATGCACACCCTTATTACATTGGTTATGCTAAGAAAACCGACGCCCATATTGGAACTTTTGGCGCAAATTTTATTTTCATTTAGCGTCGGTTATTAGGTAAAACACCGACGTTGTATCTAATATTTTGGCACAATTTTTTTGCTCAAAAAATTGGATTTCGCGGGTTACTTTAGGCGTCAGTTTCATTTCTTCAACCGACACTGAATGAAAAGCAATACCCGTGTCTGGCTGGTCTTCAAATATAGACGTCGGATGTCCTTATTAACCGACGTTTAATGTTAACAACGTCGGTTTTACTAAAAAAACTGACGCCTCTAAAAGCGACGTTGAACGTTGTTTCTGTAGTAGTGTGTACTAATCTTGCAGGTATCATGAGATGATGGACATAGCCAGGTATGAGCTATGATGTTTTATTATTGAAAATGTTTATGGGCCTTGTAAGCCATTATATTCTTTGTTGCCTAATAAGAAGTAACAAGAGATTAATGGGCTTTAAGAGCCGTATTGTGAAATGCATGTATTGCAAGTATCATGTTTACCTTGGTCAGATGACCTGAAGGTATTAGTTACTTGATAAGTGGTATCAAGTATTCTCTAATGAACTGAGGGTTTGAATACCCATATTCCATAATCATTATGATGAGATGTTAAGGGATGAGAATGCCCCTGATGTGATAAGGGATTGAGATACCAATTTTTAATAAAGCTTTGAAAAGTACTTGATAGAAGCATTACACATTCTTTGTAGCATTTGTTATAATGATTTATGTTTGAAAACTTGCCTAATGCTAAAATAATATGATAATGCACTTAATTAACCAAGTGAAATCTTATCATGTAGAAGCCCTGGACAGAGATCCATCATTGTCAGTAGTTGGTGATGGTGAAACAGGTTTTCCTACGGGAATTCCTGGAGGGCATACTATTGAGTATGAGGGGGTTATGGGAATGAATATCCTTACGCCCTAATGGAGAAATTGATGTGAGATGAACATTAAATCTCTCAATCCTTCATTATATATACCACGATGGATGTATCACTAATCTCCCAAATGTCAGGATAGATGTACCATGAATCTCCCGATAATGTTAATACCGGATCGATGTGAGATAACTATGAAATCTCTCAATTGCGAAGAGAGTACAACTGCCAATGTAACTCTATAGCAAAGTTGCCAGGATACCCTAGAAAGCTATTTAGCTGAGACATAGGATGTCCTGCATTTTGTCCTCATACTGACTGTGGAGGATGAGGTCATGGGAATCCGGCTCTTCCTTGACCTATTTATGGTACCAATTTTGATTTTGCAATGGTTGGTTGGAGTATGAGAAGTATACCTCATCTCCTCAGGGCTTAAGTATGTTTGTAAAATGTAATCAGCCGTGTAGCGTAATTGCTTAAGGTTGAAATACGAGAATCATTGGTTGATGTTACTTTGCATAGCATGTCTTAAATGGATAAATGTTATACATTTTCTTCAATTCCTTACTGGATAAGTGACATGCTACTTTATCAAGTTATAATTGAAATGATTTGAATAAGAGTATTGCTCTAAATCTGTTTAGACATTGATTTATCTGCTGATTAACATAGATGATTCTTCTGCTCGGTTTTACTCCATTAATTTGCAATAATAATATTTCTGTAGGAGAGTTATATCTCTCACTGGGGCAATTTCAATTGTCTCACCCCCGTGGGATCCAACCTTTTTAGGTAAATGCAGAAGAGGAGGCAGAAACCCTACTGCAGGGGAAGAGCAGTAGCAGCAGCAACAGGGACAACAGTGATATTCCAGGTGGAGACACTGGATGTCATGTTTTTTATAGAGAGTCCTATGTGTCGTCTATGTACTCTCAGGTCCTCAGAGTTAGTAGTTAGCACTTTTAATAAATCGGTCTGAGATTTTGGCTTGATGCCTCGAGGTTCTTATGCTTCCTATGCATAGTTTTAACAGGGCATTTGATGCTTGTAACCCTCGAGAAGGAATAGTATAGGATATGTACTTATAAATTAGAATGTGTATGTAACACTTTGGTTCTTTTTATAAGAGCTTTCCTGTGTTTGGGTTTCTTTGTAAATGTTTTTACTTTTAATTGATGTTCAGTAAGCCACTGTTAATAATTGCTTCCGCTTAGTTAATAACATTTTGTTCGATCGGTGTCCCACAGGTACGACGCCTACACCTACAGAGCAACATCAAACATAGAGCCATGCAAAGATTGTAACAAACGAAAACATACAATCTTGTCATATTCCATGATTAGAAATCTAGTAAGATTGGTTTCTTATTTTTGACCATATAAGGGTAAAAATTAAAATATATATACAAAATGACTTAATTATGTGCCAACATGTAAATAAAACCATGAAATATGTTATATATAATTTCTTTACTAACATAATGGCTAAATAAAAATGAATAATATGTTGTGGGCTAACAATGTGTAATTACATGTCCATAAATATTAATAAAGTTCTATTATTTAAATATATATGCAATTAATAGACTAAATAGGTAAAATGTGTAAAATGTGGAATTTTGTGCAAAATAATAATATATTTCTCTTCTAAAAATGTATTGAAGATAATAAGACTCAACTAAGTTTTGACAATAAAAATATAATATTTTAATAAAAATAATGGTTATATGTCAAAAGTTGTAATGGTGCCATAACTATTAAAAGGAAATTTCAAAAGTAAAGTTTAATGGTAAAATATGTTCCTTGGGTCCCAATTGCCTTCGGTGCCAAGTTTCACATTGTCTGCATAATGATAACTATTTTAATTCTAATTATAAAAGAAAATAAGAATAGGAGCCAAAAGTATTAAATAAATTAATAATTAACTTCCATAGTTGAAATAAATCCAAGTTCTGAAATCTACATACGAAAATTAGTTTATGTGTGAATTTCCACTTTATTTGGACAAAATTATCTATCCCGATATAGTTTAGGAGAGAGAATGTATATTAAAGTGAAAATATTAAATAAAATGCTAAACAACCAAAACAAAAATAATTAATTGTAAAATCTTTTTCTTCATGTTCAAATTTGCTCGTAGGCTAAGTTTCACATCTTTTAGGAGTTTCAATATGACTCAAATTTCTTAAGGAGAGAAAATAAAAGATAAGGTCAAAAATATAAAATTTATTATTACAAAGAAAACATCTAATATATTAATGAATAATGTAAACCAACTTGTATGAATTGTATAAATAAAATTGTGGTGTAATATAATGGAAAATAATGTTGTACACACAAGAAAATATTATTATCAAAGAAATAAAATCTGAAATATTCTTGAAACACACTCATTAATACATATGTAACGAATGTACTAAATATTTAGATGTAAAACGTTAGTAGTAAAAAGTAGTAAGAGAATGCAAATTTAAAAATAGAATATACAATTGGAAACATTAAAATTTAATTGTTTAATTTAATATATTATGTTTGATATGGATTCTAATTTTCTTTCTGTCACATTTTATTTTCATTTTCCTTTTCCATGTGGTACTCCCTTTCTTCCAATTCATGCTTTCCCTTTCCCTTCCCCTTCTTCCTTTAATAACATTTCCTTGCTTTCTCTCTCAACCCTCCAATGATATTCACATTTTGATATATTTATTTTTCTTCCTTATCTTTTTGTATTTATAATATCCTATTTGACTAGTTGATGATAGTAATAAATAAACCCCAACATATGCACTCTCTGGATCATAGACGGTGTTAACCTACATAATGACTGTCCAAGGAATTGTTTGATCACCTGCTTTGTCTCTATTACACCCATCGATTTTTGGTTATCATCGATCATTAACTCTTCACAACAACATGTCTCGAATCCTCTCACCCCACCAAATCATCATGTTCGGCTCCGACAGAGGCCCTCGATGCTTTTCCTATTTCATGTTTTCTGATGACATCATAAGCAATCTATCTTTCCCCGTGTGACATTGGATTCTTTCTATTTTAGCGATATACTTCTCCATAACTTTTCTTGTTCTGGTTTTGTAACACCCCTCCCCAGGGTTTCATACGTAACCAGCAGAAGCACAACCTAATCCCCAACATTATCCATAATTTGGGGTACTTGGCATTTCAGGGAGGGATTGTCACATGGATGATCTCCTCTCAAGAACCAAATAACACTTGTAATTATTGAAACATATATTCATACATAAGTTCTTGGAAAGAAAACAACATCATGATTCTAAAGCTACACATAATCTATATGACATATGAAAGATTGGATCTCCATAGATGGACGTCCACCATGCAACAACTTCTAAGGCCTTGGATCCTTGAAATCTTCTCAAGATGTCTCCATCCCTTTAGCTCCAACGTCTGCGAACATCACATCCCCAACCATGCAAAGGAAAAACAAACATGGTAAGTAAGTGGCATTGGCATGTTATAAGACATGAAAATAACATATAAGATGATTTGACATAAACATGAACATGCATTAACATTAATAATTTCTTGGCATCTTTTACATGAAGAATTTGACAAGAAGTATATGCTCCTCTCTTAATGCCCCATAAGGAGCCCATAATGCTCGAAAAGCCCATAATTGCTTGAAAAGCCCATAACATTGTGCATATAAATCTAACTCAAATTCCTTTAACCATGACCTTTCTTAGACTTAATTATCTTCTTAATGACTTAGACTTGATCTTAATGGGATTACTCCCTCTTGAACATAATTGAGATTTCTCCCCATTAACCATAATAGGAATTTCTTCCCTCTAAAGCATGAATGGGAAATTTCTTCCATCTTAACCTTAGTTTCATGTATCTTAATCATAATTCATAACATTACTCAGGTTTCTATACTTAGACTTGGATTATAGCAATCAACATCCAATAGCCATATACTTGAAGAAAACATGCATTAATCATGACTTTAATATAAGGTGCTTAACATAAATCATAAACATTCAATAAATAAATTATTATCTATTCCAAGGGCATGGCCCACTTACCTTGAACAAAAGCACATAAGTCAAACCTTGTTTGACTGATTGGATCCTCTTAATCACCTGAAAATAGCATATATGTCCTTCATTATATAACATTAAACCCTAATTTGTTCATATAATTATTGAGATGTTCAAATAGAAAAATCAGTCGATAAAAACCACAAAATCGGATTCCTCATCGAAAATCCTTTCCAAAACCTATTTTTGCGGATTTTTCTGATAATCAGGCAATTTAATACGAATTTCCAAAGAATCGACCAATCACAAATCAAGATAAAGCCACACTTACACACACACACACACACACACACACACATATATATATATATATATATATATATATATATATATATATATATATATATATATCCAAATCTAGAAATAGTGGGCCAGCTTCTGATTTGGCCCAATTGGGCTTGGTCAATTCGGCAACAAGGCTTGCCTCAATGATCAAAGAAAATAGGGTGCGAAATTCCTTAACTACCCTTGCAATACAAATACATCGATTAAAAATGCGGGGGACTCATGGGTCATTGAGCACCCTGGATTCTTCCCCACCGCGAGCCATGTCTCAAGCAGAAAGGATGGAGGATCAATCCCAGGTCTTGTGGGTGGAAGGTCATCGTTCCTGGAGAACTGAGGTTCTCTGTGGATTCCTTATGCCAAGTCGAATCCATTGAACTAAAGCTCGGGTCCATGGGCGACCTTGACCAAAACAAGGATAAGAGAGCAATTGGACATAATAAAGTGAATTGCGAAACTAACATGGGAAATTTACATGAAGGTCCTCAATAATTATCTTATTAGAAAAAGAGCATGCAGAGAATAAAATATTTTGAAAAATAATTGTATAGAAAGAGTGGGATGTTACAATTCTACCCACCATAAATAAATTCCATCCTCAAAATTTCCTAGAGTTTCTACCCACCTTAAGGGTTTCATATAAACTTGCAAATTTTCCATACAATTTCCATTATAAAAGAGACATACATAAACAAAGCATTATTATTCAACATAAATTACTTAACTACCCTGCCTAAGTCTCATACTTACTCCTTAACATTACACATAACTCATTACACTTAGGGAATCTATCTCTCACTTACCATGACTACATATTCATAGTTGTCTAACTTTAGATCATATATCCTTCATCTCTTTATATGTGGTGATCAAGCACATATTTAGAAATGTTGGATCTTTTTATGCTACATCTTACCAACTTATTTGCATATTTTTCCCATACCACACACACAATTAATAAGGTAAGACACATAAAAAGTCACATTAAATGACATTTTCCTCAAATCTCAATTGGGTGGGCCTTACCATTAAGACAAGGAGAAACATATCATCATCTAGGGTTTGGTTTCAACTACATGAGCATGCTAACATGTACTTCTCTAATGAGGTGAGGGCTCTAGCCATCTTTAGGGTTCTCTACATATACTAGAATACATAATCATGTTCTCTACTTCTATTTCTTCATCCTAGGGTGACTTGCATGAATCCTTATTGTTGCCTTAGTGGCCATCTATTTCTTGCTCTGATACTATTAATGTAACACCCCTCCCCAGGGTTTCATATGTAACCAGCGGAAGCACAGCCTAATCCCCAACATTATCCATAATGTGGGGTACTTGGCATTTTAGGGAGGGATTGTCACATGCATGATCTCATCTCAAGAAACAAATAACACTTGGCATTATTGAAACATAGATTCATACATAAGTTCTTGGAAAGAAAACTACATCATGATTCTAAAGCTACACATAATCTAGATGACATATGAAAGATAGGATCTCCATAGATGGACGTCCCACCAGGAAACAACTTCTAAGGCCTTGGATCCTTGAAATATTCTCAAGATGTCTCCTTCCTTTTAGCTCCAACGTCTGCGGACATCTCGTCCCCAGCCATGCAAAGGAAAAACAAACATGGTAAGTAAGCGGCATTGGCATGTTATAAGACATGAAAATAACATATAAGATGATTTGACATAAACATGAACATGCATTAATATTAATCATTTCTTGGCATCTTTTACATAAAGAATTTGACAAGAAGTATATGCTCCTCTCTTAATGCCCCATAAGGAGCCCATAATGCTCGGAAATCCCATAATTGCTCGGAAAGCCCATAACAAGGTGCATATAAATCTAAATCAAATTCCTTTAACCATGATCTTTATTAGACTTAATTATCTTCTTAATGACTTAGACTTGATCTTAATGGTATTACTCCCTCTTGAACATAATTGGGATTTCTCCCCATGAACCATAATGGGAATTTCTGCCCTCTTAAGCATGAATGGTAAATTTCTTCCCTCTTAACCTTGGTTTCATGTATCTTAATCATAATTCATAACATTACTCAGTTTTCTATACTTCAACTTAGATTATAGCAATCAAAATCCAATAACCATATACTTGAAGAAAACATGCATTAATCATGACTTTAATATAAGGTGCTTAACATAAATCATAAACATTCAATAAATCAATTATTATCTATGCCAAGGGCATGGCCCGCTTACCTTGAACAAAAGCACCTAAGTCAAACCGTGTTTGACTGATTGGATCCTCTTAATCATCGAAAAATAGCATATATGTCCTTCATTATACAACATTAAACCCTAATTTGTTCATAGAATTATTGATATCTGCAAACAGCAAAATCAGTTGAAAAAAACCACAAAATCAGATTCCTTATCGAAAATCCTTTTCAAAACCTATTTTTGTGGATTTTTCTAATAATCAGGCGATTTAATACAAATTTCCAAAGAATCGACCAATCGCAAATCAAGATAAAGCCACGTATATATATATATATATATATATATATATATATATATATATATATATATATATATATATATATATATATATATATATATATATATATCCAAATCTAGAAACAGTGGGCCAACTTCTGATTTAGCCCAATCGGGCTTGGCCAGTTCGGCAACGAGGCTTGCCTCAGCGATCAAAGAAAATAGGGTGTGAAATTACTTAACTTCCCTTGTGATACAAATACATCGATTAAAAATGCGGGGGACTCAGGGGTCATTAAGAACCCTAGATTCTTCCCCACCATGAGCTAGGGCTCAAGCAGAAAGGATGGAGGATCAATCCCATGTCTTGTGGGTGGAAGGTCGTCATTCCTGGAGAATTGAGGTTCTCTATGGCTTCCTTATGCCAAGCCGAATCCGTTGAGCTAAATCTCGGGTCCAGGGGTGACCTTGAGCTTCAGGAGCTCCTCAGTCATGGCGGTATAGGAAGGGCAGGGCCAAGGAAGAACCACTGCTCTCGAAGCCTGAGCGCTGAGAAAGCAAGCAGTTCGGGACCCAAAAGATCCAGTAAAACCACAGCGAGGTCATGCAGACCTAAAGCCATTGTTTCTAGGGTCGAAGGGGACAAGAGGACCTTCATGTCCATATAATAGAGATTTACCGCGGGAAACAGAGGTGGTGGCAATGGTTCAAACAACGAAGGACCGAGCCAGAAAGGGCATTCTTGGGATCAGAGATCAATCCTGGAGGCTAGGCGAGGTCGGAGGTGCCATCTCTGCAGCCTAGAAGCCACTGAGATGCCATGGCAACTAGCGCCGGTAAGCACAGGCGATGGCTATACATGACCCGCTAGCAGGGACGACCGCAAGGCAAACGGAGAAAGTAAAAATGAAGCTTAGGTTCCGGGGATGCTCACCGTAAGAGCAATTGATCAGAGACAACGTTGGGCACTGGGGTGAAGCTTGGGTCACTGGAGCATAGAGGAGGAGGTATGGATAGATGAGGGAGCTGGAGAAGAAATTGAAGCTGGGGGAGAGCTTCTCGGGGACCGGTGGTGCTTAGAAATGCCTTGTACAAGAAGGAGATGGTCATAGCACTGTCTACGAACTTGGGGTGGGCAAGCTATGGAGAGCCCTAGTTGGGCGTTTTATCTATATGGCATGAGAGAACACGAGTAGGGGCTCGTTGGGTGCGGATTGACCTAGTCATTTCATCGGTGAAAGAATTAAGAGCAATGATGCATTGTAGAGTGAGAATGAGGTTGGGGGAAAATGGCCTGTGAAACGGTCGCTGGCTCGCGCGATTAGCGGAGGTAGAAGAAAATGGATCAGCCATTGATCGCTAGTCAAACGATGTTGATGACCCGCCCTAAACACAAGACCAGGGTAACACGTGACAGCACAAAATAACGGAACTTTATGGAAAATCAATGCGATTAATGAAATCGAATTCAATCCTAGGTCAAACAATATTCAAATCTCTCCCAAATTAATTGGGAGGTCAAACATGGGTCAAATGAGTTCAAATTTTAACCATAGGTATATTAGAGTGTCTATAATATTCTCATTTAATTAGAATTACTGATTGTACACGTTTTAGGCCTAATATAGCAAAAATAATCATGTACATTTAAATGACCATGATGAATGTAAATAAAGCCATTAATTTCTCAAATAAAAATTTCAAGATATGAAAATGTGCACTCAACATTATTTCTTTTCAATTAACAAGATGGAGGCAATTAAGCAAGCAATTAAATATGTAAATCACTAATTACCATATGAGAGAGAAAATTTGACATAAAAGCATTTATTACCATTTTATTAAACAAAAGAGCATAGATATATATGAAAACATTTTCTTTAAATAAAACAAGGATAAGAGAGAAATTGGTCATAATAAAGTGAATTGCAAAACTAACATGGGAAATTTACATGAAGGTCCTCAACAATTATCTTATTAGAAAAAGAGCATGCGGAGAATAAAATATTTTGAAAAAAAATTGCATAGAAAGAGTGGGATGTTACAATTCTACCCACCTTAAATAAATTTCATCCTCGAAATTTCCTAGAGTTTCTACCCACCTTAAGGGTTTCATATAAACTTGCAAATATTCCATACAATTTCCATTATAAAAGAGGCATACATAAACAAAGCATTATTATTCAACATAAATTACTTAACTACCCTTCCTAAGTCTCATACTTACTCCTTAACATTACACCTAACTCATTACACTAATGGAATCTATCTCTCACTTACCATGACTACATCTTCATAGTTGTCTAACTTTAGATCATATATCCTTCATCTCTTTATATGTGGTGATCAAGCACATATTTAGAAATGTTGGATCTTTTTATGCTACATATCACCAACTTAGTTGCATATGTGTCCCATACCACACACACAATTAAGAAGGTAAGACACATAAAAAGTCACATTAAATGACATTTTCCTCAAATATCAATTGGGTGGCCCATACCATTAAGACAAGGAGAGACATGTCATCATCTAGGGTTTGGTTTCAACTAAATGAGCATGCTAACATGTACTTCTCTAATGAGGTGAGGGCTCTAGTCATCTTTAGGGTTCTCTAGACATACTAGAATACATAATCATGTTCTCTACTTCTATTTCTTCATCCTAGGGTGACTTGCATGAATCCTTATTGTTGCCTTAGTGGCCATCTATTTCTTGCCCTGATACCATTAATGTAACACCCCTCCCTAGGGTTTCATACGTAACCAGCGGAAGCACAGCCTAATCCCCAACATTATCCATAATGTGGGGTACTTGGCATTTCAGGGAGGGATTATCACATGCATGATCTCATCTCAAGAAACAAATAACACTTGGCATTATTGAAACATAGATTCATACATAAGTTCTTGGAAAGAAAACTACATCATGATTCTAAAGCTACACATAATCTAGATGATATATGAAAGATAGGATCTCCATAGATGGACGTCCTACTAGGAAACAACTTCTAAGGACTTGGATCCTTGAAATCTTCTCAAGATGTCTCCTTCCCATTAGCTCCAACGTCTGTGTACATCTCGTCCCCAGCCATGCAAAGGAAAAACAAACATGGTAAGTAAGCGGCATTGGCATGTTATAAGACATGAAAATAACATATAAGATGATTTGACATAAACATGAACATGCATTAACATTAATCATTTTTTGGCATCTTTTACATGAAGAATTTGACAAGAAGTATATGCTCCTCTCTTAATGCCCCATAAGGAGCCCATAATGCTCGGAAAGCCCATAATTGCTCGAAAAGCCCATAATTCTCGGAAAGCCCATAACAAGGTGCATATAAATCTAAATCAAATTCCTTTAACCATGATCTTTCTTAGACTTAATTATCTTCTTAATGACTTTGACTTGATCTTAATGGGATTACTCCCTCTTGAACATAATTGGGATTTCTCCCCATGAACCATAATGGGAATTTCTACCCTCTTAAACATGAATGGGAAATTTCTTCCCTCTTAACCTTGGTTTCAGGTATCTTAATCATAATTCATAACATTACTCAAGTTTCTATACTTAGACTTGGATTATAGAAATCAACATCCAATAGCCATATACTTGAAGAAAACATGCATTAATCATGACTTTAATATAAGGTGCTTAACATAAATCATAAACATTCAATAAATAAATTATTATCTATTCCAAGGGCATGGCCCACTTACCTTGAACAAAAGCACATAAGTCAAACCTTGTTTGACTGATTGGATCCTCTTAATCACCTGAAAATAGCATATATGTCCTTCATTATATAACATTAAACCCTAATTTGTTCATATAATTATTGAGATGTGCAAATAGAAAAATCAGTCGATAAAAACAAAATCGGATTCCTCATCGAAAATCCTTTCCAAAACCTATTTTTGCGGATTTTTTTGATAATCAGGCAATTTAATACGAATTTCCAAAGAATCGACCAATAAAAAATCAAGATAAAGCCACACATACACACACACAGATATATATATATATATATATATATATATATATATATATATATATATATATATATATATCCAAATCCAGAAATAATGGGCCAGCTTCTGATTTGGCCCAATTGGGCTTGGTCAATTCGGCAACAAGGCTTGCCTCAACGATCAAAGAAAAGAGGGCGTGAAATTCCTTAACTACCCTTGCAATACAAATACATTGATTAAAAATGCGGGGGACTCATGGGTCATTGAGCACCCTGGATTCTTCCCCACCGTGAGCCATGTCTCAAGCAGAAAGGATGGAGGATCAATCCCAGGTCTTGTGGGTGGAAGGTCATCGTTCCTGGAGAACTGAGGTTCTCTGTGGATTCCTTATGCCAAGTCGAATCCATTGAATTAAAGCTCGGGTCCAGGGGCGACCTTGACCAAAACAAGGATAAGAGAGTAATCAGACATAATAAAGTGAATTGTGAAACTAACATGGGCAATTTACATGAAGGTCCTCAATAATTATCTTATTAGAAAAAGAGCATGTAGAGAATAAAATATTTTGAAAAAAAATTGTATAGAAAGAGTGGGATGTTACATTTCTACCCACCATAAATAAATTTCATCCTCAAAATTTCCTAGAGTTTCTACCCACCTTAAGGGTTTCCTATAAACTTGCAAATTTTCCATACAATTTCCATTATAAAAGAGACATACATAAACAAAGCATTATTATTCAACATAAATTACTTAACTACCCTCCCTAAGTCTCATACTTACTCCTTAACATTACACCTAACTCATTACACTTAGGGAATCTATCTCTCACTTACCATGACTACATATTCATAGTTGTCTAACTTTAGTTCATATATACTTCATCTCTTTATATGTGGTGATCAAGCACATATTTAGAAATGTTGGATCTTTTTATGCTACATCTTACCAACTTATTTGCATATTTTTCCCATACCACACACACAATTAAGAAGGTAAGACACATAAAAAGTCACATTAAATGACATTTTCCTCAAATCTCAATTGGGTGGCCCTTACCATTAAGACAAGGAGAAACATATCATCATCTAGGGTTTGGTTTCAACTACATGAGCATGCTAACATGTACTTCTCTAATGAGGTGAGGGCTCTAGTCATCTTTAGGGTTCTCTAGACATACTAGAATACATAATCATGTTCTCTACTTCTATTTCTTCATCCTAGGGTGACTTGCATGAATCCTTATTGTTGCCTTAGTGGCCATCTATTTCTTGCTCTGATACTATTAATGTAACACCCCTCCACAGGGTTTCATATGTAACCAACGGAAGCATAGACTAATCCCCAACATTATCCATAATGTGGGGTACTTGGCATTTTAGGGAGGGATTGTCACATGCCTGATCTCATCTCAAGAAACAAATAACACTTGGCATTATTGAAACATAGATTCATACATAAGTTCTTGGAAAGAAAACTACATCATGATTCTAAAGCTACACATAATCTAGATGACATATGAAAGATAGGATCTCCATAGATGGACGTCCCACCAGGCAACAACTTCTAAGGCCTTGGATCCTTGAAATCTTCTCAAGATATCTCCTTCCTTTTAGCTCCAACATCTGCGGATATCTCATCCCCAGCCATGCAAAGGAAAAACAAACATGGTAAGTAAGCGGCATTGGCATGTTATAAGACATGAAAATAACATATAAGATGATTTGACATAAACATGAACATGCATTAATATTAATCATTTCTTGGCATCTTTTACATGAAGAATTTGACAAGAAGTATATGCTCCTCTCTTAATGCCCCATAAGGAGCCCATAATGCTCGGAAATCCCATAATTGCTCGGAAAGCCCATAACAAGGTGCATATAAATCTAAATCAAATTCCTTTAACCATGATCTTTCTTAGACTTAATTATCTTCTTAATGGCTTAGACTTGATCTTAATGGTATTACTCCGTCTTGAACATAATTGGTATTTCTCCCCATGAACCATAATGGGAATTTCTGCCCTCTTAAGCATGAATGGTAAATTTCTTCCCTCTTAACCTTGGTTTCATGTATCTTAATCATAATTCATAACATTACTCAGTTTTCTATACTTCGACTTAGATTATAGCAATCAACATCCAATAACCATATACTTGAAGAAAACATGCATTAATCATGACTTTAATATAAGGTGCTTAACATAAATCATAAACATTCAATAAATCAATTATTATCTATGCCAAGGGCATGGCCTGCTTACCTTGAACAAAAGCACTTAAGTCAAACCTTGTTTGAATTATTGGATCCTCTTAATCACTGAAAAATAGCATATATGTCCTTCATTATACAACATTAAACCCTAATTTGTTCATAGAATTATTGATATCTGCAAACAACAAAATCAGTTGAAAAAAATCACAAAATCAGATTCCTCATGGAAAATCCTTTTCAAAACCTATTTTTGTGGATTTTTCTAATAATCAGGCGATTTAATACAAATTTCCAAAGAATATACCAATCGCAAATCAAGATAAAGCCATGTATATATATATATATATATATATATATATATATATATATATATATATCTGTAAACAGTGGGCCAACTTCTGATTTGGCCCAGTCGGGCTTGGCCAGTTCGGCAACGAGGCTTGCCTCAGCGATCAAAGAAAATAGGGCGTGAAATTACTTAACTTCCCTTGCGATACAAATACATCGATTAAAAATGCGGGGGAATCAGGGGTCATTAAGAACCCTAGATTCTTCCCCACCATGAGCTAGGGCTCAAGCAGAAAGGATGGAGGATCAATCCCATGTCTTGTGGGTGGAAGGTCGTCGTTCCTGGAGAACTGAGGTTCTCTATGGCTTCCTTATGCCAAGCCGAATCCGTTGAGCTAAATCTCGGGTGCAGGGGTGACCTTGAGCTTCAGGAGCTCCTCAGTCATGGCGGTATAGGAAGGACAGGGCCAAGGAAGAACCACTGCTCGCAAAGCCTGAGCGCTGAGAAAGCAAGAAGTTCGGGACCCAAAAGATCCAGTATAACCACAGCGAGGTCATGCAGACCTAAAGCCATTGTTTCTAGGGTCGAAGGGGACAAGAGGACCTTTGTGTCCATAGAATAGAGATTTACCGTGGGAAACATAGGTGGTGGCAATGGTTCAAACAGCGAAGGACCGACCCAGAAAGGGCATTCTTGGGATCAGAGATCAATCCTGGAGGCTAGGCGAGGTCGGAGGTGCCATCTCTGTAGCCTAGAAGCCACTGAGATGCCATGGCGACTAGCGTCGGTAAGCACAGGCGATGGCTATACATGACCCGCTAGCAGGGACGACCGTAAGGCAAACGGAGAAAGTAAAAATGAAGCTTAGGTTCCGGGGATGCTCACCGTAAGAGCGATTGATCAGAGACAGCGTTGGGCGCTGGGGTGAAGCTTGGGTCACTGGAGCATAGAGGAGGAGGTATGGATAAATGAGGGAGCTGGAGAAGAAATTGAAGCTGGGGGAGAGCTTCCCGGGGACCGGTGGTGCTTAGAAATGCCTTGTACAAGAAGGAGATGGTCATAGCACTGTCTACGAACTCGGGGTGGGCAAGCTGTGGAGAGCCTTAGTTGGGCGTTTTATCTATAGGTCATGAGAGAACATGAGTAGGGGCTCGTTGGGTGCGGATTCACCTAGTCATTTCATCGGTGAAAGAATTATGAGCAATGATGCATTGTAGAGTGAGAATGAGGTTTGGGGAAAATGGCCTGTGAAACGGCCGCTGGCTCGCGCGATTAGCGGAGGTAGAAGAAAACGGATCAGCCATTGATCGCTAGTCGAACGATGATGATGACCCACCCTAAACGCAAGACCAGGGTAACACGTGACAGCACAAAATAACGGAACTTTATGGAAAATCAATGCGATTAATGAAATCGAATTCAATCCTAGGTCAAACAATATTCAAATCTCTCCCAAATTAATTGGGAGGTCAAACATGGGTCAAATGAGTTCAAATTTTAACCATAGGTATATTAGAGTGTCTAGAATATTCTCATTTAATTAGAATTACTGATTGTACATGTTTTTGGCCTAATATAGCAAAAATAATCATGTACATTTAAATGACCATGATGAATGTAAATAAAGCCATTAATTTCTCAAATAAAAATTTCAAGATATGAAAATGTGCACTCAACATTATTTCTTTTCAATTAACAAGATGGAGGCCATTAAGCAAGCAATTAAATATGTAAATCACTAATTACCATATGAGAGAGAAAATTTGACATAAAAGCATTTATTCCCATTTTCTTAAACAAAAGAGCATAGATATATATGAAAACATTTTCTTTAAATAAAACAAGGATAAGAGAGCAATTGGTCATAATAAAGTGAATTGCAAAACTAACATGCGAAATTTACATGAAGGTCCTCAACAATTATCTTATTAGAAAAAGAGCATGCGGAGAATAAAATATTTTGAAAAAAAATTGCATAGAAAGAGTGGGATGTTACAATTCTACCCACCTTAAATAAATTTCATCCTCAAAATTTCCTAGAGTTTCTACCCACCTTAAGGGTTTCATATAAACTTGCAAATATTCCATACAATTTCCATTATAAAAGAGGCATACATAAACAAAGCATTATTATTCAACATAAATTACTTAACTACCCTTCCTAAGTCTCATACTTACTCCTTAACATTACACCTAACTCATTACACTTAGGGAATCTATCTCTCACTTACCATGACTACATCTTCATAGTTGTCTAACTTTAGATCATATATCCTTCATCTCTTTATATGTGGTGATCAAGCACATATTTAGAAATGTTGGATCTTTTTATGCTACATCTCACCAACTTAGTTGCATATGTGTCCCATACCACACACACAATTAAGAAGGTAAGACACATAAAAAGTCACATTAAATGACATTTTCCTCAAATCTCAATTGGGTGGCCCTTACCATTAAGACAAGGAGAGACATGCCATCATCTAGGGTTTGGTTTCAACTACATGAGCATGCTAACATGTACTTCTCTAATGAGGTGAGGGCTCTAGTCATCTTTAGGGTTCTCTAGACATACTAGAATACATAATAATGTTCTCTACTTCTATTTCTTCATCCTAGGGTGACTTGCATGAATCCTTATTGTTGCCTTAGTGGCCATCTATTTCTTGCCCTGATACCATTAATGTAACACCCCTCCCTAGGGTTTCATACGTAACCAGCGGAAGCACAGCCTAATCCCCAACATTATCCATAATGTGGGGTACTTGGCATTTCAGGGAGGGATTGTCACATGCATGATCTCATCTCAAGAAACAAATAACACTTGGCATTATTGAAACATAGATTCATACATAAGTTCTTGGAGAGAAAACTACATCATGATTCTAAAGCTACACATAATCTAGATGATATATGAAAGATAGGATCTCCATAGATGGACTTCCTACTAGGAAACAACTTCTAAGGCCTTGGATCCTTGAAATCTTCTCAAGATGTCTCCTTCCCATTAGCTCCAACGTCTGCGGACATCTAGTCCCCAGCCATGCAAAGGAAA
Source organism: Alisma plantago-aquatica (assembly GCA_963693085.1). Classification (NCBI taxonomy): domain Eukaryota; kingdom Viridiplantae; phylum Streptophyta; class Magnoliopsida; order Alismatales; family Alismataceae; genus Alisma; species Alisma plantago-aquatica. The sequence continues at coordinate 1,196,144,848 of OY856409.1, forward strand.
AACAAACATGGTAAGTAAGCGGCATTGGCATGTTATAAGACATGAAAATAACATATAAGATGATTTGACATAAACATGAACATGCATTAACATTAATCATTTTTTGGCATCTTTTACATGAAGAATTTGACAAGAAGTATATGCTCCTCTCTTAATGCCCCATAAGGAGCCCATAATGCTCGGAAAGCCCATAATTGCTTGAAAAGCCCATAATTCTCGGAAAGCCCATAACAAGGTGCATATAAATCTAAATCAAATTCCTTTAACCATGATCTTTCTTAGACTTAATTATCTTCTTAATGACTTTGACTTGATCTTAATGGGATTACTCCCTCTTGAACATAATTGGGATTTCTCCCCATGAACCATAATGGGAATTTCTTCCCTCTTAAACATGAATGGTAAATTTCTTCCCTCTTAACCTTGGTTTCATGTATCTTAATCATAATTCATAACATTACTCAGGTTTCTATACTTAGACTTAGATTATAGCAATCAACATCCAATAACCATATACTTGAACAAAACATGCATTAATCATGACTTTAATATAAGGTGCTTAACATAAATCATAAACATTCAATAAATCAATTATTATCTATGCCAAGGGCATGGCCCGCTTACCTTGAACAAAAGCACCTAAGTCAAACCTTGTTTGACTAATTGGATCCTCTTAATGACCTAAAAATAGCATATATGTCCTTCATTATACAACAATAAACCCTATTTTGTTCATATAATTATTGAGATGTTCAAACAGTAAAATTAGTTAATGAAAACTACAAAATCAGATTCCTCATAGAAAATCCTTTCCAAAACCTATTTTTTCGGATTTTTCTAATAATCAGGCGATTTAATACGAATTTCCAAAGAATTGACCAATCACAAATCAAGATAAAGCTACGTATATATATATATATATATATATATATATATATATATAGTCATGCTAGAATACACTCGAGTGTATCCGAAGCGGAATACACTCAAGTAGTTTTTCATGATGCAATATTTTTTTTGAAAATCTAATCCGTTGATCTTATTAAACATCTCGTGAACAACTCATACGCAAAATTTGAGCACATTTGGATATGTATAGCTCATGTTATGAAGACCACAATAATGATGCACTTCAAATTAGTTTCATGCGTCGATTTTGTTGCCCTTGGATGAGTGACTTACACTCATCCAAATGGGCTCAAAATTTGTATGTAGCCTAATTATAGTATGACGATGAAGATCAATGGTTTATATTTTGCAAAAAATAGTCTTGATATGCAAACACACCTGAGTGTATTCGTGCGATCCGTATATATATATATATATATATATATATATATATATATATATATATATATGTATAATACCCGCGCGGGTACTATACATTAGTTACCCGGCATCAGAAATTCACGGTGGCAGAGATTTGTAAATAAATGAAATACTTCCGTGGCAAAGTCCGCTTGTCCCAAACCTCTCTTTACCCCTCCCTTTCAACCGCCGCAGCCGACGACGCCTCCTGCCCATCACTCTCCCAGTGATGCAGCAGAGAGCCCTCACTTGGTTGGAACCACACTCCTATCCGGAGTAGACCGTGAAGCCATCCCGTTCCTCGGGCTCGTCCTGCTCCTCTCCAGTGGACTGCACGCTGTCGCTGGGGACAACGTCCACTCAACACAACGGCAGAAGAGACGCGTCTCCGCCAAGGTCCAACAACACTTCCTGCTTTCCGGGGTTCTACTGGGACATCTTCGGGTAATGATAGTTCGGCCCCATCCCCATCTGCAGACTGCTGATTATGTTTTTGGCGTCAAAGTGTGAGGATTATTCTGTGGATCTCTACTGCGTAATCCTGTTCGCTTGTGGCGTCAAGGGCCGCAAGGCTACACCGGATTTGGTTAAAAGGGAGAAGGAAAAGAGGCGGTGGCTGATCGGAGGGAGCGTGATGGCTGGAATCTCAATCTATGCGTGCTATCCCTGGTTCTTTTGAAGGTGCAGAGAGAAATAAAAGAAGTCGACGAGATGTGTGGGGTCATCAGCCTGTCAATGTTAGAGATGTTGAAGCCACTGACTATCAACTTGGAGATATTTGAGAAGTCGTTCAAGCGACTAACGTTCAGGAACCCTGGTGCGCTCCACTTTGTCTATGTCATATGTGTGCAAAGGCAACATCAATGCCATGGACTCCAGGATGCTCTACCTCATCCAGAGCAAGCAGCAGAACATTGAGTTATGAGCAAAGTGTGCCGAAGATTCTGATTAGGAGAACTTCCTTCGTGGATAATCGACAAAACCATTCAATGTGAAGACACGGATAACAATATACACATCTTTCTAGAATGGTCCAATGCCCTCTTCCGTAGCTCTATGAAACTTGTGCTCATTGGCTTCCCCTTTTGTGATGCTAATTGTTATCCGACTCAATAGTAATATGCAGAAAACTTTAACTGCTAATCGTTGTAACCGGATTGATTCTCCATGTAATTGTCAATTGTATATGTCCACTTGTATTACAACGATTCGTGTCCCTCTTGCATGCTTTGCTCAATCTGTTAAAATGTTGGAAAACTAACTCGTCTATGAGGTGTTTGATTTTAGTCCCAAACTAATTTGCTGGACTTGTTTGTACGAATTATAGGAAAGAATTTATTTGGAATAAATAGCCAATAAATTGTCAATAGATCTATGATCAGAGGTTGCTGTAATTTTTTGGTGTTTGCCTTGCTATTGGATGGTTTTAATTTACTAACATTCATTCGGTACCAGATTGGTTCTTTGCTGCTAGAAGTTACTCCTATAGACATAATTTTCATAGTAATATTCATGCTACACATGAGATATAAGCTATGCACATAAATTATAAATCAAAGTGGAATATAAATGCACGTCTTCTAGGATTGAAATTTTTTGATGCATCATTATACAAATTTATAACTGCAAAGTTTGTCAGAAAGTAACTACATGGCATACAAAGTAATTATATGGTACATAAAGTAACTATTTGACAGAAAAAGTAATAGTGGATAATCAAGAGTAATAAATCAATTTGCAATCATATTAAATATTTTTCTTGTATGTTTAACATTAGTTATGTACGTGGACTTCTCTAATAAAATATTTAATGTTTTGACATCCTATCTCGAGCTCATTAGGATGTATGCATACAAATAAGTAGTCAAAAGGTAAAAAGTCGCTAAAATAAAATGAATACAATTATGAAATTTCATTTATAGTTGTTCACTACAAAGTAACTATGTAGTATACAAAGTAGCTAGGTAGCATACAAAGTAACTATTTAACAAAGAAAGTAACTATATGACATACAAAGTAACTATTAGTTCCCAAAAGTAACTATTTGACGCATAAAGTAATATTTGATTATCAAATGTAACAAATCAATAAGAAAAGTTCAATGGCTCAAGTCAGGAAAAGTAACTATTGAATACTAAAATTAACGCTAAGACACAAAAAGTAACTATCTGACACTAAAAGTAACATCAAAATACAGTAGGTAACTATATGGTATGAAAAGTAACTATCCAACACCGAAAGTAACACTGAAACACAAAAAGTAACTATATAAAAAGTAAGTATCCTACATCAAAAGTAACATCATGACACAAAAAGTTATTATTTGACACTGAAATAACACCAAGACACAAAAAGTAACTATATGGTAAGAAAAGTAAATGTTGAATATTAAAAGTAACGCATAAAGTAAATATAAGAACACTAAGGGTAACTATAAGAACACTAAGAGTAACTGTAAGTATACTAAGAGTAACTGTAAGAACACTAAGAGTAACTGTGACAGCAGAGAAAAGTAACCATGTGATTCAAAAAAGTAACTCTTATACTTCATAAAAGTAACTCTAACAGAAGAAGGTAAAACACGTATCACAAAAACAATGTGTATGGAACACAGAGTAACAGTGATATCTTGTAAGTAACTGTACAAACATGAAAGCAAGTGTTCTATTCCAAAAAAAAGTATCTATATCAGAACTCACTAACAAATAAAAGAGATGAACTTGTCATTGATAAAGTAATTATAAGAACTCCTACAGTAACTGTAAGAGCACTGCGAGTAACTATGATAGCATAAAAGTAACTCTGTGCATTCAAAAAGTAAATGTTATACTTTGTAAAGTAACTCGTATACTTTTTGGTTGAATATTCTTACAATCACCAGCTTTTATTCCATGTAAGAGAGGTTTAAAAGAGCCAATACTTGTTATTCTGATGTATAAACTCTGTCAAAAGACTGAATGTACAGCTGATCTTGAATGTACAGCTGTGAAAAGTCTGAATGTATAGCTGATCTTGATGTATAGCTCATCTAGAACAATATTGATTTTGCCCTTATATTTTGGCTGAATGTACAACTGATTAAAATGGATTATTTATTAGTGTGCTGCAAAAAGACTAAATGTACAACTGATCTTGAATTCTTTGAATACATTTATGGTTTGAATGCTTATGTTCTTGAATGCTTTAAATACCTTTATGCGTTGAATGTTGTAAGAGTAACTCTGAAACCACTACGAGTAACTGATACAACCATGCGAGTAACTGAACTGAAAGTAGCAGAATGCTTGAGTAACTGAAAAGTAATGCTTGAGTAACTGAAATTAATTCTTGAGTAACTGAGAGTAATGCTTGAGTAACTGAGAGTAATGGTTGAGTAATTGAAACTAATGCTTCAGTTACTCGCATTGTTTTTTCAGTTATGCTTTGAATGTTGTAAGAGTAACTCTGAAACCACTACGAGTAACTGATACAACCATGCGAGTAACTGAACTGAAAGTAACAGAATGCTTGAGTAATTGAAAAGTAATGCTTGAGTAACTGAAATTAATTCTTGAGTAACTGAGAGTAATGCTTGAGTAACTGAGAGTAATGGTTGAGTAACTGAAAAAACCATACGAGTAACTGTCATAACCCTGGAGTAATTGAAAAAACACTACGAGTAACTGTGACAGTACTGCGAGTAACTGTGACAATAATGCGAGTAACTGAAAAAACCCTGCGAGTAACTGTAATAGCAGTTAGAGTAACTATGAAAACACTGCGAGTAATTGTCACAACCCTGCGAGTAACTGAATAAACAATGCCAGTAACTGAAAAAAGCCTGCGAGTAACTAAAACAAGCCTGCGAGTAACTGAACACTGCAAGTAATGGTTGAGTAACTGTCACAAACCTGCGAGTAACTGAACAAACACTACGAGTAACTATCACACCCCTACTAGTAACTGAACAAACACTGCAAGTAACTATCACACCCCTGTGAGTAACTGAACAAACACTGTGAATAACTGAAAAAACTATGCGAGTAACCGAAAAAACCCTTTGAGTAACTGAAAAAAGCCTGCGAGTAACTGAAAAAAGCCTGTGAGTAACTGTGAAACACTACGAGTAGCTATGATAACAATGCGAGTAACTGAACTAGCACTACGAGTAACTCAAATAACAGTTAGAGTAACTGTGAAAACAATACAAGTAACTGAAAAAGCACTATGAATAACTGTGACAACCCTGCGAGTAACTGAACGAGCACTACGAGTAACTCTAACAGCAATAAGAGTAACTGTGATTTCCTAGAAAATAAACACTATGATTCAAACTCAGTTACTCTTATACTTTGTAAGATTAAATATGACAACACTAAGAGTATCCATTGCACACAAATAAAGACACATATTCTTCAAAAAGAATAACAACTGATCAGAACATATTCTTTGTAACATATTCAAAGTATACATACAGCTGCTGGAGCACAAGGCAACACAAAGATAGATTACAAACACAAGTGAAGTACATAGAAGGTTACAAAATCACTTTTACAAAACTACACAAAAAGAACAACCCATTACAGATTTGAACATGCCTCACTGACACACTAATCAACTACAAACTCCACTAAAAAAGATAGAACCACATATACATCAATAGCAGTAGCAACAACACCAGAACACGAGCAGTAGAAATAGTAGCAACAACTCCCAATCAACAAAACAAGAACGAGTTTGGCCCATGGTCGTCTGTAACTCCTAAATCATCTGTCATTTGCCTACCTCCACCTCCACGCCTATTCACCATGCTCGCAGCGCCATTGTCTATGTTACACCCCGATCTCACAATTTCCTCAAATCATGAGATTAGGGCATAAGATAGGACTCATATGTAATACAAAGAACACCCTTAACTTTTTTTTTTCTTTACTTTTCTGTTAAAACTCTTATTTCTTCGCATTGAACCACATAAATCATTTTAACAAGGGAATCTGAACATTTCTTTTACTAATTAGACTTTAATAGTAAAGATACATGTATAAACATTCATGATGTCTCTCACACCTTATGCACATAAGACCTACTAATAGCATACAATTTCAAAAGAAGAATAATATTACACATCATAATTACAACTCTCTCTCTTATCTCTTACTGAGGACCTAGAGTGACAAGGACCGACTGACTCAACTAATCTTGTACTTAACTCTTGTGGAAGATCTACGCTGATGCTCTGACCATCTTCAAGTCCACGTGGTTAACCCTAAAATGTTTGAGTAGAGGGGTGAGCCTACTCGCTCAGTAAATGAGTACTTCAAAGAAACAGTCTAAGGCACTAATGTGATTACAGGTATAACTTTGAATAAACATTATGAAATTTAACAACAATAAATACTACACTGAGCAGTTCTAAAACAATATAATTGAAATAACAAAGAATGTAAATATTGCATCCAAAGAATAACTACTAGAAGACTATGCTCTAGTCTTCCTTAACTCTTTCATTTATAAGGAACTCTGTGAACCTATATGATCATATTTTAGCTTAAGAGACTCGCTATTACGACCCATATCAGGGTTAGTCAATAAATACCTCGAATTACGTGAAACACCTCAATTAGTGCTAAGTATTTTGTTAAATATCATGGTTAATCAAAATAAGTTAATATGTGAATCAATAGTTGAGTTTGAATCACCTGAGGCAATTAATGATATCAATGTTGATTATTTAGTTCATTAAGTTGAATCAAGTAATCATAGTTGCAATTAGGATTTTGATCTAGTGAAACAGTCTAATTAGTATGCTTGCATGCCTTGAGAAGGTAGAGGTTTTTGTACTTAAAAGTTTGCGAGAGAAATCACTCGAATCGGACATTCGAGGCAAAAGTTATGAGGGTTTTAAGGATTTTGGACATGGCTGCAATTTTTCTAGTAATTGATCTTTTATTTTTTTATTTATTACCCTTGGGGTCGGTTACCCCTGCTCCTTTATCTTCTACACATGGCCGATAGAACAGGGACCGCAGAGCGGCACCCGACAGAACCAGCAGACTACGACCCTAGGGCGATTTCTTGAGCCCAGAGCTCCGAAGCAGCTGCGCCATCTCCTTCTCCTTCCTCTACCCTTCTTCTTCCTATGGCTCGCCCTAGTAGCGCCACCACCAGCCGCCCTAGCAAGAAGCAGCCATAGCTCCGACCTGCAGAAGCATGCCATGGCCGACCAAAGCAGCTGCGGCGCGGCCAACAGTTAAGGGAATCAGAGGACGGCTCCGCAGCACCCCAATGCAGTAGGCGACGACGTCCCTACCTCCTTTCTCCACCGCCTAGCCACCAGCAGCTTGCCCTAGCTGCCTGGGTGGCCGACCAGTAGCTGCAGCTATGTGAGCCAGCGGATGGGAGCCCACCTGAGCACAGCTAGCAGTAGGAAAAGTGCCGCCTTGAGCCCGGCCAGGGTGCCCACTCATGATTCCGCCGCTCTAGCCACGATTAGCCACCCATACGAGCTCCTCCTTCAATCTGTATGTGAAAAGCACGATCTACTGTTTGTAATAGGTTTGAACAGGTCCAAATTGGAACTCGATTGGGCATGATAGAGCAAGGTAAGACCAGAACGGAGTTCGGTTTTGAGGATAGAATTAGAATCCGTAGCTTAAGCCAAGACTTAGTTTTTGATCGAGTTCATCTTCAATGAGTTTTCCGTTTCTGCACAGGTTGCACGACGTGCAAATCAATTTGCACGGCGTGCAAAGTTACAGTAAAATAGAATAGAAAGTCGGCCAGTTTGCACGGCGTGCAGATCAGTTGCACGGGGTGCAGATCAGTTGCACGGGGTGCAAATCAGTTGCACGGGGTGCAAAGTTGCAGAAAAGCAGAATTAGGCGTGTTTGTGGATGTTTTCGATGGATACGAACACACCGAAGTGGGTGAGTAGTATTTCATTTATTTATCACTATCGAACTCGATTTCATTGTATATATTGCTTCAGTATCAGTTGGTATAGCTCCTATTCTGTGTAGCACATACAATAGAGCACGATAGATTCATTGGAACTTGAAATACGTAATATGTTTAATGAAAATGATGAAATTTCCTGTATTATGGTTGCAATGTATTTGTTGATTTAAAAATGGATATTTAGCATGGAAACTGGATAAATGATACTGAATCATGTTTAAGGATGACAAATGTTATATATGTGTTTCAAGTAATGTTCAGAATGTGCAGTAAGTATGGAATGTGATATTCTTGTTTTAAATGGTTATATGTTAATCAGTTAATAGACTTAGGTGCCCTAACACCGTAGAACCCCTTTGAGAGGTATGCACCTTAGGGGTGAAACTCGTGTCCAACATCAACCGGTTGAGTAATTCTGGTGGCACGAGGGTTGATAGACAGTGTCCAACACCAACCGATTGAGTAATTTCGGTGGCACTGGGGTAAAATAATAAATAAAGTAAAGGGGTATCCAACACCAACCGGTTGAGTAATTCTGGTGGTAACCCAGTGTTGACTCCCTGCGCCTGTGTGCTCAGGTTAGAGGAGGAGTCCAGAGCACTCATGGTGAGTGCAGAGGAGGCCAGAGAGCCTGTGGGTCCTGTAGCAGACCAGGACGAGAAGTTAGACTTAGCATTTCCCGGGTGTGTCGCTAAGTCTTGTACGGTGAGATCGTAGTTCGCTACAGATCTTTGTATGCAGAGTACACTGCATATGATTAGGGCATAATAATATAAAAATGTAATCATATAGGATCACAGTAAATTTAATATGTTAAGAGTTTAGTACTTCTGTGCTAGTTTTCAATAATTGCTTTATTATTCAAGATATGCAGTTTCTGATATTTTATGCTTTACAGTTATGCGATATTTGTTGTTGTATAGAAATGTGATTATTATCTGTAAAATCTACTATGTCATTAGAACTGCTCTGTATAGTATTGTTCTTATGCTTTATTTCAATTTAACAAACTTCACGAGTTGTTTAATGATAGTTAAATGAAAAACTATTCACTGAGCGAGTAGGCTCACTCCTCTACTCAAACATTTTCAGGTCAGTGACAGTTCTAGGAATCTGAAGAATCTTACCACCCTAGTCAGTAGAAGGTATATGTAGTTAGTTAGATAGTGGTCTCTTAGTCCTTTCCCCTCGGTCTTTGGGACATGGTGTGGGTGAGAGAGAGTATGTATGGCGAATGTGTAAAAGATGTAAATTAATTGTTATGTTTTACATTCTGTTAAACAATGTTACATATTGTAAAATTTGTTTATGTTCTCTAGCCAGTTTAATTGAAATGCTTCCTCTATAGTTTATTATGTTTTAGTTTACAGCAATAATCCGGATATCATTACGAGGTTTTAAAAAGAAAAAGGTTCTTAGTGATTTGTTTATGTAATAATCCCTCCGTCGCGCCCTAATCTCGTGATTAGTGGTTAGTGTGAGATCGGGGTGTGACATCTTGGTATCAGAGCATAGGTTGAGTATATGGTTACTCTAAGTCAAGGTCAGGGGACGATAAGAGACCAATAGGATTAGGACTTAAGTGTTTTCCTTCTAACTCCAATTTTATAACAGGAAGTGTTCTGTTATATTATTGCAGATGGTAGGAAGATGACGTGGTCACGAGAATCAAGTTGAGAGTTTAAGATGAGTTATCAAGAATAATTAGGATCGAAAGACAAAGTTATAAGTGAGGAAAATAAGAAGTGATATGTCTTTAGCTCTGGGAGGTCTGAGTGTTTAGATGCCCTGGCCAGGTGTCTGAGTACTTAGATTGACCAGTATCAAGCTACTCTGTCTATTCTTCTCTGAATATCCTGGCCAGGTATGCAGAGGAAGGATAGGCTAGAGAGAAACCCTAGAAATATTATGGTTAAGAAATCAGAAAGTAATATAGGAATAAGAGATCAAATATAGGATGCGATACAATTCTTGATTTATATTATTTATTTGATTGAAAATCACTAGAAATGCTTTTATATGCATAAAATTAGAATTTTCAGTTTATAAAGCAAATAAGATTCTTTTATATTGTTGTGTCATGAAGTGAATTGTTTAATGTTTGTTTTCTTTGTATTAAAGTAGACCCGAAATTATGTATAAATGAGTTTGCCCTAAGTGGATATTCTTTCCACATGTTTAAGATCAATAGGGGTTGATTAATCTCGAGTAGTTCTTGGCTTCAGGACTACAGGTTCGGCCTGGTCCGGCTGGCAGGATGCGTTACTGGGATCTAATGACTCCTATTAACAGTAAAATAAGAATATACTCTGGTTGAATTAGACCCGTAACATAGTGAGAATGTATATACACTAGGATGTTTTAATTATGATAAGAAGTCTAAGTGTTCTTTTGTCTTGAAGATTAGGGTTTGAGAAGCATAGACCCTAATTGGCCCAAAATAGGGTTTTAATGACATATGAATACAGAATTTGATAAATAGAATGTCTCACTAAATGAATTTTTAGTATTTTATGTATAACTCTGATTTAGCTCAAATTTGTATATGATTTGTATATGTAAAATGTAAACAACATTGGAAAATATCAGAATTTTTGAAGAATGTTCTGACCTGTTCATCGGCCGAGTTTCAAACTCGACCGATCACATTGTCAGATTGATATAGCAGTGTGGTAATTGAATTTTATCTTTTTATTTGTATATCCAATTGATCTCAAATTTTAACTGTGCTTGAAAATCACAATTTTAGACACTCTATTAAATTGGCGTAATTTTTGGATGACTTTTGATCTCTACAGTGAGGGTGTCGTCCGAGTTTGCAACTCGACCGAACCTGCTGCAGACTGTAATATAACAGTGCACTGTTTGATTTTTAATTATTTATTGGTAATTAGAAATGATCTCAAATTTTTACTGGAGGTCTGAAACTTCATTAGGTATAACATATAAAATTTCCAGAATTTGTGGAGCTTCTGTTAGCTATTTAATAAACGAATTACAGAAACTATTGTGAAAACTGAATTTTCAGCCAATATAATTAAAGTTGAGTGTTGGGTTAATATGCTATTGACCCAAGCAGCTCAAATTGATCTATATGATCGACCACACACACACACAATGATTCTATGTTACTGATAAGGACCAAACCCTAGAATGATTAGAGTTGTAGTAGTTCAAGGGATATTACTAGTGATTTAACCTTGAATACTAGTATCTATGTAAAATAAGACCTTGAGATTTGTTCTATGAAAAGTAATCTGGAAGTGATAGTGATCTAGGGTTTATAGGTAGCTAATCTGAACGGTACATGAACAACATGAAATGACTTCGAGAAAAGAGTAAAACATAAAAATTGAAATGTAACAATAAGAAAGTAGCATAGAATGCGGAGTATTATCCGATATATGATCTAAAGATAGCTGATGTAGATCATGTTTTTAAGACATGGCGTCACTATCTTTATGATGTGACAATAGATTATCACCCTGGTAAAGAGAATGTGGTAGCTGATGCTTTCAGCAGAAAGTCAAGTTCAACAACTAATGCATTCTCTATGGCAGGTTTCAATAGAGACCTGTTAGTAGAAATGTGGAAGTTGAACTTAGGCTTAGGGGTGACAACACAGAGTGATTTGATTGTACAGATGAAAGTTAAGCCTACTTCTTATGATCAGATCAAGGAACTACAATAGGGTGATAGTGAGTTAAACCAGACCATGCATGGCATGATAGGAGGAAAAGAGACCAGAGTTTAAGTTTTTAGATGATAAGGTGTTGTATTAGCATGACATGTTGTGTGTACCTCGAGATAGTGAGTTGAAAGAAAAGATTCTTATGGAAGTGCATGTATTGATGTATGCTATGCTTTCAGGAAAACACTAAGATGTATATGAATGTCAAGGAATTGAAACGGATGGTCAGATATGCAGAAGGATGTAGCTAATTAGGTGGTTAAGTGCAATGTGTGTCAGTAGGTTAAGACTTAGCATCAGAAACCCACATGTACTTTGTAATCTTTTCCTATGCTAGTATGGGAATGGGAACATATCGCAATGGATTTTGTGATAGGGTTGCCCTAGACACCTAGAGGTTATGACTCGATATGAAAGATTGTGGATAGACTAATTTAGTCTGCTCACTTTCTTCATATTAAGTCAACCTCTGACGTCTCGAAACTTGACTATGATATACATGGATGAAATAGTTAGGTTGCCTAGTAATCCAGTTTCAATCATGTCATATTGAAATCCTAAGTTCACATCTAGGATTGTAGAAACTGTTGCTTCGTGCTTCGGGCACAAAGTTAAGATTCAGTACAACCTTTTCATCCGCAGGCGGATGGTCAGTCTGAGAGGACCATTCAGACTCTTAAGGACATGCTGAGAGCATGTGTTTTGCATTTCACTGGAAGTTGGGAAGAACATTTAAGTCTTAGAGAGTTTGCTTAGTGTGAATGTTGAGTTTAGAAATATACAAACGATAATGGTACGGTTTGGGTATAAACCCAGACAATACAAATTTGGTAAACCATTAGGTGCATGATTTCAAGATAGTAAGATAGCATTAAAATATGCAAATAAATCTAGTTACATGCTTCCTGTTATGTTAATGTGTGTGACTTAACATTTACATGAATTGGCACGTTTCTCTGAGATATTATTAGAAATTCTCAAGTACTATTAATTATTTGTGTTATGATTTGTAAGCAACTCTTAATTGAGTTATGTGATGCACAAACCAGGAATTTGGTTAATATGCACGTTCTTCGAGAAATTTCAGATAAGTGAAAAATATTACAGATGGTTTCTTATAGGTGAAGTAAATTACTCTTATTGATGTAATAAGATGTTCAATTACGTGAATTCAGTGTGTATGTGCCAAAATTGATTTGAGTTTGGAATATTTATGAATTTTTAATCTGCCTGCATGCATGATATAAAGACTACTCAGTAATTACAATGATTTTGAATATACTGCTCTGCCAGTTCTAGAATGATATCGTATTGTAATTTGAACTGCAATCAAATAGATGAGATAACGGAAACCCTAAGAGTAGGGTGTTGCCATGTGACTAGTGAATGAGATAACCCTAAGAGTAGGGTGTTGGCATGTGATGAATGAATAAGGCAAATTAAACCCTAAGGATAGGGTGTATGATGAATCAAGTATTTTGATATCAATTTTCATTATGAGATGTGATGATGTTTAACAGTTAAATTGCATGATTTTATTTTAGTACCAAATTGACATGCATTCTGTTTATTTAAGAATTTTAGTTTGTCTGCATGTATACCATAATAATTTCTCGGTAATTACCATGAATTGAGATACTGTTATAACAGTTCTACAAAGACAATGTATTGTGGTTTGATCTGGGATCATATCAGATGTGTCCTATGTTGAGGGACCAATACAGATAGTTGATCAGAGGATCAGGAAACTCAAGGATCGTGAGATACCTTTAGAGAAAGTTTTGTGGAGAAACTACAACCTAGAGGGAGCCACATGGGAGTTTTGGGGTTAGATATGCGTAACAAGTTTTTTTTTCTCTTTTAGGAATTTTGGGACGAAATTCTTATAAGGGAGGGAGATTGTTACGACCCATATCAGGGTTAGTCAATAAATACCTCGAATTACGTAAAACACCTCAATTAGTGCTAAGTATTTTGTTAAATATCATGGTTAATCAAAATAAGTTAATATGTGAATCAATAGTTGAGTTTGAATCACCTGAGGCAATTAATGATATCAATGTTGATTATTTAGTTCATTAAGTTGAATCAAGTAATCACAGTTGCAATTAGGGCTTTGATCTAGTGAAACAGTCTAATTAGTATGCTTGCATGCCTTGAGAAGGTAGAGGTTTTCGTACTTAAAAGTTTGCGAGAGAAATCACTCGAATCGGACATTCGAGGCAAAAGTTATGAGGGTTTAAGGATTTTGGACATGGCTGCAATTTTTCTAGTAATTGATCTTTTATTTTTTTATTTATTACCCTTGGGGTCGGTTACCCCTGCTCCTTTATCTTCTACACACGGCCGATAGAATAGGGACCGCAGAGCGGCACCCGACAGAACCAGCAGACTACGACCCTAGGGCGATTTCTTGAGCCCAGAGCTCCGAAGCAGCTGCGCCATCTCCTTCTCCTTCCTCTACCCTTCTTCTTCCTATGGCTCACCCTAGTAGCGCCACCACCAGCCGCCCTAGCAAGAAGCAGCCATAGCTCTGACCTGCAGAAGCATGCCATGGCCGACCAAAGCAGCTGCGGCGCGGCCAGCAGTTAAGGGAGTCAGAGGACGGCTCCGCAGCACCCCAATGCAGTAGGCGACGACGTCCCTACCTCCTTTCTCCACCGCCTAGCCACCAGCAGCTTGCCCTAGCTGCCTGGGCGGCCGTCCAGTAGCTGCAGCTATGTGAGCCAGCGGCTGGGAGCCCACCTGAGCATGGCTAGCAGTAGGAAAAGTGCCGCCTTAAGCCCGGCCAGGGTGCCCAGTCATGATTCCGCCGCTCTAGCCACGATTAGCCACCCATCCGAGCTCCTCCTTCAATCTGTATGTGAAAAGCACGATCTACTATTTGTAATAGGTTTGAACAGGTCCAAATTGGAACTCGATTGGGCATGATAGAGCAAGGTAAGACCAGAACGGAGTTCGGTTTTGAGGATAGAATTAGAATCCGTAGCTTAAGCCAAGACTTAGTTTTTGATCGAGTTCATCTTCAATGAGTTTTCCGTTTCTGCACAGGTTGCACTGCGTGCAAATCAGTTTGCACGGCGTGCAAAGTTACAGAAAAATAGGATAGAAAGTCGGCCAGTTTGCACGGCGTGCAGATCAGTTGCACGGGGTGCATATCAGTTGCACGGGGTGCAAATCAGTTGCACGGGGTGCAAAGTTGCAGAAAAGCAGAATTAGGCGTGTGTGTGGATGTTTTCAGTGGATACGAACACACCGAAGTGGGTGAGTAGTATTTCATTTATTTATCACTATCGAACTCGATTTCATTGTATATATTGCTTCAGTATCAGTTAGTATAGCTCCTAATCTGTGTAGCACATACAATAGAGCACGATAGATTCATTGGAACTTGAAATACGTAATATGCTTAATGAAAATGATGAAATTTCCTGTATTATGGTTGCAATGTATTTGTTGATTTAAAAATGGATATTTAGCATGGAAACTGGATAAATGATACTGAATCATGTTTAAGGATGACAAATGTTATATATGTGTTTCAAGTAATGTTCAGAATGTGCAGTAAGTATGGAATGTGATATTCTTGTTTTAAATGGTTATATGTTAATCAGTTAATAGACTTAGGTGCCCTAACACCGTAGAACCCCTTTGAGAGGTCTGCACCTTAGGGGTGAAACTCGTGTCCAACATCAACCGGTTGAGTAATTCTGGTGGCACGAGGGTTGATAGACAGTGTCCGACACCAACCGATTGAGTAATTTCGGTGGCACTGGGGTAAAATAATAAATAAAGTAAAGGGGTATCCAACACCAACCAGTTGAGTAATTCTGGTGGTAACCCAGTGTTGACTCCCTGCGCCTGTGTGCTCAGGTTAGAGGAGGAGTCCAGAGCACTCATGGTGAGTGCAGAGGAGGCCAGAGAGCCTGTCGGTCCTGTAGCAGACCAGGACGAGAAGTTAGACTTAGCATTTCCCGGGTGTGTCGCTAAGTCTTGTACGGTGAGATCATAGTTCGCTACAGATCTTTGTATGCAGAGTACACTGCATATGATTAGGGCATAATAATATAAAAATGTAATCATATAGGATCACAGTAAATTTAATATGTTAAGAGTTTAGTACTTTTGTGCTAGTTTTCAATAATTGCTTTATTATTCAAGATATGCAATTTCTGATATTTTATGCTTTATAGTTATGCGATATTTGTTGTTGTATAGAAATGTGATTATTATCTGTAAAATCTACTATGCCATTAGAACTGCTCTGTATAGTATTCACGAGTTGTTTAATGATAGTTAAATGAAAAACTATTCACTGAGCGAGTAGGCTCACTCCTCTACTCAAACATTTTTAGGTCAGCGACAGTTCCAAGAATCTGAAGAATCTTACCACCCTAGTCAGTAGAAGGTATATGTAGTTAGTTAGATAGTGGTCTCTTAGTCCTTTCCCCTCGGTCCTTGGGACATGGTGTGGGTGAGAGAGAGTATGTATGGCGAATGTGTAAAAGATGTAAATTAAATGTTATGTTTTACTTTCTGTTAAACAATGTTACATATTGTAAAATCTGTTTATGTTCTCTAGCCAGTTTAATTGAAATGCTTCCTCTATATTTTATTATGTTTTAGTTTACAGCAATAATCCGAATATCATTACGAGGTTTTAAAAAGAAAAAGGTTCTCAGTGATTTATTTATGTAATAATCCCTCCGTCGCGCCCTAATCTCGTGATTAGTGGTTAGTGTGAGATCGGGGTGTGACACTCGCAGTGCACTACGGCCACACCGTACAAGACTTAGCGACACACCCGGGAAATGCTAAGTCTGACTGCCAGTCCTATTCTGCTACAGGACCAACGGGCTCTCCGGCCCACAGGCTCTCCGGCCTCATTGCACTAATTTCGAGTGCTCTAGACTCCTCCTCTAACCTGAGAACACAGGCGGAGAGTCTACACTGGGATACCACTGTGACACATGCACAAATTATTGTTGAATAACCCCTATCAACCCTCGTGCCACCAGAATTACTCAACCGGTTGATGTTGGACACGAGTTTCACCCCTAAGGCGCAGACCTCCCAAAGGGGTTCTACGGTGTTCAGGGCACCTAAGTCTAACATTAACATTATAGATACATTTTAAACAGAAATCATAACTCATTTTACATTTCTCACAAGGCTCACACTGCCTGCCATATCATATCATATAAAACATCATAGCTCATGTATTCAAACATATATCATGTCTGCCCAACAAGTATTCTCATTCTAACATTTCATACATATCTGCATGATCTCAGTAACATCCCTTTCTAGGGCATGTCATATATCATCACCTGCAATTCACGAGATATGTATTGTGAAAATAAGAAACCCTGTAGTATATATATACCGACTCAAAGAGAACAAGCATGTAAAGTTAAATGCACAAACAACATACAATTCAACAGTTAAGCATCACCACATCTCATATGGAGACCTTTCATATCACCATAACTTAATTCATAGAACACCCTGTCCTTAGGGTTTCCTTTCCTTATTCTCTTATCACATAGCAACACCCTACTCCTAGGGTTTCATTTTCCTCATTCACTTATCACATGGCTCTCATAAGGATTTCACACGATATAAACATTCACAAATTAAAGACTGCTTTCAACAATTATATACAGTCAATATATGTATGAACCCATGGAAATTGAACTAAATTTAGGTTTCCATTCTATTCACTGAGATATCATGCACCAAGAATAAAATTCAAATAAAGTAACCCATGAGGTACATCCTAACCACTTATAAGATTACTAGTCCTCTTCAATAAGGTTGAAACTCTAGTGATATCTCAATTAGGTTAAACCCTAGTTACATCAAATGGTATAAATCTGAAAAGCATTCTTACTAGGATGTGTTGTATACGTTTCTGATGTGAATCTACCATCAAAGAGTCATTCAAACAGAGAAGGAATCCATATCATATCAATTTGCAACAACTTAAATTAAACGGACATTTCAGGGTTTAGAATCACATACCAAGCAATTAGGGATTTGGATGCTATAATCAAATTTCGTGCATTATACTGTTTAAAGGAAGAACCCACTCACCCCAAGGTGTGAAAACACCTCAAAACTACAGCTCAACTCAGGGGATCTCGAACTCATATCAAATCCCTAGCAAATCTCCCAATTCTTCTTCCATTCAACTCGGAAACCTTGAAAATGAGGGATTATGAAGAAAGGGTGAGAAGAGAGGGGATTTCGACATCATCTTGGATCAAATCAGAGCATGGACGGAATCTTGACATGAGAGAGAATATTCACCATAAAAGTCTATGCAAAGGATCCAAACTTACTTGATTTCACCATTCCTCGGACCGCAAAACCCTAGGTCACCAATTCCTCCTCTTTCTCCACTCAAGCCCTAACTCTCCCTCTCTCTCTAGATTTTCGTTTCTCTGGGGTGGATGACGAAGAATGAGAGCTGTGTGTGTGTGTGGTTGATCATATAAGTCAATTTGAGCTGCTTGGGTCAATTGCATATTGACCCAACACTCAACTTTTATTATATTGGCTGAATATTCAGTTATATAAAGTTACTGTAATTCGTTTATTTGAGAGATCAAACCTTCTACAACAATTATGGGAATTTATCACGTTATTTATAATTGATCTATAAAGCTTCAGTTAAAATTTGAGAATATTTGGAGTTACCAATAAATAATTAAAAATAGAACAGTGCACTGCTATATTGCAGTCTGCAGCAGATTCGGTCGAGTTTGTCCTGCACAGAACTCGACCGACACCCTCACTGTAGAGATCAAAAGTCATCCAAAAATTATTCCAATTTAACAGGGTGTCTAAAACTGTGTTTTTCAAGCACAGTTAAAATTTGAGATCAATTGGATATACCAATAAAAAGATAAAATTAAATTACCACACTGCTATATAAATCTGGAAATATGATCGGTCGAGTTTGAAACTCGACCGATAAATAGGTCAGAACATTCTTCAAAAATTCTGATATTTACCAATGTTGTTTAAATTGTATATATCCAAATCATATCCAAATTTCAAGTAAATCATAGTTACACATAAAATACTAAAAATCATTTACTGAGACACTATACTTATCAAATTTTGTGTTCATGTATCATCAAAACCCTATTTTGGGTCGATTAGGGTTTATGTTTCTCAAACCCTAATTCTCAAGGAAAATGAACACTTAAACTTATTATCATAGTTAAAACATCCTAATTGTGTTATCGTCATTAATTAGATTTCAAGAATGATTATTCCAATTAATCTTTGCAATTGTCTAGGTAAACCCTAGTTTACCAATTAAGCTCAGATGGGGTCGTAACAACTCTTCCCCCCTTAGAATGTTTCGTCCTTGAAACATAAACCTACAAGAAAGATACATTCAAGGTTATTCTAAGCTTATAAAACCTTCCATGTCATTATATTCTTGTATTTCATACCTGAATGTAGTTTTCAACATTAGATCTTTTAATTCTTTACTAAATCACAACATATTTCAAATAGTTCTCAATGATATCAAGCAAACTCTTTATGCCGCAGTCAAACATAGAATGCAAAGATAAACCATCACGCTTTCACTGCGCAACTCTGATACTCTGATACAACTATCTCAACTTATGCGGCTCAGAAAGTTCTATTGTTCTGTATCACCTTTAAGTGACAAAAGCGAGTTCACCATGCTGTTTTAAACTTTAATAAAGTGCTATTCAAATAGCAAAACAGTCTTGAATTAAAAGACTAGATTCAACAATCAATTGCACAATATTACTCTTGGCATCCCCATTGGGTCATGGATGCATGAGGTGAAGCATTACCACCTCATTCCATACTATCCTGTTTCGATCCTGGGACCTGTGGGTTATGGGCCCACACACAATTCAAAGTGTAACCATCGTATTATATCATTTTAGGGTTTCAACCACAGTAATAAAGTAATCCACAATTGTATCAGTCATTCAAGCATTAATCATACTCGATTACCATCACTCAGTTATATTAGAGCTAGGTATAACAAGCTACACCTCATTAGGGTTACTTGTCCAGACAATCCGATTATCATCCCTTTCTATTAATATGAGTGAATAGGTATAACTACCTTATTCAGGATATCCCTTCATGTCTTCCGTCATCATCCAAACTGTATCACCATATTACAAATACACAATACTAGGATGCATATCTGGTATGAATTGCTACAACTATCATACACCTTTAATTAACATATAGCTTGCACAAATACACTGAAATCATACATAGAACCAACTTACATACCTTAGTATGCCTTCAACAAAGCATACCTCTAAAAACAAGTTCACCTATTACACAAAGCTAGTGTTTTCCTTTATCTCTCTCCTCATTCTTTACTACTTATGTTTTGCTACCTCTCCTTCTCATTTTGATCATATACAATAAACATCCCTAACATTAAAACATTCAAGGTAAGAATAGATTATTCATCATTCTTGCTATCACACAAGAATTTATTTCTTATCGCACTCCATCGTAATGTATGTCACTATTACATTCACTAGATGACCCTACCAAGGTAGTTATGCATCATATATGATTCATTTTCTTATCATTTCATTCCCACCTTGCTATTGTTAAGGAATATATGAAAGAGAAGATGATTTTAAGACTGGGAATACTTGTATTCAAACATTCCCTTAATACATTCTTGTATGTAGATTTACTTAGTTATCAACAGAGATATTTGATTAATTAGCACTTTCTTGAATCTCACAACCTCTTTATTTTATAACTTCTCCATAATATTTCAAACCCTATCTTACGTTTCATAGTCCTCTTACCATATACTACTCTTTAACCCGTCATCTTTAATTCTAAATTTTTCTCTTATGACCATGTTGCTTATTCATATGTATGGTCATGTATACCATGTTGCACATATTTCCTCCTTTATCTTTATACTATTGCGAAGTTAACGTTCTAAATTAATAGTCCTTCTATTAGTTTTTCCTCATGTTGAATACATTACATATTCTTCATTTTTAAATCAAGTGGATCATGCATGGGTCAAACATAGTTTCTCTTTCAATCAAGTTTTTCTCTCCTGAATACAGTCTACCTTTGTATGACTTATTCATTCATTAAAGTGCACCTATGTTCTTTACTTAGAAACTAGTTTGTTGTTCTAGTCTTATGAATTACACGTTCATACGATTCTCTTTACTTTTACTCTTTTGAAGACTCTTTACTTCTATGGACTTATTGAATGCTCAACCCTATTCTCTACTTAGCCTTTGCTTTAGAGTTCATAAAAGAATTATACTCTATTATATGATTCATTCTTCATGATTGATTCTTGCTATCTTGAACCATACATACATTTCACATATCTTTTCTATATTTCATATGTATAGTTCATATAATATCAATCAATAAACTGATTATGTCACGCCCCGATCTCACATTAACCACAAACCACAAGATTAGGGCGCGACAGGGTGGGATTTACACATAAGCCAACCACTCTTCCCTTTTTAAATCATTTTAAAGACATTAATAGGGAAATCTGATTTATGCTGTAAAATGAAACTAAACAAACTGCGGAAGCATCTTTATTAAACTGACTAGCAAAGTAAACAGAGTCTACAACATATTACATTTGTCCGACATAAAATAAAGCATAACAGATAATTTGCATCTTTATACACATTCACTCTCTCACTCACACCTTGTCCCAAAGATCGAGGGGAAAGGACTAAGAGACCTCTAACTACTAACTACATATTCCTTCTACAGACTAGGCATTAGGATGAATCGATCATTCAGATTTCCTGCTGCTGATGATAACCTGAAAATGTTTTGAGTAGAGGTATGAGCCTACTCGCTCAGTGAATAGAATTTCACTTAGCTATCAATAAACAACTCATCAAGTTTATAAATTTAAATTAAACATAAATGCAGGACTAAGCAAGGCAGTTCTAGTAACATAACAGATTTGCAGAATATAAACACATTTCCATGCAATAGCACATAATTTGAACAGATAATCAGATATAAAGAAATAGCACACAAGTTCGAATACTTTAATTTACTGTGATCCTATGTGATTACATATTTATTTTATTATTATGCCCTAATCATATGCAGTGTACTCTGCATATAAAGATTCGTAGCAAGTTCATGCCACGATCCCACCGTACAAGACTTAGCGACACACCCGGGAAATGCTAAGTCTGACTGCTGTCCTGGTCTGCGTCAGGACTCTCAGGCTCACACGGCCTCACTGCACTCTCAAAAGAGTATACTCTAGACTCCTCCTCTAACCTGAGCACACAGGCGGAGAGTCCGGGTTACCACCGTGACACACGCACGGATTATTGTTGAATAACCCCTATATACTCCAGTGCCACCGTGACACACGCACGGATTATTGTTGAACACTGCCTTTCTGCCCTCATGCCACCGTGACACACGCACGGATTATTGTTAAACACGAGTCACCGACCATCTAGACACACGCTAGGTAGGTCGTTTCACCCCAAGGTGCAGACCTCACGAGGGGTTCTACGGTGTTAGGGCACCTATGTCTATTAATTGATTAACAAATAAACATTTAAACAGGAATATCACATTTCATGCATATTGCACAATCTGAATAACACATGAAGCAAATATATATCCATTATCATCATTAAACATGATTCAGTATCATTTATCCACTTTCGATGCTAAACATCTATTTTTAAATCAGCAAATACATTGCAACTATAATATAGGAAATTTCATCATTTTCACTAAGCATATTAAGTATTTCAAGTTCCAATGAAACTAACATAATCTATTGTATGTACTACACTGTTTAGAAGTTATACTAACTGATACAGAAGCAATTAGACATTTTAAATTGAGTTAAATAATGATTACTGAATGAACTACTACTCACCCACTTCGGTATGTTCGTATACACCGAAAAACATCCACAACCACACCTAATTCTGCCCTTTACAGCAGAGTGCACGCCGTGCACCTTCAGTGCACTTCTGTTCTACCTTTCTGCAACTTTGCACGCCGTGCAAATTGATTTGCACGTCGTGCACCTAGGCAGAACCTCGTTCCGCTATCTGTAACTTTGCACGCCGTGCAAATTGATTTGCACGCCGTGCAACCTGTGCAGAAATAGAAAACTCATTGAAGATGAACTCGATTAAAGCCAAATCAAGGACTAGGGCTGTTGGTTTGTTGTCTGGACCTTAAGGATGAACCCAAAGCGTCATTTCTTAGTGTTGCTTTGTGCCCACAATGGCTACTGGCCGATGCTTCTTGCAGCAGCAGTTGCTGCTGTTGCTAGGTGGGGCGCTGCTCCTAGCTTGGCGTCGTCCTAGGTGGTCGAGGTGAGGGAGGAGGGCATCATCGTGCAGTTGGTCGATGGCCGAAGCTATGGGACCAAGAAACACCCCACCCTTCCCTCTCAAGTGGCTGCTGGACTTGTCGCTATTGAGATGGCCGGCCATGGCTACTCCTGCAGGTTGGGGCAGGTGGGGTGCAGCTGGGCGCCGTTAATGGTGGTTGGGTGCTCAAATGTAGCTAGGACTGCGAGTTAGTGCACAGAACTCCAGGACGAGGTTGCTTTGGAGTGATAGCCGCGCCAAAATGGCCTTTGGCCAGCGCCGTAGCTGCTTCTTGCTGGGGCGCCGCCCAGCAGATCGGTAGTTGTAGGGCGCCACTAGGGCATGGAGGACGAGGAAGAAGAGAAGGAGAGGAGTGGGCGGAGGTAGAGGAGAGGTGGGCGTAGCCGAATCGGGGCTAAGGGATGAGAATCGCCCAGCCATCGCCTCCCTTTCTCTGCAGGTCGCGCGCTACAGTGCGCCGACTCTCCCTGTTGTATCGGGTGAAAGAGGAAGAAGAGATAAGGGTCAGGTTCGCGGAGGGGGCCGAAGTGTAATTTACCCAGCAAAAACCGAAAATTACAACTAAGTCCAAAAACATTCAAATGACCATATCTTTTGACTCGAAAGTCAGTTTTGAGTAATTTTTCTTACAAACTCTCAAGTACGAGATCCTCTACCTTCCCAAGGCATAAAATTATGTTAACTAGCTCGTCACAACTAGTCAAATCACTAATTGCAATAGTGAGTACTCAACTCAACTTAATTAACTAAATAATCAACATTGATATCATTAGTCGCCTCAGGTGATTCAATCTCAGCTATTAATTCACATCTTAGCTCATCTTGATTATCCATGATGTTTAATTTGATACTCAACACTAATTAAGGTGTTTTACGTAATTCGAGGTATTTATTAGTTAATCATGGAGTGGGTCATAACAGATTATGAACTTCATATCATGTTCTATTATTCCCAATTAAGGGTTTCTCATATGAGGCCCCAAAATTGAACCTCAGATACCAGTTTTCAACTGATTCTTAGTTGTTCTGATCTTGCCCATCTGTTTCAACATCTTACTGTATGTACATTCTCACTCTAATGTGGGTCTAATTATCCAGAGTCTATTCTTATTATACTATTAATAGGAGTCATTAGATCCCAGTAACGCATCCTGCCAGCCAGACCAGGCCAAACCTGAAGTCCTGAAGCCAAGAACTACAAAGGATTACTCAACTCCTATTCATCTCAGAAGTGTGGAAGAAAACTTATCCACTAACAAAAGCTCATTCAAAGGTCAATTCTAGTCTACTTGTTACAAAGAATGAAATCAATAAATGCTACAACTACATAGTGTACAACAAATATTAAAGACCCATATTTCAAAGTATTGAATATTTCAATTCAAACATATAAGAGCATTTCTATACATTTCCAAAAAAAACAACATTATGAAATGTAAGTTCTATCTCCTTTTACATTTATGCTCTTAATTCTTGTTTCTTTTCTCGTTTTCTAACCCTAACATTTCTAGGGTTCCTCTCTAGCCCATTCTTCCACTGTATACCTGGCCAGGGTATATGTGAAAGAATAGACAGAGTAGCTTGTATTGGTTGATCCAAGTACTCAGATATCGGGCCAGGATATCCAAATACTCAAATCCCCAAAGCTAACATCAAACATCTCCTATCTGCCACACATAGGACTCTAACTTACTAACTTAATGGTCCTTGACAACTCACCCTAAGCTCTGATACCAAGCTGTTACACCCCGATCTCACAATTTCCTCAAATCATGAGATTAGGGAATAAGATAGGACTTATATGTAATACAAAGAACACCCTTAACTTTTTTTCTTCTTTTCTTTACTTTTCTGTTAAAACTCTTGTTTCTTCGCATTGAACCACATAAATCATTTTAACAAGGGAATCTGAACATTTCTTTTACTAATCAGACTTTAATAGTAAAGATACATGTATAAACATTCATGATGTCTCTCACACCTTATGCACATAAGACATACTAATAGCATACAATTTCAAAAGAGGAATAATATTACACATCATAATTACAACTCTCTCTCTTATCTCTTACTGAGGACCTAGAGTGACAAGGACCGACTGACTCAACTAATCTTGTACTTAACTCTTGTGGAAGATCTACGTTGATGCTCTGACCATCTTCAAGTCCACGCGGTTAACCCTAAAATGTTTGAGTAGAGGGGTGAGCCTACTCGCTCAGTAAATGAGTACTTCAAAGAAACAGTCTAAGGCACTAATGTGATTATAGGTATAACTTTGAATAAACGTTATGAAATTTAACAACAATAAATACTACACTGAGCAGTTCTAAAATAATATAATTGAAATAATAAAGAATGTAAATATTGCATCCAAAGAATAACTACTAGAAGACTATTCTCTAGTCTTCCTTAACTCTTTCATTTATAAGGAACTCTGTGAACCTATATAATCATATTTTAGCTTATGCCCTGATCTTATGCAGTGTACTCTGCATAAGAGACTCGCAGTGCACTACGGCCACACCGTACAAGACTTAGCGACACACCCGGGAAATGCTAAGTCTGACTGCCAGTCCTGTTCTGCTACAGGACCAATGGGCTCTCCGGCCCACAGGCTCTCCGGCCTCATTGCACTAACTCCGAGTGCTCTAGACTCCTCCTCTAACCTGAGCACACAGGCAGAGAGTCTACACTGGGTTACCACCGTGACACACGCACGGATTATTGTTGAATAACCCTTATCAACCCTCGTGCCACCAGAATTACTCAACCGGTTGATGTTGGACACGAGTTTCACCCCTAAGACGCAGACCTCCCAAAGGGGTTCTACGATGTTCAGGGCACCTAAGTCTAACATTAACATTATAGATACATTTTAAACAGAAATCATAACTCATTTTACATTTCTCACAAGGCTCACACTGCCTGCCATATCATATCATATAAAACATCATAGCTCATGTATTCAAACATACATCATGTCTGCCCAACAAGTATTCTCATTCTAACATTTCATACATATCTGCATGATCTCAGTAACATCCCTTTCTAGGGCATGTCATATCTCATCACCTGCAATTCACGAGATATGTATTGTGAAAATAAGAAACCCTGTAGTATATATATACCGACTCAAAGAGAACAATCATGTAAAGTTAAATGCACAAACAACATATAGTTAAACAGTTAAGCATCACCACATCTCATATGGAAACCTTTCATATCACCATAACTTAATTCATAGAACACCCTGTCCTTAGGGTTTCCTTTCCTTATTCTCTTATCACATAGCAACACCCTGCTCTTAGGGTTTCATTTGCCTCATTCACTTATCACATGGCTCTCATAAGGATTTCACACGATATAAACATTCACAAATTAAAGACTGCTTTCAACAATTATATACAGTCAATATATGTATGAACCCATGGAAATTGAACTAAATTTAGGTTTCCATGCTATTCACTGAGATATCATGCACCAAGAATAAAATTCAAATAAAGTAACCCATGAGGTACATCCTAACCACTTATAAGATTACTAGTCCTCTTCAATAAGGTTGAAACTCTAGTGATATCTCAATTAGGTTAAACCCTAATTACATCATATGGTATAAATCTGAAAAGCATTCTTACTAGGATGTGTTGTATACGTTTCTGATGTGAATCTACCATCAAAGAGTCATTCAAACAGAGAAGGAATCCATATCATATCAATTTGCAACAACTTAAATTAAACGGACATTTCAGGGTTTAGAATCACATACCAAGCAATTAGGGATTTGGATGCTATAATCAAATTTCGTGCATTATACTGTTTAAAGGAAGAACCCACTCACCCCAAGGTGTGAAAACACCTCAAAACTGCAGCTCAACTCAGGGGATCTCGAACTCATATCAAATCCCTAGCAAATCTCCCAAATCTTCTTCCATTCAACTCGGAAACCTTGAAAATGAGGGATTATGAAGAAAGGGTGAGAAAAGAGGGAATTTTGACATCATCTTAGATCAAATCAGAGCATGGACGGAATTTTGACATGAGAGAGAAGATTCACCATAAAAGTCTATGCAAAGGATCCAAACTTACTTGATTTCACCATTCCTCGGACCGCAAAACCCTAGGTCACCAATTCCTCCTCTTTCTCCACTCAAGCCCTAACTCTCCCTCTCTCTCTAGATTTTCGTTTCTCTGGGGTGGATGACGAAGAATGAGAGCTGTGTGTGTGTGTGGTCGATCGATCATATAAGTCAATTTGAGCTGCTTGGGTCAATTGCATATTGACCTAACACTCAACTTTTATTATATTGGCTGAATATTCAGTTATATAAAGTTACTGTAATTCGTTTATTTCAGAGATCAAACCTTCTCCAACAATTATGTTAATTTAGCAATTTGTTTATAATTGATTTATAAAGCTTAAGTTAAAATTTGAGATCATTTGGAGTTACCAATAAATAATTAAAAATAGAACAGTGTACTGCTATATTGCAGTCTGCAGCAGATTTGGTCGAGTTTGTCCTGCACAGAACTCGACCGACACCCTCACTGTAGAGAT
Organism: Alisma plantago-aquatica; assembly: GCA_963693085.1. Taxonomy (NCBI): domain Eukaryota; kingdom Viridiplantae; phylum Streptophyta; class Magnoliopsida; order Alismatales; family Alismataceae; genus Alisma; species Alisma plantago-aquatica. Next base: position 1,196,172,746 of record OY856409.1, read on the forward strand.
CAAAAGTCATCCAAAAATTATTCCAATTTAACAGAGTGTCTAAACCTATGTTTTTCAAGCACAGTTAAAATTTGAGATCAATTGGATATACCAATAAAAAGATAAAATTCAATTACCACACTGCTATATAAATCTGGAAATATGATCGGTCGAGTTTGAAACTCGACCGATAAACAGGTCATAACATTCTTCAAAAATTCTTATATTTACCGATGTTGTTCACATTTTATGTATCCAAATCATATCCAAATTTGAAGTAAATCAGAGTTACACATAAAATACTAAAAATCATTTACTGAGACACTATACTTATCAAATTTTGTGTTCATGTATCATCAAAACCCTATTTTGGGCCGATTAGGGTTTATGTTTCTCAAACCCTAATTCTCAAGGCAAACGAACACTTAAACTTCTTATCATAGTTAAAACATCCTAATTGTGTTATCGTCATTAATTAGATTTCAAGAATGATTATTCCAATTAATCTTTGCAATTGTCTAGGTAAACCCTAGTTTACCAATTAAGCTCAGATGGGGTCGTAACAGTCTATATACCCCCTTAAGCCTGCAATTTTCTTTTTTCACCCAACAAATAGGAATTCATCCTCAACTACTTCCGGTGTCGTGTGATAAATCTTCCATTCCTTGTACCCATTATCACAGAGGTCGACATCCGCAAGTACGATCCTTGGGACCTGCCATCCTCTTCCATGTTCGATGTCAATTAATGGTCCTTCTTCATCTTGTGGGATAGAAAATACTCCCATCAGTCGAGCCAAACAAACAGTTGATAAAATAACATCATGATACAAAATATACAAAATATAACTATCCAACACTGAAAGTGATGCTAGGATAAAAAAAAGCCGAAGTCCTTCGTGATTTGTCATATATATTAGTGTACTAGAATGCGGCTTCCCTCACAATGAACGCCGCACAACTATTACTTCTATCTGGTTTGTTTCGGGCAGGTGATGATCCAAGCAGTAGTACCAGCATATAATGCTTTTCTCCCTCCACTGTCAGAGCCACTTAGCAGGGTCCGGTTCAAATGTTGTTATTGGTACATTCTCATTGGCATCTAGCACCGGTTCGATGGTCAATCACGGACTGCTAGCAGTGTACGTCCACAAAAAGTTGAATATAAGAAGCTTACCAAAAAATAACTATGAGGCAAATATAGTAATTGTGGACTAATGCAACAAGAGTCGGTAAGAAGTATCAGACTGGCTCTTGGCCTAAGATGAGTAGCAATGAGAAGGTTTGACAATCGAGTCGTTGGGCCAAGATGTTAAGAAGTTTTAAAATTAGATGGTCTTAAAAAAATGAATTTCATGTCATTTTATGTTGGTAAAAGATTACATATTATCATGGTAAAAAAAATCAGCCCTAGAGATGAGTATCTTTGTATCAGTTTAGGTTTAAATTTCATATATAATTTGTGGTGATTCCACTGTCTTCATGCATATGTTCCAAAAAAGTTCGTTGGCATAGGTAGAAGTATTAATTTGAGAATCCTTTCTTGTGTATAAACATGTTACTAGAGAAAATGAGTTTAGTCAGTGGACAATTTAGGTACACTGGGCGTATATAGAGCTAATTCGGTGGGCAGTTGATGAATCTTAGACATTGGACAATTCTGAAACACCTCTCCTAGTCTCATAGAAACATTATACTACTGCTATGTTGATAATCTCAAATTTCAGATGAACTGGCGCGCCGTGAAATCCCTTCAGATTCACAAAGAACTGTAAACGGTTCCTAGATTGTGAGAGCCATCATAACTTCTTATGGTCACATTTGAACTATGGCAAACTGTTACTTTAATAGTTGGAAGCTTCGAACATGGTGCTGAAACTATAACGTGGAACACATAGAGCTATAAAACCAGACTACTATTTAACTATACAAACCTAATTTAAAAGTTGCAATAAGACTGGTTACCAGAGTAGACAGCCAAACATTATATTATACGAGCACCAAACATATAAAAATAGATTCACATAAAGACAAAACAACCTGCAATTTTCTATAAAAAATGTTTTATTTGAGCTACAACAACGGTGTTCTTTGGATCTTAATTGGTTTCAGATCATAACTAAATTTGTTAGTGTAACTCTGTCACAGATATGCCTGAAGAAATTTAAACAATGAAGTGAAACTGTTATACAAGCAATATCGTTTTTGGGAGATTATTTCTTTCTAAAAGAAGGAATCGAATACCCCATCAACGAACCAACTGTTACTTTTACTTGGACCTCCTTCCATAATCATTAGCAAGACTCATAACTGAAGTTATATATACATTCTTAAATACTCATGGACGAATTTTTATATACATTCAGTGTCCTCGTACTTAACTTCACAACTGAGGAGACAATACATTTTTATATATGATAACAATCTGTATTCTGAAATATATGCAGTCACAATTAAGTAAAGCATGACCAGCTAGCAAAATCTAGTAAGAAATCTAATGTAGACATTCTCAGGATCTAGGTTAAAAATAATACAGGAGCTATATGATTTTGTACAGACAACGAGCTTGGCCCCATTAATATTGACATTGAGAAGAAGGGGACTCTGGCGCTGTGCCGAGAACGCCAAGGGAGGCGTCGCGGCCGTCCTGAAATCCGTATTCTTCTGCCACACAGGGAACATCCAGAACCCATCCTCATCATCCTCCTCCTCTACCTCGTCGTCATTCCTCCCCAAGCTCTGTAGGTGCAAGTCGTTCTCATGGTCCTCCCTCTTCCCGCCCCAGGCGTCGTCCTCCTTCGAGCCGCAACGTCGGTCGTACGATGTACGGGGCAGGAACACGTTGTATTCGCTCTTCCATTTAGACGACAAGCAAGAGCCACCGGCGGCTGCGTACGCGCCCTACATTGGCTCCCTTGAAGTCGACAGGTGCAATCTCGGTGCTGGCCTAGGGTTCCCTCCCGTCGCCTCATTGAAGCTAGATCCCTCAATCATCGTTGAGAAGCATCTGAGTTCTAAGACCAAGACTCCAAGCAGGATGAAGTAATCGAACATCAGAAGATTCCTGGCTTTTCTGATTAGGTGGCAATCCGGTGAGCACCAGTTCTACGAGTTCAAACGCCACCGAAGAAACAATGATTTGGGAATATTTACACAGTGTGCCACCGTGTTTCTGTGCACGGGTAACAATTGTACAATACCCGCGCGGGCATTGAATATATATATATATATATATATATATATATATATATATATATATATATATATGAGTCAGGCTAGAATACACTCAAGTGTACGGATCGCACGAATACACTCAAGTGTATTTGCATATCCATACTATTTTTTGCAAAATGTAAACCGTTGATCTTCACCGTCATACTATAACTAGGCTACATACAAAATTTGAGCCCATTTGGATGAGTGTAAGTCACTCATCCAAGGGCAACAAAATCGACGCACGAAACTAATTTGAAATGCATAATTTTTGCGGTCTTCCTAACGTGAGCTATACATATCCAAATGTGCTCAAATTTTGTGTATGAGTTGTTCACGAGATGTTTAAGAAGATCAACGGATTAGATTTTCAAAAAAAATATTGCATCATGAAAAACTACTTGAGTGTATTCCACTCCGGATACACTCGAGTGTATTCTAGCCTGACTCTATATATATATATATATATATATATATATATATATATATATATATATATATATATATATATATATATATATCCAAATCCGGAAATAGTGGGTCAGCTTCTGATTTGGCCCAATCGGGCTTGGCCAATTCGGCAATGAGGCTTGCCTCAACGATCAAAGAAAATAGGGTGTGAAATTCCTTGACTGCCCTTGCGATACAAATACATCGATTAAAAACGCGGAGGACTCAGGGGACATTGAGCACCCTGGATTCTTTCCCACCGCGAGCCATGGCTCAAGCAGAAAGGATGGAGGATCAATCCCAGGTCTTGTGGTGGAAGGTCGTCGTTCCTGAAGAATTGAGGTTCTCTGTGGCTTCCTTATGCCAAGCTGAATCCATTGAGCTAAAGCTGGGGTCTAGGGTTGACCTTGAGCTTCAGGAGCTCCTCGGTCATGGAGGTACAGGAAGGGCAGGGCCAAGGCAGAACCACTGCTCGCGAAGCCTGAGCGCTGAGAAAAAACGAGCAGTTCGGGACCCAAAAGATCCAATAAAACCAAAGCCAGGTCGTGCAGACCTAAAGCCATCGTTTCTTGGGTCGAAGGGGACAAGAGGACCTTCGTGTCCATAGAAAAGAGATTTACTGCCGGAAACAGAGGTGGCGGCGATGGTTCAAACGGCAAAGGACCGAACCAAAAGGCCATTCTGGGGATCAGAGATCAATCTTGGAGGCCATGCAAGGTCGGAGGTGTCGTCTCTGTGGCCTAGAAGCCATTGAGATTCCATGGCGACTAGTGTCGGCAAGCACAAGCAGTGGCTCTATAGGACCCGCTAGCAGGGGTGACCGTGAGGCAAACGGAGAAAGTAAAAATGAAGCTTAGGTTCTGGGGACGCTCACCGTAAAAGCGATTTATCAGAGATAGCGTAGGGTTTCGGGGCAAAGCTTGGGTCACCGGAGCGGAGAGGAGGAGGTCCGGACTGTTGAGGGAGCAGGAGAAGAAATTAAAGCCAGGGAGAGCTTCTCAGGGACTGGCGGTGCTTAGAAATGCCTTGTACATGAAGGAGATGGTCGTAGCACCGTCTACGAACTTGGGGTGGACAAGTTGTAGAGAGCCCTAGTTGGGTGTTTTATCTATAGGGCATGAGAGCACACGACCAAGGGCTCGTTGGGTGCGGATTGACCTAGCCGTTTCATCGGTGAAAGAATCGAGAGCAATGATGCATTGTGGAGTGAGAACGAGGTTGGGGGAAAATGACCTCTGAAACGGTCGCTGGCTCGCGCGATTAGCGGAGGTAGAAGAAAACGAATCAGCCGTTGATCACTGGTCAAACGATGCTGATGACCCGCCCTAAACGCAAGACCAGGGTAACGCGTGACAACACAAAATAATGGAACTTTATGGAAAATCAATGCGATTAATGAAATAAAATTCAATCCTAGGTCAAACTATATTCAAATCTCTCCCATATTAATTGGGAGGCCGAACATGGGTCAAATGAGTTCAAATTTTGACCATAGGTGTCTCATTTAATTAGATTTACTACTTGTACACGTTTTAGGCCTAATATAGCAAAAATCATCTTGTACATTTAAATGACCATGATGAATGTAAATAAAGCCATTAATTTCTCAAATAAGAATTTCAAGATATGAAAATGTGCACTCAACATTATTTATTTTCAATTAACAAGATGGAGGCCATTAAGTAAGCAATTAAACATGTAAATCACTAATTACCATATGAGACAGAAAATTTGACATAAAAGTATTTATTCCTATTTTCTTAAACAAAAGAGCATAGATATATATGAAAACATTTTCTTTAAATAAAACAAGGATAAGAGAGCAATTGGACATAATAAAGTGAATTGCAAAACTAACATGGGCAATTTACATGAAGGTACTCAACAATTATCTTATCTGAAAAAGAGCATGCAGAGAATAAAATATTTTGAAAAAAAATTGCATAGAAAGAGTGGGATGTTACAGGTTTTCTTCCCTGAGTTTTATCTAGTTGATTTGTCTACAAGACTTCTAGATGATGTATTAAAATCATAAGCAATTGATATATGCTCGGTTGACTGTATTTTTAGTTTTGGTTTTTGCTGTAGTGGTCTCCATAATTGGTTCCTATTTGTCCTTCTTGGTTGTTTTGGCAAAAGGTTTCTCGAGAGTTTCTTGTTCTCTCTGTACCCATCTTGGTTCTCGGGGAGTAGAAAGACATGTGGAGTACATTGTTCATGTTTACCAGAGTGTTTTATGTGAGGTTGAAGAGTCCAATTTCTCCATCTAATGGTATCGATTTCACACTTAAATTTGATATAAAAATGTAAATTAAAGAAATGTTTTAGTGGGTTGGAATTTTTAAAATCCATATATATTAATCTATAAATCAAAACAAAATATTCTTTGAAATTATAAAATTTTAATATATCCAATCATATGGATTTCATTGTCTAACTACAATCTAATAAATATGCAAACTTCACGGATTTTATCTAATTGGTTGGACTTCCTCAAAATTCATAACTAATAATCTATAAGTCTACAAAACTAAAGTAATATAGGTCATAAACTCATTAAAATATGACCCACAACATAATATGTTTTTGAAGACCTAATTCACTAATAATAGAAGGACGATTTTAGGATTTATATAATTAATGTAAACCTAATTTTAATTCTATATATGTGTTTAATAGGTGCTTTAGAGACTTAGGCGGGAATGACTTTCGACTTATGTACTCTATATGAGGTATGTGTATCTTTTCTATTATCTAGACACTACTATTATTACTAAACACTCTTTCTCTTATGAGGAATGAGTAGATATTCTCTTTCTCTTATGAGGAATGAGTAAACACTCATTATTTATTGAGGCGTGCTTTTACTCCTAGGGTGTTCTATCTCCACCCATTATTTTAGATTAAGATCCAATGGTGTCTCAAACTTGCTTGAAATAATTTTAGTCTTTGTTGTTACATGTACACTTTATTTTTGTTATTATTGATGGAAAATTTTAAATTGTAAGACTCCCTACTTGATATTCTTTAGTTAGGCATGCCTCATCTCTTGGTCTAATATATTTCTCTTGGAATTTATTTCTCTTTCTTATCCCTTAATTTGATGATCTACTGTTAAACTTTCTAAAGTAGTTCCTAGTTGTTATCTAATGGACATACTCAGTTTTTACTAATGTCCTTTCCTTTTATTTTCTCTTCCTGGGTGTTGCTTTTCAAACCACCTAGTTAGCATAGCCCGAGACTTGGGGAGAAGAGGACTTAGCTCAGGACCAAGTGCTAGGATGAGTTTCGAGATGGAAAGGTTGTTCACCACAATATGATCCTCATAATTAGATTCATAATTTAATTTTAACTATAAGGCCCAAGATTAAGTTGGACATTGAATTTTTGTAATAATTGGATTTTATTTTCTGTTGCAACAAACTATGTTTCTGTACTTATATGTTTGAGAAAAAATATTGCATCCCTTTTATTCAGTCATATTTGAGTTCATGGGGTTAGGAAAGTTATTTTTTTGAATTAAGTAAGGAGTGGTCCCCTACTAGGTCCCACTCTTTGCAAAGATCATCCTATAAGGAATATCTCAAAGTTTCTCAAGGTTTTATCTAGTGGGGTGCCATCGACCTAGACGATCCAATCATTTTGATTAGAGTTTCCTTCACATTCTAAGTCATGTTTAGATGTTAGATGATATATTCAAGAACTCAACTGTACTAGTTTTGCCTTTAAACAATGTATGACTCGATATCAATATTAATGCATGGTTATGTTTTAGTTTATTTACAATGTTTATTATTCTTGTGACTCTCCTTTGAACTAAAGTCCCTCAATTATGGAAAACATGGGAGTTTCTCCCATTAATAGATGCATGCTTAAAGGGGGTGTTACAACAATGGTATCAGAGAAAATACGTAGATGGCCACCAGGAAAAAACCAGATTCATATTTTCTAACCCTAAGTATAAAGGAGGTAAGTGAAAGATATTAGAAATCGAAGTAGAGGTCTAGACAGGAGACAAAAGTTTACATAAGGATCAGGGTTGTGTGCCTAAATGTTTTGTACTTTTATGTTAACTCTAGAATTTTATGCATCACACTCTCTCTTTTCCCCACGTGTTTGTGGTATGGGACACATGCTTATGAGATTTTGTAGAGAGGATGTTATATGTATCATGTTTGTCTTATCCTTTCAAGTGCATGTGGTATATATGGGACATGTGCATGAGGGAGGTGTTAAGATAAGTGTTTTAAGACATTTCATCTCTGAATATATGACTGCCCGACATGTATATAGAGACGACAAAGAAAATAAGAGTCAAAATTAAAAGTTTGAGACCTATAGTCACCTAAACCTAATTTGATAGATAGTAAAATAAGCATGCATATGAAGGGTAGATAATTTGGCATAGATAAGTGAGAAAATCATGCACATGTTAATAAACAATGTATTCTATGTTTTATGATTATGTATTCATCATGCATCATCGCCATGCTAATGGATTATGGAATTATGAACATCATGTTTAAGATTAAGCAATCATGTTATGTTGATATAGTCCTATCAATCATATTATGTGAGCCTTAACCGTCCTTATGAGCACAGGGAGTGTATGCAAGAGAGTGATTATATCAACTCAAGTGAAAATCCAGTCTAAAATGAGATCATGTCAAGTTAGTCAAGTTCTCATGTAAATGTGTTAACAATGAGTAGGTCATATCTTAAGTTCGATGATGCATATTTAGATGATAATTAGAGGGTTATCATCATGAGATAAGTAAAACCGTAAGGTGGGTAGTATGTAGAAATTTTGGGGATGAAATTTAATTAAGGTGGGTGGAATTGTAGCATCCCAAAAATTTGACTAGTATAAGTTTAGGATCTTAATAGATTTTCCCCAAAACTAAAATCCAAGTCTTGGACTTCAATCCAAATAAACCAAGTAAATAGCTTTCACCAGAAATATTATAAAAGATGAGTGACATAGTTCCCTCTTGATGATGATGGTTAATTCAATGATAATAGTAATATATATAATTCACTTTCTCTCTCCTTAATGTAGTCTCATTATCATCACTTAGTGTATGAACCCATATTTGAATATTTTTTCTCAATAGCATCTATACAAATAAAATAAACCCTAACTCACCGTATATGGTAAGATAAATCAGTTAGGGAAGGGACCAATCATGAATTCATCAAATGTACATAAGTGACACTAATCACATTATGATGATAACATATTATTGGATCATCAAATCTGGGAAATAACTATCGAGAAGTGTTTTACGTCCTATAATACACCTAGGGCAAAATTTGAGGCTTATTGGGCACGGTATGACCCCCAAAATGATTTGAGATAGATTTTTTGTAGTTTAAGCCACTAAATACACTTATTGGTTTGATTTCCTAAAGATGTTGAGTAATCTCCTGTCACATGGCCCCTTGGTCAAAATCTCAGAACTGAGAGGATTCAGGAGACTGATGTCCGTCTCCTCCACCCGACTCCCTCTTTGCTCGGGACTCTGCTAGTCTGCTGGACAATTTCCACAACCCCGTCTTGGTTCCTCTCTGAGAAGTATTAGTGCCAAGAAACCGTTGAGAAACCATCATCATAACTTCCCAATCTGAGCAATCCTAGTTTTGGTAGGTTCTTTTTCCTGACACTCCTAGCGATGCCAATTTTTTTTCCACACCCCTTTCACTGTGTTTCAAACTCCTTGATGCTCCCCTATAAATCTACGCCCCTGTGAAGCATCAAGGATGCTCAAGAATTCTCCTCAAGATCCCTCAAATGCCTCTGAACCCCACACAATCTCCTTCTTGCCTCAACGTACAGTAGTAGGATATCTCAAGGACTAATACCTCCACGAAGGCCACCAACGCATGCTTTCATCCACACATGACATCGTGAAGATCTTGAGGCCTCCAATTCGACCCAACATGAGGCATTTAGTTGTTCCCCCTTTTCCTGATTGCGACCATCTTTAGAATAATTGATAGCAATGATATTGTTTCAGACCTCATTTCCCACCATTTTTCCTCATCTTTATTTTCACCGACATTCAAAGAACTCAGACCAACCACTCTTAAGTAATGAAGTTTGATCTTATCTTCCTCATCTTGTGATTTTGACTTGCTTCTACCAGTACCACCATCCATAGCGGAAGAAGTCGTTGCAGGAGCTTCCAGCCACCCACAACATGTACTTGGGCTTGTTGGGTTCTGAAGGTAATTGGCTAGATGCCCATAACGTTGGTTTTCTATGATCTTGGTTGCATTGAATTCTTGGATTCTGAGATTTTCAATGTTCCAGCGTGTTGCTTGCATTTTCCAGTCGAAGAAGAAATGAGGCTATGCTTTCTCTCTAATACCCCGAGTATCATTCGGGTTTTGTCACTCGCACTAGAGGTGAAATGATCTTTACACGTCTGATCTTTTCTTTTAGCAACTGCAGATCTCCTTTGGGGTGAGTCCATGTCAAGTGGCTGGCTCTGTTTGGGCCACGATAGAATGGGCCCGACCACTGAGATATTGTTTCCGGAAATGTACATATACATGGACTTATCTCATATTCTCATTGTCCAGTTCTTTGAAAATTTATAATAAATAAATAGATGGTCAGAAAAATAAGAATAAATTGTCATTGGAAAGGGTTTTGACTAGAGAAGATGATTATAGATATTTTAAGCCTTGAGTAGTTTATCACAGACCATATGTTTCCCTAAGAGCCTAAATTAGGGTTTAGATTGTAGTCAAGATAACGATTATGTAAAATATGTACTTTTCGGGATTTAGGATTTCTACAAACCTTAAGAGAGCTAGAAAGACCTCTTCACTCACTGGTAAGTGGATTCATGCACTTTGAGTAACAAGTATGGGTAAAGGCCTTCATATTCACTTGTGTTTATGAAATTCAATTACAGTGATATGAAGTTCATATTTTAGTGAATATTTGTAAGATAAGTGCTTTCAATTCAAATTATGAATTTTATATATTGTTTTTATGTAAGACCATAATGATTATGTACACATCTTTCCTAAGTCGGATTTAATGTTTCAAGTTATTATGTTTAAGAGTAATGTTGAGTACAAGATAATTGACTCATGTTGTTCCTTCCAAATTATTCACCTTTTGGGCACATATTAAGATATCGAGAGCAATGTCATATTCATGCTCTAGAAAACAATGCTATTGAACAATCTCCTGAGAGAAATTTTACAGATCAAGTTCTTGATATATATGGTATTCATCAAGCTCTTGAGAGCAATGAGCACTTTGGTGCATATGTTATCAAGCTCTAGAGAGCAATGTATTTTATCAAGCTCCTGAGAGCAATGTTATGGAAGAAAGACAACATAGTCTATAAGGACCCTAACCTGCGTTTAGGGTTTACCCTATTTGTTTTGCTTAATCTTGATGCTTTGATGCTTGCTAATCACCTTTGGTGGTGATTAGGGTTTTGTTGTGCTTTGTTGAGAGTTGAGGGGGCTACTTGCAAATAACCCAAGTTTAGGGTTTTGTGTGCAAGTTTGCCATCTTGAGAGATGTTTTCCCCTCTTTGCTTCCTCTAGGGTTGAGAGGAAGGCTTTGGCTTGTTGTTTGAGCTCTTTGGGCCTGAGTTGAGCTTGTTTGGGCCTTGAGATGTGTTGTTTGGGCTTGTTTGAGCCTTGTGTCGGCCATGGCTTTCCTTGTGTCGTCCAAGGTGAGTTTGTGTCGACCTTGGGTGGTCTTGTGTCATCCAACACCATGGTGTGTCGCCCAACAGCTTGTTTGTGTCGCCCAACAGGAGTTCTTGCTTGTGTCGCCCATGTGGTTTGACCTTGGTTGGTGACACTTGGTGCCTAGCTTGGACAAGTGTCTTTTGGTGTGCTAATGTGTTGTCTTGAACCCTAGGACAAGTGTCCCTTGGGTGGACGACACATTGCATGGTTGTACCTTGGTTTCTCCTCCCCTTTCTTATATATATGTAGCTCTTCTCCTTGCCTTAGTCTCCTTTGATCTTTTGGTCTCTCCTCCACCTTGAGTGCACGATATCCCTCTCCATCTTGCTGTGGTGGTCGATACACCTTCCTAGAGGAGCTTGGTGGACGATAGCTTTGGACCTTGGAGTACCTTGGAGCTTGGATCTTAAGGCAGGTTGCATAACTTCTAACCCTAACTCCTTTACCTCTAGCTATGTTCTTGTTGCATGTTAGTAGTTTAGCTTAGTTCTTTGCTTTTGTACCTTGCTTGTGTACCTTTGGTGGTCGATTCCCCCTTCTAGGGTTTAGGGTTTCCTTGTGCTGGAGGTAGGTGATGACCCTTGTTGGGTGACATCCTCCCTTGGTTTGGGTGTGTTGGGTGACACCCTTGTTCTTGCGATGGGCAACATAGTAGTGTTCTTTGTGTTGGAGGTTGATGGTAACCTAGGGTTGGGCGATATCCCCTCTTTGTTGGTGTGTTGGGCGACATGGCACCTTTGTCTTTGTGTTGGGCGATATGGTATCCCCCTTTGATGGACGATATGTATGCCCTTGGGGACAACATGATGTGTTCTTGAGGCTGGACGATGCCCTTGCCCATGTGTTGGGCGATAGGGTGAGCTAGAATCATGTTGGCCGATATGATTGGTGACCTTGGTGAACGATAGATGAACAATGCTCTTGTTCTTCTCTTGGGTGATAGGCCTTTATTTCTTGGTGGGTGACATGGTGAGCATGATGGGAGAGATGATCCTTCTTGTGTTGAGAGACATCCTCTTCCTCATGGTGGGCGATAGACCTAGTCTCTTGGTTGTTTGTTGGTGCTGGCCGATAGCCATGCATGGTGTGTTGGTCGACACCCATGCCGGCCGACACCCATGGTGGCCGATAGCCCTAATGGTCGACAGTCATGGTGGGAGACACCCTTAAGTAGTGACGGCCGATAGGGATGAGTGTGTGTCAACCGATAGGCCATGACAGGTTTTAGTGAGGATTGATAATAGTTATGGTGAGAGTCTTGTGATCCTCGAGTAACGGTTCCATGTGTTATGAAAGTGGATGTTTATGTTAAACGATGGTGGTGTCTTGTTAGTGATAACAACAAGGAGTATGATACCTTGCAATAATAATAGTACTAATACTAAGAATGATGCCAATACTAATAATGGGGATATTTACACTAGTAGCTTACATAATGATAATAATGATATGATGATAATGGTAGTAGTGGTGGTAATGAGGAAGGTAATGATAATAAGATGCATGATGTGAACCCTATGTTTAATTATTAATAAGAAAGATGATAGTAATAATGTTGAGCATAATAATGATGACAATAACGGTAGTAATGATATACATGAAGTAATCCTTGTACTTAATTGTAAATGAGAATGGTGTTAGTTACACTAGTAGCCTGCTCAATGATATGGTAACAATGATGATAGTGGATGGTGGCATAATGGTAGTGGCAACAAAAGTACTTGTTCTGTATGTTTGAACATCTTGATTATTCATATAGTTCTGAGATAAGGATAAGTATAGACATGGCTTGTTGATGATGTACTTTATACACTTGATCAACAAATAGTGTAAGAATGATAAGTAGAAGTATCTTGAATAGCATTTCATGATGGTAGCATGTTCCTTATGATTGAATCTACGATTATTGTGTATCCTAACCATGCAGGTGATGTGTAGCCATGAAAGGGCTATGTGACATATGTGATGAGTAACATTACCTTGATATTTGTTCTATGAGATTATATATGTAATGTGTTGGTCCCATGATGATGATGTGAGCCTTGAGAGGCAGTGACAGTACATGATGAAGGATTGATATCCTATGGTATGTGATGATCCTTGATATGGATCTGGATGGTTGGCAAGAGGTCAAGTGGTAACATGTGATGCTGGATCCTTGTGATGGATCAGGTTGATGAGGTTTCAATAATAATATAATGTTCTTTATTCTCTGTTATATCTTGTGTGTTATACAACTTGGTTGAATCTTGCAATCCATCTAAAAGATACTAATTAATCACAGTGAAATATATCATGTAGTTTGCCCTGGCCATAGATCCATCATCGTCAGGACTTGGTGATGGTGAACCAGGTTCTCCTATGGGTTAACCTGGAAGTGCATATTGTTGAATATGTGTAGGTTGCTCCTAGCCTGAAAATGAGGAGGTAAGAGTGTAACTTCGGTTACAGACTCAGATTTGTATGTAGAGCATGGTGAATAGGCCCATGGCTCAAGATATGTGATGTGTGGAGCATGAATGCGTTCATGGCTCAGAGCATGGTGAACAGGCCCGTGGCTCAGTTTTACTAGCGCCGAGACATGTACCAAGGCGGGCTAGAGTGAGGGTAGCCTATGGAGCTGACCCTGCGGCTTAGACCACTTCAGCATGTGACTGCGGTCCTGCTTGTGTTGTACTCGTGTACTGACCACGAGGTGGGAGGTCGTGGAGTCCGGCCCTTCCATTGACCTTGTATGGCACCGACTTGGGTTTCGTAACCGAAGGTTGGATTTGAATGGTACGGTTCAAATCCTCAGGGCATAATAATATGTAATATAGCCGTTTAGTAGTTACTGCTTAAGATAAACACGTAACATTGGTTGAGGCCTTGTTTGTGTAATATCTTTGTTATATCTTGTAGGTTATGTGACAATATGTCTTATCTTGATAAGCATGTTATGTGACATTATATCTTGTTCTGATAATCATGTTACATAGGGATATATATTATCTTGCTAATCATATTCCTTGAGATATATCTGGCTGTATGCTTTTGTATAGCAGGTAAGCTTGTCGGTAAGAATAATCCATTTTATATATACTGCTCTTGTTATATCTGTTATTGGATATCTACTGTTATAGTTTTTCTTGCTGAGGTTCTGTAGTTGCGGTGGGGAGTTATGTTTCCCGCTGGGACAATTGTTCAATTGTCTCACCCTACTGGTTTAACCCCTTTTTAGGTGGTCGAGGTAGACGTGGTCGTGGTCGTGGTCATGGTGTTGCGGCCGAGTAGCTTGAGGAGTAGTAGAAGGCAAGCGTTGGACATGCTGCTGTTTTGGATGTTTTGTAGTAGAGTCTAGAGTCATCCCTGTACTCTCAGGTCCTTGGCAGTGTTTTGATAATGTTTCCCGATGAACGATCGATGATGTTTGTATATCCTGCTGTTGGCCGGATGTGGACCTTTATCTATATGAACAGGTGGTGAACTCATGTGATGGATGAGCAGCTGTTTCTGTAAGCTGTAGACACGTATCAGATCTCGTGTATATATATATATATGACATGTTTCCTTGCAGGATGAGGACTGGAAAGTAATAGTTTCACAGTTTATCAGTTTTTTTGCAATCGGTTTTAATTAACCCGTATTTTCATAATCTGTGGTTATGGTGATTTCCGCACGTTTTCGCGTAACACCTTGTTATTTGTGTGATAATGGGATGTGTTGCCACAAGTTTTGGTATCAGAGCCTTAGGTTCGCTGAGTCTACAGGGATTTAGGACTAGGTTGAGTCGTTCTTATGAAGTCTTCCAGGTTTTCTTACAAAATCTTCTGCCCTCAGCGGAAGAAAAGCCAAGATGTCTGGAAACCATGAAGAACACTCTGCTGAGTATAGTGATGCTGCATCGGTTGATGGAGCAGATGAACAGGCACATGAAGATCGGGTGCCTGAGGTTCCCCAATTTAACCCAGCCATACTTGAACATCCTGCTTACCAACAGCTTATGGGGTAGTTAATGGCTACGATGAATCTCATAGTTGAGAGATTACCAATGCCTCCTTCGCGAGCACAGGTTCCCCATGGAGAAGCATCGGGTATTGGGAAGACCTTTGAGCGGCTTCGCCGAGTTGGAGCTTCGGATTATGCTGGGACTGCTGATCCAGCGGATGCAGATCTGTGGCTGATAAGTCTCGAGAAGGCTTTCCGGATCCTTGACATCCCCAAAGCAGACAAGGTAAAGCATGTTGTCTACCTTGTGAAAGGTAGTGCTGGTCACTGGTGGACCATCGAGGAAGAGAAGCGGCCTGGTGAAGTGATCTGTTGGGAAGTGTTTCGACGTGAGTTCGTCACCAGATACTTTCCGAAGACGTATCTGGATGAAAAGATCAGTCAGTTTGAGAAGTTGCGACAAGGAACGATGAACATCACCGAGTATGAAGCCAAGTTTATGGATTTGTTGAGGTTTTATCCTCACATGGCGGCAACAGACGAGGAACGGATTAGACGTTTCGAGAAGGGTTTGAGTGATGAGTTGACAACCCCGGTGTCTGTGTTGGAGAACCGAGAACGGTTTGATATGTTCGTAGAATCTGTTCGACGGATCGAGAGGACAGTACGGGAGAAGAGAGAGTCTATGTCTCTTAAAAGACCTACTCAGTTTCAAGGACGTAGGTTTGGTGGCTTTAAGAAGCCCAGGTTTGTAGCACCATCAGCAATGAGAAGCGTTGGTGTACCATCTCAGTGGTCTCCGAGTAAAGGAAGAGGTTATGTTTCTTCACCATCTAAGGCACATAGTTCAGCTTCTGTGGCAGTGACAGGGCCAGCTAGGCCATGGTTTGAGGACAAGTCATGTCATCTTTGTGGACAGGTCGGGCATTGGAAGTTCAATTGCCCGAATAGAGATGTTGAAGTGACGCAGCAGCCGAGGCAGAGTTTTCAGAAGTCAGAGAGACCGCATGCTAGTGGTAGCAGAGGTCGAGGACGCGGTCAAGCGTCTCAAGCTGGATCGTCTGCTCAAGGAAGCAAAGGTCGTGGACAGCAAGCAACGGTTCGATTCTATGCCATGAGCCAGCCGGAGGCGATAGTCAACCCGCGAGTGGTGACAGGACAAATGGAGTTATTTCATTCTGATATGTCTTCTTCTTGCTTTATATCTGTTCTGGTTGACCCGGGTGCTACACACTCTTTTATCGCCTATAGTATGCTTGAAAACTGTCGTTTACCTGTTAGCTGTAAGAAGGATAGCTTGTTGTTAGAAACCCCTCTTGATGGTTCCTCTTTGCTTCGAGAAGAGTGTCCATCTTGTGTTTTGTCTTTCTCGGGACATCGTATTCAAGTGGATCTTATACCACTTGATATGCATGGTTTCAATGTTATCCTTGGGATGTAAACCTTAGAGAAGTATAAGGTTGTCTTGGACTGTGGTTCCAAGCAGGCAGTGTTTGATGTCGCTGGGGAGAAGTGGACCTTCCAGGGAGATAGGAAGATACTTCCGACGAGTTTGGTATCAGCTATGGTGGCAGATAAGTTGTTACGACAAGGATGTGAGGCGTTCTTAGCTCACGTGGTAGATACCGTTGTGGTTACCAAGGTGAAAGGTCCTAGTCTTGAGGAAGTGCCAGTGGTTCGAGAGTTTGCATACGTGTTTCCTAAGGAGTTTCCTGGTGTTCCTCCACCCCGAGAGATTGATTTCAAGATCAATTTGGTTCCAGGAACACAGCCAGTTGCACAGTCTGCGTATAGGATAGCTCCAGCAGAGATGGCAGAGTTGAAGAAGCAGTTGCAAGAGTTGTTGGAGAAAGGTTTTATCCGACCGAGTACGTCGCCGTGGGGTGCTCCCGTGTTGTTCGTTAAGAAGAAGGATGGTTCGATGCGGTTGTGTATAGATTACCGGCAGTTGAACAAGGTCACGATCAAGAACAAGTACCCGTTGCCGAGGATAGATGATCTGTTCGATCAGTTGCGTGGTGCTACAGTGTTTTCAAAGATCGATCTACGGTCTGGATATCATCAGTTAAGAATAAAGGCAGATGACATACCAAAGTCAGCTTTCAGGATGAGGTATGGTCATTTTGAGTTCGTGGTTATGCCGTTTGGGTTAACCAATGCGCCTGCAGCTTTCATGGATCTGATGAACAAAGTGTTTCGTCCGTTCTTAGATTAGTTTGTTGTAGTCTTTATAGATGACATCTTGATCTATAGTCGGGACAAACGAGAGCATGAGCAACATCTCCGTCAAGCATTGACTCTTCTTCGTCAACATCAGTTGTATGCTAAGTTCAGTAAGTGTGAGTTCTGGTTAGATGAAGTGACTTTCTTGGGTCATGTGATATCTGCTGAAGGAGTCAAAGTAGATCCGAAGAAGGTGGAATCCGTTGCGGATTGGGAACAACCGAAGACGCCGACAGAAGTTCGTAGTTTCCTTGGTTTGGCAGGATACTACCGGAGGTTTATCAAGGACTTCAGTGTGATCGCGTTGCCGATGACGAAGTTGACCAAGAAGGATGTACCTTTTGTTTGGGATGATCGATGTCAGCAAGCTTTCCAGAGTTTGAAGGAGAAGTTGACCAGTGCTCCAGTGTTGATCTTGCCAGAGCCTGGGAAAGGCTATGTTGTTTTCTGTGATGCTTCCATGAAAGGTTTAGGTTGTGTGTTGATGTAGGAAGATCATGTGGTTTCTTTTGCCTTGCGACAGCTTAAGAAGCATGAGGAGAACAATCTGACTCATGACTTGGAGTTGGCAGTAGTGGTTCATGCGTTAAAGATTTGGAGACACTTTCTATATGGGGAAGTGTGTCAGATCTTTACGGATCATAAGAATCTGAAGTACATCTTTACGCAGCAAGAGTTGAACATGCGACAGTGACGATGGATGGAGTTGATCAATGATTACGACTACACTATCGAGTATCATCCTGGTAAGGTGAATGTGGTAGCTGATGCGCTTAGTAGAAAGTCTTCTTCTTCTCTTTTGGTACAGAAGGCACAGTTGAGTTCTCTGGTATGCCATAGACGAGATATGATTGTTTCTCTACGACAGATGAATGTGTAGATGGAAGTTTCTTTGTTGTCTGGTCTTTTTGCACATATGCAAGTTAAGCCTACGTTGAGACAGCAAATCAAGGATGCGCAGCAGACAGATGATGCGGTACATTTGATTATATCAGAGTTCGGTAGCGAAAAGCGTGGTGGTTTTCATGAGTCCGAAGATGGGCTAGTTTGCTATCGTGACAGGATGGCGGTTCTAGATGTTGATAATCTGAGGGATCTGGTGCTTGAGGAAGCACATACGTCGATGTATGCGATGCATCCAGGTGTCACCAAGATGTACCATAGTCTGAAGGATTTGTATTGGTGGCCCGGTATGAAGAGAGATGTAGCTGAATTCATGGCGAGATGTGCAGTTTGTCAGCAAGTAAAGGCTGAACATCAGAAGCCGGCAGGTACGTTGCAACCATTGCCGATACCGCAGTGGAAATGGGATCATATAACCATGGATTTCGTAGTTGGTCTACCCCGGACAACTAGGAATCATGATTCCATTTGGGTGATAGTGGACAGATTGACTAAGTCTGCCCATTTTCTACCAGTGAAGATGACGTATACAGCTGAGAAACTAGCTCGAGTATATGTGGATGAGATAGTACGTTTGCATGGAGTGCCAGTAACGATAGTTTCTGACAGAGGTCCTCAGTTTACAAGTCGTTTTTGGGAACAGTTGCACAGAGCGTTGGGAACGCAGTTATGGTTCAGTACCTCTTTTCATCCACAGACAGATGGACAATCTGAAAGGACTATACAGATTTTGGAGGATCTTCTTCGAGCTTGTGTCTTGTAGTTTCTAGGAAACTGGGATGTACATCTGAGTTTGATAGAGTTTGCCTACAATAACAGCTATCAGCGGAGCATCGACATGGCTCCTTATGAGGCTTTGTATGGAAGGAAGTGCAGATCCCCTTTGTGTTGGTATGAATCAGGTGAGTATCAGCTTTTGGGTCCTGAGTTAGTACAGCAGACAACAGATAAGATCAAAGTGATACAACAATAGTTGAAAGTGGCACAGAACAGGCAGAAGTCTTATGCAGACAATCGCCGACGACCTTTAGAGTTCCAGGTAGGAGACCAAGTGTATCTTAAGGTATCGCCGTGGAAAGGTGTGCTGAGGTTTGGCCGGGAGGGTAAGTTAGCACCCTGGTATATGGGGCCTTACTCAGTCAGAGCACGTGTTGGTAAGGTAGCTTATGAGATAGAGTTGCCTCCAGAGTTGCACAGGTTGCATCCAGTGTTTCATGTCAGTATGCTGAAGAAAAGTCATCCGGATTCAGGTACAGTGATACAGCCAGTTGAGGTTGAGCTTGATGCAGATGTGACCTACAAGGAGGGTCCTGTGGCGATCCTTGACAGAAGGATCAAGGAGCTGAAGAGGAAGGACTTGGTTCTAGTGAAGGTTCTTTGGCAGCGTCGTGGCGTTGAGGAAGCCACATGGGAGCTTGAGGAAGAGATGAGGAGGAAGTACCCCTCGCTTTTCTCTTCAGATTTCGGGGACGAAATCCCTTAAAGGGGGTTAGTTTGTAAGGACCCTGACCTACGTTTAGGGTTTACCCTGTTTGTTTTTCTTAATCTTGATGCTTTGATGCTTGCTAATCACCTTTGGTGGTGATTAGGGTTTTGTTGTGCTTTGTTGAGAGTTGAGGGGGCTACTTGCAAATAACCCAAGTTTAGGGTTTTGTGTGCAAGTTTGCCATCTTGAGAGATGTTTTCCCCTCTTTGCTTCCTCTAGGGTTGAGAGGAAGGCTTTGGCTTATTGTTTGAGCTCTTTGGGCCTGAGTTGAGCTTGTTTGGGCCTTGAGATGTGTTGTTTGGGCTTGTTTGAGCCTTGTGTCGGCCATGGCTTGCCTTGTGTCGTCCAAGGTGAGTTTGTGTCGACCTTGGGTGGTCTTGTGTCGTCCAACACCATGGTGTGTCGCCCAGTAGCTTGTTTGTGTCGCCCAACAGGAGTTCTTGCTTGTGTCGCCCATGTGGTTTGACCTTGGTTGGTGACACTTGGTGCCTAGCTTGGACAAGTGTCTTTTGGTGTGCTAATGTGTTGGCTTGAACCCTAGGACAAGTGTCCCTTGGGTGGATGACACATTGCATGGTTGTACCTTGGTTTCTCCAACCCTTTCTTCTATATATGTAGCTCTTCTCCTTGCCTTAGTCTCCTTTGATCTTTTGGTCTCTCCTCCACCTTGAGTGCACGATATCCCTCTCCATCTTGCTGTGGTGGCCGATACACCTTCCTAGAGGATCTTGGTGGATGATAGCTTTGGACCTTGGAGTACCTTGGAGCTTGGAGCTTAAGGCGGGTTGCATAACTTCTAACCCTAACTCCTTTACCTCTAGCTATGTTCTTGTTGCATGTTAGTAGTTTATCTTAGTTCTTTGCTTTTGTACCTTGCTTGTGTACCTTTGGTGGCCGATTCCCCCTTCTAGGGTTTAGGGTTTCCTTGTGCTGGAGGTAGGTGATGACCCTTGTTGGGCGACATCCTCCCTTGGTTTGGGTGTGTTGGGTGACACCCTTGTTCTTGCGATGGGCGACATAGTAGTGTTCTTTGTGTTGGAGGTTGATGGTGACCTAGGGTTGGGCGATATCCCCTCTTTGTTGGTGTGTTGGGCGACATGGCACCTTTGTCTTTGTGTTGGGCGATATGGTATCCCCTTTGATGGAAGATATGTATGCCCTTGGGGACAACATGATGTGTTCTTGAGGCTGGCCGATGCCCTTGCCCATGTGTTGGGCGATAGGGTGAGCTAGAGTCATGTTGGCTGATATGATTGTTGACCTTGGTGAACGATAGATGAACAATGCTCTTGTTCTTCTCTTGGGTGATAGGCCTTTGTTTCTTGGTGGGCGACATGGTGAGCATGATGGGAGAGATGGTCCTTCTTGTGTTGAGAGACATCCTCTTCCTCATGGTGGGCGATAGACCTAGTCTCTTGGTTGTTTGTTGGTGCTGGCTGATAGCCATGCATGGTGTGCTGGTCGACACCCATGCCGGCCGACACCCATGGTGGCCAATAGCCCTAATGGCCGACAGTCATGGTGGGCGACACCCTTAAGTAGTGACGGCCGATAGGGTTGAGTGTGTGTCAACCAGACATGACAGGTTTTAGTGAGGATTGATAATAGTTATGGTGAGAGTCGTGTGATCCTAGAGTAACGGTTCCATGTGTTATGAAAGTGGATGTTTATGTTAAACGATGGTGGTGTCTTGTTAGTGATAACAACAAGGAGTATGATACCTTGCAATAATAACAATACTGATACTAAGAATGATGCTAATACTAATAATGGGGATATTTACACTAGTAGCTTACATAATGATAATAATGATATGATGATAATGGCAGTAGTGGTGGTAATGAGGAAGGTAATGATAATAAGATGCATGATGTGAACCCTATGTTTAATTATTAATAAGAAAGATGATAGTAATATGTTGAGCATAATAATGATGACAATAACGGTAGTAATGATATACATGAAGTAATCCATGTACTTAATTGTAAATGAGAATGGTGTTAGTTATACTAGTAGCCTGCTCAATGATATGGTAACAATGATGATAGTGGATGGTGACATAATGGTAGTGGCAACAAAAGTACTTGTTCTGTATGTTTGAACATCTTGATTATTCATATAGTTCTGAGATAAGGATAAGTATAGACATGGCTTGTTGATGATGTACTTTATACACTTGATCAACAAATAGTGTAAGAATGATAAGTAGAAGTATCTTGAATAGCATTTCATGATGGTAGCATGTTCCTTATGATTGAATCTACGATTATTGTGTATCCTAACCATGCAGGTGATGTGTATCCATGAAAGGGCTATGTGACATATGTGATGAGTAACATTACCTTGATATTTGTTCTATGAGATTATATATGTAATGTGTTGGTCCCATGACGATGATGTGAGCCTTGAGAGGCAGTGACAGTACATGATGAAGGATTGATATCCTATGGTATGTGATGATCCTTGATATGGATCTGGATGGTTGGCAAGAGGTCAAGTGGTAACATGTGATGCTGGATCCTTGTGATGGATCAGGTTGATGAGGTTTCAATAATAATATAATGTTCTTTATTCTATGTTATATCTTGCATGTTATACAACTTGGTTGAATCCTGCAATCCATCTAAAAGATACTAATTAATCACAGTGAAATATATCATGTAGTTTGCCCTGGCCATAGATCCATCATCGTCAGGACTTGGTGATGGTGAAACAGGTTATCCTACGGGTTAACCTGGAAGCGCATATTGTTGAATATGTGTAGGTTGCTCCTAGCCTGAAAATGAGGAGGTAAGAGTGTAACTTCGGTTACAGACTCAGATTTGTATGTAGAGCATGGTGAACAGGCCCATGGCTCATGATATGTGATGTGTGGAGCATGAATGCGTTCATGGCTCAGAGTACGGTGAACAGGCCCGTGGCTCAGTTTTACTAGCGCCGAGACCTGTACCAAGGCAGGCTAGAGTGAGGGTAGCCTATGGAGCTGACCCTGTGGCTTAGACCACTTCAGCATGTGACTGCGGTCCTTCTTGTGTTGTACTCGTGTACTGACCATGAGGTGGGAGGTCGTGGAGTCCGGCCCTTCCATTGACCTTGTATGGCACCGACTTGGGTTTCGTAATCGAAGGTTGGATTTGAACGGTACGGTTCAAATCCTCAGGGCATAATAATATGTAATATAGTCGTTTAGTAGTTACTGCTTAAGATAAACACGTAACATTGGTTGAGGCCTTGTTTGTGTAATATCTTTGTTATATCTTGCAGGTTATGTGACAATATGTCTTATCTTGATAAGCAGGTTATGTGACATTATATCTTGTTCTGATAATCATGTTACATAGGGATATATATTATCTTGCTAATCATATTCCTTGAGATATATCTGGCTATATGCTTTTGTATAGCAGGTAAGCTTGTCGGTGAGAATAATCCATTTTATATATATTGCTCTTGTTATATCTGTTATTGGATATCTACTGTTATAGTCTTTCTTGTTGAGGTTCTGTAGTTGTGGTGGGGAGTTATGTTTCCCGCTGGGACAATTGTTCAATTGTCTCACCCCGCTGGTTTAACCCCTTTTTAGGTGGTCAAGGTAGACGTGGTCGTGGTCGTGGTGTTGCGGCCGAGCAGCTTGAGGAGCAGTAGAAGGCAAGCGTTGGACATGCTGGTGTTTTGGATGTTTTGTAGTAGAGTCTAGAGTCATCCCTGTACTCTCAGGTCCTTGGCAGTGTTTTGACGATGTTTCCCGATTAACGATCGATGACGTTTGTATATCCTGTTGTTGGCCGGATGTGGACCTTTATGTATATGAACAGGTGGTGAACTCATGTGATGGATGAGCAGTTGTTTCTGTAAGCTGTAGACACGTATCAGATCTCGTGTGTATATATATATATATATATATATATATATATATATATATATATATATATATATATGACATGTTTCCTTGCAGGATGAGGACTGAAAAGTAATAGTTTCACAGTTTATCAGTTTTTCCGCAATCAATTTTAATTAACCCGTATTTTCATAATCTGTGGTTATGGTGATTTTCGCACAATTTCGCGTAACACCTCGTTATCTGTGTGATAATGGGATGTGTTGCCACATACTCAATCCAAGATGATAATGTAAATGATAAAGAGAGATATATATATAGATAAAGAATATGAAAAGTATTTAATATTTACAATGTTCAATTCATGTTTTCTTACAAAATATAGTTCTTTTTCAATTTATATAATATTTCTCAGTGCCACTTATTCTAATGTATTTTTATTTTACCTTGCATGGATGAGGCCATGTTACCCACATGTATGGAGCAACATCGAAGTTAGAGCCATGTAAAGATCATCCTATAAAAAATATCTTAAAGTTTCTCAAGGTTTTGTCTAGTGGGGTGCCATCTACCTAGATGATCCAATCATTTAGATTAGAGTTTCCTTCATGTTCTAAGTCATGTTTAGATGTTAGATGATATATTCAAGAATTCAACTTTACCAAATTTTCCTTTAAATAATGTATGAATCAACATTGATATTAATGAATGGTTATTGTTTACTTTATTTGTAATGCTTATTATTCTTGCGATACTCCTTTGAGCTACAGTCCCTCATGTTATGGAAAACATGAGAATTGCTTCTACTAATACATGAATGCTTAAAGGGGTTGTTACATCCATCCTCATTCTACATTACTTCCCTCCTAACTTTCTCCTAGTCCCCCATTACTTCCCTCCTCATATTTTGAATCATTTTTTCTCAAAAGTATATCAACATTGGTCATGATTGACTGTAAATTTTGCAAGAAATGCAATAGTTTTTATTTTGTTAAAAAAATCATCATAGATTAGAAGTACAAACAAAATAAATTTCTCTCCCATCACACTATCTCCACCTACCACCCAATAATACTCATTTTTATAGTTTGTATCATTTTTTCTCAAAATTATACCAGACTTAGTCTTGTTTGAATATATTTTTTACAAGGAATCTAACATTTTTTTGTTTCCTCCAAAAAATCATCACATTATATGCAAAATAAATTTCTCTCTTTTCTTCCTTTCTCCCACTCATTTTCTCTCTCCAACTATGTAACGTCCTAGGATTTGAGGTATTGGATAAGATGATCTTAAAAGGAATGATTGGACTACCGATATCACCAAGGTGCACCTCCTTTTTAGGGAACCAATCACTAAAGAACTCCATAGTCAAGCATGTTCGGCTTGGAGTAGTACTAAGATGTGTGTCCAGTCGGGAAGTTGACCTTGACTTGTGAGTGAGTGAGGATAAAGTGCATTCTAAGACTAGTGGTGGTATGTGGTGCCAATCGTCATTCTTGAAACTTTACTAGAGCCTTGGGCAGTGGGCCCGGGTGTTACAAATGGTATCAGATCCATAACTCCTCCAGTAGGTGGGGCCCACATGGGCATGTGGCATGCCAATCTTGAGTCGTGCGGTCCAGGCAAGTTGGAAAGGGTTGTCCATGGTGATGTAGCCATCCTTACGTTGATATTCCATGACTGGGTGTCCATGGGCCATTCTGGGTCTGCATTGAAATGGGCAATATTATGAGGCAGTATAGTTAAGCCTTGATGAGGACGTCAAGAGTCTAAGTGTGCCAGATTATAACATCCTAGGATTTGAGGTCTTAGATAAAATGATCTTAAAAAGAATGATTGAACTACTCATATCACCAAGGTGCACCTCTTTTTTAGGGAGCTCATCACTAAAGAACTCCATAGTTAAGCGTGCTCAGGATGGGTGACCAATCGGAAAGTTGACTATGGCTTGCGCGTCAGTGAGAATAAGTGACCAGTCGTCATTCCTGAAACTCTACTAGAATCTTGGGCATACAGTAGGTCCGGGTGTTAAAAATTATCGCTCATGTCACTCTGTATCTACCATGCATATCATTGCCATATTAGTCTCCCAAACATGTCAATACCACCACTAAAAAAGGCTAAACTTCTCAACTCTCCGAAAGTCCAAAAAGATAAAACTTCTCAGAATTTTCAATACTACCATTCACTCCACATGACCGGATTATTTTTTACTGTTTTAATACCTTCAATTCTAAATTCTTCACCCTTCCTTCCTTGCTATCTCTTTTCCTTCGGAATATAAAGCCGCTTTTTATATTCTTTTCCAGCAAACACTCTTTTTGACTGCTATCGGTTTCCTGATTTTCATACACACATGACACATCATCTCTGTTTGATGTGCTTAAAACGTTACTGATCCGTAAGATCTAATCAACGGATGACGTGACGCCTTCCTCGTTTACTCGGGACGCCGCTGGCTTCTTCCTAAATATGTGCTATGGTTTAGTAAAACGGTCGTCGTCCTTACATTGGGTGGATGAGGATAGATCACCTTCCCATATATTCGAGTTGTTACTCTTAAATATTTTAATGATTTGGTGATAAGCTGGGATGTGGGAGCGCTGATTTGCTCTTCTCATCCGTTCCATATCTACAACCTTATTTCTCCTTCCTTTTCTTTATTCCTTCTCATTCTTAGTATAATCATCATCTTCTTCCCTACCCTTTTTGCACGCTTGACAATATCCCATCCACACCGGCCGTATATATCTCGTATTTTAAAAAACCTCTTCCCTCCACGATGCAACACCTTCCACATGCCCAAGCATGGGGGAGAAAGAAAAGGAGTAGGTTGGTCCTCCCAATCTCTTTTGTGGTCCAACCCCGCCTGGCCTTCTTCTCCTATCGCTATACCATTCAACTTTTGGGGTATCATTCAGAATAAAGGTATTAGCAGCGACTGACTGATCACTTTCTCCATCACTTCGATTCCGTGCCTCTGTATATTTTAACATGGTGGCTGCTACCGTTACAGGCCCTCAACCAGCTTCACCTACATTACCAAACTCTAGTATAAATGACCGGTATTCTTGTTACAGTTCCCAATATATGTGTATGCTTGTATTTATATTTGTCACTTAGCTACTGAAAGGAGGCCTTTTTCTATTTCCCTTTCTGGAGAGGAGGGTTGGTAATGAAGGATGTAGCTTCAGATAGAGCCTCAGTTACGTTTCATGGTTGACTTGTGTTAAATGTCAAATATTATTCAAGTTATTTATAAATTCGTTGATTTTCAGTTGCCCATATTGACCCGTCTCCTATTACTGACATGTGGTTGGAAAAGCTCAAAACCATACCTGGAAATTAAACTTTAAATGGGGTTTGCTTTACGTCAGCTGTAGTTTCTGTGGCTTATTAGTATCGGACGAACCATCGTCTATTATCTGTTTTGGAGTATAACTGAGAGCTAAAACGGCAAAACTCATTCCCTTTTAAATGAATGTCTCAACCTATCCAATCCATTTAATTGAACAATCTGTCTGCTCAGTGACACAGCCAGCGAACTGATGAACGGAGGTCACAAACAGTAATGACCTTAAATTCTAGGAAAAAAAACCAATTTAACACACTTTTATAAAAATATTTACCAACATAGCACACTTTGTAAAATATTTTCCAAAATAGCACTTTGTGTGGAGCCCGCCACTTTTTGTGGCGTTTTTATATGTGAGATTGAAAAACACCACAATAATTGGCGTGTCTACTTTTAAATAAAAAAATTTGAAAAAAAATAAAAAAATGAAAAACGTCACATGAAGTGGCGCTTTCCATTTGCACTCAATATTGAGACATCTTAGATCACCATCGGTTGATAAGACCAACATTATATTCATGTATCACTATCAGATATTAAGCTAATGTCATCATTGATTGATAACATCATCAAAGAATCAAACCATTGCTCATTGAGATTCAAAGAAGAACTGGTAATAGACACAAAACCATCCGCTCTGGTTCTACATTTGTTTGAATAAAATGTTAAGCTAATTATATGCACAATAGACGCAATGCACTTAACAAGTTCTCCTTCTTTAATAGTGGTATAACTACCAAAGACAACAATACCTACATTATAGTTTTATTCTTCGTTGCACTAAATAGGAATATTGAATGAAAATCAAATTTTGAGAATTTGAAATAATCTTGTTATTTTTTAAAATCATTTACTAATAGACTAAAACTGACCTAAGGTGTGACTATCATTTCACACCATCGTTCATCACCCTTGGTCACCACCTTCAGTTGTCATGAAGACCACACCATCGGGTCATGTCTTTAGAGAACAAAACAACATAGAAACCCTAATATGGACCATCGGTTGATAGGTGCTTAGCACCATATATGGTGATACAACCTGAACTAAGTTATCTACTTCCTTAGGAAAAATGTGCACATCATTATAGGTTCATCTATAACTATAAACAAAATAGGAAACATCATAAAAATCGAAATCCCAAATAAACTTAGCCTCTTAATGCTTAAATCACCACTTTTAAGCAAGAACATGAGCTAACAAGCTTATAGTAAGCAATATAAGTAAAGAGGGTTATAAAGCTCACCTATACTGAGAAGAATAGACTTCTAGAAGAAAGAAACTTGAGCCAATAAGGTAGAAAACCCAAGAAGAAGCTTTGATCTTGTCCAAGTAGGCACCCTTCTTAACAAGGAATCAAAACCCTAGAAGAAGAAGCAAGAAAGGTAGGATCTTGAGCTCTAAAGAAACTTTTACCATGAAAATGTAGAGTTCCGACCTGGAGGAAGGTCTGAGGAAGGAGAAGAGCAAGAAAAATGGAGAATAAAGGAAGAAAACAACTTGCCTTGGTCAAAATCCCTAGAAGATGACCTTGGAAACCCTAGGTAGGGCTAGATGGAGCTCTAGGAGACCTTCTTCTCTAAAAAGAGGTTGTCTTCGACCTTAGAGCACTTCGTTCCATAAAAAAATAGAGTGGAGTCATTTGTACAGGTTAGAGGAAAGAGAAAGCAACTAAAGGTTTCGTCTTGGGCAATGAAGAGGTAGATATAGCCCATGGATAAGGATGGAAGCAAGCATGAGGTGTACAAGTAGCTCCTCATTTGTCCATGGCCTTAAACTATTAAGGATATACAACAAACCACACAAGAAGCTACCCCAACGTTCATGGAGACCTAGTTAGGTACCGTTTGTTGAATTTACAAGCCAAACAAATAAATCATTGGTTGATATCTCCTAAAGGTAGCTCATCCATAAAGGGGTAAACCCTAAAATACCCTTGAAGGAAAACACCTCCAAACAAAGGTTCAACTAGGCGCCACATGTCTTAAAAAGCTCAAGAATGATAAGAGAACATTCAAGGAACATAATTCAAGTGATAAATTGCAAAGAAAATCTCTCAATTGGGTAAATGGCATAAAATTCCAAAATATGCATAAAATTGCATAACTTGCACAAACATTGTCCAAATTGGACAAAATTTAAAACATAATCTTGTCTTATGATTACACAGCATATCACAAGATTAGATTAGGGTTCTACGAATTTAATAATGGTAATTAAGCATGTTCAACCATTTAAGCAAAGTTAGGTGTCTCACATGTCGTGTGACCACCTACCCATCACAGTCGTACTACCCACCACGGTCGTGCCACCACCATTCAAATCCCCAAAATAACCTGACATCTTTTTCCATTTTCTCACCTTGACTATTCCACCCCAGCATGACCATGGTGCACCACTACCACCATAGTCATGGTGAACAACACGACTGTGCTAGCTAGGAACCGTAGCAATTTTGTACACTGATCTACCCATTATACCCTCACTTGACCTAGTGCTTCCCTACCACCTATGTATACTTGGGTGGAGGATGGAGCATGAGGTTGGATATCTATGAACTGATCTTATCCCCCTCTACTCCATCCACTCCACCCACTAATCCATTTCACTCCAAAACCCTTCTTTTAGGGTTTTTGGCCACTTTCCACCATATTTTCATGTAATCCCACCTTGGAGGGTGGAGGATCTCAAGATGATTTTTCTAGGTGGTGGAGAAGGAGGAGTCTCCACCAAGATACCATGGCATCCCACTCCTCTAATCATTTTTCTTTCTCCATTTTAGTGTTTTCCTTTGTTATGAGCATCTAGACCCCCTAGGTGGGTTGTTTGGGGGTCAAAAATGTTACTTTGATACCATGTTGGGAAAAATCAATATGTAAACATTATAGTTTCGTTTGATAATATTATATTCTACTTTCATCTCATTTATGATAAACACTTTGTGGTTTGTGCTTGAAATCACTTAGGATTCTAGAGAAATTGCTTTTATGTAGCTCATTTGGAAATTGCTCCTAGGTCCAATTAGTGGATCCCTAGATAACTATTTACCTTTTTACATGCTAATCAATTCTCCTACACCAAGGTGACATATTTAAGTAACTAGTCTAGAATCATTTAGTGATTAGAGTGGAGTTTCCTAAAGGCTTTATAGTAGGTGATGTGATGCCCAAAACCTCATTTCCACCTTCCATTTCTATCCTCGGCCCCCATTTCCCTAGGAGATGCTAACATAGAAACCTAGACTAGATTAAATCCTAATTGAATTCCACATAAACCCAAATCCAAGTGAGCCTCACAAGGGTGGATAGGAGGTGATAGGGACTAGTTCCCCTATACACACCACTACCCCATCCATGGCCAATAGTAGTTTATGGAAATTCATTACCATCTATCTTGTTGTTTGGTTTGGTAATATAAATGAAAGAGTAATGTTTACATGTTATCACCCTTAAATCAATTGACAAGTACATTACCGAAACCAGACGACACTTCCCACAATTGTCTAAAACCCTAATTTGCCTTCTTACTTAGCTAGTCTTTACTTCTTTAGCACTTTACTTACTTAATTAGTCCATTGCCTTGCTCTTTCCCTATTCTTGCTAGTTTAGGTCATTAATTGCTTTTCATCCTAATTGCTATTTTAGTGTAGTGTTCACCATGCCTTTGATTGCCTTATTATAATTTTATCTTTTCACTACTTAGCTTGCCTTTTCTTACTCATTGGAACTAAATTGTCTAGGGTTGGCTTAGGTTTAAATTGCTTGCTTATTTTAGTTTTTTTTCATGTTCACCCTTAATGTAATTAACAAATCCACCTTCAAACCCTTCAGCCCTAGACTCTATACTAGGAATCTATACAAAACTAACTTAGCTCTAATTCCCCTCTCTCCCTTGGGTTCGACCCCTAACTTGTCGTTTTCCTATACTATAACACTACCCCGTGCACTTGTGAGTGAAGTGTGTCAGTTTATATGGGCGAGTCTATTGGGGATTTATAAATTTTAAAGGCCCCCTCCGTGTGTGCCTTGGGCGCATCTAACAAAATTCAATTGGTTAGGTGTGCAGGAAAAATGCACCAGGGTACAAGATGTGATAGAATATATCTTGTTTATCTTGGCAAAATGGGATGGATATCTATCCCGATGTCAAAATTATTTATTTTGTTTAGTAGTTTTTTCATGAATTCTCTTACGTTACCATGAAAGAATATTCCGTTCCTGAACCAATAGTATTATTTGAAATAATTACCAATAAGTTAATTTACTTATATTAATTGAAATTTTAACTAAATTAGTATCTAAAACCAAACATACAATTCTTTTACCATTGAGTAATTGTAGAATATAGTGGCACTAGTTTATTGGGTTGCCCAAAATCTAAATTGATGTTTTACCTAGGAGATATATATTTGATTCTCTTAATTGTTCCCAATATGAAGTTAGTTTGATGATTTGATATTCCTCATGTATGTTTGAATATCTCAAGTTCATTCATGTCTAGTTGTTTTGTTTGAAACCCTATTGAATTTGAAATATATATGATGCCTTGAAAATATGTTGGTATGAATATTAGAAGTCAATGTATGATACTTGAATGATAAGGGAAATTAAAGAGCTAGTTAGACATAGATTACCTAGATGCCATAGGAGCCCAACATAAGTTTGTAATGAGGATGAGTAAATGGATTTTTTACGGTCTTAATATAGGATGGGTATCCAAAGGTACCTAGGGCAGAGGGAGAACGTCCAATGATGGATGCCATCCTAACATAAATTATGGTAAATAAGAATGAAAAAACAGTATCTATTTGGGGTTTCACATATGACAAAAAAATCCTATAATTTTTCTAAGCATTTTGAGTTTAAAAAGAGGTTGATATTCTTTGGTAAAGGCTTAAATATTAGTGGTGGACCATGTAGAGGTAATATTTTGAATGGAGGTTTGGGATGTATAACAGGTGAAAAGGGTATAGTAAAGTGAAGTGATATATTCTTACATCAAGGGTAGGTAAACTTATTCACCTAGTTTGACTCCTTCTACAGGACCTTAAGGTTAATCAATATAAAGGACGAGTCCATTCATTTAATAAGTATCTACATGCAAGAATTATGGAGACTTTCACTCTAGACAATGTTGGGGATGCCATAGTTGTGGATAGATGAGACATTTAAAAAAAGAGTCTCCTATAGATTCAACAGACATCACCCCAAAGTTCTCAGTTATTTTTTCAATCTCTATAATACCAATATCAATTTAAGAATTAAGTTCTACAATAGCGTCATGTTCTAGAGGGAGGCACCCGATGGTATTGGTATTGGTAGTGGTGGAGGTATTGGAAGTAGTAGTGGGAGTTGCATTGCAAACAATTTGGAAGGGGTAGAGCTTCTATGTGTTTGTCATGCTTGACACCAAAAACTTGGAGGGTGTCTCTGAGAGTCATCACATGTGAGATTCTTCTTTTCAATATCATACATGGTTTGGTTTTGACAGATGGTGTAACACCTTCAATTATAAAACATTAGATTGTTGGTAAACCTAATCGTTCAATAATGATATTGTAATTGTTGTTACGACAACACATGAGAGTCACCCATTTGATCAAAAGTGTATCCTAGTTGTTTATTGAGTTTATGGATACAACATGTTAGTTAATCTCATTTTTTATTATTTATGAGAGAACACACCCTAGGTAGGGCCACTACTAGACCCACCCCAACATGGTAAAACTCTTGGGAAAGATTCCATGAGATGTTGAGAGAGTGTCCACACCATGAAATTCCTTTATGGTATCTTGTTCAATCCTTTTACTGCAGTCTCTCTCGAATAGTTCGAGCTACAATCGATTCTTCTAGTGGAGGTTCTTTAATGAATAAACCACCAGAAGAGTCGTGCCCATTGTTTGATCACTTAGAGGAAAGTTCAAGGATCCAAGCTTCTATCATGGTTAATGATGGTGACCGAGCCTTTGGTGTGACATCTTTAGCTTCTAATAGCTCAAACCTAAAAATGATGAAGATTCTTGGGGAATTATGAGCTTTATGAAGAACCGAGTGGTAAGTGTTCCTTGTCACTTGGTTGATTCTACTGAGTCTTTTAGTGAAGAAGTGAAGGCACTCCATTTTGATGGCAACCTTGAATAACAAAGTTCAAGGTATAGATCAAGATTTGAGGTTGAAGTTCTGTCTAGGTTCAAAGTTGATGATGTAAAAAAGAATGTGACAAGGCTTGAGGAAAAATTTGGAGTATCTCTCTTTGATACTTTCTCTTCAAGTAGAAGGGAAATTTCCTTCCAAACCCACAATGAACTTTAATTAATCAATCACACCAACGGGTGCCTACAAGTTTTGTATAGTCCACCTCCAGTGCAGGTGAAACCCATGTATCACTTTCAAGGCCATCGTTAGCCTTATACGCCTCCACCACCTTCATCACCACAACCATCACACCACTTCACTTACCACCCTCAATTTTCTTTTCCACATCAATTCCAATACCAAGGGCCACTTCCACCTCCTCCACAACTACAACTCGCTCCACCTCTCCCCCATGAGCAAGGTAGTGTTGTGATAGTTATAAGGAGTGGAAAAGTCATTAAGTAGCCCAAGAATCAATCGAGTGATGATCCTATCAGTCAAGGGCATGTTGATGAAACAAGGACAAAGAAATCAAGTGGTGATAATGTGATTGTTACAGTTGAAGATTATCAAGTGACACCTCACGTTGAGAATTTGATACCACACGTTCCACCTTTTACTTTGTTTGTTGGATCTATGTTCCCAAGTGTTCCACCTCATGTCATGCCCCTAGAAGGGCATGTTGCGAAACCAAGTGATCTACCATTCCCTGAGGCATTGTATGAGCATCCATCAAAAAAAAGGAGGCAAAATCACAATTTTGTCATTCTAGAGATATTTCAACAAGTTAAGATGAACATCCCTTTTTTGGATGCTATCAAGTAGATCCCATCTTGTTCCAAATTTATCAAAGATATGTGCATCACTAAGAGGAAGTCAATAGGGAGGATACCTAAGAAGATCAAATTGACAGAGCAAGTGAGCTCTATCATACAACATTCATTTACCGTGAAGAGGAAAGACCCAGGAGCCCTACTCATACCTAGTTATATTGGGGGACATCGCATAGACCAATTCCTTTTTTATTTGGGATCTAGTGTGAATTTGATGCCATATAATATCTATGTGGATCTAGGATTAGGAAAGTTGAAATTGTCTCACTGCACTCTCAAATTGATGAACCGCTCTGTTAAAGTACTTAGACAAAGAGTCGATGATGTTTTGGTAATGATAGACAAGGAAACGGTGATAGCGTTCCTAGATGATTTCATTGTTCTTGACATGGATCCGGAGGATAGGAAGATTCTTATCACCTTAGGGAGACCATTCTTATCTACATTTGATGCCAAAATACATGTGCGTAATTACACAGTGATGGTCTATTTAATGGACATCAAAATAAAGATCAATATGTTCAAGACCCCAACCTAACAAGACTGAGATGAGGATGTTGAGCTTGGTCACTTGAAGAGTACAAATGATTAGTGGAAGTATGTAGATCTGAATGGAAGACATGGTGATAAATTTTATGATGAACAAGACAAGGAACAACTATTGAATGAAAATGATGAATGTATCTACTATAAGAGTGGGCATACCATGATTCCAAATGGTTTATGGATTGAAAGAACTATAAGAAGCCTGATTGAAAGAATACAACTTAGCACCAGGGGGGGGCAACCCACCTTGGATTGGGGAATTTTTCACCTAGATTTTAATTTTTAATACAATTTGGTTATGTTTACTCATTTTTGAGAAAAAAAGCACACATACTATTTTAAAAAAATGTTTTGTTTTTAGATGTGTAAGTGAAAGGAGTCATGAAATGAAGAAAATCAGCTAAAATGTGGAAGATGATTAATGAAAAATTACTTGGGTTCAAATATTTGATGTTTTGATGAATTTCAAGTTGAAACCACATGCTGCAATATCCATCATGGCTGTGGAATAATGGAACGACAATGGTGGGACATTCAAATCAACATGGAAAAATCAAGGAGTCAAGAAAACAAAAGTAGACCCAAAATGGGTGTATCAGGCAACATGGTTGTGTGGCAAGCTAGCCACCATGGCCATGTGTCACATCATGTTTGTCGTGCCAGCAAGACAACGTGGCCATGGGTCCTAACATGGGCATTCCAATGCAATCCCAGTCTACTTAAGTCCCCCGATCTTGCACTTTCTAGTAACTTATTTTATTTCATATTCTGCAACCTCCACGCCTCTTCTACATTCTAGCATCCGTGCGGCAAGCGCCCAGCCCCTCCAAGCCCCAATTTCTTCCTCCATCACCACCAATCAACTTCCCATTCACCTGTAGATACCTTTTTCCTACCTCCACCTACCATTTCTACTCCATTTCTACCCCAAAAATCCACTATCACCTCCATTGCACCCCACATACCCAGAAATCCATAAAAACCTAATATCCCACATCGTCCACTTAAAATCCACTCAAAATAAATAATATAACAAAGAAAGTCATTGAGAGAACCAAGTATGTCTTATCCTATTGGCATTGGTCCAAAGATTGCTCATCTTCAACCCAAACGACACCTCTTGCTCCACCACCGCCTACCTCCACCTCTCACGGAGGAACAAGCCATTCATTAATGACTGATCTAGATGCATTGATAGATCCTATCATGGAAGAGGTCTCCTCTCAACCACAATGTGCAACACCATCTTCCTCACGGGCATAACCACCACACATACCATCCTGACACTCCACCAACTTTGCCATGCCACAATCCTAAAGGCGGTGATTGATACATGATGATGAGAATGTAGAAATGCAGGATGCATAGTATTAAAAAGAACATCTTGCACAACACCATGAAGTGCAAGATGAACAGTGTGAGGAGGCCTTAAATGTGAGAGACATATAGTTGAAGAAGTCATGACATTTAGAGTGCCTAACACATAGAGTGATTAGCACCCATTACGCCTTCTAGGAGATAATGGAAGTTTTGGGTATCTTTTTCTTTTTTTATGATGTCATGAAACCCATTGGATCTTGAGGTGACGGCGACTGTCCAGGAGACATATATTGATCTTACACATCATTCTTTGACACAATGGAGAAAGTCACACATGATGGGGAAGAAGCCCTCCATTTCAGATTGGGGAATGAAACTCGCCTCCTCACTATCTTCATACTTAACAAGGGTTTTTCTCCCAACATTGAAGTGGTGCCCCTTTGTTCAAGGGAGGATATAAAAAGTCACTAATGTGAATTATGCATCCATGTGGAAGAGGTTCACCAGGAAGAGCAACTTTCTAGCAAGTAAATAAAAAACAAGCTTGATTCATAACCCCTACTTGGTACATGTTTAGATGGTCTTAAAAAATACAATTTTTGGCTGATATGAGAACTAGGGGAACTACACTAAGAAAGGACTATTTGTGTTGGGATGGATGTTACAAAGCAAGCATGTAAATCTAGGAGCAGTTATTATTGATCATATGAAGACAATTCTGTCGAAGAGTAAGATTCATTCATAATGGGGGTGATTGTGTCTTCCATTGCCCTAGCTCTTAATCATGACATGTCCAGATATACCAACTCAGATGGGGGAAAACTCATGCACCTACAATACTTGATTCATTCATCCATGATTTCTGTGGTTGATCAGAAGATTATTACTAGGTCAACCCCCTTTATGAACGAGTCTCACTGGAGCTACCTTACCATGCTACACCTCCCCTAGAGGGGTGTGTCCCATCTCCAAATTTCTTGGATATATTGAGGAGGTGGGAAGAAGAGAATCCCAGAGACACATGGAAAAAACACCCCAACAATTTGTTAGAGGGATTGGGAGTGACCCAAGATGTAGAGCAGAGGAGAGTGGTGGAGGATAGAGATGCTCGTAGGGTGCAGAGATGAGAGATAGAGATGATAACACAACAACCCATAGTGAAAAACTATGAAATGTTTACAATATAAGCACAGTTGAAGGGTATTCAAAGATCACACGAGAACATTGAGAGGAGACAATGTGCAGTGTGGTTTGATTGACAACAGATGAACCATAAAAAAAACACATGTATTGCTTTTAGAACGCACATGTATAGAGGAACCCCAAGTGGGAGGACGAATGGTGGGGAGCACCATTTGGGTATTAGGAGACTTACATGCCTCCACAAACAAACTACTGGGGAAGCTACTACCAGTACCCCCCCACCATAGGGAGGATCACCACCAGGGCCACCAAAATAGTAATGATCATCTACCCTATCACTCTTATACTTAAATATAATGCTAAGGACATCATGATTCAAAAGTTTTGAGAGGTAGGGTGGAACTATGGCACCTCGATGCCACACAAGGAGATAACTCAAAACAAAAGTATGCGATCAACAACTAAACAATCACATGACCATAAAAATTGGTAAATTAAAACCAATTTTATATTACCATCACTATGTGGAAACATATTAGAACAAGGTCCAAAACCTATTACGTATCACATACCATACCAAATACTAACCTCTATACAATGTCCATCTTCCACATACATATTACAAAAGGTTTGTTCACATATACAAGCCATATCTACAATTAAGGCATACTGCCAAAACCACATATCGATGTACAAATCATCTATTAAACACATCTGTGCCAGACCTGAGAGTATAAGAATGACACATAGGACTCTACTACACAACACTAGCAACATCCAACCTTCTGCGACTACTGGTCTCCAAGCTGCTCTTCTTCAACAACACAATCCTGACCATGCCACTAAAGATCACCTAAAAATGTGTGGCGTACCACAAGGATGAGACCCATGTCCCAGTGAGGGATATAACTCTCAACCAACAATTATTACTATAACAAGATACAATATTATTAAGCAGGATGAGCATATTCAGCTAAATGAATAATTTAAATTGATTACACAAGTTTGGTAGATGTAACAACTCTAGCAGACAAGCATATCATCATATACTTTTAGAAGTAATATGAAGAACATGTATAATAGTTGATTTCTATTAGCACATTATATAACAAATAAGAAGTAATAAAAACAAGGCAAGGGTAAACAACCAATATGAAGTGTGTTTAACCCTAAATAGATACCCTAAATAGATGTATTACATATTTTAATTAATAAGCTAAGGATTTGAGTCATGCCACTGAAATCCAGCTAGCCATTGCTAAGCCAAAATCAGTGCCATACAAGATCTAGGAAGAATCAGACTCCAAGATCTTCTGTGCACTA
Source organism: Alisma plantago-aquatica (assembly GCA_963693085.1). Lineage (NCBI taxonomy): Eukaryota > Viridiplantae > Streptophyta > Magnoliopsida > Alismatales > Alismataceae > Alisma > Alisma plantago-aquatica. Next base: position 1,196,211,143 of record OY856409.1, read on the forward strand.
CTCGGTCAAGTTGAGTCTGCACTACAGTGACATATCAGTCAAACTACCACCAACATCATATAGTCAATCCAAAAGCACCTAGTTCACCTTGGTACAGGTCATGGTGCTAGAAATCATGGTATACAACCCAATAAGTAAGGTACAATCACAATTGTCCTCCAATTACATCACATATACAATCACCAAGACACGACCACATCCATTCACAAATTTAGGGCTAGGAATGACTGCAACCATCCTCCCTTGGACACTTGGGATTTGGATGATAAGGATGTAGGGAAACTGGGCACATTTATAGGAAGCGGAAACAAAAAGAATTAAATGCTCATTTCACAAAATGACAAAGTCGGGTCACTAATAATGTAGCTTGGAATTAAAGGTTTGTAAGGTTATACCTGGTCCTGGAGCAAGTCCAGTAATATTACCAATACAGTAGTATCATACTTCTTCTTCTTCAGGAAACAACATGCTCCTTCAGTAGCAGTAGCACTCGAACAATCTTCACGAACAACCTCCTCCATGGACAGTGATAGACGATGTCATCCTAGTGGGAGATGATGGCCTCCCTCCTCAAGAGTAGTCCTCACGGACCACCAGGAACTCCATGTTGCATTTCCAGAGCCAACATGAAGGATTTGTCCCCTTCTTTCAACATACTAGTTGTCAACATTCTCTCCCACAACTGATCCTCATTTGTTCTCTCTCTCGCTATCCCTCCCTTTGATGAGTAGGACTTTCTCAGGCTCTCTATTGGTTACCACAACTAGAGAGGACAACAATTGTTAGAGAAATTGATTCTCAATTATGTGTGTTAGGAGGCCCATAGTACTCCTCTATTAATGGTAGAGGCTAGGGTCATGGTTCCTAATCAGTGTGGGAGTAGAAGGGCCCAGAATAATCACTTTTCTAGAACCGACAAACCGCAAAATGGTCATTTCACATAGTGAAAGGGTCGTCTCATGAGAAAATAGTCATCTTACTTAGCGAAATGATCATTTCATGTAGTTTCCTATTTGTAATTGAATTCACAATTTGTTTCCAATTCATACCCAACATTAATCCTTGTATCAATTGAATTGAACAAGTGAAACGATTCAACTATTCTCATGATTAGGGAAAATCACTAGAAGCTTCGGTCAGCTTGATTGATCTGATCGATTCACTAGGTGAACCAGTCGTCTCACCAACCTGAGATGATTGGTTCACCCAGTGAGTCAATGGTTTGTGTCCTGAGTCATGTAGAAATAAGACAATTCAATTTTCAATCAACTTGACGCTCTAATCAATTATTATTTCAACACTTTAACTAAATGGTTTTGGGTCTAGTTAATTGGTCTATTGTTTAATTGAATACCTAAACACCTTTAGTAATCAATCTAAACATCATTCACGAATAAAATCCTTTAATCCAAGTGTATCCTATGTGTGTGACCATATAGGTCCATAATTACATTGGTATTGAATGTCCATAACCAATTATGACATCACAAGCAAAGAGTGGTGCTTAGTCACACATCATTGCTATCCAAGTAAAAATTGGAGAATAACTTCAACCTACAAACCATGATAAGTTTTATAGTGATTGTATAGTTCCTTTGTCTCTGATATTAGGATTGAACTCGAGGGATGGAATCATCATCCTCTCAACATTCATTCCATGTTCCTTGAACTAGAGCATATTATATGAGATGCATATGAGTTCACACATCACATATTGAACCACATCAGTACGGTCATACATTTCTTAGTCTCACTTATCAAGATTCTCTGGATATCAATCTCTTATAGGAGGGACAAATCCCATATGTATCACTCACACTCAGTCTCCATGTGTCACATATACCTAATCATCACCTTTATGGCAATCCTTATTCAGGGTTACATTTGATGATGTTAAAGTATATCGAATGACATGTAACAAATGTAGTGACTTCAGGTCTAAGAACCACAATCACCACTATCACTATGAGAGGTGATTCTAACTACCATTCCATGGTCTCCATGTATCACTCTCATGGTAGTCTATCTGATACACTGTTATCTAACATTTACCTGTGTGCTTGACTTGATATCACATATCAAGAGTAATGAGACTTTGTCATCAGTCAACAAACACTTTAGTCATATGTATTATTGTTTTCTATTTTGTTTCCATAGTAACATTCGACTAGGGACATAAAAAGAATGTATGTACTCTTAGCATCCATATGATCTCATTGTTCAAGTCACATACTTGAAGACATATGTTATCAAGTAACATCATTCTTTAGACATCTACTTACGTATGTGTCATCATCTCATGACTGATACAAACATAATAGACAGAATTACCTTTATTATTATAAAATCAGGTATTTAAAGCCACATGCCAAACATCATATGATTGGATCTTTACGCATACATACCAAAAGACTCCCACTTGTACTTAGAGCCAATCACCCACAAATGTTACTCTGAGTGATCTTAACATGTCCATCATGTTTCTACTGCACAAAAGCACTTTCATAGCGGGTTTAGCAACATTTGCTTGAAGTTGGTATTTTGTAATTTTTCACATCGCTTCGATGTATGACATCTCGTATGAGATGGAAGTGTCTTAGTATGCTATCTGAGATTCCCATCCTATCTAGTAGATCCATTGTTTTCATAGTATTTCTAGTGTGCATCAATGGTTGGAACCTCACAGAAGTTCACCCATATGAACTTATTGATCCATACAATATCCACTATTGTTCTTATAACATAGAGATACTCATCTTCTATTATAGATTCAAGCAACTATCATTAGCTTGGAACAATTTCCACCTTACAGTTATTGATTTAAAATCGAACATAAGTTTCCATTACGATCATTAATTTGTCAGTTTAGGCATGCATTGGTGTAACCTTTTACACCCAACTCTTCCGTATTACGATAACCAAGGAATCGATCCTTTCAGTGCTTCAGAAGCACCCAAGGATGTTCTTTATGGTAGTTAGTAACTCTCACTGACATTTGACATATACCCTCTCGTCATGTCCAATTCATATGAGATTATTAGGTAGGTATATATATATATGTCCTCTCATCATGTCCAATGCATATGAGATGACTGGATATCCTTTCATCATGTCCAATACATACGAGATAACTGGATATCCCCTCGTCATGTCCAATACATACCAGATAATGGGATAACAACATATCATTACATTTAGGATAGATCCAATTGCGAATGCATATGGCATCTATCCATGTGTTCCTATTCTTCACTAGAACTGGGATACTAGTCTCCTGAGAGACTAACTCCATGGAACATGGACATGTTTTCTCTCATTGAGCCTTGCATGTTGAACTCTTTCAACATCTTCCCAATGTATGTGCTCTTTCTTAAATTAAGAAGATTTCTAGATCTATCTCAATAGATCTCAATCCCTATCACATAGGATGCTTCACCTAAACCCTTTACAGAAGGTACATTCCTTGCCAAGTTTTAACATATGTAGGATAAGAATGTTATTCCCCATCATTATGTGCAATATAAATATGCTCCCACTATATATTTTGTAATCACAGGTTCCATCTTCATTCTAACTCAAGTCAAACCCTTTGAATGTCTTTTCAAATAAAAGATTCAAGCTCTAATATGCTTGCTTCAATCCATAGATTGACCTTTGTAGCTTATAGACTTTATTTTCAACAATGGATTAATAAAACCATTAGGTTGTTTCATGTACATATCCTTATAATTATCCCAATTAAGGAATGTGGTTTTAACATCCGTATGCCAAATCTCAATAGTCTTATCAAGCTACAAAAGCAAGCATGATCCAGATGGATTTAACGATGGTAACTGGTGAAAGACTTCATCATGTTCAACACCTTGAACTTGCTTGAAATTCTTCACAACAAGTATATCCTTACATGTTGCACTCGAGGGCCAATCTCCGTCCGGCCCGAGGAAACCTTTGCACGCCTCCGTTACCTTTTGGGAGGCCTACGCCCCATAGAAATTGGGGAAAGAAGAAAGAAATCTTTTTTTATTGAAACATGTTCGTTCATTCCTACTAAATCTGAATTCTTAATTTTTTTTATTAGATCTTCCTGGAGTTCATTCCCCGAGGATTTTTTTGTAGGAAGTTTATTGAAACCATTGAATTCAGAATATGGTAAAGTAGCTCCCGGGTGGGGGACTACCCCTTTTATGGGGGTCGCGATGGCTCTATTTGCAGTATTTCTATCTATTATTTTGGAGATTTATAATTCTTCCATTTTATTGGATGGAATTTTCGTGAATTAGGTTTTCACCCAAATGCACCCTATGGGTTTTAGCCCTTCAGGTGGATCCAGCTTGGTCATACCTTTTTGTTTTACATGGAGTCCATCTTGGATCTCATGGTCTCGAGCCATGTTTCTGATTTTAGTCGCTCAATAGCTTCTAGGTAGATAGTTGACTCATCATACATAATCAATTCACCGCCTTCTTGAAGATATCACAATCTTTCAAACTTAAGGTGTTTTCTACTAGTACTATAAGGTTTTGTGTTACATAAGGAACTTGAGATTCTAGAACAGGTGTTCCCATTATACCTCTTTAGGTTCATATGTTTTCTTGTTTGTGTTGAACATTTTGAGTTCCACTTTTACTCCCACTGATTCCTTTAGAACTAAGTTCCCCTTCATAAATGCATCCATCCTAGCAGAAAACACCTTTGTTGTTGGATTGGGATAAAAGTAGTATTTCAACAAAATAACATTTATGTGATTTTGGATAAAGCCTTTTCAAGAAACTATTTTCTTATATAAGCTTTTAATCCTAATCACTATAAAATACATATCGGGACAATTCCCATGACATATCTCATATGGTGTCTTTTGAACCAATTTAAGACGGTACACTATTTAGTGTAAAGCATGTTCCCAAAAGAAAACTAGAAGATCATCTAGATTTTATTAATAATTGCACCACAACTTAACAGGATGTGATATCTTCTTTCTGACACATCATTATGTTTTATGTTGAGTTCATTGTGATGCACTATTACAGTCTCTTTGGAAGGTCCTCAAACTCTTTGTTCAAAGTATTTCCACATCGATCATATCAAAGTATCTCAATACTTTTACCAAGTTAGTTACATACTTCATTCACAATCTCCTTGAACACTTCAAGAGATTTAGATTTGTATTTCATTATATACAAACTACCATATCTAATAATAACACCATTAAATATATAATGAAGTATTTGCAACTACCTTTAGCATTTATTCTAAAAGGTCTTATGTAGATCACTGTATTATCCCTAATAGAATACTCAGTCTCCCACAGACAAATGGCACACCTCCCTTTGGGAGTGCATGCTTGGTCGATCAAGCATTTCATGTGTGCCTCTTTTGGAAAGCATCTAGGACTTAATATTTGATCGGGTTTTTTTTATATAAATACATATACATATCTGATCACCACATACTTAGTATGTATTATACACATGCTATAACCAAAAACGAGAACATGCAATAATAAATACATAAGAGATGGTTATGGCCATACTAATGTAATTCCTTGGAGCCACATGCAATTACTACCACCTATGGTCCACATCATATGCAACATGTTGTTGATGAAGATTTGTACTCGAACCAATCTGGGTTGATCGGTTCAACTCTTAAACTGATCGACTTGCCTCCTAGTCACTCGGTTGGGCTCTCGAAACGGTCATCTAGTTCTTAGGTCCATGCAGCGTCTAGACACCTCCAACAAATTGACTAGGCCACCATTCAATTGGTTTGTCGTGTCGTATATCCTCCTTGATCCTCCATTCGATCGGGTCATCTAATGAGTCGATCATTTTTCCTTTGTGCAAATCATCATCTCATGTAGAAGCATAAATTAAAATTATTCTATTTCTTATTACATTGGAAAAGGGAAACCTTGAGTTACATTAGAGGGGAAATAGGAAGAATAGTATTAATTTACATTTGAAAAGAAGAGAGAGAGGCTCTGTTCACAAACTGAGTAACAATTGAAAGAAAAACCGTAACCATGCACACACAAATCTGGGGTTATTGGCCATAACCATGGTTCACATCCCCCATCAAAATTGATTTTAGGGCGACGCATGTGAATTGCATATATATATATATATATATATATATATATATATATATATATATATATATATATATATATATATATATATATATATATATATATATATATATATATATATATATATATATGCAATTCACAAGCATCACCCTAAAATCAATTTTGATGGGGGATGTGATTATATATATATATATATATATATATATATATAGATAATCACATCCCCCTTCAAAACCGATTTTAGGGCAACGCCTATGAATTGCACACACACACACACACACACACACACATATATATATATATATATATATATATATATATATATATATATATATAGAGAGAGAGAGAGAGAGAGAGACATATATTCATGTCAGGTAACTTTACATGAGTTTCGTGGCCTCAAACACAACCTATATACAAAACACGTTGTTCACATAAGTATAACATTTACATAAAGCATGAACCAAGGCTTACAAAAAACTCAAGCTGATATATTGATGTGGAAAATTCCCAACCCAAACTTGAGAGTACATGGATGATTCTAGGACTCTACAAAATGCAACCAACCTTCTGACTTTATTGATCTTCGAACTACTCCTCCTCATCACTCAACAATAGACAATGTTGCCTAACACCTAAAAAGATGTGGTGACCCATTAGGTGAGACCCATGTCTCAGTGAGAGATATAACTAAAAAAATATCTATTGCTTACTAATGATATATATATTAAACAACTCAAAGAAATAATATTACAAGGTTGAAAGATTAATATTTTTTTCTCAAAAGATCAGGAAGAGCTAGAATCATAAATATAGTTGATTTCTCATACCACATTATAAATCATCTACAATTTAAAAGAAACAAAGCAAGGATCATCATCCAATATGAGTCACCAAGTAACCCTAATAGATATCCTACATGGAAAGATTACATATTTTATGAAACCCTGGGTAGTTTGAGGCATACCACTCAAACCACTAGTTGACGACTACGAAGTAGCAATCAGCCATGTATAAGATATAGGATGACCGAAACCCTAAGATATCTACCCTCAGATACTATGAGTCTGCCATAGTGGCATATTAGTCCAACTACAAAACATCCTAGTCTGGCCTCGATACAAAAGCCACAACACTAGAGACCATAGTATTCAACCCTCAAATATGAGTTATGACTGTAGTCACCCTCAATTACATTTAATCTGAGACATGGCCTCAACCATGTTGGGTTTTAGGGGAGACAGAGAAGGCAGTGGAAACAAAAATTTTCTCCTCCCGAACCCAGAACAAAGGAAATGTGTCAACGTCTATATAATAGGAAGGATGGTTTGTAGAGGCGTACCTTGTCCCGAGGCTTGCTCGGTGACTTTACCTCATGGCTTGCATGGTCTTCTCCTTCGGTCTTGGACGGTGTCTAAGCAGCTCCTGGTCTCACTGGGACTTTCGGGATTGACAGCTGTCCTCTGAGCGGCAGAAGTCTCCCGCCTCTGAAGTAGTCCACACGGACCACCTGAAACTCCGATCACCTTGTCCCACAAGGAATCGGAAGGAGTCACACCCTCCTGTCAGCATACTAGTCACTAACACACTCTCCTGCCACCGGTTGCTTTTTGCAGTTGTCTTTCCCTTGTTGTGCCTCCCTTATCGAGTAGCACTTGCTTGGTCTCTCTCTCGGTTACCAAAACCAGAGAGAATGACAACTTTGCAGAGAAACTGGTGCACTGAGTTGTTGTTCCTGAGAAGCCCCCAATACCCCTATATATATAGGAGGGTCATGGGTCATGGTTCTCTACCCCGAGCAATGCAGGATTAAATAGGAGTAGAAGGTTTGAGATTTTCCACAAAACAACCAACTTGCGCCAGCTGAACCGATCGTTTCAACCATGAAATGGTCGGTTCGGGAGCTAATCCGATCGGTTCAACCTCAACCGATTGGTTGGGACCCCTGAGCCGATCGGTTCATCACATGAGTCGATCGGTTGGAGTAGCAGATTTGTGCAAATCAATCAATTGCAGTTTCACTCAATTCGATACTCTAATCAATCAGTCCAACACCTTGAACACTATGATATTGAGCTATCAATCGATTGAGTGTTTAATTGAACTACTAAACTCCTTTAGTAATTAATCTAAACATCATTTGTGGATAAACTCCTCTTCCAGGTTAAATACTATGTGTGTGACCTTGTAGGTCCATTTCACGTTGGCAGTGAAAGTCCATAACACTTATGACTTTACAAGCAAAGAGTGGTGCCTAGTCACACATCAGTGCTATCCAAGTGAAATAGAAAGTTGGAGAATAACTTTCAATCCTACAATCCGTGAATGGTGTTACAGTGAATGTATAATTCCTTGGTCACTGATATCCCGAATGAGCTCATGGCATGGAACAGTCATCCTGTCAACATTCATTCACTTTCTTGATCTCAGAGTAGATTGGAGGAGATATGTATGACATCAATATCACATATTGATTCACACATGCGTGCGCACACCTATCTTAATCCTACTCATGAAGTGGCCATGGATATCAAACTCCATAAGGAGGGACAAATTTCATATCTATCACTCACCCCTCATAAGCCCCATGTATCAAAGCCACTCAATAATGACCTTTATAACAACCCATGTTTCAGGACTGCGTTTGATGATGTCAAAGTGTACCCAACGATATGTGTTGAGTGTAGTGATTTCAAGTCAAAGAATCACACTCACCACCATCACTGTGAGAAGTGACTGTGACTACAATGTCATGGTTCCATGTGTCAAACTCACGGTGGGTCTGTCTGGTACACTTGTTCTCTAACAAGTACCTATGTGTTTGGTTTGATATCTCCATATCATGACTAATGAGATTCTGTCATCAACCAACACCACAATCTAATCTTGTGTGTCATTGTTGTCTATGTACCTTCCACAATGACATCCGACTAGGAACATAACAAGAATGTACAAACTCTTAGCATCCGTATGATCCCATCGTTCAGGTCCTGAACCTGAAGGCATACGTCATTGAGTACTGTCATTATCTAGACATTCAATATGTTCTATCATTATCTCATATGACTGAACCAGAAAGAATTGGAAGCCTGCCTTTGACCTTTATCAAATCAATCTTAATGTATCCCACCAATCATCTCATGATTGGCTCTCAGGGCATACATACCAACAGACTCCCACTTGCACTACGAGCCAATCACCCTTGAATCATATTCATAGTGATCTTCAAACATGTCCCACATGTTACTCTACTCTAGTGCTAACATAGTGAGTTATGGAAACACCTTGCCAAAGTCGGTATTAACTGCATGTCTCTCATCTCTTCACTGTACGTCACACGTATGAGATGGAGTTGCCATAATATGGGATCTTGTATTCCTTTTCTAACCTTTAGCCACATCGTATGACCAAGTACTCCTTACTTATCATCAAACATCAGAATAACTATAAGTTCATCTTATGAACTTCCAGATCCATATAGTATCCACTAATGTTCTCTAACACACAGATACTCAGTTTTTCCTTTTAAATAGCTTTATTGGAACGTTTCCAATTATCAAAAAACATTCACTTTTGTGATTAATTTTCTGTCCTTTTTCAGAAGTTCACATCAGTGTAACTCTTTACAGTGAACCCTTCCTTATTTCCATAGAACTAGTACTTCTCAAGTACTTATCAAGTTCTTATGGTATTCCAGTAACCCTTACTAGAACTAGACAGACATCCACTCATCATGTCCCACATACGAGTTATCAGGATGAGCATATCATATTGTCATGTCTTACATACAAGATGATAAATGCATTTTGTTCTTGCCATGTTCATACATGCAAGATGATGGGATGTTTACATACATGATAGATCCATATCTATTCTTAGTGTTCCCATTCTTCATAAGAATTGGACACTTGGCCTTGGGATAAAAACTCCATGTAACATGGACATGTTTTCTCCCACTGAATCTATGTACATTGAACCCTTCAGTATAGATTGCCAATGTATGCTTTCTCTTTTCAGGTCAAGAGGTTTTTGAGAACTATCTCTATAGATCTCTATTCCTATCACATAGGAAACGTATCTATCTTCCTTAAAGATAATTTCCACTTTGGATTTCCATTCTAGAACATCTCCATTTCACATAAACATGTGGAATGTGAATACGCTCCCACTAAATCACAGATCCCTTTTTTATCTTTGACATATTAGTCAAACCCTTTGACTATATTATCAAAGTAAAGATCCAGCTCTGAGTTGCTTGTACTTAATCAATCACATTGATTAGTCCATTGTAACTTATAGACTTCATTTGCATTAATGGATTCATAAACCTTATAGGTTGTGTCACGTACACATCCTTGTTTTATTCCTCATAGGAATGCGGTTTTAGTATATGTTATGCCAAATGTCTTAGTCATTAAGTTACAATCAACAAGCATCATCCTTCTCAAAATGTTTTCCATGTGTCTTAACACTTAAGACTCATTCACACTTATGGATTTTATCCCAATGGGTGCTACCATCAAGGTCATACCTCATGGTTCACATGGAAGTCATTTAGGATGTAATGGTCATAAACCATAACTCAAAATCCGGTTCCTCATATTTATCTAGATAGTTGACTCATCACATGACCAACTTATCACATAGATAATTGAGGTGTATCTATCAAGGATATAAGAACTCACAACTCCTTATGATTCTTAGTATGGGGTATTATTTATTTAAGAATAATTTAGTTATTTGATAATCATCCTCTAACTCCTTAGAGTATGACTCCTTTTGATTTAGATATCACCATGCCTTAATCATGAGCTTACTATGATACATTATCATAATCACTCACCAGGTTCTCAAACATTTGGTCTAAGTATTTCATTCATTGATCTCATCAAGAATTAACACTTTACCAAATTCGTACTTCATCTATGATATTCTTGAACACTTCAAGATATTCATATTGGTATTTCTCTAAACACCATTTGAAGTATTAGCATTTGCTCCAATTGGTATGTAAATACATCACATGTATTATACCTAATAGGATAATCATTCTCCCACTACCATTAGTGAATATTTATTTATCATGTTTAAGAGATTCATCTCTCTTACTGGTTCTCTAACCAAAAGAGTCTAGACTTATCCATCATATGGAAAGTAGAAATGAATTTCTCATGATTTATGCTAATTTGATTGTTTGAGTTATCAATAACTTTTAGGTATCATTTTATCTTATGAATAACAAGTACCACAAGATAAACAAGGCATTTCCATAAAGATCATATCTTTTGAGATTGAAACATCAACTTTATTAATTGTTATCGTTGTCATACATTATGCAAAAATAAAGTGTTTCTATCCATTGGCAAATATGAAATAGCATCAATATCATGTATCATAAAGTTTGTGATGTAGGGATGGCTCACGAGTGAGGTGGAGGGTGAGGGAAAGGGCATGGTAGAGGGTGATCTTCTAGGGTTTCCGATGGAGCAGGCGATGGTGATGGTTCTCAAGGGGCAAAGATTGCATCGACCCCTCCGACGGGCTCATGAGTGGTCGGCGGAGAGGAGAACTCCCAAAGCTTGCTGAATGGCGGGTCTCCAATCATCTCTGTGTCACCCTCAACCTCAAACCCTAGGCCCTCTTCTCCAACGCCATCCAAGGATAGAGGATTGGAGGCTTCGTCGTCGGAGAGCGACTGGATGCACGCTAGTCGCCCTAGACGAGTGAGTTTTTCCCCTGACGTCATGGAATTCGTAGAGCCGACCATTAGAAATGGGTCAAAGCTCTTTGTCATCTCAAGAAAAGACGCGGTCATGCCATCTTGGAGTGAGTTCGTGTTGATTCGCTTCATGACGCGGAAGCCCTTCAAGAGCCAGATCCTTGGATGGATCAAGCGGCAGTGGAGGCTGAGTGGCGATGTCCAAATTGTGGCAGAGGAGTCAGAAGGCTTCATCATTAAACTCCCGATGGCTAAGCAGAGGGAGAGGGTACTGGATGAAGTGCCTTGGATGGTTGATGGTTCTCTAGTCATCGTCCATCCTTGGGAGCCAGGTATCTCCCTCGAGCCCCTATCTTTACACAAGCTCCCGATCTGGATCAAGGTTGAGAATCCCAACCTTCCATGGACAATGAACAACCTGAATGGGATTGCAAGCCTGGTTGGGAGGCCTGTTGACTTTGATGATTCAACACTCACTGTCAACTGCCTCAAGGAGGCACTAGTCTGCATGGATCTACCAGCAGAAATTGGCTTTCCCCAGGATGTCACAGTGGAGATGGAGGGAGCTCCCAGGAAGCTCAAACTCGAGTTCATCTCAAGGTTGACCTTGTATTCTAGGTGCTTCTGCTTCGGCCACAGGAAGTCTTCATGTCCGTTGATAGTTGGGAGCAGACCTGACTTCAAAGAACTGCAGCTGCATACTGGGAAAGGCAGCAACACTCAAGGTGCTCGACAGATGGCTAAGGAGAAGAACTCAGTCTTGGGGGTTGTCCCTAGCATCGTAAAGGAGACAATTGCGCAGGTTGAGAGAGATGTTGCAGCTAGTAAGGGTCGCCCATGATTCCAAGAACCGGAGATGGTATCCTCTCATCACTTGGAGACATTGGAAGGTCTGAATCTAGACTGGGAGTTGTCCCTGGCCAACATGAATCTCTCCTCGCAAGGAGCCAAGAATCTGATGCTTGCATCAGGGATCCACCTGGATTATTCCAGGGCAGTGAACAAGGATACTGATGAGGAGTCTTGTTGTTCCTATGATCTTGAACCGGACCCTGTGGTGGACTTTAAGGTTAATGGCAGTCCAAGGCATAAGAAGATATGGAAAAAACCTAAGGAAAAGGGAGGAGAAGTGGGAGACTCTTCCTAGTGGGTCGGCTGTGGCAGAGTTGTCCTTTTGCTACAATCTTTCTTTCTTGCAGCTTGAGACATGGAGGCTATGATGAAGAAGGGAGTTAGTCTTTCTTCCTTGTTTGTGGGTGTTCTTTATTGCAGTGAAGGGGGCTTGCTTGGCATTCATCTTATCTCCTGGCTGATCAGTGGTGGGTTAGATCTAGTTTGGTTTGCCTTCGGGTTTCTTGTGTTTTTGTTTTTGGTCTGCTGGAATTGTTTTTCTGGCAATGGTTTGTTATCATGGGTGTATGCATGGATCTCTTTTTTAGTGCTTCCTATTCCTTTGGATACAAGGTATTTGTGGGTTGGGGTCCCCTCCTTTGTGGGTGTGCTTAGTGGTTTTAGGGGCTTGGCCTCTCCTTCATTTTGTATCTGGGTGTATGGGATGCTTGGAGGGTTTTCTGTGTATGTGCCCATGAGTAACAACTTTTGTACCTTGATACCTTGTTGTCTTGAGTATAAAGGGGTAGTTTATTTTAGGGGCACTTTTTTTGTACCTCAAGTTTTGGTTTTAGTAACATGCTTTTTTGACTGACAAAAAAAAATGAAATAGCAGTTCATAACTCTATTACATGCCTTCAAGGCTGAAAATAAACTAAAGTACTCCTATCTATAGCGGCAACACTTGCCCCATTTATTGGGTGCTTTACACTTTATATCTTGGTATCATATACCTCAAAAATGTTACAAGTTTATTTCTTGACACCTTTAGGTGGAGATGTCTGTCGCCTCCTTCTTCTTTAGTTCTTCCAGATATATTGGACAATTCCTTTTCCAATGTCCTGGCTTTTGACAATGGTGGAAATTGCCTCTCTTGGTCATGCCTCCCTTGGCCTTGAGAGCTGAAGACGCCTTGAACTCCTGACTAGCATCAGAACCCTTCTTAGCTTTGCCCTTCCCTTGCGCTTGGACTTGCCTTTCTTGCTGCTGATCATCATCATAGACTTAGGCTTGTCCTTCTTCATCTGTGTCTTGGCTGTCCTCAACATGCCCAAAAACTCTATCAACGGCTTGTCAAAGTTGTTCATGTTGTAGTTCATCACGAACTGACCGTAGGATTTTGGCAACGATTGCAGTATCACGTCAGTAGCCAACTCTTGGCTCAGGGGAAATCCCAGTCTCATCATGTTCTCCACATACCCAATCATCTTGAGCGTGTGAGGACCAAATGGATCTCCTTCTGTCATAACACACTTCAACATCGCCCTGGAGACATCATATCTCTCTTTCCGTGCTTGATGTTCATACATGTTCTTGAGATGATGAATCATCTCAATGACACCCATGTTCTCATGTTATCTCTGCAACTCATGGTTCATGGAGCACAACATCAAGAATTTTGCATCAATGACATCATCAGAATGCTTCTTATAAGCATCCCTTTTTGCCTTTGGTGCGGTAGGAGCAGGTTCCTCTGGAACTGGAGTATCCAGGACATAGAGCTTTCGCTCTTGAGTGAGAACAATTCTCAATGTCCTAAACTAGTCGTGGAAGTTAGTCCCATTCATCTTGTCCTTCTCAAGGACCGATCGCAATGAAAAGTGATTGTTGTTTGTTGTCATTTGAACTACAAAAGGAAATATATGCAATTTAGCCCAAAACTCAAATTTTGACTTATTTGATTAATTTGAAAAGTTTGATGATATAATTAGGACTTTAATTAATTATCACTCCCACTATTTTGTTCAAATTGACAGCCCTCACCATCAATTCGGAAGATTGCAGCGTACAATCTCCTAGTGGGTCAAGATCCATATTTCATCAAGTCATGAGTCAGCTTTGGCTGATCGCCCACAATCTTGACTATTTAGGTAGGCCATCATGCAAATTGCATCATATGCAACTCTTGATGAATGAACATGCACAACACCTTGCCATGAACATTTTGTGCCTCTGGGCCTAGATGCTCTAAGAATCACCAGTTAAGCCTAACCCAAAAGCCGACACGGTAAACATGCACCCTACTTTGGCAGAACCTACATGTTTACCCTTCACACTACCGCGAGATAGATGGCGCACCACGCTTTGGCGTAACCTACGCTTGGTCGATCAAGTTTTTCATGTGTGTCGCTAATGGAAGGCGTATAAGACTTAATATTTTGATGAGGGATTTGGTTTTATAGGTACATATACATATCCAATCACCACAATATATAGTATGTATCATATACATGCTATATCCCACAGAAAACATGTGAAATGATAAAAGCGATGATTATGGCCATCCTAATGTGATTCCTTGAGCCAAGAGGAATCACGGTCATCTAGGTCTACATCATATACAACCTGTCCATGATGAAGTGCTATAGCCGTCCGAGTTGATCAACTCATCACATGAATGACCTGCTCGTCCTGGCCAGTCGTCTGGGTGCCACCAACCTACCGGTTTGCTCCTCCAACCGATCGGTTTGCCTGGTCGTCGTGCATCTCTTCATGGCTGCCACTCGATCGTCTTGCTCCTCGAACTGATCGTCTGGATCTCCAACCGATCGGTTCACTCCTTGAACCGATCGTCTCAGTCATCATCAGATTGTCCGCCATTCTTTAACATAACATGAAATAAAAGATCTATTCTATTTTACATTTGAATTGGGAAACCCCGAGTTACATTCGGGGGGAGCAAAGGTAGGAAAGAAATCTTGAGTTACCTCGAGTTACATCAGGAATAGGAGATAGGGAATCAGTGCACATACCGAGATGCAAGCAACCACATACAACCAAGCACACATATAGGGTTTATTGGCCATAACCATGCTATACATCCACCACAAAACTCGTTTAAGGGAGACATGAGTGAATTCATATTACATATCCTATATGTATATTGGGATTTGTAGATTTGAGATTGGACATGCAAAAAGCCAATTTTATTTGCATCGTATGCAATAAATAAAGGCGACAAACCAAAATCGATCACATAGATAATCCTAAAGTATAGAGTAGTTGGCGTGGCTCTGATACCACTGTTGGGTTTTAGGGGAGACAGAGAAGGTAGCGGAAACAAAAATTTTCTCCTCCCAAACCTAGAACAAAGGAAACATGTCAACGTCTATACAATAGGAAGGATGGTTTGTAGAGGCGCACCTTGTCTTGAGGCTTGCTCGGCGACTTTACCTCGCAGCTTGCGTGGTCTTCTCCTTCAGTCTTAGACGGTGTCTGTGCATCTCCTGGTCTCACCGGGACTATCAGGATTGATAGCTGTCCTCCGAGCGGCAAAAGTCTCCCGCCTCTGAAGTAGTCCACACAGACCACCTGGAACTCCAATCTCCTTGTCCCATAAGGAACCGGAAGGAGTCAGACCCTCCTGTCGGTATACTAGTCACTGACACACTCTCCTGCCACCAGTCACTTTCTATAGTTGTCTTTCCCTTGCTGTGCCTCCCTTATCGGGTAGCACTTGCTTGGGCTCTCTCTCGGTTACCAAAACCAGAGAGAACAACAACTTTCCAGAGCAACTGGTGCACTGAGTTGTTGTTCCTGAGAAGCCCCCAATACCCCTATATATAGGAGGGTCATGGGACATGGTTCTCTACCCCGGGTAATGCCGGATTAAATAGGAGTAGAAGGGTTCAATATTTTTCACAAAACAACCAACTTGCGCTAGCTGAACCGATTGTTTCAACCATGAAATGGCCGGTTGGGGAGTTGAGTCGATTGGTTCAACCTCAACCGATTAGTTGGGACCCCTGAGCCGATCGGTTCATCACATGAGCCGATCGGTTCATGGTCCTGGTCCAACTCAAATTGACTTTCAAATTTTTCTCTGATTAATCAAATATTAATCCTTGTCCAAATCGAATTTGTACAAGTGAAACAAATTGTATTTGCAAAATCGACTTTCCAAGCTATCTCGGTTGGTCACATGAGCTGACCGGTTCAACATTTAAGCCAATCAGTTCATTGCACCTGAGACGATCATCTCACCTGTTGAGCCAATCAGTTCACCAACCTGAGCTGATCAGTTCATCACATGAGCCGATCGGTTGGAGCAGCAGACTTTTACAAATCAGTCAATTGCAGTTTCAATCAATCTGATACTCTAATCAATCGGTCCAACACCTTGAACACTATGATATTGAGATATCAATCGATTGAGTGTTTAATTAAACTACTAAACTCCTTTATTAATAATTCTAAACATCGTTTGTGGATAAACTCCTCTTCCAGGTTAAATCCTATGTGTGTGACCCTACAGGTCCATTTCACGTTGGCAGTGAAAGTCCATAACACTTATGACTTCACAAGCAAAGAGCGGTGCCTAGTCACACATCAGTGCTACCCAAGTGAAATAGAAAGTTGGAGAACAAATTTCAATCCTACAATCCGTGAATGGTGTTACAGTGAATGTATAATTCCTTTGTCACTGATATCCCGAATGAACTCAAGGCATGGAACAATCATCCTATCAACGTTCATTCACTTTCTTGATCTCAGAGTAGATTGGAGGAGATATGTATGACATCAATATAACATATTGATTCACACATGCATGCGCACATCTATCTGAATCCTACTCATCAAGTGTCCATGGATATCAAACTCCCTTAGGAGGGACAAATCCCATATCTATCACTCACCCCTCAAAATCCCCATGTGTTAAAGCCACCCAATCATCACCTTTATAACAACCAATGTTTTAGGACTGCGTTTGATGATGTCAAAGTGTACCCAATGACATGTGCTGAGTGTAGTGATTTCAGGTCAAAGAATCACACTCATCACCATCACTGTGAGAACTGATTGTGACTATCATGTCATCGTTCCATGTGTCAAACTCAGGGTGGGTCTGTCTGATACACTTGTTCTCTAACAAGTACCTATGTGTTTGGTTTGATATCTCCATATCATGACTAATGAGATTTTGTCATCAACCAACACCACAATCTAATCTTGTGTGTCATTGTTGTCTATCTACCTTCCACAATGACATCCGACTAGGGACATAACAAGAATGTACAAACTCTTAGCATCTGTATGATCCCATCGTTCAGGTACTGAACCTGAAGGCATACGTCATTGAGTACTGTCATTCTCTAGACATTCAATCTGTTCTATCATTATCTCATATGACTGGACCAGAAAGAATTGGAAGCTTGCCTTTGACCTTTATCAAATCAATCTTAATGTATCCCACCAATCATCTCATGATTGGCTCTCAGGGCATACATACCAACAGACCATTCTCCATAAACCTTGGAATTAGGATGACAAGGATATACACTCCCTACACCCACATATACTCAACAATATACGAATCTGAGTTTCTTTCGGAATACTTGTTTCACAATCCAACAAGTCCTGATACTCATGGCACTACATGATTAAGGTTTCACTTGATTAATTAAGCTATTCAAGTGTTTTTGAACTTCATCACACAAGTTACATACAAGATCCTATAGTATGCTCCAAAAATAATTTGTAGAATACAATTTTTAAAGATGTAAACATGTGAAATATGTTCCATGTTATTTCATCATTGTATACTTTTTCGTTGTTATCCATGAAGAGGAGTAAACCTCGAACTACGGTGTAAAACATCCCAAAAATACATTTTCACCAAAATAGAAACAACTTCATGTAGGGTATTATTTACATCCAAAATTTTGCAGAGAGTTTAACAAGTAAAAAATAAGACATTACCCCAAATATCAACATAAAGTCCATCTAATGTAAAGTTATTGCATTTTCCAAGAACTAAGCATTTATTTGACCAATACCTAGCATGGATGACATACTTTCAGCGTTATGATTTTTCTAACTATCATTTCAGCATCAAAAAAGTAATTAAAAGCATTTAAAACGCCATATTTTAACCACAATATAGTATTTAAAGTGTGGGTCTGATTTCTAAGCTTTGGGTACCATAACAACACATATATGACTTTCATAAGTCATTACACCTACATTTGAATTTCAGACCTTGCATATTTAAATAAAATCTCATTTTAGATAAGAAAAACGTTTACAAGGTCTAAGGAAGGCCTAAGGACCCATTTTATCATCATTTTTGTGTCAAATGGTACACAAAAATGCCATCTTTTCTCATATTACGAGTTCTAAAGTATGGTTAAAGACATGCACTTAGTTGGTAGGTAAGAAATGCATTCAAATTTATATAGTTCACCTTGTTAGAGAGGGAACTAAAGATAGAGAACAAGAACTCTGAAATCCAAGATAGAAAACTTTGAAATCAGCAACAAAATGTTGGTTTCGGTCCACCAAAGCTCCAAAAACACATCCTCCTTCCATGAATAGAGGAGAAGTAGAGAAGATTCTCAAGCCCTCATGTGTAGGATTCCAACAAGAACATGAAGAAACTCGGCCATAGAGGAAGGAGCATGAAGAACAATAAGAAAATGAGTGAAATCATGGAAATATTACATGAAACAAGCCAGGAAAACAATTAGCAGCTCTAGATCAGTCTAAGGAACCTCCGTTTGCACACATGCATCCATGAAAAGTCTGTGATCACCAATCTCGATGGATTCTCTTCGACCTCCAAAAAGCAACACTAAGATCTCCAAAGATGAGAAGAGGGATAGAGAGATGAAGAGAGGGGTATTTATAGGTGGGTGGAAGCTTGATGTTGTTCAGAAATTCAAGAAACCATCAAAAATCCAGGTGACCACTTAGAAATGTGAGGACCATCAAGAATCCATGCGACCATCAAAAATCCAAAAATTCAAGCAACCTCTAAAAATCTAGATGACCACTGAGAATTAAAAAATCCAGGTGACCGCTGAGAATCCAGGCAACCACCTAGAATCCAAAAATCAAAGTGACCAACAAAAATCCAAGCAACCACCTAGAATCTAAAAATCCATTTGACCACCAAAAAACTAGGCGACCACCAAGAATCCAAATATCCAAGTGACCGCTAAAAATCTAGCAGACCACTGAGAATCCTAAAATACAGTGACCGCTGCTAAAATCTAGGCAATCACCGAGAATCCAAAACCAAAGCAGCCACCAAAAATCCAAGCGACCACTGAGAATAAAATCCAAGATACCATTAAATATTCAAGAAACCGCTGAGAATCCAAAAATCCAAGTGCCTATAAAAAATCTAGGCGACCATCTAGAATCTATTAGGAACTGATGGAAACACTAGTCTACTACCTCATAAATCTTATGTAAACCCCAATAAAGCAAGACTGAAAACCATTCAAAGGATATGTAAAATTTCTACATCATTAAGAACATTATAAAGATGTTAAACAAATACCAAAAATTTAATGTACACGCTTGAAATGGATAAATTGCACATGAGTCCACAAAATGTATAAAATTGCATAACTTGAGCTTACAAAGTAAGAATTGAACAAATTTTTTATTAGTCCTGTCTTTATTAACTTATATAGAATCATAATCCAAAGTTTTTTTTAAAACTAAGCATACAATTAGGAAAAACAAATTATATTAAAAGGTGAAGCAAGGTTAGGGGCCTTACACGATAAACCCGTAAAAAGGATTTTGCTTCCATAATCCTAAGCAAACAAGGTTGGGTACTTCCTACTCATCTCATCCTATAACTACGACGTCTCTTCCTTTACTCCATGATGATACCAAAACACCTTCACTAAGGCTATTTCCTTCTCCCTAAGATTTTGTATGTGCCTATCTAAGATCAACTCAGGGCCCTCAACATATGTAATGTATTCCTCCAACTCTACCTCTATTGGTTGTATTGTCCTATCTATGCAAGGATGGCACTTCCTCAACATCAAAACATGAAACATGTTGTGCAAAATTATAACTCTGGCAGAAACTCCAACATGTATGCCACCTTGGCAACCCAATCTATGATAGGGTAAGGTCCCATAAATCTAGAAGACAACTTACCCTTCTTCACAAACCTCAGAAAACCTTTTCAAGGGGAAACTTTATGTTGTACTAACTCAAGACCCAAAAGTTGATACTCACCTACTTCATTCCAACAAAGAGGCAATTTACAAGGCCTAATGTACAAAGCCTCATACCGTGCCATGTTAATACTCCTCCAGTAACTATTTGTAACATACCAAAACTTGGACATATTCTCTTTTTGGCCCTTATCCAAGCTTTTCCTTTCCTTTCTATCTTTTTTTGGCCATGATGTTTAAATTGTGGAATTTATAATGGTTTGGTGAATATTTTCTCAATAATTATACCAATGGAAGGGTTTATTCACAAATACCTCAGTGAAGGCTTATTTAAGGATCTAAGATGCAAAATCACCACTTAAGTGGAACAATGGTAAATAAATTTGTGCTAGAAGTGTAAGACCACAAACCTTGCTTAATGTATTGAACAAGCTTAATTATCATAATTGGTTCTCTAAACCTTAGTCAAACTTTGTGATGTATTTTGAAATCATACAATGAGCCTAAGTTTCAAATTTGGTTCAATTTGGATGTTGTTTGTGCAAGTTATGCAATTTTAGGTACATTCTAGACTTTTATGCAATTTACCCAATTAGGAAGTTTTCTTTGCAAATTATCACATGCATTATAATCCTTAGATATTCCCTTACCCTTCTCAAGATTTTGAAATATGGGGCACCTAGTTTCACCTTGGTTTGAAGGTGTTTCTCGCCAAGGGCATTTTAGGGATTACCCTCTTTATAAATGAGCTTATCTTTAAAAGCTATCAACTAGGTTATTTCTTTTATTGGAGGTTGGTGGGGATGGCCTATAAGTCTCCATAGGCTTTTAAAATAGAAATTTGATATTCAACAAGCCACTATGAGTTGTCCTCTTGCATGGCCCTGAATCCCTAGGCTAAGGACACATGGAAAGTCCCATATATACCTCATGCTTGCCCCCTTCTTTACAAAGCCATATCTACCCCTTCCCACCTCCCAATTCAAAAATTCTTGTTCTCCTTTTCTTTCCTCCAGCTTAGAGCATCGTTCCTACTCTGCTTGTCCATGAAGGTGTTGTCCCAAGGTAAAAGAGGGTGCTTACCTTGGTGAAGAAAACTCCTAGGGTTCCAAATTTTCTCTATTTAGGGTTTCTAAAGCTCTAAGTTTCCTCCTTTACTTCCCTATTTTCATGATGTTTGTCACACCCCAATCTCACACTAACCACAGACCACGAGGTTAAGGCGCGACAAAGGGATTTATGCACAAGCCAAACCATTATCACTTTTTAAAACATCATAAAGACATTAAAAAGGTAACCTGATTTAGGCTGTAAACCAAAACTAAACAAACTGCGGAAGCATTTCATTTAAATTGGCTAGAGAACATAAACAGAGTTTACAACATGTAACATTGTTTAACAGAAAGTAAACATAACAATTAATTTACATCTTTATACACATTCTCTCTCACCCACACCTTGTCCCAAGGACCGAGGGGAAAGGACTAAGAGACCTCTAACTAGACTAACTACAAACCTTCTATAGACTAGGCGTTAGGATGAAACGATCCTTCCGATTCCTGTTGCAGATGATGACCTGAAAATGTTTTGAGTAGAGGTATGAGCCTACTCGCTCAGTGAATAGCCTTTCATTTAGCTATCACTAAACAACTCATCAATTATATAAAGTTGAAATAAAGCTTAAATGCAATATTAAACAGGGCAGTTCAAACGTCACAACAGATTTACAGATAACTATCTCATTTCTACGCAACACCAGATGTCTTAAACAATTAAACAATTATAGAGAATTAGCATAGAAGTTTCAATCTCTTAACATATTAAATTTACTACGATCCTATGTGATTCATATTTATATTTTTATTATGCCCTAATCATATGCAGTGTACTCTGCATATGAAGATCCGTAGCGAACTACGATCCCACCGTACAAGACTTAGCGACACACCCGGGAAATGCTAAGTCTGACTGCCAGCCCTGGTCTGCTGCAGGACTCTCAGGCTCACAAGGCCTCACTATACTCTCAAAGAGTGAACTCTAGACTCCTCCTCAAACCTGAGCACACAGGAAGAGAGTCTTACCGAGTTATCACCGTGACACAAGCACGGATTAATGTTGAATAACCCCTATTTTCCACTGTGCCACCGTGACACAAGCACGGTTCTTGTTGCAACACTGTCTCTCTCTATCCTCGTGCCACCGTGACACAAGCACAGTTATTGTTGCAACACGAGTTTCACCCCCCTGGTTGCAGACCTCTCAGAAGGGGTTCTACGGTGTTAGGGCACCTAAGTCTATTAACTGATTAACATATGACCATATAAACAGGAATATCACATTTCATGCATATTGCACATTCTGAATATTCACTTGAAACACATGTATATCCTTTGTCATCCTTAAACATGATTCAGTATCATTTATCCGGTTTCAATGCTAAACATCTACTTTTAAATCAGCAAATACATTGCAATTATAATATAGGAAATTTCATCATTTCATTAAGCATATCAAGTATTTCAAGTTCCAATGAATCTAACATACTCTATTGTATGTACTACACTGTTTAAAAGTTATACTAACTGATACAGAAGTAATTAAGCATTTGAATTGAGTTAAATAATGATTTCTAAATGAACTACTACTCACCCACTTCGGTGTGTTCGTATACACCGAAAAACGTCCACAACCACGCCTAATTCTGCCCTTTACAGCAGCGTGCACGCCGTGCACCTGGGCTGCACGCCGTGCACCTTCAGTGCACTTTTGTTCTACTTTTCTGTAACTTTGTACGCCGTGCAAACTGATTTGCACACCGTGCAACCTGGGCAGAAACTCGTTCCGCTTCCTGTAACTTTGCACGCCGTGCAATCTGACTTTGCACGCCGTGCAACCTGCGCAGAAACGGAAACCCCTATATCAGCTTTCTGTAACGTTGCACGCCGTGCAAACAGATTTGCACGCCGTGCAACCTGCGCAGAGGCGGAAATTGTAGAAGTAAAAGAGGAGCTCGGGGTCGATTCGGTGGAAATCTTCGCACAAAATACCTTGGGAACTTCAAGATGACCTAACAGCAACCCGTAGACGTTGCTTTTCACGTCTTTGGCCGCTCCTAGCACCTCCTTGGCCGACTCCTATCTTGGCCGGGAAGCAAGAACAAAGAAGGAAGGGGGAAGAAGTTGGAGAAGATGACGCAGTTGGTTGATTTGGCTGGAGAAGATGAAGAATCGAAGAAGAACGGAGAAGGAGGGGCTTGGTTGCCTAGCTTCTCCACTAGCTCGCTCTCTCCCTCTCCCTTCTCTCTGTTTTTCTCAGGCGGCAACCAAAGGAATGAACGATACGTTCATTCCAAGGTCGGTTAACAGAACTAATAAAGGAAAACTACAGAAAAGGATAAGGAAGGGCGCCCAGGGGCCGGATGTAAATTGCCCAAAAACTTTCCGAAATTACACATAGGTCCCTGCACACTAAAAGACTTATATCTTTTTACTCGTAGGTCAGTTTCGCGTGATTTCTCTGGCAACAGATCAAGCACAAACTTGTCCTCAACCTCATGACAAGAGAACAAGCTAATGATACACTAATACTAGCTCAAATCTCAAAACACTATTAACAAAAGTAAGAACTCATCTCAACATAACTAGTTCAATTATGCACTAACCAAGGTACTTACTGTTAAAACGAAACGTGGGTCATAACAATCTCCCTCCCTTATAAGAATTTCATCCCGAAATTCCTAAAAGAGAAAAGGAAACTTGTTACGCATCTCAGACTCAAGCTCCCACGTAGCTTCTTCTATATTGTGAATCCTCCACAAAACCTTCACTAAAGATAACTCACGATTCTTAAGCTTCTTGATTCGGTGATCAACTATTTGTACTGGTCCTTCCACGTAAGACATGTCTGTCTTAAGCTGCGCCGGTTCTGGATCTAAAATCTTTTGTGTACCGGGATGACACTTCTTCAGCATAGACACATGGAATACATCATGAAGATTTGCCAACTCAGACGGCAAATCCAACCTGTAGGCTACAGGTCCAATCTTCTCAACGATAGGATATGGGCCCATATACCTAGGAGTCAACTTACCCCTCTTGCCAAACCTTAGCACTCCCTTCCACGGTGAAACCTTCAAATAAACCTCGTCACCAACCTCAAACTCAAGAGGTTGACGTCGTCTCTCTGCATAACTTTTCTGTCTGTCCTGAGCAGCTTTCAACTGATCCCTGATCACAAATATCTTTTCTGTAGTTATATCAACTATCTCAGGTCCAAGAATTTCTTTCTCTCCAATCTCATACCAACAAACTGGTGATCTACACTTCCTGCCATATAGAGCTTCATATGGGGCCATTCCAAGACTAGAATGGTAGCTGTTATTATATGCAAACTCCATCAAGCTTAAGTATTCTTCCCAGTTACCTCTGAACTGCAGAACGCATGCTCTCAGCATGTATTCAAGAGTCTGAATGGTTCTCTCAGATTGACCATCTGTCTGCGGGTGAAACGCGGTACTAAACCCTAGCTTTGTTCCCAACGCACGATGTAACTGATTCTAGAACCTAGATGTAAACTTAGGATCTCTGTCAGAAATAATGGAAACTGGAATCCCATGTAATCTGATTACCTCATCCACATAAATTTTGGCTAGCTTTGGAACGTCAAAGGTTGACTTGATAGGAAGAAAGTGAGCGGACTTAGTTAGTCTATCCACAATCACCCAAATCGAGTCCGAACCCCTAGATGTCCTGGGTAATCCTACCACAAAATCCATCGTGATGTGTTCCCATTTCCATTCTGGTATAGGAAGCGACTGCAAAGTACCAGCAGGTTTCTGATGCTCAGCTTTAACCTGCTGACACACCCCACATCTAGCCACGTATTCAGCCACATCTTTCTTCATACCAGACCACCAGTACAGCTCTATGAGGTTTCTGTACATCTTTGTGTTACCTGGGTGCATAGCATACATAGAAGCATGCACTTCTTCAAGAATTTGCTCTTTCAGCTCACTGTTCCCTGGTACACACAACCTATCATGAAGATACAACACACCATCGTCAGAAAACCTGAACTCTGATCTCTTACCTTTTGACATATCCTGCATAACTTGGCATAACTCGTCATCACTCTACTGCAATTCCTTAATATGATTATAGAAAGTAGGTTTGACCTGCATCTGAGCAATCAACCCACTCTGTCCAGTCACATCCAAGTCTAAGTTCAACCTTCGCATATCTATAAGCAAGTCTCTCTTGAAACATGCCATAGAAAATGCATCTGCTGTTGAACTTGACTTTCTACTCAAGGCATCTGCCACAACATTCGCTTTACCAGGATGGTAATCGATTGTCACCTCATAATCTTTAATCAGCTCAAGCCATCTGCGTTGTCTCAGATTTAAATCCTTCTGAGTGAAGATATACTTCAGGCTCTTATGATCCGTAAACACCTGACATGTCTCACCATACAGATAGTGACGCCATGTCTTAAGAGCATGAACTATAGCAGCCAATTCGAGATCATGAGTAGGGTAATTCTCTTCATTCTTCTTAAGCTGTCTAGATGCGTAAGCCACAACTTTGCCTTCTTGCTTCAGTACACAGCCCAAGCCTCTCTTGGAAGCATCGCAGAACACTGTATAACCCTTTTCTGCTTCTGGCAAAACCAACACGGGTGCTGAAGTCAACTTCCTCTTCAAGATCTGAAAACTCTTCTCACAGTTATCAGACCAAACAAATGGTGTATTCTTCCTCGTCAAACGTGTCAGGTGATGCTAGAACACTGAAGTTCTGTATAAATCTTCTGTAATAGCCTGCTAATCCCAAGAAACTTCTAATCTCAGTAGGAGTCTTAGGCCGTTCTCACTGAAGCACATAATCAACTTTCTTAGGATCAACACTAACTCCATCTCTCGAGATAACATGTCCAAAAAATGCTACCTCAGCCAACCAGAACTCGCACTTGCTAAACTTAGCATACAGCTGATGTTGCCTCAACAACTGCAACGTCATTCTCAGGTGTTGCTCATGCTGCTCATCATTTCTAGAATAGATCAGAATATCATCTATAAAGACTACAATAAACTGATCTAGGAATGGTTTGAAAATCCGATTCATCATATCCATAAAGGCTGCTGGGGCATTGGTCATCCCAAGCGACATGACCAGAAACTCATAATGCCCATACCTAGTCCTGAAAGCTGTCTTGGGAACATCAGAAGCCTTTATTCTAAGCTGATGATATCCAGATCTCAAATCTATTTTAGAGAAGATCGTCGCTCCACGTAACTGATCAAACAGATCATCTATTCTTGGCAATGGATACTTGTTCTTAATAGTGATCTTATTCAATTGCTTGTAATCTATACAGAGACGCATGGTACCATCCTTTTTCTTAACAAACAGGACTGGAGCACCCCACGGTGAAGAACTGGGTCTAATAAAACCCTTATCCAGCAACTCTTGCATCTGCACCTTGAGTTCTTTCAACTCTGCAGGTGCCATTCTATAGGCTGGCATTGCTACTGGATGACTACCTGGATATACCTGAATCTCAAAATCAATGTCTCTGACAGGAGGTAAGCCTGGTAACTCTTCTGGAAAAACATCAGAAAACTCACGAACCACAGGCACATCATAAACACTAGCGGTGCTCTTCTCTGCTCTGGTGTCAACCACATGAGCAAGGAACGCTTCACATCCTTTCTGTAACATCTTATCAGCTACAACAGCTGATACTATGCATGTAGGCAGAACTTTCCTGTCTCCAGTGAAGACACAAGAAAATTCACCTTGTTGAAAGGTAGCTTTCTTCTTCCAACAATCGAGTTGCACTCGATATGTCTCAAGACAATCCATACCCAGGATGACTTGAAAAGTATTGACATCCAGGGGTATGAGATTAGCAGCAAAGGTATAACCTCTAAAAGATAACAAGCATCCAGGACAGAACTCCGTCAAAACTGTTGGTCCACCTAGTGGAACCCTCAACACTAACTCATCTACCAACTCTTGAGTTAACAGATTAAGTTTACCAACTAAAGAACGTCGTATGAAAGAGTGAGTAGCACCCGGATCTATCAAAACTGAGACTGGTATACTATTAAACAAAAGCATCTCTCCTGTAACAACTTGTGAAGAAATTATACCTTCCTGAGGTGTCAAAGAGAAGAAACGTGATGAAGCTCTCCCTCTGCCATGTTGTCCTCTCTGACCACTCCTGCCACTAGGCACTCCACCACCTCTAGAACCAGAAGCCACAGAAGAACTCGGAACATCATGGTACTGAGGCTGGAAAGCTTGCGATGCTTCTTGTTGAAACTGAGGACATTCCCTTTTTAGGTGTCTTGTTTGTCCACAGACATAACAACTTGGACCCCAGCACTGACCAGTATGTGGTTTTCCACATTTGTCACATAGCGGTATCCCTTGTCCCTGGGGATCTGTCACTGACATTGACGATCCAGAAGACTATCCACTAGAGGCACTACCCCTTCTATCTGGGTTGTATCTCCCTCTGCCTCTAGAAGAAGTAACATCGTCAGATCTCTGTCTGTTGAAACAGCTAAAGCCACACCCAAGTTTAGAAAATAAACCTCTACCTCCACCTCTGTATCCGCTACTGGACTGTCCTCTACTGAAATCTGTAGATCTTTTCTTAGACTCGGGCACCTTATCAGCATTCACAGATTCTTCAACCTGTCTAGCAGCCTCAACAAACTCACCAAAGTTCTCTCTGTTCCTCCTGCTAGTAGCAGAAACTGTATGCCGAATTTCTAGCCTTAGCCCTTCCTGAAACCTTCTACATCTTTCTATGTTATCGGGAACAAGCTGCGGACAAAAGTTTGCTAACCGTGTGAAAAGCGCTTCATACTCAGTAACTGTCATGTTCCCCTGCTTAATGTTCTGTAACTGCCTAATTTTCTCATTAAGAAAAGTGGGTGGATAGAATTTAAGATGAAACTCCTCAGAGAAATCCTGCCAAGAAAGCTCTGTACCTCTCCTCTTTTCTTCCACACCACGCCACCACAACTCTGCATCGCCTGTCAAAAGGTAGACTGCATGATTAATCTTCTTCTCTTCTGGAAGCTCCATCAGGCGAAAGACCTTCTCTATATGTCTAAACCACTCATCAGCCTCAGCGGAATCTGTAGTGCCACTAAACTCTGTGCCACCAAGCTTCTTCACAAGCTCATAAGATCGCATCAGATCCTTACTGCTGGTAGAAGTGGAAGCTCGCCTATCAGCCTTGTACCTCTCTTTGGTCTCCAGAAACATCCTGTACATACGGGACGCTTCATCCACATGGTCACCACCACCTGGACCCAAGTACAAAGGATCAGGGCCAACATGACTCTCGGCCTGATCATCACGATCAAAGCCTCTTCCTGCCATCTGCAATGATATAACAGAATATTTCCTGTTAGAAAACTACAGATAGAAGAAAGACACCTAAACCTTAATCCTATTGGTCTCTTATCGTCCCCTCACTTGGACTCTGAGTAACTATGTACTCAACCTACACTCTGATACCAAGAGTTGTCACACCCCAATCTCACACTAACCACAGACCACGAGATTAAGGCGCGACAAAGGGATTTACGCACAAGCCAAACCATTATCACTTTTTAAAACATCATAAAGACATTAAAAAGATAACCTGATTTAGGCTGTAAACCAAAACCAAACAAACTGCAGAAGCATTTCATTTAAACTGGCTAGAGAACCTAAACAGAGTTTACAACATGTAACATTGTTTAATAGAAAGTAAACATAACAATTAATTTACATCTTTATACACATTCTCTCTCACCCACACCTTGTCCCAAGGACCGAGGGGAAATGACTAAGATAACTCTAACTAGACTAACTACAAACCTTCTATAGACTAGGCATTAGGATGAAACGATCCTTCCGATTCCTGTTGCAGATGATGACCTGCAAATGTTTTGAGTAGAGGTATGATCCTACTCGCTCAGTGAATAGCCTTTCATTTAGCTATCACTAAACAACTCATCAATTATATAAAGTTGAAATAAAGCTTAAATGCAATATTAAACAGGGCAGTTCAAACGTCACAGCAGATTTACAGATAACTATCTCATTTCTACGCAACACCAGATGTCTTAAACAATTAAACAATTATAGAGAATTGGCATAGAAGTTTCAATCTCTTAACATATTAAATTTACTACGATCCTATGTGATTCATATTTATATTTTTATTATGCCCTAATCATATACAGTGTACTCTGCATATGAAGATCTGTAGAGAACTTCGATCCCACCGTACAAGACTTAGCGACACACCCGGGAAATGCTAAGTTTGACTGCCAGCCCTGGTCTGCTGCAGGACTCTCAGGCTCACAAGGCCTCACTACACTCTCAAAGAGTGAACTCTAGACTCCTCCTCAAACCTGAGCACACAGGCGGAGAGTCTTACCGGGTTATCACCGTGACACAAGCACGGATTAATGTTGAATAACCCCTATTTTCCACAGTGCCACCGTGACACAAGCACGGTTCTTGTTGCAACACTGTCTCTCTCTATCCTCGTGCCACTGTGACACAAGCACAGTTATTGTTGCAACACGAGTTTCACCCCCCTGGTTGCAGACCTCTCAGAAGGGGTTCTACGGTGTTAGGGCACCTAAGTCTATTAACTGATTAACATATAACCATATAAACAGGAATATCGCATTTCATGCATATTGCACATTCTGAATATTCACTTGAAACACATGTATATCCTTTTTCATCCTTAAACATGATTCAGTATCATTTATCCGGTTTCAATGCTAAACATCTACTTTTAAATCAGCAAATACATTGCAATTATAATATAGGAAATTTCATCATTTCATTAAGCATATCAAGTATTTCAAGTTCCAATGAATCTAACATACTCTATTGTATGTACTACACTGTTTAAAAGTTATACTAACTGATACAGAAGTAATTAAGCATTTGAATTGAGTTAAATAATGATTTCTAAATGAACTACTACTCACCCACTTCGGTGTGTTCATATACACCGAAAAACGTCCACAACCACGCCTAATTCTTCCCTTTACAGCAGCGTGCACGCCGTGCACCTGGGCTGCACGCCGTGCACCTTCAGTGCACTTTTGTTCTACTTTTCTGCAACTTTGCACGCCGTGCAAACTGATTTGCACGCCCTGCAACCTGGGCAGAAACTCATTCCGCTTCCTGTAACTTTGCACGCCGTGCAATCTGACTTTGCATGCCGTGCAACCTGCGCAGAAACGGAAATCCCCTATATCAGCTTTCTGTAACATTGCACGCCGTGCAAACGGATTTGCACGCCGTGCAACCTGCGCAGAGGCGGAAATTGTAGAAGTAAAAGAGGAGCTCGAGGTCGATTCGGTGGAAATCTTCGCACGAAATACCTTGGGAACTTCAAGACGACCTAGCAGCAACCCGTAGACGTTGCTTTTCACGTCTTTGGCCGCTCCTAGCACCTCCTTGGCCGGCTCCTATCTTGGCCGGGCAGCAAGAACAAAGAAGGAAGGGGGAAGAAGTTGGAGAAGATGACGCAGCTGGTTGATTTGGCTGGAGAAGATAAAGAATCGAAGAAGAACGGAGAAGGAGGGGCTTGGTTGCCTAGCTTCTCCTCTAGCTCGCTCTCTCCCTCTCCCTTCTCTCTGTTTTTCTCAGGCGGCAATCAAAGGAATGAACGATACGTTCATTCCAAGGTCGGTTAACAGAACTAATAAAGGAAAACTACAGAAAAGGATAAGGAAGGGCGCCCAGGGGCCGGATGTAAATTGCCCAAAAACTTTCCGAAATTACACATAGGTCCCTGCACACTAAAAGGCTTATATCTTTTTAGTCGTAGGTCAGTTTCGCGTGATTTCTCTGGCAACAGATCAAGCACAAACTTGTCCTCAACCTCAGGACAAGAGAACAAGCTAATGATACACTAACACTAGCTCAAAGCTCAAAACACTATTAACAAAAGCAAGAACTCATCTCAACATAACTAGTTCAATTATGCACTAACCAAGGTATTTACTGTTAAAATGAAATGTGGGTCATAACAATGTTAGTCTTCCTCCCACCTTCTTCTAGGTTGGAACCATGGCCTTTCATGGTGAAACCCCACCTAGAGCCCTTAAACACCTCATCTCCAAGTTCTTTTGTGAGGGTTTTCCACCTCAAAAGTGGAGAAGGTACTTCTTGCTCGAGATAGGAGCTTTGTTCAAGAAACCAGCCTCTCTAGCTCAGGAACCTTTCTTCTTGAACCTATCCACCTTCCTAGAGGTGACTTTTATAACCCCCTTCTCATATATTTCTTACTGCATGCTTAAAACTCATGCTTCTATGTTTAAAATCAATGATCTCCATCTCTATTTACCATGCTCTTCTAAGGTTTTGGTTTCTTTCTGTTTTACCCTCTCTAGAAGATCTAATTTGGTTACCTATGAATATCCAACCCTGATCTTAGGTCAAATGGTATTTTCTCCCTCTCTCTCACTCTTCCTCTCTCTCAAAGATTTCTGACTTGTCATGTTCTGATTGGTTCAAATAGAAAAATTCATATCTTTTAATCCGCTTATCCAAAATTTGACAAGTAAACATATTTTGGAATCAAAAAATTAATCTCTACCTAATATAAATGCTTTCAAGGTCTGATTTCAAGGTTTGAAGAATGGTGATTTTTGGAAAATGAATTTAATGCATAAAATCCTTAAAAAGTACATCTTAATCATCATAACTCCAAATAACATAAAAATATGCTTTCTTGATCAGGAGAACCTAATAAGTTCCTTGGTGAGGTTTTTAAAATATAAATCCGAGTTTTGCTAAAAAGTTCTAAAATTAGGGTTTCTATACATTAATGTGCATTATGTACGCTAATACATGTTAATACATTCAAAATAGGCAAAGTGGAACTTGGACTCAATTAGAGTGGTGAAAGTTAGTAATTGATTTCAGTAAGAGAGGTATGTGCATTCATTACACCCTATGTTGAGATAATTGCAACCAAACCCTATACTTCCCTAGTGAGGCTTTAATGAACCATATTTCCTCTATTCATCATTCTTTTGTTAAATTGCCTCAAAATCAGCAATGATATTCTATTTCTTGGGTCTTGTACCCCACTGCCATGTTTCAAATATATGATTTTACTTTCCATGATTTCTTTTCTAGCATGTTGATTTTATGTACTATTTAGCTATAGTAGTGGTACTTATGTGCAACTACCCATAGATATGGCATGTATTAATTCACCATGGGCAATGTCTTATTCTCCCCCATAAAGGTATGTGTATGTGACTTGGAATGTATTAATTCTCCCCTCACCTATAGGTTGAGGTCCGGTAGGTGCCTCAACCCTACTTAGTTAAGGTAGTCATAATTATCATGCATGCAACCCTTTTATTATATTTTGCTGATGGCAAGCATCTATTTTAAAATAGCCTCATACTCTTGAAATCGTCATCTTATGATGAAAACTAGCCTTTATTTACATGTTTTCTGTTCCTTTATATCCCATTCATATTTGTTGACACATACTTTGTTTTCCTTTCCCTTTTTCTGGGTATTTTCCCAACCACCCAGGTTTAGATTGAGGTGTTGAACATGACCAAGGAGAACATAGCTTCCAACATGGATCTAGCTCTTGGAAATGTTGCTAGGAGACAAATTTGAAGTAGTTTAGACTTCCCTCTACTTAGATCCTTATGTTGTATCATACATGTAAACCCTTATGGGAGATTATTATGTAATTTTATAATCGTTTGTAAAAATTGAATATAGTCATTTGTTTAATTCCGCTGCTACACTTTGGTTGTTTTGAATACCATTTCTTGAAATTTGAAAGTTTTACACCTATTCCAGCGTACCTTTGAGTGTGTTTAGAATGGAGCTTTTATTCTTCAATTTTTTAGTAGGGAGTGGATCCCCCCTCTCTGGTCCCACTCCTCACATTGTTGTTGTAGGAAAACTCAATCAGGCTCAGGTGAATATCCCAGTTTCCAAGAAACTGAAGAGCACACACACTCAAAAGATCCTCGAATGTTTGTATGGTCCTCTATGACTGACCATTTATCTACAGGTGAAAAGTTGTATTGAACCTCAACTGTGTCCCTAAAGTTGTATGCAAATGTTCCCAGAACCTACTCGTAAACTGAGGACCTCCATTAAATACTATGGTAACGGGTATGCCATGTAGACAGACTATCTCATACGCATAGATCTATTCCAACTTCCCTTTGTATAGATGGTCTTGAATGGAAAAAAGTGAGCTGACTTTGTCAATCAATCAATGATCACCCGAATGGAATTATGACCTTTATCCATCCTTGGAACTACAAATTCCATAGTTATGTGATCCCATTTCCACTATGGAATTGGAAAGGGTTGCAATGTTGTTGTAGGCTTTTGATGTTCTGCTTTGACCTGCTGACACCCCAGACACTTGCTCACAAACTCTTAAAATCATGTTTTAGATCCGGACACCAATAAAAGACTTTGAGATTGTGATAAATCTTTGTACTTCCTAGATGCATCGCTTACACTAAGGAATGAGCTTCCTCAAGCACCATTTCCCTTAGACTTCCAACATCAAGAACCACTTCTTTGTTGTGAAAACACACTGTCCTATGATATGTGTCATGAAACCCATCATTCTTTCCACGGCCAAACTATGATTTGACATTTTA
Source organism: Alisma plantago-aquatica (assembly GCA_963693085.1). Classification (NCBI taxonomy): domain Eukaryota; kingdom Viridiplantae; phylum Streptophyta; class Magnoliopsida; order Alismatales; family Alismataceae; genus Alisma; species Alisma plantago-aquatica. The sequence continues at coordinate 1,196,245,672 of OY856409.1, forward strand.
TATCATAGTATCATCGCTCTATGCATCTCTGATACGTTGTCCTAACGTCTCATTGACTGATAATTGTGCCAACAAACCTACCAACTTGGAAGCCTCCAATTGTACATTCATCTATCAAAGTGACACTAGAATGTCCCATTTGTGACACATCATGGAGTGCAACTATGTTGTATCTATAGACAATTATGAAGAAAAAGATTAATTTTTGCTCAATGCATCAGCCACTACATTCACCTTTCCAGGATGATAATCTATCGTAAAGTCATAGTCCTTGATCAAATTCATCCATCTCCTTTGCCTCATGTTCATCTCTTACTTGAAAAAGATGTATTTTATATTCTTGTGATCTGTGAACATTTGAAACTTCTCTCCATACCGATATTGTCTCCATATTTTCAACAAAAGAACTACAACATCTAACTCTAGGTCATGGGTTGCATAGTTCTCATCGTGTTTCTTAAGTTGTTGAGAGGCAAAATAAATCATGTTCTTGTCTTGCATTAATATGCATCCCAACCCATTCTTTGAAGCATCACAGGAAATAGTGTAGCATTTCTTAGGCTCTGGAAACACCAACAGTGGAGCACTCATTGACTTCTCCTTCAACAACTAAAAAGAGCGCTGACACTTGTCATTCCAAATAAAAGGAACACCCTTCCTAGTTAGGTTGGTCAAAGGTAAAGCTATTGCACTGAATTTCTTGAGGAACCCCCTATAGTGACCGGCCAAACCTATGAAGCTTCAAATCTAAGTTGGTTTCTTGGGCTTCTCCAACTCCAACACTGACTCCACCTTCTTAGCATCAACAGAAACACTATTTGCAGAGATAACATGTCAAATAAAGGACACCTCCGTCAACCAAAACTCACACTTACTGAACTTGACATAAAGCCTATGTCACTTCAACAACTACAACATGTAATGAAGATGTTATTCATGTCGTAGGCTATCTCTGGAGTATATCAATATGTCATCTATGAACACCCCCACAAATTGGTCCAGGTATGGTCTGAACACTCGATTCAACATGTCCACAAAATTTACTGGTGCATTTGTTAGCCCAGAAGGCATAACCACGAACTCATAATGACCATACCTAGTCCTAAAGTAATCTTAGGTGTGTCATCTGCCTTGATCCTCAACTGATGATATCCTAACCTCAGATATGTCATAGAAAATATTGTAGTACCTCCCAACTAATCAAAAAGATCATCTATCCTTATGAACGTGTAGTTGTTCTTCACTGTAACCTTGTTCAAATGTTGGTAATCTATGCAAAGCTTCATAGAACCATCCTTCTTCCTCATGAACAACACTGGATCACCCAAAGGGGAAGTGGCCGGTCGTATCAAACCCTTTTCCAACAATTCATGTAACTTTTTCTTCAACTCCTTCATCTCAATTGGAGCCATCCTATAAGGTGATTGTGATATGGGTTGCATACTAGGAACTAGATTGATTTCAAAATCAATCTCACTGGGGGGTAGACCACTCAAAAACTCGTAGGGAAAAACATACGCAAACTCACACACCACTGGTACATCTTGGATACTAGGACTTCTCACCTTGGTATCCACCATGTGTGCTAAGAAAGCTTCACACCCTTGCTTCATCAACTTGTCTTTTATCACAACTGACACCAGATAAGTAGGAAGAAGCTTCCTATCTCCTTACAAAGTCGAAGAGAAATCACTACTTTTGGAACCATAGTCTAAAACAACCTTATACTTATCCTAGGTATCCATCCCTAAGATCAACATTGAATCCATGCATATCAAGTAGCACAAGATCCACTTAAATGTTACGTCCTTAGAAAGAACGAATGCAAGATGGACACACTTCCCTCAACACAACAAAAACAACGAAATGGGTTTCTAATAAGAGGCTATCATCTATACTACAAACAAGCTACAACTATTTATCACCTCTATGGTGATAAATGAGTGTGGTACACCTGGGTCAACTAAAATAGATGCATATATGTTAGAATGAAAAGTTTCATCTGACATGTTACGACCTATGGGTTGACCACTCCTTCTGGCTGGCTCATAGCATAGAACATATTTTTTGCCTATTGTCATCCTCAACCTCTACTAGTTGATTTTGAAGACCCTACTTGCGATGTTTGGCCAAGACCTCTAGTACCACCACTATTGAACTTTGGCTACTATTGTGAGCCTTGTTGGCTCAGTCTATGATGTTGGGTAGCTTCCTGATTCTTCATAGGGAAAGACCATATCACATGCCCAACTTGACCACACTTAAAGAACATCCTTGTGTCATACTATGGCTTAGATGACCCTGTGACAAACACTAGACCAGAACTGTTCCCCTCAATTGGTGGGAAATTGTGATCTCTTTCCTTGCTAGGAGACCATTGTGACTGCACCTATATCCTTGGATCTAAAAAGGTTGACCTCTTTTGTGATTGTTAGTATTGTAGTGTAGAAAACCTTGGCTTCTTGAAATTACCAGATGGTGATCCATGGAGCTAAGCAAACCTCTTTCTAGCATTGGCTTCTCGCTTCCCCATAGCTTTCCTCTCTATCCTCCTCACAAACTCCACAAAGGTGGAAAACTTCTCTTGATTCTCCAAATAAAATGTCATCATTTCCAACTCGACGTTCAAGCCCTTCTCAACCTTTTAATCCTATCCTTCTCAATAGCTTCCATGTGATGACAGAACCTCAACAACTCCATAAACTTCACCTTGTAGTCATTCACAAACCATGATCCTTGGTGCAACCACTCATGCACCATCCTCTCCTACAGATATGTCTCTGGGAAGTAAAGGCTGACAAACTCCTGCTGAAACTCCTCCCAACCAATCATCTCTCTAGGTCTCTTCTCCTCTGTAATGGCCCACCAATGGTCAGCAATACCCTTCAGAAGGTAAACCACATGCTTAACCTTATCCTCCTATGAGATGCTTAGAATCTTGAATGCCTTCTTCACCTCTATTAGCCACATATCTACATCGGTTGGGTCAGTTGTAACCATGTACTATGTGGCTCCCACATGCTTTATCTACTAGAATGTAGAGCCTCTCCAAGCACGTATATATATCAGCAGAAGCAAACCTTATGTTATCCATAGCATTGGTCACTTGTCTTGTAGGAACATCACAAAACATGATATGCATAGGAACAATATAAATGAAACAACATGCATTTATTGAAAATATTGATTCATACATTGTTCTTTGAAGATAAAATTTATATTGTAATCTATCTCATATTTTAATTAAAATCTTATACATAAAAGGTAGAATAATCTAGGGCATAAATGTTCTTTAGAAACTTGATATTGGATCTTTTAAGGTGTAGATGGCACTCCACGAGCTAAGTCTTGAAAACCTTTAGCAATTCCTTATAGGATAATCTTTACAAGTCTATATCTTCGACATTGCTTCATACCTACTGGTGCCGCACCCCTAGCCATGCAATGCAAAATAAAAAACACATTAGACTAAGTGGAACTGAGTAACCTTACAAGAACTAAAAATATAATTTACTATTGAGAAACCTTAAACTTAAACATGATAACATTGAATTCATGTCATGTTGTATAACTTCGTATTTAATTATCTTAATCATAAACATTAATGTCTTGGGTTGAATATTTTATCCTTCATCCTTACATTTCTTACACGAAGCTTATGCTCCCAAGAACTTATTGCTCACAGAGATCTTATGCACCCAAGTGCTCATTGCTCACGCATATTTAATGCCAAAAAGTCCTCTTAATCTTGGAAGGAATAATCATAAATCATCCATCATATACTTAACATTGATCTTGAGCATAATATCTTAAAGCATTAAATTGACTCAAAATTGTGTTCATGTTATCAATATATGAGAAAGATACAATGGAAACCATAATCAGATTCTTAATTAATTCAATTGTTGTCCTCTTTGGTTGTGGTAACCAATAGAGAGCTTGATCAAGTCATACCCCTCAAAGGGAGGGATAGGGAGTGAGAGAACAAATGAGGATCACTTGTGGGAGAGCATGTCAACAACTAGCACACTGATAGAAAGGGACAACTACTTCCTGTTGGCTCTGGCAGTGCAACATGGAGTTCCTAGTGGTTCACATGAACTACTCTAGAGGTGGGAGTCCATCATCTGCCGCTAGGAGAACATCATCAACCGCTATCCATGGAGGAGGCCATTTGTGACGATTGTTGGAGTGTTGTTGCTGCTGAAGGAGCATGTTGCTGCCTAAAGAAGAAGAATCATGATACTACTATAAGGGTAATGTCACCAGACTTGCTCCAGGACCAGGTATAATCTTGTAAGAATTTCCTTCCTAGATACATTTTTGCTGACGTGATCTTGCCGTTCTAAGAAATGGACATTTAATTTTTTTGTTTGTACTGCCTATATCTGGGCCTGCTTTCCCTACAAAAGTATTAGATCCCCACAATTTATGGTGTATCTGGGATTTACATCGATATGTTCATATTTATTTTATTTCATACGATGTGAATATTAAACTGGTTAATGTGCATATTTATTTAATTGCCACATACGCTCCATAAAATTATATATATATATATATATATATATATATATATATATATATATATAAGTTTATGGAGCATATGTGGCAATTAAATAAATATGCACACTCGAGTGTATTCTAGCCTGACTCTATATGAGTCAAGCTAGTGTACACTCGAGTGTACCGGAGGCACCGTACACCTCAGTCATTTTTAAAGATGCAATAACTTTTTGAAAAATCTAAACTGTTGATCTTCTTAACTTTGTGCAAATGTTCTTTAAAATGTTTAATATTTTATTTGGTTTTAACTCCATACCTTTTTTTTAATATTATTAATTAGTATTTGATCAACGTTTTGATCTTGAGTAATCTCATTTAGTGTGGTCGGTTGCCACATCAGTTCCATGTTTTTTCCAAACCTTGCAATCCTTTTTAAAATGACCCAGCTTTCCATAATGGAAGCACCCTCTACTCTTCAACTTGGATCTATAACATGCCTTACCTACACATTTGAGACTCACCAAGGCTCTCGGCTTTTCCAATTAGTCTCTCGCTGTGTCAGTGCTCCTCTAACACACTATTGCCTAAGACCTTTCCTAAAGTCTCTTCATGTAGTAGAATGATCTTCACACGGTCTAGTTTCAACTTTCATTCCTACGCAGAATTGATGACTATCAAAATGAGTATCTCCTAACTTTTTGGTAATGATCCCAAGAGAAGTAGGACCTGGAGTTCATGTAACATCCCCAATTTCATAGATAATGTAAGCCTTTAACATGGGGTTTCATAAGAAGTGTGTGTCAAGAGACCTATTGAACCTGACCATGGCTAAGTATGTAAGTCATTTCACAAAATTTTTAATATAAGTCACTTAGTCCACCAATACACACATAATGGATTAAATGTATATGATTGTATTCAGATGTAGAATAATTTATTCCTATGAACAATAAAGTGACAAACATATAATTAGATGAGTTGGGTTACTATTTTGAGCCCTAGACCAACTTAGGTCTCCTTATTAAGGAAGTAAAGTAATGTTGACCTAATGTAAAGTAAGAAATTTTTATTGACAAATTATATTGGTTCAAGAATTATTTTCATAACCAAGAATCCAATTAAGCTTATGGACTCTTTGGAAGACCAAGGAATGGGCCATTGGCCCTAGAACTGGATTCAGGCCGATGTGGACCAATTAATGTTTACACATGGGTCCTTGTTACAAAACTAGAAATGGAGAATTTCGAGCTAATAATAAGTGCTCAAATATTTTTAATAGATAGATAATTAGAGTATAAGACCATGGGAGGAATTTTAGATAATTTTGAATTGTCTAGAAGTCTAGGTAATTAATCAATAACTATCCAATTTTTAATTGAAATGTAAGTTTGGAGTGCTTATCTGATTAGCTTTCATCTAATATCTTTCCCAAAGAAAGATAATGTAAATCTAATGTTACTTCCAAAGTTTGAGACTAAACCGGCTCATGGTGTGGGATACATGATTATTTATAGGAATTGGACTTTTAGGTAAAAGAAGAAGAAAATAAAAACAAAACAAAGGTGGGCGTCGGGTCGGGAGCTATCTGCATCCACGAACAAGACTTGAATATAGTCCCTTTAAGGTAAGGGATCCATGCCGCCATCCATGAGCTGAGATTATAAAAAGACCTCAGGGTCTAAAACACCTAATTCTAGGGTTTGATGCAAATCAGAGGAGGAGATCAGGAGATCGACGGAGGAAAGGATAGGAAGAACCATAAGTCGAAACTTAGCATTCTCCTGACCATGCCCATGATCGTAGCCCCTCTTCAAGCATCTACAACATGATCTAGATAGGAGGGCCAAGACGTAGTTGAAGAGGGCTCTACTTTGTGGTATGATGGCCCAGGCAGCTGTACGCAAGCTCTTATGCGTCGTTGCTCTATTTTTGGGTGGAAACAGGGGAGGTGAGTCGTGCGAGGTGAGAAATAGGTTGAGTCACGCCTGGGTCCCGTGTTGTGTGTGCCTCATTGTTAAGGGAGAGGCACAGCGGTGAAGTGGCCCAAAGATGGTGGCCGGATCGGTCCTAGATGGTCAGAGTTTGCTGGAGAGGAGGCCAGGAGGCGAGGCTCTGACTCTGTAGAGAAATAGGGGTCGCAATCCCTGAGTGCACACCTGAGCAAAGGATAGGGAGGATTCATAGTCCTCCTTGCTGGGCCACCGGCCTGAGGCCCATTTAGCCTGAAAGGTAAAAAAAGGTAATAAGAATGATTCGATTTAATTTTGTTAAGATACTTTAGGCACTTATAGAAAGTGATCCAGTTGTCAGAATATGGTGTATGAGGGATCGTTGGAAAGACTGAGATATGTATAACATCTTGAAGAAGACTCAATACTCTGCAAAGATCTAGATAAGGTAATTTTATTTGAGGAAAAGTTAGATAAGATGATCATGCACATATATGTTTAGACCTTGTTAAATTGATGTCGTAGGTGAGCCTCATCATTGAACTTCAAGGAATTATTACACTACAAGTTTTAAAGGATTTAGACCCCACTGAGGAATCCAATATGGAGACTTTATACTCTCTAAAACAAGTAAGTGGTTCATGCCCATGAGTATCCATGTTTTAACTTCAATATGTTTATATGTACCTTAAATATGGCTTTCATGATTTATGTGGTTCAATGTTCTAAGGTAAAAATGTTAAGGTATAAAAGTAAGATTTTCCTCGTACTTATATGATTATGCAAGTTCATAGAGGTATGTTGTTCAAAATGGTTGGGATTCATGGGCTAGGTCCATAGATAAATATAAGAATTATGTTCCTACAAGATCTCTTAGCAATGATTTAAACTAATGAATAAGATTTCAATAAAACATGTGCAAGTAATATAGTCAAACTTAATTGATGTTTTGGGACAACTTTATATTGAGATTTTAAGTATTAGTATGCTATTAGGATTTTTCATATTTATAGATATAACCATGTATTAAGATTTCAATTACAAATATGTATCAAGATTTGTTATATGTGTAGAGATCTAAGAATTAAGAATTTTATTCAGATTCCTTAGGATGATTAATATCTAAATGTTAAGTACAATGTGAGAATATGAGTTTTGAACATATTAAGATATGGTACAATCTTAAAAATAAATGTACTATTGAGATATGAGTGTATTTTAATTTTGAGTGCATGACAATATTATAAGACTCTATTTATTAAGTTATGATTAAGTTGTAAGGTAATATTTCACAAGGTTCCTATTTTAAGATTTAAGTTTTAAGATGTAATCTCATATGAAAACATTAAGATTCAGGATAAGATCGATTTTATGAGATTTTATGGAGATTTAATCATCTTGTCAGAAATCATATTTTTAGAAATTTCATACCTAAGTTACTTTCATATACTTTACCTAAGTCACTTTTGTACACTTAGTATGTTTATACTCGGTCCAAACCCTTTCTACTAAGCCTCTCAACCAGTTATCACATAGTTGGTATAAATGAAGTAATTCTATCAAGTCAGAGTTTTAGAATAGAGTTTATGCAGCTAATAAGAATATCAGATTTAGATTCAGACTTAGACAACTCATTGTGTGAGTTGAATAAAGATACATGATAAGGGTTGTAGACCCAATCTCAATTATGTAGTAATTTGTGATACATATTCAAAGTCAGTAATAGATTCAGTTCAGAATTTAAGAGCAGAGATTCAGATTCATATTCAGAACTAAGTACATGTTCAGTACTCAGAATTCAGTTTTAGTATAGATGAGTTCAGATTCGGAGTTAAGAAGTCTTAGACTTAAGATAAATAATTCAAAACCTCAACATAATACATTATATAATAAGTCCTCACCAGAGAGTCCCGAGACAATTAAGAGGGTGCACTGCGCCAGATACTACGGGTGTCACAGAGGGCATTTATGCCAACAGAGGGTACGCTGCACCATAGAGGACACTTTCATGTCAACAGAGGGCGCATTGTGCCAACAGAGGGTGTGTAGCACCATAGATGACACTTCGGTGTCAACAAAGGGCATTTATGCCAACAGAGGGTGTGTTGCACCATAGAAGACACTTCGGTGTCAACAGAGGAGGACTTATGGTATAATGGTGGTCACAATCAGATAAAAATCATAAGTAAAAGATATATTAGTTTAGAGCATGCCCATAATCTTATCCATGAGTGTGATGAGAGGGGATCATATAAGATGAGTATGACCCAGACACTTTGGTATAGATCATGAGATTCATGTACCAGGGTACATGTCTCCAGAGAAAGATAAAGTAGAGAGTTAAGAATTAAGTTATAGAAATAATAGATAATATGTTTCTGATTTTACTCAGAGCTTGATGTTAGTTTCATATTTATGATGTCCAAGAATTAACTGTAACATTTCAGTTCTTTAGCAATGTATATTTTAGAATACTCATGCCACTTACTCTAACGACTGTTTTTCCCAATGCATGGTTGGGGACGCGATGTCCGTAGGTTTTGGAGCAGCTGAGGATCAAAGGAACAAGTAAATATTTAGGATATTTTCAAGCTTGCCTAGTGGGGTGCCATCTACTGAGACGATCCAGATATTTAGTAGTCAACTACTTCATGCTTATTCTGTTTACCAAATAGATTAGATTTTTTTAGATAGATAAGTTCTAGTTTTCTTTTTATCAAGAACTATGTATGAATTAGTCTTACTCAAATGCAAATTGTCTCATTTACTTCCATTGCAATGATAGTCATGTTTGTGACACCCCTAGTAGAAAAGAAAAGAAAAATGCTTCCGCTCATGTGATATGAAAATTAGGGTGTTACAGTTCGTCTTTAAGAACCATCTTCATGGACTCCACCTGATTCACAATACTTTGGAATTCATTCATTTGCTCGGGAAAACTAGTACCATCCCCATACATCAGATTCACCAACTTTCTAATCAAGAAAAGATATTTATCACAGTCTTCCACTCATATAATTTGTTGAGTGAAAATATTAAGATACTTTCACGCTATTCCCATAATGTTTATATTTAAATTTTCCAGTGCCCACAAGTTTTACTATATGGCTTTCGTCCCTCTATCGGATCATACAAATCTTTTCAACATTGAGTGCCCTCTATATTAGATTTTCAAATATACCAATTTGTGTTAGTCAACTTTATCATTGTCACATCATCTTCCTTCCCCCTCTAGATTTGTATCTGCATCTTGCTCTCTGATACCACTTGTTGTTGTTGGAGACATCTACACATATATTATGTGACATAAGGACAACTGATATGTGGTGAAAATTAAACGATTTACTAAAGCATTACTGTCAAGCGTGTAAACCTAAGTTAAGAACCACAAAAATATAGAGGTATAATACCAAATTTTATGTGTAAAACCCTCACAAAGTATGAGGCAAAAACACATGGACAATTGACGAATAAATCCACAAAGAAGTCAAGATACAATGTCCTTCTAAGGTTTTGACTCTGAACTCGAGATAATACAACCATAAGGTGATATAAAAAAATACCAATGTAGAGAGAGATTTTTACAACTCTACCACCCCAAACTTCATAGGAAGACACCCTCTTCCACAAAGTGCAGATCTGTAGATGGATCGAATAAGAAAACCCAAAAGCTTTGACAACCTTGTCCCTCTTTATTTCTTCTTCCCTTTATTTTTTCTTTCTTCTTACTTTTCATTGTTACACATCTTTGAGTGAACAATGAATAGTGGTTCATTGTAATTTTCTTTTCTTTTTTTTTCCTCTTGCTTTGGTTTTTTTTAATTAATGACTGTCAGTATATATGATCCCATGGGAGAAGCGACATTGGAAGCTCTGGCCTAATAGGCCTTGTTCCTCATGGGCTTGAACATCAAACCCAACATGTATTGGACATAGAAATGTTTGGATTCTCTACGATAGTTGGCAACAGATGTATGGATCCTGTGTTGAGATCGTATTTGGGTGAATAACTTAAATACTAGGGTATCTAAAGTTGAATGGATAAAATATTTATGTAAAGTGATGACCAAACTTCATAAGTGGTGTAGATAAGAATGACTCGTGAACCTCTTCTAATAAATATATAGGCATCGGTGGAGCCAAGATTCATCACTGGTAGGTGGACAAATTGCCTTGACAGGCATGTTAAAAAGTGGAATTGAATTGTGTTAGATAGTTGTTCAATGCATGATATTGCAGTATATAACCAAACAAATGTGATCTTTCAAAATAAAAAGAAAAAATAGATTAAAAACTAGTATTTTGAGGCTAAAATGATTCATATTATGCCAAATTATAGTGCGATATATAATTTTCTACAATATAAATATAAAAATAATTAAAGATGTTAATGTACATATATATTTGTTTTTACAGATAAATCGTATAAGAAATAGTTACATATGTCTATTTAAACATGTAAATAATATGTTCTGCAACTACTTATTCTAGTTTTGAAAAAATTATATAGCAAGTTGCACATGAGTGCCAAGACTTTTAAGATATTTGAGCTATTATTACCTAAAAAATATGTGAATAAAAATCATGAATGTAAAATTTCAGCTTCACTTTAAAATATATAATTATTAATGGAAAAATTTAAAGTTAGAGAATTATAAACTATGTAAATAATTTCATTTCTAGTTCATGAAGGAATAAATTAACAAAAATTATCGATAATAAAAGACACTTATGTATTTGAATGTGTTGACTTATCATTATTTACTTAAATAAGAAGGCATTCTATTTTGATGTATAACGCTATCCATCAAACTATTAAAACAAGGATTTGATTAAATATCCAATGTTCAATAAATACTATGATATTTTGGTGGTGTAAATATTTAATGGTTGGATACTAAGTAGAATACTATAAAGAGTGACACTACGAATGCTACAAAAATATTTTTTTCTCAGCGTTGACTTTAGTTTTTCTTTACTTTGTAAATTAGTTGATTTCTTTTACGTTTGGTACTTGACAGCTGTAGTTTCAAATTTGTTAAATGGTATCAATTAGTATTGGTGTAAATTTTGAAAATCAAGAATAGATGTGGGATGAAGTAGATGAACATTATTTTAAAGCTTATTACTTTTAAAAAAAATATCAACAATTACATTTTATTACTAAACATGTACTTATTATAGAAGAAACTATTTACTATTAATACTTGAATACTCTACCAATTTTAGAATATGACGTTCAATCTAAAACTATGCAATTAAAAGAATAATAATTAAGATTTTTTTGTTAATAAAATAGTTACATATATAAAGAAAATTTCCCCAAAATATTTTTTATGGTGGGAGGTGTCACAAATCATTTAAACTTACAACTATAACAAAAAAGATGATAAAATATTCTATTGTTCTCTATAGATATGTCACTTAACATCTTATCAGTTGAGAAGTTCAATTATCAATTTTTAAACTAAGTAGCATGAAAAATATCTTTACACTTTAATAAGAAATATTAACTCTATCAAAATTGTATTTATTGTTAGTTATAGGGTCGCCTAGAATTTTTTTTATTATTGGATACTTATTTCAAATTACTAGATGTTCTTATATGTTATTCATAATATTCTGATAAATATACCATAAATATGTAAGGGAACATGTGAAAAAAAAGGAAAATGTGCTAAGTCTACGAGTTGAATTAGAGAACTATAGCCAAAGAGTCTCACTACAAACTGCTCTTGTGTAGATTTTTTTATTGTGGTTATGATTCAATTTATCTATATAGTATTTTTACAAATACATATATATATATGTTATTCTACAAATAAATAAATTGAGATAGACCACTCTCATGAACAACAAAGACGTTAATCAAAGATATTAACGCTTTATTATCTTTCTGATGTACATTGTTCTTCCAATCTCGATCCTATCACAAATTTGTAGAAGAAGGATGTGTCACTCACATGTAGATGATAGAAATCAACGCCACCAGTGCAAATCATCAATTCTTATATACCACCACCCAACAGATGACATCAAAAAAGAGGGGACGGAAAAGAAATCTCTCGTTTACGGGATGAACTCAACGTGAAACGCACATAGGGAGCAACTACATAAGGCAGGCGACTGGGCGGCAAAACTAGAACGTATGACTTTGTTGTCTTACATCTATTAGATCTAAGTATGTGTTATCTAGGGTCTTACTTATAACACGTCCACGCTCAATCATGTTTCCGATTTGATGTAATCATAGGACCACTCTAATACACATAAAAAGAATACAAGAGTCCCTTTATAATTCAGAAGAAAAATAAGGAGTCATTTTTCATTTTTAAATGAATACGATGAGTCTTTCTCCAATTAGAAAGGAATACAAGGAGTCTCTTTTTAATTAGAAAAGAATATGAGAACTCTCTTTCAAAATACGTTAATTAAAAAATAATTAATCAATAAATTATCCTATACTGCAAAAAAAGAGATATAATAATTAATTAAATAGTTATCCCGCAATGCATAAAGAGAGATAAAATATAAAAGATTCTTTCCAAGTTCTGTTCTTAGTTTGTACAAAAACAAGAACCACTTTTACCTCTATACTCCTAATGTACTAGCTCCTCTTATATTCGGCTTCATCTATACAACTAATAATAGCTAGGCTAATACAACTAAGTAACCAGGGGCGTAGCCAGAGGGGGGCGGCCGGGGCTGAAGCCCCCCCTCCAAAAAATATTATTATTATTATTATGATACCATGTACAGATTTGTATTTTGTAAAAAAAATATTACATCATACAAAATGTGACTTTTAATTTTATGATTTCAATCAATCCTATCATTCTTCTTTGAATGAACTTCTTAATAGTTAAACTTAATACATTTGTGGATTATGCATCTTATATACTCACAAATCATAAAATATATCGTCCTAATATGCATGTCATCAATTATGAGCTTAAAAAATCATATATTTCATTTTTATCCTACTAAAATTTGTTTAATAGTTTCATATTAATTGTCTTAAGAGTTACACAAATCGTCTCCCTATAAGACTAGGGGTATGCACCCATAAAGATATAAATAATTATACAAAATGAATTTTATAAAATATATCATTCATCATGTTGACCTATTAACTAAAATTTTATGTAATATAGTTGACTTATTAATTAACATTTATTATTAGCTATAAATTGAGTAAGTTCACTCAATTATAATTATACAACATTGGAAAAAATGATAACCATACATGCACAACTATCACCTTCTATTTATATATTTTTCTTTCAAAATTTCATTAGTCAATCACTCTCAAATTAAGAAAAGATCTATATTACTATATAGAAAAAAAATCCAAATAATATTTATTGTTACATGGTATTTCACAAACTTTTTTAGTTACATAACATTTAAATATTATAAGTTTTAAGCGAAGTAACAATTATTACAAATTTACAAGAACTTGAGAAGATAATGACAATGTTTCTATCTATAAAAGAAAATAAGACGATTAAATTGGCATAAGGTAAAAAAAGTAGAAAAAATTATAAAACGTGGGGTAATAAGGAGAAGAATATGTGATAAAATCTATCTAGTAAATATAATTTTAATCAAATAGAGAGAGAAAAATAAGGATGATATGTAAAATGAAAGTCAATAAAAAAATATAATTTTTCTTTCATATCCTCTTTTCTTCAACTTTTAAATAAAAAATACGCACGGATCTTTCCTCTTCATTCTCTTCACTTTTTATTTCCCAATGTTCTTCTCCATCATATGTTGTTCATACAACCACATTAAATATTTTCCTACTTTTTTTTTCTAAAGTTTCCTTCAACCGATCATTGTGTCAAGATCTTATAATATACCAAGTACATTATACTTATATCATTTATAGTATAAGATTTAACTGCTACAATTTTTGGATTCTTCCAGTATGACAACATCCACTAAATGATGTCATATTATATTTTAATACTTGTTCTCCACTTAAAAGATGATTTTATTCCCATTTTAATATAACTATTATTTTTCTTACGCATTGCCAATTGTATGCACATTGTATTGATCAAGTGATCATGAATTATGATTATACTGTTGATCTTCTTGTTGTTTAATCTGAAAGACATATCAAATAATATTTTTGTTATGACCTTAGACATATAAACAAATTGATTATTTTGAATAGTGAATTTATCATTTCATTTATGTTAGTTTTTTTTACAAATAGTTTATTTTATATGTTAGAGAAAAGGAGACACTAATTAGATGTGTTTTTCTTATTTTTTTCTTCTAAATAAGTATTATTTTCCTCATCGTCACTACTCATAGTAATTCAGCCCCCTGTGGTACATTTCTGGATCCGCCATTGCCTACAACTAACAACATATATATGTATACATGATTTTTAAAATATATGTTGAGCCCTTTTGCCTCCCTCACGCTCCGACCCTGGATACTGGATCAGACCTCTTTCCAGGCCCTCTTCGCGAAGCCATAGGAAGTAGTTAGTTACCGTTAACCTAGCTGTTTTAAAGCTTGGTTCTGCTTTCGCAAGCAAATTTAAATGCCAAATGGTGTAGTATCTTGTTTCATACACGTGTGCATCTTTCTTTATGCCCTCTGCTGCACAGACGGTGGCCAAGTGGGCCACGGCAGCCCAACTACAAGGCTGGTCGCGGTTTGACGCCATCTTTGGAGTTGCGTATGTAGTGAGCTTGCAGTTCCGTTTTCCGTGGGTAACGACAGCGAGTTCTGTACGGAATTTGATGCGTCCACAAGCACAGGCATGGAGAAGTAAAAGCAAAATTCTGGAGTTGGTAGTGCACTTTTTGTTTTCTTTAAATTCTTCTTAAACCGACTTGATTTAATTATAACCGACTTCGATCTTAGCTGCTTCAGAGACGTATGAATCTAGTTCTATGAATCTTGTAAGATGTTGAGCTTCGTTTCTGCCAGTTAGGTATGTACATTGCTGAAGCTTTCCGAGTTGCCTCTGATGGTACAATGTCAATCGTCATGTTTAAATATGGCCAGTCAGGCAGGCTCGCTCATAATCTAACACTTTCTGAATCCAGTAAGTTGGAGAGCAATACGTAAATAAAGTCAGTATGTTGACAAGAGTAGGTCACCGTTCCTAGCTTGTCTGATCTACCACATCCACCTGATGAAAGGTCCTAGTAAGGGTATTAAACCAAAGACTCTTTTTTTGGATGTAGCATGACTACAAAGTGCGCCTAAGCCTTTTTCTTTATGTTTTCAAACGAGGCGTGCCAACAACCCTTATGTGATTTTTGAGAGCAACAACCGTTATATGAATTTTGAGAGCAACAACCTTTATGTAACAAAACGCCGACATTAGACAATATTACTCATTCGTTTTTTTAAAGAGAATGCATACCAAGTTCATTACGGAGGATCATACAACATCTACATGAAGAAGAAGACACACCAGCATACCACACTAAGGCTGTGTTTGTTTAGCCGGTAAGCCTGCGGCACGGTAAATAATCTAGATACGGTATATTAGCCAGTGTTTGTTAGACCGTTAGAAGGATATATAAGCTGCCGCATGGCTTAGTTAACCGAAAAATCACCACTTAACATGCCGCTCCAAATCTTCACGGCAGGAAACTGGTTTATTTGCCGCATATGCAAGTTTCCCATATAACCCCTCTAACAGATTCCGCGATATATGCAACAATATTTATGTTCAGGGCATAATAGACTTTTTACAAATATAGAACGATTGCTTACTTGTGTACCAAACAAAAGACACCTTACCATCAGGTTAATTTGTCGTTGTTACAAACAACAGTTATCTAATACAAAGTTAACATACCATTGATTAATTTACCCGTGGCAACTAGACTTCTACGACGGTATACCAAACGCAGCCTAAGGTCAAGAGAAGACACAAAAACCACATAAACATCATATCCATAAGTAAATAATAAACAAATTCATATGTATCTTCCCTATGAATATGATTAAATCCTCCATCATGCTAGATGAGTCAGCCTCTAGGTCTCAAAAGAGCCACAATAGCACTCCACAACATGATGATGTTCATCACGTCGCTTCCGACGATGGAAACTCCCTAACTTCATCGGTGGTGGAGACATCATTGGATGAGACAACCACATCCCTAACACCTACACACCCTCTGGGCTTCACGGAGATACACGGGGATTCAAGTCTCACACTATGTTCACTAGACCATGATCTCTTGATCTACTGAATGAGGATAATACAGTTGATGGGATTATATTTGATCACTTCAACTTCCTATTGTCAAACTCTAACCTAGTTGTGGATAATGTTTTTACTCAAAAAAAGACTAGTGATGTTACCAATTGGCATATTGTGAAACAAAATCATAGACAACCATACAAATATCATCAATGTTCAAGATGCCTACAACATGGACGCCAATGTACACACTACATATACCCAAGTGTTTGTTTTGCTTGCCAAGGTCAAGGACACATCTTTACAAATGCCCTATAAACAGACCATAGAAATTGTCATTACATACTAAACCATCCTCATCCAAACACTCTCTACCACAGGCACATCTTGTGAGCCACTGATCATTTTAGCCTATACCTAATCAACCCCACGACAAGCCACACAAAAGGACCAACCCCAATAGTAAGACTTGCATATTCGGGGGTTATCCTCTTTGCTACAATCTGTTCTCCCCTCTCCAGGATCTCTACCCCCAAAACCAAAAACTTTCAAACCCACCAATGTGCGCCCTTCAAACCCGCTCCCTCAAGATATCACATGCACCAAAAAATCCTTGAAGATTTCAGCTGACATTCTTTCTACAAAACATATCAAGCCCCCTCAGTAGTACCACATGTTTATTTCTCCCCCTTCTCATTCAGAACATGGCAAGATCAATTTCTCCAACCAACCCATAACCATCTTACACAACACAATCAACTATATCACACTATGAAGGTATGGCACAACACCTGACTATCCATCCACCATTGAATGCACCCTTAACATCCCCTCTTTGTATATGAGAATGTTGAAGATCTTCACCACTTGGAGTATCATTCTCAACATCCACTACAAGAAACTGGTGTATAAACGTCAAAGCTTACGACCACTTTAATATCTTGACGTAATTGCTACATAAAAGGTGACAAGAATTTTTGTTGGCCGTTATTAGTGTACCCAATAATGACCAAAGTTTCTTTCTGTCATAAATTATAAAAATTTCAGTCGTTAAAACTCCTCACTAGGGCTGTAAATAGTGTTCTGAAATGCCGCATATGCGGCTGCATAAGCGGATCGACCCCTCATTCACTTCAAATATTGGTAGGCGGTGCTCATTTTGGGCTTGCACGGAATATGCTGCGTGTGGTCTATGCAGCCGAATATGCTCTGAGTTTCAAATTACAGTGTAAATAAAAAAACAAAGGCAAAGTCAAATTAAAAAGTCCCAAATCACCCGACACCCCAACCCCCGACCCCCGCTCACTCTCGCGAGTCACGCGACTACCCTTGACCCTGTCTCTCACTCTCGCGTAAGGCTAGGGCTGTGACTCCTGCAACCTCACCGGCAGACGAAGACAGGGTGACTTCTTCTCACTACGGTGGAAGCGACAACGAGCTTCTCCTCACGACGACGGCAGCGACAGGCTTCTCCTCACGACACCTGCCCTTCCTCGTCCTCCTGCCACTGCTACCCGACCGTTGTTGGACGCTTCTCCCTCAGTGCGACTACTTGCTTCTCTTGTGACGACGGCTACTGCGAAGAGGCTTGCGGAAAATGGCCACTAGTCATCCTCCTCCCCCCTCTCCTGAGGCCGGCCTACGGAGGGAAATAGGTAACTCACTGCTACTACTGATCATCCTCCTCACTTCCTAATTTCTCTTCTTCCCCCCTTTCTCCTTTGACGTCAATTCCTAGTCAGCTACTAAAATTGTTCCTTACTGATTTCCCCTTCATCCTTTAACAAATTTCCTTTCCCACTTTCCTCTTTAACATCCATTTTCTCCTTACTGACCCCCTCTAGTCTCTACTGATTTCCTCCCCTAAAAGGGACAAAAATCTCCCTTAGTTCCTGTTTGATGCCCATTCTCTGCCAAAACCCGAAACTTGAAACCGCATATACACTCACATATATATAATAATTTATTTATTTAAAAAAAACCCAAAACCGCATATACCCCCGCATATACTCCCGCTTGCCGCATATACTCTACATGGTGACCTCTCCGAACGCATAGCGCATACTACTTTTTAAAACACTGATTGCTGGACAGTACTACATATTTACTGATTACATTCTCTTGATGTTCCATTTTATTGCATGTGTTGGACATGAGTCACATGCGTCTTTAGTGTTTGTTTGGACCGTTGAGACATGCATCCATCTTTTGTATGTTTTGTTAGTCTTTATTGTTATGTAATGTGCTTGTGTTAAACCATTACATGTGTGCTTCGTTGGAGTTTATGCTTATATTATTTTAGATTGCATTCTAGAAATTTGAACTGATTTAAAGTTTTAGGAAAAATTGAGGTCACAATGTAGTGGAGTGGTTGTGGGAGGTGGTGATGATAGTGGTGAAGTTATGGATTATTTTGGAAAATTGATCGAGATTATAGAAATGCAATACTTGGGTGATAACCAAGTAACATTATTTCGGTGTGATTGGTTTGATCTTGGTGACAAAGTGAAAGGATTAAAGATTGATGAGTATGATTTTACAAGTATTGATTGCAAACGCATTTGGAAAACTATTGAGCCATATGTATTAGCCACTCAAGCATCTCAAGTGTTTTATGTCAATGATCACAATAACAAAGGATGGCATCTGGTGATAAAGGTTGAGCCATGCGATAAATTTGAGCTAGTTGATGCAGATGAAGCAGCAGAAGTTCCTATTGATATTTGTGATGATGTTTAGAAGATTTATTTTTCATTTAATTTGTTGTAGTGATGCTACTAGAAAAGATTATATGTTTTATATCTTGTCATGGCATTTTCAGCCTAATTTTCTATAAAGTTATTGACTATGACATTTGGTCTTTTACTTTATGCAATCAAGTATTGTTATGTAAACATGTGTAATAATTGTCATTTTTATTGGTTTGATCAACTACATTTATTGATAGTTGATCTTCTAATTATTTTCCTTGGTGGTACAGGACAATGTCTACAAGAGGATCAAAAAATGAGAAGGATCCTAATAAGTGTAGGTCTAAGAATTATCTCTTGCCACAACATCTAAGTGTAATTGGAAAAAGGCATGTTCATGGATTGGTACTTAAAAGTACTTTACCAAATCTCAAAGGAGATAATATCCATGGTATGGATGGGTATTGTGATAGTAATTTATTGGATTTAAATAGTGGGAAAAAGTTTCTCTCTTCCAAAAAAGTTCTTGTCTTCCACAAACATGGAATGATTCTACCTCCAAAAATGTTCCATCTCTACCAATGAAGAGTACTCCACCAATTGAAAGTCCTCCCCTAATTAGAAATGTTTCTCCACCAATTCAACATGATCCTTCACCAATTGAATCAGGTCATGTACCTCTTGAAGAATATCCCAATCAACATGGCATGGCTGCTAAACCGATTTCCACACATTTTATTGGTGAGATGTCAACATGTAAGACCCCTTCTAGTTGTTGTTGATTTGCATTAGTTTGAAATATTAACATGCTCCGCCAATTCAACATGATCCTCCACCAATTGAATCAGGTCATGTACCTCTTGAAAAATCTCCCAATCAACATGGCATGTCTGCTGAACTGATTTCCACACATTCTATTGGTGAGATATCAACATGTAAGACCCCTTCTAGTTGTTGATGATTTGCATTAGTTTGAAATATTAACATGCACCGATTAAATTGCATGTTATCCTAGTGTATACACAACTGATTTCCCAATATATTTTGTTATTTAGTATCTTGTTTCTTTTTCTACTTGATGATAGGTAATGTCTTTGAAAAGATAGTGAGGCATCGAGGAAGTAAAAAATGTAAAAAGGTTGCTAGACTTAAATAAGGAAGCAAGATAGATATCACATTTTGTCAAGGTCGGCTAGTTGGGAAAAACCATAAGGTATGGAGTAGACACTTGGGAAGAATTATTCGTGATCACAACATTTGCCCATTGAAGGTTCATTCATGGAATGATATCACTGAAAGACAAAAGGATCACATGTGGGCAGCAGTTGTGCTGAGTGGGATCAATTCATTTTATGTTTACCTAAATTCTTATTTTTTCACAAGATAATAACATCCCTAATGCATATTTTGTTGTATAGGATAAATTTTTTAACAACAACATGGATGATTTTAAAATCCATACAATAAAACATATGAAAGAGTTATGGGTGAAATGGAGGGCAGCAATGCATCATACCGTGAAAGGTCTAGACATGAAGCACCAATTATTGAAGAAGCCTATGGCAATTCAAGTTGATGGTGATTGGGAATGACTCGTAAAGGAAGTTTTTCATAGTGAAAAGTTTATAGTAATCTCATGAGTAATCATTTTCACACTGGTACAAGTTACTTGAACTTATGATTGTGATTTCTTAATCATACTTGTTTTATTAATAAAAATACATGCCTTGAGTAAAAGAAACTCTAAGAATAGAGAAGGATTGAACAAGAAGCTACTTCATCGCACGGGAAGCATGCGTCTTAGAGAAATTTCATGGCAGAAGGTTGTTTAAATATATCTTCAGTACAACCTTCACTCTTCTTATTTACATAATATTGATATCTTGGGAATTCATAATGTATTATTCACATATCTAACCTCCTTGAAAGGATGACTGGTCACTTGGTGAAAAAAAATCGTTCACATTATCACAAAGATATTTGAGAACTATATATGCATATGAATCAATCAAACTCTAAAGTTTTCATCTTTAATTGGATTTGGTCTTCTATTACAAACACGTAAGTTATAAATCATAAAAGAACTCAGTTTTTTTCTTATATATAATCATAGTCACTCTGCATATATGTCCCAATGTTTGATATTTCTTTTTATTTTTAGGTTTCTCTGTTGATTTTACTTGGAAAGGATTCAATGAATGCTTGTATTGAAACACTACATGAAACCCCCTCTCCATCCCCTAACCTTCTAAACGCTTTCCCGTTTTGTTTTTCAACGCATGATATATGTTGTTTTAGTTTTCAAGTGAGCATATGAAAAATATGTCCCGTAGCACATGTAGAAAATGTGTCCGTTGCACATACAGAGATATGTGTCCGTTGCACATTCATCTTTATCTGTCCGACGCACATCCAGAGATATGTGCATTCCATGAATTGTGTTTCTAATACTTAAAATCTCTTTTGTAGGTTACATTTATGGTGATGGTGATTGGTATTCAGATTATATGTTACACTCTGTTATGGGATTTAGCTATAAATGGTTTTCTTCTTCCACTTATTCTTCACTACGAGTGTCTCATTGTCTTTGGTTCAAGATAAACCAAGTATGTGCAATAAAAAGGTAAGTACTCTTTTCTTACTCATTAAAATATACAACTGTGACTACTCGTTGTGTCAGTATAAGCCATTCATATCCGTTGCACATGCAGAAAATGTATCTGTTGAACATTTGAAGTTATATGTTTGTTGCACATTCAGTGATATGTGCCCCTAATATATCATTTTTTTGCAGGTACATAGTTTTATATATGTGATGATGATTTCTATTCAAATGATATGTGCACACTCATTATGAAAATAGCTATATACTATTTTCTTCTCGATTCATTCTTCAGTTAATACATAGTAAGAATGTCACATCCATTAAAGACTGAGTGGAGTCTTATATTGAAACACTTCTTGGAAACCCCTCCCTATCCCCTAAACTTCTAAATGCATGCCGTTTTGTTTTTCAACGCACAATGTATATGTTGTTTTGATTTTTGAGTGAGCATATGGAAAATATGCCCCGTAGCATATGTGGAAAATGTGTCTGTTGCACATCCGGAGATATGTGTTTGTTGCACATTCGGCTTTATGTGTCCGACGCACATCTGGAGATATGTGCATTCCATGAATTGTGTTTCTAATACTTAAAATCTCTTTTGTAGGTTTCATTTATGGTGATGGTGATTGGTATTCAGATTATATATTATACTCTGTTATGGGATTTAGCTATAAATGATTTTCTTCTTCTACTTATTCTTCACTACGAGTGTCTCATTGTCTTTGGTTCAAGATAAAACAAATATGTGCAATCAAAAGGTAAGTACTCTTTTCTTAGTACGGATTTGATTTTTCTTAGTTTGCACCTTCAATTCAGATTGTATTAAGTAGCTATGCTATGAAAGATAGTGATTACATTGCTCAATACTTGTAGTTATGTATGACAATAAATATATATTTATCTATTTATCACTCTCTTACATTCTTTACAATAATTCTTTTTGTGTCCTTGACATTATTGTCAATGGTAATTTATTAGAAATGTAATCAGTTATTTTGTCATACAAATATATATATATATATATATATACATATATATATATATATATATATATATATGAGGAGATCGGCCATAAACATATAGATAACTAAATATATAACTATACAATGTGTGTATATGAGTGGGGGAAAACCATGACACATGTATATATACATAAACTATTATATTTAAAGGTAGCCTAAGCGATGCCTAGTTGCGCCTATTCACAAGGCGTTCAGCTGGAACGCCATGCCGCCTTCATGCCTTGAAAAGTATGACTTACACAAATAACAAAAACTTATGTCTCCAAAATTTTACTTCCCTTGATTTTATCATTCCATATATTCTTACTATAATAATTATATAATTAAGGATCTTGATATATGTTGTGAGTTAATTCGTACTTTGACTTGTGGATATATTATTATATGTTGATTGTTGGTTGGATTTCATGGAGATTTCCATCATAGATGATTGATTTAGATCAATTTGTGTGTTTATACATAAAGCTTATTGTATACCAAAATATTCATATATAAATATACATACTTGTATAATAATAAGTTATTTGTTCCCATTGTCGTGTTATGTCCTTCATTGTTGGAAATTGTGGTGCCTCTTAGTCTATGGCTAAATCCATACTTGTGTACATGTTCATGTTTCCTAGGTTAGGATCCAAGTGTGTTGCAAATATGATAGACAAATTTAGCAATTTGGTTTTTTTTGTCATTATAGCTATTTACAACGGAAAAAGAACGTCGTTGTTGACCTTTGTGATCAAGCCTGCTAGTCGTTGTTACTAGTATCAATGACAAGATTGGGTGGTCACAACTAGTATCAACGCCATACATTTTATATAGTCGTTAAAACTATTAATGACAAACTATATAAGTCGTTGTGATTTGTAATAGCGACAAACAGAAATTATTCGTCGTTATCTTTATTAACGGCAAGACCAATAATGACAAGACGTGTCAACTTTTTTTTCTCATCGTTAATAGTTTTAATGACAAACTTATTCACATTTATGACCAACTTTTTCTGTCGTTATTGTTAACTTTTCCTATAGTTAATCCACCACCCTGACAACGAGGACATTGAATGTGTTTATGTCACTATAGATTTAGCTATCCTCCTTCTTGACTGCACTTTTCCAAAGCCCACAACCCTCTCCCCTTGACACCTACTCTACTCTCTTTCTTCTGGCATAATATTTGAGTAACTCATTGGCCAGATCATCACATTCCCCTATGGTGAGGGATATGCCCAAGCAAATATTAGCTAATGGGCTATCGAAATTGGTGCTACCCTTGCTAGATCTGGTGGATTTGGATTGGTCTCCATCTCAGATCCACCTGCACACCTCTGGATGAAGCTATTTTTAGAACAAATTTCAACAACATTGGTTCTACCTTCTAGTTTATTTTCCTTGACACCCTACAACCTACAGACTTCAACAAAATGTATTGTGTCTTCTCTACCCATAAAGAAACCATTTTACCTAAATACCTTTAATTTGTTATGGAGGGATGGTGTACACAATCAAGCTTCAAGATGAGCACCCCAACAACAAAATCACCTACTCCAAAGATCACTCCAATCACCTTGCTTTCTAGTTCTGCCAACCTAGACCATCAAACCCCACCCAGATGACCAACCCTAAAAACACTGGTAAAAACAAAGTCTAAACCCATAATTACCCCCACCCTATCACACACACCACACACCCAGGCCTCTTCATCACCCAAAGCCAAGAGCCTACAAGCCTTTGATTCTACACAACCATCCAACCACTATCTAAACATGTCTAGAAACCTTCGAACAACACACAAGAACAGATTGACTCCCCTATCTTGATCCTAACACTATGAACAAGATCAAACAAGTGATTATAGATGATCTCTAGGTGACAAAAGACTCATGCATTCCTGCGGCAACACTGACATCACACTAAGAGGTACAATCTTTTTGGTCTGTGTTCATCACTCCTGAGTCACAAAAGAAACACAACTTTTTTGTGATGGATAACCTCGGTAAGGTTGTTTCTACCTCTTCTTTTAACTCTGTTGATACTAATTCTCATTTTTTTGCTATACTAGATAATGACCTAGATAAGTTTGACTAGTATCACATTAATAAATTGGCATCATGGAACACTATTGATGAGTTCACCATTTTCTCCCAAAAAACTGGGAATTACATTCATTAACATAGAAAATGCAAGTTCATCCTTCATGATCTAGATAAATATATGGGATGGGACAACACTAGTGTACCACTCTCTACTATGGATAAGTTAGCTTCTTTCACTCTATAAATCATTATTTTGATCTTGCTCATTGGTGTATCTTTTTTGTGCTTATATTGTTTTTCTATCTTTGGGTGATACATATCCCTTCCATGTAGATTTTAAGAGGTAGTATTACTAAATACTAATTTTTAACATTTTACATAGAAGACTAGTTAACCCAATCATTCCATGTTATCCTCATGTCGACATACAGAGGGGGATTCTCTTGAGTTATTGTCATCTAACACTTGTATATCTGGGTGGTTTTGGAAACAAAACCCAGTAAAAGAGAACCAAAGGTATGTGTCAAAACACTTCTTAGTATGTGCACAATAAATAACATTTAGGCATTTCCCTTCAAAAGAATCACGACAAGGGGTCCCATTCAAAGAGGGGGGCTATAACAAATAGGTGAGTTCAAGAAGATATAAACAAGAGGATGAGGCATATAAAGAATAACAACACAAAATAAAGTGTCTTTCCATGGATTAGTTAACAAAATAAACAAATGCATGTAGATTTTATAGATTAGAAATAACTAAAGCAGGGCGAAGACACCAAGGATCATTGGCCCAAAAACAGGACTGGCAGAATAGCATGCTTGGGTGGAATAGCATGCACCTGTATTTATTAAGGGTGGAAAAGCACACCTCAAATGGAAAAGTGCATCCTTTTATAAAAAGTATGGTTATGCAAAAGCATATACGTTAGTTAAAATAGTATAAAACCACATGCAATAATAGAAGACAAAAATTATGTACATATGTTGCATAAATAAGATTGAATAACATGGCAAGAGGGTTACAAACCCAATATAGTGTAAATAAATAGGTTATCAGAGAATTAAGAGTCATTTCCACTAGAAGAGCATGAAACTATAAAATAAGGATTAAGGATATCTAGAGGTGACTCATTACATGAAAATGTATTTAAAGTTGAATAAATGGCTACATATTAAATAGGGACTACACATACCTGGTCTTCATAAATAACCCTATCTCAATATATATGTTTGGTTGCAAAATTGAATATTCATTCCAGGAACACACGATGTATGCTAATCAAACCCAGAGTGAACTTGTGTATATATCCTGGGTGTGGCGATAGTTATTGTTCTTACCCTGATTCTGGTTAGATAAAGGAATTTTAAGCAGACACATGATCCATTGGAAATTTACTTTAGGTTTAAGATCCATCTTTGGTTACATAAGTCTACATATTTCAACATAATAAATGTGTTGGTAAAAGTATGTATTCTCAAATATAGATCTTGCAATTTAATTTTTCTCTCTCTCTCCCTATATATCATATAGTTCAAGTTTAGAAAAATAAGTTAAGTGTATCACTGGCATGATGTATATGCTTTGATTGTAAAAATCTAGGAATTCTTATCTAGGATGATAATAACATTGAAATATAGGATATAGACAATTATAATTTCTAAATTTTACTAACTTGAATGCACTAATATTGGTACCAATGAAATAAGTATTGTGATGGTGATCAATTAGTATAGACTATTCTAATCAAGATACAACCTTATATAATTTTTTTTTTGAAGATTAGGATTTATGACACTTACTAATGAACAATATACATAAACACGTATATATATGATTATAATATACTAGTGTTGATCTGATGATATAAATGACTATTGTATTTAGATTTAATTACTAAGACATCATATATATACTGAAAAATTTATTAATTCTAACGATATCATCATTATGAAGTTTCATACATCTTAATGCTATATATGTATATGCACTTCAATTTGATATATGTAATTGCAATGTGCCCATTAATATGTTGTATATATGTAGGGGGTTCTAGACTAGATATATCCTGTCTATCCTAGTATTTAATTTTATAATCCTTAATCATGAATAATACTATCTTTACTAGTTTATTGTACATATATTGGAACTAATAAAGAAAAAAACTTTCCGATCATCGTAATGATTAGTCTGGACTTCAATGAATCTATCTGATTTGTTGCAGATCACTCGAGCTCACTACCCAATGCTCTAATAAATATTTAGGAATGATGATTGACCCCATAGAACACCACTAGCCTTAACTGCACACTTTGTCCTCACTCACACATAAGATAGGATCAACTTCCCACTGGTCACTCATCCTAGTACTACTCCAGCCTCAAATCCTGAGACTCTACAATCTCCCCCACTTAGACTCTTGACTTCCTCATCAAGGCTCAACTATTCAACCTCATAATCGCTTCCCCATTTTAGTGCAGATCCAGAATGCGCACAAGACAAGATCAACTTCCTGACTGGTTACCCATCCGAGTATTACTCCAAGATGAGAACGCTTAACTATGGAGTTCTTTAGTGATGGGTTCCCTGAAAAGGAAGTGCACCTTGGTGATATGGGTAGTCCATTCATTCCTTTTAAGATTATTCTATCAAAGGCCTCAAATTCTGGGATGCTACATCAGTTCCTTATATCGATATGGATTATCCTTGCACTTCAGGCCTCCTAGGGTTGACTATAGATGAACCCACATGGTTCCAAGGCTCCACATGGTATCACAGACCTTACTGAAAACTAGTCTATAGGTTGAGCAGTGAATACATCTGTAATAGGAATACATGTGTGTGTTGTCATTGTTGGTCACAATGCCAAGGAGGAGAGGGAGTAGGGTAGCTAGGGCTTAGTGTGAGGAAGGAACAGGTAGGAAGGAAGAGGTAGGAAGGAAGAGGAGAAGGGAAAGGAAGAAATAAAGACTACTAGTATGGTCTAAATAGAGAATGCTTCTTCAAAGCTTTAGCCACAATGTCCATGGTTGAGATGATGGTTGGTTGTTGATGAATGTCTATAACTTTTAGATCGTCGCCAAGTTGATCAAGGAGTAGTTCTTAGGAAATCTTTAGAACGTTGGTGCTTTTGTGATGTAGGTTGACCATGGTTAGTGTTGTCTTTAGGTGACGTTGCAGCTGCTTCTATGTAGCTAAGATGAGGAAGTGCAGATTGCAAGGGTCGATCTGTATGTGGTGACGACCAAAGGTTGAACAGAGAAGAGGGTTCCATTGATCCTTTTTTACAAAATATCTTATGTTGTGCTCAATGAATATCGACAATGAATTCTCCTCAGCCAAGAATCAGGGCACTCTGTGAGGGACATTGGAAACTAGGTTTTAGTAGGGCATGGAAAAGAGGAAAAGGAAGAGAGTTAGGGTTCATGAATACTCTGGGAAGGAGTGGAGAACATGATGAACAAAAGAAAGAGAAGAGGAGGGGCTGGTTCAGATGGTGGGAAAGGTCCATGCATAGGGAATTGGTGTGGTGTCATCATATTTGTACATAGAAGGTCAGAGAGGATGTAGAAAAGGGAAATTGTAGAGTCAGGTGGCGTCTAAGGTTAAGAGAGTTGTAGGAGGGAGGAGATAAGGTTGAAAGAGAAGAAAAGAAATGGAAAAAGACTGAGGAGGAGGGATAGTGCCACCAGTTACTTAGAATTCCAACCAATTGTGGCCCTAGGTCCGCAAGGAACACGACTATGGAATAAAGGTAGGAGACATTACATTTAAATAAATTGGGATATGTTAGATGCATTAATGGCATTGTACTTCAATTAATTAAATGAGAGGGAACAAAATTTTCAATTGACTTATAATTAGAGAAATAGGTTAAACAAGTTATGAGGAAGCTAATTTTTATGATAGTTTTACTTTTAGAAAATATATGATATTTATTTAATTAATTGCAAGTTAAGTAATATATAAATGTATTTAATGTGTTTATTAGTCATTTAAATTATATTTATTGAATACCATAAAAAATTAGTCTTAGAATGGTTCCAGATTATTAATTTAGGGTCAAGACACATTCCTTGGTCATTAATTGAGCTATTTAATGTAATAAAGTGTATTAAAAGTAGGATATTAAATTGATTAAATGAATGGTCAAAGCAAGTCTATATGGCATGAAAATTTATGAGTTGGTTACTTAAGGTGCAAGGAGTTAAGTTCTAACATTACTTCACTTTTAGAATAAATTTGGTATTTATATCCTTAATTATATTCGGTAACCTTTTAGGTCATTGATTCATCTTAATATTAGTAAACTATGACATCACATGTCCTATGAATTCAATTTCTTTCCTACTATATCTCTAAAAGTAATTTAGAGTGTCAAATTTAATTTAAGCATTATAGATTGGTATATTAATTACTTGAACCATACTAATGGATTTATTCAGTTATTCCCACCTAATACTTCATATATAAAAATATTAATAATATTTATTTGGTTCTATAAATATTTATTAGTTGAATTCAATGGTAAAGTACTTCATGATAACATAATAGAAAATGGGACTAAGAAGACGGAAGGTTGAGATAAGTACCCAGATTTTGTTATGTTACAGTAACCTTCATTTCACATGTCAAGATATTATGACTTGACCATTTTTTTTATCTTGACGTCCTAAAATTAGGAACCAATGTAAAGCCAATTTGAAATAGTTTATGTGCTTCAAGGTTTGTTGTGTTTTATGCTAAATTATCGATCTTTTTGACAAACATGTTGAGTTTATTTGCATCACCTATTACAAACCAAGTTTTTCATGCCTAAATATTAAGAGTTTACCTATATATTCTCTTAGAGATACTATGTAACAAAACAATCAATAGATAAATAATTATATGATCTTAGATTTTGGGCAATCTTAACATCCAATGTATTCTTTGAAACATTACTTTTTTTTTTTGTAAAAGATATATCTAGATTGCTAAAAATTTTGTGACACCTACAAAACTAAGTAAATTAGGCCCATCTTAGATATAGAGGTATAACAACTCAATAGAGAGAACATCGAAGAGATGTATGCATATGATCACATTCCTTGAAAGACACACAATCACAACCTTTTTAGATAGAATCCATTCTCAATATTAAATATTGTCCACTGAGTAGAGAATTTGGTCACCCCTTGGAATGACCAAGTAGGTACTATATCATGCAAGGCATACCTCCCACTTCCCACGAGATGGTGCTGCATAAAAAATAAGCAAGAGTTGTGGGGAAAACCTCAATCATGATCATACACCTAGGGAAAACCCAACACACACCAACCTGTATGAAGGGAGGTGAAACAATGAGACAACCTCCACAATGGAAGGACTTGAAAGTTGTAGGCATAACAAGTAGGGGCTAATCAATGGCCAAAAACAAAAATAAAACCAACAAAAAAATAGGAAAATGAAAGGGAGGGAAATTATTCCAATCCCCAACATTGTATTTGGTATCCATGACCACGACCACCACCCACATCCAAGGTTCCCTCAATCATAAAGGACCTTTTCATGCTATACCATGTATATAAAAAGACTAGTTTTATGCCCGACCAAATAACTTTTCTAGAGGCCCTAGAAATTTTAAATCAATAATATTATTTCAAGACACAAACGTGTTCATAACTATATGGATATGGACTTTCTTCAACCAAAATTTTCATACCAAAAACCATATGATAACCAGTTTCATTTAAATCCATTCTATTTTGATAGATATAAACTAGTACATAGGAATGAAATTTTTTAATTTGGGAGTTTTCAAATGTATGGGATATAGTTGTCTCTCAATATGGTTCTCTAAAAGAAGGTGCAAAGTTCTTCAATCAGTAATATTTAACTACATCACTACAGAGATTGGTGGGTATACAAAATAGATAAGGAAAAAACCTAGAGTCAATGGATATATGATGACCTGACAACAAAATGAATAGTATCTTTAGAAAAAATGATGAGTTAGATAAGGTAATATAATGATGGTCTCACTGACTCTTTTATAGTCACAAGTTTTGTAGTTGTCTCTATGTATTATAATTATTATTTTTCATTCATCTCATCCCTTCTCAAGGTACACTTTAACAAATTCTAATTCAGACTAATATCCTCTATCCTATCTACTATCCATCCTTCCTTTTCCTCTCCTTGATCCAAACCAATTAGGAAAGTTGGTTGATTGTTGTGTAGTCTCAGTTCACACCCCAACTTACATTGCTATAATACTAGCTATCTCCATACATAGATAAAATATTATGTCCATTTTTGTGCCCAGACAAATGCAAACCACCAAAACCCTAATAACCCAAGACATGATAGCTACCCCCTATACAATCAAGGTGATTTTCCTGGTCATGACACTCAAATGCTGACACTCTCTAGAAACAAAATGTGCAATATATCCCTTGAGTTCCTCAATCATTTTTTCACCTTTTCCCATCACAAAAATCACATATTATACCCAGTGCATCTGTCTAAAACGTTATCCCTGCCTTCTTCATGGCATTTCTCTAGATGTTACATGGAGATAGTTCTCAGCTAATGTTGGACCTAGTTAGGTCAAAGTGTTAGTAGGTGATATGCATTTATATGTTATGTTCTTATAAGACCGTCATTTCTAACTTGTCTCAATATGGGAATAGGATACACTCATGAATACATAGGCATACTCCTCAATTGGTCTCTTGATCTCATCCCTTCTAGTTGGAACAAGATGATCCTTCACAATTGGGACCAATATGAAGCCCATTTTATCCCTCTATCCCAACTCATGGGGTAAAATCCATCCATGTTCCCCCCTATGACGTATCAATAGAAGCTTTATTCACTATAAAGAGGGGGTTGAGATGTAGAATATCTCCTTTGAAGATCTATTTCTAGAACAAATGGAAGCTTTTAAAGTTAGCATTGTGCTTATGATAAGTTCTCCTCAAGCTGTTCTTCCACCACCATATGAAGTTAGACCTTCATCCTTGTTTTCATATGATAAATCATTTATGTTATATGTTCTCATCACTTTGTGAATGTCTCTTCTTCGATTTTGATTATACCTCTATTAACTCTTCCCCTTTAGTGATTGATTATGATGGAGTACAACATTATTTTAACATCATTAGCATCAAGTATACTTCTAATATTTTTAAGTAGCACTGGAAACTATTAAACACAAGAAATTTTCTCGTAGGCCTCCCAAGTTTTATTGGTGTATGGGATGCAACCATCTAGTCAATAAAAAAATGGCTACTAATATAAAACAATGTTTGCTCATAAAGATCGCTGGCCATTTCTCTTATCAATTCCCAACCAAATTAGGTCAAATTTATGGGTTACTTAAGAACAATCATATAAACTATACTTCATAGGTAGATCCTAAGAAGTCTTTTCATTACACCAATCAATATAACTTCTTGAGAAAGAACTTTTATACCACTGATGGGCAAATTTATGACTCATCATTTTTCACTACAATTGTTTCTTTCCTCTTTTTGAAGTGTATTAGGAAGAATCATTTACTTCCTTGTTCAACTCTATGGGTAGTTTCTTATAATTCAAGATTGGATGTGATAGTTATAATAAATAAAACATGTATGAAAATTTACCCATAAATTTGACATGATAACTACAAAACACAACTTCGAAAACCAGCACAAGAAGAATTATGTTTCTCATTATCAAATATATCATCCTATTTTGTAGCTTCCTATCACCTATGATAGGTTCAGAGAGTACCTCTTTTGAGGAAGATTTGGCCATAGATCTTTATGTCAATGACATAAGATTGGAGCATGTTCTAGAAAATATGAGTATTCCAATCATTATCCACCTTGATAAAAACTTCAAAGACCAATACCACCATGGCCTTTGGTAACTTACTTCCTAGTTTGTCTATACATGTGCCAAAAATATTCTCCCCAAAAGACTTCTTTATATGATGTTGGAGGGTATCTCCATTCAACACCAAAAGGAGCTTTTGTTGGACATTCCAAATGGTTATGCAGGCTTTATCCCCTTATTGCTTACTGGATAGCCCACTTATATTGGATCCTTTGATTCTAGTGATGAAACACATTTCTTCTACAATTTAGTCATCCCTATTTTCTCTGAATGTTGACACCTTCTGTTATATCACTTCTATTAAGGTTTCTATACTTCTATTCATCCACCATGAGACCCTCCTGCCCATAAAATATCCTACAACTTCATATATCATAGAGGTCCCAAAGGATACTGGCCTTCTTTATAAACTCAACATACATGTGGGACAACTAATATACCCCATTTGTATAATTTCTAAAGATACAAATGAGATAGGATCCTTCTTCAACAAATTCTCTAAACACCCCACCTCTTTATCTTCCCGTAAAATTAATTTAGATAGCAAACCCATACATGAAAAATAACCTAGTGACCTGAATGCTTCCTCTGATAAGGGAAATACATGGGTTAGCAATGCCTTACTCATAACCAGTCAAACAAAAATAACAATCCCAACAACAACCATGCCTCAAGTTATTTAGGTATAAATGAATTTTCTAATGTGCAAAAAAGAAAGCCATATTCAGTAAGAATTTCTAGAGTATGAGAACCAATAGTATATGTGTCCTCCCTTGGGTGGGGGCAATTACCAAAACTACATCAGTATTCCAGGGCCTTATCATCATTGATTGGAAGGAAACCCTATTTAACACCATAATGATTCTTCAATGAAGACTATGCTTAAGAATATTACCTTTGGATTTATTTCTTCCCTTGAAACCAAAAATGCCTCTATGGTGCTTGAAATTTTTAGGAGTCACTTAATCATTTCCTTATGGGTACCAATAAGTTGTTTGACTTCCCTATCAACAATTTTGGTTAGATTGTCTCATGATAGGAGTAACTCCTCCATGTAGCATCTCTCCTATTCATTCCTCAATTTTTTTTCTTGATATGCATCATCCCATGATGATTGGAGGATATGATTGATTAGGATCCTATTACAACTTTATCTCATGGGATATGTGGTAGGAATTCTATACAATCGCTTAAACAACCAATATTAATTTATTAGCCATCTTGAAGGTAATTTGTCCTTTATGCAAATGAAAGTAACATAATGTGGAATACGATTGGTCCTTTGAATTTATTTTATGACCATGCCACTTCCCTTGTCTTATATTTTTTTATTCTTCCTGGACTAGAATTGTTACCATTCCTTTAAATCACTTAGGTTCTTAGAACAATAGTGGAGTGATCTTTTAATTTTAGAATATCTTTAGACATCTATTTCAACATATCAAAATCCATCTTATCACCAATCCTGAAACAAAAGATGCTCTTTCATAATTTGATCCTCACACCATCCATGAGTAACATTATCACCAAATAGATTTGAAAATTGGAAATATGTTTTTGTTGGGACTTTCACTTGGCTTGAACCCTCAATACCTCAATCATCTTGCATGCTAATCTATCTATTATTGTTCATATTTTTCTATCATCCATAATATAGATTTCTTCTCCTTTTCTTTTTATAGGGAGTTTGAAAATAGTAAAGGTCATTTTATCCAGGAGCTCTACTTCTATGCTAGACTATTCAACAATCATTCATGGATCATTAAGGTGATTTCAACCCCACTGAATACATTTCATAATTAAACTTCAATGAATCTGTTGTTAGCACTCATTCTCAAAACAATCAACTTTTTGACAAATTAATCAACTCTAATTTCACTTGGAAATAGGGGTCACCTTGGTCAAGATTAGACAAATTCCTAGTGTAATAATCCAGAGACACTCCTTCTGAATACATGCTAAGCTTCTTTTCACATTATTTTAGCTCATTTCCCTGCCACAATGAAGTCTTTTTTGAAACCTTGGGGGCCTAAGGTTTCCAGATTCTAAAGAATTTAGACTTCCCATAACTTCTTAACTAATATACTTGAAGGATATGGGATTCTTCCAAGAGTCAACTTTGAACTTGGATTACCCCTTCAAAATAACACCAAATCTCCTTGAGCCTATGTTATTTCTTGGAATTCTTCTACCTTTGAAAAAATGCACAAGAAAATAAGTTTGATCCAAAATGATCTCATTTCCTTTGAACCAAACTTAAAAATGTTATGACTACCATGATCTCTAGGAGAGAGGAATTCAAGGATCTTCTATTTTATCAAGACATCCTTTCAATAGAAAAAAATAAGCTCATTGTATTAATGAGGGTGATATGAATATGAGGTTTCCCCATAAAACTTGTAACATTAGGAAATGAAACCCTTTCATTCATACTTTGTTCATGGACAAATTGATGACCTCTAACAAGTAATCAATCATATACAACATCATGACTTATTTAAAAACATCTTTAACCATGTAAGATACTCCACACATCTTTTTTTATTTCAAATGGGATGTTATATGTCCCCTGAAAAGTCACAAATCCTTCACCCCTTTTTAGCTTTCTAAAGGTGATACCATCAATTCCATATCTCGAATGGACCTTAACAAATTGCCTATCCTTAATGGTAATAGTATGGCCTTATTTTAGTCATGCAGGAGAAAAACCAAACTAAAATTTTCTTAACATCAACCACTTCATTGAGCATAATGATGACACTAGTTTTCCAATTGTGTTTCTCAAAAATACACACATTATCCTCATCATAAAAAAATTTCCAATCAAACATTAAACAACTTAGACTCATCAGCTTATAAATTATTCTTACGATTTCATATAAAAAACTCTTAATAATTGCTCCAAAACTCACCTTGAAACTTCAGTTGGTTTGGGGTATATGATTTGTTAATAATAGATAAATCTAAGCTTACAATTATGATGGTGACCCTCTTCTGACCTCCAAAGTTGACTTTGAGAAGGCTTTCAGTAACATATACTTACATTTATTATTTATAATATGTCAAGCCTTGGATTTCCCCAAAGATGTATTCATTGGTTTCATAGTTGTATAAACTTATGGCACTTCAATGCTTTCATTATTGGTTCCCCTTTTGGATACTATGGTATATCAAATAGTTTGAGACATGGTGAATCACGTTCCCTTTATCTTCATCATCTCCACCCCAATTATACTCATATGATCAAATTAGTTATTGTGGTGGGTGTTCTGAATAACGTCTTCTCCAAAGTCAAAATTGTTTAGTCACAAAAGATATTTTGATATTTCTTAATCATGATGATTCAAACATATCAACATCGTGTGCATCTTCTTTGTAATATCCTCAAATTTTATGAATTTAAATATGTAAGACTTGATTTGATAAGATATTTTCCTAATTAAAATTTTATATAATAACAAATAAACCACTTTGTGGCATGGGTGCAACCCATGCCCAAGTAAGGCCCATGATACTATTTTATTTGCAAATAGGTCATTGGGGCACAAGTTTGAGAAATAAGAGAAAAGCTGCATAAATAAAGGATAATGACTTTTTGGTTTATTAGATAACTGCAATATGGAACAATATGCAAGTTTCCCAAAGAAAATTAAGATATATAATGCTTTAGATAATTAAAGGAGTAATTATCTAGTCATGAATGGAAACATAAGATTTTAGACATCAAATGGTGTTATCTTGGTCTGACTTTTGGTATACTTGAAAATAATAATAAAAAGAGAGAATTATAGAATATGGAAGAAAAATCACTTTCTAGGTGGTGTGGGTAATTAATTTAAGAATATGCTAAAGAAGAAAGCTTCCGTTATTAATCTTATTGCAATGAAACCCAAAAATTAGATAAAGGTTGTGAAATATATTAATGACCTTCCCTCTAAATTTGATAGTAAAAAGAGGTTGCC
This sequence comes from Alisma plantago-aquatica, assembly GCA_963693085.1. Taxonomy (NCBI): domain Eukaryota; kingdom Viridiplantae; phylum Streptophyta; class Magnoliopsida; order Alismatales; family Alismataceae; genus Alisma; species Alisma plantago-aquatica. The sequence goes on from OY856409.1 coordinate 1,196,282,489, forward strand.
AGAATCCTACGGAAAATTGAGAAGAGAGAGGGACTTAGTTGTAATAATTAAATGAATTTCTATTTTAGGAGTCGATTTAATTGAATAGTCTGACTATATTGCTGATGGGAAGCACCTCTCTTGATATGTCACACACGTTCATGACCCTTGCATCTAGATTGGATGATCCAACAATCACCTCCTACCTCCCTCTTTAAAAGGAAAACTAGGCAAGAATTATTATCTGCTCTTTGCTCTCTTGTTCTCTCTCACCCTTTCATGAAAACCATTAATACATGTCTCTTTGGTTTTGGGAGAGGAAATTGAACCTAGGTATCCCTTACTTTCCATGTTCTCATGTGGGAATGAGGTTTCCCTATTTTCCTGTAGGAAGTAGGCAGAACTAGAACACCAGTTAATGCCCCCTCACAATACATCCCCTATAAAAGGTTCCTCACCACTCTCGTGGGATTGGGGGAAGTAATCACATAACCTAGAGCCCCATTTTCCTTCCTACAACTCCTTTTTCCCTCTCTCTAGATCTCCATGCCCAGCCATAGGCCAACTCAATCTTCTAGATTTCCTACATTCTCATCCATAGCCAAAACCGCCACTTGGTTTGGCAAAGCTTCATGGTGGATACTGCTCTTTTTCCCAACCCTTAGATGCCCAGATGCACGAGGTCAATGTCCCAATTGACTTGCTCAATGGCCTGACTAAGAGGAAGAAAATAATGGAGGTAAAAGATGAGGGAGGGGTGAAGTACCCTCCTGCCCTAGGGGCATGAGGTCCCAAACCCAAAGGCATAGGGGCAAAAGGGTCCTTCTACTCCCTGACTTAGGCTGCAACCTGAGTGGGCTACACACTAAGGTGGTTGTGGCCTACTGGCTTAACCCAATCCATGAAGAAATAAGGTAAGCACTCACTTTTTCTGACATGGCCGTTTTTGATTGGCCAATAAATGTTTCACCTTGCAGAAATTGTAGAAATTAAATGGTAGATTCAATGGTAATGAAATCATATATGATTTTGATCAGAAAAATGAGAGGAACATAAATAAAATATGATTGAGACCTAATTATGATTCAAATTAAAAGTATTTATAATACATGTTAAAGTGGTAACTAATACATGGAAACCCTAGTTTTGGATATGAAAGAGTAGAAAACATTAGAAACCTTTCTTTTATGCTATTATCTGATCTAGTTGAGTATAATGATAATCCAAGATGATCATGGTAATAATGATGAACAATTACAATTTTCTAAATTGGAAAATCCTACATAAAAATAATTAGGGTTTTGAAAACAATTATGTATATCTTGCTATGATCTTAAATACACATGATCTAACTGAAATATCCCTGATAACCTAATGTGTTTAATCTAATGAGAATCTAGGTCTTTGGTATATTTTTATAACAGTGAACATGATTAAAGGTTCTAAGTCATAAATATGATTATTGGGGTTTAAAACCTAATAGTCTATGGTCGTTATGATCTTGAGTTGCATAATCTAATATAGTTTCTCGTAATGATATAAAATGATTAACTTGATCGTTAGGGTTCACCTAGTGTCAAATATGAGTTCATGACTTTAATAAAGTATGTGTCACGGAACTAGGGTTTGTACCCTTATTCCTAATATGGACCTGATACAATCCTAAACCCTAGATTAGGACCCGAGTAGGGTTCCATCTAAATAATATAATTGTGACACTTTGGGATCCACATACATGCAAATTAAATGTTGATTAATTGATTTTATAGCTTTATTGGGTAATATGCTTAAAGTATGTTTGAAAGATATGCATGGTTCTACAAAAGGTATGTGGCTATGATTATAACTACCTACAATATCATTTAATGGTGTTTTTTGAGGGTTCTCGAATATCGACTAAATAATCTGTTGGATGTTTATTTACATTATGTTCAATTACAATGCCACTATGAGTAACACATAAAGTAAGATTATGTAAGAAAATGACAAATTTTATTTGCAAGTAATTGAATGATTATATGTACTTGCACACTTTTGCATGCACCCCACTTACATAGTATAGAAATATATGGATTCACATTTTGTATAAAGCCATTTTAGGTAGGTGCTATACATGAAGATATCCAAATATGATGATCCATATGAAATATGTTGAAGATATTAAAGATACATCAAGAAGGATTTGATAGATAATTCTACTCATACGTATTAGTTCTATGTTGGAAATTCATGTAACTCCTTAGAGGAGCATTATTATTCATCTTTAAAGAATATTTGATATTAATGAAAATCATTTACTATTAGTTGTTATATGCTAAGTCTAGATTCTTGGGAGTATAAGTAATGTCTCTCAACATGAAGGTCTTTCCTTAATTGGGGGACGCTGACAATGAGGTTGTTACATTTGGTATCAGATCCCCCGATTTTTCAAATAATATTAATAGTTTATAATTTCAAGTAATATGAAGAAATATAAGGAAAATTATTAAGGCATGATCTGATGGTAATGGTGTCTAGAAGGGTGCATGGCTTTGGGGGTTGGCAATATGTTCCTCTACACCATTAAGTTGGTATATGAGGACTCCCTTAGCCACAATGACACCTTCCTAGACAGAACCTAGGGTTTGCCTGAAGTTTTCTCATCTCTAAGTTTATTCACTTCTCATCCTCTTACTTGATAAACCCTAAGGTATTTTTCTTCTCGTTTCAAATTAGGGTTTTTGAGAAGAAGTAAGATTATGACATCCTCTTCCAATTAATGTACATGTAATATGGAAACAATTATAAAGTAAAGAATGATGTTTATGGGTTTTTCTTACAAGGCTAAACCATGGATGGAGCTAGTATTGGTTTAGGAAAACCCTTGGTGGGTCAAGAGCATCATCATGAAACCCTAAGCTATAGGGGTTAGTCCCTAAATCGAGGGTAGTCCCTAAACCATAATCTAGGAATGGGAGTAGTGTGGTGATATAGTAACCTTACCCATAATAACCTTAATCATGGTAAGGGTAAAAAGGAAAATGACTTTAGGTGACCCAATCTCCCATGAATGCATGCATGTATGTGGAGAAATTCATTCATGATTTATGTGAAGGGTTTTAAGAAACATAATAAGCCTATGAGTAACACATGATATAAATATAACTTTCTCTAACCCCTCATGCTATCAGGAAGTTTGGATATGGAAATAAAGTCATTGAGATGATTGTGATCAAGCCCTTGGAAGGGAAGGTAATAGAAGATGAATCCCCTAGAGGGGAAGGTCATAGAATATCGAAGGTCATAGAAGATCAAGCCCTTAGAGGGGAAAGGTCATAGAAGATCGAAGGTCATAGAAGATCAAGCCCTTGGATGGGAAGGTCACAAAAGATCAAGCCCCTGAAGGGGAAGACCACGCAAGGCCAAGCCCATGGATGTGAAGGTTGACATAGTACCAAATCCCTAGAGGGAAAGGTCAAGAATGGTCAAGCCCATGTATGGGAAGGATAAATGGCATCATTCCCTAGATAGGGAAGGTGGCCTGAGTCTGTAGTGTAGACTACCAAGCCCCAGATAGGGAAGGTCACAAAACATCAAGACCCATATTGGGAATCCAGTAAGGAACCAAAACCCTAGAGGGGAAGGTGACCCAAGTCCACTATAGTGACTAAACCCCATGAGAGGGTATCCTAGAGATTGGGAAGACATGGATTGAGAAGTCATAATAAATTCATGTTCAAAAATATGAAACCCTCAATTCAACTTCAGGGTTTGGTGTCCTGGCCTGGGGTGGGTCAACCCAAGAATGGGAAAAGGACCTATGGGGGAGGAAAAACCTAAACCTGAGAGATCGGATTGTCTCTAGAAAGTCTAACCTCCTCCTGTGAGTCAAGAAGACACCTGAGGCTAGGACCTAACCTAGAAGGATGAGTTGACCAATCAGTTCAAGAATTGATGTAGCCTTGAATGTCACCTTAAGTCTTGAAAAATTAAAGATGTGATATCTCAATAAACCCTAGGGAAGGGTAGGTCCCAAAGTCAAATCCTAGGGTAAAATAGAGATGTTTAAGCATACATAATACATGTGAGGTTAGTAAGTTATCATGCCCTAAATGCATAAGACCATGGGGTCAGGAGTTAGCCATTCATGTTTGCCTGAGGCCCATGGGTCAGAAGATTAGCCACCTTCATAAGTCTTGAGGCCCAAGGGGTGAATGTGAGAGGCACTCGATAAGTGAATAAGGTCCATGAGGACAAGAGGGGATCACTCCAAAGACACCACTACCCCTAGAGACCCTGAGGAAATGACTAAGTCTAATGATATATGAGATGTAAAAATAAAAGACATAAAAAGTCATGTAAATAATAAATTCTTAAAAGGAGTGTGCACAAACTCAAGAGAGAGAAAGGTAGTTGACTTCATGAAATGAATAATATTATGGGACTAAAAGTAATTATGGGTTGGAGTCACTACGAGAGTGATTTAACCTAAAATATGAAATTTTGAGATAATGTGTGGATACACCATCTCTACTCTAGGAATGGGATGAACTTTGTATTTGGGCTACAGTCAAACAATTATTTCTTCTTATTATGAGTGAGAGAGATTGGGTAGACATATATTATGCTTAAAATTGACATATGAGTATAAATACCCTAAACTGAGATAATAGGGAATGAGGTGTTACCTCACCCTAATGAGAAAATAAATGAACCATAGGTTGGAAACCTAGGTGAAAATGTAGTCGCCGAGTGAAATAATGAAAATGTAAATACCATGAGATAATATCATGTAACTACTAAGGATGTGTATGTACCCTAAATTCAATTCAGGTACCAATCTTAGTATAATATGAGGAATGAAAATCAACAGAAGTTGTTAAGGATATCTAAGTAGGGTTGCAAACCCTAAGGTTTAATACCAATTTGAGTTGTTTTTCATCTTAACGTTACTAGGTTTGAATTTTGGGGACAAAATTCATTTTAAAGAAGGGTGAGTGTAATATCATCAAATTTGGTGAATTTGAATTATGTAAAACTTGATTTGATAAGCTACCTCCTAATTAATGTTGATAGATAACAATGTTAACCACTTTGAAGCATGGGTGCAACCCGTGGCCAAGTAAGGTCATCAAACTATATGCTTTGCAAATAGGTACTTAGGGAACAAGTGTGTAAAACAAAAGAATTCGTTCATAAATAAAGGATAACAGATTTGTGGTTTATTGGATAATTGAAATATGGAATAATATGCAAGTTTCCAAAAGAAAATTAAGATATGTATTCAGATAATTAAAGGATAATTATCTAGTCATGAATGGAAACACACAATTTGAGACATCAAATAGTGTTACATGGTCCAACTTTTGGTATACTTGAAGATAATGATATAAAAAAGAAGAGGATTTTAGAATTTGGAAGAAAAAGGATTTTCCATGTTGTGTGGGTAATTAATTTAAGTATATGCTAAAGGAGAAAGTTTTAGCTATTAAACATATTCAAATGAAACACAAAAATTAGGTAAAGGTTGGGAACCATATTAATGACCTTCCCTCCAAATTTTATAGTAAAAATAGGTTCCCAAAAGCATAGGGAAAATCGGGAAGGGAGAGGGACTTAGTTGTAATAATTAAATGAGTTTTCTATTTTGGGAGTCGATTTGATTGAACATCCCAATTATAGTGTTGATGGGAAATGTCCCTCTTAATATGTCGCACACATTCATGATGCTAAGATCTGGATTGGACAATCCAACAATCGTCTCCTACCATCCGCTTTTAAAGGAAAACTAGACAACAATTATTTCTCATCCTTTGCTGTCTCATTCTCTCTCACCCTTTCACCAAAAACTCTAGTACATGTCTCTTTGGTTTGGGAGAAGAATCTAAAGGTGGCATCCCTCACTTTTCCTATTCTCATGTGGGAATGAGGTTTCCCTATTTTCCAATAGGAATCAGACATAATTGGAAGATCAGATAATGGCCCCCTCCCAATGCATCCCCTATAAAAGGTCCTCACCACTCACGTGGGATCTGGGGAAGAAACTACAAAACCCATAGCCCCATTTTCCTTCCCGCAATGTTGTTTTCCCTCTCTCTGGATCTCCATGCCCAACCGTAGGCTAACTTTGGTCTTTTGGGTTTCTTCCATCCCCAACCATAGCCAAGACCACCTCTCAATTTGGCGAAGCTTTACAGTGTATACTGTCTTTTTCCCAACCCTTAGATGCCCATATGTGTGAGTTCAATGTCCCAATTGACTTGCTCGACATCCTGGCCAAGAGTAAGAGAAGAATGGAGGTAGAAGATGTGGGAGTGAATAAGTACCATCCTGCCCTAGGCACGTGAGGTACCAAACCTAGAGGTATAGGGGCAAAAGAGTCCTTGTACTCCCTGACTTAGGATACAACCTGAGTAGGCCACACACTGAGGTGGTTGTGGCATGTTGGCCTAACCCAATCCGTGTAGAAATAAGGTAAGCACTCACTTTTTCTTACATGGCCTTCTCTGATTGGCCAATAAAGCTTTCACCTTGCAGAAATTGTAGAAATTAATAGGTAGATCTGATGGTAATAAAATCATATATGGTTTTGATAAGAAAAATGAGACGAACATAAATAATATATGATTGAGACATATTTTTGGTCCTAATTCTATAAGTAGTGCTAATATGTGTTAAAGTGGTAACTAATACATGTAAATTGTAGTTATGGATATTAAAGAGTAGAAAATGTTAAACACCTCTTTTATGCTTTTATCTAATATCATTGAGTATAATGATAATCCAAGATGATCATGGTAATAATATTGAACAATTAGGGTTTCTAAAATACTACATAAAATGAATTAGGGTTTTGAAATCAATGATGTATATCTTGCTATGATCTTAAATACACATGATCTAACCTAAATGTCCATGATAACCTAATGTGTTCAATTTGATGAGAATCTAGGTCTTTGGTATATTTTGATAATAATGAACATTATTAAAGATTCTAAGATATAAATATGATAATTAGGGTTTAGAACCTAATATGTTGTGGTCATTATGATCATAATCTAATATATTTGCTCTTAATGATATAAAATGATTAACTTGATAAGTAGGGTTTCACCTAATGTCAAATATGGGTTAACGACTTCAATAAAGTATGTGTGTGATGGAACTATGGTTTTTCCCTTATTCCCTATCCATACCCGAGACAATCCTAAACCCTAGATTAGCACCTAAGTAGGGTTTCATCTGAATAATATGATGGTGACACTTTATGATACATACATGCATATTATATTTTGATTGCTTGATTGTATAATATGGTTAAAGTATGACTGCAAGTTGTGCATGGTTCTACAAAAGGTACATGGTTACAATTATGAATATCCACAATATCGTTTGTCACTATTTGTTGAGGTTTCTTGAATATTGACAAAATAATTTATTAGATGTTTATTTACATTTTGTTCAATTATAATACCACTATGAGTATCACATAAATTAATATTATGTGAAGAAAATACCAATTCTTATTTGTAAGTAATTGAATGATTATATGTTTTTATTTACTTGCACACTTTTGCATGCACTCCGCATACACAATATAACAATATACTAAGCCGCATTTTGTTTCACGCCATTTTAGGTAGGTATTATACATGAAGATATTAAGATATGATGATCCAAATGAAATCCCCTGAATATATTAAATCTAAGTAAAGGAGGATTAGATAGATACTTCTTGTCATATGTATTAGTTCTATGTTGGAAATTCATGTAACTCCTTAGAGGATCATTATTCTTCACGTTGTAAACAATATTTGAAATTAATAAAAATTATTTACTATTATTTGTTATTTGCTAAATCTGGATCCTTGAGAATATAGGCAATGACTCTCAACTTTAAGGTCCTTCTTTAATTGGGGGATGTTGAGAGTGAGGTCGTTACATACTCTCACATTTAGGACCAAAAATCAATTTCTATAAATCCAAACTTGCTAGTCATTTTAACATGATGAGGTTCAAAAATATTTTGGTATGTTAGGATAAACAATACCCTATAAAATATCATGATCTTATTCTTTCACCATATAAACTACAACTATGGGTCTGAGATCCTAATATAGCTGAAAAGATGAACATGTTTACAAAGTAGAGATCAAAATTCCTTACTAGAGGGTGCAGTTGGTCCTTCTTAATGTTGCTTTGACTAAGTCACATTTCTCATTATTCTTTAATCATCAAAACAATTGATTCCCTGAGGAGAAGTTTTTATGGGGAGTCATTGAGGGTATTAAACATGACCAAATACTGAAAGGGGTTACACTTTGTAAACCTCTCCATATGGGTGGTTGAGATATTACAAATCCCCAAATGTTTTCCCAGTGTTTCTTTAGCGAAATTTTGGGTGCTCCCTTTGAATAAGCATTCTACTATTTGGTCTGACTAGGGTTTGATAAAACATTAGTCTAAGAAGAACCCCTCATAGCATCTAACCGAAAACATGCTTTCAGCATTTTGCAAATATTCTATAAAAAGCTTGCTATATTCTCTAAAACTCCATTATCACCCCTCAATTCATGCACAAAAGTATATTTCTTGACCAGGCCGTTCACAAAAAATATGGTCTCATGCTTGATGTTTTCCCTCAACTTGTCACTCCAATTTTTTAAAAATTGATGGACATTTACAGAATCCTGAAACTTATCACCCCTTCTAGATCCTACAAACTCAAAATAAACTCATATGGGTTTGGAATCTGGATTTTGATTCATGAGGTTTCTCTGATTACATTCATATTTTTGTGTCTCCCAAGATTCTATGGAAATGGGGCTCCTCATACAAAGTGTCAAATGTCTAGAACTTCTTCACTTGCCCTGGTATGAATGACACCTAAGGGTGTAGACTATGAAAGATCATATATCTCATGAGAGTTATTTTTCACATATGGTTAACAACTTACTCCAAATAAATACTTGGTTAACACTAGCATTTTAGGTTGCTCTATATGTCTTTGTAAATTAGAGGACAATCTCCATGTCATCTATACTTTCTCAATCACAAGGGGCATAGGTATTGTTTCTTTGTTGCTTTTACTTTGATAGATTATTTATTTGTATGAATTTCTTAATTGTAAGGACCCTGACCTCTGTTTAGGGCTTATCCTATTTTCTTTGCTTAACCCTGATGCTTTGTTGCTTGTTAATCACCTTTAGTGGTGATTAGGGTTTGTCGTTGCTTTGTTGAGAGCTGGAGGTGCTACTTGCAATTAACCCAAGTACAGGATTTGTGGGAAAGTTTGCCACCTTATGAGGTGTTCCTCCCTCTCCTTGCTTCCTCTAGTGTTGAGAGGAAGGTTTGGGTTCGTTGTTTGAGTTCTTTTGGGCTTGGTTGAGCTTGTCGGGCCTTGTGGTGCCTTATCCTTGCTTCTTTGGACCTTGTGTCGGGCAAGTGCATGCTGTGTCGGCCTAGGTGTGTCGCCCAACATGTGTGTCGCCCTGGTGGTGTGTCGCCCAGGGGTGTGTTGGCCATGGTGTGGGGGTGTGTCGCCATGGACTTGAAAGGTGAGCTTGTGTTCTAGTTGAAAGGTGAGCTTGTGTTCTAGTTGCTTGAGCAACACCCTCCTCTCACCATGGACTTGAAAGGTGAGCTTTGTGGTGGTTGTTAACCTTGTTAGGGTTGTTCCTTGTGTTGCCCGATTGGTGATAAGAGGTGTGCAATACCCCTCTCTCTTAGTTGTTGAGAGGTGAGCCATCTTCTTGATCCATTAGGGTTTGGTGCCCTTGTGCTTGAGGTTGGTGACGACCTTGTGGAGTTGCATCTTGGCCAATATGGCCTTGGGGTTGGCGTTGGCGTTGCCCGATACCCCTCTTGACCTAGAACCTTGGCCGACATGGAGTTGTGGTTGTGTTGAGCGTCACCCTTTGTCCTTGCCTTAAGTGTGTGTGTCGAGCATCACACCTTGATGAGTAGCCTGTCCGATACACTTAGCTTATGTGATGGTTTGGTGTAGTTGGTTTGAGGCATGGAGGTGATAGCTAGCTCTGTGATGTTGTGACGGGCGTCGCATTAATCCTTGCCCTGTGTGTCGGCCGATAGGTTCAGGCTAGATAGCTTAGCACGATGCTGCATTGCCCGACACCAAGATACCCGACAGAGCGTTGCACGACATGGTGCACGTTACACCTGATGCACGACACGGTCATCGGCTCAGTGATCGACATGCTTTTTGGTTGTTATCCTAGTGCATAACGTGTCTGTTACACCCTGATCTCACATTACCCACTAATCATGAGATTAGGGCGTAAGAAGGATTAACACGTTTCACAAAAACCACACTTAACATTTTCTTTTCTTAGTCACATTAAACATACCAACAGGAAAATCTTACAAATTACTTAAACACTGAAACTTACACAACTTGCGGAGGCATTTCAAATTTTACTTGTTTTTTTGGTCGATCAAATTTTACATGTTTGAAACATAAACAGAGTAATTGTCATATTACATTTACATGCAAAATATAAAGTTGACAGTTAATTACAAAACTGATTTACATATTAAACACACTCTCTCTCCACACCATGTCCCAAGGACCAAGGGGAAAGGACTAAGAGACCACTATCTAACTAACTACATATAACTTCTACTGACTAGGGTGGTAAGATCATTCAGATTCCTGAAAATATTTGAGTAGAGGAGTGATCCTACTCGCTCAGTGAATAGTTTTTCATTTAACTATCACTAAACAACTCGTCAAGATTATTAAATTGAAATAAAGCATAAGAACAATACTATACAGAGTAGTTCTAACGACATAGTGAAACTAGCAGATAGTACATAACTATGAAGCATTTAATATCATGATTTGCATACCTTAAACATAAAAACAACTATCGAGATTTTTGCACAGTGATTCTAGACTCTTAATATTTTAAATTACTGTGGTTCTACATGATTACATATTTTATTATGCCCCAATCATATACAGTGCACTCTGCATATAAAGATCTATAGCGAACTACGATCCCACCGTACAAGACTTAGCGACACACCCGGGAAATGCTAAGTCTGACTGCTCTCGTCCTGGTCTGCTACAGGACCACAGGCTCTCTGGCCTCACGACACTCTCAAAGAGTGTAAACTGGACTCCTCCTACCTGAGCACACAGGCAGAGTGTCGAGCCGTGCCCATCTGGACTGTCCTCCAGTAGGTAACACGACTACCCGGCCATCTGGACTGTCCTCCAGTAGGCCTCACAAAACTACTAGACCATCTGGACTGTCCTCCAGTAGGTCTCTCTCTCCAACCATATGGACTGTCCTCCAGCAGGTTGCCGACCGTCTGGACTGTCCTCCAGTTAGGTCGTTTCATCCCGTTAAGATCGCAGACCGCACAAAGGGGATTCTACGGTGTTAGGGCACCTAAATCTAACATTTTTATTATATTCTTTGAATATGAACTGTACAACATTCAACAAACTACTCAACAGGTACAAAAGCATTCTCAGAGCTAGTCAAATATCTAAATTATCCAAAATATACTCAGCAGTATTTCTATTCCAGTAATTGTATCAAGCACTTTTGGTTTCCATTGCCCCAAATAAAATCATTGAACTGTTCTACACTGATCATAAGCTATTCTAGATCATGTATACTCATACAGAAGCAATTTATAAAATAAAATTCAAGTTTCATCAAATACTGATAAAACGCCTGATAACCACTGATATCAGTGCAAAAATGCACGGTTTACTGAAAAATTCCAACGAAGGAGTTAAATGATGATAACTAAATGAACTCCTACTCACTGCATTTTGAACTGTCCGGGTTCATCCGGAATTGCATCTAGAGGCCGGATTCTGGGGGATTTCGGATCGTCTTCAACCTTGGTATTATTTTGTAACATCCCTGACCTGGGTTATGCTTTAACCCTAGGTATTTTTATTAAGAAAGATGATTATATGCTTAATCTTATCTTTTGAAAAGTGATTAGGGCTCATGAGGAACTTATGTTTCAATTTTGGTCCTGTTTGAACAATGTTAAAGCAATGTTTGCTTATTTTGGACTAAAGTGCAAATTACCCAAGTTGAGGGGTTAAATTGCAAATGTTGCATGATAAGATGTTCCTATGATGTTTATACATCATAAGAATGAATATGATGTAGTGGTATGGTTTCCACAAGCTTGGACACCAAGATTAAGCTTGTAAAGCAATCCTTGTGCATTAAAACCTAGTTTTGGAGTAAAGTGCAATTTACCCAAAATCTAGGGTTAAATATGCAAATTACCACTTCAATATGGTCCTTAATGTTTCTTGTCATCATGTAGAGCAAATAAAATTAGAGGGACTCCTCATTTGAATTAAGTTGTAGGAGAGAGAATCTTGACATTAAAATAATCAAGAATAATGCCTAATTGAAACCCTAATTCGATTTAGGGCAAAAATGAATAAAAATAATTAAAGGGCTTTCAACCAAAATGTTTTGGGTTGATTTTGAATAAGGATGGACGTTCCTTTGCCAAGATAAGGAACGAAAATATCTTAAGTAGGTGAAATTCCACTCACCTTATTATAAAGAAAAGTAATTTCCACTCACATATGGGATATTAATATAATAAGCATTAAGGTGCTTAATTTGCTTTTCTTTAAATTGAGGATAATGAAGGAGAATTAACGGCAAGGAAGGTGACTCGTACCCAAGGTAGTTGAGGGGGAAGAGGCGTCCACTTTATTGGGATTAATTGGATTTTTATAAGGCATTTTCTCTCTCATCAATTTCCTTATAAAAGTGCCATTTCTAAGCCCAAACCAAGGTCTTTTTCGGATTTTCTTCTTCCCCTTGCTTGCAAAACCGACCACGGAGCTAGGGAGGAGCAGGGAGCACGTCCCCAACCTGTGGGTAAGCCCTTGACCTTCGTTCTCCATGATTTCATGGTGGAAATCGAAAATAAATTATGGATTCCTTCTTATTTCGATCTCCTCTTCAACCCTAGCCAACTTTTACAATCAAAAGCTTGAGGACGAACCTAGGGGGAGTTGCAAGAGCTTCATCCACCATTAATGGCGTGATCTTGGAGCTTTGGATCTCAATTGGAGGCGGGTTTTATAACTCAAACCCTTAATCATTGCTATTGCATCAATCATCTATGCTTTGTTGATTGTTTTCTTCAATTTGTTACAAACTTGATTTTTTCCTACAATTTCCATCAAGAACGGTTGCTGTTCTTGGGTGCACGAAGGAAGATGATGATGACATCATCATAAGCAAGCACCTCACCAAATATCTTGGGAGCAAACGATCTCAAAGGTTGGGACCAAACGGGTTCACCAAAACCGTTTGGTGACCAAACGGGTTGCAAACCGTTTGGTGGCAAATGGGTTCAAACCCGTTTGAAGGAGTTGACCAAGCGTTGACCGTTTGGGAATCTCATTCCTAATTATGTAGGATAATGACCCGCCAAATTTTAGGGGTTAACGCCAAAGGAATCATAGGTTGAAGGCCAATCAATTAGACAAATCGAATTGAATTAAGTGCTGATTTTCAACCTGAATAACTTGACCTGCTTGGGAAAACGGGTTCAAGACCGTTTGCGATGGTTGACCAAGCGTTGACCATTTGGGATTCCTGTTCATAATGATGTTGGTTAATAACCCTCCAAATTTGAGGGGTTAACGCCAAAGTAATCATAGGTTGAAGGCTAATCAATTAGGAAAACCTGATTGGATTAAGTGCTGATTTTCAACCTGATTAACTTGACCTGCTTGGGAAAACGGGTTCAAGACCGTTTGAGTGAGTTGATCAAGCATTGAAAGTTTGTGATTCCTGTTCATAATTATGTTGGTTAATGACCCTCCAAATGTGAGGGGTTAACTCCCAAGGAATCGTGAGTTGAAGGCTATTCAATTAGGCAAACCCTAATTGAAAACAGTGCTGAAATTCCAATGAGTTAAGTTGAGATTTTGGGTTGATTAGCCCAAACGGGTTCAAGACCGTTTGGGGATCATCCAAACGGGTTCAAGACCGTTTGGGGATCACCCCAAGACCGTTTGGAGGTCTGGGGTCAAGTATAGTTGACCAATTGAAGGTCCAAAGGTACTAATCATATTGCAATGTAGTGCTGATTTGTTGATCAACTTGATAGACCAATCCATGATGATTTTTCACTAGAATCCAAAGCTTGGATGGGCCAAACGGTCTCAAGACCATTTGGAGCTCATCCAAACGGTCTCAAGACCGTTTGGAGCTCATCCAAACGGTCTCAAGACCGTTTGGTGGTCACCCAAGACCGTTTGGAGGTCTAGGGTTGAGTATGGTTAGGTGTTTGAAGGCCTAAAGGTACCAAGTTGATCTGCAATAAATTGCTGAATTGGTGAGCACTTCAATGATCAAAACCCTACTTGGATGTCTTGGTTTTGAGTGATATGTTGGGAAAACGGTCTCAAAACCGTTTGGAGGTCAACCAAACGACCTCAAGACCGTTTGGGGTCAGGTCATACCCAATTTAGATGATGGTTCAATGGTTTCAAAGCAACTAGTCTTACATTGATTAGTGTTGTTGAATCATCGATTCCAAACCCTAATTTAATTGAATCAAACCCTAATTGATGACCAATTGAGGGTCAATTGAGGGTCAAATCAGTTTAAGGTTGACCTATTAAACTCAATTGAAGTATGAGTATAGGTCCAATTGATGATTGGTTCCATGAATTCAATGATTGAAGGAATCAACATTGGAAACCCTAATTCAATTGGATTCCTTATGTAATGGAGGTTCAATGTGATTGAATATCTTGAGAATTAAGATGATGAATGTTCTATTGATCCAATGATGATTAGTAATGATAATCAAATAAGGTACATAGATTGAAACCCTAATAGTACCTAAGTTATTAATGCCAATTAAGGGATGAATCCCTAATTACTTATAGGATCAATGACTTGATACACTATGATAATCATAGTTGTATGTACTCGATTGAAGGGTTGATATGACCTAATCAAGTTGAGAAGTTTATAGCATGAATTCATACATGAATATGATTCATGTGGTGATTAAGGGTTATGATCCTTAAGCAAAGAGATCATGAAACCCTAAACATGAACATAAACCCTAATTGACAGGGTTATTGAACTCAACCCTAGTTGAGGGTGATTCCATGTGAAACCCTAGTTTAGGGTGATTCCATGAGAAACCCTAGTTGAGGGTGATTCCATGTGAAACCCTAGTTTAGGGTGATTCCATGAGAAACCCTAGTTGAGGGTGATTCTATGTAAAACCCAAATTAAGGTTGAATACATGTGAAATCCCTATTTGAGATGATGGAAACCGTGGTAATGTAACACGGTCATGGTGATTTTACTTTGCACGACCGTGCAAAGTAGCACGACCGTGGTGTCTTCCCCTCGTACGGCCGTTCTTGGTTACACGGCCGTGGTGCTCTATGTTTGACTTAGAGTTGATTCGAAAGTGACCTAACATGGTCATTTTGTTAATTCCCAACTTAAGGATGAGAGATAAACTCATACCTTGTGATGATAATCATTTAATGATACATGATGAGAGTAATAAGTATGAATGAATACTTATGATATCAATGAATGCTTCCAGAGGAGGGTAGCAATGAATTAGGGTTAGAGTGATAATACAAATATGAAACCCTAATTGATAAGAAAGGAAAATCCTAACCCTAGCTTTGGGTAAAAGGGTGAAAAACCCTAATTGATGGTAAACCCTAACCCTGGTAAGGGAATAGTGGTGTTACCCTATATTGCATGATGTGTTGTGAACTTGATAAGTCTATTATCATGTGTGACAATCATGCAGGTCTCATGAGGTGAGGATCATAGCCAGGTATGAGCTATGATGTCTAATTGATAAGAGTTGATTGGCCATATGTGCCATTATGTTTTTGTTACTTAGAAAGAAGTAACAAGATTAGTATGGGCTTGTAAGCCTTTGCCTAGTGAGAGGTGACAAGATGTGAATGGCCTTGTGAGCCATGTGAATAAAGTTGTTGCCTAGTGAGAGGTGACAAGATGTGAATGGCCTTGTGAGCCATGTGAATAAAGTTGTTGCCTAGTGAGAGGTGACAAGATGTGAATGGCTTCTGAGCCATGTGAATAAGTATCTGATGAAAGTGGTACATGTCTCTTTATAGCATTTGTCTGAATAAAATATGTTTGAGAACTTGACTAATGCTAAAAGAATATGATAATGTACTTAATTAATCAAGTGAAATCTATTCATGTAGTGCTCTGACCATAGATCCATCATCGTCAGGAATAGGTGATGGTGAAACACGTTGCTCTGCGGCATATCCTGGATTTCGTATATTTTTAAATATACGGGGGTCAATGGGCGAAAATATCCTTACATCCTCTTGAAGTGATTGTGAGGAGGTAAACAAGAAACCTCTCAAATCCTTCATGAATAGGTCGGGATGGATGTATCATTAATCTCCCGATGATTGGGCCAGAAGTTGTACCCATCTCCCAATGTTTTTGTCGGGTCGACGGAGATAAACATGAAATCTCTCAATTACCGACGAGAGTGCAGTTGACGCTGTAACTCTGTAGCGAAGTTGCCAGTATACCCTGGAAAGCTACGTTAGCAGAGACACGAGATATCCTACGTTTTGTCTCGCACTGACCGAGACGTGGGAGGTCTTGGAAGCCGGCTCTTCCCTAGACCTATGTATGGTACCAGTTTTGACTTCGCAGTGGCCGGTTGGAGTATGAGCGGTATACCTCATCTCCTTAGAGCTTAAATATGATTGTAAAATGTAATCAGCCGTATAGCATGTTTGCTTAAGGATTGAATACGGAGATTCATTGGTTGATGTTGCATTTCTTTGTGCATTCCTTAGAAGATAAATGTTATTTATGTCTCTTTATATTCTCTGCAAAGTAGATAGATGAATTACTTATCTACCATGGGTAGATGCAATGCTCTCCTTGAGAATAGGAGATTATCTTATTTTTTTCTATGATGAATAATTCTGCCTGATATGGTAAAAGTAACCCCTGCTTAGTTTTAATTTAATAAACTGCAATAACAATGTTTTGGCGAAGAGTTATATCTCTCGCTGGGGCAATTTTTCAATTGTCTCACCCCTGTGGGAAAACATTTTTAGGTATGCATGGAAGGCAAGGCAGGAAATCCCTAGAACAGAGATGAGCAGAAGCAACAGCAACAACAAGGACAACAATGAGATCTCAGGTGGAGATATTGTTTGTCAAGTCATATAGATAGTAGTCATATGTGTCGTCTCTGTACTCTCAGGTCCTCGGAGTTTTAAATGATTCAATCGGAGTTTTGGCTTAATGCCTCAAAGTTTTATACTTCCTGTGTATATTTGTTAACAGGGCAGTCAATGTTGTAATCCTTAAAAAGGAATTGTACAGGCTGTGTACTTGTGATCCAGGATGAAATGGAAACACTTTGGTTCTTGGTTAAAGAGTTTTCCCTATGAATGGATCTCTTTGCAAAAAGTTTTAAATTTTCAGTGATTTTCAGTATTCCGCTGCAAATGTTCTCTTCTGCATTAGTTAATCCTGTTTTCGTGAGACGGTCGTTTCAATTAGTGGTATCAGAGCTCTAGGTTCATTGAGTCTACAGAGACATAGGACTAAGTTGTTGAGTCTGCGTTAGTGTCCTCCAGTATACCCTATAATGATTTCTGCTTATGCAGAGAAAGGGTAAAGTTTAAAATGACTGGAGAGCACAATGAACACATTGCTTAGGGCAATGTTGTTGCACCAAGAAGAGGTGCAAGGGATCATGCAAGAATAGAATGAGTGCCTGAGAATCCCCATTAAGACTTGATCATGATAGAGAATCCTATGATCATGCTCTTGTTGGGAAGATTAGGGCAACAGTAATGCATATGAGTGGACTGGATGCTAGGCTTACAACCTAGGTTATCAGTCCTTAATACAGAAAGCTTGAGCTTTAAATGAGTTCCTAAATGACTTAGTCATGTTGGAACAAGGGAAAATATGGAAAAGATTAACTTATAGCAAGAAAATGGACTCTGACATGAGTTCAGACAGATAATAAATATGTGATGGTAGTGCCCAAGAAGGGGAATAAGCTGAGAAGTAGGGAATGGTCTCTATAATTCTAGAGACATTTGCCTAATGGTTTTAAACGGCCAAGTTTTTGGTACTAATAGTGCAATAAATTCCTAGTGTACCAGGGAAGTAGCCACTAAGTAAGTGCAAAGGTCTTAACCTTTCACCTGTAAGATTCTATGGCTTAGTTTTTGCTTCCGTAATAAGACTAGTAAGACCATGATATGAGTACAAGGTATGTTATAAATGTGTACATGTTGAGTACACTAAACCCTTTTTGTTATAAAAAGGAGGATTGTTGATATTGTTTTCCCCATTGGTTTCTATATAGGGATGAAATGATGAGAACTAGAATTTGAATTCTGTTCAGTATTCTTTTAAATGCTCTATATTGATCTTACCTCCATGAAGGAGGAAGAGGTATAGAAGAGATGCCTGGATAAAATCCAGGGATGTTAAATCTTATGTTATGGTAATATGAAAAGAAAGGAATATGATAGCATGTAAGTGTATACTACTTGATCTCATTACTTGTAAACCCTGATCAAGTGTACAACTATTGATGATAAAGTGAGTATGGAAACTCTTAGATTGATATCTTTTTGATTTCCCTGATCAAGCAATCATTCTGATACAATCTAAAGAGTATCATGAAATTGGAAATATGATATGGATAAATGTATCATATCTTAAGAACAACAAAGAAGGATCTGATAGGAATTCAGATCAGTATGTGTATATGAGGAAGTAAAAGTATGACCCACATATGATGAGAAAGAGAACAAGGGAGGTGATCCCTGTTCTATAAAGTTGTAAATATGATAAAAGAAAGATGAGAATATAATGTGTTTTCAACACATGCGACTGATACCAAGGTAAGAGATTCTGGTATTTGAGAATTATCAGATGGTTTAGATTGGCTACCTGGAATGGTCAACTATGAAATCAGTCTGATTATATAAAATGATATGAACATCATATGTTAGGGGTTTATGCTTTGCATAAACATAACAACTAAATATGTCTTTAAGATAAGTTCTCATTTGACTCTATGAGAATATTGTGTGAAGGAACTTTGTGCTGATCAAAGTTCTATGATGTCTCCATAACAATGAGGTATTATGAAGAGACATGATGATATGATGAATGAATAATATCTGTTTCCTTTATCTGGGATTTTGGGGACGAAATCCTTGTTAGGGGTTTATAATTTGTAACATCCCTGACCTGGGTTATGCTTTAACCCTAGGTGTTTTGATTAATAAAGATGATTATATGCTTAATCTTATCTTTTGAAAAGTGATTAGGGCTCATGAGGAACTTATGTTTCAATTTTGATCCTGTTTGAACAATGTTAAAGCAATGTTTGCTTATTTTGGACTAAAGTGCAAATTACCCAAGTTGAGGGGTTAAATTGCAAATGTTGCATGATAAGATGTTCCTCTGATGTTGATACATCATAAGAATGAATATGATGTAGTGGTATGGTTTCCACAAGCTTGGACACCAAGATTAAGCTTGTAAAGAAATCCTTGTGCATTAAAACCTAGTTTTGGAGTAAAGTGCAATTTACCCAAAATTTAGGGTTCAATATGCAAATTACCACTTCAATATGGTCCTTAATGTTTGTTGTCATCATGTAGAGCAAATAAAATGAGAGGGACTCCTCATTTGAATTAAGTTGTAGGAGAGAGAATCTTGACATTAAAATAATCAAGAATAATGCCTAATTGAAACCCTAATTCGATTTAGGGCAAAAATGAATAAAAATAATTGAAGGGATTTCAACCAAAATGTTTTGGGTTGATTTTGAATAAGTATGGACGTTCCTTTGCCAAGATAAGGAACGAAAATATCTTAAGTAGGTGAAATTCCACTCACCTTATTATAAAGAAAAGTAATTTCCACTCACATATGGGATATTAATATAATAAGCATTAAGGTGCTTAATTTGCTTTTCTTTAAATTGAGGATAATGAAGGAGAATTAAAGGAAAGGAAGGTGCCTCATACCCAAGGTAGTTGAGGGGGAAGAGGCGGCCACTTTATTGGGATTAATTGGATTTTTATAAGGTATTGTCTCTCTCATCAATTTCCTTATAAAAGTGCCATTTCTAAGCCCAAACCAAGGCCTTTTTCGGATTTTCTTCTTCCCCTTGCTTGCAAAACCGACCAAGGAGCTAGGGAGGAGCAGGGAGCACGTCCCCAACCTGTGGGTAAGCCCTTGACCTTCGTTCTCCATGATTTCATGGTGGAAATCGAAAATAAATTATGGATTCCTTCTTATTTCGATCTCCTCTTCAACCCTAGCCAACTTTTACAATCAAAAGCTTGAGGACGAACCTAGGGGGAGTTGCAAGAGCTTCATCCACCATTAATGGCGTGAGCTTGGAGCTTTGGAGCTCAATTGGAGGTGGGTTTTATAACTCAAACCCTTAATCATTGCTATTGCATCAATCATCTATGCTTTGTTGATTGTTTTCTTCAATTTGTTACAAACTTGATTCTTTGCTGCAATTTCCATCAAGAACGGTTTCTGTTCTTGGGTGCACGAAGGAAGATGATGATGACATCATCATAAGAAAGCACCTCACCAAATATCTTGGGAGAAAACGATCTCAAAGGTTGGGACCAAACGGGTTCACCAAAACCGTTTGGTGACCAAACGGGTTGCAAACCGTTTGGTGGCAAACGGGTTCAAACCCGTTTGAAGGAGTTGACCAAGCATTGACCGTTTGGGAATCTCGTTCCTAATTATGTAGGATAATGACCCTCCAAATTTGAGGGGTTAACGCCAAAGGAATCATAGGTTGAAAGCCAATCAATTAGACAAATCGAATTAAATTAAGTGCTGATTTTCAACCTGAATAACTTGACCTGCTTGGGAAAACGGGTTCAAGACCATTTGAGATGGTTGACCAAGCGTTGAACGTTTGGGATTCCTGTTCATAATGATGTTAGTTAATAACCCTCCACATTTGAGTGGTTAACTACAAAGGAATCATAGGTTGAAGGCTAATCAATTAGGAAAACCGGATTGGATTAAGTGCTGATTTTCAACCTGATTAACTTGAACTACTTGGGCAAACGGGTTCAAGACCACTTGAGTGAGTTGACCAAGCTTTGACCGTTTGGTATTCCTGTTCATAATTATGTTGGTTAATGACACTCCAAATGTTAGGGGTTAACTCCCAAGGAATCGTGAGTTGAAGGCTATTCAATTAGGCAAACCCTAATTGCAAACAGTGCTGAAATTCCAATGAGTTAAGTTGAGATTTTGGGTTGATTATCCCAAACGGGTTCAAGACCGTTTGGGGATCATCCAAACGGGTTCAAGACCGTTTGGGGATCACCCTAAGACCGTTTGGAGGTCTGGGGTCAAGTATAGTTGACCAATGGAAGGTCCAAAGGTACTAATCATATTGCAATGTAGTGCTGATTTGTTGATCAACTTGATAGACCAATCCATGATGATTTTTCACTAGAATCCAAAGCTTGGATGGGCCAAACGGTCTCAAGAACGTTTGGAGCTCATCCAAACGGTCTCAAGACCGTTTGGTGGTCACCCAAGACCGTTTGGAGGTCTAGGGTTGAGTATGGTTAGGTGTTTGAAGGCCTAAAGGTACCAAGTTGATCTGCAATAAATTACTGAATTGGTGAGCACTTCAATGATCCAAACCCTACTTGGATGGCTTGGTTTTGAGTGATATGATGGGCAAACGGTCTCAAGACCGTTTGGAGGTCATCAAAACGACCTCAAGACCGTTTGGGGTGAGGTCATACCCAATTTAGATGATGGTTCAATGGTTTCAAAGCAACTAGTCTTACATTGATTAGTGTTGTTGAATCATCGATTCCAAACCCTAATTTAATTGAATCAAACCCTAATTGATGACCAATTGAGGGTCAATTGAGGGTCAAATCAGTTGAAGGTTGACCTATTAAACTCAATTGAAGTATGAGTATAGGTCCAATTGATGATTGGTTCCATGAATTCAATGATTGAATGAATCAACATTGGAAACCCTAATTCAATTGGATTCCTTATGTAATGGAGGTTCAATGTGATTGAATCTCTTGAGAATTAAGATGATGAATGTTCTATTGATCCAATGATGATTAGTAATGATAATAAAAGAAGTTACAAAGATTGAAACCCTAATAGTACCTAAGTTATTAATGCCAATTAAGGGATGAATCCCTAATTGCTTATAGGATCAATGACTTGATACACTATGATAATCATAGTTGTATGTACTCGATTGAAGGGTTGATATGACCTAATCAAGTTGAGAAGTTTATAGCATGAATTCATACATGAATATGATTCATGTGGTGATTAAGGGTTATGATCCTTAAGCAAAGAGATCATGAAACCCTAAACATGAACATAAACCCTAATTGACAGGGTTATTGAACTCAACCCTAGTTGAGGGTGATTCCATGTGAAACCCTAGTTTAGGGTGATTCCATGAGAAACCCTAGTTGAGGGTGATTCCATGTGAAACCCTAGTTTAGGGTGATTCCATGAGAAACCCTAGTTGAGGGTGATTCTATGTAAAACCCAAATTAAGGTTGAATACATGTGAAATCCTTATTTGAGATGATGGCAACC
Organism: Alisma plantago-aquatica; assembly: GCA_963693085.1. Taxonomy (NCBI): domain Eukaryota; kingdom Viridiplantae; phylum Streptophyta; class Magnoliopsida; order Alismatales; family Alismataceae; genus Alisma; species Alisma plantago-aquatica. The sequence continues at coordinate 1,196,305,132 of OY856409.1, forward strand.
GTGGTAATGTAACACAGTCATGGTGATTTTACTTTGCATGACCGTGCAAAGTAGCACGACCATGGTGGCTTCCCCTCGTACGGCCGTTCTTGGTTACACGGCCGTGGTGCTCTATGTTTGACTTAGAGTTGATTCGAAAGTGACCTAACATGGTCATTTTGTTAATTCCCAACTTAAGGATGAGAGATAAACTCATACCTTGTGATGATAATCATTTAATGATACATGATGAGAGTAATAAGTATGAATGAATACTTATGATATCAATGAATGCTTCCAGAGGAGGGTAGCAATGAATTAGGATTAGAGTGATAATACAAATATGAAACCCTAATTGATAAGAAAGGAAAATCCTAACCCTAGCTTTGGGTAAAAGGGTGAAAAACCCTAATTGATGGTAAACCCTAACCCTGGTAAGGGAATAGTGGTGTTACCCTATATTGCATGATGTGTTGTGAACTTGATAAGTCTATTATCATGTGTGACAATCATGCAGGTATCATGAGGTGAGGATCATAGCCAGGTATGAGCTATGATGTCTAATTGATAAGAGTTGATTGGCCATATGTGCCATTATGTTTTTGTTACTTAGAAAGAAGTAACAAGATTAGTATGGGCTTGTAAGCCTTTGCCTAGTGAGAGGTGACAAGATGTGAATGGCCTTGTGAGCCATGTGAATAAAGTTGTTGCCTAGTGAGAGGTGATAAGATGTGAATGGCCTTGTGAGCCATGTGAATAAAGTTGTTGCCTAGTGAGAGGTGACAAGATGTGAATGGCTTCTGAGCCATGTGAATAAGTATCTGATGAAAGTGGTACATGTCTCTATATAGCATTTGTCTGAATAAAATATGTTTGAGAACTTGACTGATGCTAAAAGAATATGATAATGTACTTAATTAATCAAGTGAAATCTATTCATGTAGTGCTCTGACCATAGATCCATCATCGTCAGGAATAGGTGATGGTGAAACAGGTTGCTCCGCGGCATATCCTGGATTTCATATATTTTTGAATATACGGGGGTCAATGGGCAAAAATATCCTTACGTCCTCTTGAAGTGATTGTGAGGAGGTAAACAAGAAACCTCTCAAATCCTTCATGAATAGGTCAGGATGGATGTATCATTAATCTCCCGATGATTGGGCCAGATGTTGTACCCATCTCCCAATGATTTTGTCAGTTCGACAGAGATAAACATGAAATCTCTCGATTACCGACGAGAGTGCAGTTGACGTTGTAACTCTGTAGTGAAGTTGCCAGTATACCCTGGAAAGCTACGTTAGCAGAGACACGATATGTCCTACGTTTTGTCTCGCACTGACCGAGACGTGGGAGGTCTTGGAAGCCGGCTCTTCCCTAGACCTATGTATGGTACCGGTTTTGACTTCACAGTGGCCGGTTGGAGTATGAGCGGTATACCTCATCTCCTCAGAGCTTAAATATGATTGTAAAATGTAATCAGCCGTATAGCATGTTTGCTTAAGGATTGAATACGGAGATTCATTGGTTGATGTTGCATTTCTTTGTGCATTCCTTAGCAGATAAATGTTATTTATGTCTCTTTATATTCTCTGCAAAGTAGACAGATGAATTACTTATCTACCATGGGTAGATGCAATGCTCTCCTTGAGAATAGGAGATTATCTTATTTTGTTATATGATGAATAATTCTACCTGATATGGTAAAAGTAACCCCTGCTCAGTTTTAATTTAATTAACTGCAATAACAATGTTTTGGCGAAGAGTTATATCTCTCGCTGGGGCAATTTTTCAATTGTCTCACCCTCGTGGGAAAACATTTTTAGGTATGCATGGAAGGCAAGGCAGGAAATCCCTAGAACAGAGATGAGCAGAAGCAACAGCAACAATAAGGACAACAATGAGATCTCAGGTGGAGATATTGTCTGTCAAGTCATATAGATAGTAGTCCTATGTGTCGTCTCTGTACTCTCAGGTCCTTGGAGTTTTAAATGATTCAATCGGAGTTTTGGCTTAATGCCTCAAAGTTTTATACTGCCTGTGTATATTTGTTAACATGGCAGTCAATGTTGTAATCCTTAAAAAGGAATTGTACAGGCTGTATACTTGTGATCCAGGATGAAATGGAAACACTTTGGTTCTTGGTTAAAGAGTTTTCCCTATGAATGGATCTCTTTGCAAAAAGTTTTAAATTTTCAGTGATTTTCAGTATTCCGCTGCAAATGTTTGCTTCCGCATTAGTTAATCCTGTTTTCGCGAGATGGTCGTTTCATATTTCTTCACTGTTCCTGTTCATGGAACAAGAACTTCACGCTCCAAAGGAAATCTGCTATTATGCGCTGATTTGGGCTGAATTGATTGCAATTTCTGAACTAGACCTCCTAGCTGAGGTCCAAGGTGATGATTGGAAGCCTTGGCCGCCCCACATCCACCTTCTCCAGGCCACGCACGGCAACTGCTTCCAGCTGCAACTTGCCGCAGCCAAGCTGCTATGCGGCAGCTAGCTAAAGAAGGTAGTATAAAGGGAAGGAAGAGGTAGGAAGAAGAAAGAAGAAAAGAAGAAGAGAAGAGAGGAAGTGGAATCGAATTGTTGGAAGTAGGCAGATGATCGCCCCTGCGATCTCCTTTGCGGGCCTGCACCTCCTGTGCACCGCCTCCAACATGATGAAAATGAAACGGATAACCAACAGAGAAAATAAAGGAAAGTTTATAAGGAAAAGTTTTTGGAAATTTTGCAATTTCAACCCTGGAATCGGAAAAGATCATAACTTTTGACTCGAAAGTCCAAATCAGGTGATTTCTTTTGCATATTTTCAAGAAAAATGCCCACTACAAACCCAAGGCATGAAAACAAGCTAATTACATTGTTTTACTGATTCAACATTCCAATTGCATCCAATTATTACTTTACTCAAATTAATCACCTTAATTATGCACTAATTGATCTTATGTGCTTAATTCAACTAAATCAAGTTAATGATGCACTAACCATCACATGAGCACATAAGTTGGCTCAAATCATAATGCTTACCAATAAGCTTTGAAATGGGTCATAACAGTGTCATTGCACAACATGGCATTGCGCGTTACACCCTGCACGATATATCCCTTGGGCTGAGTTGCACGTTACGCCCTTGAGCTTAGCTGCACATTTGGTTGGGTGTTATGCCCTGGGTTGCCCGATACACCTCAGGGTATCCCGATACCCTTTCTGTTATGCGTTTAAGTTTTGGGCGATAAGGGAGAGTACCCTACCCGATACCACCTCTAGTGAGAGTGCCCTACCTGTCACACTTCTTGTGAGGGTAGTGGGTACTTCTAGTGAGGGTCTTGTCTCTTATGGAAATCTATACGCTAGCTTTTTTTCATGAATCATGTTGAGTTTTGATATTAATCTTGACATGCTTAATGGTAATTGTGATAATAGATTACATCTATGTATCTTGCCATGATAGTACCTATGATCATCTTGGGTATTTGTATAATGCAGAGAGATGATAAGCATGTAATATGGTTTGCTTAATGTTGTGGCCTATGTATATGATCACAGGTTGAGGCATGAATGATTAATGTCACCCTAAGTTGAGAATATGATCTTCTAAGTAATTCATGATGATTATGTATACTAACCATGCAGGTTTCATACAGATGCATAGCCAAGAAAAAGGGCTATGAGGTATTCATGATGAGTAACTCTATTGTGATGGTTACTCTTAATAATGAGATAATATGTATGATGTTCTTGGGATTGCTATCCCATGATTATGATGTAAGCCTTAAGTTGTAGTGGCACTATGTGATAAGGAATTGAGATCCCATGGGAATATGATTATCCTTGAGATGGATCTAGATGATTGGCAAGAGGCCAAGTGATAACATGTAATGTTGGATCCTTGTGATGGATCAGGATGATGCTGCTTACAATAAAAGCATAATGTTGAGTTTTATGTTGTTTATTTCTGTTATAGTTTGCATGTTATATAACTTGGTTGAATCTTGCAATACACTTAAAATATACTAACTAATCACAGTGGAACATATAATGTAGTTTTTCCCTGGCCATAGACCCATCATTGTCAGGAGCTAGTGATGGTGAAATAGGTTCTCCTGCGAGGTTAACCCGGAGCGCATATTTTTGAATATGTGAGGTTTCTCCTAGCCTAAAGTGAGGAGGTAAGAGTGCAACTTCGGTTGTAGACTCCAGAGTGAGGATTCGGGCCCGTAGCTCAATATGTGAAAGAGCATGGTGAACAGGCCCATGTCTCAGGATATGTGGTATGGGAGCATGAATGCGTTCATGGCTCAGAGCATGGTGAACAGGCCCGTAACTCAGATATACTAGCATCGAGACCTATACCAAGGCGGGCTAGAGGAAGGGTAGCCTATGGAGCTGACCCTGTGGCTGAGGCCACTTAAGCACGAGACTGCGGTCCTGCTTTGGTTCTCATGCACTGACCACGAGGTGGGAGGTCGTGGAGTCCGGCTCTTCCATTGACCATGTATGGCACCAGCTCTGGGTTTCGCAGCCGTCGGTTGGATTTGAGCAATACAGCTCACTTCCTCAGGGCATAATAACATGTAATCCATCCAAATAATACTTACTGCTTAAGGTAAAACACGGAACATTGGTTGAGGTCTTGCTTGTGTAGATAATCTTGTTATATCTTGCAGTTACTTATACGTGTCTCATGTTATGTGGTAAGATCTTATAAATCCTATCTTGTTAATCATGTTCCATAAAAGAGATATTTGGTATTATGCCTTCCGTACATCTTGTAAGCTTGATGATATGAATAACTTTGCTATAGAAACTGCTTTTGTTACATCTTCTATCAGTTATCTGCTGATTTTGCTTTAATCTTTCTTTGGTTTTATAGTTTTGGCGATGAGTTATGTTTCTTGCTGGGACTGTGTGTCTCACCCCGCTAGTTTATAACCTTTTTAGGTGTTCGAGCTAGACGTGGTGGTGGTCGCGGAGTTGCGGCCGAGCAGTAAGAAGAGAAGTAGAAGGCAAGCGATGGATATGTTGCTGTTTTGGATGTTTTGTTGTAGAGTCTTAGAGTCATCCATGTACTCTCAGGTCCTTGGAGGTGTTTTATCGTTGTTTCACGATGTATAGCTTTTGATGTTTTTTATATCCTGCTGCTGGCCGGATATGGGCCATTATGAATGTATAAATAGGTGATGAACTCATGTGATGACAGGACAACTGTTCTTCTAAGCTGTGGACACGTATCAGATCTTGCACTAGTACATAAACAGCATTCAACGTCACTTTTAGAGGGGTCGGTTTTTTAGTAAAACTGATGCTACTCACATTAAACGTCAGTTAATAAGGACATCCGACATCTATATTTGAAGACCATCCAGACACGGGTATCGCTTTTCATTCAGTGTCGGTTGAATAAAAAAAACCAACGCCTAAAGTAGCCCGCGAAATCCAATTTTTTTGAGCAAAAAAACTGTGCCAAAGTATCAGATACAACGTCGGTGTTTTAGCTAATAACCGACGCTGAATGAAGATAAAATTTGCGCCAAAAGTTCTAATATGGGCGTCGGTTGTCTTATAATAACCGATGTTATAAGTGTGCGCGTGCCGTCCCTACCAAAATTTTTTACACCCCTATTGCGTCGGTTTTTTATGGAAACCGACACTGTTAGGCTGTAGCATCGGTCATTTAAACAACCGACGCTTATGTTTAACTTAACAGCACCAGCGCGAGTGACTCTTCCCCTTTCTCTGTTTCATTCCCGATTCTTCAGTTAGGTCTGGCGATTTCTTGCTCGTCGCCGCTCGTTGCTTCTCTTCTCACTATCGCTCGGTGCTGCCGCCGATCGTTGCTCCTCTCCTCTCATCACCGCCGCCCCCACCGGTAGCTGCTTCGGTGCTCTTCTCACCGCCGCCAGCTTCTTGCTAGGTCTCTGCTCCACCAACTTCCTGCAAGGTAACCCTTCGATCGTTCGCCTTTTCTCCTCTGCCGCTTGCTTTCTCTACCGCCGCCGACCTGGACCTCACCCAGGCGGCGCCTAAGCAGGTGCCAGGGCATGCCTAGGGTCCCAAGCCCAGGTGCTCTGCCTAGCTAGGCCTCTGGGCGGATGCTTGGGCGGCGGCAGGGCACGCCTAGGCTGCTGCTGGGGTTTGGATTCATCTACTGGATTGAACCCTATATCAACCTATACAAAGGATGCCCAAAACATGCACTGATTTCACCAAGTCACCCCAAAAGCCATTGAAAAATATTCTGATTGTGTTTATTTATGTACTGATCTCACCAAGCTAGTGGAATTTTTTTTAAAGTTATTTACTGATTGTGTTTATTTAATTTTGTACTGATTTTTTAATGATTTATTCATCTACTTATTTGTATTTTTCATCTACTTATTTGTATTTTTTGTCTACTATTTTTTATTTAGTTATCTACTCATTTGAATTTATTTGTGTACTGCTTTTGAAATTATATAATCATCTAGTGATGTAACTTTATCACAGGCTCATTATGAACTATTAGATCTAGATCTTAGGGTATCTCTATCATCCTAACTATGAAATTGGTAAATTGTTTCCCTTTTGAGTATATTGACAATGTTAATCACCTAACTTGAAGAACTAGGATATGAATGATGAAACTAGGATTGTAGGTATAATAATGACAACACATGTATTTGTTGGCCTAGAAACCCATCCAAGATTTACTCATTAGGAGTAAATCTTGGATAGTCCCCAGTTTGGGACTGTTCTTGAACACCTAATCTCACTTAGGATGTAAGTGTATAATGTGTATTGGGTTTTTGAGAAAATTTTGGTAGCATTTCCCCGTTTGTTCTCTAAGTACATATGTACTTAGAGAACAGCAGGGAAATGCTGCCGAAATTTTCTCGAAAACCCAATACACATTATACACTTACTAGTGAGATTAGGTGTTCAAGAATGGGATAGGTGGTACACATTTATTATATATAAGAATGACAGCACATGTATTTGTTGGCCTAGAAACTCATCCAAGATTTACTAATTAGGAGTAAATCTTGGATAGTCCCCGGTTTGGGACTGTTCTTGAACACCTAATCTCACTTAGGATGTAAGTGTATAATGTGTATTGGGTTTTTGAGAAAATTTTGGTAGCATTTCCCCGTTTGTTCTCTAAGTACATATGTACTTAGAGAACAGCAGGGAAATGCTGCCGAAATTTTCTTGAAAACCCAATACACATTATACACTTACTAGTGAGATTAGGTGTTCAAGAATGGGATAGGTGGTACACATTTATTATATATAAGAATGACAACACATGTATTTGTTGGCCTAAAGTTTTAACCATGAAAAAACTCTAATATGTTAACCCTAGACCCTAATCTTGTTGTAATATATACTTGTTTTCTCTTTGATCATAGAATGGATAGATCATGGATGTCCATTCGCAATCGCTGCACCCCAGAGTTTATTTCTGGTCTTGACCATTTTATTAGATTTGCCGAGGAACATAGGAAACAACCTGGAGATAGGTTCTACTATCCATGTAGGCATCGCGGTAACAACTTGAAAGTCGGCACTGGTGACGAAATCAAAAGTCATGTCATGTGCAACGGGATTGTACAAGGCTATACAGAATGGCACTGGCATGGAGAGATTTCAAACCCGAAACCAGTGGATGTCGATAGCAGTGCTTGTGTGGAAGAAGAAATTGCCTACGATGACATAGATGTGAATGAACCAGTTCCAGTAGACATCGTTGATGTGATGCTGGATAGTTGTGGGGTAGAGCACACCGATCCACCTCCCATTTTTAGAAACATTGTGCATGATGCTGAGATATCATTATACACAGGTTGTACTAAGTTTACGAAGCTTAGCACTGTGTTGAGATTGTATAAGCTGAAAGCTAACAATAGATGGAGCGACAAAAGCTTCACGTCATTGTTGTCTTTGTTGAAAGAAATGCTTCCTGAAGGAAACGAGCTACCAATCTCAACATACCAGGTAAAAAAATTGTTGTGCCCAATGGGAATGGATGCCAAGAAGATACACGCATGCCCGAATGATTGTGTATTATTTCAAAAGGACTATGTGGATTTGAAAGATTGTCCAAAATGTGATGCGTCACGGTATAAATTGACGACTTCGGGGGAGTCCAAAACTGGTTCCCCTGCCAAGGTGATGTGGTATCTACCTATAATATCACGGTTTCAACGCTTCTTTGCCAATCCGATAGATGCGAAGAATTTGAGGTGGCATGCAGATGTTAAGAAAAATAATGATGGGATCCTACGACATGCGTCTGATTCCCCACAGTGGAAGAAGATTGATCTATTATACCCTAAATTTGGTGAAGAAGTTAGGAATCTAAGACTTGGGCTTTGTACAGATGGGATGAATCCATATGGGACATTGAGCAACCAACATAGCACTTGGCCAGTCATGCTTGTTATATACAATCTTCCTCCCTGGCTGTGTATGAAAAATAAGTACGTAATGCTGTCGTTGTTGATATCGGGCCCTAAAAACCTGGAAATGACATCGATGTTTATCTTGAACCTCTGATTGATGACTTAAAGAAACTCTGGGGTGAAGGTGTGATGACCTATGATGCTTCATGAAGAGAAACATTTTGTTTGCATGCTATGTTGTTTTGCACTATTAATGACTTTCCATCATATGGGAATTTGTCTGGATATAGTGTCAAAGGAGCTAAAGCGTGCCCTATATGTGAAGAAAACACTGATTCAATAAGACTAAAACATGGCGGTAAGACTGTATATCTCGGTCATCGAAGGTTTCTTACAAAATTTCATCTATATCGTAGGAAGCGCAAAGCATACAATGGATTGAATGAGGAACGGAGTGCACCTAAACCTATACCAGGGGAGGTTGTTTATGAAAGAGTAAAAGACTTTGTCAATGAATTTGGTAAGAGATCACAATGTACTATGGCCACACGTAGTGACAAATCTTTATTCAAGAAGAAGTCAATATTTTGGGATCTTCCTTATTGGAGTTCTTTGACAGTCAGGCATTGTATCGATGTCATGCACGTTGAGAAAAATGTTTGTGATAGTGTCATTGGTAATTGGTTGAATATACCAGGTAAGACTAAAGATGGGATAAAATCCAGACTGGACCTACGTGAAATGGGAATAAGGTCAGAATTAACAGAATTTTGTGAAATGGGAAATCGGAGAACATACTTACCTCCCGCTTGTTACACATTGTCTAGAAAGGAGAAGAAAGATTTTTGTGAATGTTTGGTAAATGTTAAGGTGCCACAGGCTTACTCATCCAACATCCGTAGATTGGTATCAATGAAAGATCTGAAGTTGATAGGTCTTAAATCTCATGATTGTCACACTCTAATGCAACAAATATTGCATGTGGCAATTAGATCTATATTGTCGAAGCATGTAAGGTTTACAATCACCAGACTTTGTTTCTTTTTCAACAGTCTGTGCAGCAAAGTTATTGACCCTGATACTCTCGATAAATTGCAAAGAGAAGTGGTTGTTACCCTATGTCAGCTTGAGATGTATTTTCCTCCGTCGTTCTTTGATATCATGGTACATCTTGTTGTCCACTTGACTAGGGAAGTGAAAATGTTGGGACCGGTTTTCTTGCATTGGATGTATACCTTTGAACGATACATGAGCATTTTTAAAAGTGATGTTCGAAACCGTTATCGGCCTGAAGGGAGTATTATCGAGGGTTATGTGGCGAGAGAGGTTATGGATTTTTGCAATGACTTTCTCAGTGGTAATGACACTCCTGATAATGACAAGACTATTGATGAGCAATTTGGCAAAGGAATTTTGGGATCACGTGTGAAAGTAATCAGCCGTGAGCAGTTGGAACAATGTCACTTGTATATTTTACACAACATGGACGAAGTGAACGTTTATATCGAGGAACATACCAATTTCATCAAGAGACAATATCCTCGAGCCAATACAATGTGGCTTGCTAGAGAGCATAACAAGACATTTATTAAGTGGTTTGAAAATAAAGTCTTACATCAACTATCTCAAACACCAGATGATATTATTGAAACTATCAAATGCCTCGCCTTTAAACCAAAATTGACTGTTATGTCTTATGAAGGGTATGCCATTAATGGATTCACATATTACACAAAGTGCCAAGATGATAAGAGTGTCGTCCAAAATAGTGGGGTCACCCTTCAAGCATCGACTATGTTTTTTGCAAGTGCAAAGGATAAGAGTCCACGTGAAGCTAAAATGTCATATTACGGTGTCATTGAAGACATATGGGAGTTTGACTACATAGATTTCAGAATTCCGCTCTTCAAATGTAATTGGGTTGATAACACCAAAGGAGTTATAGTGGATGAATTGGGTTTCACTTTAGCGAACTTTGAAAAGATTGGCGAGAAGGGTGAACCATTCATATTGGCATCACATGTGAAACAAGTATTTTATATCGATGATCCTGCAAATGATAAATGGTCGGTTGTTCTTCATGGTAAAAGACAGTTCATTGAAGATCCTATAGATGAAGAACAGTACTATGATAAGTATGATGACTCCAGTCCATTCTCAGTTCGGTTGCCAACACCAGCAAATATTGAAGCTAATGATGACTTGTATGTGCACGGAGATCACAATGAAGGATTGTTAATTGATAAAAAATCACAATATTAAAGGCATGTTTATATTTTTTTATATGTTTTATTTTTCTGAATGTGAACTTTACAATGTGAATGTGAACTTTACAGTGTGAATTTTACAATGTGAATTACTTTATAATGTGAACTTTACAATGTGAATTACTTTACAATGTGAATGTGAACTTTACAATGTGAGCTTTACAATGTGAACTTTACAATGTGAATTTTACAATGTGAATTACTTTATAATGTGAATTTTACAATGTGAATTACTTTACAATGTGAATGTGAACTTTACAATGTGAGCTTTACAATTTGAATTACTTTACAATGTGAACTTTACAATGTGAATGTGAATTTTCAGATGGCTGAGCATTCTCCTGATGACCGTGCTGATGATTACCGTGAGGGTGAGGACATCAATGCGCCGCCTCACAATGTAAGTTTTAAAAATATATCATATATTTATATCTATATGTCCATTTATAGTTATATCTTGTAAATGTGTTTATTTTGTCAAATTTTAGGTTGATGATGCACATGTACCATCTGAAGAACTTGAGGCACTTGATCAGCAACACCAAAAAGTTGACAAGATAAGGGGCATCACTATGATGAAGAAGTTAATAGCGCAAAAGGGCAATGGACCCAAACTTGTTTTGGATTTTGATAACGCAGGAAATGCATCTGGTGTGAATCACAATTCATTTGTTTCATATCTTGGGTATGTTACTCGTAGCCATTGCGGTTGTAAGATAGATTCTTGGCATAAAGTTTCTAAGGAGAAGAAAGACGTAATATGAAAAGATTTATGCGTGAGTTATTATTAATTTGCAATTCTATTTTGTAGATTACTAATTTTTTAGATACTAGTTAATAGCAATTCTATTTTGTAGAGTATATTTGAATTGGATGAAAAGCTGCATCGTAAATGCGTGATGCAACACTGTGGGAGAGTCCTAAGGAACTATAGGACAAATCTCACCTGAAAATACATAAAAGAAGCTAACAAGAGGAAGAAGACAGCCACTGAATAGTGGAACTTCTTGGACAAAGAAGAATGGGACGCATTTCTTGCTTCAAGACAAACTGACGAATTCAAGGTATTAGGCGTCAGTCCCAATCTCATTAATATATGTTGTATTCACCTATTCAAGATTAACATTTACTGTTACTAACCAAATCATTAATGTGCATACTAACTAGACCCTCAATGAGGCACAAAGATCAAGGCATGCACTGAATGTGCATGACCACACAATGGGTCCAAAGGGGTATGCAGGCATTCGCCAAAGACTACAGTCTAAGGCTACTGCTCAGTCAACTGCTACTCAGGAGTCCTCCACTATAGGTAGCACACCTCTGCCTCGCCATGATGTCTGGATAGCTGGGAGAATAAGAAGGGAGAAATAAGGAAGCCCGCAACTGCTGAGGCGGCAGCAAAAATGGTAAAATACAACTCTTACAGCAATTGTTCGAATATTGATTATTTGTGGTGTTTACTTAATTACAAATTTTTGTTTTGGCGATTAGCGGGAGCTGCACGAGCTGAGGAAATAAGGAAAGTTCATCCCTGAGGGCACAAGGGATGAATTGACAGTTGCTCTGGGTATCCCAGAACATCCTGGACGTGTTAGGGATGCAGGCGCTGGTGTGGGCATCAAAGCTTTTTTTGGGCCATCCCAGCGCAAACATGTCCCAAAAGTGGGACTTTCACAAGAAGAGGTAACATATTTTTTCCTTGTAGATGTTTCTGTAAATGAGAATTCAATAATTAGAATTTGATGTTTCTTTTATCCATGTATAGGTAGATAAGCTATTTGATAGGAAACTCGAAGAATCAATGAAAAAGTGGCAGGCATCTCAGACTTCCACTTACCAGACAGTACCTATGGTGTCTCCTACTGCAGGCTCTACTCCTACTGCAGAGGTTGGGAGTAATCCTGTAGACCCACCACCTAGCAAATCCACTGTAAGTATTTTTATGACATAGTAACTAGTTTTTTAATTCAAGATGATATGTTTTCAAGATGATATGTATATATGAAATTGTATTCGTTTCAAAAAAAGATGATATGTATATAACATTCTTTACACAAAACATTGTAGGGGTTGAAGCCATGTCGTCTAAAAGTTAATGAATATGTCGTTGTAGAGGCGTCGGCTTACCCATCCCTACTAGGGGAAATGTTTCACGGGTCTCCATTACCAGCTGGTTGGATTCGTGTGAGCCCGGTACATATATTCCCCAAGTGGATGGATCTTCCATTGCCATATGCCCACCCAGATTGTGAAACGCTTGGTGAGGCAGAAGGTGGAGTGATATTGTGGCTAAAAGCGGATGTCATCTTTACTGAAAATGTATGGTAAATTTACATTATGTTAAATTCTTAGTGTGTGTATATGATGTCAGTTGATCTGAAATTATTATATATATATACAGGTTAAAAAGAAGACACCCACAGCATCTAGGTCTCCACTTCCACCTCCTACATTACCAAGTTGGGTTCCACAGGACCTACCTGTCCCGTTAGGTCCTAGCTGTAGGGGTATGGCAATATGGTTAGGCGAACATGATATAAATTGCCCTATAACTATTTCTATAGATTCAGATGTTGCAGGTCAATCATACGAAAGCAAACTATTTATACAAGATATTTTGGAGTTGTTTCGATATGATTGGCTAAATACATCTGTGATAGAGCTATGGATAAGGTGAGATCTTCTTTATACATCCATATACCTTGTGTAGGATCTGGTGATATGGTTTCTTATTTATTAATGCATGCGTAATTAATACATATTTTGCAGCTACTTAGACAAGAGCTGTGCAGATTTTGCATTCGAACATGTAGGATTTTTGATTCCATCTTTGATTAGTCTAGTAGCTAAAGACCCTCCGTTAGTTCAACAATACTGCTGTAAGGCTTTTAAAATTTTTGCTCAAAATAAGAAGATGGTGATAATGGCTCCATTCAATGTAGAGTAAGTTTACTTTGCTTATTATAATTTGGACTTAAGAAAATTACATTTTTATTGTGGATTTTGAGTTATTAATTTTTAACTTTTTTACCTCTAGTGGTATGCATTGGGAGTTACTAGTTATTGTCCCCGAGACGTTCACTGTCTATTATCTAGATCCTAAGGGGAGTAAATTGAATACAAAATATGGACACATAATGAAAATGGCATTATTCCGGTGAGATATATTTCATTTTCATATCCGTTAACATATGTTATTACATTACTATTTAATTATACAATGTACTGTGTTACATTAACATGTAGGGGTTTTGATGAGTTCAAAAAGGCTAGAGGAAAGGTCCCCATGAAAAAGAACCAACCAATAATTTGGAAGAACGTGAAATTAAGTTCCCGACTACAATATATGTATATATTATTTATGTGAACAGTGCTTAATTAGTTGTATTTTTTATATTTTGTATGTTTGAATTTATAGTGTGCTACACAAGACAACGGATGGGCATGTGGATACTATGTGATGCGATTTATGCACATGATAATCAAATATGCCGCAATGGACATCGATTGTATTGCTGAGGTATTATATAGTCTCATTAGATAATATGAAATATATCAATCTTATTGATAGCTCATTAATTATATATATACATCATTCTCTTTACAAGTGTTTAAAACTGACCACACTACAGGAACGGCCTTACCAGATGTGCATGATCCCTATACGACGGGAGAATTAAATGAAGTAAGAGAAGAATGGGCAACAACGATACAAGTAGTGGGGGTTTTAAGATATAATTGGGATGTTGATAGCGAATAATGACTAAAGAATGATATTTTGTAAATGAATTTCTGAATTATAATATATGTGTGAATGTTTCTACATGTCTGGATGTTTCTACATGTGTCTGAGTGAAAATGAATGAAACTGTTGGTTGCTATATGAATGTTTCTACATGTGTGAATGTGAAAATGAATGGAACTACAGATTGCTAGCTACATGAATGTTTCTAAATGTGTGAAAATCAAATGGAACTGCAGGTTGCATTGCTAAATGTGTGAATATTTTTGTTGTTAATTTAGTAGGTTTGTGGTCTGTTGTTGGCTGATATCAATGGATGTCGTAAAACCTGTAGTTCATAACTGAACTGCAGGTTTCTCATCCTATGACCAGCCATACAGTAGGTCTGGAGACTGATAGAAAAAAAAACAAAAAATAGGCATCGGTTATTTGTATAAAACCGACGCCACATCGTTACAGTGTCGATTTCTAATAGTAACTGATGTCTATTTCCTTAACACCACGGCCATGTTGGTCAGCACGGCCGTGTTTGCAGACCAAAAATAGGCATCAGTTATTTGTATAAAACCAACGCCACATCGTTACATTGTCGGTTTCTAATAGTAACTGACGTCTATTTCCTTAACACCACAGCCGTGTTGGCCAGCACAGCCGTGGTAGCAGACCAGACACCGCGGCCGTGCTGGCCAGCACGGCCGTGTTGGGAGTGCACGGCCGTGTTGGGAGTGCACGGTCGTGGCAGCGGACCAGACACCACAGTCGTGCTGGCCAGCACGGCCGTGTTGGGAGTTATATGACGTCGGTTTCTTATCTAATAACCGACACTGATAGTGCCCAAGATGACGCCCTTCTGTGGTGCGAAGGTATATGGCGTCAGTTTCTTATCAAATAACCGACGCCTATAGTGCCCTGCTGGCGAGTTTTCGGTGGCGCACGAAGGGTTTTGGCGTTGGTTTTTGAACCGACACAGCCGACGCGTAACAGCTGGGCTTTTAGCGTCGCCCACATAGGTGTCACTTAGAAACCGACACTAAAGGCCTTAAATAACTGACACTAAAGGTCGGTTATGTACTAGTGTTGTAAATGTTAATATAACCTATTTCCTTGTAGGATAAGGACCTAAATGTAATAGTTTCTCAGTTATTTTGCTTTCCGAAATCGGTTTTAATTAACCCGTATTTTTGGTAATCTGTGGTTATGGTGATTTCCTCACGTTTTTGCATAACACCTCGATGTCTGTGTGATAGTGGGATGTGTTGCCACAAGTTTGGTATCATAGCTCTAGGTTCGCTGAGTCTATAGGGATTTAGGACTAGGTTGTGTCTGTTCTTGTGAGTTTTCCAGATTTTCTTACAATCATTTTCTGCCCTCAGCAGAAGAAAAGACAAGATGTCTGGAAACCATGAAGAACATGCTACTGAGAACAGCGATGCTGCATCAGTTGATGGAGCTATAGGACAGGCACATGAAGATCGGGTGCCTGAGGTCCCCCAACCTGACCTAGCCATTCTTGAACACCCTGCCTATCAATAGCTTATGGGGTAGATGATGGCTACGATGAATCTTATGGTAGAGAGATTGCCAGTGCCTCCACCGAGAGCACATGCTCCCCATGGTGAAACATCGGGTATTGGGAAGACCTTTGAGCGGCTTCGCCGAGTCGGAGCTTCGGACTATGCTGGGACGACTGATCTAGCGGATGTAGATCTGTGGCTGACAAGTCTTGAGAAGGATTTTCGGATCCTCAACATCCCCGAAGCAGACAAAGTCAAGCACGCTGTCTACCTTCTGAAGGGTAGTGTTGGTCACTGGTGGACCATCGAGGAAGAGAAGCGACCTGGTGAGGTGATCGGTTGGGAGGTTTTTCGGCGTGAGTTCGTCAGCAGATACTTTCCAAAGACGTATCTGGATGAAAATATCAGTCAGTTTGAGCACTTGCACCAAGGAATGATGAATGTCACTGAGTATGAGGCCAAGTTCATGGACTTGTTGAGGTTTTGTCCTCACATGGCAGCAACAGATGAAGAGCGGATCAGACGTTTTGAGAAAGGTCTAAGTGCTGAGCTGACAACACCTACTTCTGCGTTGGAGAACCGAGAGCGGTTTGCTACGTTTGTGGAATCTATCCGGAGGATCGAACGGTCAGTAAGGGAGAAAAGAGAATCCATGTCTAAGAAGAGGCCTTCTCAGTTCCAAGGACAGAGGTTTGGTGGCTTCAAGAAGTCCAGGTTTCCAGCACCATCAGTGATGAGAGGTTCCAGTGCACCATCGCAGTGGTCTCCGAGTAAGGGAAGAGGTTATGTTTCTTCACCGTCAAAGGCACATAGTACAACTTCAGTGGAAGTGATAGGGCCATCTAGACCACGGTTTGAGGATAGGTCATGCTATCATTGTGGTCAGATCGGACATCAGAGATCAAATTGCTAGAGTAGAGATGTTGAAGTGACACAACAGCCGAGACAAGATCATTAAGGGTCTGATAGGTAGCAACCTTATGGTAGCAGAGGGCAAGGATGCGGTCAAGCGTCTCAAGCAGGATCGTATGCTCAAGGAAGCAGATGATGTGGACAGCAAGCAACAACGCAATTCTATGCTATAAGTCAGCCGAAGGCGATAGTCAACCCACGAGTGGTGACAGGTCAGATGGAGTTATTTCATTCTGATATGCCTTCTTCTTGCTTTATATCTGTTCTGGTTGACCCAGGTGCGACACACTCTTTTATTGCCTATAATATGCTTGAGAACTGTCGTTTACCTATTAGTTGTAAGAAGGATAGCTTGTTGTTAGAAACCCCTCTTGATGGTTCCTTGATGCTTCGAGAAGAGTGTCCATCTTGTGTCTTATCTTTTTCGGGACACAACATACAAGTGGATATTATACCACTTGATATGCACGGTTTTGATGTTATCCTTGGGATGGATACATTAGAGAAGTATAAGGTTGTTTTAGACTGTGGTTCCAAGCAGGCTGTGTTTGATGATGATGGAGAGAAGTGTACCTTCCAAGGAGATAGGAAGATTTTTCAAACATGTTTGGTATTAGATATGGTGGCAGAGAAGTTGCTACGACAAGGATGTGAGGCATTCTTATCTCACGTGATGGATACCGTTGTGGATACCAAGGCCAAGGGTCCTATCCTTGAGGAGGTGTCGGTTGTCCAAGAGTTTACGAATGTGTTTCCTGATGAGTTCCCCGGTGTTCCTCCACCCCGAGAGATTGATTTCGCGATCAATCTGGTTCCAGGAACACAACCAGCTGCACAGATACCGTATAGGATGGCTCCAGTAGAGATGGCAGAGCTTAAGAAGCAGTTACAAAAGTTTTTGGAGAAAGGATTCATCCGACCAAGTACGTCGCCTTGGGGTGCTCCAGTGTTGTTCGTTAAGAAGAAGGACGGGTCGATGCGGTTATGTATAGATTACCGAAAGTTGAACAAGGTCACGATCAAGAACAAGTACCTGTTACTGAGGATAAATGATCTGTTCGATCAGTTGCATGGTGCTACAGTGTTTTCAAAGATCGATCTATGGTCCAGATATCATCATTTGAGGATTAAGGCGGATGCCATACCAAAGTCAGCTTTTAGGATGAGGTATGGTCATTTCGAGTTTGTGGTTATGCCGTTTGGGCTAACCAATGCACCTGCTGCTTTAATGAACCTGAGGAATCGAGTGTTACGTCCGTTCCTAGATCAGTTTGTTATAGTCTTTATAGATGACATCTTGATCTATAGTCGGGACAAGGAAGAGCATGAACGACATCTTCGACTAGCGTTAACTCTTCTTCATTAACATCAGTTGTATGTCAAGTTCAGTAAGTGTGAGTTCTGGTTGGAAGAAATGATTTTCTTGGGTCATGTAATATCTGCGGAAGGAGTCAAAGTGGACTCGAAGAAGGTGGAGTCCGTGGCAGAGTGGAAACAGCCAAAGACGCTGATAGAAGTTCGTAGTTTCCCGGGTTTGGCAGGATATTACCAGAGGTTTATTAAGGACTTCAGTGTGATCACGTTGTTGATGATGAAGTTGACTAGAAAGGATGTACCTTTTGTCTGGGATGATCGTTGTCAGCAAGATTTCCAGAGTTTGAAGGAGAAGCTGACTAGTTCACCAGTGCTAGTACTGCCAGAACCTGGAAAGGGCTATGTTGTTTTCTGTGATGTTTCCAAGAAAGGTTTAGGTTGTGTGTTGATGCAGGAAGATCATGTGGTTTATTTTGCCTCACGACAGCTTAAGAAACACGAGGAGAACTATCCAACTCATGATTTGGAGTTAGCAGCCGTGGTTCATGCGTTAAAGATTTGGAGATGCTATCTTTATGGGGAAGTGTGTCAGATCTTTACGGATCATAAGAATCTGAAGTACATCTTTTCGCAGCATGAGTTAAACATGCGACAACGTCGATGGATGGAGCTAATTAATGATTACGACTGCACCATCAAATATCATCCTGGTAAGGTGAATGTGGTAGCCGATGCGCTTAGCCGAAAGTCTTCTTCTCTTTCGTCAAAGAAGGCACAATTGAGTTCCCTGGTATGCCATAGACGGGACATGCTTGTTTCCTTGCAATAGATGAATGTGCAGATGGAAGTTTCCTTGTTAGCTGGACTTTTAGCATAGATGCAAGTCAAGCCTACGCTGAGACAGCAGATCAAAGATGCACAACAAACAGATGATATAGTACAGTTGATCAGATCAGAGTTTGGCAGCGAAAAGCGTGATGGGTTCCATGAGTCTGAGGATGGACTAGTTTGCTATCGTGATAGGATGGTGGTCCCTGATGCTAATGATTTGAGGAAGTTAGTTCTCGAGGAAGCACACACGTCGATGTATGCTATGCATCAAGCTGTCACCAAGATGTATCTTAGTCTGAAAGACTTATATTGGTGGCCTGGCTTGAAGAAAGATGTAGCCGAGTTTGTGGCTAGGTGTGCGGTATATCAGCAAGTCAAGGCTGAGCATCAAAAGATGGCCGGTACATTGCAACCCCTGCCGATATCACAATGGAAATGGGATCATATAACCATGGATTTCGTAGTTGGTCTACCCAGGACAACTAGGAATCATGTGTCCATTTGGGTAATAGTGGACAGATTGACGAAGTCTGCCCATTTCATACCTGTAAAGATGATGTATACATCCGAGAAGCTCGCTCGGGTATATGTAGATGAGATAGTACGTTTGCACGGTGTGCCAGCGACGATAGTTTCCGACAGAGGTCCTCAGTTCACGAGTCGTTTCTGGGAATAGTTACACAAAGTGTTGGGAACACAGTTGAGGTTCAGTATCGCCTTCCACCCGCAGACAGATGGACAATCTGAGAGGACTATTCAGACTTTGGAGGATCTCCTTCGAGCTTGTGTTTTGTAGTTCCTAGGCAGTTGGGACGCGCATCTCAGTTTGATAGAGTTTGCTTACAACAATAGTTATCAGCGGAGCATTGACATGGCTCCTTATGAGGCCTTATATGGTAGGAAGTGCAGATCTCCATTGTGTTGGTATGAGTCTGGTGAATATCAACTTTTGGGTCCTGAGTTAGTGCAGCAGACGACAGAAAAGATCAAAGTGATACAGCAATAGTTGAAAGCAGCACAGGCAGGCAGAAGTCTTATGCAGACAATCACCGACGACCTTTGGAGTTCCAGGTAGGAGAAAAAGTGCATATTAAAGTCTCGCCATGGAAAGGTGTGCTAAGGTTTGGCCGGAAAGGTAAGCAAGCACCCAGATATATGGGGCCATACCCGGTCATAGCATGTGTTGGCAAGGTAGCTTACGAGATAGAACTGCCGCCAGAGTTGCACATGTTTCATCCAGTGTTCCATGTCAGTGTGCTGAAGAAAAGTCATCTAGATTCGGGAATAGTGATACAACCACTCGAAGTTGAGCTTGATGAAGATGTGACCTACGAGGAAGGTCATGTGGCGATCCTTGACAGAAGAGTTAAGAAGCTGAAGAGGAAGGACCTGGTTCTTGTGAAGGTTCTTTGGCATCATCATGGCATTGAGGAAGCCACGTGGGAGCTTGAGGAAGAGATGAGGAGGAAGTACCCCTCGCTTTTCTCTTCAAATTTCGGGGACAAAATCCATTTATAGGGGGTTAGTTTGTAAGGACCTTGACCTCCATTTAGGGCTTATCCTATTTTCTTTGCTTAACCCTGATGCTTTGTTGCTTGTTAATCACCTTTAGTGGTGATTAGGGTTTGTTGGTGCTTTGTTGAGAGCTGGAGGTGCTACTTGCAATTAACCTAAGTCCAGGATTTGTGGGCAAGTTTTCCACCTTGTGAGGTGTTCCTCCCTCTCCTTGCTTCCTCTAGTGTTGAGAGGAAGGTTTGGGTTCGTTGTTTGAGTTCTTTTGGGCTTGGTTGAGCTTGTTGGGCCTTGTGGTGCCTTGTCCTTGCTTCTTTGGACCTTGTGTCAGGCAAGTGCATGTTGTGTCGGCCTAGGTGTGTCACCCAGCATGTGTGTCACCCTGGTGGTGTGTCGCCTAGGGGTGTGTCGGCCATGGTGTGGGGGTGTGTCACCCATGGACCCTTTGACCTTCTTTGACCTCGTTTGTGTCACCACTAGTGGACACTTGGTGCTTGATGCTTGCATGTGGCAATGGCCTTGGACATGTGTTTAGGGCATGTTAGAGTGGAGGCTTTGCACATATGACAAGTGTCCCTAGGTGGGCGACACCTTGCTTTGTTCTATCTTGGTTTCTCCTCCATCCTTTCCTATAAATGTGTTCCCTTTCTCTTGCTAAGGATCCGTTTAGTTCCTTAGTCTCCCTTTCCCTTGGTGCATGACACCCCTCTTCCTTTGCAATCTTGGTGGCCGATCCTTCTTGGAGTCTCCTTCTTCCTCTAGTGGTGGCCGAACCCTAGAGTGCCTTGCTCTTCTTCCTTGGTGGTGCTTGGAGCTTGGTGCTAGGAGCTTGGAGCTTGCTTAAGGCGGGTTACATAACTCCTAACCTTAACTACACTACCTTCTCTTATGTTCTTATATGTTGCTATGATCATATCGACTATGTGTGTTTCTAGTTAGTTCCTTGCTTAAGTTGTTCTTGTTGGCCGAACCATGTGTTCTAGGGTTTCTTGGTGAGCAACACTCCTTTCTCTCCTTGGTCTTGAGAAGTGAGCTTGAGTTATAGTAATATGGGCAATACCCCTCTCTCATTTAAGTTGAGAGGTGAGCTTGTGTTCTAGTTGCTTGAGCAACACCCTCCTCTCACCATGGACTTGAAAGGTGAGCTTTGTGGTGGTTGTAAACCTTGTTAAGATTGTTCCTTGTGTTGCCCGATTGGTGATAAGAGGTGTGCAAGACCCCTCTCTCTTAGTTGTTGAGAGGTGAGCCATCTTCTTGATCCATTAGGGTTTGGTGCCCTTGTGCTTGAGTTTGGTGACGACCTTATGGAGTTGCATCTTGGCCAATATATCCTTGGGGTTGGCGTTGCCCGATACCCCTCTTGACCTAGAACCTTGGCCGACATGGAGTTGTGGTTGTGTTGAGTGTCACCCTTTGTCCCTGCCTTAAGTGTGTGTGCCGGGCATCACACCTTGATGAGTAGCTTGTCTGATACACTTATCTTATGTGATGGTTTGGTGTAGTTGGCTTGAGGCATGGCAGTGATAGCTAGCTCTGTGACGTTGTGATGGGTGTCGCGTTAATCCTTGCCCTGTGTGTCAGCCGATAGGTTCAGGCAAGATAGCTGACCACGATGCTGTGTTGCCCGACACCAAGATGCCCGATAGAGCATTGCACGACATGGTGCACGTTACACCTGATGCACGACATGGTCATCGGCTCAGTGATCGACATGCTTTGTGGCTATTATCCTAGTGTATAACGTGTCGTTGCATGACATGGCGTTGCACGTTACACCCTGCACGATATATCCCTTGGGCTGAGTTGCACGTTACGCCCTTGAGCTTAGCTGCACGTTTGGTTGGGCGGTATGCCCTGGGTTGCCCGATACACCTCAGGGTAGCCCGATACCCTTTCTGTTATGCGTTTAAGTTTTGGGCAATAAGGGAGAGTACCCTGCCCGATACCTCCTCTAGTGAGAGTGCCCTACCGATCACACTTCTTGTGAGGGTAGTGGGCACTTCTAGTGAGGGTCTTGTCTCTTATGGAAATTTATACGCTAGCTTTTGTTCATGAATCACGTTGAGTTTTGATATTAATCTTGACATGCTTAATGGTAATTGTAATAATAGATTACATCTATGTATCTTGCCATGATAGTACCTATGATCATCTTGGGTATCTGTATAATGCGGAGAGATGATAAGCATGTAATATGCTTTGGTTAATGTTGTGGCCTATGTATATGATCACAGGTTGAGGCATGAATGATAAATGTCACCCTAAGTTGAGAATATGATCTTCTAAGTAATTCATGATGATTATGTATACTAACCATGCAAGTTTCATACATATGCATATCCAGGAAAAAGGGCTATGAGGTATTCATTCTGAGTAACTCTGCTGTGATGGTTACTCTTGATAATGAGATAATATTTATGATGTGCTTGGGATTGCTATCCCATGATGATGATGTAAGCCTTGAGAGGTAGTGGTACTATGTGATAAGGGATTGAGATCCCATGGCAATATGATGATCCTTGAGATGGATCTAGATGATTGGCAAGAGGCCAAGTGATAACATGTAATGTTGGATCCTTGTGATGGATCAGGATGATGTTGATTACAATCAAAGCATAATGTTGAGTTTCATGTTGTTTATTTCTGTTATAGTTTGCATGTTATATAACTTGGTTGAATCTTGCAATCCACTTAAAATATACTAACTAATCATAGTGGAACATATCATGTAGTTTTGCCCTGGCCATAGATCCATCATCGTCAGGAGCTGGTGATGGTGAAATGGGTTCTCTTGCGAGGTTAACCCGGAGCGCATATTGTTGAATTTGCGAGGTTTCTCCTAGCCTAAAGTGATAAGGTAAGAGTGCAACTTCGGTTGTAGACTCCGGAGTGCAGATTCAGGCCCGTAGCTCAATATGTGAAAGAGCATGGTGAACAGGCCCATGGCTCAGGATATGTGATATGGGATCATGAATGCGTTCATGGCTCAGAGCACGGTGAACAGGCCCGTGGCTCAGATATACTAGCGCCGAGACCTATACCAAGGTGGGCTAGAGGAAGGGTAGCCTATGGAGCTGACCCTATGGCTCAAGCCACTTAAGCATGAGACTGCGGTCCTGTTTTGGTTCTCGTGCACTGACCACGAGGTGGGAGGTCATGGAGTCTGACTCATCCATTGACCATGTATGGCACCGGCTCCGGGTTTCACAGCCGTCGGTTGGATTTGAGCAGTATGGCTCACTTCTTTAGGGCATAATAACACATAATCTAGCCGAATAGTACTTACTGCTTAAGGTAAAACACGGAACATTAGTTGAGACCTTGCTTGTGTAGATAATCTTGTTATATCTTGCAGTTACTTATACGTGTCTCATGTTATGTGGTAAGATCTTATAAATCCTATCTTGTTAATTATGTTCTGTAAAAGAGATATTTGGTATTATGCCTTCCGTACATCTGGTAAGCTTGATGATATGAATAGCTTTGCTATACAAACTGCTTTTGTTACATCTTTTATCAGTCATCTGCTGCTTTTGCTTTAATCTTTGTTTGGTTTTATAGTTTTGGCGGGGAGTTATGTTTCTCGCTGGGACTGTGTGTCTCACCCCGCTAGTTTATAACCTTTTTAGATGTTCGAGCTAGACATGGTGGTGGTCGCGGAGTTGTGGCCGAGCAGCAAGAAGAGCAGTAGAAGGCAAACGATGGATATGCTGCTGTTTTGAATGTTTTGTTGTAGAGTCTTAGAGTCATCCCTGTACTCTCAGGTCCTTGGAGGTGTTTTAACATTGTTTCATGATGTATAGCTGTTGATGTTTTGTATATCCTGCTGCTGGCCGGATATGGGCCATTATGAATGTATAAACATGTGATGAACTCATGTGATGACAGGACAACTGTTCTTCTAAGCTGTGGACACGTATCAGATCTTGTAAATGTTTATATAACATGTTTCCTTGCAGGATAAGGACCTAAATGTAATAGTTTCTCATTTATTCTGCTTTCCGAAATCGGTTTTAATTAACCCGTGTTTTTGGTAATATGTGGTTATGGTGATTTCCGCACGTTTTTGCATAACACCTCACTGTCTGTGTGATAGTGGGATGTGTTGCCACATTAATAGTGGCCCTCTTCAAAATATGTATGAAAAAACATCAATCACAATTGTCATAGATCTATCATGGATGCTTCTATGAATTGGTCCATCCTCTCTGAACATAACAGGCTACTCTAAGATAACCTCTCCAATAATACTACTCAAATTTATGACTATATTATATGTGATTTGTTTTTCCTCTACACTTCCATTAACAAGTGATGTTTCTTCATCCCAAAAGAACAAAGTCAAAAGTATCAAGGATTTTTTCTTCAAGGATGAAGATGGTTGTTTCTATTAGAGGATTCATCTACTTCGAATCTCCTTCAAGGATATCTGATGAGGAGGTTTAGGGGGAGAAGGGTCGCCTAGAGGATCATCTATTTTGTGGTGTGAACATCTCAGCTATTGATGTTTATCTTTTAGCATATATCTTTATTTTATGTTATTTTCGTGGGTTGTTCTAAGGGAAAACTCACCCCAAATTAGTACTCTATGGACATTTTCTATATCTAGGTATACTCCTGGTATCTATCCTATGTTATGATACTCTTTCAGATCATCACATTCACGATAGTTCTATTTTATTAATATATATATATATATATAATGTTGTATATATATATATAATGTTGTATATATGTATAATAAAAGAGAGAAGCTGATTACTTTTGAGCTACTTTTGTTTCTCCCCTTTTTTAACTATTATGATATCAAGCCTATATTTGAGAACAACAAATGCTTTTTGAAGTGTGTTCTCTAACATGGTCAGAAACTTCTATATCTATATACTTGTAATAAATGGTTGTCACTTGTCTATTATCAAGCTCCTTCACCTGCTTAGTTCTTTTTTTGCACTTGAGTTGATTTTATTTTTTGTTTTGCTTTTTAAATTTATTTTTTGGTGTTTTTCTACTGTCAAGCCAAATAAGGATGTTGAGTTCACATGAAGGTCCATCAATATGTTTGTGTACTTATTGATCCAGTATGTCTATGTGTTTAAGAAGTTTGTATGTGTACTAAAAATTGGAGGGAGTTGTTTGGATTTTAATTGAGTGAATATCTCTTACTAAATTGTGCATAAATTATTACATAGAAACATACTACTAATTATTATTTGTATTTTTGGTTCATATAATTTTTGAAATGCTTTTTTTCCCTTCAGGTGCCTATTTGTTCTATATCTATATACCTATAATATTGGAGACTACACCTACTCCTTTTTTTAACTGATTACTATATTGAGTCCACATTTCAAAACATGTGGATTCTTCTCTTTTTTGTCTTTTAATTGGTTTCATCACATTTGTTCATATTTATCCAATCTCTAGGAGTCTGTCGTTTGCTCATCTTATTATTTTGTGTCTTTTATCAATTTGTCTACATACATCAGTAGCTTATCTACATACTTCAATAATTTATCTACATACTTCAGCAGTTTGTCTATCAACTTAGCAGTCTAACATGTTTATGTGCTTACTTGCATACATCTTTTTTAAAGCAGAGATAATTTTGAGAAACTTGTATTCTCTTGAACAAATTGTATGTAAGTTATTTATTATATATTAGCTGTGAATAGACACATATCTAAGAAGAGGAAGCTGTGTATCTTTACTAATTACAAACTCCAAATCAAACAGACTCAACTAGTAATTGATCAAATTATTATCTGTCAGAGAGCAGTCTATATTGTGAGTATTGGTTACATAATTTTGGAGCAAATGGAGGTTGTTGTAATCAAACAAACATATCCGAGCAAGTCACTCAAGGTAATTAACCTAGTTGTTCTATTTTGAGTGTTGTATTTAAGTTATTATGAGTACTATATTTTTTGGAGTAATGATTATAGTAATCACATGCTACAAATGAGAAAGAGTCACATGACTTTAGTCATCAACCTGCACATGCTCAAGAAGGAAAACACATGTAATTCTACTAGTGGCATGCTACTAATTTGAGAGAATTTTATAAAAATAAGTTTGCTATTTTCTTCTACTGAGTTAATTTAATTATGTATGATGTGCTTAGCAGATTTTGTATACCTATAATAAAAGAGAGTCAACTGACTGCTTTCGTGCTGCTGCAACTACCCCTTTTTAACTATTATCCTCTTGAGCCCGTGTTTGAGAACCTACATATACTTTGTGAATGTGTATTCTTTGTGTAACTCTGTATCTTACTGCAATATCGGATCATGCCCCAATATTACATTCTATAAGCCACAAGTTGTGTGGTACATTAAACAATCTCTGTCTATATCTACCTTTTTTATAATAAAGCGGACACCAAGCAGCCGGTTTAGCTACTCATTCTGCTTAGTTGTGTTGTCCGAGTTAGAGCTTAACAATATCATTTAGTTTTTTTCTCCGTCGTTGTCTTTTAATGCAATAGTCTAGAGTCTGTCACTTACACGTCTATGTGCCAATCTAACTATTCTTGTGTTAGATTGTGTTGTTAGTTTGTTAGCTTGGTCCGTTGTTTAGATGAGGGTCAGTCACCTGGTTAGTTTGCAACTGCCATCCACTCTGCTTCTTTCGAGTTGTGAAACCAATATGATTACCTTCTTTGACTGATACATGTTTCTAATGCTTCAATAAGTTAAAGACATTACTCACCTCCTTTGTCCAATGTATTAATTACAAAGTTTCAGTAAATTAACTAGTTTGGTTGTCTTTTTCTGTCGTCCGTTTAAGGTCCCAATAAAAGTGGTCACCGTTGCATCGGATAACTTGATAATTTTTTGTTTTGTTCAAGTAGAAAACCACAAAAATATATAACAACATGATTCTACTAGAATTTTTAAATTCTTCTTTTACAAAATGATCATAAAGGTTCGTATGGAACATTATTTGAACTAGTTGGTGTAAGCTTCCTACCATTAATTTTCTTTTTACTCTTTTTTGTCTGCTATTCAATTAGAAAAGATATTATATCGTGTGTGATTCCCGTGACGATGGCTATTTGTGCAACTTGATCATTTTTTTCATTTGTGAGCTCTACTCGAGCAAAAGAGTACCAAAGTGAATAGCAGCATACTTCAATTAGTTTTTTTTAATTCAAAAGTGATGACAAAGATTGAAATTTGGTGCAACATACTTCAACTAGATTTCTTTTGTAATTCAACATACATCAACTAGATTTTTTATTTACAACAAAAGTTTAGCGTTCGGCTCTATTTACACATGTTGGTTTAGAGTAGCTTAAAATTTTATTTTTACTCTTTTGGTCGCTGCTCAATAAATCAAAACATGTATAATCGTAACATGTGAGGGATTATATTCTGCTAATTGGACTACTAATTGCTTGCTGTGCTTTTAGCTAGTTATAAAAAAAAACGAGCAACGTTTAAGCCACAAGCCTGATTCCATACAGTTCGTGTCGGTCTTACACGACGGCAGACAAAACTTGGATTCGTTTTACGGTTGAAGTACACTTCAAACTCGGTGGACCAAACGGTTTCAAACTAAAGTGACATGCGGGCAGAGGTCTAAACTACAGACACGCACTGCGGCTTTCGCTTTCTGTTCATGAATCCTGATACTATCATACTACCATGCAAGACAAGCTCTTCCTTTCGACACCGATTTTGCTGCTACAGGCTAACATTCTCCTGCGGTGTTGCTTTCGAAAGAAGATTTTTAGTAATTATAACCAACCAGTAAACACCCTCTTAGACTCTTAGTCGTCAGGCATGCCATCTCGTCTTTCTCTGCTTGCCTCCCCTCTGCTTTTGACCAAATGTTTATCATTCCTCTGCTCTGTTTCTCTCAATTCAAATCCATTCCCAACAGTCTGGCGTGCGTGAATATTCGTATTGTATCTTCTAGGTCCATTGTTTATACTTCCTTTCCTTCCTCTCTCTGTGAGTGACGTTAACCATTTCTTCTTTCGTTTTTTGGGTGTCCCTTTCTCACATACACATTCCGTGTTCCTACCTCTGTTTAGTGTTTACAGTCGTATATATGATCCGTACGGTATGATATCGTCAATAGATGCCGTGACATCTTCCTTGTTTACATGATACGCCGCCTCTTCCTCTGGTTTTCTGCCGTGGAACGTCATCTTCCTTCAATAGGGTGGATGAGGATAGACCGCTATCCTATTCAAGTTAGGCTTAATTTTTAAAAATTTGACGAAAATATTGGAAAATACGATGACTTGGGAAGATTTAATGCAGTGGTGGAGTCAGCCCCATTTAAAGGGAGAAATGGCAGTATAATTAATTATTCATATGACATTTTTTTTTGGATTTTTAGATACACCCGACATTGGTTACACTAAAAAAGCTGCGTAGCACAAATGTCACCACAGATGAAGTCCAACCGATTAAGAAAAGACACGGATACCGCTTTTCCATATAGTCTTATATTCCATGAGAACCTACGTCTAAAGTAACCCACAAAATATAATTTTTCAGGAAAAAATATTTGTCTCCGAAAATTTTAGATGAGCGTCGATTTTCTTTGAACCGATGACAGACATCATCACACGTAATAAATTTTGCCTCCAAAATAGTTTTGGCGTCGGTTTCTTCTTCACAAATTGACATTAATTCACATGAAAACTGCAAAAATTTGCACAATTTGTGAATATTTTTGTCAAGAAATCGACGTCTTAGTGTTCACGCCATGCCCCTGTGAAAAATTTCCCCCTCTAATTTCACTCTATCTTTCATTGTTCGCCTGACCTAACTCTGAAGATTCTGATCTCGACCTCTGTGCTCGCTGCTCATGCTCTCCGTTGTCATCGCCCTGCTCACTACTCGTTCTCTCGCTTTGCTGCTGCCCTATTGCTCCAGCCGCCGCGGCTACTGCTCCTTCGGAGCACTCTACTTTGACGTTGCCGCTGTTGGAGCCAGCCACCACCAGTGCTACTTCTCTCATACGACTCTTCATCACCCTGTCTGTCCATCGGAGCCATCCACAACTATGGGTGCTAGTACATCCAGGGCCACCGCCAATGTCGTCGTCGCCACTGCTAGAGGTAAAGCCATCATCAGTTATGCTGACACTAAGCCACTACTTGTTGCCGCCGTCGGATCTTAGGGCTTCTGCTGTGTGCTTCTTCTCACTGCCACCGAAGGTAAGCAACCAAATATTGGTGTGTTACATGCCCCCAATTGGCTGGTTGCACATCTTGTATTCCTCCTTAATATATGTTAACAAATAATCCCTACAAACATATAGTGTTTATTTAATATAATTGATGATTGGCTTGATTGTTAATAATATATGAAAAAAATAAAATGCTAAGTGATAACATGTAGCCTGGATGAACCTTATATATGTGTGTGTGCCATGACAATCTTATTTTGGAGCCCACAATATTATTTAGTGCAAATGATGTTAATTTTCTCTTTGATAGTTAATTATTTTTTAATAATACTAAGTGTTGATGATATCTTTACATTTGCTAGTTAACAATATTTTGATAATGATTAAATGTTGGTGAAGTAATCTATCCAACACACTGTTCGTGAACCTGATCCACAAACCATCATAATATAGAATCATAGATTCACTCCTATAGTGGGGACGATCTGAAGTGCATGATGACACTAAGATCATAGGTATATAAATGACAACATTGTATTATGACCTAGAAACTCGTCTGAGATTTACTCAGTAGAAGTTAATCTTAGATAGTCTCCAGTTTAGGACTATTCTTGAACACTTAATCTTACTTAGGATGTAAGTGTATAATGTATATTTGGTTATCAAGCAGTTTCGTCAGCACTTCTCTATTTGCTCTCTAAGTACATATGTTGGTGAACATTTTCCCATCTACATCAGTGTACTTGGAGAATCAGGGGAAAATGCTTCCAAAATTTTCTTGAAAATCAAATACACATTATACACTTACTAGTGAGATTAGGTGTTCAAGAATAGGATATGTGGCACACACATTCATTACTAAACCTTAAACCCTAATTTGTTAACCATAAACCCTAATCTAGCTGACCCTAATCCCTAAATCCAAAATAATAAACCCTAATCTATTTGTAAATCCTAAACCCTAATCATGTAAACCCAAAATCCTAATACTTGTCTTTTCTTTGTTCATAGAATGGATAGATCATGGATGTCCATTTCAAATCACTGCACCTCGAAGTTCATTGTTGGTCTTGACTAGTTTATAAGATTTGTATAGGAATACAGGAAACAACATGGAGATAGGTTCTACTGTCCATGTAGGCAGTGTGGCAACAACTTGAAAGTAAACACTATTGACAAAATCAAAAGTCATGTCCTATGCAATGAGATTATACCGAGATATATATAATGATACTGGCTTGTAGAGAATCCAACGATGAGATCAGTAAATGTCGATAACAATATTTGTGTTGAAGGAGAAATTGCCGCCGATGATGTAGATGTGAACGAACTGATTCTGATAGACATATATGGTTGATGTGAGCACAACAATCCAACTTCCTTATTTAGAAACATTGTGTATGATTCTGAGAGACTGTTATAATTAGGTTGTACTAAGTTTATGAAGTTGAGCAATATGTTGAGATTGTATACTTTGAAGGCTAACAATAGATGGAGTAACAAAAGCTTCATGTCATTGTTGTGTTTGCTGAAAGAAATTCTTCATGAAGGCAATGAGCTTCCAATCTCAACATACAAATTAAAGGAAATTTTATGCCCAATAGAAATGGAGGCTAAGAAGATACATGCATGCCTAAATGATTGTGGGTTATTTCAAAAGGAATATGTCAATTTGAAAGATTGTCCAAAATGTGGGGTGTCAAGGTACAAAATGACGTCTTCAGAGAACGCACTCCTGCCAAGGTGATGTGGTATCTACCTATAATACCATGGTTTCAACACTTGTTTGTCAATCCCATGGATGCAAAGGATTTAAGGTGGCATGCAAAGGTAAAGAAAAATAATGATGAGATCCTACGATACGTGTATGATTCCACACAGTGGATGAAGATCGATTTATTGTATCTTGGATTTGGTGAAGAAGTCAGGAATTTAAGACTTGTGATTTGTACCGATGGGATGAATCCATATGACACATTGAGAAGCCAACATAGCACTTAGCCTGCTATAATTGTTATATACAATCTTCCTCCCTGGTTGTGTATGAAAAATAAGTATGTCATCCTGTCGTTGTTGATATCGTACCCTAAATAACATGGCAATGATATCGATGTTTATCTTAAACCTCTGATTGATGACTTAAAGAAACTCCTTAGAGAAGGTGTGATGACCTACATTGTTTCATGTAGAGAGACATTTTGTTTGCATGCTATGTTATTTTACACTATTAATGACTTTCCAACATATGAAAATTTGTCCGGATACAATATAAAAGGATCCAAAGTATGCCTTATATGTGAAGAGAACACTGATTTAATATGAATAAAATATGGTGGCAAGACTGTATATCTTGGTCATCGAAGGTTTCTTCTAAAATTTCATCCTTACCAAAGGTTACGCAAGGTGTTCAATGGATGGAATGAGGAACGAAGTGCCCCTAAACCTCTATCAGGGGAGGTTATTTATGAAAGAGTAAAAGACTTAGTCAATGCATTCGGTAAGAGATCACAATGTACCATTCCCACATAGAGTGACAAATCTTTATATAAGAAGAGGTCAACATTATGGGATCTTTCATATTGGAGTTATTTGGTAGTTTGGCATTATATCAATGTCATGTATGTTGAGAAAAATGTTCGTGATAGCGTCATAAGTACTTTGTTGAATATACCAGGTAAGACTAAAGATGTAACATCCCTGACCTGGGTTATGCTTTAACCCTAGATGTTTTGTTTAAGAAAGATAATTATATGCTTCCTCTTATCTTTTGAAAAGTAATTTAAGCTCAAGAGGAACTTATGTTTCAATTTTAGTCCATTTTGAATAATGTTGAAAACAATGTTTTGCCTGTTTTGGACTAAAGTGCAAATTACCCAAGTTGAGGGGTTAACTTGCAAATGTTACATGATAAAATGTTCCTCAATTGTTGAAGCATCATAATAATTAAAATGATGTAGAGGTATGTCTTGGGGTAGCCTGAGCACCAAGAAAGAGCTTATTAAGCAATGTTTGTGCATTAAAACCTAGTTTTGGTGTAATGTGCAATTTACCCAAAACCTAGGGTTCAGTATGCAAAATACCACTTCTAGAGAGTCCCTAATGTTTATTGGTATCAATTAGAGACAAGATAATCATAGGGGCATCTCATTTGAATCTCTTTGGAGGAGAGAGAATCTTGATATTAAAATAATCAAGATTTAAGCATAATTGAAATACTAATTCAATTTAATGCAAAATTAAACATATTAGTTGAAGTGCCCATCAACTAAAACGGCTTGGGTTGAAATACTATAGTGCAAGGACGTCCAAATGCCTTGAGTTGCACTGAAATATCCTAAGTATGTGAAGAAATCCACTTGCATTTGTTAATTAAAAAGAATTGTCCACTAAAAATGGATAATAGTATTATAATGATTAAGAAGTGGTTGCTTTTAATTCAAGGATAAACGAGAGGTTTTTGAAGGAAAAGATGTTGGATTCGGAAGCAAGGAAGGGAGGTGGTATGTGGCACATGAAATAGAATTGAAGGATTTTTCTACTACTTTCTCTCTCTTAAAAATTCACATACATATACCCCATTTTCTACTCACTTGAAAGACTCTTTTTCAAATCCACTTTCTTTCTTTGCTTGGGCCGAAGCGTAAGGAGATTAGGAGCAAGAGTAGAACGTTCCCCAACCTGTAGGTAAGCTCCATAGTCATCCTCCACCTTGAATTCATGGTGGAAATTGAATTTCAACACTCATTCTCTTCCTTTCTCCATTCAATACTCAACCTTGATCATCCTTTGCATCCAAAGAGTTGAGAACGGACCTTGGAAATTTGAGGAAGCTTCATTCACCATTAAAGACATGAAGCTTGAATCTTGGAAACAACTTTTAAGTTGGGTTATATAACTTGAACCCTTAAACATCATTATTGATTTCATTTCTTCATCAAATGTTGATTCCTTTTTCTTTCCCGAATTTCCTTTTGATTAATTGTTGAAATCACCACAAAGATCACAGAAACTTTTGAAGGTTTGAAGCTTGGAGATGATGATGTCATCTTATCACACACCTCAATAAAAATCATGAGCAAATGTTTTCACCTTTTGGTGACCAAACGGTCTCAAGACCATTTAAGGTCAAACGGTCTCAAGACCGATTGAGACAAAATGGTCTCAAGACCGTTTGAGGTCAAGTGGTGTCATGGTTGGATGGAGATCCAATGGTTACAATTGATATAGTCCCAAAGGTTTCAGCATTTGATGGTTCCTTGATTACAAACCCTAGATCGATTGAAGTTAAAACCCTAATTTAAGTTCAAATGGTTTCAAGCTGAAATGACCAAATGGTCTTAGACCGTTTGAGGACTATTCGGTCTCAAACTATTTGAGGATCAAACGGTCTCAAACTGTTTGGGGTTTAATAATATTTAAATCAAACAGTTTCAAAACTGATTGAAGGAATTAGGGCAAGACCATTTGAATAATTGAGATCAAGACCGTTTAAGGTCTAATGGTCTTAAGACCATTTAGGGATTTTGAGATTAAGACCGTTTGGAGGTCAAGCACCTCAAGATCGTTTGGAGGTACAAAAGATTCAAGACTGTTTGGAGATTCAATTGAACCAAGACCGTTTAAGGTCTAACGGTCTCCAAGACCGTTTGAAGGGTCAATTGGTCCAAGACCGTTTGAAGGTCTAATTGATTCAATCCATGTAAGTACTAATAACCCCATAAATGGTTGAAAAGTATATCAAGGATGACTTCAATGGGAATACTTCTAAAGTACCTAGGTGATTAGTATAATTGGAGTGATTATCAATTGATGCTTATGAAAGTATATAATTAATTCAATGTACTATGATAAGTATAGGTTCATGAACTTGGTAAAAGGTTAAGTCAATTGAATAATGTATGATGGTGATGTGTGTTCTTGGTACATGGAATAATGATAAGAAGGATTTAATACATAGATAATTCTATGTGCTCCAAGATATGTGGAAGCATTGATTTCGGGTTTGGATTAGTGAGGTAATCATAAATCCCTAATCAATGGAGAATGGAAACCCTAATCAATAAGGGAAATTACAAATGCATAAATTTAATTGGATACTTATGAATGTATTATGTAATTATAGACATATGGAACAATGTGTTAGGTTTTAGATATTAATTATAATATCAATGCATTCTCCAGGATGCATGGAATCTTGAGTTAGGGTATTGATCTTGGATAATGTGATCATGAAACCCTAACATAGGGTGATGTTATGTGAAACCCTAACACATGGTGATGTTATATGAAACCCTAATATAAGGTGATGTTATGTGAAACCCTAATACAGGGTGAATGTCATGAGAACCCCTAATTCTAATGAGGGAATAGTGATGTTATCTTTGCATTTCATAATGCTGATAAGTTATTGATATGGCTATTATCATGTGTACTAACTATGCATGTCTCATGAGATGTTGGGCATAGCCAGGTATGAGCTATGATGTTTTATTATTGAAATTGTTTATGGGTCTTGTGAGCCATAATATGCTTGGTTACCTAGTAAGAGGTAACAAGAAATTAAATGGGCTTTGAAAGCCATGTGAGATGCATGTCTAGCAAGTATCATGCTTACCTTGGTTAGATGACCTAAAGGTATTAGTTACCTGATAAGTGGTAACAAGTGTTCTTTGATGAACTAAGGGTTTGAACACCCCAGATCCAGTAAACATGATGATGCCATTGTTAAGGGATGTGGAATCCCAATTATGAGATCAGGAATTGAGATTCCCATGTTTTATAAAGTTTTGACAAGCACTTGATAAAAGAATTACATGTTTCTTTGTAGCAATTGTTATAATAATTCATTTTTGGAATCTTGATTAATGTTAAAAGAATGTGGTAATGTACTTAACTAATCAAGTGGAATATTATCATGTAGAGCCCTATCCATAGATCCATCATCATCAGAAGTTGGTGATGGTGAAACAGGTTTTCCATGAGGAACTCCTAGAATGCATATTTTTGAATATGTGGGGGTAATGGGCGAATATATCCTTACGCCTCATAGGAATGACTGCGGGCCATATCCTATGCACAGGAATGGTTATGGACCATATCTCAATATGAGTATGGCTATGGGCCATAACTCCACAATACCAGGCATTGTCTGCGGGCCATATCCTGAAGAGAGTATATGCTACGGGCTATAACTCTATAGCAAAGTTGCCAGTATACCCGGGAAAGCTATTTAGTAGATACGCAAGATGTCCTACATCTAGTCTCTACTGATCGAGACAGATGAGGTGATGGTGTCCGACTCTTTCATTGACCTATGTATGGAATCGAGCATGAACGGTATACTTCATCTCCTCAGGGCATAAGTATGATTGTAAAATGTAATCAGCCATGTAGCGTATTTGCTCAAGGATGAAATATGGAAATCATTGGTTAATGTTACATTGCTTATTGTATCCTAAAGTGGATAAATATTATATATGTTCTTCATATTCCTTATTAAAATGAATAGATGATTTATTGATTTATCATTTGTATCTGTAATACCTTAAAAGATGATATTGCTCTATTCTTCTTAATAATGATTAAATCCTGCTATTTAATAAAGATTCGTCTATTCAGTTTATTATTGTTGATCTGCAATAATAATG
Source organism: Alisma plantago-aquatica (assembly GCA_963693085.1). Lineage (NCBI taxonomy): Eukaryota > Viridiplantae > Streptophyta > Magnoliopsida > Alismatales > Alismataceae > Alisma > Alisma plantago-aquatica. The sequence continues at coordinate 1,196,341,385 of OY856409.1, forward strand.
TTTCTGGCAGAGAGTTATATCTCTTGCTGGGACAATTTTTCAATTGTCTCACCCCCCGTGGGATCCAACCTTTTTAGGTGGACGAGGATGAGGAGGTAGAAACTATACAGCAGGAGAAGGACAACAACAACAGTGACAACAGTGATATTCCAAGTGGAGGCATTGGCTGTCATATTTTGTATAGAGAGTCCTATGTGTCGTCTCTGTACTCTCAGGTCCTCGGAGTTGTAGTTAGTACTTTTAATGAATCGATCTGAGATTTTGGCTTGATGCCTCGAGGTTCTTATGTTGCATGTGTATAGTTTTAATAGAGCATTTGATGTTTGTAATCCTCGAGAAGGAATGGTACAAGATATGTACTTGTGATCCAGGATGTAACTATAATATATTGGTTCTTGATAAAAGAGTTTTTCTGTGTTTGGATCTCTTTGTAAATGGTTTTAATTTTTAGTGATTTTCAGTAATCCGATGTTAATGATCACTTCCGCTTAGTTAAAGATGTTTTGTTCAAATGGTGTGTCACAAGTTAGTGGTATCAGATCTCTAGGTTCACTGAGTCTATAGAGACATAAGATTAAGGTTGAGTCTATTCTAGTGTCTTCCAGTATCTGATAGTGTCTTTTGCTCATATAGGAGGAGAAGAAGAACTTAAAGATTCCTGGATCACATGAAGAACATGCTGATGAGAGCAGCATTGCTGTACTAGGAAGAGGTGTAAGGGATCAGGATAGGGAGGAACCAGAACCTAAACATCCCCAGCTTAACCAAGCTGCACTGGAAAACCCAACTTTCCATGAACTGTTTGGATACACTACAAGAAAAAGGTTATTTAGCTACGATTATTATAGTTACATATAGATAATATGTAATTAAAACATACTTCTCTTTACAAATCATACATATGTATGTAATACAAATGTAGTTGTTTGCACACTACTCTATTTACTACAAATCCACTACAATTCCATAAGCAATAGTTAACTCAAGGAACCAAACAATTCATTTGGCGTAGAAGTTTTTATTTATACTTTTCAAATTTTGGCTCCGGGTTTCACATTCCCCCTCAGGTTTCTGCCAAAACCTAAGAAATAAGTCATAGCCCTGCCTAGCCTCAACCGTCTTCTCCCAATCGAGTGCAGCTGACACCTAATCATCCCCACATCACCCCGTCCCTTTCATTTCTCTGGCGTCCAGTTTTGAATGTCCCTTCTGGGCATGACCTGCTCCAAGAAATGACATCCCTGGAGATTGGAGTTTGTTTGGATGAAGGGCGTGCATAGAAGAAACCAGCAAAGTGAGATCGTCTGGTAGCTCGTCAGCGTCGAGAAGGTCACCTAGTTCCACGACGACCAGGTACCATGCAATGGCTCGGTGGTAGCCAAGGAAGAGGACGAGGTATACTAGGAAAGGAGGGAGGGAGAGTTCCGCACATCAGCCAATGACCAGGAACCCCATCTCAGGATTCTCAATTCCCTTTATTCCTAATTTGCTCACTCTGATTGACCGGTCAAAGGATTGCTTGAGCTGATCAGCAGGGGATCTTCAAATATTGTTGCAAATGCTGCTACTTCTGGACTCCCCCTTACCTTGCTTGTCAGGACTACACTGGAAAGGATCCACCTACTTACTGAATATGGTCGTTAGGTAGGTAGTCTTAATAGTTTTGTTCGCTGGCTCCAGCTCCTTTCTGACTTTGTCCCTCGGCTGACGAGGTTCAATTGCTCTAATCACAAGCCGAATCCAACATCTAGTTTAGCAAGAACCCTTATAGAATGGCATTCCATGGGGACACTGGCATGCTATCATGTTCCTTCCCAAATCCCAGCAAAACTGCAATTGGGTATTTTCAATCTGGTTGCACTCTGTGTAGAAGTGGATGACAATAAACATCACGAAGCCCAACAAACCAAACCCTTACTTATTGATCAAACCATGAAACTGTAGTTTCTCTAGGAACAATAAGTGATCCGCTCATATGGAGAGAAAGTGAACAACAATAATCTCGTTTAGTTTTCCAACTGTGCCGGCCAGTGATAGTATGATACTGTAGGAGCAGAGATTCTTGTAGCCCGACTGTCGACCCGTTGGTAATAGTCAATCATAGTGCACCAGGTAATTTCTTCACATATTACTTGCGTATGTGAACAGTTAGTTTTTTTTTTGTTTTAATATTAGTAGAAAAGACACCAAAATGTATTATTTCTATCATAGACACACCAGCAATTGGCTGCTACATCATATAATTAATGGTCTATGTTTTTTGTAAAGCATATAAAAAAGAGAACATTTCTGGAGATGTACAATTCTAGTGTATAGGAGTAAAAAAGTATGTAAAAGAAGTGACCACTCTCCTTAGTTGGGTAGAGATGAGAAGGTCTTGGACCTGGCCTCGATGAGGCTACTATCAATTTGTCATTTGATGACATTTTTGCTGAGCTTTCTATGCTTATGCTTATGTTCATTGCTCAAGAGCGTCACGTGCCCAAAAAATACATCATGTACATAAGCCACCACTAATACCATCCACTTTTTGATCTAAATTAAACCGAATATTTTGATTCTTTTAATATGCATGCACAATAATACTGAAACAATCTGAAGTACTTATGCATGCCACAAACTTTTATTCATGGAAAAATCCTAAACAGACTCACCATTGGATGTAAACTAGCAAAATTTTCAAAAGTTGACCAACCATCGACCAACTGGTTGGGGTCTCATACATGCACGTATAGTTAGACTGTATGTATATGTATGCATCTTATACGTTTGATGCTTTGAGCGTGTATGTATGTACAACATTGGCTCGTTACTTGCAAGGATTGATGTTAAATTAGACCATTATATATACATATGTAATCTCAATGAAACTAACTAGCATCTACATTTAAGTTAATTTGGGAGACTTACCAAAACCCCAAAAATCCTATGCAATAGTAAATGATTTTTAATTGTTTCTATGATTCGTTGGTGGCCTAGTCAACCAAATGTGCATTCCAGTTAAACGAGTAAAAAGAGAATTGTTTTCTTAAATAACTTTTAGATAAGTTTGTTGTCAATGTTTTGAATATCTAAGTGATCTAGTTGTTCGAAATGTTCCTTGGTTACATGTTTCCTTGGTTTTCTTTATGATTTTATCTTCTACATATATCTCTCACCTTGTATATTGTTTTACATGTAAATTCATTGTCATTTTTCAATTTTATTCCCCTATTTATTTTTGCACCATACTCTTCTTTAATTCTCTGTACAACCATTCACATCTCAAAATAGCCACCAACAAACCATCACCCTCATATAACATCGATTCACTCATTCCTAAAGGCATGATGGCCAGGAAGAGTCGTCCTAGACCTAACCAAGGTTGTGACGAACTGCCACAAGAGTAACGGCCAAGGGTGTCACAGGTCGTGAAGGCCACCCAAAGCCCAACAATCTCCAAGCCTATTGTCCAACACTAACATACTAGTCTAACCAAAAATCTTGATTTAAACTGCATATCGGCCTCCTCCTATGTGTCGACCTACTCATCTTCAACCTCAAGGTAGTGTTATAAACAAGGCAAAAGAAGGTGCAACACTAGCAACAACTAAGCAAGCTTGTTTATCCAAAACAGAACACAAGGCTACCAACGAAATTTACTAGCATGCAAGCAATAACGAGCCATAATCAGGAGCAAGATAACAACTAAAAGGTGATAATAACATAGTGGGTTTAGAGTTATACAACCCGCCTCAAGGATCACCACCAAGCTCTAAGCTTCTTAAGCTCAAGGTAGAAGAAGGTCCTCCTATCTTGATCTCCACAACACCTATAAGAAGGAAGATATAACCAAAGTTGAGAGAGAGAAAGAGGGGAAAAAAGAAGCAACTAAGGTCCATGGCCGAGAAGAAGAAAGAAAGAGAAACTAATGACCATGGCTTACCAAGGTAGAAGATGAAAGAAGCACACCACAAGCTTAGACTCGTCCACCAAGCTTGCAAGGAAGATCACTCCACAAGCTCAAGATCATCAACCATGGAAGAGGAAGCAAAGATGGCCAAAGGATTTTCTTGCATGGAGAGAAAGAAGTATATATACAAGGGAGATGAAAGAGAGAACAAAGGAAAGGTGCCACCACAACATAAACCTAGATGAAACATGTCCATGAAGAAAGGCCACATGCATCATCATGCAACAAGGAGAAAAAAACCATGGCTCGCACACTAAGCCTCCTTCCTAGGTCAAGGCCGATACACACCTCCTCCTTCCTTCACAAACCGATAGGGATGAAACCCTAGAGCCACAAACTGATAGGAGGTCTCCCCAAAACACCCTCAAATTGATATGGAGTCCCTCAAGATAACAACAAACCAATATAGGGTCTCTCCAAGGCTCTCAAGCTTGAGACAACACTCCTAAGTGTAAGATACACCTCAAACATGAGTGCAAAACATCACCAAGGATGTCACCACTCAACCAAGGTGTCCATCTCTCTATCATTCCCCTAGATGATGCCAAGAGAGAGAAGGAACACACTAAATGTGACAAACTTGCACATCAACCTCAATCCTAGGTAAATTGCAATTTGTACCAAAACCTCTCCACAAAGCACAAACATCAAGCAAACAAGCTCAAACAAGGAACTCAAACCTCCAACATGTCCTAATTACATCTTTGATGATTAGAGCAAGGATCTAAGAAACATACTTAAGCAAAGCAAATAGGGTTATCCCAAAATGTGCGTCAGGGTCCTTACAAAACAGCATTCAAAGCAAGCAATAAAAGAGATAAGAAAATCAATATTTACCTTAGTGATTGGACTACACTAGAGAGGAACGAACCATGTTATGATCACTATAGGAACAAACCATGTTAAGATCACTATGAGGTGACATGACATATCCACTAGAAGATTTACCAAAATAATATTGTAATTCAAAACTAGGTGAACAACTCAAAATTTTCATTTGTCTTTTTAGATATAATTAATTTCTTGGTTTAATTACAGCCATAAACATACATTATTTCATAGAGACCATTGCCATTCCTTGTTTTGTTTTAGAATCTTAGTATCTTACATGAATCCAAACGTGTTCTTGTTTGTTACCCAGATACATGTTATATGCAATAATTCTTGTTTGGTTGCTTTTTTTTAGGGATCTTGTTTGGTTGCTTAGATATGAAGATCCACATTTTTTGTATCGAATAATTTTATTTATCTAAACCAATATATAATGTATGTTCTAGATGTAACCTTTGCATCTTGTTGGAATAACACATAAATCAAAACCACGTTTCACTTGGTGTATAAATTATTTTAAAATTATTTAGCAAACCATTGACATGTAGGTGAACTCAAATTCATTTCATGGTCTAGGGATCTTATCAAAACATGTCAAAGTTTCATTATAATTCACACTACTAGAATGAATATACTACGATTTGAAATCAATGGGATGTATTTCAAACAAAACAACAATCATCATTCTACTTATGTTGAAATTCACTACTACAACTCAATTATTACAATAAAAAAATTATAGATAGATTTAAAAATTTTGAATTCCAGATTGTAGCATTGTTATGGTCTTCAGTTAATCTTTCAGTACAAAATGTTGTCTATGGTTAGCTAATTGGTAACATATGAGTATTCTTTTACTCAGGCATGAATCCAATCCATTGGAATTCATTCGTAATGTGGAAGCTACTATAATTGGGACAGTAGACAGGTGATAAAGGGTGTCCTATATTTTTATGCTACCAATCCATGATTTGGTCAGATGATTGTTTAATACTAAATAATGGATCTGTTGAAACCTCATTGTGATATGTGTCTTCCACTTGAGGTTGTTACTGAAGATATTCAATATGTAATTTTGGTTGAAGAAATGGCTTCCAACTATTTTTGTTCTTATGTGTTGCATGCCTTGCTGAAGTTAAATGAAAACTGAAAGGAATCCAAAGTCCCTTGAATCACTCATGATTTACTATAGATTCCTAATCTATAAACATGAAAGTGGATCATGTTGTAGGTCTCAGTGGTCCTTTCTCTCCACCTTAAGGTTTATTCTTATTAAGTTTTACAGTTGCATTCCTTATCCTTTTGAGATGTGGGTCTAGCTCATGTAAGTTCTAACTCTACTTCCTCTTTGGGCTATAATAGTTTATGTAGTTGTTCTTAAATGAACTTCAATTCCCTTTATGATATCGGTAACATCTTTATCTTTGTCTCTTAAATTTTATGTCATACATGGACTGTCAGGTAATCAATAACATCTATATGCACCACTAACAAATCTTTGCAAATCTTTGATAGTCGTTTTATGCATACAAACAACTACAATGCCTTTATTGGTTTAACCCATGTCTTCTTGTATACATATCTTGGAAGAATGGGAAGCAAGACTCTATTCACCACAAGTGAGTATCATCTTTGTACATTTATTATTGCAACTTGTCTACAAGACCAGCTACTTCATGCATCTTGATTGTTGCGGTGCAGAAACAAGACTTTTCCCTCTTTTTAGTAGATAGTGAGGGTGGTAAAGTGTAATTTTAAAAGGTTTTCAAAAGGTAGTTATGTAGTATGGTGGTATGCTTAATGGCCCTTATGACATGGGTGACTTTCCTATGAGGGATATAGGTATTTCTTAGCCGATGCCAGTTGTAACCTTGGCTACATCTTTTGCTGACCAACAAAGAACAATGTGGGCTGAGAGCTCATCCCTTGTGGATCAGACTGAACACATGGCTGCAATGGTGATTGGTAAGTTACTAATTTACTGGAGATGGATCTAACTAAATTCTGGTAACTTGTTGTGTTTCCACTCGACATTACACTATGTCCTATTTAACTCTATTAACGTTTAATTTTATTTTTTTCAATTGCATGCACTTGAAATAATGGGCATAGTTTGGTTTTGTATTGTTGGCATGGCATCTGATGCGATTATTTTTAGTGTTCTATATTTGAGTGAATATCCTTTATTCATTCTTGCATGTCTTTTTTTCTCTACTCTTGATGGGTTCCATGAAAACCCGAGTTTTCATTCAAGACAACTTCCATTTGCTGGTTGTAATTCAATATTAATGTTGTAATTAGCTCATGCATTTGTTTTTGCACATAACAGGTAGAAAGAGGTGAACAAGTAGAAGATCTCCTACACAAGTAGAACTTAACACCATATTCCAATAGATGGGAAAGTTATCCTGGAGGTAGACCGTATGAAACCTAACCTAGAGTCATCATCTCGATGCTTCAACCATTTTAGCATAGGTAACAAGGATCATTCTTTTCCATTCAGCCCCCATTTTAGTGAGTACTTGTGATTTTCTTGATATCTACAATATGCTTACCTCATTGACATTTAATTAAGTAGAAAAAGAACTTCCATGCTTGAGTAGTCTATGATTCCCATTCTACTTTAATGATGTTCAAATCGTTCATTTATTTCCTCACAATGAAGGAAGACATGCTCTGTAGTTTTTAAAGGTAGCCACTTTTAGTTATCAAGTGATAGACATTCTTAAAAAGCATATAATTAGTTATAGTTAGTTAGTGAAGATGGCAAGCTTACTATTTCCGTTGCTCCAAAGATCCAACATTTTCTGAGCTATCCCTTTCATGTCTCGAAGGTGATCATGGGTTCTCAAGGGAAGTATGTGGAATCAAAAGGGAGTGTCAACAAATCCCAAGTAGGTGGCTTTTGCATCATTACAATACTGCTCGCTACATGCAAAAGGTATATCTCTTTCTTTCTCTAAGTCTAATTCTGATCTACAATTGATAAGAAAAAGTAAGTTTTAATATTTTGAACCCCTAGGTGATTGTTATGATGGAAGAAAGGTTAAAATTGTTGCAACACTTTGGGTTTCCTAAATAAGTTGTCAACTTCATTAAATATGATGGCTTCACCATGAACAAGTTGCTATCAGAGGTAAGCAATCAATGTCAGCTATTTTATACAAACACTTAATGTTAATTGATTGAACATTATCAACAAAATAATTAGTGAAGTTATCTTTTGAAGGCTCCAACAACCTAACCATGACACCAATTTTTGTTGTATGAATTCTAGAATCCTAGAGACAATGTGTGTGGAATGGATAGGGATGAAGTGGCCATATAGGGCCTAAAAAGAAGAGAAAACTGTCCAACAACTTAGTTGATGGGGCTTAGGCATATTCAATAACTTATAGATTAACTTCTATGGTCACTTTCCTTTGTTCCAGCATTTGTGAAACACTAGATCTGGTAAAGAAGTCTCTGACTTCTTCATGGTTCTTTTAAAGTTGTGAAAGGTAAATTCCTTGTATTATATATACATGTGAATTCATTGTATTATATATACATGTGAATTCATTGTATTATATATATTCATTGTATTATATATATAAAGTCGGGATCCCTTCCATGGTCTGATCCTAGGGTGGATGTTACGGCGGGGCGAGTCTTGGCGGACACTGTCTCGCGACCGATGGGCATCCAGAGGAATGTCGGCCTGTGGTGGCTCTGGAGGACCCTAAAGTCCCGTTCTTCTGAAAGGATGACAGTAGACCTTGGATGACGATCTCTGAGCCTGTGGCGGAGGAACTGGATGAGTTCCATAGGTTCTCGATAATCATTCATGTCTTGGGTAGGAATCACCAGCTTCAGTAGGTGTATGTGTGGGTGTTAAGGACATGGAGATCTAGAGGCAAGCTTCAAGTCTCCCAGTTGAAGGACAGACTGATGCTCACCCGGTTTGCCTATAACGGAGTCATGAAGGTGGCACTGGAGAGTGGTCTGTGGTTCTTCGACAACAAATTGGTCCTAGTGAGGAAATAGACCCCAGAGGCAGATGTTAGGCGTACGACACTCACCACAACTGCAGTTTGGGTGACCCTGTCGGACTTGGGGCACCACAAAATGAGGTGATCTCTCACCATAATTGTCTATGGTCTAGGTACTCCTCACATGGTGGATTTCTAGATGGAGGGGAGTTGTACAACAGAACTGATGATAATAGTATGAACAAGGTGTCATCCCTTGACAAAAGGGTTAATGAGGAGATGAATGTTGGTTTGTTGAAGATGGCGACAAATGAGGAAATTAAGGAGGCGACCTTCTCCATTGGTGCCTCTAAAAGACCTTCTCCATTAGTTCCTCTAGAAACTGGGTGTTGTAGCTATGAATGATTTTCGGTCTATTGCATGTTGTTCGGTAACCTACAAAATCTTCTCTAAGCTTTTGGCTTGGAGTTTGAAGAGGATTTTGCCGGTGGTGATTTTCCCTAATCAGGGTGTGTTTGTGAGAGGTTGTAACATATCAGATAATGTCCTCTCAGCTACTGAGTTCCTGAGAGAGTTCAAGGTGAAAAGAAGCTTTAAGTAGTCTTGCATTAAGCTTGATATATCCAAAGCTTATGACCAGGTGTCATGGGAAGGTCTGTGGAGCTCTATGGAGGCTTTGGGTTTCTCTAATAGGTTCATCACCATCCTCCAACAGTGCGTTCATACCACTTCCTTCTCTGTCCTTGTTAACATCATCCGCAAAAGATTGTTCACAACCTCCAACGGCCTGAGGCAAGGTGACCCACTGTCGCCCCTGAGTTCACAATAGTTATTGAAAACCTTACAAATCTCACTCACAAAGTGGAAGATGGAGGTTTGTCAAACATTTCAAGGTGTAGGGAATCAAGTTTATGAGCCATATGATTTTTATCAATGATCTTATGTTCTTTGTCGATGCACATGCTAAAGTCTTCAGGGGTGTGAGGATTATCTTACATAGATTTGCGTATCTGACATGCTTGCATATTAGTGACACTAAGTCACAAGTGTTCATGTACAAGTCCTGTGATTCCAGGAGAGGGAGATTGAAGGAGGCAGCAATCCAAGTGGATTTTGGGTGCTTCCCTATGAAGTATTTGGGGATACCCATTTCGGGTGGGGTCAGAAGGGGTGCGGATTTTCAAGGTTGCTTGGATGACTTACGACTGAAGGTGGATGGCTCTGGTATATCTTGACAAAAGCTCACCTTAAACAAATATCACCCAAAAGCCCATGTTCTGCATGTAAATAAGAGAGAACCTCTCACTAGCTTCGGCAAGGACTTTGTTTAATAGAACATGAAAAGAAGTTGAGCATTGTAGAACATATAAGCATATTTATAGACTAAAAAAGGTTCAAAAGAAGCAGAACTATGAGATGTATCAGTATCTTTACTCTTGAAGGTTCAAAATAACTTTGAAAACAAAACCCTATCTCATCTATAAAAGCATATGTATCGAAACATAATGAAATTGTCATTGAGAAGAACACATTATAAAACTAAGCACAACAGACATATATGCATGGATTTGAATGCTTAACTTCCAGTAGAGAACATAGCTTTAAAATAACCAAGTTTATCTGAACCTTACCCAGCCCTCATGTCATCTTCACACACATAGGGAACCCATGAGAACGTTCAAGTACTTGTGTGCCTTTTTCACTATTAAGAAAGGGGAAATAGTACGTGGTTTAAAAAAAAAATTCTGAAATAGAGGAAAATATCTACTTGGAGGTCTGAAAATCAATATACTAACCCACATTGTCCAGTATTTTTAGCAACTCAATTTGGACAGCTAACAACTATTTGATGTGCTCTAAAGCACAAAGCTGTAGACCCTCTATAATAATCAATGGTTGAACTCATTCCACAAATGAATATTGTCTTTTTTCTATAGCTAAAAATGACACCCACAACTTGATTTGCTCCTCCTCATCAGCCTTTGTTAGCAGTCAGTCAAAGAGGGCGTTGATTATGCACCCCTTCAAACAACATGTCACATCATCTAATAATTGAAATGAGGACTAATAATGTAGGGGAGCCAAAGAGTGGGTAAGCACTACTAAGCACAAAATCCTATTACCAAATTTGTGATCCCATCTCTTTTTGTGAAGACAATGTATTAGCCCTCTATTTTTATGTTGTTTTAAGTTTTTAACTCTTAACTAGTCATTTATCATATGCATTAGTCCTAAATATTACGTTATTATCCTAAAAAAAGTAGTCATATGAGATCCAGACTCAACTTTATCATCCAATGCCTCAATCACATGATAGTAGTAGTTTATAAGTGCTAGGATCACTTTAGTGTGCCAAGCTATCTTTAGTTAAACAACTCAATAGAAACCCGCAACCAACCAGGAATTCCTGGGAATCTGTCACAGATTTCGAGCTCTTGATGTGTCCAACAAAGAGCGCATTACAAGGCCTTAAAAATCAACTAGCTATAAATAATGTCTATTCTTACCTCACTATTGTAATAGGAAGCTCGTACCAAGATATGTTCACTTATGTCTCTTCTAAAACTAATATACAGTCTTACTAGAATATATCAATAGATCATATACAACATATGAATAGGATGGTACTATGTGTTTTAATAGTATATACTATTAAGTTGCCATCTGTGCTTGGTTTCTTTTGTTTGTGATTTGTTCATGGATGTCCTTATATAGAACATGACAAATGTAGTAGTACTAGGTAGGTAGCAGGTATGTACCTCATGATCTTATATAGGTTTGGCTTTTAAATTGTGTGATGGATATGCATATGAACTTAGAATGATGCCTTGTGATCAAGGTGTCATATTCTAATGGTTGCAGCTGTTGGATTGGGAAGATTTTTTATGCTAGCTTCATTTCAAGTATATTGTTTACCACATGGTTTCTATCATTTTGGTAGCTACTGAACTGTTGTACACCTTCTTGAAGTTCTTTTAATGTGAATCTCAGTTTTGGCTACAAATTGCACGTTGATTGTTGATGTTATTATTATCACAGTCTTTTGAAGCTTTAAGTGTTCTTCATAACAGTCGAGCTAGAATCAGGATTTTTAGTTCCCTGGATCTCAGTTCTAAGAGTGTTATATACATCCATTGGTTGTTCTAGGGAAAACAATATCTATTATATATGAAATGGTGTCTTTTTCACTCTTTTTATGCAGGGAACTAATATGATGTCTAATGCAAGTTTCTTTCACAAAATGATTACTCTATGAAGGAAGTTTTTGTTAGGCCATGTTAGATTTGAAGATAATGATAGACATGCTATTAATAATGTTGAGAATTATATCCTAGAATCTCCTACTAACTATTTATTTCTTTACCTAGAGAACTGAAATTACCAAGATAAAGAATAAACTTCACCCTCATAGATTTGCACCCACAGAAATTCTAAAGATCTATTTGCAGATTTGCACTCTAACTATCATAAACTAACATGGATTAACATTTTATGTTGTCACCTAAACATAGAACGTGTATATACGTTGAACCATTTATTTGTATCAGATCATGTTGTATATAAATAGTCATACAAACTATTGACAGTCGAGCCTATCATTGAACAATGTGTTCTATTTACAACTTAAACTGACTTGTATATATCAAGAGTCTTGCTACTTGTCTCTCTATGTAGAAAATGTTTCCTTAAAAATAAAATCTATGTGGGCCTTCTCTAATTGTAAGTGAATATTCCTTCTCAATTTCCTTTATAGCCATCATTGTCACTTACTGTTTTCAACTAGACTATTCTTGCTCATAGAAGAAAGCTGATTACAGCAGCCCAAGTATTATACAATCCAAGAAATGATTGAAGTTATGAAAATACTTGGATATAACTTCTAACAGAGGCCCTGACTAAAACTAAATGTGAAACTCAACATACTAAGCCACATACTTTGTAGATTTTTTTGGTAACAAACTGATGCGTCTACAAAATCATGCCCTGCTACAAGCATTGATATGCAATGGCTAGACAATGAATCTTGATCTGCTCACTAGAATATCTGAATTTTTTGGTGCATGATTCAAATGCATTTGTTTCTAGCATGTTACATATATCATAATATCCGTTTTTGCACATTTTTATTCATAATACTATGTGGTGGACTCATATCACATAAACAAGAGGTGAGTATCTTTACAAATAATAATGACATCATCTACTATAGCCTTTTTCTCTAGTCTATCCCTATATTCTGGTGTTGTGATATGTTTTCTAATACCAGGAAGAGGTATGTGCCTCTAGGAAGCATAATGAATTCAATTTGAGAAGGTGTTCTTCATGCTTTGGAGCACATCAAACAGTTGCTAGTTGTCCAAATTGAGTTGCTGACAATACTAGACAATGTGAGTTAGTATACTGTATTTCCCGTTGACGAGCCAATTGTGATACTCGTTTCTTGTGTATACATGGGCTACCCATGACGTTCTAGCTGCTTATTTTTTTTGGAACCAAGCAACTTCTGTTTTTTAGAGTCTGGCAATATGGTTATGTTCTATAGCTATTCAACTACTTGGTTTTTATGATAGGATCTCTGTTTTCTTTATATGCCCTCTTAGGCTCTGTTCTATTCTATTTGTCACTGTGATGTCAGTACTTTTCTATTCTTACTTGGTTAGAGCATGTTCCACCAAGGTGCACATATACTACCATTGTAAATCATTTTGTTCCCACAACTGTTGTTTAAACCCTAAAGCTACTTCTTTGTGACACATGTGTTGTTGCTAACTGGAAAATTTATAGGGAAAAATTGGCAAAAAGATAAATGATTGTAGATAGGCTGGCATTTGTTCCTACGACTACAATCAAAGTTGGCACAGTGAAGCCTAAAGTGACCAAAATGGATTATGGTAGTGATCATGTTCTATTTCAATTATTTGAATTTGATATGCATATGATTGTGTTGTATTTTGGTGAGTCATACCTCCAAACTGTTTTATGTTTTTGGTTCTCTTTAATTGTTTTCCACTCAGGGTTAATGGTTTCTCATCACATTCAATGACTTGAGTTACTAAGGCTAGGTATTTCTTTACAAGCTAAGAGTAAGAATCTCTTATGAGTCATGTTTTTGTTTCACTGAAAACTTGAGTAGGAAGAGCTCATTTGCTGACCTGTGACTTACCTTACTAGCTAGTTTCCCCATGTTAATCTTGGGATAGCACATTTCTTGTATTTCAAAAGATGGCACCATAATTATATCTTATACTACATACTATACTGAGATCCATCCGGTTCTAATTTTTTGGGTATATTGCATCTTTCAGATCATGCACTTGGTGATTGAGTGACACACATGAAGACTTGTGGAGTCCCTCAGGTGGCGAGGTTTGGCCTGCAACAACAACAGAAACTGCAACAACTCCAGGCGTTTTGGTCCAATCAAATAGTTGAGGTTGAACAAAAAATATTTATACCATATTCTCCTCAAGATACTTACTTTACATCATAGGCATGACTTTCCCTTATCATTTTCTCTCACATTTCCTGCATGATAACCAGAATTCTATTCATATCACTTTGTTGTAGCTTGAATTTATTGTAGGTGCATACTGACAATAATGTTATTGGGTTGTACTTTCAAATGGTCTAAATGAATGACCTTATTGTGCAGGCTATAGACTAAAAATTTTGGACATGGCAAGCCTCAATGGTGCAAGTGAACTATCTTACAACTCTCCCATATAATGCTTGGGCTGCAACAAAACATGGATGAACTGCCTAAATACTTCTCGTCTCTTCAAGGTATTAATTTTGTCATCTTATTCTCATAGAAACCTTCATTTATGCCATGTATGAATGCTTATGTATCTTTATTAAACTATTTGGATGATCTTTACCTTATTTTTAATGCCTCCCCATTTGTAAAACCTTATTTTCAGGATTAAGAGAAGTACTAGCTTCGCCATCGTAGCAACTTCCATTACCTGAATTAGAGATTGAGCTTAACAATGTCAAGAATTCAGATACAGAGTATAAGAAGTATCTAAGACAGCACCAGCGCAACAGGTGCTCTCCTGTGAAGCATGATGATGCATCTCCATTTGAAGCCTAGGGCCACCCAGTCACAGCTGCAACAACAACCACAGACACAATAGTGTATCATGATATGTTGCAATTTGATATGGCTCTTTGCTGCTATGAGAAGGCTGCATTTCATAGACCTATGTATATATTTGAACATCCACTGTCAGCATCTGCAAACATAGTGACCAACTTCATAGGGACGATATTCCTTCTATCTCGGCTTAGAAGGTTCTTTTCAAATTCTTATCTCAGGTGCTTTTGGATGATGCTGGCCGAATAACAACAACTCGAACAAAAGAAGACAATAAGGATGTTAAAACTAGCTGAGAAAGACACAACTCTTTCACAAAGATGTTAGTAGACCACTGAATCATTGATATATGTATATATTTTGTTTGTACACATTGTGTAATATAGGAAAGGTATATGTCCTCCCCATGTACATTCGACGTTTCATTATAAATGAAAGTAAGACTGTTGGCATAATGAGCATAACTTGTTCTAAATACTAAAATTTTGTTACTAAAATATTTTGTGTACTAACAAATTACAATATATATATTTATATATATATATATATATATATATGAATATATAGTCAAACTAAGCATATATGTATGTGTACTAAATGGCACTACATATGTAGCTAGATGCATAATAAACTACATATATATGTATATAGTAACTGCTACCTTTCCCTACACACTAAATACATATAAAATGTATTAACTGCATGTGTTTGCTACATATTGACTATATATACAATTGTAGTCATACATTTAGCTATAATTATACTTATATTTAAATATGTAAGGACAATATCTAGCTACGCTTCTGGATACATATACATTTGTAGTGAATGGATTATCTAGCTACATATTTGAAATATATAGTTAAAGGCTTTAGCTATACGAGCATATACTACAACTTGTATGTGTAAAGAAATATGTAATTAAAGCCTTTAGCTACAAAATATAGGGTTTTCGCTACAATTTTTTTTATAGTTAAAGACTCTTTTTTTTGTAGTGATAGTTCATGGCAACCATGACGCAGTGGACGTCAAGTAGGGGTAGGGGTCTTAGTTTTCCTCCAAATAGAGCCCCCGGTACAACAACAACGTCAGCAAATGGACCTTTTAGACCATATCAAGAGAATAGAACCTGTCACTAGTGTAGACAGGTAGGACATCTAGCAAGGGATTGTCCAATTGGTAATACAATGGTGACCCAACTACCGAGGCAGAGTTAATAAGGTCATCAGAGGAAACATATTTTTAGTGGCGCTAGAGGACGTGGACAAGCACCCCAAGCTTGTTCGTCAGCACCCAACAACCGAACACATGATCAACAACAAGCAACGGGGAGATTCTATGCAATGAATCAACCCGAAGCAGTAGTCAACCCTTGAGTTGTGACAGGTCAGATGGAACTATTTTATTCTGATATGTCTTCATCCTGCTTCATATATGTTTTTATTGATCTGGGTGCTACACATTCGTTTGTCACTAGAGAAGTGATCCTTGACTGCAATATATCTGTTAGTCATAGAGCAGATAATATGTTATTAGAAACCCCTTTGTTGGGATTTGCAGTGCTACAGGAAGTGTGTTCTTCCTGCATTCTTTTCTTTTCTGAACATCACATTCAGGTGGATCTTATACCACTTGATATGCATGAATTTGATATAATTCTTGGGATGGACACCCTTGAAAAGTATAAGGTTGTCTTGGATTGTGATTCCAAGAAAGTTGTGTTCACAAATGATAGTGATACATGGATCTTTCAGGGTGACAGAAAGATTCTTCCAACCTATCTAGTGTCGGCTATGGTAGCTGAGAAGCTGATGAGACAAGGATGCTTTGCATTCTTGGCACATGTGGTAGACACCACAATGGAGAGTCCTAATCTTTCTGAAGTTTCGATAGTTAAAGAGTTTTAAGATGTGTTCCCTGAGGAACTTCCAGGTGTTCCTCTGCCCCGAGTGATTGATTTTGAGATTAATCTGATCCCGGGCATGCAACCAATAGCACAAACGTCGTATAGAATGGCACCTGTCGAGATGGCAGAGCTCAAGAAACAGCTGCAGGAGTTGCTTGAAAAAGGTTTTGTCCGACCGAGTACTTCATCATGGGGTGCTCCAGTTCTCTTTGTTAAGAAGAAGGACGGATCGATGCGGTTATGCATTGATTACAGACAGTTGAATAAAGTAACAATAAAGAATAAGTATCCTCTTCCAAGGATCGATGACCTATTTGATTAGTTTTGTGGTGCAACTATCTTCTCTAAGATAGATCTGAGGTCGGTATATCATCAGTTGCGTATCAAGGAGAGTGACATACCTAAGTCTGCCTTCGGGACATGGTATGGTCACTATGAGTTCATAGTTATTTCATTTGTTCTAACTAATGCACCAACTACATTCATGGAACTCATGAATAGAATCTTCTGGCCTTTTCTTGATCAGTTCATTGTAGTCTTCATAGATGACATCTTGATATACAGTAGAGATGCTCAACAACATGAGCAACACCTCCGTCAGGCTTTAACTTTTCTAAGAGAACATAAGTTGTATGCTAAGTTTAGCAAATACGAGTTCTGGTTACCAGAAGTTTCTTTTCTAGGACACATAATATCTTCCTCAGGTATCCGTTTTGATCCTAAGAAGGTAGAATCTGTCCTGCAATGGGAACATCCAAAGACACCAATGGAGATACACAGTTTCCTAGGATTGGCAGGATATTACAGGAGGTTCATTAAGAACTTCAGTTCTATAGCTTTACCCCTAACCAAATTGACCAAGAAGGAGGTTCCTTTTGTCTGGAATGACAAGTGTTAACATTCTTTCCAGTTGTTGAAAGAAAGGTTAACGAGTGCACCTGTGCTGGTATTACCTGAGCAAGGGAAGGGGTATATAGTCTTCTGTGATGCATCTAAGAATGGCCTAGGATGTGTGTTGATGCAGGATAGTCAAGTGATTTCTTTTGCCTCTCGACAACTTAAGAAACACGAGGAGAATTATCTGACACATGATCTAGAGCTAGCTGTTGTGATCCATGCTTTGAAGATCTAGAGATAGTATCTCTATGGAGAAACATTCCAGATTTTCACAGACCATAAGAATCTAAAATATATATTCTCACAACATGAGTTGAATATGAGACAACGCCGCTGGATGGAGTTAATCAAGGACTACAATTGTACAATTGATTATCATCTAGGGAAGGCTAATGTAGTGGATGATGCACTAAGTAGGAAATCATCATCACCGGCCTTAGATAAAGCACAGTTGAACTCCTTAGTGTGCTTTAAAAGAGATATGCTTATCTCCTTAAGGCAGAACAATATACAGCTTAAGGTATCATTGTTAGATGGGTTGTTAGCTAAGATGCGAGTGAAACCTACTCTGAGATAGCAGATTAAAGAAGCACAATAAGCTGATGTTGTGGTTCAGCAGATCAGGTCAGAGTATGGTAGTGAGAAATGAGATAGTTTTCATGAGTCAGAGGATCAAGTAGTCTGTTACCATGGTAGGATGGTAGTACTTGATGCCAATGACTTAAGAAAGTTAAACTTGGAGGAATCTCATTCTTAGATGTATGCAATGCATCCAGGGAGCACCAAAATATATCGTAACTTGAAGGATATGTACTGGTGGCCTGGTTTGAAGAAGGATGTAGTTGAGTTTGTTATGTGGTGTCCGGTGTGTCAGCAGGTTAAAGCTGAACATCAAAAGTTCGTAGGAACAATGCAACCTTTTCCTATACCGTAGTGGAAATGGGATCATGTGACCATGGACTTTGTGATTGGTTTGCCTAGAACAACCAAATGTCATGAATCCATATGGGTGATAGTGAATAGGTTGACTAAGACAACACATTTCCTTCCTGTCAAAACAACCTACACTACTGAGAAGCTTGCGCAGATATATATAGATGAGATAGTGCGGTTGCACGGGGTTCCAACTACTATTGTTTCTGATAGTGGTCCCCAGTTCACGAGTCATTTTTGGGAACGACTACATAAAGCTTTGGGTACACAGTTAAGGTTTAGTACTACCTTTCACCCACAGACAAATGGACAATATGAGAGGACCATACAAACCTTGGAGGATTTTCTTAGGGAATGTGTCTTCAGTTTGTAGGAAGTTGGGATCTACACCTGAGCTTGATAGAATTTTCTTACAATAATAGCTATCAACACAGTATTGATATGGCACCATATGAAGCATTATATGGTAGATGTTGTAGATCTCCTTTATGTTGGTATGAAATAGGAGAATATCAACTTTTGGGTCATGAGCTTGTGCAGTAGACAACTAAGAAGATTAAAGTAATACAACAACAATTAAAAACTACACATGATAGACAGAAGTCATACGCCTACAAACGACGAAGACCTTTAGAATTCCAAGTTGGAGACAGAGTATATCTCAAGGTCTCACCTTGGAAAGGTGTCCTTAGATTTGGGAAGAAAGGAAAGTTAGCCCTAGATTTATGGGGCCTTATCCAATCATTGAACGAATTGGAAAGGTAGCCTATAAGCTAGAGTTTCCACCTGAGCTGCATAAGTTGCATCCAATGTTTCATATCTCCATGCTGAGGAATTTTCATCCTGACACAGAGTTAGTTTTGCAACCTGTGGAGGTAGAATTAAATGATGATATATCATATGTTGAAGGACCTGTGATGATCCTTGATAAAAGAATTAAAAAGCTAAAAAAGAAAGACATATCTCCAGTGAAAGTTCTCTGGAATCACAATGGCATTGAAGAATCTATGTGGGAGCTAGAGGAAGAGATGAGGAGGAAGTACCCTTCTCTTTTCTATTGATGATTTCGGGGACGAAATCCATGTTAGGGGTGAATAATTTGTAACATTCCTGACATGGGTTATGCTTTAACCCTAGATGTTTTGTTTAAGAAAGATAATTATATGCTTGCTCTTATATTTTGAAAAGTAATTAAGGCTCAAGAGGAACTTATGTTTCAATTTTAGTCCTTTTTGAATAATGTTGAAAACAATGTTTTGCCTATTTTGGACTAAAGTGCAAATTACCCAAGTTGAGGGGTTAACTTGCAAATGTTACATGATAAAATGTTCCTCAAGTGTTTAAGCATCATAAGAATGAAAATGATGCAGAGGTATGGCTTGGGGTAGCCTGAGCACCAAGAAAGAGCTTATTAAGCAAGTTTGTGCATTAAAACCTAGTTTTGGTGTAATGTGCAATTTACCCAAAACCTAGGGTTCAATATGCAAAATACCACTTCTGGAGAGTCCCTATTGTTTCTTGGTATCAATTAAAAACAAGAGAATCATAGGGGAATCTCATTTGAATCTCTTTGGAGGAGAGAGAATCTAGATATTAAAATAATCAAAATTTAAGCATAATTGAAACCCTAATTCAATTTAATGCAAAAATAAATATATTAGTTGAAGTGCCCATCAACTAAAAAGGCTTGGGTTGAAATCCTATAGTGCAAGGACGTCCAAATGCCTATAGTTTCACCGAAATATCCTAAGTAGGTGAAGAAATCCACTTGCATTTGTTAATTAAAAAGAATTGTCCACTAAAAAAGGATAATAGTATTATAATGATTAAGGTGCTTAAAGTGCTTGCTTTTAATTCAAGGATAAATGAGAGGTTTTTGAAGGCAAAGATGTTGGCTTTAGAATCAAGGAAGGGAGGGGGGTATGTGGCACATGAAATAGGAATTGAAGGATTTTCCTACTACTTTCTCTCTCTTGAAAATTCACATACATATACCCCATTTTCTACTCATTTGAAAGACTCTTTTTCAAATCCACTTTCTTTATTTTCTTGGGACGAAGACTAAGGAGCTTAGGAGCAAGAGGAAAACGTGCCCCAACCTGTAGGTAAGCTCCATAGTCATCCTCAACCTTGAATTCATGGTAGAAATTGAATTTCAACACCCATTCTCTTCTTTTCTCCATTCAATACTCAACCTTGATCATCCTTTGCATCCAAAGAGTTGAGAACGGACCTTGGACAATTGAGGAAGCTTCATTCACCATTAAAGACGTGAAGTTTGAATCTTGAAAACAACTTTGAAGGTGGGTTATATAACTTGAACCCTTAAACATCATTATTGATTTCATTTCTTCATCATATGTTGATTCCTTTTTCTTTCCCGAATTTCCTTTTGATTAATTGTTGAAATCACCACAAAGATCACAGAAAATTTCGAAGGTTTTAATCTTGGAGATGATGGTGACATCTTATCACACACCTCAATAAAAATCATGACCAAACGGTCTCAAGACTGTTTGGTGACCAAACGGTCTCAAGATCGTTTGAGGTCTAACGGTCTCAAGACCTATTGAGACCAAATGGTCTCAAGACCATTTGAGGTCAAGTGGTGTCATGGTTGGATTGAGATCCAATGGTTACTATTGATCTAGTGCCAAAGGTTTCAACATTTTATGGTTCCTTGATTACAAACCCTAGATCGATTGAAGTTAAAACCCTAATTTAAGTTCAAACATTTTCAAGCTGAAATGACCAAATGGTCTTAGACCGTTTGAGGACCATTAGGTATCAAACCGTTTGAGGACCATTCAGTCTCAAACCGTTTGAGGATCAAATGGTCTCAAACCGTTTGTGGTTTAATAATATTTAAATCAAACGGTTTGAAAACCGATTGAAGGAATTAGGGCAAGACCATTTGAAGAATCGAGATCAAGACCGTTTAAGGTCTAACAGTCTTAAGACCATTTAGGGATTTTGAGATCAAGACTGTTTGGAGGTCAAGAACCTCAAGATCATTTGGAGGTACAAAAGATTCAAGACCGTTTGGAGATTCAATTGAACCAAGACCGTTTAAGGTCTAACAGTCTCCAAGACCAGTTGAAGGGTCAATTGCTCCAAGACCATTTGAAGGGTTGATTGATTCAAGACCGTTTGAAGGTCTAATTGATTCAATCCATGTAAGTATTAATAACCCCATAAATTATTGAAGATTATATTAAGGATGACTTCAATGGGAATACTTCTAAAGTACCTATGTGATTAGTATAATTGGAGTGATTAGCAATTGATGCTTATGAAAGTAATTAATTCAATGCACTATGATAAGCATAGGTGCATGAACTAGGTAAAAGGTTAAGTCAATTGAATAATGTATGATGGTGATGTGTGTTCCTAGTACATGGAATAATGATAAGAAGGATTTAATACATATATAATTCTATGTGCTCCAAGATATGTGGAAGCACTGATTTAGGGTTTGGATTAGTGTGGTAATCATAAATCCCTAATCAATGGAGAATGGAAACCCTAATCAATAAGGGAAATTATAATGCATAAGTTTAATTGGATACTTATGAAGGTATTATGTAATTCAATACATATGGAACAATGTGTTAGGTTTTGGATATTAATTATAATATCAATGCATTCTCCAAGATGCATGGAATCTTGAGTTAGGGTATTGATCTTGGACAATGTGATAATGAAACCCTAACATAGGGTGATGTTATGTGAAACCCTAACACAGGGAGATGTTATATGAAACCCTAATATAGGGTGATGTTATGTGAAACCGTAATATAGGGTGAATGTCATGAGAACCCCTAATTCTAATGAGGGAATAGTGATGTTATCTTTGCATTTCATAATGTTGATAAGTAATTTCTATGGCTGTTATCATGTGTACTAACTATGCAGGTATCATGAGATGTTGGGCATAGCTAGGTATGAGCTATGATGTTTTATTATTGAAATTGTTTTATGGGCCTTGTGAGCCATATTATGCTTTGTTACCTAGTAAGAGGTAACAAGAAATTAAATGGGCCTTGAAAGCCATGTGAGATGCATGTGTAGCAAGAATCATGCTTACCTTGGTCAGATGACCTGAAGGTATAATTCGTTACCTGATAAGTGGTAACAAGTGTTCTTTGATGAACTAAGGGTTTGAATACCTAGATCTAGTAAACATGATGATGCCATTGTTAAGGGATGTGGAATCCCAATAATGAGATTAGGAATTGAGTTTCCCATGTTTTATAAAGTTTTTACAAGCACTTAATAAAAGAATTACATGTTTCTTTGTAGAAATTGTTATAATAATTCCTATTTGGAATTTTGATTGATGTTAAAAGAATGTGGTAATGTACTTAAATAATCAAGTGGAATATTATCATGTAGAGCCCTATCCATAGATCCATCATCGTCAGAAGTTGGTGATGGTGAAACAAGTTTTTCTCCAGGAACTCCTGGAATGCATATTTTTGAATATGTGGGGGTAATGGGTGAATATATCCTTACGCCTCATAGGAATGACTGTGGGCCATATCCTATGGATAGGAATGGTTATGGACTATATCTCAATATGAGTATGTCTATGGGCCATAACTGTATAATACCAGGCATTGGCTACGGGCCATATCTTGAAGAGAGTATATGCTATGGGCTATAACCCTATAGTAAAGTTGCCAGTATACCCTTGAAAGCTATTTAGCATAGACACAAGATGTCCTGCATATAGTTTTGTACTGACCGAGACAGATGAGGTGATGGAGTCGGGCTCTTCCATTGACCTATGTATGGAACTAATGCTTTACATATTCGTAGTTAGTTGGAGCATGAACGGTATACTTCATCTCCCCAGGGCATAAGTATGATTGTAAAATGTAATCATCCGTGTAGCGTATTTTCTCAAGGATGAAATACGGAAATCATTGGTTAATGTTACATTGCTTATTTTATCCTAATGTGGATAAATATTATACATATCCTTCATATTCCTTATTAAAATGAATAGATGATTTATTGCTTTATCATTTGTAGATGTAATACCTTAAAAGATGATATTGCTCTATTTTGTTTAATAATGATTAAATCCTGCTGTTTAATAAAGATTCCTCTGTTTAGTTTATTACTATTCGTCTGCAATAATAATGTTTCTGGCAGAGAGTTATATCTCTCGCTGGGATAATTTTTCAATTGTCTCACCCCCATGGGATCCAACCTTTTTAGGTGGATGAGGATGAGGAGGTAGAAACTATACAACATGAGAAGGACATCAACAATAGGGATAACAGTGATATTCCAGGTGGAGGCACTAGCTGTCATATTTTGTATAGAGAGTCCTATGTGTCGTCTCTGTACTCTCAGGTCCTCGGAGTTGTAGTTAGTACTTTTAATGAATCGATCTGAGATTTTGGCTTGATGCCTCGAGGTTCTTATGCTACCTGTGTATAGTTTTAATAGAGCAGTTGATGTTTATAATCCTTGAGAAGGAATGGTACATGATATGTACTTGTGATCCAGGATGTAAGTATAATATATTGGTTCTTGATAAAAGAGTTTTTCTATGTTTGGATCTCTTTGTAAATGGTTTTAATTTTTAGTGATTTTCAATAATCCGCTGTTAATGATCGCTTTCTCTTAGTTAAATATGTTATGTTCGAACGATGTGTCACAAAAGATGACATCAAATCTAGAATGGACCTACATGAAAAGAGAACAAGGAAAAAAATAATAGAAGTGGTTAGCGGTGATTGGAAAACATATTTACCTCCTACTTGTTACAAGTTGTCTAGAAAGGAGAAGGAAACTTTTTATGAGTGCTTGCTTAATGTTAAGGTACCATAGGGATACTCTTCTAATATCTGTAGATTGGTATAAATGAAAGATATTAAGCTGATAGGTCTTAAATCTCATGATTATTACACTCTAATGCAACAAATATTGGTTGTAGTCATTCGATCTATATTGTTGAAGCATGTAAGGTTTACAAGCACCACACTTTGTTTCTTCTTTAACACTCTATGAAACAAAGTTATTGATCCTGAGAATCTTGATAAATTACAAAGAGAAGTGGTTGTTACACCATGCCATCTTGAGATGTATTTTCCTCATTCATTCTTTTATGTCAGGTTACATCTTGTTTTCTATTTGACTAGGGAATCGAAAATGTTGGACCACTTTTCTTACATTGGATGTATCCTTTTGAATGATGAAAAACACTAGAGGGGGGGGGTGAATAGAGTTTTTAAATAATTTTAACAATTTATTGAACTCAAACAACCACAATTGAAAATAAGAAGAAGGAGACAGGTGTTTAGAGTGGTTCCAACTTTAGCAACTACTAAAGTTGTCAATCCACTACCCGGTTGCTTACCCAACCGGGATTTTGAAAGTATTTATTTTATTACCTTCCCAAGGATTTATACAAAATACAATACTTTCCTTTACACCCTTTGAACAGCCTTCACTTGAAGTAGGTGCACCAACTTTGAGGTAGCCTTCTTGAAGTAACTCCAAGCTCCCCCTTGAAGTAGCCTTCCTCTCTAGAAGTAACCTCCTGTTGCACCAGCCTTCTGAAGTAGTTCAAAGTCACCTTCTTCACCAAGAAGATCTCCACCCTCTCCAATCAGCAGCCTCCAACCTAGGAGTAGCAAGGAGAGTACAAACGGATATAGAGAACAAGAAAGGAAAAAGGAAATTACAACTTATCCTTTGTAGCCCAAGGCTTGATTTGCCTAGATCAAGCGTATAGATCTCCTAACTAAGTGTGTGAACTTGTGATTGTAGTGGGTAGGAGATACTAGCCTATAGGACACGAATTATGAGCTAAGGAAGGAAGTAGCCAATGTTCACAATGCTCAATTTTCTCACAAACAGATTGCTCAAAGTATGCTCAAAGAATTCTCAAGTGTAACAAGTGAGTTTTTTTTTGTGTCCTATGATTTGTCCTATTTATAGGAATGGCCTAAGGATGCTTAAGGACGTTCTAGACAACTTCTAGGGGTTTCTAAGTGCTTAACTAGCCGTTAGGTACAAAGTTGTTGCTTTAACAACGTCTAATTAATTAATTCTGCAGTTGCTGTCAGAGACAATCTCGGTCGAGGAATGGTCGACCGAGACACCTACTCGGTCAAACTTTTGTCGACTGACAGTCACTCTGGAACAAGTGATTTGCAACGTCTTTCTCCAACTGCCAACTAACTTGTCTGTTGTGTCTAACGGCTACTTTGGATCTTTCTCGGTCGAGAAGATTGTCGACCGAGAGTGTCTTGGTCGAGGAGTTTGTCGACCGAGATTGATCCTGTTTCAATGTTTCAATTTAGGCACTAATTACATGTATGAGTGTGCATATGTGATCCTATTTAAAGGGGATGACTTATCTAAATGTGATGTTTAGCTAGGGAAGATCTAACACTTGATTTACATGCAATCTAAGTACTTGTACATTATATATTTGTACAAGTTTTTACAAAGCGATTACATTGCATGAAAACATAAATATGTAAGCATATGGATTTCCCTAGTTGCTTTGGCATCCACCTTAATCCTACACACTCAAGTAGCTCGTTAGATCAATAAGAATGAAATGTTTGTCATAATCAAAACAAAGGGATTTATAGATGTCCATTTAGCCAACAATCTCCCCCTTTTTGAAGATGACAAACATTTCCTAAATATAAAATAAGGAAATATAAAACATGTGAGTTTCATACCTGAAATTTACCTTTGTAGCCATCTTTGGTTTTGCAAGTGACTGCTGGCCAAGATTTATGAAACTCATTTTAATTTTATGTTTGTGATTTTATATTATTTCTCCCCCTTTGTCATTTCAAAAAAAAATATCATGTAGTATGACTTTGTGTCTTCCTTTTTAAGCTTTGCTCCCCCTTAAAGAGATATCCAATTAAAATCAAGGGATTTTTATTGTCAAAATTAGCCACAATTTGTTTCTCAATCATTTGCAAAGGATGTTAAGCCTTGAAATGATATGAGTTTCTTTTAAGTTTATGGCCTATGTGTATTGATTTCTCACCCATTTTACAAGGGATGTTAAGCCTTAAAAATGAAATGAGAATCCTTTAGTTTTAGAGTGCATAAAAATGTGTCTTAACTAAATGCATGGGATGTTAAGCCCTGATTTGTTTAGAGAGTCCCTTTAAGAACAAGATATATCACTTTTATGAAATTCAAAGATTTCTTCATAGCCAAGAGTAAAAATACTAAGGTCGTAACAAGCTCCAAATGATGTTTTACAATGTTTTTGTAAGCTTCTTAATCAAATAATCAAATTTGTTTCTATGAGCTCCCCCTTAATCTTATACTATGCTCCCCCAAGGTATAAGTGTTTTGCATAGATGTCATTTTAGCCATAACTTTAACTTTTAGGTATTTGCAAAGATGTTCATCCTTTGTGATTTACTTGTATTTATTACTCCGCTTATTTTGTATGCTCTACAATAGTCTTATAATCCAAATTCAAATGATGCCAAAAAGATATCCATAAAGATAACCAATGTCAGTACAAGCATGAAGAGATAGCCAAAACATGTAACGATAACCCATTTATTACAATTTTGCAAAGATTCCATTACAACTAATACAACTCCAAATCTCACTGGAGAGACTTAAGAATTACATCAATATCAGGGTCTTTCCCAAGAAAAGGCTCATCTCCATAATACTGGACCAAAGTTTGCCACTCTAGAGCACCTATCTTGGTTAAGGCATATGCCTCCAAGAAGGTTGGAACACGATCAAATCGGAAATGAGCAGCAATATCTTGTAGTTGCATTGATGAAAACTGAGTATGCGTGAGATCTGTAGATGGTGGAGGTGGAGGTTGATAGTAGTTGTAAGATGGGTTATATGGATTGAGCATGCCAGGATTTAAAGAATAAGGATATTCATCTGGTTGGTTTGGAGAAAGAGTTTGCATTCTTTGGTTTAGATAAGTCATGGCATGATGGTTATAATCTAGTTGTTTACTAAGATGATATTGTGACCCAGCAACATAGGTTAGAGTGTTTTGGATGGGGTCATAGGGTAGGCTGGTAGGAGGAGGTGGAGGTGGTATATCTTGTGTAGATGTTTCTCCTTCTACCCTAGCCCTCTTATGACCGAAATCAATCCCCATTTTTTCTACAGTATTCTTACTTATTTTTTGTGGTCTACGCTCCCATGTATATCCCATATCCTCAAGTTTGGTCTTAAGGAAATGTTGAGTAATTTGGCATACGAAATCAGCATATGGAGGATTGCCAGAAAACTCAAGCATGTTTTTAAGAATGATGCGGATAAAATTTGTGGGAATACGTTGGATAATGGCATATATTAGACACATACGAAAAATAGGAACTTCAGACTTATTGGCTCTAGGATGTATGTTTGTTGAAACAATAAGGTTTACAATCCTAGCAGCTGGTTTGAGATTTATAGCATAGTATGTGCCTCTATCTTCGTGACAGGTTGTATTGGATTGAAAAATGGTCCTTTTGATGTCACCAAGACTAACGGTATGGTCATCTTGGGAAAATTGATTAAGTGGGTTTCCAGAGGTAAGGTCAAGGATGTCTTGATATTCATCTATGTCAATATCTAGCATGTCAAGAATATCCCCTTCAGTAAATCGGAAGCTATGCCCATTGACCATAGTATAGAAGAAGATGGTTTCATTTTCAGAGTGGGAGATGAGGTTAGCATAGAATTCATTCACTACCTTGATGGAATAGGAAGGGAAAGAAGGGTTGATGAATTCTTTTAACTTTTGCATCTCGAAAAGGTCTTCCAAGTCGACGATGTTGAGGAAGTCCATAACTTCAACTGGTCGTCGTGGGAGAGGAGCTTTGGAGGAGAGCCGTAGATAACGATCACCAGCATCTCCGTCGACGAAGGCAATGTCATTGATGATCGTCAATGGTGGAGTAGCCTCCCTTTGTTTTCTGCCAGCGACCTTCTTCTTCCCACGAGCAGAGGATGATGCCATTGTGTTGCTTGAAGGTGGAGAAGAAGCAAGGAAGTCTTGGGGATGAGGATGCTAAATATTTGCACAAGAATTCACTAGAGAGAGCCTATGGAAACAAGAATAAGAAGGTGTGAAGAAATGACCCGTTTTTGCTCCTTTTATAGCAATCCAGTGACCGGGTCGGTCGACAATTTGTCGACCGAGCGTCCGCAACGGTCATATTCCAGACGCGCCACTTGTTCGTCCAACGGTCGACTTGTAACGGTCGGCCGTTAACGGTAACGGTCGGATTGCAACGGTCATTTTCCAACGGCTCTTTCTCGGTCGAGCAATCGTCGACCGACACTGTCTCGGTCGAACAATTGTCGACCGGAAGTGTGTCCGATGCTAGGTCTGTCTAGATTCTGTCGGTCGAGAGAGGTGGGCAGACCGAGAGATTTTCGGTCGAAGATTTGTCGACCGACAGACTTACTGGGTACGAATTTTTTAAGCTTATTTTTAATGCTAATGATAGACTGAATTTGTAGAGCATATATATTTTCTAAGGGAGTAATATTTTTGTTTTATTATTGACAATATTGGAACAATTTTGTGATCATAAATTGATTTTGCTTTTAATCACAATAAAATGATATTCAAATAATTATTATGTCAAAACTTATTTTAGGTCGATTTTGACTACGACCATAGCGCCCCTTAGTCAAATTTCATTTTAACCAAGAGGCAGATTTGCAGATTTTTCAAATTGAACATTATGAAGTATAATATCTGCATAAGATTTGATTAAGTATCAAGTTGAAGCATAATCATTTGTCCTTTTCTTAAAATATAGGCTTCACTGTATGAATATCAAATTTCACGTTGTTTAGTATCCTCATAAGATTCTTTACTAAAGGAATACTAAATATCTCAAGTCTTTTAAAGATATTAATTGAGAGATTTTTATCTTATGTGTTGCAAGCATAATATATTACCAATAAAGCATTTGCTTGCCTATATAGCATCACAGATTCATCCAGATAATTATCTATCCAAGCTAATCACAGTACCAAATGGTGAAAGTATATCCATGATGTAATGATAGAATAATACAGTAAATAATCACCTGATTTTAATCACATGATTTCTATATGGATAGACCAGAAAATAAGGAAATCATGTGAATAATGATAGAAATTAAATTAAGCATAATTTGGTTTAAACTTAAATCATTTAGGGAATAAACTAATATTAATTTAAATTTGTAGGGATGATTTCCAAAATAAATATCCAATCATTAATCATGAATAGCAATTTCATCAATTTCAAAGAAATTCAGCAATTTTGCAACAGACTGGAAATCAGGGACATGCTCGGTCGACTATTTCTCGACCGACAGTGTCTCGGTCGACAGTCTTTCGACCGACAATATTTCTGAAACTGTTAATTGCTTCCAAATAAAACATAACTATGCAAGTTAGATATTTAGATACTGAAATTTATTTGTTATCCCATTGAGTTGAGATAGACGTAGAAATATGCAACTAAGGTCCTTGGTCATATCTCAACTTGATTCTGTTCATTTAGTTTGGAGGTTTTGGAACCCAAACTAATTCGACATCTTTTCTCTTGTAAGGGCATGAAAAAGAATAGTGACCAAGGCGCAAACAATAATGACAACATATCGAGTCAACCTCATATCTTTTTCTATGGTTGTGTTCTGTGTTGTCCTTGGGTGAAGATGTTCCTTTAGGTACATATATAGATTGATGGGTTTGTGACTTTCTCCAACTAGGTTGTTGATAGGATTTCCCTTTAGGCTTGTAACCTAGTCCTCTTCTCCCAACTTGATGATAGGAACTATCTAAGATTTGATCAAGAATGCCATTATTATTCAAATTACTAACTTTTTGTTGTAACTTGGCAATCTCTTCCATTCTCTTCTTGATATCTAGTTTTTCTTGATCTAGATTAGATGACAATGAATTTCTTTCTTTGACAATAGAATCATAATCTAGATGGTTGCATAAAATGGGTTGTTTTTGAAGATCATTCACTTGACTTTGCAAATTATTCTTCTCTAAAAAAAGTAGATTACAATTTGCCTCTATAGATTTTATCTCAATATCATGATCTTCAATGATCTTTTTAAGATCTTCGTTTTCAGATGTAATAGAAAGAATCTTAGCATGTAATTCATCATTTGCTTTATTAGATTTCTTTAATTTCTTCTTGCATTCAACATACTTAATATGTGTTTCTTCAAGACTAGCAACTAGTTCTTCTTTAGATAAATCAAAAAGACTTACCTCTTCTTCTTCTTCCTCGCTAGTTGTAGCAATGAGACAATCTTTGTTCTCATCTTCCTTCTTTGATCTCCATGGGCATCTAGTTGTTGTGTGGCTTGTTCCTAAGCACCAATTGCAACATGTTGTAGTTTTGTCCAAGCAGCACCTTTTGTTGTGATTGTAATCACCATTTCCCTCCATTCTTCAAGACCTGGTTAGGGTTCCTTGAAGCCCGCTCTGATACCAATTGAAAAACACTAGAGGGGGGGTGAATAGAGTTTTTAAATAATTTTAACAATTTATTGAACTCAAACAACCACAATTGAAAATAAGAAGAAGGAGACAGGTGTTTAGAGTGGTTCCAACTTTAGCAACTACTAAAGTTGTCAGTCCACTACCCGGTTGCTTACCCAACCAGGATTTTGAAAGTATTTATTTTATTACCTTCCCAAGGATTTATACAAAATACAATACTTTCCTTTACACCCTTTGAACAGCCTTCACTTGAAGTAGGTGCACCAACTTTGAGGTAGCCTTCTTGAAGTAACTCCAAGCTCCCCCTTGAAGTAGCCTTCCTCTCTAGAAGTAACCTCCCGTTGCACCAGCCTTCTGAAGTAGTTCAAAGTCACCTTCTTCACCAAGAAGATCTCCACCCTCTCCAATCAGCAGCCTCCAACCTAGGAGTAGCAAGGAGAGTACAAACGGTAATAGAGAACAAGAAAGGAAAAAGGAAATTACAACTTATCCTTTGTAGCCCAAGGCTTGATTTGCCTAGATCAAGCGTATAGATCTCCTAACCCAGTGTGTGAACTTGTGATTGCAGTGGGTAGGAGATACTAGCCTATAGGACACGAATTATGAGCCAAGGAAGGAAGTAGCCAATGTTCACAATGCTCAATTTTCTCACAAACAGATTGCTCAAAGTATGCTCAAAGAATTCTCAAGTGTAACAAGTGAGTTTTTTTTTGTGTCCTATGGCTTGTCCTATTTATAGGAATGGCCTAAGGATGCTTAAGGACGTTCTAGACAACTTCTAGGGGTTTCTAAGTGCTTAAATAGTCGTTAGGTACAAAGTTTTTGCTTTAACAACGGCTAATTAATTAATTCTGCAGTTGCTGTCAGAGACAATCTCGGTCGAGGAATGGTCGACCGAGACACCTACTCGGTCGAACTTTTGTCGACCAACAGGCACTCTGGAACAAGTGATTTGCAAAGTCTTTCTCCAACTGCCAACTAACTTGTCTGTTGTGTCTAACGGCTACTTTGGATCTTTCTCGGTCGAGAAGATTGTCGACCGAGAGTGTCTCGGTCGAGGAGTTTGTCGACCGAGATTGATCTTGTTTCAATGTTTCAATTTAGGCACTAATTACATGTATGAGTGTGCATATGTGATCCTATTTGAAGGGGATGACTTATCTAAATGTGATGTTTAGCTAGGGAAGATCTAACGCTTGATTTACATGCAATCTAAGTACTTGTACATTATATATTTGTACAAGTTTTTACAAAGCGATTACATTGCATGAAAACATAAATATGTAAGCATATGGATTTCCCTAGTTGTTTTGGCATCCACCTTAATCCTGCACACTCAAGTAGCTCGTTAGATCAATAAGAATGAAATGTTTGTCATAATCAAAACAAAGGGATTTATAGATGTCCATTTAGCCAACAAATGATACATGAGTTCTTTTTAAGGTGACGTATGAAATAGTTATCAGCCTGAAGGGAGTATTATTGAGTGTTATGTGACCATGGAGGTTATGGATTTTGTAGTAAATTTCCTAGTTGTAATGAAGCTCCTATAAATGACAAGAATATTGAGGACTATTTCGACAAATGTACTTTAGGAGCATGAGTGAAAGTAATCAGTCATGAGCTATGGGAACAAACGCATTTGTATATTTTTCACAACATCGATGAAGTGAGTGTTTATATCACTGAACATATCAATTTCATCAACGAACAATATCCTCGAGCCAATTTAATATGGCTTCCTAGAGAGAATAACAAGACATTGATTAGGTGGTTGAAGATAAAGTCTTACGTCAACTATCTCAAACACCAAATAATGTTGCTGAAAATATCAAATGTCTCTCCTTAAACAAAAAATTAATGCTATGTCTTATGAAGGGTTTTCCATAAATGGGTTTGCATATTACACAAAGCATGAAGATGATAAGAGTGTCATCCAAAATAGTGGGGTCACCTTTCAAGTGTATTCATTATTTTTTTCTAGTGCAAAGGTTAAGAGTCTACGTGAAGCTAAAATGTCATATTATACTGTCATTGAAGACATTTAGGAGTTTGACTACATAGATTTTAAAATTCTAGTAGTGTAATTGGGTTGATAACACCAAAGAAGTTATAGTGGATGAATTGGGTTTCACATTAGTGAATTTTTAAAAGATTGGCGAGAAGGGTGAACCATTCATAATGGCATCACAGGAACAACAAGTATTTTATATCGATGATCCTGTAAATGAAAATGGTCAGTTTTTGTTCATGCTAAAAGACACTTCATTGAAGATCCTATAGATGAATAAGAGTATTATGACAAGTATGATGACTCAAGTCCATTCTCAGTTGGCCTGCCAACACCAAATATTGACACTGACACTGACTTATATGTGCATAGAGATCACACTGAGGGAATGCTAATTAATAAAAGATTTCAATATTAGAGGCATGCTTTTATTTTTTTAAATGTTAGATTAGATGTGTATTTTATTATCTTATATTTCATTGTTTGACTAATTTTTATGAAATTTTTTAGATGGCGTCTTACCATGAGTATGATGACCGTGATGAGGATTACCATGAGGATGAGTAGCATCACAATGTGCACCTTGATACTTGTATAAATTGTGTATTATTTTATTACAGAGATGTGCATTTTAGAATATGTCTATCTTATTGTATTGTATTATTTTATCGCATTTATGAGTTATATCTTTTTATGACCTATATGTGTTTTTTTGCCAATTTTAGATTGAGGATGTACGCCCTGAGGATCTTGCTTAGCTTGATGAGCAACATCAAAAAAAGGCAAAAATAAGGGGCATCACCATGATGAACAAGTTGATACAACAAAGGGTAATGGATAGAAGTTGTCGTTAAGTTTGATCATGCAGGAAACCATGTTAGAAAGAACTGCAGATCTTTTGTGGCATATGTAGGGGTTCTTACTCGTAGCCATTGTAGTGTAGCAAGAAAGACTTCACATGGAAAGAGCTATGTGTTAGATATTATCATTTGCGATTATGTTTTTAAAGCTATTTACAATTTTATTTTTAAGAATATTCCATTAAGTATATGAACTTTTACAGAGCATAAATGACATGGATGAAAACTTGTATTGTAAAAAGGTGATGCAACAATGTGGGAGGGTATTGAGGAATTATAGGACAACTCTGACAAGACTATTCATACAGGATGCTAAGAAGAGGAAGAAGTCAGCCACTGAGAATGGATCTATCTTGACTCAGAGACATGGGGGGTATTTGTTTTTATGGAAAATACTGATGAATTCAAGGTATTAAAACTCACTCCCCATTATGAATACATTCTTATGAATTCATTGTTTTAACTCGACCTTGATTGTTATGTTTACTTACCGATTAATATTTAATATTGTTATTAACCATGCTACAAGCGATGTTCAAATAGAAAGGCATGCAAAGAATGTGCACAACCACATGATTGGTCTAGATGATTATGCACATCTTCGCCAAAAGCTATTGTGGGCATCTTCTTCTCAGCAGCCTACTCTTGGGACTATTGAGTCCTCTACTATTACTAAACCTCTAATTCATCATGATCTATGAATAGATGGGAGGCAAAAAAAATTTGGAGATATACACAACCCCACAACTACTGAGGAAGCTACAAAAATGGTAAAATTCAACTCTCATAGAAATCAGTATTGATGATTGTTATGTTTTACTTACCAATTATTATTGATGATGATTAGTGGGAGCTCTACGAGTGAAGAAAATAAGGTAATCTCATCCCTGAGGGCACAAGCGATGAAATGACAGTTGTTCCATGTAACTGAGAGCATTTTTGGCGTGTTAAGGCTACATACGTTGGTGTCGGTATAAGAGTGTTCTTTGGGCCATCAGAGCATACACGCAAATCTGTCAAGAAAGGGGATTTGTAAAATAGGAGGTAAAAGAGTTGATTGCAAAGGGAATTCCACAAGCAATGTGATAGAATCATGCTTCTCAATCAACTATGTCGACAATATCTATGTTGTCCCGCTCTTCGTACGAGGTGGACCCCCCAACAGAGTTGGTTGGGAGTAATCATGTGGACCCATCACCGAGCACGTTCGTTGTAAGTATTTTTGTAACATAGTAGTTTTTTAGAATGATTTGTATAATATATATAACACTCTATGCAAATTTGTAGCGGTTGAGGCCATGTTGTCTTAAATTACAAGAATATGTCATTATTGTGGACATGACTTACCCACGCCTTGAAGGTGACACAATTCACGGTTCACCGTTGCCCTCCGATGCAGTTCGTGTGATGCCGAACCTTGTCTATGCCCATTAAAAGCATATTCCATTTCCATATACACACCCTGAGCATGATACGATAGGTGATGCATAAGGCAGTGTGGTCATGTGGCTCAAATTTGGAGTTATCGATACCAATGTATGGTAAACTTACATTGTGTTTGTATCTTTATATACATAACACCATTGATGTAAGATTTATATATGTGCAGGACATATCACCTAAGAAACCACTTACAGCTCCACCTCCACCTCCTTCTCAAATATATGGTTAGTTTGAAAAGGACCTATTCGACTCGATAGGTCCTTAGTGTAGGGGTATGGTACTATGAATAGGCGAACATGACGATGGCCTCCTGTGATGGTTCCTATTAAGGAGGATGTGGTAGGTGAACCTAATGATACTAATATATTTCTTTAAGATGTGTTGGAGTTATTTAGTTATGATTGGTTGAATACATCTGTGATAGAACTTTAGATATGGTGAGATTTTATATCGCTATATACCTCATTTTATATATGTTGGTCTATTTTCTTATGTATTAATGTATACATGAGATATGTTTTGTAGCCACTTACATAGAGTCATTAAAGAGTTTTCACTGGCCCATGTTTCATTTCCATCCTTGATTAGCCATGTAATTAAAGACCCTTGATCTGTTACCCAATATTGTTGTACCGTATTTAAATATTTCAGTAAGAATTAAAGTAGTGTGATGTTAGCTCCATATAATGTTGAGTAAGTTTACTTACTCTACTTATAATTTTGACTTAATGAATTATATTTCATTGTGGATTTTGAGTTATATTTTGTTTGCCTTCTTATTACTTAGGAGTAAACATTGAGTGTTATTAGTTATTATCACTGTGATGCTAATTGTGTATTATCTAGATCCTAAGGGTGAAAAAATAGACATTGGGGGACACTATTTGAAAAGGACATTATTTACGTGAGTAAATTTTTATATTTATATCTGTTAACATATGTTTTACATGACTATTTACTAATGCAAATCAATATATTGCATTAATGTATAGGGATAAAAAAGAATCCAAAAAAGCTGGAGGAAAGGTGGACATGAAAAAGAAAGTGATAGTTTTAGAGAATGTTGAGGTAGGTTTTTGACTTCAATGCATATTTATGCCAACTATGTTTACTTTTATTTATTGACATTTTGTATGTTAAAATTTATAGTGTTTTGTACAATACAACGGTCGGGCATGTAAATACTATGTGTTGTGATATATGGACATGATTATCATATATGCGGCAGTAGATATCGACATGATACAAAATGTAATCTATATATATAGTCTTGATCATCATAAGTATATATTCTCAATAGATAATATGAAAATATCAAGTATATAGTCTCATTAGATAATATAAAAATATTAAATTTATTTATTATATACATTATTATCTCTGCAAATGTTTATAATGAAAGACTTCATAAGTAAAAAAAAGCTAGAAGACATGCAAATTCCATTTACGATAGAAAACTAGATGAGATACAAGAACAATGGGCATAATCCTTTGAAAGGGAAGTGCATTTTGAATTTGATTGGGATACAGAATGAATTTTCTAAAGTTTGATGTCATTATTTCTATCTCAAACATGTGATTCTTATGTTGCAACTTTAAATTTAATGTGAGTAAATTATTGGTACATATGTGAATGATGATCTATATACATGTGTGTGAATGTGCAAATGAATGAGTGAATTGTATATGAATGAATAAATTGTATTTCTACATCTCATGAGAATAGAATTGGTGTATATATAAATAAAGTATCATGTGTGTGAATGAATGTGAAGATTTATGTGTGCACATGTGATTGAAATGAAATTGGAGAATGAATAGAATTATATGCATATATTATATTTGTTATTGCAGGTTTAGTGACCTATTTTTTAGCTTAACTCACATGATGTTGTTAACCTGCAGTTCATAACTCCACTTCTGAATTGCAAGTTTTGCATCATGCTTACCATCCAGGAAGCAGGTCTGCTATTTAAAGAAAACCAAAACTTAGTTGTCGGTTGTAATAAAAAATCAATACTATAGCCCTAAGCCGTCAATTTTGGTAAAATAACCAACATTAAAGGACAA
The DNA here is from genome assembly GCA_963693085.1 of Alisma plantago-aquatica. Lineage (NCBI taxonomy): Eukaryota > Viridiplantae > Streptophyta > Magnoliopsida > Alismatales > Alismataceae > Alisma > Alisma plantago-aquatica. The sequence goes on from OY856409.1 coordinate 1,196,378,839, forward strand.
AACTAGGGTAGAATGTCATAGTTGTCAGTTTTGTATACTTAATTGGCATTGTACATCATATTCATCAGTTCTTTGGTTCGTAACTGGCATTGAAAATAATGATAGGTGTCGGTTGTTACCAAACTGATGATGTAGGGTCCTTTACCAATTACAAACGTGACTTGGTATGACACTTACACATCGGTTTTTAGAATGCAACTGATGCCTAAGACTCCTATATGTATTGCTTTCTTTTATCCACACAACTGAGGCTGGATCTCTGGCATCCATTTTGTCGTCTCCAAAAAATCGGCATCTTAGACATGTGGTTGTAGTGTTGCTCACTTAAGTGTCGGTCTATAACCAACGTTATAGGTTTATTTTAACCAACATTGTGTTGGTATATCACTGATGTTATTGGTTTGTTTTAACCACGATTCTGATAATGTCATTATTTAAAATTGAGCCTGAGATCTTGGGGTAATAAATCAATGATCTAACCATCCAGCATGCTCTATTATTGTAACATTAATATTATTTTTATTCAAATTAGAAGTAATAGAATTTTAAATATTTAATGAGATAAATAGATGTTGACATGTCTCAAAGACATTTTATTGAACCCATTTACTTGGATTTAGATAGAAAGATAAATGAATCTTACAGTGACTATAAATAAAGTTAGGAATATATCTCTCCACTTTGTCTATAAGAAAATTTACATATCCAAATATGATACTCTTATGTGTATATGTGTTATTATCTAGAATTATCTATTTTATACATTCTACATACATTTAAGTTGTATTTGAAATGGAAACCACTAATAATATAACTTGTTTATTATTTGAGACTATCTACTCCTTTAATTAATTCTCCACAAATACAGGTCATCTCAACAAAATCATATAAATTTTATCTTTAACATCAATTGTGGGGATTATTATTTATTTTTTAAGATAGTGGAAGTAATTTTTTATGTGATAAGCTTGACAAGTTTACTAATTGAAAGTATAGTCATTTATGTAAACAAAAGTTAATAGGAGAGTGTGAGAATAAATATTTATAGGAGTAAAATTATTTGAAAAAAGGAGAGAAGAGAGTGAATCATGGAGAACACATCATCAAACTCGCTCTTTATATAGTAGTATAGATTATTAACAAAAATTACGTGATACCGTGCACAATTAAAAACTATCATTAGTCAATACTATCGTGCCTTTCCCAGCATGCATAACATCCACAATAGAGAAAAAACGAAGTACATCTTTAGCACAAGAAATATATATAGACATAGAATTATGTACTCATTATATTTAAAATATCCCAGAAAGCACATATCGTTTCTAGACACAAACATAAGACAAGATAATTTTTGAAAACATATGAAAAAAACATATGTCTAGATGAGAGAAAAATATATACTTATAGACACATCTATAAAATTAGAAATATTGAATACATGCATGCTTACATACACATACATATCGTGTGTTTGTATTGATAGCAATTCATGTACACATGTCACTTAATATGTGTCATATAGTAGAACCAAGTATATCAGGTGCATTATCCATAGAAATAGTAAATTTGCATAATAAAGAGACGAGTTCTCATTGCTAATTTAGTCAATTTATTAAACTATAATATGAATCGACTTTATCATGATATATACATGAAATATATTTAAAAAAATTCAATACTTGTCGTGATATTTCATTCTTATGCTATATTTTTCGAATAAAACTCAAACATAAAAGAATTATTTATTTTAAAGTTAAATTCTGAAATAGCCTGTTGCAGCTCCCATAATATCAACATGTCTACAAAGTATCTCATTTTATGTGCGAGATGTAAAAGTGAATCAAAATGAACAGGACAGGACGTAACCTTGTCTAAAATATTTTAAAACATGTTGAAGTCCTATCGATGTACAAAATGCATCCGATATGAACAAAGGGACCAGACGTAAGTGTCTATGCTTCCTAATTTATGTATTTAAATATTTATAAATGATGAAAAAAATTCAATTTCATAACATATACCATATATTATGCATGTTACAATATTTTTTAATCAATATATAAATAATAATAAACAATAATTAAAAAAAATATGTCAGTGAATCAAGTATTAATATGTTTAATAAATAAGTACACAACTTTTACTTATTACATCAAGATAATTTTTGAAAACAAGATAACACCATTTTTAGAAAATATACTTTTATTTGTGCTTTCTTACTTTAAATCATGTTTATAATGATATTATTTATGAAACAATTTACATACTTTCATGGAGTTTCTTTAAGATACAAATTACACATAGACATAAGTACTAACGGTGATACCACGTCGATCATACAATATATATATAGTATATATATATATATATGAATATACATATATAATGTATATATATTGCACTTCATTCATGTCTTTTCTCCTTGTACACTTGACAATCGCCATTCTCCATATCCTATACATTAGATTCAAAACCGTTTCCCTCCATTATGGATACCCCTGAAAAGTCCAAGCATAAACAAGAAGAAAAATTGTAAGATTGTGTTAATTTTAGAAAATTAAGTTTTGCATGGGAAAAACTCAAAGTAAGTACATCTATCACATGGGAGTAGAAGAGAATGTTGTTTTTGTCTTTTTTCTTAACAAAATTGAATATAATATCACATTGTACCTAAGGTTGCCAATGGGGAGGGTAAGGTCTTACCCTTACCCTTACCCACCAAGTGTGATGTGTAAGGGTATGGGTAATTCCCCACTCTGGCAATATCCTTATCCTCCCCTTACCCTTACCCTCTTACCCACAGAGTAAATTGATATAATACCAAAATGGTACAAAGACATGGTGTGTAAGGGGAGGTGTTTGTACCATACTTGAAAACATAAATTCAATATAATACCAAAATTAATTGTAGTCCTCAACAAATTGTCCTATTGAGAAAAAAAGACAAAACACAAATTCCATGTGCCATTTTGGTGTTTGTACTAGGCTATGCTAAAACACAAAAATGGCACATGGAATTTGTGTTTGCACAATAGGACAATTTGTTGAGGACTGCAATTAATTTTTTTCTAAATCAGACACAAGTGATCCATGGGATGAGTATGATAACCACCACAAACACACATGCATCACACCTTGTTGGGTGTGTCGAGCTCAGTAAATGGAGCTGGTACGTGAGGAGCGTCTTCTATTTCTTTTGGCACAAGATGATTATTGCTAATTATAATATTTAAGGACTATAATTAATTATTTCCTAAACCAAATAGAAAAGTGTCTCTTCGTAATATTAATATGTATACAAGTACAAGTGACTAAGTATGGTTACCACACACGCACATGCCATGACACACCTCAACTTGTCAGAGTGGGTGGGGATCAAGCAAGAGAATGTGGTTCATATCTCGTAGTTGGTGGGAATTGTGTTTTTTTCCATCTTTTTTTACACACGAGGATAACTATAAATTGTAGTTTGTTAAGGGGTATAATTAATTTTTTCTTTAATTTTTTTTCTAATATGTATACAAGATCAGTTGCATGATTATGACTATATAGAAAAGTGTCTCTACATATTTCTAATATGTATAGATAAGCCAGGGCATGATTATGACTTTTTGGATTTTCTTTACATACACATGGGATATCTCATGTTTGATTTAAATAGGGCCATGTGGACTCTTAGGGTTAAGAACACTGCTCTTGTCGTGCTCTGTTATAACCTCGATTTTGGAATGCAATTATTTTTGTTAAAGAGACATGTTGGAAATTTGTGTCCTTTGTTTTTCAAGTATGATTTTCTTTGAAAATTTTCCTTGGATAGTTTATTTCATGATTTCTTCTGAATTATTAATCCAATAATGGATAAAAAGGAAAAGGGAGAGAAGAAAATCCCATAATAAGCAAAAAGCAAAGAAAAAAGAGATAATGACTATGTGCACTTGAGAGAATTGTGTAGAATTCTCTAGAAAATGGTATGGATGGCCACTATTAATTAGTTTTTGTTTGCACATGGTTTTTAATAGAAATAATAGACAAAATAAAGAAAATAGAAAAGGAAGGAAGAGAAAAGGATTAGTTTTGATGCCTTATATGCATGACATTAGAGGAAGACTTTTATATGAAGAAAAGTTCCTTTTCTTTTTGAATTTTGGTCCCAACCTTTTCACACGTATATATAAATCCATTGAAGACTTTCCTTTAAAATTTGAGATTAAAAGGATGGATAAATTGAGAGATATGGATTTTACAAAAACCCTTAAAGTGTATGTTTTAACTAGGAATGACATTCGTTGACACGATTTGCATTCATATTAGAATTCCTAATTTTGGCCTTTTGATTGGCACACAACCTGTGGATTGTTGGATTTATAATCCAATGATGGTGATGTTGTCGCCTACATCAATTATATTAGGAAACCAACAATTACTATAGTGAGATGGTTTCACGCTTCTCTCCCTCCCCAGTGCATGAATGGATTGGGAAATCACACCATTGAATTTGGAGCAAGAAATGCACCTGACTACCTTATGGTTTACCTAGTTTGGGGGTCTCTAGAAGAATCACCCAATTCTATTCCCTATGGGCAAACTAGCCGACTTAGAAGAGTATAAATAGAGTATCATATGACCCTCTGCAAGATCACCTTACACTACATGAGACTCCATCGAACTGGTGTCCACAATCCCAGACTCCAATTTCATTGCCAAGCCTCTCCTTCACTACCATCCCTCCTTGTCTCCTTGCCAGAAGGAACTACTACTCACCCCATCAACTCTGATCATCTCTTGAGAAATTGGAGAGTGGGACAGGCTTGTCGGGACTGGGCGAAGGAAGTCAACTCCTTTTTTTCTGGGAAGGAGGCCAGGACCCTGAAGTCAACTATCACATTGACTGGTTGCTCACATGAAGGATATCAGACCATGGTAGAAGAAGGCACCCATAAAAAGTCTAAACTGCCCTCGTTGCCTCTTTAGACATATATGGGCAACCCGGTCCATCCCCCTTCTTTTTCTCACTTAATAAGCAAGTTATCCATACGGGTAGGTCGCCAACTTGGTGAGAGCTGATAGATCAGCCTAGTTGAGTTGGCAGGGTGGGGCCTGAGGCTCTCTGCCCAGGCGGCAAGCCCTCATTGGCATAAAATGATTAGTTTTGTAAAAATCCTAGTAATTAGTAGAATAATCGGATAAAGTAACGTAATATATGCTTTTTTCTCAGAAAAATGTAAGGAATCCAATAGAAGTATGTGCACTACCTAAATATGCTTCTAGTCCAAAAAGTATCTAAATATGTTATATTTAATGTACTTCATGAACTAGAACCCTAAGTTCTAAGATTTGATGATTTTAATGTATTCAATTGATATTGATAATAAAAGATTGATCTTTTATGGATAAAAATAGCAACTTGGAACTTATATGAACTTAACAACCCATGATTTTATAATTATGGTTTCCTCGAGACTAAAAGTGTAATTAATGACAAGATTAGGGTTTTTTGACCCAAAAGTCATGAAAAGTGGTAATAAGGGTTTAGGAAGCAAGAAAACCTAATGAAACCCTAACTTGAGACCCAAGTCAGTCATAGTGATGATTTGGAAAAAATAATGATACATGGGTGTATTGCTTTAACTTTGAGGATAATTACTTGGTTTCTTGTTTGGTTATTCCTGATTGTTCTTGCTTGGACATCAAGAACACCTAATAACATTATGTGGTTACACCTATGACTAACCACATTAGTTTCTTAGGTTTTTTATGAGGTTTTACAGATTACTTGAAATTAAATTCTTGCATGTTTATTTAATTCTTGCAATCTAGAAAGTCATTATGTTCATCACAATTTATGCTTATAACTTGCTCGAACCTCGCAAACCAACTCTGGAAGTTCGATAATAGAAATAAATGAAAAGTCATGGTGATGACTAATGATTAGGCCCCAGATTGGGAAGGTCAGATGAGCCCCAGATTGGGAAGGTCATATGAGGTCATGCCCCAGATTGGGAAGACAGACTTGGCACCTAGCTCCAAATTGAAAGGTGGTCAACATGACACCTAACTCCAGGTTGAAAGGTGGCCTAATGTCCTCTACAAGGGGAAAACCCTAAGAGAGGGTATAACAGAGGTTGAGTAAATATAGGTTGAGAAGTTATGAAGAAAATGATAAATTTTGTTTCTTTAACAATACTCATTGTGATTATGTTCTTACACCTAGATGAAATCTTTTGTTTCCCCCACATCCCAGTATAACTTGTTATACTGACCGAATATTTTGTTTATTGGTAGTTTAGGATGATCAGTTATTATTGCTACAAATTTAATGGAAAGAGGACTCTCCTGAAGAAGGCAAAAAAATAAAAAGTAATGTAAAATCCGGAGGATTTAGTTAGTTTTATTTCATGTGACAAAACTTTAGAAAACCAAATTATGTAATTCCTTTGTGGAAAGTTCATCTTATACAAACTCATTCCTATTTAGTGAAAATTTGTTAATTATTTTTGGTAATGGCCCTTTCCCTATCGATCTTCCCGAATAGTGGATAACAGGGGAATGAGGTCATTACATTTGGTATCAAATCTGTTTTACCATTTAACATCTAGTAATTATTAAATTCTAAGTATTTTGTAGAGCCTCAAGGGAATTATTAGTGTTTTCCAAGGATAATAGTGTCTAGAAAAGACCATGATCCAAGGGCTGGAAATATTTTCCTCTACACCGTTAGTCAACTTATGAGGGCTCCGAGACCCATGCTTTTGGTCTGGCCAAAGTCATAGGACTTTAATTGAAATAACATACCTCTAGGATTTCTCATCTTTTTCATCATCTCTTTACCCCCTTCACTCACTAAACCCTAAGTACCTATGACTTCTCTCTATATCCCTTTATGAGTACTAGGGATATGAGGATAAGGGGTTAAGGCATCCTCCACCAAACAATAAAAAAAGGATGTAATCAAGATGCCATGGACATAACTTATGATGATTTAATGTTATAAAATTTAGACCGAGAATAATTATATGTTTATGTGAATCAGCATGGCCCGAACCAAGACTGTTGTCGTTCCCTATGACACTCCCCAAGATCATTCATAGGGTAGGCCCTCCTACAGAAAGAGGAGGTCCTTAGAAAAGAAAATAAGGGCAATGGAGGAAGAGTCCTCTAAGAAGAGGAAAAGACCTGAAGGAGCCTCTGAGGAAGGCCTCAAACCTAAAACTGTTCCCTTTGATAATTAGAAATGAGAGAATGGTAGAAAAGGTAATGTCTTAAGATGAGGTTAAGCTCAAAGAGAACTGTACTGATGGCCCAGGACCCACAGTCGGGAAAGTAGTCGTACACACCCCCAATGCTCTTTGGATGGAAGAATAGAATAAATTGACTAAGGCTATCAGTGCCTTGTCCCTCAAGGACATAGCCAGAGATGAAAATGGTAAGCCACTACCCGTTCACCCTTGCCTTGTAGCCACCATTTAGGACTTCGTCAATCTAAAAATTGAGAAGTTCTAGGGAGAAGATATAATGGAAGTAGTCAACAAAGCTGATGACTGGATTCTGGCACTAGAGAATCGCTTCCATATGTTGGAAGTGCAGCCAAACAAGAAAGTATGTTTTGTTGCTCACCTTATGGAAGGAGAAACTAAGATATGGTGGGAGAACCACATCGTGGGCCTAGATCTAAATGAAGAGTCGATGGACTTGACTGACTTTAGAACCATCTTTTCCACCAGATTTGTACCCACTTAGCTAGGAAAAAGAAAGAGAGGGACTTCACCTACCTAGTTCAGGGAAATCTATCGGTGACAAACTTTTCTTGCAAGTTCCAACTCCTAGAGAAATGTGGTTACATGCTGACTGAGGAAAGTTGGGTGGATCACTTTAGAATGTCTGCACTCTGCAATCAAACCCCATGTGATTGCGAGAAAACCAAAAAACTTCACTGACGCCTACAACATCACCCTAGACATGGAGAAGATGGTGATGCCTACACTGAACCCACCAAAGGGGTACTTGGGTTTCACTGAAGCTACCTTTGGCCCAATGAATGATCATAGAAATGTGTAAGATTGCAACCATACCAAAGGAAGACATGGAGGAAAAGGATAACCCCACAACGAGAACTACCAACCAAGGTGTCACAACTATGGAAAGTTATACCTGAGAAGTGTTGCTTTAAGAAGAAGGTGTGCTTTCTTTTCCAACAAGAAGGATACTTTAAGACCAACTATCCTCTTCCTGACCCGAGAAGTCCAGGCCTAGTGTCAGCCCAACCTATGGAAGAAATGCCATCGGTAGAAGCAACTGCACCAACTCTAGCCCCACCTGTAGGAGAGCGAAGGCAAGCCAGATTTTTCACCATTGACAATGAAGAGACACAAGCCAATACCAACCATCTGATAGAGGGAATAACCCTTAGATTTCCTTTTCCTGTCTTTATCTAAGTAATGTATTAGTTTGATTATTATGAAAACAATATAGGCATTCTTGAGATCATGTGAAAGAATGTAAAATCTCTATTTGACTCTAGTTCTACCAATACTTTTATTTTGATAAATCTTGCAATTGTGCTTTGTTTGGACATGAAGGATTTAGGATATGTTTTGGATGTCACTACCCAAATGGTTGAATCTTTATGTATCTCTTGAAACCCCAGTCATAAATGTTAAATACTTGAATAATGAACTCCCTACATATTTTTTTATTCTTAACATGAATGACTTTGATGTAATAATTGGTAAGGACTGTCTCTATAACTATAGGAAAAGATAGACTACAGAGAAAAGAAAATAAGAATAGAGAGACCAGGTCATCCACTACTTACCATTAGAGGTAGGAAGTATGCTACAACTAGCCTATATGTGTCAGCCTTAAAGGCAGAGTAGATGATCACCAAAGGTTGTCAGGCATTTGTAGTAGTAGTTACCAAGTTGGAGCCTAAGGTGCATCCTTTATAAGAGATAAAGGTAGTTAGGGACTATGCAGATGTGTTCCCGGATTATTTGACTGGGATACCTCTTGAGAGAGAGGTGGATTTTTCTAATAGAGTTAGCTCCCGAGACGAACCCTATTTCCAGGGCACTTTACATGTTGGCCCTCATAGAGTTTCTTGAGATGAAAAAGAAACTGTAGGAATTTTTAGGCAAAGGCTTCATCCGACCTAGCACTACTTTGTGAGGTGCACCAATCCTCTTTGTAAAGAATAAGGATGGATCACTTCATATGTGCATAGACTACAAAGAGATCAATCAGGATACCATCAAGAACAAGTATCCTTTACCTCATATAAATGACATGTTTGACTAGCTCAAGATGGCCCGTGACTTTTTAAAGATTGACCTGAGATTTGGTTATCATCAGTTGTGAGTCAAGAGTGAGGATATCCCAAAAACCACTTTCTAAACATGTTACATCCATTACGAGTTTGTAGTCATGTTGTTTGGGCTGTTTAATGCCCTGAGTGTTGGTGCGATCTTCTCAAGGCCACACACTAGCCAACTAAAGTTAGCTATATGCAATCCTAAGGGAAAACACATGGATCTCTCAAAATTTGTATATGGACCTAGTCCAATGCACAAGCTCAACTAATCACACGTACCCACAAGCGCACAGGGTCATGTTGTAGTATAGGCTAGTGGTAATATTAGGGTCGATCCTCAGGAAGAGAGGGGGTACTAGAGCTAGGTTGATGTTAGCTATGTTCCTAAGGCAGAGATTAAGTTTTGAGGGTTTAAAGTTGGGTTTTTTTTATTATTCTATGGTTGTAAGTAAGAAAGATCAAGAAAGAAACTAGATTAACAAAAACCCTAGATTACTCTAAGCAAGTTAAGACTAAGAACAAAGTAAGGCAATTAACAAAATTAGAGCAAGCCGAGTCACACTACACAAGCAAGGCAAGTTGTCAACTAAGAAGCAAGCTAAGAAATATGACAAGCAAGAGTCTAAGCTGTCACTAGTTAGGTAAATTAACACAAGCAAGCTCAAAGAATCCCTAACTACTTAAGAAAGAACTAACTATCTAGAACTAAGCAATTAACTAAGAATCAACAAAGGCAATTGACTAAGCTAGCATTAACAAGGAAAGAAGGCAAAGGTGGACTGTAATTAATATGATGGATAGGTGGGCCATTTGGGAATATAACTTGGCATTAGCTGGGGGAAGGTTAATAAAGCATGTAGATCTCATATTTCAATCTAGATCACCAAACCAAACCACAAGGCAAGTGCTATTGGAATATACCCTAAGCTACTAGTTGGAGAACTAGGGCTAGGTGTAATTCTAATATGACTTTGCAAGTCTTGGTTTCTCAGCTAAGTGGTATTAGGGAAATTGGGAGCCAAGGGTAAGAATGGGAGTAGAGATGAGGGTGTTTCACCTCATGTTACTTGCCATCTTACCTTTAGGAAGCTCTAGGTAATTGCACTAATCACACTTACACTAGCTACTTAGATCTCACACTTGCTTGTAGTAGAAGGGAGGCATATGTAGGAACAAAGGGGGCTAGCTAGAGATCCATTAATTGGACCTAGGAGCCATTCCTAAGATTATCACATACATTCCAATTTCTCCTATAAGTTGTGTCATCAAGCATCACAAAACAAGCAATTTATGGTTAAAAGCACAAACCACATGCAAGATAATGCAAAATGAGATAGAAGCAAGAGGAAATCATCATAGAATGATATTATGTTCAATACAAGTTATTTTCCCCCAACATGGTAACAAAGTCACATTTTAACCCCAAACAACCCACCACTAGGGGCTTATCTAGACATGCTCAAACAGAAGAAAAAAGAAGTAAGAAGAAAGGGATAGGACTCCATGGAGTTCGAAGTAGCTTCTTCTTCTTCACCTCCTAGATTTTGTAGGACGACCTCCCTCTTCCAAGGTGGGTGAAGAGCATGTAAATAAAGGAGATTATGGTAGAAAACCTAGAAAACTAGGTTTCTATGGTGGAAATGAGGTGAAAATGGAGGGTGGATGGTTTGAATGCAAGGAAGGAGGCAATGAATGCTCTAGAGTAGGTAGGGGGAATAATGGCAGCTAACCTAGTGTTCTGGTCACCACCCATGTATATATAGGTGGTGGTGGAAGCACTAGGGTAAGTAGGGGTATAGTTGGAAAAATAGTGCAGAAAATGCTAGGGTTTATGTGGTAGGACGACCGTGGTGGAGGAGGGTAGGAATGGTCGTGGTGGTGGAGAATGGTCATTCTAAGAAGTGGAAAATGTCAGAGGAATTTTGATGAAATGGAGGCTGGTAGCTCAGTCGTGTTGGGCAGCGCAACTGTGGTGAAGGCTAGGTAGAACGACCATACTGGGAAGCACAACCATGGTGGAGAATTTGAAATGGATGTTGTTTTAGCCAGTATGCCTATTTTCATCTTTGGCAACACGACCATTTTGGGGTCTTCTCAGTATGACCATGCTGGGTAGCATGACCATTTTGGTCAAGTTGATGTATCTTGCAACTTTGATGTTGACACTGTAACTTTAGCATTGTCCAACACAGTCATGCCTTGGCATCACGTCTGTGTTGGGGTCTTCAGTGGCAAATTCACTTTGAAACTTCATAATCAATGGACTTCTTTGCTTGATGTCGACCCTTGGCCATTAGGGGTAGGTTGAGGTAGCTTTGCAATCTTCCTTGGACCCCTCCATGGGTGGAGGAACCCTATAACTCCTTCCTTCTCTCTCATCCATCCAAAGCATGGTCCAAGTACCTTAAAAGTATGCAAAGAACATCCATAAATGCATTTGACATTTTGGGAATTTAACTTGCATTCTACTATGTTTAGATGTGATTGAGATACAAATAGACCCAAGATGAAGCCCTAAAATAGGCATGCATAAAGTGTGTTTATGAATCTCATGAATAATGTGTTGCAACCTTTCCTAGACTCTTTTGCTATTGTGTTCATAGATGACATTCTAGTTTACTCCAATGACTTAGAGCAACACTATGACCACCTGGACAGAATCCTTGATATCTTGAGAAAGAAGAAGTTCTATGGGAAATTCTTGAAGTGTGAGTTTTGGATAAACCATGTCATGTTTCTTGGACACATTATATCTGAAGGAACAATCTCAGTGGATCCTGCTAAAGTGTCAGACGTACGTATTTGGTCAGCACCAAAGAACCCTTCTAAGATTTGTAGCTTCTTGGGATTGGCCAGATATTATCTACACTTCATTAAGGATTTCTCAAAGACTGCTCTACTCCTCACAGAGGTCATTTGAAAAGATGAGAAGTTTGTATGGTCTGACTTTTGTGAATCTTGATTCGTGGAATTGAAGGAGACGTTGACCACAACTTCTGTATTGACTCTACCATCAAGCAATGAAGGATTTATGATTTTCATCGACGCATCAAAGATGGAGCTTGGATGCGTGCTATAGAAAAATAGACATGTTGTTGGTTATGCCTCTAGACAGCTCAAGTCGAATGAAGAGAACTACCCAACACATGATTCTGAACTGGCTACGATTATTCATGCCATGAATATTTGGCGACACTATCTTTATGGAGCCACTATTGAAATCTTCATTGACCACAAAAGTTTGAAGTACCTCCTGACTCAGAAGGACCTAAACATGAGACAAAGATGATGGATGGATTATATGAAAGACTATGATTTTACCATCGCCTACCACCCAAGAAACATTAATGTAGTAGCAATTTCTCTTAGTCAGAAACAACTCAGGTGTGTATTTGTCTATTTACTAGTGATGATACATCTAATATTGATCTAACCACATGGCCTGTTGTGTCTTCTAAATCACCTCCAAATGTGCATGAATGGATGACATGTCGTATGCATTTGTTGGAGGTGGTTGTGCATCAAAGTCCTCATGTATCTTCCTTATGCGATGTGGCTGCTCAAGGATGCGTTGATGCTCTGGCACATTTGTCTCTCCTACACCCTATGGTGAGTCCACTGGCAATGCCCTATAGTCTTCTCTAGGATACTAGCTTTCTCACTTGGTGAGCTTGGCTGGCAGATTTTCCATCGGCCTGATATCATCCATAAGAAGAAACATTTGGTAAGGTAGCTCTAAAGTGATGCCAAGGTACTTGGGGTTCATGTTGTAAATGATCTTCTTGTCTCTTCTGAAAATCATCTGAGACCTTGCAAGATAGTTCAAATCAATCAACTTGGCCCCTTTTACCTTTGTGAAGTTCTATAGATCACAATTTGTCTCTTATGGAAATCATCTGAGACCTTGCAAGATAGTTCAAATCAATCAACTTGGTCCCTTCTACCTTTGTGAAGTTCTGTAGATCACAATCCAGTGCTTTTATAATGGTGGTCACAATCCCTCCCATTATGAAGGGAATCTTGGTCTTGGAGAGAATTGTTTTTAAGTGATCAATCATCATCATTCCCAGATTCTCATGGTCATGAATTACCATCACTGTCAGCACAAACAAGTCTTTTTGAGAACAATAACCTTGGTTGTCATACCGGCCAAAGATAGAATTGGCGAGTACTTTCTGAATATATCTTAGAATGGGGATGAAAATCTTGCTTGTTTTTTACTTTCTCACTGCAAAGGAGCTTTTTCCAGTGAATGTTTCCCACATCTTGGCATAGTTGCATTTCCCACTTTTATCAAACCTTTCCCCATCAAAATTTTGAGCAATCTCTGGAGTTGGTGCAAAAATCTTGTTGAGGTTGGAGGCCTTTAGTACATGAGTGGATTCATTGAGCCTAAAATGGATTGCAACCTCCCCTTGATATTGAACCTTCTCTAGAGACCCGAAGAATTCATGAGTTGTCTCAAAGTATGTTTCTTCTACAGTGGTCAAGAGTTGATACAACCCACATGATTCTAAGAAATTCTTAGCATCAGCATACATCCCTAGGGCTTGAATGGTGTTGGGACAAGCATATATTGTGGGAGTCACCCTCCTAGTAGTGCACTCAAGGTGAAGGGGCCTTATAAACACTCTCCTTGATGAGCCTCTTCTATATGCAACTTCATGGGGTTGCTTCCCAATACACTTCATCCTGTCCTCCTCTAGCTTGGACAAGAAGTCCACTGGCTCATATTCCATCTCCTCACTCTCAATGTCATCTACCTCTTCCTCCTCATATGTGTGTGACCCCAAAATTGTATCCAAGTTCAAGGGAACCATCTGAATGGGTGCATCTTCAGCTTCTTCCTCAATCACCAATCAGTGCCTAGTGGGTTGTTGAGTAGTGTGTGGTTGTGCTGATGAAGTGGAGCATCTCGCCGCAATCAGACGTGGAGGTAATTGTGAAGACGACACATATGAATCCTTCTTGGCCCTACTCTCTCGGGTCGGTGCATCAATTTCCACCGAGTCGACAATGTTCTCCATCTATTTTTCTTCTTCCTCCTCATCTTCATCGGGGTTTTTGTAGCTTGGGTCTGATGTGTGCCAACTTGAGGAGGATTGGTGTCAAGAGGCGCTCGTCGATGCTAACCATTAGAGTGATTTTCAAATGGAGTTAGACAGTGATGAAGTGTTGTGGGATGTCAGTGTGACATTGGAGGCCCGCTTGGTGCGGCTTTTGCCTTCGGTGAGGATGTTCATGGTCTTCTCTGCCCCATTCTTGATTGCTTTTCCCGTGCTCTTCATCTTTTCAAGGATTTTTGGTCAAAAATGAGAAAGAACAATAAGAATCACACTTATGGGATGTAGGGGTGAAATCTCCTTAGATATGGAGAAATATATGGTAATGAAGGGTGAAAAACAAAGTTTGAGGTAGGGGAAGGTGATTGGGGGACAAAGGAAACTCAAATCTAGAGTTTGGGAGCAAGTGGAGGTAATTTGGGGGTGATTGAGGATCACCCTAGTCGCCTCCTTGCGTGGAACGACCATTCTGGGTTGAAGCAATGATGTTTGGTTTGTGCTAGCTCGAGAAAAATTGAGTGACTTAAGTACTGGGCCCAGGCCAGCACGACCGTTCTGGCGAGATGCCAGCACATCTGTGTTGGCCAACACAGTCGTGCTTCCTGTGCCCAAAACACAAGTTTTCCTACTAAAACACGACTTGCCAGCACAACCGTTCTATGCCATCACAACCATGTGAGGCCCTTTAAGTTCTCAAGTCTTCCAAAATCATTCCATCATTCATTTCCAATCAATTTGATCGATCCACTTGATTTTGTATCAATCATTTTTCACTGAAATGTTCCTCATTTCTCAACTTTCACCTGTCTCACCTGTCATGTCATCAATACTAAAAAAAACTATCAAGCACAAGTGTGCATGTGTGTTCTTGGAGTCGTATAGAAACAAAGTAAAAGTATCAAAAAGTGAAGGTTGGGTGAAAAAGTTCCCAAACCTAGGTGGGTTGCCTCCCACTAGCGCTAAATTTTATGCCTTCAGTTGGGCTTATTGATTCTTGAATTCTTTCATCCTCTTAGGACTCTCAATCATATCTATAGTAAATATCCTTCTCATGTTCATTCAAGCACATCTCTTCATCTAGCTAGTGTTCCTCAACTAACATCACAATATCAAAACATTGATTGGCTCTTTCAGGACCTACTTCAACACCTGCCTTCAATCATTGTCCATTCATGGTAAATTCTCTTTCTCCATCCTTCTCACTTATCACAACAACTTCAGATGAATATACATTCTTGATGAGATAAGGTCCTTTCCATTTAGACCAAAACAAATTAGGAAAGAACTTCATCCTAGAGTTGTACAACCATACCTATTTCCTGGGCTCAAATTCCTTCTTCTTGATTATCTTATCGTGGAGAAACTTTGTTCTTTAGCTTTTGGAAAATTCATAGGCCGCATGCCTCATCTCCTCAAGTTCATGCAGCAGCAACTTCCTTTTTAACTCAGCTGTGTCTCCATCCATATCCATGGCTTTCAAATACCACAAAGCCTTATGTTGCATTTCCACCAGTAGATGGTAGCTTCTTCCATAAACAAGATTAAAAGGTGTGGCGCCAATCAGCGTTTTATATATAGTCATATATGCCCACAAAGCCTCATTGATATGTAAAGACCAATCCTTGCGGTCTGGCCTCCCCATCTTCTCAAGAATGAGTTTTATCTCTCAATTGGCCAAATTGACTTGATCACTTGTTTGAGGGTGGTAAGGACTAGCCTCACTATGATTTCCTCCATGTCTTTTTAGTAAACCTGCAAATGTGCAATGGATGAAATGACCTCCACCATCACTAATCATGGCTCTTGGCACACCAAACTGGCTAAAGATGTTTGACTTCGCAAAATCACACATCACAATCTGATCATTGATTCTAGTAGAAATAACTTCAATCCATTTTGATACATAGTCAACTGCCACCAAAATGTACACATACTCAAAAGAGGGAGCAAACAGACCCATGAAATCAATTCCCCAAACATCAAACACCTCACTCACAAGAATGGTTGATAGAGACATCATGTCCCTCTTGGAGATAGTGCCCACCTTTTGGCACTCCAAACAACATTTGCAAAACTCATGAGCATCTTTGAACAAAGTGGGCCAATGAAATCCACTTTGAAGTATCTTGTTTGTTGTGTGTTTTCTGCCAAAATGACCTCCATATGCACCATAGTGGCACATGGCTAGGATCTCTTGCTGCTCACTTTCCAAAAAACATATTCTAGTAAGTTGATAGGGGAAATATTTGAAAAGATGCAGGTCATCCCAAGCATAGTTCTTCACCATAGAAAAAATCCACTTACTCTCCTCCCTTGTCCAAGTTCTCAATATCCTTCCATGAGCTAAGAAGTTAGCTATGTTCTTATACCATAGTCTTTGGGTGGATGAAAGTAAGAAGAGTTGCTCATGCAGCATTGTTTGTTTGATGTGGTTCCTATCATCATATGGTGCTTCAATGCGGGAAAGATGGTTGGTTGTAGAATTTTCTAATCTCTTTTTATCAACAATCTCTAGATAAAACTCTTGGAGCAATAGAATCCATCAAATTAGTCTCAGCTTAGAATCTTTCTTTGTCATAAGGTACTTCAAGGCTGTGTGATCTGTATAAACCACCACCTTATTTTGCAAGAGATAAGAGCAAAACTTGTCAAGAGCAAAAATCATGGGGAGCAACTCTTTTAGTGTGGTAGTGTAGTTCCTTTGAGCTTCATCAAGAGCCTTTCTTGCATAGTAAATGGCATGTGGAACCCAAACAATCCTTTGGCCCCACAAAACCCCCATTGCCATATATGATGCATCAGTTATGATCTCAAATGGCAAGGACAAGTCTGGGGGCTGCATGATAGGAGCAAAGACAAGCTTGTTCTCCAAGTGGTTGAAGGCTTAAACACACTTGTCATGAAAATGGATTTTTACATCCTTTTCAAGTAAATGATAAAGTGGCCTCAAGATTTTGCTAAAATCTTTAATGAAGCGATGATAGAAACCTACATGCCCCAAGAAAGATCGGACATGTCTTATGGTGAAGGAAATCGTGTGATTGGAAATCAAGCCCACTTTGTCCTTATCAACTTCAATTCTGACTTTAGAGACTCAGTGACCCAAAACTATGCTTTTGGGCACCATGAAGTGGCTTTTCTCCCAAGATGGACATTGACACACCTTTCAAGAACAACTACTAGGTGAAGCAAACACTCATCAAATGCCTTACCAAACACAGAAAAGTCATCCATGAAGACTTCAAGCGACGAATCAAGCATATCGACAAAGATGGATGTTACACATATTTGAAATGTTGAAGGCGCTTTTCACAACCCAAATGGCATCCTCCTATAGGAAAAAATACCACTTGGGCAAGTGAACATCATCTTCTCTTGATTGGTGGGATGAACATCTATTTGAAAGTATCCAGAGTATCCATCAAGAAAACAATATAAACTCTGTCCAACTAATCTCTCCAAAATCTAATCAAGGAATGGGAGAGGGTAATGATCTTTCTTGGTCTTTTCATTCAATTTTCTGTAATCCACGCACATCCTCCACTTGGATTTCTCTCTCACGGGCATCAATTCCCCATATTCATTCTCGGCGACTGTAATCCCACCCTTCTTGGGTACAACTTGGATGGGTCTCACCCATGGGCTGTCAGAAATGGGATATATGATTCCAGAATCGAGTAGCTTCACGACCTCTTTTGCTACAAACTCTTTCAACTATGGATTCAATCGTCTTTGCATTTGACGATTGGGTCTAGAATCATCCTCAAGGTAGATTCTGTGGACACAAATAGAAGGTTCAATACCCCTCAAATCAGCTATGCACCATCTGATGGCCTGAATGTTCTTCTTCAAAACTACCATCAATGCATCTTCTTTCTCTGGTGAAAGAATAGAAGTAATGATCACCAAGAGAGTGTCATTGGATCCTAAGAAAGCATATTCCAATCCTTTAGGAAGAGACTTGAGCTCAAGAACTGGTGTCTCTTCAAGGGAATTTTTAAATGGTTCAGAAATGGATGTGAGATTTTCACTTGTAGCCACTAAGGCCAGCTCTTCTTCCTCATCCTCCTCCTCATCATCATCATGAAATTCCACAATGGGCTCTAGGCCTCTACCTTGTATGGAGGTTTGAATCCATGCAGGTAGACACTCTTCTACTATCTCATCAAAACACTCAATCATATAACAATCCTCTTAAGTAGCACCTATCACCTCAGCCTTAACATTAGACTTGAAGATGTTTAACCAAATCTTCATGTGCATGAAAGTTACATACATGGTGTCGGTCCTCACATGGATCATTGCATCAGTTGTAGCCTAAAAGGGTCTCCCCAAGATGATAGGAACTTTCCTCGAGTCCTTTTCCATGTCCAAATCAATAAAATAAGTAGGAACGAAGGTGGAGGTATCATCATCAAGTCTGACCAACACATCATCGACACAACCTCTAGGCATTTTCACAAATCTATCGACCAACTCCAAGGTACAGTGAGGGGGACCCAGTTGTCCCATTTGTAGTTCAGCAAACACATTGTAAGGCATCAAATTTACACTAGAACCCAAGTCAAGAAGAGCTTGGTCTATGCGATGTGCTCCAATGTAGCATGAGATGATGGGAGAACCAAGATCTTTTCTATTTCTTGGCACTGTGTGCTACATAATTGAGCTCACTTGCTCAGTGAGCTTGACCTTCCTCAGAGTCCTTCATGTAGTTTTCCTCTTGAACGTGTACAAGTCTTTCAAGAACTTAGCATAAGATGGAATTTGCTTGATCGTATCAAGCAAAGGAATGTTGATCTTGACCTGCTTAAAGGTCTCCATGATGTCCTCGGTATGTTTCTTCTTCCTTCTTTTGGTGGATGGCTCTTCAAGCGCAGTAGGGAATGGAGGGAGTTGTGCTCCCAACTGACTCAAGTCAACAATATCATCAAGTAGTATCACTAGAATCACACTACAACTCTCAGTATCACGGTATCAACTCTCAATATCGTGATATAATCAACTAGAAAATCTCAGTATCAACATCCCTAATCATAGTAACAACCCTATATTTACCGGTTGGGCTATCAACAGAAGTACCATGTGGTTGATCCAAGGCCCTGCCACTCCTCAAAAATGTCACTGCCTTCACATGATCATGGGTAGTGGAAGAGGAAGCTTGTGGATTTGTCAATGGTTGTTGAGGTGGTGGTTGCTTTGAGTGTGGTGGATTTGGGTTTTGGAGGATAAATTGTGGTTGGGGTTGTGGTTTTTGTTTTGGTTGTTGTATTGGATGGGGGTGATATTGTGGAGTGGGTTGTTGGTATGAGTGAGGTGGAGGATATTGGTAGTTGTAAGGGGGTTTTGAGGTGGAGGAGCATATTTATGGGGTGGTCCTTGGTACTGGTGAAGCGGGGGTGCTTGGCCTTATGGTGGGATATAAGCACCTTGAGTAGTGCTCACATAACCATCATCATTGTTTGGGTTGGCCATGGGTTGAGACGGGAGCCTCCCCTCTTCGTGGTCGACAAGCGAAAGAGAGATTTGATCAAGCCTTTGTCCAAACCGTATAATGTTTTGTCCTTGAGATGACACATCTTTCTTCACTTCATTGAGGTTCCTTAGCCTTCCTAGAAATTCCTCCTCAAACTTGGAGCTGTACTTGGACCCTTGGTGTTGACTTGGGTTCCCTTGCCCCTCCTCATTTTGTTGTTTCCATGAGAAGTTTGGATTATTCATCCACTCAGGAGTATAGGTGTTGGACATTAGGCCTTGGTTGTTTCGGTTGCCAAACCATGCAAAGCATGCACTTCTTCTTCCTTAGCTTCCACTACAATAGTGGATTGGCTAGAAGAACCATTAACTTGGTTCTTCATCATATGCATCATATCTACCATCATTTTCATAATGTCGGGGCTGGCTGCAGCCCAGGATGGAACTATGGGAGGAGGTGGAGGGATGTACTTCTGGTCACATTGTTCCCCTTTAATAGAAGCCCTATGGAGAGAATTCTCAGCAAGGTGCTCGAACAAGGGCCATGACTCCTTAGGTGGATTTTCCATGAAGGTGCCTCCACATGATGAATCAACATTGTTCTGGCTCAACTCCACTAGCCCAGTGAAAAAAGTTTGAACTAACTGCCACAAGGGTGCCTCATGATGGGGACAGTCACGTAGGTGCTTTTGGAACCTTTCCCATGCCTCGTGGAAGCGTTCAATTTTGTTTTGTGAGAAGGCGGTGATACATATTCGCATTTGGGTTAGCATGGAAATCGGGAAGAACTTCTTGAGAAACTCATTCTTTACCACATTCCATGTCACCAACTCAGGCTTGGAGATGTACCATTCCTTGGGTTTTTCTTTTAGAGAGAATAGGAAAAGGGTTCTTCGGATGTAGTCATCGATGGCGGAAAGTGTACAAAAAGTGGAGTAAGTTTCAAGGAAGGTGTCTATATGGTGGTAGGGGTTCTCATTCTCCATTCCATAGTAAGTAGGAAGGAGTCCGAGAAGGGCGGGTGGAATGGAGAATTGTTGACCTGGCATTTGGTAAACAAGGGTGGCAATCGGGGAATTGTAATTCCCCAGGGTAAAGTATTCATGGAGAGGGTAGTTGGGTTATGGTTGAGAATCTCCATGAGGTATTTTAGCTTCATGGTCACCCATCTCGGTTCCTCGGTGTTGTTTGTGGTGGCTTTGGCATCTCCTTCTACCTATCTCAGGGTCATATAACACAAAGTCGATACAAGTCGAATGCGCATTACGCATGCACAACTGTCACCTGCACAATACACAAACAAGCAACAAAAACCAAGTTAGAATGAAAATATGCAAAAGCAAACAAAGAAAAAAGAATACCAATTGTGAGGTCAGTAAGAAAAGCTGATCTACACTAACTACCTAGGCCGAGCGCCTCTATCCCTAGCAACGACGTCATAAAGTTTGGTGTGATATTCTCAAGGCCAAATACTAGCCAACTAAAGGTGGCTAGATGCAACCCTAAGGGAAAATGCACAGATATCTCAAAATTTGTATATGGACCTAGTCCAACACACAGGCTCAAATAATCACACGTACCCGCAAGCACACATGGTCGTGTTGTAGTATAGGCTAGTGGTGAGATTAGAGTCGGTAATGAGGGAGAGAGGGGACACTAGAGCTAGGTTGATGTTATCTATGATTAAGGTTTGAGGGTTTAAAGTTAGGTTTGGTTTGATTATGCTACGATGGCAAGCAAGAAAGATCGAGAAGGAAACTAGATTAACAAAAGCCCTAGATTACTCAAAGCAAGTTAAGACTAAGAACAAGGTAAGACAATTAACAAAACTAGAGCAAGCGGAGTTACAGTACACTAGAAAGGTAAGTTATCAACTAAGAAGCAAGCTAAGCAATATGACAAGTAAGAGTCTAAGTTATAACTAGTTAGCTAAATTAACACAAGCAAGTTCAAAGGAGCCCTAACTACTTAAGAAAGAACTAACTATCTAGAACTAAGAAATTAGCTAAGAATTAACAAAGGCAATTGACGAAGCTAGCATTAACAAGCTAAGAAGGAAAAGGTGAATTTTAAGAAGTATGATGGATATGTGGGTTGTTTGGGAATGGAACTTGCCATTAGTTGGGGGAAGGTTAACAAAGCATGTAAATCTCATATTTTATTCTAGATCACCAAACCAAACCACAAGGCAAGTGCTATTGGAATATACCCTAAGCTACTAGTTGGAGAACTAAGGCTAGGTGTAATTCTAGTATGACTATACAAGTCTAGGTTTCTAGCATAAGTGGTATTAGGGCAATTGAGAACCAAGGGTAGGAATGGGAGTAGACATGAGGGTGTTTCACCTCATGTGACTTACCATCTAGCCTTTAGGAAGCTCTAGGCAATTGCACTAATCACACTTACACTAGCTACTTAGATCTCACACTTGCTTGTAGCATAAGGGAGGTGTATGTAGGAACAAAGTGGGATAGATGGGGATCCACTAATTGGACCTAGGAGCCATTCCTAAGATTTCCAAATACATTCCAATTTCTCCTAGAAGTTAAGTGTCTTCAAGCATCACAAAACAAGAAATTTATGTTTAAAATCACAAACCACATGCAAGATGATGGGAAATGAGATAGAAGCAAGAGGCAATCATCATATAATGAAATTATGTCCAATAAAAGTTATTTTCCCCCAACATGGTATCAAAGTCACATTTTAACCCCAAACAGCCCACCTCTAGGGGCTTAACTAGACATGCTCAAATAAAAGAGAAAAGAAGTAATAAGAAAGCCATATGACTCCATGGAACTTAAAGTTGCTTCTTCTTCTTCACCTCCTAGCTACTGTAGGATGACCTCCCTCCTCGAAGGTGAGTGAAGAGCAAGGAAATGGAGGGGATTATGGTATAAAACCTAGAGAACTAGGTTTCTATAGTGGAAATGAGGTGAAAATGGTGAGTGGATGGCTTGAATGCATGGAAGGAGGAAAAGGATGATCTAGAGTAGGTAGGGTAGAGTAATGGCAGCTAACCTAGTGATGCGGCCACCACCCATGTATATATAGGTGGTGGTGGAAGCACTAGGGTAAGTAGGGGTATAGTTGGAAAAATAGTATAGAAAATGCTATGGTTTATGTGGTAGCACAACCCTGCTGGGCAGCATGACCGTGGTGGGGGAGGGTAGGAATGACTGTGGTGGTGGAGAACGGTTGTTCTAGGAAGTGGAAAATTTTAGAGGAATTTTGGTAAAATGAAGGCTAGTAGCACGGCCATGCTGGGCAGTATGACCGTGGTGAGGGCTAGGTAGAACGACTATGATGGGCAACATGACCGTGGTGGAGGAGTTGAAATGGAGGTCATTCTAGCCAGCATACCCATTCTCATCTTTGGTAGGACAATCATTTTGGGGCCTTCTTAGTATGACCGTGCTGGTTAGCACGACCATTTTGGTCAAGTTGTTGTAGCTTGCAACTTTGATGTTGACATTGTCACTTGGCATTGTCCAGCATGGTCGTTCCTTGGCGCCACAGCTGTATTGGGGTCTTTAGTGACAAATTCACTCTAAATTAAACTTCATAATCAATGAAATTCTTTTCTTGATGTCGACCCTTGGCCATTAGGGGTAGGTTGAGGGAGCTTTAGGATCTTCCTTGGACCCCTCCATGGGTGGAGGAACCCTAGAATTCCTTCCTTCTCTTTCATCCATCCAAAGCATTATCCAAGTACCTAAAAAGTATGCAAAGAAGGACTATAAGTGCATTTGACAATAATATGCATATTGGGGAATTTAACTTGCATTGTACTATGTTTATATGTGATTGAGTTACAAAAAGACACAAGATGAAGCACTAAAATAGGGTTGCATCAAGTGTGTTTATGAATCTCATGAATAGTGTGTTGCAACCTTTCCAAGACTATACTGGCATCATGTTCATAGATGACATTGCGGTTTACTCTGATGACTTAGAGCAACATTGTGACCGCCTGGTTAGAGTCCTTGATATCCTGAGAAAGAAGAAGTTCTATGGGAAATTCCTGAAGTGTGAGTTTTGGATAGACCATGTCATGTTTCTTGGACACATGATATCCAAAGGAATAATCTCAATGGATCCTGCTAAAGTGTTGGCCATACATGATTGGCCAGCACCAAAGAACCCTTATGAGATTGGCACTTCCCAAGATTGGCCAGATATTATTATCACTTCAATATGGATTTCTCAAAGACTGCTCTGCCCCTCATGGAGGTCACCCAAAAGGATGAGAAGTTTGTATGGTCTGACTAGTGTGAATCTTGATTTGAGGAATTGAAGGAGACTTTGACCAAAGCTCTTGTGTTGACTCTACCATCATTCAATGAAGGATTTATGATCTTCATCGACGCATCAAATATTGGGCTTGGATGCATGCTAGAGAAAAATAGACATGTTGTTGCTTATGCCTCTAGACATCTCAAGATGAATGAAGTGAACTACCCAACACATGTTTTTGAACTGCCTGCAATTATTCATGCCCTGAAGATCTAGTGACACTATCTTTATGGATCCACTATTGAAATCTTCATTGACCATAAAGGCTTGAAGTACCTCCTGACTTAGAAGGACCAAAACATGAGACAAAGATGATGGACAGAGTATATGAAAGACTATGATTTTACCATCGCCTACCACCCACAAAACACTAATGTAGTAGTAGATGCTCTTAGTTAGAAACAACTCAGGTGTGCATCTATCTTATCTACCCAGTTGAGAGAACTAGAAGAGTTTTCTAGGTGGACTCCACATCCATTAGAAGACCGAATCTGTGTGGCTATCTCTTTGATAAAACTAGACCTACTGAACGAGTTGGTAGCTGCCCCATTAGCCATCACAGAGCTTGACAAGATGAAAGGTTTGTTGGAGAAACCTAAAGCACATTTCTCAATGGGAGTAGATGGTGGAATTCGATACAAGATTCATATTGGGATTCCTGAAGATTCACCCTTGAAGACTAATGTCTTGCAAGAAGCTCATGGTTGTAAGTATAAGGTACACCTCGACACTATCGAGATGTTTAAAAACTTGCAGTGATACTTTTGGGTGCCTGGAATGAAGAGAGACATAGCAGCAATGCGTCCATTTGTCTCACGTGCCAGATGGTGAAGGATGAACACCAATGACATGGTGGACTAATGCAATCCATTGAGATTCCAGAGTGGAAATGGGAGCATATCATTGTGGACTTTATGGTGGTTCTCCCCAAGACAAAGAAAGGTTATGATGCAATATGGGTTGTGGTGGATCACCTAACCAAATTAGCACATTTCCTTGCCTTTAAGATCACTGCCAAGGTGACAGACCTAGCAGATCTATACATTAGGGAAATAGTTTGATAGCATGGTGTTCTGGGTTCAATTATTTTTATCGTGACCCTAAGTTCACCTCTATGTTGTGGAAGCAAGTGCACAAAGAACTCGATACAATATTGATGTTTAGCACAACCGATCACCCCTAGATTGATGGACAGTTAGAAAGAACAATCTAGACTTTAGAGGATTTTTTGAGAGAATGTGTGCTAAATTGATGTGGATCATAGGAGAAGTACTTACCCTTAGCTGAGTTTACTTAGAATATTAGTTACCAAGCCAGTGACGGGATGCCTCCATACAAAGATCTTTATGGGAGGCCATGTCAGTCAGCACTTTACTTGGATGATATCAATGAGAGAGCCTTGCTAAGCTTAGAAGAACTGCAATTGTATGCTGATAAATTTGCTTTGATCAAGCAAAGGCTAAAAGGGATCCCAAGATTGACAGAAGTCATATGTTGTTGCGGAGAGGACTAACTTGCACTTCGTTGTGGATGAACATGTGTTTCTGGAAATCTGACCCCTCTGAGCTAGAGCTAAGAATAGAGGAAAGTTGAGTCCCCAATATGTGGGTCCATTTGAAATCCTTGAATGGATTGGTTATATCTACTTATCATCTAGCCTTACCCCCTCAATATAGTATGATGCATGATGTGTTTCATGCGTCCAATCTAAAGAGCTATGTGAATGATTAGAGCCATGTGCTGAGCATTGAACCTATTGAACACCAAGGAGGCTGGCATACCCTAAGTCACCTATGAGGGTACTAGATACCAAGGTGAAAAAGCTCAGGATTAAAAAGATATAGATGGTAAACGTTCTTTGGAAGCACCATGGAGAGGATGAAGTCACATGGGAGATAAAGACAACCATGGAAAAGTCTTATCCTAAGTTTTTTGTTTGATTATTTGAATTTTGAGGAAAAAATTCCTATAAGAGGGGAATGATGTTATAACATCAGTTTCACTTGTATTTTATATAATTGGAATGCAATTATTTTAGTAAAAGATACATGTTGGAAATTTGTGTGCTTTGTTTTTAAAGTATAGTTTTCTTTGCAAATTTCACTTGCATGGTTGATTTCGTGATTTCTTTTGAATTATTAATATGATAATGGATAAAAAGGAAAAGGGAGAAGAAAATCCTACAATAAGAAAAAATCAAAGAAAAAAGATAATGACTATGTGTACTTGAGAGAATTGTGTATAATTCTCTAGAAAGTGGTATGGATGGACATTATTAATTAGTTTTTGTTTGCATATGGTTTCTAATAGAAAGAATAGCCAAAATTAAGAAAATAGAAAAGGAAGAGAGAGAAACGGGTTATTTTGATGCCTTAAATGCATGAAATTAAGGAATACTTTCATATGAAGAAAAGTCCCTTTTCTTTTCAAATTTGGTCCCAAACTTTACACACGTCTAAATAAAGTCATTGAATACTTTCCCTTAAAATGTGAGACTAAAAGGATGGATAAATTGAGAGATATGATTTTTAAAATATCCCTAAAGTGTATGTTTTAACTAGGAATGACATTAAATGTCACGATTTGCATTCATATTAGAATTCCTAATTTTGGCCTTTTAATTGGAGTATGGCTTGTGGATCATTGGATCTATGATCCAACGATGGTGAAGTTGTCACCTACCTCAGTTAGATTAGGAAACCAACAATTACTACAATGAGATGGTTTTGCACTTCTCTCCCTCCCCAATGCACGAACAGATTGGGAAATCACACCATTGAATTCAGGAGCAAGAAACACACCTAACTAACCTAAGTTTTACCTAGTTTGGGGGTCTCTTAAAGAATCGCCAGATTCTTTTCTTTATGGGCAAACTGTGCGAGACTCTACCGAGCTGGTGTCCACAATCCCAGACTCCAATTTCATTGCCTAGCCTCTCCTTCACCACCATCCAGACTATCTCCTCACTAAAAGGAACTATTGCTCGCCCCACCAACTCTGATCATCTCCGGAGCAATTGGAGAGAAGGACAGGCTCGTTGGGACTGGGCAAAGGAAGTCAACTCCTTTCTTGTTGTGAAGGAGGATAGGACCCTGAAGCCAAATATCACGTTTACTGGTTTCTCACATGAAGGAGATCAGACTAAGGTAGAAGAAGGCACCGAATGAAAAGTCTAAATTTCCCTCGTTGCCTCTTTAGACAGGTAAGGGCAACCTAATCCATTCCCCTTCTCTTTCTCTCCTAGTCAGCAAGTTAGCCAAGAGAGCAGGTCTTCGACTTGGCGATTGCCGATAGGCCAACCCAACTGAGTTGGCAGGGTGTGGCCCGGGGCTCTCTACCCAGGTGGCAAGCCCTCATTGGCCTAAAATGATTAATTTGTATAAATCCTAGTAATTAGTAGGATAATTGCATAAAGGCATGTAATATATGATTTTTACTCAGAAAAATGTAAGGAATCCAATAAAAATATGTGCATTTCCTAAATATTCTTCAAGTTCAAAAAGTATCTAAAGATGTTAAATTTAATGTAGTTAATGAACTAGAACCCTATGTTCCAAGACTTGATGATTCTAATGTGCTCAATTGATATTGATAATAAGAGATTGATCTTTTATAAGTCATACACTAGGAGAAAGCAGACAGGGGAGATGGATGCAATTTTGAATTGGACGATGGAGGTGATTGGGAAGGTGATGACAGAGATGATCAGTGAGGGTCGATTGCGACAGCCTCAGAACCAATTCATGGCGGCTTCTAAATCAAAACCTATTGTAGAGAACATTGGAGTCGATGACTCGATGCATGAGGGGACATATCTCTTCATCAATCTAAAGTAGAGGGAGGATACAATTATCAATTTTTTCTAGCTAGAGGTAGTGGATGGAGAAGTGAGATACAAGCAAGAGAAAGCTATTAAGATCACGAAGAAGTGGGAAAATATGACAGTAGGCTATATCGGCACACTCAAGATGCACTACCCAATGCTTGTCAGTCATTTTGAAAGGGTATGGAAACCTAAATCTTCGTTTGAAATCATTCCATTAAAAAAATTGCTTCTTCATAGTGAAATTGAAGGAGGAATCTAATCTACAAACGGCCGGGGAAGGGGCCCCATGGTTTGTGGGGGGATACCCTTACTGATGAAGAAATGGGATATTAGAGAACCATTGGAAAAGAAGAAAATGATGGAGTTACCTATAGGGATCAAATTTCCAAATCTTCCACTAGAGTTCTGGGATGGAGAGATGCTAGTCCTTCTCGATAATTTCATTGGAAGGCCTTTGTGTTTAGATTTTTCTACTAAATCTATGGTGAGATTTGATTTTTCTTGCATACAGGTCATCGTATCGAATACTTGCTTATTTCCTAAGAATATTAGTCTTAGAAATGCTGGAAGCCATAGGGAAGATGTAGAAGTGGTATATGAGTTGATTTTGGATATCTGTGGCAAGTGTGGATGCTTTGGACATGAACTTGTGACATGCTCAGATATAGTCAGAAAGATGAAGTGGATTCCAAAGTCTTAGGGAAATTCTAACAAGATGGATGTTCCTATTATCTTGAATGATAAGTCCTTGAAGGACGTTCCTCTCCAGGTTAATGGGACATCTTTTCAAATGTCTGAGAAATATGTAGGAGAATCTGTACGAGGTTCTTCTACTCTGCTGTAGGGGTCTCTGAGTTTGTAAAATAACATTGGGCACTGGTTGGAGGCTATGAAGGCCATCCCTGGGAGCGATCCACCTATGTTTGTTTCAAAATCGTCTTCTCATTTAGCTCAGAATGTTATATGTTTAGGAGGGAGTTTATGCCAGTCCCATATACTAAAATTGGTTAGAAATGGGAGCAATTGGAAATACTCTATTCCGATGGAAATGGGTGAGATCTTGGATAGGAAGCTCGATATAATGAAACAAGTGAAAGACAATGAAAAATTTCTTCCCGTGACAGGGAAAACCCATAATCAACAAAGGAAAACTAATAAAAGTGTGTCCTTCACTAAGAATATTATGGATGACGTTTCAGTAAATATGTTTGATCTTTTGGGAGGCAATAATGAAGATGAATTAACTGTGACAGTGACTGGTAGGGGTCCAATCAAATACCCTTTTAATGGGTGATAATCTTGGGATCTTTGCATAGAATTTACATGGTCTTAATAAGCTAGGACACTAGGACCAAGTAAGGGATATTTTCTCCTTCTATGATTTACCTATTAATGTTCTTCTAGAAACAAAAATTAGATATAAGAAGATCAACAAGGGAATCCACAAATTATGGACTGATAAGAGTTGGTGTTCTAATAATTTTTCTCACCCTTTGGGGAAGATTGTTATTATCTGGAATCATAATCTTGTTAAAATAAAAAAGTTAAAGGAGTCTGATCAATTCATTCACTGATGTGATATGGATACAATACATACTATCTTACTTTAGTTTATGGCTAAAACGACAAAAAAAGAAGATGTGAGCTTTGGGAGCATATCAAAATATCCATAGGGATATATCTGGACCTTGGATCTTGATTGGTGTTTTTAATGATATTATATTCACTCATGAGAGGAAAGGAAGGGGTTTTTATTCTATCAAGTCCCTCAATGATTTTAATGGTATTTTGGAACATACTAATTTGATGGACATGGATCTTAAAGGATCTTTCTTCACCTAGGATAACAAACAAAAAGGCGATCGTCTCACTCTCTAAAATTGATAGAGTTTACATAATGAAGAGTTTAGGGATATCTACAAAGATAAGTGGGGAGAAGTGCAAAGAACCATTCATCGTGATCATCGACATTTAATAGTCAGGCTTGGTAATAATTTAAAGAGAAGAAAGGGCTATTTCAAGTTTATAAATGCCTGGATAGAGCATCTTGATTTCCTTAGTGTGGTTCAAGAATCCTATAATATGAATGTGGAGGGTTTTCTGATGTATAGAGTTTCAAAAAGTTAAAAAAATGTGCGAGACAAGCTTGTGAAGTGGAATAAATAAAAAATTGGAAATATTGGGGACTGCGCTAAAGTTTTGGAATTTGAAGCCACAAAGGTTGCCAAAGCTGCGGATTCTAGTAGAGATAATATCTCTTTGAGGGAGTATGCTAATGAAAAAAGGGAGCTAGCTTTGAAAGCTCCTGAAAGGGAGGAATCCTATGCTAAACAAGTGTCAAGGGTTAATTAGTTAAAGTTTGGAGACAGGAACACCAGTTTTTTTTCTATAATAGTATTAAAGACAAAGCATCTAGGAATCAAATTAGATGCACGACTATTAATGGTATCAAGTCTCATGATGAATGTATTATTTTTGATCATGTTCATGATTACTATGATGTTATTTTCAATAAATATTCTGATAAGAATGATTTTCTTTGGGAGGATGATTGGGAATTTCCTACTATCTCAGATAAGGATTTTGACATGATGAGAGATTTTGTGTCTAAATATGAAGTTGAAAGGGTTATTAAACACGGTAATGGAGATAGAACACCTAGGCCAGATGGCTTTAATGGTTTTTTTTCTTCAAAACTGCCTTGACTATCATTGGAGAAGAGGCGACTATTGCTATCACGAATTTCTTTAGTAGTAATAAAATACTCAAAGAAATTAATAAAGTGTACATTACTCTAATCCCTAAAGTTCAAGATGCTTTTTTTGTGAAAGATTGGCGGTCTATGGCACTCTGCAACTTGTTATATAAAATTATTTCTAAAGTTCTTTCTAATAGACTCTGGAGTGTGATTCCTTCTATTGTAAGCCATAATCAAGTGGCCTTTGTGAAGGGTAAGAAAATATATGATGCTCTTCTTCTCTCTAATGAACTTACTAGTGATTTTAATCAATCTAATGGAAGTCATAAGATGTTCATTAAAACATATTTGACAAAGGCCTATGATTCTATTAAATAGCCCTTTCTCTTAAAAGTTTTAGAGAAGATGAGATTTCCCAGTTGATGGATTGAATGGATCAAAACTATCATGTATACTATGATCCATCATGTGCAAGTGAATGGTTGTCCCTCTCAGGCGATCTTTCCTTCAAATGGCATAAGACAAGGTGATCCCCTTTCACTTTCTTTATTTGTCATTGTAATTGAGGGATTCTCATCTATGATGAAAAATGTTGTTCAAAAGACTCTCATTGAACCTCTGAAAATAAGGAATACAAGTATTTCTCATTATCTTATTTGTTGATGATGTCATGATTTTTACTAAAGACAATGGGGAAAATGTTGTTAGTATTAGAAAAATGTTGGACTTCTTTGGAAAGGTTTCGGGTCTGGTTATGAATATGAAAACAAGAATTTTTTTTGCAGCAGGAATATTGTCATTGATAGGGTGACCAACATTCTTAAGATAGATAAAGGGTATTTTCCCATGATATACCTAGGTTTGCCACTTTTTTGTGGCAAGTTAAAGAGTTTGTACTGCTTACCCCTACTTGATAAAATCAAGAAGAAATTGGAGAATTGTAAAATGATGACTCTTTCTTTTGGAGGGAGAGTGGAGTTAGTTAATTCAACTCTTAGTGCTCTCCATTTTTTCTAGTCTTCTACCTTTCCTCTACCTACTGCTATTATAAAGGATATTAATATGATTTGTAGGAACTTTATTATGGGGAGGTCCCTCGCTTGAGAAAAAGTTACATTTTGTGAAATGGAGTCTTATCTACAAGTCTAAGAAGGAGGGGGTCTGGGTATTAGAAGAGTGGAGGATACCAACAGAGCTAGGTTGTTGATGAATGCATGGAACATGACTTATAAGAAAAATACTCTATCGGTGAAGTGGATCAATGAAACATATCTGACACTGGACTCTTTCTGGTCTTGTAATATCAAGTAAAATAGCTCTTGAATGTGGAAACATATTGTGGAGCAAAGGAACAATTTACTGCCTTTGATCAAGATCAATATTGGGGATGGGAGTAATGTTAGGATCTGGAAGGATCCATGGATTCCCGACTAGAAATATATTGGGGGATTTCATAGATAAAAGGAACATTATGAGGATAGGGTTTGGAAGCACATGGTTGGTAAGCCACATTATTAGTAATGGAGGATGGTGTATCCCTGAAAAAATAAGTTTCAGAGAACTTAAATGCTTCATCAAGGATATTAATATCCATTTTCATGATAAATATAGTATCAATATTATAGGGAGATCTCTCCTAAATCTGGAAGAGGCTTGGCATATTCTCAGATATCCTAATCATGTTCTCAGATGGGCTTCTTGGTTATGGATGTTCAATCATCCCAGAAATTTCATTATGACTCCTTTGAAGATGTTTCTTGGGAAACTTCCAACTCTGATCAATATGTAGAGTTTCGTTATTTGTTTAGCTTCAAGATTCTACATGCATGAAAATAAGTTAGAATATGTTAACCACATGTTCTTTGAATACCCCTTTGTTGGGAAGTTATGGAAGATGGCTAACTGTGAGTTCAATATACATAAGTTTCAAGGATTCCTGAAGGATGCATTCTTAATATTTTGAAAAATCAACAACTGTGTTGTCTTGATGTTTTACTTAATATTTGGGTGGAGAGGAACAACAAAGTCTTCAATGGAAAGAGTTATTATATGGATAGATATTGGAGATACATTACTTATACTATTAGTTTGTATTGATAGTATGATTTTGTCATAGCCGATGTATAGGATTTTGTTGTTCTGTACATATGGACTATGGACTTTATTTTCTCTTAATAAAGGTGGAAGGTGCTTACTAATAAAAAAAAATTGATCTTTTATGGATAAAAAGAGCAACTTGGAACTTATAAGAACTAAACAACCCACGATTTTGATAAATAGGGTTTCCTTGAGACTTAAAGTGGAATTAATGAAAAGATTAGGGATTGTTGACCTAAAAGTCGTGAAAAGTGGTAATTAGGGTTTAGGAAGCAAAAACCCTAATGAAACCCTTACTTGAGACCCAAGTTAGTCATAGTGATGATTTTGATAAAATAATGATACATGGGTGTATTGCTTTAAATTTGAAGATAATTACTTCGTTGCTTGCTTGGTTATTCCTAATTGATCTTGCTTGGACATCAAGAACACCTAATACAAGTATGTGGCTATGCCTATGACTACCCACATTAGTTTCCTGGCATTTTTCTAAGGTTTTTAGAATTGCTTAAAATTAAATGCTTGAATGTTTATTTAATTCCTGAAATTTATAAAGTCATTATGGTTATCACAATTTATGCTTATAACTTGCTCGCACCCGACATACCAACTCTAGAAGTCTAAAATAAAAAGAAATGAAAAGTCATGGTGACGAATAATGAATAGGCCCTAGATTGGGAAGGTTAGACTAGATCCCAAATTGGGAAGGCCATATGAGGTCACACCCCAGATTAGGAAGACCAACACGACACCTAGATCCAAATTGAGAGGGGGTCAACATGGCACCTAACTTCAGATTGAGAGGTGGCCCTAAGTTTGCTATGGAGACAAAATCCTAAGAGAGGGTATACCATAGGTTGAGTAAAAATGGGTTGAGAAGTTATGAAGAAACATTAAATTTTGTTTTTGTAACAATAATTGTTGTGATTATGTTGTTACACCTAGATGCAATATTTTGTTTCCCCCACATCCTAGTATAACTTGTTATCTTGAATGACTATTTTTTTTCCAGTGTTTTAGGATAATCTACTGTTATTTCTACAAGTTTAATAGAAAATTGATTCTTTTTGGAAAGATAATCTTGTACAAATTCATTCCTATTTAGTGAAAATTTGTTAATGATTTCCAGTTATTTGCTAAATGTTCGATCTTGTATTATTGGTAATAGCCCTTCCCCTCTCGGTTCACCTGAATAGGGGATAGCAGGGGGAGGGGGTCATTACATCCTACCTACCTATGTTGTTTCTTATGGAGAAGTTTTTCAAACAGTTAGGGATAATGTTCTCGCGTCTACTTTGGTCTTTA
The DNA here is from genome assembly GCA_963693085.1 of Alisma plantago-aquatica. NCBI lineage: Eukaryota > Viridiplantae > Streptophyta > Magnoliopsida > Alismatales > Alismataceae > Alisma > Alisma plantago-aquatica. The sequence goes on from OY856409.1 coordinate 1,196,412,906, forward strand.
TTTTTATGGTTTTTTTAGTGATGACATCTAACACTTGCTTAGTTGTATCTGGTGTTTTACTTTTCATTTTTAGCACTTGAATGAGACAGATGGTTGTTTCTAATTCATGATTGAATCTTCTAGGAGAATAACATGAATTGGACCTATACTGGAGCAATAATTTTCTCTAAGAAACATGTATGTTTTTCTTGTCAACTAATTTGGAGTTTTTTGTGATCATTTGTGTAGAGGAGGTATCCTTGTTGAACTATCAAATGTCCTTTATGACATGTAGAATACTCCTTATGTCACTATAAAGAATGCATAATGGGAGGAATTAGATAAGGCATACCATATTGAGAAGAAAGGTATTGGAATTATTAGGTTTCATATTATTGAGGGTTAAATTTGTTTCTAGATAGATTGATGAATTTAAACTCTTGGGCCATGGTCTTCAAGAGGACAATGTGAAGATAGCTAGAAAAAATATTTTGATTTCTTCATCAAAAAGTTCTCCAAATAATTGGAGACATTTTCCCTGAATCTCAAGAAGAAGTGGGGAGACTTGTCCCAAAATGAACTTATGATTAATACTTAAAAATGAGAGGATCACTTGAAAGAGAAAGTAAATATGCATGTTAATGTCAGTCCAATTTCCAATCTTATTACTACCATGAAATACGATAAGAAACATAACAAATCATAAAAACCAAGGTCATGATCCAAAAGAAATCGAATAACAAACTCTATTGGAGTTGTGGGTAGATTGGCCATTGTAACAAGGATTGCCATGTGATGAAGGCCAAGGAGGTTTCTACATCTAGATGCAGGAGGGGGTAGTCAACATGATGACTAATTTCTTGAACCTTAATAATGGGTACATATATATAAAACATGAAGTCCTTTTAATTTTACAATTTCTTTATTAAATTTGTAGACACTAGGTATAATGTGAAAACATGTGTTTTCATAATCATGTTTGTGTCTTACTTGGAATACATAGGTATATCCATGACTAGAGATTATATATGTCAAAGGTGAACGAATGGTGGATTTACAATTTCCCTCAAGCTTTCACTCTCGAGAGTCACCCAGGTTCCAACCATTCAACACAACATTATCATTGGTGCAATATTAGTTAGAGATGGTTTCATTTAGACTGCAAGTGTATAAAGTAGTTTTACATGAGTTTGAGATAGTTTATTTTATGCAAAGGATATTAATGTGATTTGTATAATCTTATTAAGGTTCATGTGTAACATATTTGAAATTTTACATATATGTGAATGATAATTTGGTTTTATTGAGTATTGTATCATCTGGTGTATGTCAAGAACATTTGGTTCATATAAATGTTGATTGGATAAAGCATATTAAGAACCTCAATTTAATTTCTAAATTTTTCATTGATAAATGCATATGTGAAAGATGTGTGTAGACTGAGTTTCCTATAAAGCGTGATATACTTGATTCAGTGCATACCGATATATTTGAATTTAATAAATTTTCTACTAAAGAATAATATGTGTTATTTTATAACATTTAATGATGATGCTAGGAATATTATATATTTGCAAAGAAAACAAAAATGAAATATTAGAAAATCCAAAATTTTAAGAAAAAATAGAAAAAAAAAACTAGTAGGTTACTTAAAGGATGAAATTCTCATGGGGTGGAGAGTATACCTCAAACATGTTCTTAAAATTTTGTCAATTACATGGTATAGTACATGTTTCACTATAATTCAAGAATTTTTGAACCGAAAAACTAAACCGTAATAGAAATGGTAAATACCTTGCTCCAAATAGACTATCCTACTTTATGTAGGGGGCTCTTCGGATACGTCTTGTTTTATTTTTTAGTAGAGTTGTCCATTAACATAAAGAAAGTAACTCATTTGAGTTGTGGAGAAGCTAGAAAACCAATCTTAGATATCATTAGTGTGGGGGTACCTCACAATGGCACTTGTCTATGAATACAAAATACAAAATTGAGACTAAAAATAATAGATTCCGTATTCTTGGTATATGTGGATACAAGCTATGTATATGTATTTTCATTATCAAATCTAAAATTTTAGGCATAGTTGTCCTGGTATTGTGAAATTCCGTGATGGAAAATTCTATAAGGATTTTTTCCCTATGAGATCATGTGTGCCTAAAGAAGTTCCTTCATAAGATCAATACATTGCAGGTTCTATTATGTATCATATGGAATGGATGACAAATGTGAGGGGTGACATAGAACCAACTATTTTTACATTAGACAATTCTAAGGAAATAGTTGAATTAAGGAGAAGTAAATGACCTAGACATCCATATATTTTATAGGTGAGTTCCTCACTTAAGATATTGAAGATTGTCATGTGTTCTTCAAATAAGATATGGATTCTCTGAAACATAAGTTTTGCAAGGAAATATTTAATAATGAAATCAAATCTATTCTCTCGAATGGAACTTGACAATTGGTGGATTTGTGTCTGGAAGTTTTGCTAATGATTTTAAATGGATTTTTAGAAGAAAATAAATGTCAAAGGGATATTTAACAAACATAAGGATAGTTTGGTTTTAAGGGGTACACAAAAAGGTAGTAATATATTATTTTTCTATCTATTATCTTATTTCCCACATGATTAAAATATGTGTGCTTATATCACTAACTTCCATTTATGATTTCTCTATTCATTAAAAGGATCTCTGATTGCATGCATACAAAATGATATTCAAGAAGAGATGTAGATGGAAAAACCTATGAGTTTTATGGGTCGTGGGAATGAGTCCAAGATGCCTAAATTTGTTAAGTCACTGTACACATATAAACAAGCCTCGATGAAATGGCATGAAAAACTTGAAAACATGATATCATCTATTGTCTTAATTTCTAATGATTTTGGTAAGTGTGTTTACTACAAAACCGCTAATGATAGATTCATTGTCTTGCAATTGTATGTGGATTCTATCTTACTTTCCGTTTATGGTATGATAGAATTAAATGAGACAAAGTACTTTTTATTTAGAAAGTTTGAGATGAATAATATGAGTTTATCTAATGTGATTTCTGGGTTTAAATTCTCTACGCCTGTGGATGGCATTGTTATCTTTCAGTTCAATATGTTGATATTATATAATAAATATTATAGTACACATCACATATGTATTTTAAGACTCCATATGATTTATTCAAGGCATTTTTCAACAATAATAGCAAAGTTTTTATGTCTCAATTATAATACTCTCTGATAACTAGCAGTTTGATGTACCTTATTATCTTACACATGACTAGACACTATGTCTTTTGTGAGAAAGTTAAGTAGATAGATAAGTTTCTGCAATGGGTCCCACTGAAAATGTTTTGACATAGTGTTGAGGTATATCAATAAAACAAGGTCTTTTGGGCTGCATTATGGTAAATATATATCCTTTTATAGTCAAGGCATATAGTGATGCAAGTTGGATTAACATTAACTCTTGGAGTAATGGGTTCTTTGGATATGTATGATTGTTCTTGGAGGTGGTGTTTCTTAGATGACTAAAAACCATACCATATTGTATTAGTCTTCCTTGTAGCTATCTTATGTGATTTAGATGAAATTGGATTGGAAGCTAAATGGTTGCATGACCTTATTTCTAGTTTGCTTATGGTAATGAAGTTAATTCCTAGGATCTCTATTCGTTGTGATAACACAATAACTATTTTCTAGATAGATAGTTCCAATATAATAGAAAAAAAACATAGACACATACAAATAATACTCAATCTTAAAAGGAAGTTGGCTTCTAGAGGGGTTTTAGTTGTAGACTATATTAGTACTGAAGTCAATACAATCAATATTATTTATAAATATCTTTCCCATATTTTTTTGAAAAATTTAGTTAGGGGTGGGACTAAACCCCTCATATTTCACAGGCAGTAGCAACCCAACGTAAATGAGTGAAGATCCCATATATTAGATTCAACGTGGTAATAATGAGCTATCATATGAATTTTTTGACATATATAATCTTCTTGATGATTTTTTATCTATATCTATTTCCTAGAATCATGTTTGTGTCATTATTTTATGTTAGTAAGATATATATCTTGGAATGGTATCAATTCCTAGGATGGGATGCTAGCATGACATCCATAGAAGTTCCAACTGAGTGATTGATGTTGTGAGGTTGCACTAGAAAATTTGAGGGTATTCTTTGATACTAATTATGATTCTTATGAAGATGCATGGGTTTTAATTCATCAAAACCCTTTCTTTTCATATTCTTTATTTAATTATTACTCACATACACCCTTGCACCTAAGGCTTAAGTCTAAGATGTATGTTCACCTAGTTCCTAAGGGAGTAAATTTGGATAAATTAGGTACGATTCACACTGAAAACACAAAATGGATGAATAATTTGTAGAACACTATACTTTGGACTTTGTGGGGGTGTCATATTTATTAGCTTTGTCTAATTAGGTCTTTCATGTGAAAAGGCCAACATTGGTATAACTAGTACATGGGAGTAGAGGAAAAAGTAATTTTCATCATTTGTGTAAGTAAAAGGGAAGATTATCCCAATTTCCCACCTCTAAGTTAGAGATCTAATTTTTATGTGAGAGTGCATGTGACCATGTAGTCCCAAATATTTAAAAGAGGGCATTCTCACTATGGGGATAATTACCAACAAACATATGTGTGTAATGCCATGAGATACCTTGTATTGCCTCTTCGGGCTAGGATGGCCTCAAGAATGGGCACCTGGGTTGTAGAAAGTGTCTTTCATATTCAATCTATATGACTTTATGCAAGAGGATAACTATTAATTACTTTTCATTGAAGGCTGCAATTAACTCTTTCCTAAACCATTTTCTAAACTAAATAGAAAAGTGTCTCTTCATATTCCTGGTATGTGTATAAGAGAAAGTGGGTGAGGATGGTGAACACTACACCAACATGCACATGAGTGTTTGTGCACTACACCATGCCACACAACACCTAGCCTCTCCCAGCTAGGCTAAGCTCATGGACATGGGCTACGATTCGTAAGAATTTTCTTCCATCCTCAATCTTCATTTACACAAAATGATAACTACAAGTGTATGGTTTGTGAGTGATTATGTTTGAATTTCCTAACTCTATTTATTTTCTATTCTCATTTTTTTTGGTATTTCAATCTCTGATTGGATATGTTAATTTCTTGTAACCATTTTAATCTAATTACTGTTGTTTGTTATTACTTTGTCGTGACAAATATAATTCCAATAGGTTGGTTCTAATGTCTATCAAAGAAACAATTCTCTTATGCTTGGTTGTGATGTCATTTCCTTGACCAACAACTTAAGTTTCCTTATAATTGTGAGTAGTGACATAAATACATCAATGAGGTCAGGTCACACCTCATTTTATCTTACTAATTATGGTTTTCTAAGGACTAGAATTAAATATTTACTGAATGGTTTTGCTAATCCTATGTAAGTTATCTCTTTGTGTTCCTAATACATATACAAGAGAAAGTGTATGATTACAAACTTCTAGATTTTGTTTACGTGTACGTGAGACATGTGATGTTTGCTACAAATAAGGACATGTGGGAGCTTAGGGTTAAGAACGCCCCTATTAGTGTTTTGATCTCTTGTTATGTTGTTTCTAAAGGGGAAGTTCTATCCTGAGCAAGTGACAAAGTTCATGCGTCTACTCTGGTCTCTATCATCACAATATGTTGGTGGCATTATCTAACACTTGTTGAGTCACATTTGGTGCTTTGTTTTTCATCGTTAACACTTGCATGTGATGATCGTTTGTTTTAGGTTCATGCAAGGATCTTCTAGGAGAATGTTGCACATCTGACATGTACTAGAGTGATGATTGCTCTAAGTAATATGCATCTTTGGTTGTGAGTGATTCCATTTCAATTTCCTAACTCTGTTTATTTTCTATTCTCATTTTTATTTGGTATTTCAATCTCTGATTGGATATGTTAATTTCTTGTAACCATTTTAATCTAATTACAGTTGTCTATTATTACTTTTTCATGACAAATATAATTCTAATAGGTTGGTACATGACCTCTTTCCACATGTCTTCCCTTATGCTTTTGTTGTCCAACCGTCAATCATCATCTTTTCCTATAGTCATATACCTTTCTAGCATCAAGATTTTTGTAGGAAATTATGATTTATTGATTGAGTTCTCTCATTCCCTCCTTTATTTTTAAAATAGAGATGCTGAAATAGGGCTCTAAGCTAGCTTCACCTACTCTATCAAACTCCTTCTGTATGTGATTGTTCATAAGCTTCCATTGTAAAAGTTTGTCTTCATTTCAATTTAATTGTGTGTGCCAAGGTGGTAATGTACATCATATCTTGTGATTTTTAATTTGCAACAATTCATGATTAAACTTGCCATCACGACATGCATACATCATAATATTCCAAAGGAGAGAAATAATTTTAATTGCATAATTTGTGGTTTTTATTTTCTTATTTAGTACCAAAAATTTACTTGTCAAAACGATACATCTATACATTAATTTATTTTTATTTGAGATGCCTTGCCCTTTTCGTGGAATGTTCCTTATTAGTCTAGGACATTTTTGACCATAAGATTACCTTGGAATAGCATTGGTTCCCTGTCGGATAAACAATTTTCTTATGCTTGGTTGTGATGTCATTTCCTTAACCAACAACTTAAGTTTCCTTATAATTGTGAGTAGTGACATAAATACATCAATGAGGTCAAGTCACACCTCATTTTATCTTACTATCAATAGGATTGTACATATATCAGTCAAGAATGGTGGACCGGACTAGACTGGTTATTCGGTCTGGTCTAGTGCTGGACCGACTTAATTTTCAGTCCGGTCCTCAGTCCAGTCTCATCCAAAACCAATAGAAACCCAATTGGACCAGTTGGACCGGATAATACAAAAAACTTCTTATATATATTAATTAAATCTAATATTTATGAAGGGTTGTGGGGATATGCAATACATTATTAATGAATCTTTTTTTATAATTTTTCATCTACTCTACTAGAGGGGTCTCATCACAACAAAAATGTAAGATCTTTATTGTCGCCACCTCCCTTTCAAGTGTACCAGGGGGTTTCGAACCCCCAACCTGCTCTATATTGAGATGTAGACTTTATTGTTGAGCCAACCAATTAAGTACTTATAATGACTCTAGAATTTACCAATAAGTATATTAGTATAGTGGTTTACACACTAGTGTCATCATATTAACAAATTTCAATATCATTAGCCATTCCTTTGAGTAACAAGAAATTTGTATATTACAATACATTGTGAAGAAAAAAAACTAAAAAGGGGTTGCACATTGAATTGAATTGTTAATGAATTAATATATGATGTACTAACCGAAACAATCATCATCAAAATGACAAACAAATCGTTACAATTAAGAAAAATTACCATAAATAGTAGATTACCAAAAATCACTAAAATTTAAAAACATTTTGCAAGGAGATCCTTTTCAGAAAACTCTTACTGAAAGATTCAAAACTCATACATATCATGATTTACATTGTATAACATTGTTTTATCTCATCTCGAGGACAACATATAACAGTTGCTCTATCAAAACATATACTGGACCAACATAAAACCTCGAGGCATACAATCCAAAATCTCATATTATTCACAAGATCATCACGGACCAACTCCAAGGACCTGAGAGTAGAGAGACGACACATAGGACTTCTATCTATAAGACACAACAGACAGTACACTCAACCTGAGCTATCACTGCTACCTCAGCTATTGTTCCTCCTATGTAGAAAGGTCTTCACCACCTCGTGCACGTCCACCTAAAAATTATGGATTCCATGGGGTAAGACAATTGTCCCAGAAATAGATATAACTCTCCACCGACCATATTATAATTGCAGATAAACATTATAAAAACTGAGTAGGGGTTCCTTTTATATTAACAGGCGGGATTAGTCATTATATGAACAGAATAAGATAACCTCCTTTCTTATGGAGAACATTGCATCTCCTCATGGGAGAATTATAAATCATCTATCTACTTTCCAAGGAATATAAAGAAACATAAATAACATCTATCAACTAAGATGTATAACTGAATTGCACATCAATCAATGTTTTGTGTATTTAATCCTTAAGCAGATATGCTACACGGATGAACATCTTTTACAATCACACTTATTCCCTGAGGAGATGAAGCATACCCCGTTCATGTCCAACCGACCACAAACTTTTCAGAAGTTGGTACCATACAAGGTCAATGGAAGAGTTGGTTGCAATGACCTCCCTTGGCTCGGTCAGTACGAGACCACTTAAGCTCAGTAGGACATCTTGTGTCAACTGCAATATAGTTGTACCAGGGTACATAGGCATCCTCACTTAGAGCTACAATGTCAATTGTGCTCTCTTAGGGGAAACATCAACAACAACTATCCCCAGTTACTGAGTCATGGTCACTTAGGAACCATACTCTGAGCCATGGTCACATAGGCACCATGCTCTGAGCCACAAGTTAGTTCACTGTGCTCTATTGAGACATTCTTATGAAATTGATGAGTCATGGTCACTTAGGCACCATGCCCCAACATAATATGCATTCCGGGTTATGCCGCGGGAAACCCGTTTCACCATTCAGCAAATTCTGACGCTGATGGATCTATGGTCAGGGTAACATTTTATGGTTTATAATGATATAATAAGTGCATTACAACATTCTTTTAGCATCAAACAAGTTATCATTATTAACCACAACAAATTCTACAAAGAAAGTGTAATACATCTATCATGTACTTTTCAAGTCTTTAAAACACATTTAGATATTTGGTACTTGTGATCTCAATCCCTTATCACATTACTAGGAATCCTCATCCCTTCACATCATTATCATCATGATTACCGGATCTGGGTATTCAAACACCTAGATCATCACATGGCATTGTTACCTCTGTAACATGTAACTATTACCTTCTGGTCCTTAGACCAAGGTATTCATTTTACTTGTTGTACAAGCATTTCACATAGCTCACATAGTTTGATTAAATATCTTGTCACCTCTCACTAGGAAACAGCTATTCACATGGCACACAAGGCCATTAAGAATCTTGTCACCTCTCACTGGGCAACAACTATTTACTCAGCACACAAGGCCATTAAATATCTTGTCACCTCTCACTAGGCAACAACTATTCATTTGGCTCACAAGGCCATTAAGCATCTTGTCACCTCTCACTAGGTAACAACTATTCACTTGGAACACAAGGCCATTAAGAATCTTAATTATCATATAAGTATTTAACATCCCTCACAAGGACAATGCAATAAGAGACATACAACCTTCCCCATTATTAGGGGTTTCCTTTTATAGCCAAATAGGGTTTGAGTTCATATTATTAGTCCAAACCCTAATTCATTGCTCCACGCATCTAGGAGCATACATTGATATCATAAGTATTCAATCATACTTATTTATTCTCATCATTTATCATTAAATGATTATTAACAAAAAGTATGAGTTTCTCTCTCATCCTCACTAGGATGTTGATTACATCATAATTTATTATCTTGGCTTAACCCATTATCAAGGTATGTTAGCCTACACTTATCAAAGTGTATTAAACTCATTACATCTCGATGTAACAATTGACATGACACACTTCATGTGTTACTCATCCATGTATATTGGATTTAAGTTGCATCAAGGTTCATCAACCTTGAGGTGTTGGATGTGGTATTTATCATGCCTTGATGTATCACTTCCCTCATCTCTTTTAACTTATTTAAGTTCATAAACTTTTCTTGTATTAGGGTATATCCCATCCTAACAATTTATGCACTAACACATCATATTTATCTTGTAGTGTATTGGCCATAAGTCACACATTTGAATTACCCAACTATCATCAAGTGATATGGACTCATCTTGAGTTAAGGCATTGTTGATAAACCATTATCAACCACTTTAGGTGTTTCACCTAACAAGGTATTAACCACACCATTACTTGGTGTTACACTCATCACTCCTAAGAGTGTTTTACCCTCACCTTTACAAGGTGCATCAGATTGAATCATGTATGTCAAGTTGAACACATGTATTGGATTAGGTATATATTGAGCTAGACATCATCATATCCATCATACCCTTACCCATCACGGTATCAACCTTACTAATCATATGGTGTATTAACTTCACCCCACATGGGTGTAACATCCTCACCTCACTTGATGATATTGGCCACACCATACTTTAGTGTATTGGCCATCACATGTTCTAGGGTATTAGCCACCTCACCACTTTTGTCATCTAGTGTATTGGGTTACCCACCGTATCGTTTTAGAGATATATGCTCAACATCATATCGTCCAAGAGGTGTATGCTTACTTTCCATATCACTTTAGAGGTGTATGTGTGCTTACCGTATCGGGTAAGAGGTGTATGTGTGCTTATCATATCGGGCAAGAGGTGTATGCTTTCTTGCCATATCACTTTAGAGGTGTATTTGTTCTTACCATATCGGGAAAAGAGGTGTGTGTGTGCTTCACACCATATCGAGCAAAGAGGTGTGTGTGTGATTCACACCATATCGGGCAAAGAGGTGTGTGTGCGCTTCACACCATATCGGGCAAAGAGGTGTGTGCGCGCTTCACACCATATTGGGCAAAGAGGTGTGTGCGCGCTTCACACCATATCGAGCAAAGAGGTGTGTGTGTGCTTCACACCATATCATGCAAAGAGGTGTGTGTGCTTCACACCATATCGGGCAAAGAGGTGTGTGTGTGCTTCACACCATATCGGGCAAAGAGGTGTGTGTGCGCTTCACACCATATCGGGAAAAGAGGTGTGTGCTTCAACCCAATATCACTTTACCCTTGATGATGTCATCACTATCAACCTCTAGACTCTTGTTCTTACATTTATAAGTCATGGACAACATCCCCATGAAGCTTTTAGAACTCAAAGGATCATCATTTTTTGAGAGAAATTGAAATTGCAAGTAGATCAACAAGTATGACATAATTGAAAGTGCATAATAATATAATTGGGTTCAAGTTATAAAACCCGCCTCAAGAACAACTTCAAAGATCCAATCTTCAAAGCTCCACATTCATAAGGTTGAAGATGACTTCACAACTCCTCTATATGCAAAGAATCACCGTGGATAAGAATTTGGTAAAGAAGAAAAGAATGGAAGATCATAACCCTAGATTCATGCTTCAATCCAAGGTTGAAGATGATCATGACCTCACCTTAGGGTTAAGTATTGAGCTCCTTCTTGATCCATATCACCTTGCACGATACCTCACTACTCATGCATGATATGACATTACTTGTGTCCGATATGCCCTTCATTTGTTTCCAAACACACTCCACTATGGCCGATATCACCTTACTAGGCCAATATCACCTTGCTAGGACGATATCAACTTGCTAAGGCCAATACCCAAGGCCTATGCATGATACCACTTCACCTATGCACGATACAAGGACATCATGCACGATATATAAGAGCAAGGAGGTGGTAGGATTTGAAAATTTTCACTAAGAGGTGAAAGGAAGGGTATATATACTTGAGGTTCATGAAAAAGTGTGTATATGGGGTGTCATCAATTTACTACTAGTACGTGCCACATGGCCATGCATGGATTGACACAAGCACTTGCATTCACTCCATATTTATCTTGCTATGAAAAATAAAAACTTTAGGATAATTCAAGGGATAAGGGTCGGCCTCCTTTGGTTATCTTCTAGGACAAGCCACTTCCACTCACATTATTATATTCACAATTCAATGCAACCTTTCCCAAGGAAAGTTACAAGCCGATATCCTTTGATTTATTAAGGTGCTTAGCTCATTTTTGAAAAGGCAAAGAGTTAACAACATGATATAGGAGTCTCCTCTTTGGCTCCTTGGCCGATAGGGACTCCCATTTAACACTACAACCTGATACACTTAATACAAGCTCAAATTAGGGTTTCCATTCAACCCCTTTCTTGGTCTTTTCATCACCAAGAATACTACCAGTCATAAATGTTTCAAAAATGGTGTCTCATTCATTATATCTCCTCTAAATGATACATAGAGGAAGTAAGAAAAACTAGAGGTGGTAATTTGCATATCAACCCCACATTTTGGGTAAATTACAATTTGTACCAAAATTGGTGCACAAGGTACTAACATTATTCAAACAAGTTCAAACTTGGCTTTTAGGCTTTCCACAAGACACCACTTAGCATCATTCTCTCTTTTATGATTCTTAAGAACTTAATTCACGTTCAACATGTGACATATTGCAATATAACTCTTACCTTGGGTAAATTATACTTTGGTCCAAAACTAAGGAACATTGCTCAAACAACATTTAATCAGGACCAAAATTGAAACATAAGTGTATCACATGATAACAAAACACCTTATAGGATTATATTAAAGTTATAAGCAACTTACTTTGCCAAAACAAATAGGGTTCCCTCATAACCCAGGTCAGGGTCATTACAAGTTATAAACCCCTAACAAGGATTTCGTCCCTGAAATCCTAGGTAAAGGTAGATAGATATCATTCATTCATCATATCATCAAGTCTCCACATAACATCTTAATGTCATGGAGATGCCATATAACTTTGATCAACACAAAGTTCTTCCACACAGGGTTATCATAGAATCTATCACACATGACACATACTCAGTTGTCATATCCATTACTGACTGCGGAGTCAACTATGTGTCAGGTAACTCTTTTCTTAGTCCGAGAAACATTATACATACCTTATCTAACAACCTCACTAATTTGTCACCTTTTTCAACTTACAACTTTATGTGACAAGATTCTTAATTCTGGGGGTCTTCCATATTCCTCATTTAGTTTAGCATTTCACTTCCAAGGAAAGACCAGAGTTACACTCTGTCACCCACTTGGGACTACAAGTCTTATCATACATTTTTTGTGCCATCTAATCTGCTGACACAACACAAAACTTTCTTACTACTTGTACCAACTATCTCATTAGTTGTACGTTCCCTTTTCATAAGGGGAGGTTACTTATCAATTAAGAACTTATCTTAGAGGTATCTTTAAATGTTATATATAAGTTGCCTTAATAGATCTGGATAGGGGTATTCTAAGGAATTATTTTTAACTTGATAAGATTTTCCCAAAATGATTCTACAATTGTGCCTTTGATTAGTACATCCTTATCGATGTCATGTTTATGCAAATCATAAACCCGTAACATATGTTGTCCATACTATTTTTATGTAACTAGACTGATTTCACAACTGGCTATTCTAGGTAACCAACGTAAATCATCTGATTAGGAGTTATGTTTTTACTTTCCCATACCACCTGATACTTCTTAGATACCAGAATTCTTTACCTTGGTATGTGTCACATGTGTCAAAAACACATCACATCCTCATCATTCCCATCTCTCTATTGTTATTACCGGAGCCACACATATAAAAGTAACTTTCTTTCATCTTGGGACATTACTTGTTACACATATCTTTATCTTGGAACCAAAGTCCAAGAAAAACTGATACTTTTCTAAGTATCCATCAATTGAACACTTTTAACTCATGCACATCAAGTGTCATACGACTCACTTGATTGCCATGTCCCTGAAAGGAAAGAACATAAAGATACATATTCCTATTATCACCCCATCATCACCCATGGTTATTTATCAAAGAGAAGAGATTATCATCTCCTTTGATTATTGCATGAACTTTCAACTCTTCATGAGCCATTTACTCTTGTTTCATCCTAGGTTCCTTGCCATCGGCATAGGAATTCTAAGGATGATTACATGCCATCACTCCTTTCTTTGTTATTGTCTAACATGTTCATGAACATTTTGTGATTTTATCACATTTCCCATTTCCACATCATGGGAAAAGATCTTTATTATTCACACATGCTTTATCAGGTAGGGATCATCTCCCTTGTTCTTATTCTCTTTATCATGAGGATTATACTTTTTACTTCCTCATACACAGAGATTGATCTGAGATCATCTCAAATTCCATTTAATGCACTTAGTTTGTGATAAAAATATCCATGCCATATTTCCAATTTTGTTATGCTCACTAGATTGTCTCAAAATGACTACTTGATCAGAGTAATCAGAAAGATAACAATCTAAGAGTTCCATACTTACCTTATCTTCAATAGTTGAATACCTAGCCAGGGTATGCAAGTACTGACATTAGGTAGTATGCACTTTGTTTACTATCATATTCCTTACTTTTCATATCATAAAAAACATAGGACTTAGCATACCTGGATTTTCTTCAGGCATCACTTCTATACCTCATCCTCTTTCACACAAATAAGAGAAATTATAAAGCATTTAAAAGAATACTGAACAAAATATAAATTCTAGTCCTCATCATTTATTCCCTATGTTCCCATAGGGCAATCAATAGGGAAGTCAATAACAAGAATCCTTCTTATGATTATCAGATAACATCAAGAGAAGGCATATCAAAATGAAAAAGCTCTATCTGACTGTTACCCCCCACGGTCATCTACCGCTTCAGGTTGACTCAACACATAGTGTCTAGTTGTTTCATGTTGTTGCTTTTGCCTTTTTACACTATTGGGCTATAACTTTCATAAGACCTTCTGAGTCTACCTCAGTGGTTGGGTCATTTCCTCCCTCTTTTTGAACAAAAGAGTTTAGTATGCTCAACATGTCCATATTTGTAACATGTCTTGTCCTAATACCATGGTCTTATTGGTCTTATTACCGATGTAGAATCTAAGTCAGTAGTTCTTATAGGTGGAAGGTTAGGACCTTTGCCTTTACTTAGTGACTACTGCCCTGGTACACTAGGCATTTATTGCACTGGTGGCACCAAAAACTTTGGCTTTTTAGAACAACTAGGAAAATGTCTCTAGAATTTTAGAGACCATTCCTTAATTCTCATCTTATTGCCCCTCCTTGGACACTACCATCACCTATGTACTATCTATCTATACTTATGGCAAAGTCTATTTTCTTGCCATATGCTAATCCTTCTAACATTTTCCATTGTTCCAACATGACTATGTCATTTAGGAACCCTTTTAGAACCCAGAGTTTCTACATTGAGGATTGGTAACCTAGGTTGTAATGCTAGTATCCATTCTACTATATGCATCACTGTTGTCCTAACCTACCCATCAAGAGCATAAAAAGTAGGATTCTCTATCCTGATTGGGTCAAGATGGGAATTCTCAGGCACTCATTCTTCTCTTTCCTGATCCCTTGCACCCTCTCCTGGTGCAAATACATTGCTTTCAACAATGTACTCCTTGTGTTCTCCAGACATCATTAAGCTTTACTCTATCTTCTGCATAAGCAGAAGTAACTATAAGATATACTAGAGAACACTAGAATAGACTCAACACCTTAGTCCTATGTCTCTATAGACTCAGCGAACCTTAAGCTCTCATACAAAAACTTGAAACGACCGTCATCAAACTGACAAACAAATTGTTACAATTAAGAGGAATTACCATAAACAACGGATTAACAAAAATCACTAAAATTTAAAACCATTTTGCAAGGAGATCCTTTTCAGAAAACTCTTACTGAAAGATTCAAAACTCGTACATATCATGATTTACATTGTACAACATTGTTTTATCTCATCTTGAGGACAACATATAACAGTTGCTCTATCAAAACATATACTGGAGCAATATAAAACCTTGAGGCATACAAGCCAAAATCTCATATTATTCACAAGATCGTCACGAACCAACTCCAAGGACCTGAGAGTACAAAGACGACACATAGGACTTCTATCTACAAGACATAACAGACAGTACACTCAACCTGAGTTGTCACTACTGCCTCAGCTATTGTTCCTCCTCTGTAGAAAGGTCTTCACCACCTCAAAAATGACCATTCTCAAACCGACAAACAAATCGTTATTAATTAAGCAGAATAACCATAAATAGTGGATTAATAAATAGCACAAAAATTTAAAACCAACTTACACATAGGTCCATCTTCCAGAAAACTCTTACATAAAGAACCAAAGCCTCATATACACATGCTTCACATTTTACATTTAGTGTTCGGTCTTCTTCTCGAGAATAACAAGTACTAGTTGTTTTGATTTCGTATACACAGTAACAACATAAGATCCTCGAGGTAAGCAAACCAAAAAAAATCTTGAGTCGCTCGTGAAAACTACTAAGACTATCACCCAAGGACATGAGAGTATAGAGACGACACATAGGACTTATATCTACATGACATTATAGACAATGTACTCAACCTGAGATACATCTATGATCCTTGTTGATATGCTCCTTCTTTTTCAACCCAATTCTTAGTCTCTCGACCGCATCCTACCTAAAAATTGTGGATCCCACGGGGTGATACTATTGTCCCAGGGAGAGATATAACTCACATCCAACAATATTATAATCAAAGGAAATAATATGAAACTGAACAGAGTTATTAAACATCTATTTACTTGAAAAGGAATATAAAGAACATGTATATCATCTATCTTATCAATATGTATGAGAGTAATAAGGCATCAACCAATGTTTTCGTATTTGGTCCTTAAACAAATATACTACACAGTTGATTACATGTTCACATTCATACTTATGCTCAGAGGAGATGAGGTATACCACCCATACTCCAACCGACCACAAGTAAGTAAAAATCGGTACCATACAAGGTCAATGGAAGAGCCGAATGTCAAGACCTCTCCTTTCTCGATCAGAATAAGAACACTTAGGCTTAGAATGACATCTTGTGTCTAATGTAATTAGCTACGCCATGGTATAATGACATCTTCGTTATAGTACTACTGTCGTAGCATGTACTCTCTCTTTGGGAGAAGACCACTTATCTTTTCCTTGGGTTATCAGGATGACCACTAAGCGATCCTATTTTGATTTATATTAGGAAATACACTGAGCAACCCGATGTATTTAGGGAGTCCACTAAGAACCCTTAATGAGAACCCTTATATTATCACATATTCAAAAATATGTGTTCTGAGTAAAAACTTGTTTTGTCATTCAGTAAATGCTGACACTGAATGGGCTTATGGTCTGGGCAACTACATGATAATATTCATCTTGCTTAATTAAATTTATTACTGTATCCTATCAACTAAGCTACATGCAAGTATTATAATGAATTCTACAAAGACAAAGTATAATTCTATTAGATACTTTCATATTCATGAGTCACATAGATTTCTTATCATCATAAGACTTGGGTATTCAACCTTTAACTCATAATTGATTACTGACACCACTTAGTCACCACTTAACAGATGATCATCACCTTCTGAGTTATCAGACTCGGACATTTATCCACATAGCTTATTGAATCTGTATCACATGGCACATAACTCTTTCTTAGCCATGCTTATTGTCTTGAGTTAAAATGCATGATTATTATATCTTTTATTCGACTACTTCAAAACACATGTCTATGAGAATACTACGAAACATATCCTCTCTAAAGAATGAAGGTAATATTTAATCGATTAAAGATTTCAAGATTTCATTATCATCATGATTACTGGGTCTAGGTATTCAAACCCCTAGATCCCCACATAGCATTAACACCTTTGTAACAAGTAACTAATATCTCTAGGTTCTCTGATCCAGGTATTCTTCTTTACTTACTGTATAAGCATTTCACATAGCTCACATAGTTTGTAAAACATCTCGTCACCTCATTCTAGGCAAAAAATTATCCTTTAAGACATTAGACTACTTGTTATACAAGTATTCCACACAGTTTACAAGACTTATTTAACTTATCACTATAGAAAGTCTTAGCTCATATCTTGCAATATTTATCATTTCTGGATTTAGGTGTAGTGCACACATTAGGATGAAATACTTCTTATAATATCATTATTCAATCTTAGTGATAAGTACATTCTACCCATGCTTAGGGTTAAGATTATCTACATCATCTCTTTGTGATATAGGAAAGTGCATTCCTCCCTTTATTAGGGTCAGGATCATTTCAATTCAACTGATTATAATTGTACAAGCATATCATCACCCTTCATTAGGGTTGGATTTCTCTTTCATTTCCAATTAGGGATTTCAAGATCATAATGCCTAGAATCAAACCCTAATTCATACTCCACTAATCATAGGAGCATCAGTACATACTTCTGCACATAATTACCACCCATGTTAAAGTCTTTCTCTCTTATCCTTAATAGGATATTGATTGCATCTTATTTAATTCACCTCTTAAGGTCTGTTACCTTAACATCATTAAATTATATCAATCACATTATAACTCAATACTAATCACACAACATACATCACCTGGACATTTTTAATGGATTAGAGCATGCCTACAATATTGGGTAGGATGATCAATAATACTATTCTATTATGCATATATCATGATAACAAATAATTAGTTCATTGTGTGGAGAAATCACACCATCGTACCAGACTTAGGGCATATCCCTTATTATCAAATCATGTAGTCATGTTGAGTTAAGGTATGCTAAATACATACTCATCTTGTAAGTCCTAGTTTCTCTCTCATCCATGCTAGGATGTAAATTACTTAGTTCATATCTTTATGGTCTACAACCTTATCAATATCAAATGAGTTAAGATCATTGTATCTCACTATTGCATTAATCATATTAATCACTTAGTCGATCGTAATAATTGAGGGCAAGCCTTCCATAAAAAGTTAGCATGATTTATAATGTTATTCATATATCATTTTGTCAAGTATTCAATTTGATCATGTGGTATAACCACATCCTTATATCGGGTATAGGCATATCTCCTATCACCATATCATACATCTGCTTAAGTTACCATATCGTGCATCCACTTGGATTACCATATTGTGCATCCACTTGGATTACCATATCGTGCATCCACTTAGATTACCATATCATGCATTCACTTAGATTACCATATCATGCATTCACTTAGGTTACTATATCATGTACCCACTTAGGTTACTATATCATACACTACCTAGGGTTACCATAGTGTGCACCCTCTTAGGTTACTATATCATGCACCACCTAGGTTACTATATTGTCCATCCATCTCGGACACCATATCAGCCATCCATATTGGCGTTCCATCTTGGACACCATATCGACCATCCATATCGGCCATCCATCTTGGACACCATATCGGCAATCCATATCGGCGATCCAACTTGGACACCATATCGGGCACCCATGCTAAGTGATACCCCATGACTATATCGTGTGCCCATTAATGATAAGAACCCTTACTCTCACATCATGACAATATGGATACCAAATTGATCCTTCAACATAAAGGAGGGATATCGGTTTTCAAAGGTCAAAGGGCATATTGGGTTCCCTATCCTCATTCTAGGGTTTTTACTCATATCGGGCACCAGATATTATTTCACCTTTGTACTAAGTACAAGTGATAGTCAAGGGTCCTTCATATCGTCCATAAGACCAACTATGACTTACCTAAACATCGAGCAAGTCTCCATATTGAGTTCCATATTGGTTTTCCCCAGTTTTCAACCCATGTCGGGTTACAAGACCCTCAACCCATATTGGTTGTTCAAGGGTAATAAACTTGTATCGGGTATCCAATGATGATGTCATCATCATCAACCTCAAGATCACTAATCTTATTCAAAACTATGGATAATAATACTAATTATATTTTGGAACATGTGATTTCATCAATTGATCATAGGAAACCCTAATTCGCAAATAATCAAATAACATTAAAGAAAGGATAAATAATATTGAAGGGTTTGAGTTATATAACCCACCTCTTATGAGCTTCCAAGATCCAAGCTTCACTTCCTCACATTCCAAGGTTGAGGATGGACCTTCTCCGAGCTCCAAGCTCTTGCACAATATCGTTCATCATTTTGGCGATATCACCTTAATTGGTTGCTTCAACCTTCATTGGCCGATATCTCACCTCTTTGGCCGATACCACTCAACCCTCTTCACCATGGGTGATACAAGAAGTGATGTTTCACGATACAAGAGAAAAGGGCACTTGCTAGATCTAAAAATCTTGCCAACAAATGAAGGTCAAGGTATTTATACTTGAGGTTCATTGATAAGAGAGTCATATGTGTCACTTACTTAAGGTGCTTCATGCCATCTAGCCATGCAAGGTCGACACATGTTTTTTCTTGTATGCCACTTATTATTTTTTCATGCAAAAAGGATAAGAAAAGATAGGGGGGCCTTAAGTTGCCTCCTAGGGCAAGCTCTCTTCCATTAACTCATTATTTATTCAACTCCACCATTTCCAAGGCAAGTTGCCAATCGATGCCTTATTCTCCCTTGAAGTGCCTTGCCCATCATGGGTCAAGCCAAGGCTCCACAAACCGATAGGATGCTCTCCCTATGTCTCTATGTATGATAGGGGCTCCTTTCCTTAGGCCTCAATCAATATGGCTCATGTGTATGACTTCTACTTATGTATTTTCTTGTTTTCTTTATTATTAAGAGTACTAACACATTCAAGATGCTTCAATCATCTTGTATCCTCCTTTCTATTTTCCTCTAGGTAACACTAAGTAAGAGTAAAAACAATGTAGAGGTGGTAAATTACACATTAGCCCTACATTTTGTTCATATTTCAAATTGTATTACAATCAATGCACCAAGCACTTAGCATTACTTACACAAAATTCTCACTTAGGGTTTAGGCTTTTGCACAATCCTCCACTTAGCATCATATTCTATTTCATGACATACAAAACACTTAGAATATATTCAATATGTAACATTTGCAACATAACCTTTATCTTGTGTAAATTTTACTTTTCACCTAGGTTATTATATAATGCACACACAGTTTGCATATAAGCTCAATTTTGAGAATAAACTTCACAAAGGCCTTAATTACTTTTCTCAAAAGATAAGAATAAGTTGTAAGCATCTTACTTAAGCAAAACCTCTAGGGTTAGGCCAGAACCCAAGTCAGGGGTGTTACAATTATAAACCCCTAATAAGGATTTCGTCCCCGAAATCCCAAATAAAGGGAGACAGTTGTTGTTCATGCATCTTATTACAAAGTGTCCACATAATATCTTGATGCCATGGAGATACGACAAAACATTGACCGGTACAATGTTCTTTCACATAGGATTATTATAAAATTTGTTATACTCATCTATCCTTCCCAGACTAGAGTTACATCATGTCCTTCATTTGAGACTACCAATTTAATCATACCTCTATTGTACCAGTCTAATCATGTTGGTTCAACACTAGCTTTCTTATGACTTGTATCCACTATCCCGTTAACCATTTATTTTCTTATCATACGGAGAGACTAATTGTATAAGATGAACTTATCTCAAAGGTATCTCTAGAGATTAGGTATAAGTTCCCTCAACAGATCTAGTTAAGGATATTTTAAGAAATCATTTTTGGCTTGATAAGATTTTTCTTAAAATGACTCTACATTTGTTCCTTCAATTAGTACTTCCTTATCGATGCTATGTTTATGCGGAGCATAAAACCCTAACATATGACTTCCATACTAAATTTATCTCAAGGTTGACCCTTCTAAGTTACCAAGCATTGTTCATTTTATCAGAAGTTATATTCTTTAATCTCTCATATCATCTAACATTTCTTGGGTACCAGAATTACTCATCTTGGTATTCTTCATATGTATCAAAAACTCATCGCATCTTAATAATTTCCATCTCCCTATTACTAGTACCAAAGTTAAACAAAAAAAGGATCTTTCTTTAACCTCGAGACATTATATATATTACACGTATCTTAATTTTGGAATTAAAGTCCCAAATGAACTGATACTTTTCTAAGTATCCATCAAATGAATGACTTTAACTCATGGACATCAAGTGTCATAAAACTCACTTTATTGCCATGTTTATGAATGGATGGAACATAAAGGAACATATTCCTTTTTATCACCCCATCATTACCCAGAGTTGTTCATCAAAGAGGAGACATACACTAAGTTGAGGAAGTCCGCTTAGCAACCTTTGTTAGTTAGGGAAGTCCACTTAGCAATCCCTGTCTAGTTAGGAAAGTCCACTTAGCAATCCTATATTAGTTAGGGAAGTCCACTTAGCAATCCCTATCTAGTTAGGAAAGTCCACTTAGCAATCCTTTATTAGTTAGGGGAGTCCACTTAGCAATCCCTATCTAGTTAGGAAAGTCCACTTAACAATCCTTTATTAGTTAGGGAAGTCCACCTGGAAATCCCTATCTAGTTAGGAAAGTCCACTTAGAAATCCTATATTAGTTAGGGAAGTCCACTTAGAAATTCCCTATTTTGTGTCATTCCTTTCTTTGATTTTGTCTAACATGTTTATGAGCATTCTATAATTTCATCACATTTCTCATTTCCATTTTATGGAAAGGATCCTTACTATTCACATAAACCTTATTGAATAATGATCATCTCCCTCATTCTACTTCCTATTATCATAAGGATTATACTTTTTACTTCCTCTTACACACATAGATTGATCTGAGATCATCTCAGATTCCAATTTACTGCACTTAGGATGTGATGAAAATACCCATGCCATACTTCCAGTCTTGTTAGGCTTACTAGATTGTCTCAAAATGACCACTTGATCAGAGTAATCAAAGAGATAACAATCATTTCTTTACTTTTCATATTATCAAAGAATAGAACTTAGCATCCCTGGATTTTCTTCAAGCATCAACTCTATGCCTCATCCTCTTTCATACAAATAAGAGTAATTATAAGTCATTTAAAAGAATACTGAACAGATTATAAATTCTAGTTCTCACTATTCCTTACCTATGCTCCCATAGAGTCATCAATAGAGAAGTCAATAACAACAATCCCCCTTATGTTTATCAAAAGAAGGCATATTAAAAAGAGAAAGCTCTATCTGACTGTCACCCCTTGCGGTCACCTACCGCTTCAGGTTGTTTTAACATGTAGAGTCTAATTGTTTCATGTCGTTGTTTTTGCCTTTTTACCCTATTGGGCTATAACTTTCGTATGCACTGCTGAGTTTTCCTCAGTTTTGGGTCATTTCCTCCCTTCTTTCAAACAAATGGGTTTAGTATGCTCAACATGTCTGTATCTATAACATGTTTTGTCCTCATGCCATGGTCTTAACATTCTTATTACCGATGTAATTCTAAGTCAAAATCTCTTAAGGTGTAAGGTTAGGACTTTTACCTTTACTTAGTAACTACTATTCCGGAGAACTAAGCATTTATTGCACTGGTGGCACCAAAAACTATGATCTTTTTAGAACAACTAGATAAATGTTTCTAGAATTGTAGAGACTTCTCCTTAATTTTCAGCCTTTTGCCCCTCCTTGGGTACTGCTATCACAGATATAATATTTGTCTTTACTTATGACAGAGTCTATTTTCTCACCATAGGTTAACTCTTCCCACATTTTCCACTGTTCCAACATGACTATGTCATTCAGGAACCTTTTTAGAACCCAAAGTTTCTGCATTGAGGACTGGTAACCTAGGTTGTAATGCTAGTATCCAATCTACTATATGCATCACTACTTTCCTAATCTTCCCAACAAGAGCATAAAAAGCAGGATTCTCTATCCTAATTGGGTCAAGATGGGAATTCTTAGGCACTCGTTCTTCCCTTGCTTGATCCCTTGTACCCATTCCTGGTGCAAACAACATTGCTCTAAGCAATGTATTCCTTGTGTTCTCCAATCATTCTTAAACTTCACCCTTTCTTCTTCATAAGCAGAAGTCACCATAGGGTATACTGGAGGACACTCACACAGACTCAACACCTTATTCCTATGTCTCTGTGGACTCAATGAACCTTAAGCTTTGAAACCAAACTTGAAATGACCGTTCTCAAACTGACAAACAAATCATTATTAATTAAGTGGAATAACCATAAATAGCAGATTAATAAATAGCACAAAAATTTAAAACCAACTTACACATAGGTCCATATTCCATAAAACTCTTACATAAAGAACCAAAGCCTCATATACACTTGGTTCACATTTTACATTTACTGTTCGGTCTTCTTCTCGAGAATAACAAGTACTAGCTATTTTGATTTCATATACACAGTAACAACATAAGATCCTCAAGGTAAGAAAACCAAAAAAATCTCGAGTCACTCATGAAAACCACTAAGACTATCTCCCAAGGACCTTAGAGTACAGAGATGACACATAGGACTTCTATCTACAAGATATTATAGATAGTGTACTCAACCTGATATACATCTATGATCCTTGCTGATACGCTCCTTCTTCTACAGCCCAATTCTTAGTCTCTCGACTGCGTCCTACCTAAAAATTGTGGATCCCACGGGGTGAGACTATTGTTCTAGTGAGAGATATAACTCTCAGCCAACAATATTATTATCAAAGGAAATAATATGAAACTGAACAGAGTTATAAAACATCTATTTACTTGAAAAGGAATATAAAGAACATGTATATCATCTATCTTATCAAGATGTATGAGAGTAATAAGTCATCAACCAATGTTTCTGTATATGGCCCTTAAACAAATATACTACGTGGCTGATTACATGTTCGCATTCATACTTATACCCAAAGGAGATGAGGTATACCACTCATACTCCAACCGACCACTAGTAATTCAAAATCGGTACCATACAAGGTCAATGGCAGAGCCAACTGTCAAGACCTCTCCTTTCTCGGTCAGCACGGGAACACTTAGGGTTAGCATGACATCTAATGTCTACTATAATTAGCTATGTCGTGGTATAACGATATCTTCATTATAGTACTACTATGATAGCATGTACTCTCTCTTCGGGAGAAGACCAGTTAGCTTTTCTCTGGGTTATCAGGATGACCACTAAGCGATCATATGTTGATTTATATTGGGAAATACACTAAGCAACCCGATGTATTTAGGGAGTCCACTAAGCACCCTTATTGAGAACCCTTATACTATCACATATTCAAAAATATGTTTTTTGAGTAAAAACTCATTTCGTAATTCAGTAAATGCTGACACTGAATGGGTTTATGGTCTGGGAAACTACATGATAATTTTCATCTTTCTTAATTAAGTTCTTTACTGTATCCTATCGACTAAGATACATGTAAGGATTATAATGAACGCTACAAAGATAAAGTATAATTCTATTAGATACTTTCATATTCATGAGTCACATTAATTCTTATCATCATTAGACTTGGGTATTCGGCCTTTAACTCATAATTGAGTACTGACACCACTTAGTCACCACTTAACAGATGATCATCACCTTCTGAGTTATCAGACCCAGACATATATCCACATAGCTTATTGAGTCTATATCACATAGCACATAACTCTTTCTTGGCCATGCTTTTTGTCTTGAGTTAAAATGCATGATTATTATATCTTTTATTTGACTACACCAAAACACATGTCTATATGAATACTAAGAAACATATCCTATCTAAAGAATTAAAGTAATCTTTAATAGATTAAAGATTTCAAGATTTCATTATCATCATGATTACTGGGTCTAGGTATTCAAACCCCTAGATCCTCACATAGCATTAACACCTCTATAACAAGTAACTAATTTCTCCAGGTTCTCTGATCCAAGTATTCTTCTTTACTTACTGTATAAGCATTTCACATAGCTCACATATTTCATAAAACATCTCGTCACCTCATTCTAGGCAACAAATTATCCTTTAAGACATTAGACTACTTGTTATACAAGTATTCCACACAATTTACAAGACTGATTTAAACCTATCACTATAGAATGTCTTAT
Organism: Alisma plantago-aquatica; assembly: GCA_963693085.1. NCBI lineage: Eukaryota > Viridiplantae > Streptophyta > Magnoliopsida > Alismatales > Alismataceae > Alisma > Alisma plantago-aquatica. Next base: position 1,196,438,604 of record OY856409.1, read on the forward strand.
CTCATATCTTGCGATATTCATCATTTTAGTATTCAAGTATAGTGTACACATTAGGATGAAAGACTTCTTATAATATCATTATTCAATCTTAGTGAGAAATACATTCTACCCATGCTTAGGGTTAAGATTATCTTTATCATCTCTCTGTGATATAGGAAAGTGCATCCCTCCCTTTATCAAGGTCTGGATCATTTCAATTTAATCGATTATAATTGTACAAGCATATCATCACCCTTCATTAGGGTTGGATTTCTCTTTTATTACCAATTAGGAATTTCAAGATCATAATGCCTAGAATCAAACCCTAATTCATACTCCACTCATCATAGGAGCATTAGTTCATACTTCCCCACATAATTACCACCCATGTTAAAGTCTTTCTCTCTTATCCTTAATAAGATATTGATTGCACCTTATTTAATTCATCTCTTAAGGTTTGTTACCTTAACATCATTAAATATATCAATCGCATTATAACTCAATACTAATCACACATCATACATCACCTAGACATTTTTAATGCATTAGAACATGCCTACAATATCGGGTAGCATGATCAATAATACTATTCTATTATGCATATATCATCATAACAAATAATTAGTTCATTATGTGGAGAAATCACACCATCATACCAGACATAGGGCATATACCTTATTATCAAATCATGTAGTCATGTTGAGTTAAGTTATGATAAATACATACTCATCTTTCAAGTCCTAGTTTCTCTCTCATCGATGCTAGGATGCAAATTACTTAGTTCATATCTTTAAGGTCTATAACCTTTTCAATATCAAATAAGTTAAGCTCATTGTATCTCACTATTACATTAATCATATTAATTACTTAGTTGATCTTAATAATTGTGGACATGTCTACCATAACAAGTTAGCATGATTGATAATGTTATTCATATATCATTTTGTCAAGTATTCAATTTGATCATGTGGTATAACCACATCCTTATATTGAGTATAAGCATATCTCCTATCACCATATCGTCCATCCATTTAAGTTACCATATCGTGCATCCACTTGGATTACCATATCATGCATCCACATGGATTACCATATCGTGAATTCACTTAGATTACCATATCGTGCATTCACTTAGATTATCATATCATGCATTCACTTAGGTTATTATATCATGTACCCACTTAGGTTACTATATCATGCACTACCTAGGGTTACCATAGTGTGCCCCCTCTTAGGTTACTATATCATGCACCACCTTGGTTACTATATTTTCCATCCATCTTGGACACCATATCATCCATTCATATTGGCCTTCCATCTTGGACACCATATTGACCATCCATATCGGCCATCCATCTTGGACACCATATCGGCCATCCATCTTGGACACCATATCAGGCACCCATGCTAATTGATACCCCATGACTATATCGTGTGTCCATTAATGATAAGAACCCTTAGTCTCAAATCATGACAAGATGGATGCCAAATTGATCCTTCAATGTAAAGGAGGGATATCGGTTTTCAAAGGTCAAAGGGCATATCGGGTTCCCTATCCTCATTCTAGGGTTTTTACTCATATTGGGCACAAGATATTATTTCACCTTTGTAATAAGTATAAGTGATAGACAAGGGTCCTTCATATCATCCATAAGACCTACTACGACTTACCTACATGTTGGGCAAGTCTCCATATTGAGTTCCATATTGGTTTTCCCCAGTTTTCAACCCATGTCGGGTTACAAGACCCTCAAACCATATCGGTTGTTCAAGGGTAATCAATTTGTATCGGGTATCCAATGATGATGTCATCATCATCAACCTCAAGATCACTAATCTTATTCAAAACTATGGATAATAATCCTAATTATATTTTGGAACCCATGATTTCATCAATTGATCATAGGAAACCCTAATTTGCAAATAATCAAATAACACTAAAGAAAGGATAAATAATATTGAAGGGTTTGAGTTATATAACATGCCTCTTATGAGATTCCAAGCTCAAAGCTTCACTTCCTCACGTTCCAAGGTTGAGGATGGACCTTCTCTATGCTCCAAGTCTTGGAATCCAAGCTCTTGCACGATATCCTTAATCATTTGGGTGATATCACCTTAATTGGTTGCTTCAACCTTCCTTGGCTGATATCTCACCTCTTTGGCCGATATCACTCAACCCTCTTCACCATGGGTGACACAAGAAGTGATGTTTCATGATACAAGAGAAAAGGGCACTTGCTAGATCTGAAAATCTTGCCAACAAATGAAGGTCAAGGTATTTATACTTGAGGTTCATTGATAAGAGAATCATACGTGTCACTTAGTTACAGTGCTTCATGCCACCTAGCCATGCAAGGTCGACACATGTTTTTGCTTGTATGCCACTTATTATTTTTTCATGCAAAAAGGATAAGAAAAGATGGGGGGGCTTGAGTTGCCTCCTAGGGCAAGCTCTCTTCCATTAACTCATTATTTATTCAACTCCGCCAATTTCCAAGGCAAGTTGCCAATTGATGCCTTATTCTCCCTTGAAGTGCCTTGTCCGTCATGGGTCAAACCAAGGATCCACAAACCGATAGGATTCTCTCCCTATGTCTCTATGCCCGATAGGGGCTCCTTTCCTTAGTCCTCAATCAATATGGCTCATGTGTATGACTTCTATTTATGCTTTTTCTTGTTTTCTTTATTATTAAGAGTACTAACACTTCAAGATGCTTCAATGATCTTGCCTCCTCCTTTCTCTTTCCTCTAGGTAACACTAAGTAAGAGTAAAAACAATTTAGAGGTGGTAAATTACACATTAGCCCTACATTTTGTTCATATTGCAAATTGTACAACAATCGATGCACCAAGCACTTAGCATTATTTACACAAAATTCTCACTTAGGGTTTAGGCTTTTGCACAAGCCACAACTTAGCATCATATTCTCTTTCATGACATACAAAACACTTAGAATATATTCAATATGTAACATTTGCAATATAACTTTATCTTGGGTAAACTGTACTTTTCACCTAAGTTATTATATAATGCACACATAGTTTGCATATAAGCTCAATTTTGAGAATAAACTTCACAAAGGCCTTAATTACTTTTCTCAAAAGATAAGAATAAGTTGTAAGTAGCTTACTTAAGCAAAACCTCTAGGGTTAGGCCAGAACCCAGGTCAGGGGTGTTACAACCTCATGCACATCCACCTAAAAATTGTGGATCCCATGGGGTGAGACAATTGTCCCAGTGTGAGATATGACTCTCCGCCGACCATTTTTTATCATAGATAAACAATATATAACTAAGCAGTAGTTCCTTTTATATTAACAAGCATTATATGAACAGAATAAGATAACCTCTTTTCTTAAGGAGAACATTACATCTACCCATGGAAGAGTTATAAATCATTTATCTACTTTACAAGGAATGTAAAGAAACATAAATAACATCTATCAACTAAGATGTATAACTGAATTTCACATCAATCAATGTTTTGCATATTCGATCCTTAAGCAGATATGCTACATGGCTGAACATCTTTTACAATCACACTTATGCCTTAAGGAGATGAAGCATATCTCGTTCATCTCCAACCGACCACAAACTTCTCACAAGTCGGTACCATACAAGGTCAATGGAAGAGCCAGTTGCAATGACCTCCCTTGTCTTGGTTAGTACGAGACGACTTAGGCTTAGTAGGACATCTTGTGTCAACTGCAATATAGTTATGCCAGGGTACATAGGCATCCTCGCTTAGAGCTACAGTGTCAATTGTGCTCTCTTAGGGGAAACATCAACAATAACTGTCCCCAGTTACTAAGTCATGGTCACTTAGGCACCATACTCTGAGCCATGGTCACATAGGCACCATGCTATTATCCACGGGTCAGTTCACCGTGCTCTATTGAGACATTCTTATGAAATTGCTGAGTCATGGTCACTTAGGCACCATGCCCCCACATATTCAAAAATATGCATTCTGGGTTATGTCGTAGGAAACCTGTTTCACCACTCAGCAAATTCTGACGTTGATGGATCTATGGTCAGGGTAATGTTTTATGGTTTCTAATGATATATTAAGTGCATTACAACATTCTTTTAGCATCAAACAAGTTATCATTATTAACCACAATAAATGCTACAAAGAAAGTGTAATACATCTATCATGTACTTTTTCAAGTCTTTAAAACACATTTAGATACTTGGTACTTGGGATCTCAATCCCTTGTCACATTACTAGGAATCCTCATCCCTTCACATCATTATCGTCGTGATTACCGAATCTAGGTATTCAAACCCCTAGATCATCACATAGCATTGTTACCTCTGTAACAGGTAACTATTATCTCCTGGTCCTCAGACCAAGGTATTCAGTTTACTTGTTGTACAAGCATTTCACATAGCTCACATAGTTAGATTAAATATCTTGTCACCTCTCACTAGGAAACAACTATTCACATGGCACACAAGGCCATTAAGCATCTTGTCACCTCTCACTAGGCAACAACCATTTACTCAGCACACAAGGCCATTAAACATCTTGTCACCGCTCACTAGGCAACAACTATTCATTTGGCTCACAAGGCCATTAAGCATCTTGTCACCTCTCACTAGGAAACAACTATTCACTTGGCTCACAAGTCCATTAAGCGTCTTACTTATCATATAAGTATTTAACATGCCTCACAAGTCCTATGCAATAAGAAACAAACGACCTTCCCCATTATTAGGGTTAGGGTTTCCTTTTATAGCCGAATTGGTTTTGAAATCATATTATCAGTACAAACCCTAATTCATTGCTCCACACATCTAGGAGCATACATTGATATCATAAGTAGTCAATCATACTTATTTATTATCATCATTTATCATTAAATGATTATTAACACAAAGTATGAGTTTTTCTCTCATCCTCACTAGGATGTTGATTACATCATACTTTATTATCTTGGCTTAACCCTTTCTCAAGGTATGTTAGCCTACATTTATCAAAGTGCATTAAACTCATTACATATAAATGTAACAATTGACATGACACACTTCATGTGTTACTCATCCAAGTATATTAGATTTAAGTTGCATCAAGGTGCATCAACCTTGAGGTGCTGGATGTGGTATTTATCATGCCTTGATGTATCACTTTTCTCATCACATTTAACTTACTTAAGTTCATCAACTTATCTTCTATTAGGGTATATCCCATCCTAATACTTTATACACTAGCACATCATATTTATCCTATAGTGTATTGGCCATAAGTCATACATTTGAATTACCCAACTATCATCAAGTGATATGGACTCATCTCGAGTTAAGGCATTGTTTATATACCATTATCAACCACTTTAGGTGTTTCACCTATCAAGGTATTAACCACACCATTACTTGGTGTTACACTCATCACTCCTAAGAGTGTTTTACCCTCACCTTTACAAGGTGCATCAGATTGAATCATGTATGTCAAGTTGAACACATGTATTGGATTAGGTGTATATTGAGCTAGACATCATCATATCCCTCATACCCTTACCCATCAAGATATCAACCTTATTAATCATATGGTGTATTACCTTCACCCTACATGGGTGTAACATCCTCACCTCTCTTGAAGATATTAGTCACACCATACTTTAGTGTATTGGCCATCACCTGTTCTAGGATATTAACCACCTTACCACTTTTTTCATCTAGTGTATTGGGTTACCCACCATATCGTTTTAGAGATATGTGCTCAACATCATATCTTCCAAGAGGTGTATGCTTACTTGCCATATCACTTTAAAGGTATATGTGTGCTTACCATATCGGGCAAGAGGTGTATGTGTACTTACCATATCGGGTAAGAGGTGTATGCTTTCTTGCCATATCACTCTAGAGGTGTATGTGTTCTTACCATATCAGGCAAGAGGTGTATGTGTTCTTCACACCATATCGGGCAAAGAGGTGTGTGTATGCTTCACACCATATCGGGCAAAGAGGTGTGTGTGTTTCACACCATATCGGGAAAAGAGGTGTGTGTGCGCTTCACACCATATCAGGAAAAGAGGTGTGTGTGTGTTCTTCTCACCATATTGGGCAAAGAGGTGTGTGTATTCTTTACACCATATCAGGCAAATAGGTTTGTGTATGCTTCACACCATATTGGGTAAAGAGGTGTGTGCTTCAACCCGATATCACTTTACCCTTGATGATGTCATCACAATCAACCTCTAGACCCTTGTTCTTACTATTATAAGTCATGAACAACAGTCCCATGAAGCTTTTAGAACCCAAAGGATCATCAATTGTTTGAAAGAAATCGAAATTGCAAGTAGATCAACAAGTGTGACAGAATTGAAAGTGTATAATAATATAATTGGGTTCAAGTTATATAACACGCCTCAAGAACAACTTCAAAGCTCCACGTACCTAATGTTGAATATGACTTCAAAACTCCTCTATATGCAAAGAATCACCATGGATAAGCATTTGGTGAAGAAGAAAAGAATGGAAGATCATAACCCTAGATTCATGCTTCAATCCAAGGTTGAAGATGATCATGGCCTCACCTTAGGGTTAAGTAATGAGATCCTTCTTGCTCCTTAGCACCTTTCACGATACCTCACTACTCATGCATGATATGACATCACTTGTGGCCGATATCCCCTTCACTTTTGGCCAAAAAAACTCCACTATGGCCGATATCACCTTACTAGGCCGATATCACCTTGCTAGGCCAATATCAAGTTGCTAAGGCTAATACCCAAGGCATATGCACGATACCACTTCACCTATTCACGATACAAGGACCCTATGCACGATATCTAAGAGCAAGGAGGTGGTAGGATTCGAAAAATTTCACTAAGAGGTGAAAGGAAGGGTATATATACTTGAGGTTCATGAAAAAGTGTGTATATGAGGTGTCATCAATTTACTACTAGTAGGTGCCACATGGCCATGCATGGATTGACACATGTACTTGCATGCACTCCATCTTTATCTTGCCATGCAAAATAAAAACTTGAGGTAATGCAACGGATAAGGGTCAGCCTCCATTGGTTATCTTCTAGGACAAACCACTTACACTCACATTATTATATTCACAATTCAATGCAACCTTTCCCAAGGAAAGTTGCAAGCTAATATCCATTGCTTTATTAAGGTTCTTAGCTCGTTTTTGAAAAGGCAAAGAGTTAAAAACACAATATGGGGGTATCCTATTTGGCTCCTTAGCTGATAGGGACTCCCATTCAACACTACAACCCGATACACTTAATACAAGCTCAAATTAGGGTTTCAATTCAACCCCTTTCTTGGTCTTTTCATCACCAAGAATACTACCATTCATAAATGTTTCAAACATAGTGTCTCATTCATTTTATTTCCTCAAAATGATACATACAGTAAGTAGGAATACTCTAGAGGTGGTAATTTTCATATCAACCCCACATTTTGGGTAAATTACAAGTTGTACCAAAATTGGTGCACAAGGTACTAGCATTATTCAAACAAGTTCAAACTTGGATTTTAGGCTTTCTACAAGCCACCACTTAGCATCATTCTCTCTCTTATGATTCTAAAGAACTTAATGCATGTTCAACATGTGACATATTGCAATATAACCCCTTATCTTGGGTAGATTACACTTTGGTCCAAAACAAAGGAACATTGCTCAAACAACATTCAATCAGGACCAAAACTTGAAACATAAGTGTGTCATATGATAACAAAATACCTTAGAGAATTATATTAAAGTTCTATGCAACTTACTTAGCCAAAACAAACAGGGTTACCTCATAACCCAAGTCAGGGTCATTACACTAACAATTATATAATTCAATCTTATAATAATCGTAAATATTATTATTATTTTTTCTAAAAATTTGTGGCACTTGAATATATTATTATGTGTAAGTATTATATTAGTTTTGTTCCCAATAGTTTTATAATAGTTTACTCTCTTGAGTTGTAAGAATTTAATTGTATAATTTAATTTTTGTTACCAAACTCAAAAGACCTATAGCTCTTTTATGTTTTTTTATTATGTAGTTATTTTATATTTTATAATTAAGAGTGTATTAATATAATTTATCAAGTTCGATCTTTGATTTTCCATTCTGGTCCCAGATCGGACCTTTTCTTATTAGTCCGAACCTTGGTCCATGAATTTTCTATTAATCGGGTCTCACTACAGCGCGGTCCAAACCGATCTAGTCTGGGTTAGGACTAATATACAATCCTAACTATTAGACACACTTTACGTTGTAATTATATATTTATATATATGACAAAATATAATCACAAAGTGAGCGTGTTTCTAATAGTTGGAGAACTCGTATGAAAAAACATTATGAAAATTAGAGGGCTTATTATATTTTTGTCAAAGGCATGTCTTTTATTATTCCATCCTCACATTGTTTGTGCATGGTATGAAATTACACATGGTAAACACCAAATTCATCATTACAATAACAACTATAATATTTCACAAATTATTATGATTAATTCACTCATTTAGACAAATAGTCAACTATATTAGAGATTTTATATAATGTGTTCATAAAAAAGATAGCATTTGACGATTTGTCAAGCATCCCTAATGATATAGTCATATCAAAGACTACATTGACAATGAAAAAGTATCAATGTCCATGGGAGGGAAGAATCTATCTCCATTGAAGAACCAATACTACACATAAACATTTTGTATTAGATGTGTCCCAAATTATCTCCTACAGATAGGATGGCAACATTGTTGTAAAAGAAACCATATCCATGGATAATCGTACTACATTTTATACCACATAATCAAACCAAATAGTTGCGGTGTGAATATGATTTACATTTTTAGAACCCTCCCGGTGTTGCGCGGTTGTGGTTTTAAAGAAAATAACCATGGATTAAAACCAAACGCAATTAATTTATTTTAAAATATACAAATATATACAAAATAACATTCTAATCATATTGTTTGTTGATATTCTCACACAGTTACAAGATATCTTAATTTAAATGATATTTGATGTATAAATAAGTAGGAACTTTTATTTTCTTGAAACTTATATGCACATGTTGTCTTTTTTGTGAAATTACTAAACATACATGTGCCGCTAGTACATGAAAATATTACCATCCATATTTTTTACATATATTGCACTTCATATTTTTGTGTAATTCTACACACTTATATAATCATATGTATGGTAGATAGTTGTTGTCATTGGTGGAATCATTTATTGTATTTGATGTAAATTTTATTGTCTTGTTTCATGCCAATCTCGAATAAAAACATACAACAATTAGAAATGAGAGATAAATAATTCAGATGGAATTTTAGTTTATCACTAGAAGTGAATTATTAAGCATTGATTGATAGATGTAATTATTTGTAGAGATAAAATAAGTTTAAAAATAGAAAAATATAAAAATAAAATAAAAAGACTTGAAAGAGAGAAAAAGAGAGTCAAGAAGAGATAATTAATTCATTATTACAAGTCATCTTTATACATAATTATTCAAATATTTTATCATCCTCCCCATAAAAAGATTTGACTTTTTCCTCTCTCAGAACTATATCATTACACTATAAATATTATTTTATCTTTCTCTCATTACAATTATATACATAGAGGAAAAACCATAGATTACATGATTGAAATGCAGAGTATAGGAGAGAGAAACTTGAAAGAAAATGTATATTAGTGGGGTGTACTTAATACATTTTAGAAGATGGTGATGTTTGAACTTCAAATGGGAAAATATGTGTAGTTGGAAAAGATTCTATTTGTATTCACTCATTTTTAGAAATAGGTAAAACATATGTTCACATGAACAAAAACCTTGTATATTTTATTATATAATATGAATATGACATTGCGGATTTATATTTCTATGTCATTATTCTACTTATTGTGTACCATTTGCTATCAAATCTATATATAAAGTTATCAAGAGCAATGAACAATTTATTGTTGCATTTGGTAACGTGTTCTACACTGATGCCGGTCATGCATCCTAGGCATGTCACCACAAGAAATCCATCCAGTGAGTAATGATCGTCGATAGTTGCTAATTGTTCCAAAGATAACAAAAAAAGAATAGACAACAAATCTGGTGTTTTAAGAATGTAACTTCATAACGATTTTGTTTGACGTTTAGTCTTCTATCCTTTTTAATCGACGCCTATCCTCTTACAAAATTGTAGTTGTACCTCATGGGGTGTGGTGTGGTTAACAATGTGTTTTGGCGGTGTGAATATAGTTTCTCATATCAAACACCACAATGTATATGGTGCGGATATGGTGTTTGATTTTTAACTATGGTGCGATTATATTTTCATAATGAACCGCACCATATCCACACCACTGCCAATCCTAATTACATAGTAATGGATCTCAAATGAGAAACATTTTCTCTACACAACTATTATCTTTAATAATAAGTTGGGTTTAATGCTAAAGTAGGAACAAAATAACAATTAATGCTATATTTTTTTTCCTATCCTAAATGTATTCACACATAAGATGTGACCTATATTAAAATAGTATTTTTTTTCCAATCCATATTTTAGAGATATAGTCATGCAACAAATGAATAACTAAATCATTATCATGTGTTAAACATTAAAATGGGCTAATTTGGGTGTTTAGGGGATTTTGGAAAATAATGTGATGAAACTCAAAACTTAGTGCTTTCTTAAACTAATATAATACTACATGGTGCATACCAATAATTTGATAATTTAGACTTAATTTGCATGGAATCCATTAGTTTTTCTGCTAATATGCCAAATTATGGTAGATTTACATATTTGTTCTTAGTTTATTTGAATAGTCATGTCTTCCTAATGTTGTGTTCATATTCCACACTTTTATTATATGTGGGCCTTTCTGGGCCTTAAACTATCTTCAAGCATTCCCTTCCTTATTCTATTTCACCTGATATAAGTTATTTGTAGAATCGTAATGAGAGAATAACTTTTTATATCATGTTATATATACTTCCTATACATTTATACTTCTAGCCAGGGGATGAACCAAAATTGAAAGATTGTGGGGGAGATCAAATTTGTTTTAATTAAAGTCTTAAAAAATATGATTAAGAGTGGCAACTAATTTTCTTGTGTATCACTCATCGCCTCCATATGTGCTAATGTATAAAAAATATCATCTTTTGGGAGTTATATCACATGTATTGTTCCCTATCATAATCTTTTAACACATATAATTGTCATTATTTGCAAAGACTGCATGAAAATTCAATATTGTAAAAAAATGAAAGGTGTATGCGTGGTTCTTCGAAGTCAAGAGAAGTGTCAACCATAAGCGCGTGTGTAATTATTTACATAAGGTAATTGTAAATCATAGTATTAACGCCAACATATGTCATATAATTATACAATTATGTAATCTAGATTAATTTTATTATATACAATTAACTTCAAGTAGTTTAGTCGTGCATATTCTAAATTTATAAAAAGTACAAAATTTGTTCACAAAATGTCGCTATTATTTTATTGTAAAGAAGGAAAACATAAATGATTAGGACAATACAGTTAATCACAATATTTGTAACATCCCAGACTTCATTATGTATATTTTGATAAAAAAGTTTGTTATTTTTCAGTCTTGATTGATAAAACCTATTTTTTTTAAACTTTGACACAAAAGTAAACCTTTTGCAATATCCAATATGATAAATCATCACTTCATAATTTATTTGAGAAAAGAATAAAGAACAATCTATTACTAGTTGTACTTTCCATGTTGATTGAATATAATAATAGCATACATGAAGCCATATAATGAGTGTTGATGATTATAGATTAATTATGTATGCCATTTTCTTTGTCATTTTTCTCTACAAATGGTTTATTTGATAATAAAGAGGAGTGTGGTCAACACAATTAATGACAAACTAAGGAAAAAATGATACATGCATGGACAACTTGATTCTATATAAATATTATTCTATGAGGACTATAAACTAATGACGATGTGAAAGTAAAAAAAAATAATATTTTCTAGTTCATTTTACTATACTATGAGTCCTCAAATCCTATAGTTTTATCTCTTTTAAAGAAAGTATAATAAGGCAATTGTCCAGTTTATTATCAAATACAAAGAGTTCTTAATACTTATATTAGAAGAAAAAATGATTAGGAGGCTTTTGCATTTAGTCTCCATTCATAATTACTTATATTTTAAAGGCCTAACACAAAATATGAAGAAATATGCACACTTTTTTGTATGAGGGCATGAAAAAGTTTAAAAATATTAATTTTTTGTTAGTTAAATTTTAACTTGGGATGCAAGTAGATTAACTATGAACAAGAACTACTACAGTAATAACAATTCTAAATATAAAGGACCTAACAATAAATATAGATAAACAACAAATTTTTTGTAAGAAGTTATTCAAAGGTTGATAACAATTAAGCTGCCTTGAGCAGGATTTGAACTCAGGTTGACATCGTTATAAATAGATCTTCTATCTGCTGAGCTATGTTAATTTTATGTAGACAACGAACACCTCACTCTATTTATTTTATATTGTAACATAAATATGAATGTATTCTTTACTTTTATATTATTTTGTGCCAGGGGGTTGGGGCACGGGCCCTAACCGTCCGCCCCCTCTGTAGTTCTGCCGCTGCTTCATGCTATATTATTAAGAGACAAAGTGGTCACGTCCATCTCAAAAAGGAGAACTTGATATATACTTCTTGGATCTTGCTTTACGATATCCTATAACAAGTATACCATAGTTTCTATTCTTTATACAAATAAATTGGTATCCAATGGCAGAATCAAGATCTGGAGACTGGGGCCCAATTTTGTTTGAAATACTCAATATAAAATTTGAACTCATTACCTGCGGTAACTATTATACCAACTCGAATTTGGAAATTTGTTGTATTAGAGTGTATATGTAAAACAATTATTTTTTGCATGTATTGCAAAATTTATAACCACTACACCGAAGTTAACTTAAAATTTTAAATCTGAATATAACATTTCAACTTATGACCTCTTATATAGCAACAAATATGTAACTATTGTTCCAAGTTTAAGTTTTGATTTTTTTACATTAAATATATATATATATATATATATATATATATATATAGTCAGGCTAGAATACACTCGAGTGTATCCGGAGCGGAATACACTCCAGTAGTTTTTCATGATGCAATATTTTTTTTGAAAATCTAATCCGTTGATCTTATTAAACACCTCGTGAACAACTCATACGCAAAATTTGAGCACATTTGGATATGTATATCTCATGTTATGAAGACCGCAAAAATTATACATTTCAAATTAGTTTCGCGTGTCGATTTTGTTGCCTTTGGATGAGTGACTTACACTCATCCAAATGAGCTCAAAATTTGTATGTAGCATAGTTATAGTATGACGGTGAAGATCAACGGTTTACATTTTGTAAAAAATAGTCTTACTATGCAAACACACTTGAGTGTATTCGTGTGATCCGTACACTCGAGTGTATTCTAGCCTCTCTCTCTCTCTCTCTCTCTCTCTATATATATATATATATATATATATATATATATATATATATATATATATATATATATATATATATCATCTGATTTCTGCATGTATTGCAAAAAAATATATCAACAGCTATACTAAGAAATGAACTAATGAACTCCACCAAAGTTTTGCAGTTGCAAACCACGACACCAACCCGAAATTTGTGACTGCTAAGCGTTATAAATATTATAAATGATTAGCTTTAGAAACAAAGCATGTCATTAATTCGTTTTGAGGCAGAAGGATGTGCTATTGGCAACACGGTTAGTACTCTATGTGCTACAGTTACCGTTCAGCATGCTTTTTCAAAAGGTGTTTTGGTGCTTTCATGGGTAATGTTTAAGCCACCAACCACTACCAGATTCGACATCACACGGTTCAGACATCAGCAGGTAAAGCTTGGATTCATATTGCAGTCATAATACTGCTTAAGAATATATACTCCGATCTGATCCTCGTTCTCCTACTCAAGCCTAGGATTTTATAATTGAAGGGGCCTCCGCCACGGCTATCGGGCAAGTAAATATTGTACAGCATAAGCATGCATGGCAGCTTTCACTTTATGTTCATGTATCAATGTGTCATGAGACATGCACACAAGACGAGCTCTTTCTTTCAAAACCGAATTTGCTGCTAGCATGCTCTTGCAGTGTCGCTTTCAAACGGACATTATTATAGATAACCAACCAGTAAACATCTTTCAATTCGTCAGGCATGCCGTCTCGTCTTTTTCTTCCCTCCTACTTTTGACCACATGTTTATCATTCCTCTGTTCGGCTTCCCTCAGTTTAATCATCATTACCAGTAAGTGTGTAGCGTGGGTAATATGCGCACTATATCGTCTCCATACCTTGTTTAATTCTTCCTTCTTTCATCTTGCTGTTTTGTATGACAATTCTCGTCTTCTTTTTGGTAAAACCCTTTTTTAAGTCTGGCATCCCTTTCTTATATACACATCCTGTGTCCGTATCTCTGTTTACAACCATAGATATGATTCGTATGATATCATCAACAGATGACGTGACGCCTTACTTGTTTACATGATGCGCCGCTTCTTCCTCTGGTTGTCTGCTGTGGTTTTAAAAACCGTCATCCCTTGAATCGGGTGGGTGAGGATGGATCACCATACAACTCGACTTAAGTTTAATTGTTAACGATTTAACTAAAATATTGGAAGACCCGATGAGCTGGGAAGTACGAACGCTGATTTTGCTCGTCCCATCCATCCAGTCCACACACGTCTCTCTCCTTTCCTCTTCATCTCTGCCCTTTCTTCTTGCGCACTTGACCGTCCCCATCCATGATTCTCCCGTATATGTCCCTATTTTTTAAAACCTCTTGCCTCCATCCAACGACACCTTGCATGGGGGAGAAAGCTAAGGAATATGGTTGGTGCATCACCTCTTCTCACGCTCTTCCCTTTCTTTATTGATGCCTTCTCCTATAGTAATATACCTTTCTAGTTCTGCTTTTGTTGTTGTCGTCGGAGATAATGACTCACATACTGGGTCTTTTCCATTTCCCCCCTTTGATATTTCTTAAATGGCGGATGACACCATTACAGGGAACTCATCCATCTTCACCCACTCTATCAAGATTACTACCTGGTCATGCTAGCAACATCCTTCCCTAGATATCTGCCTCGATCCTCTATGATATTGTTGGGCCAGCGGCCTTTATTGTCCAGCCCAACAAGGGCGACCCATTAGGACAAGATGGCCAGCAAGCAACGGAATATAAGTTTCTTTACTGTTGCCTTCTCCTATAATAATATACCTTTCTAGTTTCTACTTTTGTTGTTGTAGTCGGAGATAATGACTCACATATCGGGTCTTTTTCATTTCTCCCCTTTGATTTTTCTAAAATGGCGGGTGGTACCATTATAGGGGACTCATCCATCTTCACCCACTCTACCAAGATTACTACCTGGTCACGCTAGCAGCTTCCTTCTCTATATATCAGCCTCGATCCTCTATGATATTGTTGGTCCAGTGGCCTTTCTTGTCCATCCCAACAAGGGCGACCCATTAGGGCAAGATGGGCAACAAGGAACGAGATATAAGTTTCTTTACTGTTGCCTTCTCCTATAGTAATATACCTTTCTAGTTTCTACTTTTGTTGTTGTCGTCGGAGATAATGACTCACATATGGGGTCTTTTTCATTACCCCCCTTTGATTTTTCTAAAATGGCGGGTGGTACCATTACAGGGCACTCATCCATCTTCACCCACTCTACCAAGATTACTACCTGGTCACGCTAGCAACATCCTTCTCTAGATATCTACCTCGATCCTCTATGATATTGTCGGGCCAGCGGCCTTTCTTGTCCAACCCAACAAGGGCGACCCCTTAGGGCAAGATGGGCAGCAAGCAACGAGATATACATTTCTTTATTGTTGCCTTCTCTTATAGTAATATACCTTTCTAGTTTCTAATTTTGTTGTTGTCATCAGAGATAATGACTCACATACCGGGTCTTTTTCATTTCCCCCCTTTGATTTTTCTGAAATGGTAGGTGGTACCATTACAGGGCACTCATCCATCTTCACCCACTCTACCAAGATTACTACATGGTCACGCTAGCAACATCCTTCTTTAGATATCTACCTCGATCCTCTATGATATTGTTGGGCCAGTGGCCTTTCTTGTCCAACCCAACAAGGACGACCCATTAGGGAAAGATGGGCAGCAAGCAACATGATATAAGTTCCTTGTTGCCTAGCTGCAATGGCAATGAAACCGCTAGCCAAAATGAGGGAGCAAGCCGCCGCCTTTCCAATATCTACCTACGGGAAAGATAAAAGTCAAAGAAGAAAAGAAAAGATGGCTAATATCGCTCTGGTTTCTTCATTAGACTTTATAATGACTTCTCCACCATCATCTTTGTTCTTATTCCAACTGGATATTCTCTGCAAGGGGATATTCTTTCGGAAGGTTGGTGTGTGACATACCGATCTAGTATAATATGTATCTCTTCCTTTTGCTTTATATTCCTCAAGTTTTGGGTCAAAACTTGAAACGAACTTTGTAATATGTTGATTAGTGGAATTTTCTGTCGGGCTTTAACTCTATGATTTTTTCCTCACACATTATGGGGGTTTTCCACGTAAATCTCGGTGTTCTCTATGATGGTTTGTTCGTGTTTATTTTTAAATATGTACTTGCATACAAATCTTTCTTATTATGTCGTTATGTTTCGCTACACATATTAGATATTGTATACCTAGTCCACACGTGCATGTTACCCTGCATTCTATTTAGTATGCAACAACCCCTTCAAGTGGTATCGGAATATTATTGAGTTATTTGGACTGGATTGATAGCGCAAACAACATGGTAAAATTGATGGCGTCTAATTAGCAGACATGGAAGATCAAGATGGGAGTTCTTCTTTATTACAGTGATCTATATGAACTTGTTGAAAAACACTAGAGGGGGGGTGAATAGAGTTTTTAATTAATTTTAACAATTTATTTTATTCAAACAACCAATCACAAAAATATTGGACAAGGGGACAAGGATTTAGAGTGGTTTCTACCTTAGCAAATACTAAGGCAGTCAGTCCACTATACGGTTGCTTACCCAACTGGGATTTGGAAAGAATTTAATTTTATTACCTCGCAAGGACTTTACATAAAATTACAATTCTCTCCCTAAACCCTTCAAGCAGCCTTCACCTTGAAGTAATCGCACCAACCTTGAAGCATCCTTCACCTAGAAGCAATTGCACCAACCTTGAAGCAGCCTTCCTCCTGAAGTAGCTTCCCGTTGCAATAACCTTCTTGAAGTGGCTTCCCGTTGCGATAGCCTTCTTGAAGTAGCTTGAAGTCCACCTTCTCCTCCGAGAAGAACCTTCTCCAATCCGCAGCCTCCAACCCTAGGAGTAGCAAGGAGAATACAAAAGATACAAAGGAACAAGAAAGAAAACAGAAATTACAATACCACTTGTAGCTCAAGGCTTGATTTCCTATATCAAGTGTTTTGATCTCCTAACCAATGTATGTAGAAGTGTAAGTGTTGTGGATAGGAGATACTAGCCTATAGGACACGAAGTTGGAGCAATGGGAATGAATAGCCAATGTAGGAATTGCTCTATTGCTCAAAATAGATTGCCAATGAGTATTCAATCTCAAGTGTAGCACATGTGTAGCTTAGGTGAGTTTAGGTGTCCTAAGGCATGTCCTATTTATAGGAATGACCTACAAGTGCTTAAGGACATTCTAGACACTTTCTAGGGGGTTCTTAGTGCTCAACTAGCCGTTATGTGTCCACTAATTGCATTTGCAACGGCTAGTTAATTGACACTGAAAAGTGCAGACATAACTTTTCTCAATCGACAATTTGTCGACCGAGAGTCCTTCTCGGTCGAAGATTTGTCGACCGAGGGACCTCCTGGAGCAAGTGTTTACAACGTTCATTTCCAACTCCCAACCACTTTGTCTGCTGGGTCTAACGGCTAATAGGGTCTATTCTCGATCGAAGATTTTGTCGACCGAGAGTTTCTCGGTCGAAGATTTGTCGACCGATATTTTATCGATCGACGATTTGTCGACCGAGAATATTACTGACTCAATGTATTCATTTACTAAGTGTGTGTATCAATGTGCAATTGTGATACTATCTTGGGGAATGGCCTATCTAAGTGTTGTGAGTGGATAGGGAAGATCTAAACGCTTGATTTACATGATATCTAATTACTTGTACATTATATACTTGTACAAGCATTTACATTTGATTACAATCATGAAAATAAAGCGATTTTATCAAATTGTTTCTTCCAAGTCTTTGTTATCCACCACCTTATATGCTTGTTCCTGAAATACTCAAATAGCACGTTAAAACCACAAGAATGAAATGTTTGTCATTATCAAAACAAAATGGATTTTGCTAATGTCAATTTAGCCAACAATCTCCCCCTTTTTGAAGATGACAAACATTTACTAAATATAAAATAAGGAAATATAAATCATGTGGGTTTCATACCTGAAGATTACCTTTTGTAGCCATTCTTGTTTTGCAAGTGGATGTTGGCCGAGATATTATGAAACTCATATTTTTATTTTATGTTTTTGATTTTATATTATTTCTCCCCCTTTGTCATTTCAAAAAGATATCTAATATAATAGATTTTATTTCTCCCCCTTAATTTTATACTATGCTCCTCCTTAAAGAGATATTCAATTAGAAAACAAGGGATTAAAGCAAAGCAATGATTGTTAAATTTAGCCATAATTTATTTCTCACTCATTTGCAATGTATGTTAAGCCTTGAAATGATATGAGTTCCTTTTAGGTTCATGGCATTTGTGTATTGATTTCTCATCCATTTTACAAGGGATGTTAAGCACTAAAAATGAAATGAGAATTCTTTAATCTTAGAGTACATAAAAATTTCTCTAGCCAAATGCACAGGATGTTAACCCCTAATTTGTCTAGAGAATTCCTTTAAGAACAAGATATATCATTTTATGAAATTTGTTGATTTCTTCATAACCAAGAGTAAAAATACTAAGGTCATAATAGGCTTCAAATGATGTTTGCAATATTTTTGTACGCTTCTTAATCAAATAATCAAATTTGTTTTTATGAGCTCCCCCTTAATCTTACAATTTAAGGCTTCTAAGGTCACAAATGATTTTAAATTTTGATTTTGACCTTTATCAAACGTATACTAAGATTAAATACAATAAAATGGTGTCAATATAAGTATTTTGTCAAAGCTTATTTTAGGTCGCCCTTGACTACGACCATAGCGCCCCTTGGTCAATTTTAATTTCAACCAAGAGGCAAATTCTGCAGATTTCCAATTTAAACATTCATATGTGAAGTATAATTTCTGCAGATAGCTTTAAATAAATATCTATTTGAAGCATATTAAGATATACCTATTATGAAGACTTAATATGGGCATCATAGTGAAGTCTTTGTCCTTGATTTTTCTAGAACGCATGTTTTATATTCATTGTGAATGATGTTTTCATAAGCTTTGCTATGGGTACATATTAAATCACATTTCTTCTTATACCCTTATTTTCATATTAATCATAAGATTCTTTAGAGACATATATTTTGAAAGCAAGATTAATATCTTAAAGTCAAGATTTTTGCTTTTGATTTCTTAGAACAAACAAATAGATAAAAACATTAATATTTTTGTTCTAAGAGGCACCGTTTTGGCTTGTCATAGCAACATCATTATTTTATCACAAGCTATGTCCACAATCATTGTTTATTATGTCAAGATGCTTTTATGCTAATGGCATTTTCAATTTATCTGAATCACAATGATCAAGAATAATATCCATTCATGGTTTGTATATATGAATCAAAGATTATTTTAGACAAACCAATGAAACATAATGATCATGATGAAGCATATCCATGGTGTAATGATAGAACAATTGAAGCATATACAATGATCAGCATATAAATGCAATAATTATGATCATTTAAAACAAATTTCAATACACACATGGTTCATGTATAGATATTCCAAGGGTTACCATGAAAACAGTAATTTTCCCTTAACTTAAATCAAATATGATTCATAGATAAAAATGATCTCATATAAGTGTTCCAAAGATGATTTCCATAATTTGTGCATGTAAAACAGTTATTAACAGCAAATAGATAGCACATTGATCCTTTATAGAATTATTCAGCAGACTTATTTCAGACTGACATCAGTAACCTGCTCGGTCGATGATTTCTCGACCGACTGACTGCTCGGTCGAAGATTTCTCGACCGATCAGGTTTCTGTATTGTTTTCAGAACCATTTTCAGTAATTGTTTATAAGTAAATCATGAATGGTTATTTACTCAATTAAACAATTTGAAGACTCAGTTTAGTTGAGATAGACTTTATGAACATCAAAGGAACTTTTAGATCAAATCCCAACTAAGTGTATCCAAATCTTTATTAACAATTTAGCTATGAGTAAGGAAAAATTTTATTTTTGCAATTTGAAAGATTTTGTATATATCCAAGTTAGATGTTTAAAAACTTGAATTAATTTATTATCCCATTATGTTGAGTTGAGATAGACATAGAAATATGCAACTAAGGTCCTTGGTCATATCTCAACTTAATTCCGTTCATTTAGTTTGGAGGTTTTGGAACCCATACCAACTCAACATCCTTTTTCTTGTATGGGCATGAAAAGGAGTAATGTCCAAGACGTAAGCAATAATGGCAACATATAGAATCAACCTCAAGTCTCTTTCTATGTTTTTGTTCTAGGTTGTTCTTTGGTACATATGTATATTTGCCTCTAGGTACATACATGGATTGACTCTCTAGTGCTTGTGTCCTTCTCCAACTAGGTTTTTGATGAGATTTTCCTTTAGGCTTATAACCTAGTCCTCTCCTTCCAATTTGACGATAAGGATCACTTAAGATTTTATCGAGAATATCATTGTTACTCAAGCTACTGATTTCTTGTTGTAACTTAACAATTTCATCCATTCTCTTCTTGATATCCATCTTCGCTTGATCTAGATTAGATAATAAAGAATCTCTTTCTTTCACAATAATATCATAATCTAGATGTGTACACAAAATAGGTTGTTTTTGAAGATCATTTACTTGAGTTTGCAAATTTAACTTTTCTAGGGAAAGAAGATTGCAATTTTCTTCTACAGATTTTAGCTTAATATCATGATGATCTTCATTTTCAGATGTAAGAGCAAGAAGTCTAGCATTCAACTCATCATTTGTTTTATTAGATTTCTTTAATTTCTTCTTGCACTCAATATACTTATTATGTGTTTCTTCAAGACTAGAAATTAGCTCTTCTTTTGATAAATCAAGAAGGCTTACCTCTTCTTCTTCTTCATTGGTTGTAGCAATGAGACAATTTTTGTGGACCTCTTTCTTCTTTTCTCTCCAAGGACAACCGATTGTTGTGTGACTTGTTCCTAAACACCAATTGCAACTTTTTGAAGGTTGGTCCAAGTTGCTCCTTTGCTTGCGGTTGTAGTCACCACCACCCTTCATTCTTCAAGACCTGGTTAGGGTTCCTTGAAGCCTGCTCTGATACCAATTGAAAAACACTAGAGGGGGGGTGAATAGAGTTTTTAATTAATTTTAACAATTTATTTTATTCAAACAACCAATCACAAAAATATTGGACAAGGGGACAAGGATTTAGAATGGTTCCTACCTTAGCAAATACTAAGGCAGTCAGTCCACTACCCGGTTGCTTACCCAACCAGGATTTGGATAGAATTTAATTTTATTACCTCACAAGGACTTTACATAAAATTACAATTCTCTCCCTAAACCCTTCAAGCAGCCTTCACCTTGAAGTAATCGCACCAACCTTGAAGCAGCCTTCACCTAGAAGCAATTGTACCAACCTTGAAGCAGCCTTCCTCCTGAAGTAGCTTCCCGTTGCAATAACCTTCTTGAAGTAGCTTCCTGTTGCGATAGCCTTCTTGAAGTAGCTTGAAGTCCACCTTCTCCTCCGAGAAGAACCTTCTCCAATCCGCAGCCTCCAACCCTAGGAGTAGCAAGGAGAATACAAAAGATACAAAGGAACAAGAAAGAAAACAGAAATTACAATACCACTTGTAGCTCAAGGCTTGATTTCCTATATCAAGCGTTTTGATCTCCTAACCAATGTATGTAGAAGTGTAAGTGTTGTGGATAGGAGATACTAGCCTATAGGACACGAAGTTGGAGCAATGGGAATGAATAGCCAATGTAGGAATTGCTCTATTGCTCAAAACAGATTGCCAATGAGTATTCAATCTCAAGTGTAGCACACGTGTAGCTTAGGTGAGTTTAGGTGTCCTAAGGCATGTCCTATTTATAGGAATGACCTACAAGTGCTTAAGGACATTCTAGACACTTTCTAGGGGGTTCTTAGTGCTCAACTAGCCGTTATGTGTCCACTAATTGCATTTGCAACGGGTAGTTAATTGACCCTGAAAAGTGCAGACAGAACTTTTCTCGATCGACAATTTGTCGACCGAGAGTCCTTATCGGTCGAAGATTTGTCGACCGAGGGACCTCCTGGAGCAAGTGTTTACAACGTTCATTTCCAACTCCCAACCACTTTGTCTACTGGGTCTAACGGCTAGTAGGGTCTATTCTCGATCGAAGATTTTGTCGACCGAGAGTTTCTCGGTTGAAGATTTGTCGACCGATATTTTCTCGATCGACGATTTGTCGACTGAGAATATTACTGACTCAATGTATTCATTTACTAAGTGTGTGTATCAATGTGCAATTGTGATACTATCTTGGGGAATGGCCTATCTAAGTGTTGTGAGTGGATAGGGAAGATCTAAACGCTTGATTTACATGATATCTAATTACTTGTACATTATATACTTGTACAAGCATTTACATTTGATTACAATCATGAAAATAAAGCGATTTTATCAAATTGTTTCTTCCAAGTCTTTGTTATCCACCACCTTATATGCTTGTTCCTGAAATACTCAAATAGTACGTTAAAACCACAAGAATGAAATGTTTGTCATTATAAAAACAAAAGGGATTATGCTAATGTCAATTTAGCCAACACTTGTCAAGGGAGATACAAGCAAGCACACATACAAAAAATATGAGAATTGAAAAAAGACGGATAGAAAATGCATTGGACTCATCTGTCATTAGGTTGATGAGTCAATCTTCTATCACATTGCTAACTAGACTAGTGCCCACTCTTTGTGGAAGAAGTTTAATCATTGTACGAGAGGAAGACAACATGGAACAAAGCATTTCTTATTAAGAAACTAGTGAATCTAAAGTTCAAGGAAGGTAACAATATTTATTTGCACTTAAATAATTTTAAAAGTATGGTAAATCAACTAGAAACAATGGGTTTATAGCTTGATGACAAGTTGCAAGCAACTTCTACTACTTAGTTCTTTACCTGATAGTTGGGAGATTCTGGTGATTTTTGTTAGCAACTCTACTCCGGACAGGAAGTTGACATTAGACTTGGTGTCCAATAACATGTCAAATGAAGAGACTAGACGACATAGCTCAGTAGAGATATCTGCTTCACATGCCCTTGTTTTTTAGGACAGGGGGAGCAGTTAGAGTCGTAGCCAGGGTGGTGATAGAGAAAAGTCAATCATAGGTCAAAGTCCAAAAGTAAGATGGTTTGTCATAACTGCAACAAACCAGGTCACTTAAAGAAATTATGCAGCCAACACAAAAGAGAAATTGTAGAAGGAAAGCTTAAAGTGGCAGACAATGATAGTAATAGAGCTGAAGTCATTACAGATGTTGTAGAGGTACTCACATGTAGAGTTGTCATGGGACATTGTCTACATATCAGTAACAACATTGAGTGGGCGTTGGACACTGGTGTTTCTTACCACATCACTCCTCATAGACATTTCTTTTGCTCCTACAAGTCTGGGAACTTTTAAATGACAAAGATGTCTAGTAAAAGCTATGAGAAGATTTGTGGGATTGGTGATGTGGGCATTGAAACTGAGTTGGGTTATATCATCTTTTTGAAAAATGTTAGACATTTTCTTGCCATTGATTATAACATCACCTCTAGTTATAATATAGGCATGTAGGGCTTTCTCTATCATTTTTGTGACTTGAAAACTATTTTCACCAAAGCATAGTTGGTCGTGTATAGAGACAAAGTTTGTTGTGTCTTATACATAATGAACATAAAGGTCCACATTGATAGTGTCAACATTGTGGACAGCTCCAGTTCTCCAAATTTATGACACAAGAGGTTTGGGCATATGAGTGGGAAAGGACTACAAGTGCTTGCAAAGATAGAATTAACCCCCTATGAAGAAATGTACTTCTTAGTGATAACATCCAATTTTATGGATATTATATGCCTTATTTTATCTTCATTTCCCTCCTGTTATGCACACTCATATTCACTTTCCTCCTACCTTGCACATAGTCACTCTCTACCCCATTTGAAGGTAATAGGAATATTTTCATGTAGATATGATCATAAAATAGAAATCATGTTGGTTTCCAAAACCCTTGCCCAATTTAGGAAGACCAGAAACATGACCAACATATCTCAGCTGATGGGCCGTTGGACAAGCTTGCTCGACCATCAATCAAAGTCAGATGGTTCTGTCCTCCCATTATTTATCACCACTTTTGTCTATTGATGGATAGAGTGTAGGCCTATCAAGCGATGGTCAAGTAGATGCACCAACAAGTGGTCCAACAGACCTCGCCAATCGGTGGTCCAGCAGACCCACCTACTGGTTCTCCATCTGCAACGACACCCAATGGCTACTAGTCGATGGTGGCCCTGATAGAGTTGTCATTCGAGATCATTAAGCACGTGGCTCGATGATGATACATGGGACGCTTGGGGAACAAGTAATTGTAATGACCCATTTTTGAAATTAATCATCTAATTAGGGTTTACCTGGATGATTGTATGCTTAACTAAGTTGATCATTGTTTAAAGCTTGAATAATGATAATAGTTAAGTTTTGATGTTTTAAATATAACAAGAAGGTTTAATCATACTTTGATTCACATAATTAAGGTTAAGATTTAGAAACCCTAATCGGCCCAAATTAGGGTTTTGATGACATATGAATACAAAATTTGATAAGTATAGTGTCTCACTAAATAATTTTTAGTATTTTATGTGTAACTCTGATTTAATTCAAATTTGGATATGATTTGGATATCTCAAATGTTAGAATTATTGAAAAATATCAGTATTTTTGGAGAATGTTATGACCTATTTATTGGTTGAGTTTCAAACTCGACTGACAATATTTTCATATTGATATAGCAGTGTGTAATTGAATTTTATCTTTTTATTGGTATATTCAATTGATCTCAAATTTTAACTATAGTTGGAAAACTCCATTATAGACACATTATTAAATTAGTGTAATTTTTGGATGATTTTTGATTTCTACATAGAGGGGTGTCGTTCGAGTTCTGTGCAGGACAAACTCGACCGACCATGCTGCAAAATGTAATATAGAAGTATAGTATTTGTTTTTTAGTTATTTATTGGTAACTAAAAATGAAATAAAAAAATTTATTGTTGTTGATAAACTCAATTTCAGACATTGTATTAACGTTTCATAATTTTTGGATGATTTTTGATTTCTGAAAAGTGTGGTGTCTGTCGAGTTTATAACTCATCCGACCAACCAGTCTGAGCAAAATAAAAATACAATGAAGGGCTTGTTTGCAATTGTTATAAGCACCTCAATTCATCTATATGACTAACCTAACACACAAGGAGCTCTCATATCTCATCATTCCTGTCAAAGAAATCAAATTATAGAGAGAGAGGAGAGTTAGGGCTTTGAGAAGAGAAAGTGGTTGAGATGTTGACCTAGGGTTTCTCTATCCAAGATATGATGAAATCAAGTAAGTTTAGCTTCTTTGCATAGAATTTCATAGTGAATCTTCTCTCACATGTCAAGATTCCATCCCTCCTCTGATTTTATTCAAAATTATATTAAATCTCCCCATTTTCTCACTCTTTCTCTTCTAATCCCCATTTCTAGGGTTTTTGAGTTGAGAGGAGAAAGAATTGGATTCATTTGTAAGAGTTTGTTAGGGTTTCCAAAAATTCAGAGGTTGGCCTACATTTTTAAGGTGATTGGAACCTGAGGTGAGTGTTTTTCTCCCTCCTAAGCTTTGTATTCATGTCTAAAGCCTCATTCTATCTGACTAAAGTAATTAGAAACCTTGCTTGTATATGTAGGTGATCGAATATTGATTTGGTAAATATATTGGGGGATAAAATTGTATTGGTTTTGATAATTTTTCTTTAATTGGAACTTGATTAGTTACTAATATATTGATTGAGGATCCATGGAGAATCCTTAATAGATGAATATGCTATTTCATGTAAATTGTATTGGCATGCTTAAAAATCAGCCCAATGGCCGATATGCTTGGAATTGAATTGACATGTATAGAATCATATTTTAATTGTACTAGAATGTATTATATAAGTGTATTGTTGAATACTAATGGAATTGAATATGATATAAAAATGAGGATCAATATAAGGTGACCACATTTTTTTATTAGGGTTTGTGTTGAGGAAGTGAATCAAATGAGTCAACTAATCAATGCATACTTATAATTAATATATGGAATATGTGAAAATGGAAACTAGTGTTTCCAAGTGTGTGAATAGCCGTAATGAACCCATGTGAATCATGATGAAATTACTTTGTTAAACAATTTTTATGATGTGTTGAACTAAGGATGACTTCTTGAAAACCCTAGATGTTTAGTATTAAGACAAGTAAGAGTGATGAAGCTAGAACTTGTATATGATGTTGTAAATGTGATGAAATGCTAAAGTATAAGTATTAATACTTCAATTAAATATTATGAGTCTCATTAATATTATATAAGCCAACACATCTATTTTATCATGACTTACCAAATGATGAGTAAGCTCTCACATGAATGTGGATCCTTTTATACATGCTACTTAATAATAAATCGTGAAGGTTGATTAGAGATTATGGTGTAAGAAGAGGAAACCTTAACCATTCCTTTAAGCTAAAGTGAGTAGCATAATAAAGAATGATCATTGTTGATTATGGGAATGGAATTAGAAGTCAATGACATGGTAAACTTATATAAATATAAGAAACAATATGCAGAAAAATGTAACGAATGGTGATGGCAAGCTAAAGATGAAACTAATGAAGTTATTCTGATGACGTCTTTAATCTTTTGTTCAAGTACAGTTGGCTAATCTAGATTGAATAAAATATAATAATTTGGTATGTGATAGATGTTAATTACAAGAGAAGAACCGAATATCAAGCGAATTAAGAGTTATTGTTCCAATAATGTAATGAACACGACATGAACAAAGTTGAGATTGATGAATATGAAATGAAGGAAAAATATGAGAATTATTAGATGAATCTAAGAACCAAACTCTAACCCTAAAATGTTAAGCTAGATGATGATAATGAATAACAATATCAAATGATGGATTAAGGAATGTACATACTATAGTTTAATTCAATTAAAAGATGAGGTTCAAGCATTTGAATTGATTAATTAGAATGTGTTCTTGTATTGTGATTGTTTGATAGATTAGTTGTACTATGAGAATGAACTGTTTTGATGGAAGTAAAATGATAACCACCATGTGTTGATTAGTAACCCTAATTGAAGAATGTGAAATAAAAGAAGAAGAGAACTAAGTGTGTTATGCATGCTTATGTATGAAATATATTTGCATCTACTAAAATTGGATGAAATAAGTATATGTTGTATGATAAATCTGTTCTGAGTATGATAGATGATACAAGATACCTATATGCTTTTACTATTTCTAGCTCTAATGTCTCTGTGAATATTTGTTGAGAATTGTGACATACAATGAATTGATGAGAAATATGTTGAAATTGAATTTAACATGCACTGCTTACATTTGAGAAACCCTGATGAGGGTAAATATTGCATAATGAGATGATGACTAGGGTTGAAAGCCCACTAATGATGATAAAACCATGATAGGGTAAATGTTGGACAATAAAATTATGTCTCAGTCTGAAGGCCCACTATTGATAATTGTTATGATATGATGTAGAAGATAGAAATAATCATATGTGTTGCAATCTACAAAGTTATTGTGCTTCTTGCTTTGATCATTTCCTTATTGACAAACTTAATCTATTTCATGATATTTTAATTATGAGAGAATACACACATATGATTCATGATGTTTTGAATTCTTTTAAGATGAGTAGAGATTAATAACAAGTGAAATGATGAAACATCTAGTTAGGTGCCCTGAACACCCTGAGTTTCCCCTAAGGACCACACTAGGGAAACAAAACGGATCTCCTTGTAGTAATCAATGAATTATGAGAATTAATTCTAGAGTGTATATCGAGACCTTAAAGGTTAGACCACTAGGATTTAGGAGTGAGTCATCTGGAGTGGCTCTAGCCCTAAATCCTTGCTGTGAAAGTTTATGTCCAGATGGAATACACTATGATCTAGAGTGTCTCTAGTCAGTGTAACATCTTCTTCCCATGCTCAGATCATCCCACTTCACCTCCTTGTTATAATCCTCCTTATCAGCAACACTATATGTTCTTATTCATCTATAAATCTATAATGTTGCTCACTAACATGAGTGGCTAAACATATAGCTTGGGTTGGGAATAGACAATAAGGCTCTCACAAAATTTGTATATACTTACATTCATTTAATATTATATGCTCTTAGCAATGATTATCTCCATACTCTTGTTCTTAACTCTTCACTTGCATGATTAGCTACCATCTTGTGATGTTTGATTGTTAGTGCCTGGAAAGAGTAATGCTAACTCTATCTAGGTGAGTTGGATGATTGCATGAGAATGTTGGAATGCTTAATCTAATGGTCATATGGTTGTAATGGTGATTGTTTGCTTGCCATCTCAAGAGAGAGACAACCTTATAATCCATATCGAATTGAGAGAGGCGGGAATAGACATACATTGTGATTGCTTATAGTCTTGCTAAGTGTATACAAGTGGTGTGAGTATTTCATGTTTGGGAGAGATCTTAGTAAGTGAAACCCATTCCAAGTTCCTATCATATTTTGTTATCATGTGCTTGTTTGCTTTTGTTCTCTTATTTTGTTTCTTTATTCTTCTTTAACTTGTTTCTCTTATTTGGAGTAACACTGTTCGCTAAAGAGAGCCATCTTATCTTACTCATTGGTTGGTGTAACTGAGATAAGACTCTACATTCTTAGCACTCACCACACTTGTCCCTGTGGTTCAACCCTGATTACTACATCGAACCTCATATAACAGTTGCGGGGGCCTGAGTGTCGGGTTATAAATTTGAGAGTCTGACTAATCTAGATCCACTCCGTTTTGGATGTGTGATTTAGACTGGTCAACTTTTTGTTGTCATTGCCGGGGACAATGCAAATTAGTACTGTTAAGAACATGAGTCTACTCACCATACACCCATGCCTCAAGTCTAACAATAAACTTGACTGCACGAATTTTAATCCACCATATCTTTATTACCTTAAATACTTCAGTAAACACATCTAGTTTCTAACTTGACTATGCGAACTATTTTAGGTATCCGAGCAAAACCACCCACCCACCTTTTTGTCATCATGCCACCTCATAGAGGAGGTTGTCAAGGCGGAGCTAATGCGAGCGCAAGGGTCATTATACCTCCATAAGACCATGAATCTGAATGGGAGGATTACAACCCTAAACAACCAATAGGTAATATCCCACCTGGTGCAATGCCTCCTCCACCAAGTGAAGAGGAGCGTGAAGAACAATCACCAAGAAGGTGGCCACTAGAGATCAAGGAGGAATGGGAGAAACAACCACAACAATAACAACAACAAAGAAGACGTGGAAGATGAAGAAAAAGAGGAAGGTCGTACCCTTGGGGATTTGGCTGTAACAAGGACTAACAAATCTAGATGCCCAATGATTATCCCAAGGTTTAATGCTGTGAATTTTGAGTCGAAACCTACAATCATCTCCATGATCCAAAACAAAGCTTTTACAGTAACTCAAAAGATGGGAATCCTTATCATCATCTTGACACCTTCAAGAACAATTGTGACACTATAATGATGAAGAGGATTCCGCATGAAGTTATATACTGGAAGGGATTTGTGTTCTCTTTAGAGGACAAATATCTATCTTGTTATGTTATCTTGCCTCACAGGTCCATTAATGAATGCCCCCCCAGCCGATGCTTTTGTCACCAAGTTCTGTCCTATTGAGAAAATCATAAGAATTAGGCACAAGATCACTGGATTCTTATAGAAACCTAGAGAGAATCTTCATGAAGCATGGGAATGATTCTAAGAATATCATAGGGATTGTACCCATCACAATTACAACAAAACTTTTATTTTGACAACATTTTGCAATGGGTTAACATCTACATAATGGACTTCACTGAATGTCACCACGGGAAGCGATTTCCTTAGACAGAAATTGAAGAAGACTATGATGAATACTGATAACATGTCTTCTTTGCAAGCATGCATGGATTATGAGAGAAGTGATAGGGTCTCAAAAAAGAGGGTAACTTTGAAGGACCATCTGTTCAGGCCAAGGATCTGGAAAATATAACCTCCCAATTCTAAAAGATTGCCCTAGATGTTAACTTGTTGAAGGATACTGGGGGAAAGGGTAAGGTCAAGACTTACCCTCTCCATAAATGAAGAAGATGATTAGGTGATGAGATGTGATCTTATTTGAGGATTAGATGCATTCTAATAATGTGAATACAAATACTGAGAAACTTTTAGATGGTTCTCTGTTTGATACACCAATTCCCTCTCTAGTCCAGCAAAATGTTGATCTAGAGAAGATTCACAATGATGGGGTCCCTCATGATATGGCAGAGGATGATCCTGGCACACATGATGTTCAAGACCAGGAAGGAGGCTCATGAGTAGGGGGAGTAACCCCAATAGGTAGATCTAACAGAGTCATAGTTGGGAAGGTCTACTAGAGAGAAAAGGGAATCTACTAGATATTCTAATTAAGAATGGTCATTGATCACAGAACATGGGGAGCCAGAAAGCTATGAGAAAGCAAAGTCTCATCAAGAAACTAATAAGTGGTTGCATGCAATGATAGATGATATGAACTCATTGAAGAAAATGATAATTATAAGTTATGCAAGCTTCCTAAAGGTAGAAAAGCCTTAAAGGGCAAGTGAGCCTTCAAGCTAAAGAAGGACGTGAATTATAGTAGTGTGAGATACAAAGACAAACTCATGGTGAAAGGCTTTGGGAATAAAATAGAGGATTGACTTTGATGAGATATTTTCTCCAATGGTGAAAATGACTTCCATCTACACTGTTTTGGGCTTGGAAGCTAGCTTAAACCTTGATATTGAGTAGCTTGATGTAAAGACAACTTTTGTCCATGGTGAGCTAGAGGAAGAGATCTATATGCAACAACCTAAAGGATTTGTAGTGAAAGGCAAAGAACACATGGTTTGCATATTTAAGAAAAGACTCTATGGGTTGAAATAAGCACCCATGTAGTGGTTGAAAAAATTTGATTCTTTTATGCCGAAGGAAGGTTACCACATAATAGAGGTAGATCATTGTGTTTACTTTAGGAGATTTTTAGGTGATATATCGTCATTCTCTTGCTTTATCTTGATGATATGTTGGTTGTGACAAAGATTATCCTATGATTGACAAGTTGAAGAAGGAATTGTTTAAATCTTTTAACATGAAAGATTTGGGACCAACTAGATAGATTATTGGCATGGACATTAGGCATGATAGGAAAGTAAATAAACTTTAGTTGTCACAAGAGAAGTTGTTAACCGTGTACTGGATAGGTTCATCATAAAGGGGGAAAAGACAATTGAGACTCCCTTATCTAGTCACTTTAGATTGAGTAGAAAACAATCTCCTTATACTAAGTAGGAAATGCAAGAGATGGCTCACATAACCTACTCTTCTACAATAGGAAGTCTGATGTAAGCTATGGTGTGCACTACGCCTAATATTGCACGTGTCGTTGGTGTGACTAGTAGATTTTATCTGACCCTGGGGAGGAGGATTGGAATGTTGTTAAATGGATACTCAGATATTTGAGAGGTTTATATAGTACTTTTTTAGCGGGGTACCACCATCTCTCATAGGTTTTAGAGATGCATATTTAGTAGGTGATCTTGATCACAGAAGTATACATTAGGTTTTCCATTCAACTTTGTAGGGAGAGCTATTAGTTGTAAGTTTAAATTTCAAAAGTGTGCTATTTTATCTACTACTAAGGAAGAATGTATCGCAGCTTGTGAAGCAGAGAAAGAAATGGTTTGGCTCAAACATTTCTTACAAGAATTGGGTTTGACAAAGGATGATTATGTTATTTACTATAAAAGTCATTGCCATGGACTTGAATAAGAATTCTTCTTATCACCCTTCACTCCAGGACAAAAAAATTGATATGAGATACCACTAGTTGTATGAAGCTATCAGTGATGACCAGTTAAAGCTAAAGAAGGTCCACACCAATGAAAATCTTTTTGACATGTTGAAGAAGTCAGTTTCTACAAAGGAACTTGTTTCTTGTAAGGATCTCCCTGGATTGGACTCCAACTAATGAGTCATGAGGTAGTCTCCAGAGGGGGAGATTGTTGGTCTAACAACCTTTCTTTTCCGGCCCAACAAGGGCGGCCCATTAGGTCAAGATGGGAATCAAGAAACATGATATAAGTTCCTTGTAACTTGCCACAATGGCAATTAAGTCACTAGACAAATTTAGAGAGAAAGCCACCACCTTTCCAATTGTTGCCTATACGATGGAAAGACAGAAGCCAAGGAAGAAGAAAGAAGAAAAAGAAAGAGGGTCTAGCACCACTCTAGTTTCTTCATTAGGCTTTATACTGACTTCTCCACCATCATCTGTATTCTTGTCCCAGCTGGGTATTCTCTACAAGGGGTATTTTTGTAGGAGGTTTTGGTGTGGTGACATACTGATCTGGTATAATCCGTGTCTCTTTCGTTTTCTCTATATTCCTCAAGTATTGGGTCAAAACTTGAGACAAACTTTGTAATCTTTTGATTAGTGGATTTCCCCATTGGGCTTCGATCTTGTGGTTTTTATTGGTGTATATTCTTAAAGAGACAATCATGTGATGATTGTAATGGAAAATGTAAATGATTGATTATTAATAAAAGGAAAGATTCCAATTTATTTTTTTCGTTCAATTATGAGATAATGACATAAAAAATAAATGTCTAGATAATTATATTTCTCAATGAAATATGCCTTCAAGTATGTGACTTGCAAGAATGAGATCATACGGATGTTTAGAGTATATACATTCTCATTATGTCCATGATCGGTTGTTATTGTGAAAGGTAGATAGACAATAACAACAAATAAGATCAGAGTGTGAGTTGGTTGATGATAGAGTCTCATTAGTCATGATATGGCAATATCAAACCAAGCACACAGATACATGTTAGGGAACAATTTATTAGATAGACCCACTGTGAGATTGACACATGGAAGCCATCATATTGGAAGTCATAGTCAGTTCTCACGGTGATGGTGATGGTTGTGGTTCTTGGACTTGGAATCACTACACTCATCACATGTCATTCAGTATGCTTTGACATCATCAAACACAATCTTGAAACATGGGTTGCTATAAATGTGATGATTGGGTGACTATGACACATGGGGATTCACTTTGAGTGATAGATATAGGATTTGTCCCTGCTAAGGGAGTATGATATCCTAGGCCTCTTGATTAGCGAGACTTAGAAAATCATGCATGCACATGTGAGTCAATATGTGATATTGAACTTACATATATCTTAGACAGTCTGCTCTGGTTCAAGGAACAAGGTTGAATAATAATGAGGGTGACTACTCCATGCCTCTAGTTCAATCTAGATATTAGTGACAAAGGAGAAATACAAACACTATAACACCATACACAGATTGTAGGCTAAAGTTGTTCTCCAAATTTCCATTTACTTGGGTAGCAATGATTTATGACTAGGCACCACTCATTGTTTGTGATGTCATAAGTTGGTTATGGGCATTCACTGCCAATGTAATATGGGACCTATAGGGTCACACACATAGGAACTCATCTGGAAGAGGAGTGGAATCTTGAATGATAATTGTATTGATTACAAACATGTTGAGGTACTCAATTCATGCAACAAAATAGATGAATAAAATGGTTGTACTCCCAAACGACCATCTCATAGAGTGAGATGGCTGTCTGGAGTACCATACAACTAGATCAAGGGTTGAGACGGTTGTTTGGAACATCAAGCTAATGGAAAAATCGAATTGGACTAGTTCTGCCCCGTGAACTGAGCGGTTCAAGTTGTTGAACCGATCGACTTGACTCACCAGACGAGTGTCTAGGTGAACGATACGGGCTTCACACATGTGTGAGACAGTTCAGTTGGGCCGAAAGAATGTTCTAGATGTTTTTTTAACTTGTTTCAATTGCACAATACTTGTGGTGCAAGGAATTAATATGTGATATTAATTGGAATCAAATTGCCAAATTGGTGTGCAATTGAGAAACTACCAGACGACCGTCTCACAGTGCAAGATGACCATCTCATGCACCAGATGATCGTCGGGGTGTTCCAGACAACTGCTTAGAGTGTTGTAGGTTGTGAAACTTCTAAATTTGTTGCAAAAATTCAAGAAGTTACGGGCCCTTCCACTCCTGCATCGAGTGGGAACCTGGATCCAAATCCCACCTATAAATAGAGGGGTACTAGGGGCTTCCTAGAGCACAATATAGACAATTGAGGATTAATTTCTCTAAAAAACATTGTCCTCTCTTTTTGTGGTAACCACGAGAGCGCAAGCAAGTCCTACCCAACTAGGGAGGGATAGTCAAGGGAGAGAAATAATTGAGATCATTATTGTGAGAGAGCAGGTTGGTGACTAGTACACCAACGGGGTGGATAAATCCTTCTTGTTTGTTCTAGTAGGACGACAAGAGTTCTAGTTGGTTCGTGTGAACTACTCTAGAGGAAGGAGTGCTTTGACTACAGCTAGGAGGGAAACATCAACTCGTAGTTTGTGGCGAGATTATAGAATTTGCTGTAACAGTTGTCTGGGTCTACTGTCCTAGGAGGAGCAGTCAGACAAGTCCTAGTACAACTAGGACCTACAAAGATACCGTCCAAGATAGAGTGCACTTCAATATCAAAGAGGATTGTCACTGGACTTGTTTTAGGACCAGGTATATCTTTGTGAAATCGTCCTCCCCATTGCATAGTTATTGATGCAATCCGCTGATTTATGGGAAATATGTCAGTAAATTTTTTATTTCCACTGCCTATCTAATGCCATATTTCCCAATAGTGATATGAGAGCCACGTCAATTAACTATGTTTTGGGCTAATTGATATGATTGGATTTTTGGTTTTATTGAGTTTATTTATTGCATGTGATGTGAATATTTAAACTAGTTGATGTGCACATCCGACTAATCACCACATAATAATCCAAATGAATATATATATATATATATATATATATATACATATATATATGCAATTTCATGTGTCGCCCTAAACGTAAGTTTTGATGGTAGATGTGTAGTATGGTTATGGCCAATAACCCCTATATATGTCCATGGTTATGTGGTTTGTTCATCCCTTTATCTCGGTCTGTGAATCGATCCTCTACCTTATCTTCCCAATATAAAAGTATTATTCTCTTCTACCTTTGCTCCCCTCGAATGTAACTCGAGGTTTCTTGATGATGATGTAATAGTAGGATAGTTTACTTTCATGTTATGACAAAGAAGAAGGGTGTGCCGATGATGCTAGATGACCATACCGATGATGATCCGATTGGCTAGAGGACCATGGCGTACTAGGTGGACAAGCTAATTCAATTGGCTGGTGGACCCAGCCAATTAGCTGGAGGAGCCAGTAAATGGTGGACCACCAGAACCAGATGACTTGTGAGATGACCAAACAACCGGCCAGGAGGCAAGTCGAGAACCGATCAATCCAGATTGGCAAGCACAAATCTTCATCAACAACAAGTTTCTACATGTGATGTGGACCTAGATGTGGTAATTCCTTGTGGCTCCAAGGAATTACATTAGGATGGCCATAACCATCACTTTTGTTTATTGCTTGTTTTTCTTGTGGGTTATAGCATGTATAAGATACTTACTATATATGTGGTGATTGTTAATGTATATGCATTATACAAACTCCCTCAATAAAATATTAAGTCTAAGATGATTTCCATTAGCAGCAGACATGAAAAGCTTGATCAACCAAGTGTGGGCACCTTAAGGGTGGTACACCATTTATCTCATGGAAGTGTGATGATAATAATGTAGACTTGCTAAGCAGGGTGTATTATTATCATGTTGGCTATTAGATCAGACTTAACTGGTAATTCTTAGAGAGTCTAAGCCCAGAAGCATGCAAATGATTATGGAAAGGGGTTGCACATATCATCTATCTAAGAGTTATATATGATGGAATTCACAAATGTTTCCTACCTTAATAATTGGTCATGAGAACCAACGTTGGTTGGGTATTGACTGAATTGTTTTGGATCTTGGCCCACTAGAAGATTGTATGCTACAACTAAATTTATTTTGAGAGCTATCAATTTGAATAAAATAGTGGGAATGATATAGACCTAATTAATATCGACTTTTTAAAATCAAATCAAATCAAAATGAGTTTTGACAAATGCAAATTTTGTCTTATAGAATCAAATGGAAAATACTCAATCATCGCAATTGGACAAATTAAATGAGATTTATTTCCATAACTGGTTTAGGACCTTGAGAAATGTTCTGCATTTCCTGAAACACCAAAGCTAGTACCCACTCCAAGTTCACCTAAGACTGACATGGATGCTTCTTCAAAGTATGCCAATGATGTTGTGAACATCAAGAACCTTATGTTGGGTTGTATGAGCTATGAATTGCATAAATAGCGTGATAAGCATGAAAGGTGCAATGTCTCTAAGGCTCTATTTGAGTGAAAAATGATAGAAGGATATCCAGTAAAGCCTCATGTGCTCAATATGATTAGGAATATGAAGCATCTTGAAAGATTGGGATTTCCTTTAGGTAAAGAGTTGGCCACAAATATGTTTTTGCAATCAATGCCTAAATCATATAGCCTGTTTATAGAGTGTTATCACTTGAGTAACTTGGCTAAACTACTGTCAGAGTTGCTTGACATCTTAAAAAGTGTCAAAGCATAAATGAAGATGGACAAATCCAAGATGATGATCAGTAGAGTTGAGTCCAAGGAAAAAGGCAAAGCCAAGAAGCATTTTTTCACTAAGCCAAAGTCCAAGTCTTCTACACTCAAAATAAGGAGAAGGATAAGGGAACCTAGGAAGATGAAGAAAGGTATTGAGATCTCTACTTCTGGTATATACATTATTGACATTAACTTCACTACTTATTCATCATGGGTATTAGATACTAGATGTGGATCACACATTTGTTCAAATGTGAAGGATTTGAAAAGAAGTAGACCTTTAGAGAAAGGTGAGGTTGAACTGTGTGTTGTAAATGGCACAAGAGTTGCGGCCAACATAGTTGGAACCTATGAGTTAACTCTACCAAGTGGGCTTGTAATAGAGTTAGAGAACTGCTATAACGTACCTGCCATTAATAGGAACATCAAATCTATATCTTTTTTGGATAAGAAAGGATTCAAATTTATTATAAAGAATAAAAGATGTTCTATTAGTAAAGATGGGATCTTTTATGGCAGTGCCCCATTGTCTTATGGTCTATACTTAATAGATATAGAGACAATTCTATATAACATAAATACCAAAAGACAAAATCTCAACAATTGAAACAAAACATACCTTTGGCATGGTCGTCTATGGCACATAAATGAGAATCGCATATCTAGACCCCATAAAAATGGTTATCTAGACTCTTTTGATCTTGAATAAATAGAGACATGTGAATGTTGTTGGTTGGGCAAGTTGAAAAAGACGCCTTTCATTGGAAATAGTGAGAGGGCCACTGATCTATTAGGACTCATACATACTGATGGGTGTGGCCCTTTTAGAGCAACTGCTAGAGATGGACATCAATACTTCATTACCTTTTTTGATGATTTCAATAGGTATGTCTATGTTTACCTAGTGAAACATAAGTCAGAAGATCTTGAAAAGTTCTAAGAGTTTATGAATGAAGTACATCACAAACTTGGAGAAAGTACTAAGGCACTTCTTTCTGATCGAGGTAAAGAATACTTGAACCAAGAATTTAAGGACCTTCTGTGCGCCCATGGTATTGTATCACAATGGACTCCACCTGGAATACCACAACATAATGGTGCATCAGAAAGAAGGAATCACACATTGCTGGATATGGTGCAATCTATGATGACATTTTTTGAACTTCCTACTACCTTCTTGGGTTATTCTCTTGAAATTGCCGCGTTTACACTTAACCGTGTACCATCAAAATCAGTTCAAAAAGACACCATATGAGATATCGTATGGGAAACATCCTAATGTATCTTTTATGAAGATTTGGGGATGTGAAGCTCATGTTAAAAAAATGTTTTCTAAAATTTTTTTCCCTAAGTATGATAAATGTTATTGTTACAACCCCAATTTTTGGGTTCTTTTGGTTGGAAATGCAATTTCCCCAATAAATGCATGATTATGTAATTGTGTGATTTATGTGCCTTAAATGGATTCTTTTGATAAATAGCCTTGTATGTTTGATTTCGTGGGCCTTGTTGGTATTGGGCCTAATAACGAGAAAAGGGAAATGAAAAGGAAAAGAAATCAATTAATAAAGGAATAACTAAGATAATGAGAAAAGAAAAATGTAGAAGCATCTAGAAGGCTAATAATTATCCTTCAAGGAGGGATTTCGTACCTTTGGGATTTCTTGGGTTCCAAGGAGTCCAAGTTGCAAAGATAATAGGAGAAGAAAGAGAAAATACCAATTAAATAAACTTTATTAAAGGATAATTTGCACATGAAGATAATGCACTTTTCCTGTGAAATTTGGGGCTCAAATTTGGTATACGAGTATATTCATTCAAGTTAAAGATTCTCTTAAAATTTGGTTGAAAAAGGACACTCGATTAAGGAGTTACGGATTTTTGAAATTATCCTATAGTGAATAGATAATCCTAATAATGCATTAAATGTCACACTACATTTAGGATTAAGTTTCAGATTTATCTAATGCATGGATGATCTGAGCCCTAGATCTCGTGATCTAGATCATAAATTTGATGATCCCATGTTGCTGGAGCGGTGTCGTGACTCCAGTCTGAGCAGGACATTGGCATGTCCTTCTTCGATCTTTTCTCGATCTTGGAAGCACAAGGGAACTTGGAAAGGCAACCATTGAATTCAGGAGACCTTCTGAAACTGAACGAACCTAGATTTGGGGGATTCCTAAGGTGAAATCGAGTTTTCCCCAAATGAGGATATCTCGACAACCCTACCTATATAAGGAGGGGGCATCCGACGACATCAGCGATCCCACAAACTAACCTTGAGAGTGCGAGAGGCGTTGGCGAGTTGTTTGGTGTGATCAATTGGCAAATTTTTCCAAACCTTTGACCCCTGCTCAGAAGAACCTTCGTCGGAGGAAAACCTTTGCCGATGTGGTGGTGGGAGGAAGGAGACGACCAATTTCCCCAGTCATCGTGTCTAGAGGAGAAAGAGGGTGCTTCTGGTGTTCGCAACTTGCGGGCGGAGTGAGAGAAGCCTGGAGTCAATTGGAGAGTTGACTCTCAGATCACTGTAGGTGGGCACACAGAGGTTGAAGACGACATCACCTCAATTGACCAATTTTCCCTCTTGGTTCTTCAATACTGGTAAGGGCTTTTATATCCTTTGGTTTTGTTTTCTCGCTGATGAGGCGAGCAACTCGTGGGACCCGAGTGATGATGCGGCATGAGCCAGTTGGCTCACGCCCGACCCTGCTGGCTCGACTTAATAAATTCTAAAGGGACGTGTGGCATTCCCTGATTGGCTAGAATGGTTTTAAATGGTAAAAATCATAGAAAATAATAGGATGATCGTATGAGAAAACTTTATATATGAAAATTGATCAGAAAACCATGAGGAACCTATTAAAATGGTATAAATCTTGATTTCATTTCTAATTCCAAAAGTTCTTTAAGTTGATCATGTTGTGCATTAAACTTTGATTAAAAAACCCTAATTATGTTTGGAAATCAGATCTAAGGTCTTAAATAGGTTGTTTTGAGTATTAGTAACCTGTTGAGAGGAGAAGTAAGAGTTGAATCTGATTTAGATAATAAATTGCTTGCTTTAGGCTTTTTACACATGAATCTATGAAAATGCATATAGAAACCCTAATTTAGGGTAAAAGGTGATTAATATGATTAATTCGAGATTCCTTAGAATTATGTAATTGTGAGTTGATCCTAAGCCTGTTAGGAAGGATTTAACAAGCTAGTTAGGGTTTGTGATTAGTTTTGCTATTTTAGGGTTTATAGTGACAGTGATAAAGATGAACCCTAATGAAACCCTAAAAGGAAATAGGAAAGCCTAGGAAGAAAGTTCAAA
Organism: Alisma plantago-aquatica; assembly: GCA_963693085.1. Classification (NCBI taxonomy): domain Eukaryota; kingdom Viridiplantae; phylum Streptophyta; class Magnoliopsida; order Alismatales; family Alismataceae; genus Alisma; species Alisma plantago-aquatica. The sequence goes on from OY856409.1 coordinate 1,196,479,137, forward strand.
TGAATAGATAGAATCTAATAAAGTGGATGGTAAATAGAGTGCATGTACTTGTCAGGATTCTTGCTTGTGTGGATTGAACTGCTTGCTTGGATGATTTCTTGTTGGATTTTATTAGCTTGTTGAATCCACTAAATAGTTATGTGGTTACTTTATGAATAATCGCCTTTTTATTCACAACATTTCACAAGGTTTCTCAATTTATGTGCAACCTAAAATGTTTGATCATTCAATTTTACAATATCATAAAGTGACTGTGTGTATAATATTTAATTACGAATGTACTTCTTGAACCTACATACCACCCTGATGTATGATGCAAGACCATTGGGAAGGTCTGAGTTGATCAAGCCCCAGAGGGAAGACCATTGGGAACCTCGAGAGGTGACCCCAGGCACCAAGCTCAGGATGGAGAAGGTTGCCTTATGTCCCTTACAAGGACAAAACCCTAAGAGAAGGTAATCCAGGGTCTAAGGTAAAAGTGGTTGAGAGGTTACATTGAAATCATAATTTGGATTGTTAATCAACTATATGCTATATTTAGGTTGTTAGAGCCTATTTTTTGATATCGTGATTGTCCCCACATACCAATATAGCTATATACTGACTGACATTTTAGGTATTATCTGAAAAGGACAAATAATAAAATGGAATCTGTGAAGATACAGTTAAGTAATCCAAAAGAGGATTATATGGGTAGATTTTGTATGTGAATAGAAGTCTTAGATCCTAATTTTACAAGCTATGCAAATGTTTTATTTTATTCCAGCTTTCTAGTATAATACTAGTAGAATTTGATAATTATTTTTGATTAAATCATCAAACCATTGATCCTGAATTTTGGGATAACGTCTCTGACCTCTTGGTCTCCCTTTATTGGGGGTTACCAGGAAGCGGGGTTGTTACATTTGGTATCAGAGCCAATGGTTTCTCATTTAATCCTTAATAATTATTAAATTTTACAAACTCTGTAGAACCTGAGGGAGTTATTAGAGGATTTTCTGGTGACGGAGGTGTCTAGAAAGGGATCATGATCTGGGGGCTGGAAATATTTTCCTCCACCCCACTAGTCAGTCTATGAGGACTCCCGGATATTGTGTGACTTCCTGGCCAAAGTCTGAGGTTCTGACTCGAAGTAAGATACCTTTAGGACTCTCTCATCTATCTTCTTCCCTTCTCAACCCTAATTTAAGTCTAAGGTTTAGTGTTTTCTCTCTCCTCCCCACCCTCTTGAGGTCAGGGTAAGTATGACAAAGATTAAGGAATCCTCAACCAAATTAATGAAAAGCATGTAAACAAGATGTCATGGATATAAGTTTACTAGTTTAAGCGTAAAATAAAGATTAGTTACATGCTTATGTTGCATGGCACGTGTTTTCATACCCTCAGGAGAGATCTGAGGTTAGATTTTCTTGTGGGAGGACGAGGAGAGAGAGTTAGCCTTGGAGGCAAAGGCTTCTAAGAAGAGGTAGAGACCTGACGCATCCTCTAAGGATGATGCCAACCCTAACCCTAAGCAGTAGTTAGGGAGAGAGATATCAGGATGAGTTGGACATCATGGTTGACCATGCAGGTGTGTACGTGGGTTGACATGCATAGAGTCTTTGCGTACCCAGGAGAAGCATGAGCTAGGTTTGACCTAGTGCTTTTGGTAACCTAACCTTGGGTGATCATACATGTCGAGGGTGAGGAATACCTCCCACTGGTGGAGGATAGTGCTGACCATATAGAAACCCTTATGGGCATATAGGAGTAGGGAAGAGGCATGCACCTACGTAGAGGTGGACATTAGTTGGCTGAATGTAGGTTTTAGACCTAGACCTATAGGGTTATGCCTGATGTTCATGAGAGGAGCATGTAGAGACTAGGATGATCTGTGTTGGACATAGGTCTTGATAGTACGTTTCACCCCGGTAGGTGTAGACTCGTATCCTTAAGGGCTTGACCCATCTTCTATAAGAGAACCTCAAGTTGTAGAACCAATTGTAGGGTTTTCTCTAGAGAGAGAGGGCAAGAGCCGATGAAGAAGGTTAGAGACCTTGACTCTGAGGCATGAAGGACCATGAGAAGTTGGGTATGACATGACCTGTTTTGGACAGCCCTGAGTAGATAGTTGTAGTTGCCTCATGCATGATCCTTAGAGGCTTGTTGTATTGTGGTTGCCTTTAGAGGAACCAAACCCTAGAAAGACGAAGAGGCTTCTTGAGTCGATGTACAGAAGTTGTAGGTGCTTACCTTTTACGTGTAGGAAGGAGAGCTCCTTAGACCCTGAAGAAGTATAGTAACAAGTTATGATGTCTCACACTGAGTTGGTTGTCCTTGTGTAGGACTCTAAGGTGTTGTTCATGTGGAAGAATAGTATGAAGTGCATGCTATACCTTGTACATGTTTGGTTCGTGGCTGAAAAGTTGGGCATGCAGTTAGACAGTTGATGCTTAAGAAGTGAACCTAGGGTTCCTAGACCTAAGAGGGGAAGTAGTAGTACCTATGCACCTAATGATCATGAAGATGGTTGAGTTCCTACAGATTTGAGCATGGAACCCCCTCATCTTCATAGGAAAAGGAAACCCCTTGGACTAAGGTATATGTTTGATGAACCCCTCACACATAGGTTGGTGACATATGCATGTATAATATTGGTCCAATGTTGAGGAATATGGAACAAGTATGATATAACAAGGAACCTGGAGTGGCTTAGTGGGTTGTCTTATTGATAGCTATGTCACGGAGTAGTATGATAGGGCTAAGCATGCACATGATAGTGTAAACCCTGGACGTAAGGACATTTGTGACCTTTGTTGCTATCAAGAAATAGTTTTCTCCCATCCTAGGGAGGGACCCTTCTGTAGGGTGAGTATCAAATTTTGTTTAGGTTCGAGGTAACCTAAAGAGGTATCTCTTATAAGATCTTGATGAGATAAGTGGAGAAACATGGTATGAACACAAATCTATAGACCCTTGTTTGACTATCTCTAAAGGGCATGAGGATAGGTTTCCATGGTGGGAACCTATATGGGTCTAGACCGAGGTAGGTAGGTCACCATGATCCCTATGAAAGGATATAAGTTTGACCATGTATGCCAGAGAGATGATGGAGTTTTTGGGTAGGGATTCAAGTTTGATATGTACATGATAGAATCCTAAGTCTATACTAAGGTCAGGTGGGGATAAGACCAATGGGTGTAGGAGTTGTTTGTTTCCCTAGTTGCACAAGACCATAGGGTTGGGAGGTAACAGTTATCTTTGCCCAAGGACCATGGTCTAGGAGATTGATCACCTTCATGAGTTCATGAGACCCAAAGGGAAAATGAGGTAAGCACTCATTGGATGCATAAGGGGAGAGGGATGACCCCAAAAGTACCGGCACCCTAGAAACCTTGAGGTAAGGATTAAAGATTAAGTATGAATGATATGAAGACCCAAGAGTGCTTGGGAACAGATTTCCATGGATGTAAACCTAAAATCGAGATGTTCATGGTATGGAGATATGGGATGCATGTTTCAGGTTATTTTGGAAAGTGTATTGGTGATGTGGGATGGACCATCTCTACTCTTGGAACGGGATGAACTATGTATTTGGATTGCAGCCAAATGCTTATTTCCTCTCATTATGGGAGTGAGGGACAGGGCAATACACACGCCATACACCAAGGATAAATATATTGAGAGTTGAAACCTTATTATGATGTTTGAGGATAGAGGAAGTATCATACCTTTTTAGAGAGTACGTTCAATGGATGGTTTACATACCTGAAGATATCTAAGGTAGTCATCATATGAAGATGTTGTATCAAGAGTAGTATGGAATTTATGAGTTGGAGTTTGATAATCTAGATGATGAGCATGAAGTTTTCTTGACTCATTTAGACCTAAATCAGAGATGAGGATGATGAGTGGAGTATATGAAGGTTTATGTCTTCATCGTTACCTAGCACATAAGGATGTAAGATGGTGATGGATGCTCTTAGTCGAGACACAACTATCTTGTTTAGCCGGTAGAGAGGCTAGAAGAGGTTGTTAGGTGAACTCTAAGTTCATGTGACATGTTTGGCTAACACCCAGAAATAACCCGACCCATTGGTCGAGTTGGATTTGTTTGGTTAGCCAGCCTAGAGTTTGATGTGATAGATGGATGGTTGTAGAACCTCAGATATACCTCTCTGGAAAAGAAGGTGATGGAACCCACAACCAGAGCATTTTAGGGTTTCTGAGGAGTCAACCTTGAGGAACCATGACATGCAAGAGATCATGATTTTAAGTTCATAATACACCGTGGTACTACTGAGATTGTTAAGGTTTACTGTAGTACTTTGAATACCTGAGATGAAGAAGTATATAGGGTTGCATGTGGCTTGTCGCCATGCATGCCAGGAGGTGAAGGTTGAACACCGGTAACCTAGTGAGTTGCTACCAATAATGAAGAGTCCCTAAGAGGGAATGGGAGTAGATCACCATAGACATTGTGGTGGGACACCCCTGGACTGGGAGGGGTCATGATGCAATATGGGTTATGGTAAATCGCCTTACCAAGTTGACATAATCCCTTGCCTAAGAGAGAGAGAGCAATGTTACTGTGACAGATCTGGTTGAACTATATATGAGAGAGAGATAATTCATCTATACTGTGATCCAAGTTTGATATCTTGAGTATGACCTTGAGTTCACTTCCATGTTTTGGAAGTAGGTACATGAAGAACTCAATGTTAGATTAAAGTTAATACAACTTATCACCTCTAACTGATAGACGGTCAAGAGAGCATGATCTAGACTAGAGGGTCTGATGAGAGTGAGTTTGCTCATTTAGGGTGATACATGGGAGCATCTCATGCCCTAAAAGAGTTTGTTTTTTATGATAGCCACCATAGACAATATCGGGATGTAAGAAGCTCTATAAGGGAGGTCGTGTCAGTCACCGCTTCATTGGGATGACGACAGTGAGAGGACCTTGCAAAGGTCAGAGAGACCACAGTGTATGCATATGAAGTCACTTTGATCATGCAATGGCTGAGAGAGCCCAGGGGAGACAAGAGTCGTGAGCTGTTACAAAGCAGACTGACATGCAGTTCACTATGGGAGAATATGTGTTATGAAAACCCCACCCCTTTGAGCTATAGATGAGAAAATTGAGTGCCCAATACATGGGTCCATTTGAGATGGAGTGGTGGAGATGTTTATGTTTAGCCTTACCCCTTAGTAGAACATGATGTATGATGTGCCATGAGTCCGATCTAGAGCACTATGTGATGTACCCGAACCATGTGTTGAGCCATGAACCTATTGAGCTTCTAGGGAGGCTGAAATGTCCTGAGTCACCTATGAGGATACGATATACCAAGGTGAGAGAGAACTCAGATATAAGAATATAAGATGATAAAGTTTCTTTGGAAGCACCATGGAGAGGATGAGATCACATGGGAGCCAATGATGGACATGGAAAAGTTTTATCCTGAATTGTGTGTATGTTTGGTGAAATTTTGAGGGAAAAATTCCTATAAGAGGGGAAGGATGTTACAACCCCAATTTTTGGGTTCTTTTGGTTGGAGATGCAATTTCCCTAATAAATGTATGATTATGTAATTGTGTGATTTATGTGCCTTAAACGGATTCCTTTGATAAATAGTCTTGTATGTTTGATTTTGTGGGCCTTGTTGGCTATTGAGCCCAATAACAAAAAAGGGGAAATAAAAAGGAAAAGAAATCAATTAATAAATGAATAACTAAGATAATGAGAAAAAAAATGTAGAAGCATCTAGAAAGCTAAGAATTATCCTTCAAGGAGGGATTCCATACCTTTGGGATTTCTTGGGTTCTAAGAAGTCCAAGTTGCAAAGATAATAGGAGAAGAAAGAGAAAATACCAATTAAATAAGCTTTATTAAAGGATAACTTGCACATGAAGATAATACCATTTTCCTTTGGAATTTGGGGTTCAAATTTGGTATACGAGTAGATTAAGTCAAGATAAAGATTCCCTTAAAATTTGGTTGAAAAGGGATACTTGATTATGGAGTTACGGATTTTTGAAATTATCCTATAGTGAATAGATAATCCTAATAATGCATTAATGTTACACTACATTTAGGATTAAGTTTTAGATTTATCTAATGTGCGGATGATCTGATCCCTAGATCTCATGATCTAGATCACGGATCTGATGATCTGACGGTGTTGGAGCGACATTGTGTCTTTAGTCTGAGCAGGACACTGGCATGTCCTTCTTCGATCTTTTCTCAATATTGGATGCACGAGGGAACTTGGAAAGGCAACCATTGAATTCGAGAGACCTTCCCAAACTGAACGAACCTAGCTTTGGGGACTCCTGAGGTGAAATAGAGTTTTCTCCAAATGGGGATCTCACACCAACCCTGCCTATATAAGGAGGGGGCATCCCACGACACCAGCGATCCCACAAACTAACCCTAAGAGTGTGAGAGGTGTCGGCGAGTTGTTTGGTGCGATCAATTGGCAAATTCGTCCCAACCTTCGGCCCCTTCTCAGAAGAACCTTCATTGGAGGAATAGCTCTGCCGCCACGGTGGTGGGAGGAAGGAGACAACCAATTGACCTGGCCTTCATGTCTGGAGGAGCAAGAGGGTGCTTCTGGTGTTTGCAGCTTGCACGTAGAGAAAGAGAAGCTCAGAGTCAACTGGAGAGTTGACTCTCAGATCGCAGTAGGCAGACACGCGGAGGTTGAAGATGATACCACGTCAATTGACCAATTTGCCCTCCCGGTTCTTTAGTACATGTAAGGGCTTTTATGTCCTTTGGTTTTTTTTCTCGTTGACGAGGTGAGCAACTCGTGGGACATGGGTGATGATGTGGCATGAGTCGATTGGCTCACGCCCAGCCCCACTGGCTTAACTTAAGAAAGTCTAAAGGGACATGTGGCATTCCCTGATTGGCTAGAATGGTTTTAAATGGTAAAAATCAAAGATAATAATAGGATGATCATATGAGAAAACTTTATATATGAAAGTTGATCAGAATATCATCAGGAACCTGTTAAAAATGTTATTAAAGCCTGATTTCATTTCTAATTCCAAAAGTACTTTAAGTTGATCATGTTATACATTAAACTTTGATTAAAAAAACCCTAATTATGTTTGGAAATCAAATCTAAGGTCTTAAATAGGTTATTTTGAGTATTAGTAACCTGTTGAGACGAGAAGTAAGAGTTGAATCTGATTTAGATAATAAATTGCTTGCTTTATGCTTTTTACACATGAATCTATGATAATGCATAAACCCTAATTTAGGGTAAAAGGTGATTAATATGATTGATTCGTGATTCCTTAGAATTATGTAATTGTGAGTTGATCCTAAGCATGTTAGGAAGGGTTTAACAAGCTAGTTAGGATTTTTGATTAGTTTTACTATTTTAGGGTTTATAGTGACAATGATAAAGATGAACCCTAATGAAACCCTAAAAGGAAATAGGAAACCCTAGGAAGAGAGTTCAAATGAATAGATAGAATCTGATAAAGTGGATGGTAAATAGAGTGCATGTACTTTTCAGGATTCTTGCTTGTGTGGATTGATTTGCTTGCTTGGACGATTTCTTACTTGGGTTTACTATTAGCTTGTTGAATCGAATGAACAAGTATGTGGTTACTTTATGAATAATCGCCTTATGATTCATGATGTTTCATGAGGTTTCTTGATTTATGTGCAACCTAAACTTTTTGATTGTTCAATTATGCACTATCATAAAGTGACTATGTGTATAACAATTAATTATGAATGTACTTCTCAAACCTACATACCACCCTGATGTATGATGTAAGACTAAGCCCTAGAGGGAAGGTCTGAGTTGGTCAAGCCCCAGAGGGAAGACCATTGGTAACCTCAAGAGGTGACTCTAGGAACCAAGCTCAGGTTGGAGAAGGTGGCCTTATGTCCCTTGCAAGGACAAAACCCTAAGAGAGGGTAATCTAGGGTCTGGGGTAAAAGCGGTTGAGAAATTACATTGAAAATGTAATTTGGATTGTTAATCAACTATTTTCTATATTTAGGTTGTTAGAGCCTATTTTGTGATATCGTGATTGTCCCCACATACCAGTATAGAAATGTACTGATCGACATTTTGTTTTTCGGTGTTTTTGGTATTATCTGAAAATGACAAATAGTAAAATGGAATATGGTGAAGATACAGTTAAGTAATCCAAAGTAGGATTAGTTAGGTAGATTTCATCTGTGGATAGAAGTCATAGATCCTAATTTTACAAGGTATGCAAAAGTTTTATTTTATTCCAGCTTTCTAGTTTAGTATTAGTAGAATTTAGTAGTTATTTTTTATAAAATCATCAAACCATTGATCATGAATTTTGGGATAACACCTCTGACCTCTTGGTCTCCCTTGATTGGGGGTTACCGGGAAGCGAGGTTGTTACAGTTATTTTGTTTGATATCCTAAGGAGACCAAAGGATATTACTTTTATTCCAAATCTAACAAAAAGTGTTTGTTGTCAGAGAGGATGTATTCCTGGAGAGGGAATTTATTTCTAAAGGAATTAGTGGGAGGAAACTGGAACTCAAAGAGGTTTGAGACCAAAAAGAGAACATTGAACATATAGATGTACAAAAGGAATAGAGAGGCTCACAAAGTGTTGTGGAATCTCAAATTTCTCAAGTGCATAGGAACCTTGTAGATCTAGTAGGAAACACCTTGAACATGATAGATTTGGACATCTTGTGACTCAAGAAGGTAGTGAATTGGTCATAGATGATGAGCCAATTACCTATCAAGATGTATTGAGGGACCAGAGTTTTAGAAATGGCTTGAAGCCATGGGATCTGAGATGGAATCCATGTATACCAATTTACCAACAAAGTATGGACTTTGGTGGATCCACCTGAAGGGGTAACACCCATAGGGTGCAAGTAGGTCTTCAAGAAGAAGACTGACATGGATGGAACAATTCAAACCTATAAGGGTATATTGGTTGTAAAGGGTTTCAGACAAGTTCAAGGTGTTGACTATGACAAAACCTTTTCTCATGTGGGCATGGTTAAGTCCATTAGGATCATGTTTTCTATTACATCTTATCATGACTATGAAATTTGGAAAATGGATGTTAAAATTGCATTCCTTAATGAGAATCTGATTGAAGATATGTATATGACACAACTTGAGGGTTTTATAGATCCAAAGTTTGCAAATAAAGTCTATAAGCTACAAAGGTCAATCTATGGATTGAAGCAAGCACCTTAGAGCTGAAATCTTCATTTTGATGAGACAATAAAAGATTTTAGCTTTATTCAAAATGAAGATGAACCTTATGTGTACAAAAAGTTTAGTGGGAGCATGGTTGTATTCCTCATATTGTATGTGGATGACATGCTACTGATGGGGAATGACATCCCTACTTTACAAAAGGTAAATACATGGCTTGGAAATACATTCTTTATTAAAGCCTTGGGAGAAGCATCTTACATCCTCGGGATAAAGATTTATAGAGATAGATCAAGAAGGTTTCTTGGACTCAGTCAGAGCACATACATTGACAAAGTGTTGAAGCAGTTTAGCATAGAGAACTCAAAGAGAGGAAACCTACCTGTGTTGCATGGAGTGACCATATTTAAGAGTCAATGTCCCATTCTTCTAAAGAAAGGGAGTGCATGAGTGAGATTCCATATGCATCAGCAATTGGATCAATCATTTACACCATGTTGTGCACCCTTCAAGACATATTGTATTCTTTGAGAATGACAAGAAAATATCAGTCATATCCAGGAGATGCTCACTGGACCACCGTGAAGAACATCCTCAAGTACTTGTGAATGACTAAGGATCAGTTCTTGGTCTACGGTTGAGAGGAAGAGATACTGGTAAAATGTTACACTAATGCAATCCTCCAGACTAACAAAGATGATTATAAACTGCAATCGGGATTTGTGTTTTGCCTGAACAATAGAGTTGTGAGTTGGAAGAGTTCCAAGCAAGAGATAGTTTCCAATTCTATAGCAGAGGCCAAGCATATTGCTTCATAAAATGTAGTAAAGGAAGATGTATGGATCAATAAGTTCATCTCTAAACTTGGAGTCGTTCTGAGAATCAACGACGCAATTGAGCTATATTGCGACAACAATGGAGCTATTGCACAAGCTAGGGAACCCATATTGCATCAGCATTCCAAGCATATACAAAGGAAGTTTACTCTCATATGTGAGATCATACAGTGAGGAGATGTAAAGATTTGTAGAGTACCAACTGAGAGCAATATTGTTGATACCTTGACAAAGGCAATTTCATAGAAGACGCATGATGGTCATGTTAGGTCACTTGGTATATGATATATGAGTGATTGTCTCTAAGTGCTAGTGGGAGTCTGTTGGTGTATATTCTCAAAGAGCCAATCATGTAATGATTGTAATGGCATAGATGTAAATGATTTTATTATTAATAAAAGGCAATTTTCCAATTTATTCTATTTGTTCATTTATGAGATAATGAAATAACATAATAAATGTCTAGAGAATCATATTACTCAATGATGCATGTCTTCAACTACATGACTTGGAACAATGAGATCATAAAGATGTTAAGAGTATATACATTCTCATTATGTCCCTGATCAGTTTTTATTGTGGAAGGTAGATAGACAACAATAACACATAAGATCATACTGTGAGTTGGTTTATGACAGAGTATCATTAGTCATGATATGTTGATGTCAAACCAAGCACACAGATACATGTTACGGAACATTGTATTGGACAGACCCACCATGATACTGACACATGGAGGACATGATAATGGAAGTCATAGTCAGTCCTCACAGTGATGGTGGTGGTTGTGGTTCTTAGAAATGAAATCACTGCATCACATGTCGTTCAGTACGCTTTGACATCATCAAATGCAACCCTGAAACATGGGTTGTTATAAAGGTGATGATTGGGTGATTGTGACACATAGGGATTGATTGTGAGTGATAGATATGGGATTTGTCCCTCCTAAGGGAGTATGATATCCTAGGCCTCTTGATTAGCGAGATAGAAAAAAACATGCATGCACATGTGAGTCAATATGTGATATTGAGATTACCTATATCTCAGAAAGTTCGATCTAGTTCAAAGAATAAGGTTCACAATAATGAGGGTGACTGCTCCATGCCTCTAGTTCAATATGGATTGCAGTGAAAAAGGAACTATACAAACACTGTAACACCATACACAGATTGTGGGTTGAAGTTGTTATCCAACTTTCCTTTTGCTTGGATAGCAACGATGTGTGGATAGGAACTGCTCATTTCTTGTGATGTCATAATCTAGTTATGGACATTCACTACCAATGTAATATGGGACATATAGGGTCACACACATAGGAACTCATCTGGAAGAGCAGTTGAATCTTGAATGATAATTGAATTGGTTACTAAAGTGTTTAGATACTCAATTCATGCAACAAAAAAACTGAATACAATGTTTGTACTGCCAAATGACCATCTCACAAAGTAAGACGATCGTCTGGAGTACTAGATGATCGAATCAAGTGTTGAGATGTCCATTTGGGACATTGTGCTGATGGAAAAATTGAATTGGCCTAATTATACCTCGTGAACTGATCGGTTCAATCTATTGAACCTATCGGCTCGGCTCGACTCACCAGATGCGCATCCAAGTGAGCAAGACGAGCTTCTTGCATGTGGGAGATGGACCATCTTGGCCAAATGAACGTTTTGAATGTTTCCCAAACTTGTTTTAATTCCACAATACTTGTGGTGTAAGGAATTAGTATGTGATATTAATTGGAATCGAATTGCCAAATTTGTGTGCGATTGGGAAACTTCTAGAAGACCGTCTCATACAACAGATGACTATCTGGTTGTGCTAGACAACCGTTTGGAGTGTTGTAGGTTGCAAAAATTCCAAAGTTGTTGTGAAAATTCAAGGTCTTACATACCCTTCCACTCTCTCATTGACTGGGAACTTGGACCCAGACCTCGCCTATAAATAGAGGGGTATTGGGGGCTTCCCAAAGCACAACACAAACAACTCAGAATGAGTTGCTCTAACAAATGTTGTCCTCTCTGGTTGTGATAACCATGATAGCCCAGGAAAGTCCTACCCGACTAGGGAGGGATAGCCAAGGGAGAGAAACAACTGAGACAATTGTTGAGGGAGAGTAGGTTGGTAATTAGTACACCAACAAGAGGGAAAACTCCTTCCTGACCGTTCTAGTAGGACGATAGGAGTTCTAGTTGGTCTATGTGGACTACCCTAGAGACAGGAGTCCTTTGGTTACTACTAGGAGGGAAACATCAACTCGTAGTCTGTGACGAGATCAGTGAAGTCACTGCAGTAGTTGTCCGAGTATGCTGTCCTATGAGGAGCAGTCAGACGAGTACCAATGCAACTAAGATCTAGACAAACACCATCCAAGATAGAGTGCACATCTACATCAATGAGTATTGTCGATGGACTTGCTCTAGGACCGTGTATATCTTCGTGAAACCATTCTTGCCATTTCCTAATTATTGACGCGATCTACTGGTTTATGGGAAATATGTCAGTAAAAATTTTGTTTCTGCTACCTATCTGATGCAGTATTTCCCAATAGTTTTTCCCTCACATATTGTGGGGGTATTATACATAGATCTTGGTGTTCTTTGTGGTTTCTTGTTTGTGTTTATTTTTATCTGTGCTTGCAAACAAATCTTACCTATACATTGTTGCGTTGCGCTACACATTGAATATTGTGTACCTAGTCCACATGTGCAGGTTATTATGCACTCTATTTAGCATGGAACAACCCCTTCAAATATATCATCCATTTTAAATATCTCACTTCCCATCATCTCTTAAGAAGATATCTTTGATGCTTCTTCCTTCTATTCATCTCACCATGTACCTCTTGCATGTATTACAATATTTCAACAAGTTCTTGTATTCTCTATTCTGGTTCTAGTTGCTTGCCGATTTATCACTCATTTTCGTTCTAATGATATTCAAATGTACAATTCCTTGTCTCTTCCTTTGAAATACATTTGTATTCAATGCAATCTTGTGAATCAATTACCAAAAAAGGGAAATATTAAGTTGATTATCCCAATCCCATCGGCTCGAATGTTTCCAAGTTCATTTTAATCAAATTGACTCAACATAATTTTCCTCTATGCCAACCCCAAATTAGGACTCTAGACAAGAGATGAGAGATTTCCTAATGGAACTAAGAAAGATACCTCTCAAGCCATGCCTAATGAAGGAGGATTACTTAATATAAACCCCAAATACATGTGGATGAAAATTGATTCACTAGTAAAAGGTTGGATATTGGGATTCCTATTTGAAGAATTAACACGGGAGATGATTGGATATAAGACAAATATTGAGGTTTGGGAGTTTGAATTAGTATGTCAACACCAAACATTTAAAAAGGATCCATCACAACTTAGTAAGAACTACATATCTGGGAGAGGAAGGTCCTATGCTCATGGTAGAGGAGGAACTCACTTCAATTTCTACTCAACTAACTACAATAGTGAGATTCTTGGAAGTGGACCTTCTAACAACATGTCCAAATTATCTTCTCAATGAAGATTATTCCCTCATGTACAAAAACATGGGTAGAATGATGGTAATAGTGGAGGCTATCACAAACAACCTATTTTCTGTCATCTTTGTGGGAATAGAGAACATGAGGCCTACTTCATTAGCTAATATAAGGGTAAATGAATGTGACTTTTATGAGTGTCATATTTATTCTAGTGCCACTAATCATGTGTCTTAGAATGTGGGTGAAGTTTATAATCTTTTATCATACAAGATGATTTTTCTATGATGGGAAATGGAACATATGTTACTATTACACATATTTTCAATGGTTATATCTACAATACATACAAGACACCTTATAAGAAAATTCTTCTTGATCCTAATATTAAAGGAATTATCATGCCTCTCTCTCAATTTATATCTACATTTCCTTAGTATTTTCTACCTACACATGACACTTTTATATTAAGGAATTGAGGAACCATCTAATCCTAGAACAATGTGTAAAGGTAGATTGTCACTCCAAAAAGAATGTCTGACAGAGATATTCTTCTCCAATTGGTTAATCAAAGTCCTTGAGAATTAAGTCATCTGAATGTTGGTTCAGAATATTAGTATATCGAGTACTAAGAATCGAACTTTTCTATAATAGTTTTCAAATAAGAAAAAATAGAGATTTAGATGTTGTTCATAAGTAGATAAGGTCATCTAGAAATTTTTTTGATATTCGTTGTGACCTTTGGGGAAAGGAAATAATTATTTCTAGACATGGTTTTCATATTATACCATGTTATGGATGATTGTGGCATATATTATTGGGGAATGTACATAAATATTAAATCATATTCTTCTCTAAGTTTTCTCCCTTTTGTTCTATGATAAATAATCATCTTGGCATTCAAATGAAAGAATTTAGACTGGTAGTAGAACCATATTTGTAAATAAGGAAATCATAGAGTATATCAACAACAAGGGATTGCTCATCATGTTTACTATCCTTATGATCATGCTTAGTGCTATTGGTAGGAAGCAACGACACAAACTTGAGGTAGTATTAGCACTTATGTTTGAAGCTTCTTACCTAAAAATATCAGGGATGAAGCATTTACTATTGATACATATTTGATCAATAGATTACCTTCTTTTGTTTTTAATTCCAAATGTCTTTTTGAAGTATTTCATAGTAAGACACCTACCATGATTTTTTAAGAGTGTTTAGATTGTTATGTTATCCTTTTATTATAGATGTAGCTAATGATGATCTAGAATCAAAGTTCTTTCCATGTTCCATACAAAGAAAATAAGTTCCTACATTTGTTTACAAATATTATTTTTTATCTCAAAACCTACGATGTTTATTGAATAATTTTTTTGGTATACATATCATGTATGCCAACCTTATGTAGATAGATAAATGTCTTCTACAAGACATTTCATGATTAAATATAGAGAACTATGATGCAAATCCAAGAAAAATAATAATTCTAATAACTATATTGTGACACATAGGGTGACTTATGATGTTGTTCATTATTGACATTTGATCATGTTTTAATCCATCTATATCACAAGAAACACATGTCATCTATAAGTTACTAAAACATGTCTTTACCTCATGACGATAGTTAGATACATATTTTTGATGCTTATATTGATCTTCATATTAATACATGTTTGGTGGGACAAACAATCCAACTGAAGTGCGGGAAGAAATGTTATTGACTTACATATTGAAATTCCTAAAGAAACTACACAACATAAGAGTATTGATTTAGATAAGTGTCATGTTTTTATTGACAATCAAGTAGCAGAGAATAACCCAAATCTAAATAGTCATCATACAACAACAAGATGCAAAAGCTACCATTGTGAAGCCTAATCCTAGATATGGTCTCACTGCTTCTAATATTTTGTTTACTCCTAAAAATGTCATGTCAACACTAAACCATCAAGGATTGATGCAAGCTATGCAACATGAGTTAGACTCTCTTCTTGAAACAACCCCAAAGTCTACTTAGTGGACTATCTCATACTATTATTGTTGGATGGAAATGGGTGTAAAAGTCCCCAACTCTTATGGAAGTCATAAAAGATTAAAGACTACTTTAGTAGCAAAGGGCTTTACATATAATAAAGGGTTTATCACCTTGAAACATTTAATTCAGTTGTCAAATCTTTAATCATAAAAGCTATCCTCAACATAGCTATCTCTATACATTTGAAAATAGGACAACTGATGTTTGTAATGCTTTCTTGAATGGTAGTCTCGATAGTGTTAATGGGTCATCTACATCATCTTGGAAAGGGTGACACTCATATGCATGCTCAATACAAATCATCATGATCGTAGACAAGATACACATTCATGGGATATAATGATTGTGTTTTTTCTAAATTGATTTTAAATTTCTCTTTAGTGTTTTTATTCCTTCTCTAATCACCTACAAACACGATAGTATCTCTATATATATTTTATCATATGTTGATGACATAGTAATAACTCATAATGATTCTAGTATTTTAGTAATCTGCATTACATGTATAGGGTTTGAATTTTCCCTATTAGATCTATGGAATATGGGTATTAATGTTGACTACATTTCAAATAAAAATTCTCCTTCATCAATCCAAAATATGCCAAACATATTCTCCACGAAAAGGATATTCTTGATTATAAGCCTTATCAACTCTTATGTGCACTGATCTTAAATGAGATGTGAAGTGTTTCTGATGTAGAGTTTGTTCACTTACAGACATAGTGTCAAATTGTATGGTCACATCAATACTTGGTCTTACACCAGATATAAATTTTGTAATAAATCTATCCTATTGTGCATAAACAACAAACATCCATTCATCTCATGTCAAAAGAATCCTAAGATGTATAGAAGGAACAATAAATGTTGGATTCATTATATGTTATCAAGACTCATGTGAAAGACAAACAACAAGTGTCTTTTTGTTGAACCTATATGGGATCTACATGCACTTCATGGAGTTCAAAGTAGTAGTCCATGCCAACTAGTTCCAACACAAAGGCCGATTATAGAATCCTATGTCATGTGATAGTAGAGCATATATGACTCTAGTCTCTACTATGTGATCTAGATATATCTCAATTCTCCCACATTTCTCCTTATTATGATAATCTAATTTCTCTTTGTCTCTCAATAGATCTGATATTTCATGCCTGAACTAAGCATATGGATATTCATTACGTCTTTATTTGAGAGAAAAAGGCATTGTAATTTATTATCATATAGTTTGTCTCTTTGAAAGATCATTTGGATGGCATATTTACTAACACATTTCTGAAGTATACCTTCAAGCTCCTGATGCACAAGTTGGGCCTTCCTAGAACTATGACTCATCTTGAGAGAAATGAAGATGATAAAGCATTGAAATAAGATATGCAAATATACATCATAGTTCAAGTCACACAAAGTCCATATATCATGTATGGTTAAGATTATTTCAATTTTGTCCTAAAGTATCTCACATGGTCTGTATTTCAGTTTGGGCATGCTTAGAATGCCCATTTAGTGTTTATTAGATTTGTAGAATCTAAACTAATACGATCAATCTAAATGGGAAAGGTATTGAGGCTCATTTGAAATCTCCCCATTTCCATCATTTCCTTCTTTCTTAATTCATCTAACAAATCTCGCTCAGTATATGCATATGTGTATTTATAAATTATCTTAAAAGAGTTTCTTTCTATATGTTTTGTCCCTAGGGTAATAAAGCATGAGTTCATATATAGAATGCATTGACCAAAAACTAACCAAAAAATATCATTACATCTCTATTGGATACATATATTTCTTATGTATTGTTTCTTTTATACATCAATCTACATTTTAATTTTAGTATTTGTATGTTTTAATCCATTTGTGACATAAACACTCTAAATGGAAAGTGATGGCCTTCCATTGCCATAAGTGTATATAAAATTTCAATCTTTTCTAATGATCCATACTTGTGTAGTAACCATACAATGGAATAATGTATGAAGAATAGGACTAAACTCTAATCTTGCTTCCCAAAGTGCATGCATGGATTTATGATGACTAGGTAATGTAATAAAGAGTTCCAGTTAAGGTGGTGATTCATATAGTGTGTTTTGGAAACTTGTAGTGATTCTTAGTGCATATATTTGGGAAGTGATGATCATTTTATTATTGAGAGAACTAGGTAGTGATGCCAGTTCCTGAATTACTGGGTAGTGATGTCGTTCACTCATTTTTTGTATGTCGATGCCCATTGTTTGAGGTGGTGACACCTCTACTATTTTACATTAGGTGATGATGTCTATTGTTTGAGGTGGTTATGACTTCTTTATTTGTACTGGGTGATGATTCCCACTAGTTTTTGGTGGTGATTCCATAAACATGTTTCTTATTTTATTCTAGTCTTTTAGCATCAAATTGCATGCTATTCATAGTTTTTAATTATATTGCATTACAAGAATTATCTTTATCCCTTTATACTTGAATATCATATTCTGAATGATTCTTTTGACACCACTTGGATGATTTTGTTTCTTACTCTTTTTTGGGAGCCTTGGTGTATTAATTGTTGTCTCCTTTTCCTTTTATTGTCCAATTTCCTATTATATACACATATCATCATATGATAATAATTTTTCACCTTTTTTCTGGGGCTTGTTTCCAACTCCTTATGTAAAGAGGACATTGGAAGGATGACGAGTTTGAAAAGAACTTGTACATATGTAGATTATGTTCCTTTAGATATAGAGTTGAAGTAGTTGGATTCCCACTACATCTATGATTAATGTTATGGTTCATGACTTTTATATTCACCCATGTGGGTGTTCAATCATGTCATAATAAAAATTCATAACAGTCTAAATATTCCTCCGCTACTGTCCTTTGGTATTTTGAACCTATTGGTTGAATACATTGGATCATATTCCCATGTACAAAATGTTAATGTTGGTGTTTGACATTGGGATCATTCATTTTATTCGATTGAATAAGGATTGGATCCTCCTCTTGAGTCTCACTACTTATAAATCCAATTTATCAAGAAGAATGTGGTATAAATGGACTTAGGACAAAAATGTTTACAAATACTAGAGTAAACCAGAATAGTGTTGAAATTAACTTAAAGGTGACATTATATGCTATTATATAATTATGTTCTATATATAGGATCATGATGTATGTTGTATAGTTATATTATACCTACCAATTGTGGTGAGATCATGTTGGACAAACTCAAGGACATTGTTTGTTTATAAAAATTTAAAGTGGAGTAAAAATGAGTCTTCATTTCAGCAAAAATACGTTGAATCATGGGAAGAGCAAATGAACAAACTATTAGTAAGAAACCCATTTACTTTTAAAATTCATCAATAAACAACCTAATTTATTTATAAATACAAAAAATAGGAAACTTGTTTGGGGTTCCACAATACTAAATGTGCTAAATAAAAAAATGCATTACCCAATAACTTGTTTGTAGAGAAAAACACATAATGTTTATTCCCATTTGGAAAGATGACTTTCAAGACAAGTGCCAAAAATAGCTATAAATAAAATTTTGATCTAAGAAAGGGAGGGATACACAAGGTGAGAGTTCCAATCAAAAGCCAGGATGGACAAATGGAGAGTCATAGGAGTTGTCTTCAGGTTGTTATTTGTGTAGCGTATCCCTACAGGTCCTTCATTACCCCTCCAATCATCATCCTCTTATAAATATATGTCATAGAACTATTCCTACTGCAACCCCAATCCCACTTCCTCGACAGTGGCAAAGGTATTGAAGAGTCTGTCCCTAGGAAGCCTAAAGGATATAACACATTGGCATATAAAATAAGAGTTAATAATTTAGAACAAAAAGGTTAACAAGAACTAACCAACCCAATTCATAAATCACCTTCATCGCAAATTTTTGTATCATTAAGAAATAACATAATCACAAATTTATAAGATGGCCTAATATTGGACCTTATCTGTTATGACCGTATCTGAGCTTAATTGGTAAACTAGGGTTTACCTGAATGATTACATGCTTGATTAGATTGAACATCATTTAAACTTGATTAATGATAGTAGATTAATTATGATGTTTCAAATCCAAGAAGAAACTATAATTATGATTTTAGTTTGAAGAATTAGGGTTTGAGAAATGAAAACCCTAATAAGCAAAAATTAGGGTTTTGATAGTATTTGACTATGGAATTTGATCAGGATAGGAGTGTGGTAAATTATTTTTCATATTTTCTACATATTTTGTATTTATTTAAATTTTGGATATGATATGGATAACTCAATCATTCATGTTGGAGAAAAAATTTAGAATATTTGGATGTTCTTTGAATGTGATTCTTGGTCTAACTAAACTTTGACTGAAATGCCGACAAAGTGTTGTTTAACAGTGTAGTGTTTTATTTTTAATTATTTATTGGTAATTCCAAATGATACTAAATTAAAACTAGAGATCTGAAATTGAAATTTCAACATCATTCTTTTCATAATTTTTGGAGGATTTTTTACCTCTAAAATAAATGAATTACAATAACTTTTTATCATAGAAAAAATCTGCTAAAATAAGAAAAAGTATAATGAGGGGTTAATGTGGGCCAAACCCAACTAGATCAATTGCTCTATATGGTCAACCTAACACACTAGGAGCTCTCATAATTTTTTATTCAATCCAGAGAAACAAAATCCTAGAGAGAGAGTGAGAGTTAGGGTTTGGGAGGAGGAAGTGGTGGAATTGCTGATCGAGGGTTTCTGTATCCAAGATATAATGAAATCAAGTAAGTTTAGCTTCCTTGCATAACATTTTATGGTGAATCTTCTCTAACATGTCAAGATTCCATCCCTCTCTGATTTGATTCAAAATGTCACCAAATCTTCCCCTTCTCTCACTCTTTCTTCATAATCCCTCATTTCTAGGGTTTCTGAGTTGAAAGGAAGAAGAATTCGGTGATTTGCTAGGGTTTTGATATGAGTTTGATATTTTCAGAGATGGGATGCATTTTAAAGGTGTTTTCAAACCTTAGGTTAGTATGTACTTCCTTTAAACAGTAGATTGCATGAAAATAAGTTAACTGATCAATAATCTTTAATTGTTTTGTACGTGACTATAAACCCTAAACTGCCCTTTTGATCTAGCTTCTGCAAGATGATATGAAATATATTATTTCTCTATTGTGATGGATTCTAGATGATAAAATCACATTGGAAATGCATACAAATTACCTAAATGAGAATTCATAAAGTAGTTTCAGAGTATATATGAAAATAACAAAATCTAGGGTTTTTGGCTATGACTGAAATTGCTATATAATTAAATAAAGAAATTTGTCAATATGAATCTCTTTGATTATGAATGATTTCTTATCTGAATGCATAGTACAAATATGTCAGATACTATCTTGGATTTCATATGATGTGAATAGTGTTTGCTTGATGTCTCAGTAAAGAGGGTGAAACCCTAGATGAGTGGAAAGTTGGAAATTTGTGAATAGATGTTGTGAAATCCATTTGAAGTTCTTTTCTTGACATCATAGACTTTATTTATTCAATGGTATTTGTGATTCATCATATCTCAATGAATAGCATTGAAACCCAAATTCAGTAAAATTTTAGGGTTTCATACATATGTTGAATGTATATGAGTTGTTGAAAGTAGTCTTTATTTAGTGAATGTTTATGATGCATTAAATCCTTATGTGAGTCATGTGGTAAGTGAATGAGGTAAATGAAACCCTAAGGATAGGGTGTTCAGTGAATCAAGTATTGTGATATCTGTGTTTTCTCAGTATGAGATGTGGTGATGCTTAACAGTTCAATTTGTGGTAAAATTATCAAATTATCTATGAAATGAACGGTTTAAAAAGCTAAACTAAGATATTTTGATGTGATGATTGAATTGTGAATTTAAAAAGTGAATTAGACTTTTAGATGCCCTGAACATTGTAGAATCCTCATAGGATGAGACCTGTGTTGTGGAGAGGAAATGATTTCCCGACTGGAGGTAGTCCAAATCAAGGTAAGACGGAGTGCACCGGTAGCGTGCGGGGGTCTTGACTAGTAGGGTAGATTCCTTACAGTTGTGTGGTACCCAAAACCAATCAGGGATGTCGGCGGTACATGTGTTACATGTTGTAGTGATTAGTGGTTAGTAGGTCCACTGATGCACACTAAGCCTGAGGGCTTTGACTCACCGCCTGAGTACCCTTGTTGAGAGGTGGAGTTTGAGATATCTGGCTGCTCCCATTAGCCGTCAAGAGGTAGACGTGTAGAGGCCTACTGCAAATGAGGTCTTACTCGAGAGATAGGATCAGGAACCCAGGCATGCTTCAAAGCCTTGTACAGTGAGACCGTAGCTTGCTACAATTCTTTCACATGTTGTGGTACACCTCATGTGGGTTTAGGGCATAATAAGATGAAAGAAAGGTTAAACAAGTATGTGTAGTTATTTAATTATTCTTTGTATGTTTCTAAATTATTAGTTCTCTTTATGATCTATCAAGCATGTTCATATATTCATTCACTCTTATAGATAACTAGAGTATACTTCCATATTTATGTTTGTGAATGATTAGTCTCTTTAAAGCTTACTGTTGTTATAATTGATATCAGTTGCTCGACAATATATCAATAATTATGTAAGTGCTTTAAATTGTTTCTATGATGTACTCATTCACTGAGCGAGTAGGCTCACCCCTCTACTCACAATTTTTTAGGGATAACTCGTGGACTAAATATGTCAATGCATCAGAGAAGATCTTCCACATGAGTTAAGTATTAGATTAGTTAAGTTCAGTTGGTCCCTGTCACTCTAGGTCCTTGTATAGAGTTGAGAGAGAGTTGTAAATGATAATGTATAACTTTGTTTCTTTAATAATAGAGTATATATCTGGTTATCATGTTATATGTACAGGAAGTGTGAGAAACAGAATGAATGTCTAGATGTGTATCATTAATGTTGAGATCATATTAGAGTGATCAATGTTTAATTCTCTTGTAAAGTTTGTTTATGTTATTGAATGTGAGAAAACAAAGAGTTTGTAATAAAGGAAAAAAAGTTGGGAGTGAACTTTGTATTAAGTATAATCCTCAAACTTATGCCTTAATCTCATGATTAGTGGTAATCATGGGATGTGGGTGTAACAGATAGGTATCAGAGCTTAGGCTAAGTCGTCAGGGACCATTAGGATAGAAAGTCAGAGTTATAAGTATGGCAGTTAATAGGTGATGTGTGATATCTCTGGGAAGTCTGGGTATTTGGATACCCTAGCCCGATATCTGGATACCTAGGTAGACCAATATCAAGCTATTCTGTCTATTCTTCTCTGAATTCCCTGGCCAGGCATACAATGGAAGGATGGGCTAGAGAGAAACCCTAGAAATATTAGGGTTAGAAGACCAGAAAAAAATAAATGAGCATAAGAATAGAATGTGATGTAACTCTTGTTTTATATTACTGCTTTGATTGGAAATCTATATAAATCCTCTTATATATGTTAATTCACATATTCAATTTATGGAAATATATGTGGTCCTTTAAGATTGTAGTACACTATGAAATTATTTCAGTTATTGTTTACATTCTTTATATCAACTAGACTAGAAGTTATTTCTAAATGAGTTTACCCTAAGTGGATATTCTTTCTATATGTTTGAGATATGTAGAAGTCGGTAAGCCCTGAGTAGCTCTTGGCTTCAAGACCGCAGGTTCAGCCTGGTCCAGCTGACAGGATGTGTTATTGGGATCTAATGAGTCCTACTAATTAATCTAATAAGAGTAATTAAATTACATGGAGAGGTAAACTTAGAATATAATGAATATGTAAGGACATTATATAAGAGAAAGGCTAGATTGACTAAGATTCAGTAGGAACTGATATCTAAGATCTAGCTTTGGGGCCTCATATGAGAAACCCTTGATTGGGAATAAAGGAACACGATATAAGGTTCGTGTTAAGTTTAACGTTCAATATTATATGTGCACTAGATATGAAATACAAAAAAGATATGAGAAAGGTGTGTGAGAGCCAAGATAGTAAGAATCAATTATGAGGAATGGATCATATAATCAAGTAAAATGCTTTTCAGTACTCCAAAGAAAAGGGGAAATATAAAAAAGAGTTAAGTATACAATAAGTACATAGAAGTGAAGAGTCTTCAGAAGAGTTAAAGTAAAGAGAATTAGATGAACATGTAAATCATAAGAGTAGGATAAGAAACTTAGTTTAAACAAAGAGAAATGTTGAAAATGATGAGCTTGATTAAGGAATGAGGGTTACATGATACAATTGAGAGCATGGAATGTATAACTTTATTATGAAGTTCAATTGATTCATCCTTACTACCTTTGGATTCTAAATCTCTATAAAACAACAACCTAGTTTCCATCTGATGTATTCAATAGCCTCCTAGTGATGAAATGGAACTAGTTCTCTAAGGAAGAACAAAGTGTAGCTAAATAAATGAACAAATCATATAGAGGTGGATTATATTAGGGATGAAAAGATTGATTGAGAAGAAACTATGGTTGAACCATGCATGAGTCATTTGATTTTAAATGAAAGACATGTAGTGTATATGCTGAAGATGAAACTAGTAAGGAGAATATTGATCTGGATTTTCAACTTGATAAAAGTAGAATGATGATAAGAAGTATATATGGCACATAATAAGGAATCATACAAAAGAGTGAGAAACATGATCATAAGAGATAAGTATAAGCTATAGATGATAGATGGAAGAGTAGCATATGGTAAGACGATTAAGGAAAATAAATAAGTATTTGAAACATGAGGGAGTAATATAGATGATAAAAGACACACAGAGAGAGAGAGGGAGATGCAACAATATGCTAAGTAGTCTAGTCTCCTTTACGATGAGTAATTAAACCTACATACAAGAAACATGTTAAGTGAATACTTGAAGAATGGAGTTCTAAATCTCAGAATCACCTTCTCTTTTGCATCCTCCCTAATGAGAGTAATGTGGCGATGAAGTAATAATAAAATTAATCATACATGATGCATACCCACCATGGTAGAGACATCTATCGAATGTATTAATGACAAATAATATGATGATGAAACCCTGGTAGGGTAAATTAAGAAAGTAATCGATATGAATGGTCAATTAACAGAAAGGAAATTCAAGTGATAAGATAAGGAAGACTTTAGTACAACTTGTGAGATCCAATGTTTGAATTTCAAATTAATGGAGTAGAGTCACATCACAATAATGTCATGTTGTTGATAAGGATCAAACCTAGAATGTTTAGAGTTGTAGTAGTGTAAGGGATGTCACTAGTGATTTGACCTTTATTACTAGCATCTCTATAAAACAAGATCATGAGATTAGCACTATGAGAAGTAAACTAGCACCGATAGTAATCTACTATTTAAAGATAGCAAATCTAAAACGTAGATAAACAATATGGAAATGATTCGGAGCAACCAGTAAGAAGAAAATTGAAATGTAACAAGTGTGTTTTGAACAAAAGGTGAAATATAACATGAGTAAAGTGTGATATGAAATAAATTCTGGCAGTGATATCAAGAATAATGAATAATCTATACTTACCTTGTATATTTCAATGTTAGGGATATTTATTCTAGATTATCAAAATGAGAAGGATAAGTAAGAAGAAGTTGTAATGCATAAGAAGAGAAGTCAGAGAAAATAATTTTCTTTCAAAAACATATGAATTTTTTTTAGAAGTGTAATTTGTTGAAGGTATATTGAGGGATGTAAATTGGTTTTACGTATGATTTCAGTTGTACATGTGCAAGCAATATGTTAATTAAAGGTGACTGATAGTTTTAATCCTTTATATCAGTAATCCAGATTAGTATTGCATAATTGTTGTTGAATTTGGTCTTCCAACTCGTGAGTTCTTTGCTATTTGAGTAGCACAATAGTAAAATTCAAAACAACATGGTGAACTCTCTTTTGTGACTCAGGGGTAATACAAAACAATAGTTGGATCAGATTATCATCATTGAGGTAACACCTCAAGAGAGTATGTGTAACGATAGGGGCCCACTGCCCAAGGCTCTAGTAGAGTTTCAGGAATGACGAATGGCCCCACAAACCACCACTAGCCTTAACTACACACTTTGTCCTCACTCACACGCAAGTTGGGATCAACTTCCTGACTGGTCACCCATCCTAGTACTACTCCAAGCTGAGCACACTTAACTATGGAGTTCTTTAGTGATGGGCTCCCAGAAAAGGAGGTGCAACTTGGTGATATGGGTAGTCCAATCATTCATTTTAAGTTCATCTTATCCGAGGCCTCAAAGTCTGGGGATGTTACAATCTCCCCCACTTAGACTCTTGACGTCCTCATCAAGGCTCAACTATAAGGCCTCATAACATCGCCCCATTTCAGTGCAGACCCAGAATGGCCCATGGACACCCAGCTCCCGATCACGGAATACCAGCGCAAGGGTGGCTACGTCAACCATGGACAGCCCTTTCCTACATGCCTGGACTGCACGACTCAAGACTGGCATGCCACATGCCCATGTGGGCCCCACCTACTGGAGGGGTTATGGCTCTGATACCATTTGTAATGACCGAGGCCCACTGCCCAAGGCTCTAGTAGAGTTTTAGGAATGATGATTGGCCCCACAAACCACCACTAGCCTTAATTGCACGCTTTGTCCTCACTCACGCATAAGCTGGGGTCAACTTCCTGACTGGTCACCCATCCTAGTACTACTCCAAGCTAAGCACGCTTAACTATGGAGTTCTTTAGTGATGGGATCCCAGAAAAGGAGGTGCACCTTGGTGATATGGGTAGTCCAATCATTCATTTTAAGTTCATCTTATCTGAGGCCTCAAAGTCTTGGGACATTACAGTATGATAGGATTCCAAATGAATGTTTCTCTTTCTCTTTTCTAGTATTTATTGTGACATAGAAAATTATTTTACTGTCATAAAGAAGCCTTGTTTTAAGTCAGTATGATTAGAAGACAAATAAAGGACTCAATGTTGAAAACTACATTCAAGTATGAAACACAAGAATATAATGACATGTAAGATTTCAGAATCTTAAAATAAACCATTAATGTACTTTTTTTGAATATTTATGTTTCGGGGGTGAAACCTATTTAAGGGGGAAAGAATTATTATGACCGTATTTGAGCTTAATTGGTAAACTAAGGTTTACCAGAATGATTACATGGTTGATAAGATTGAACCTTGTTTAGACTTAATTAATGATAGTAGCTCAATTGTGATGTTTCAAATCCAAGAAGAAACTCTAATTATGATTTTAGTTTGAAGAATTAGGGTTTGAGAAATGTAAACCCTAATAAAAAAAAATTAGGGTTTTTGATAGTACATGAATATGGAATTTGATTAGGATAGCAGTGTAATAAATGATTTTTCATATTTTCTACATATTTTGTATTTGATTGAATTTTATATATGATACGAATAACTCAATAATTCAAGTTGTATAATTTTTTTAGAATATATGGATGTTATTTGAATGTGGTTCTTGGTCGAACTGTACTTCGACCGAAATGCTAATAGAGTGTTGTTTAATAGTATAGTGTTTGATTTTTAATTATAAATTGGTAATTCCAAATGATCTGAAATTTATAATGGTACTCTAAAATTACATTTCAGATATCATGATAAATTTTCATAATTTTTTAGGATGTTTGACCTCTAAAATAAATGAAATACAGTAACTTTTTTTTGTAACAGAAAAATCTATTGAAATAAGAAAAGTATAGTGAGGGGTTAATGTGCAATTGACCCAAGCAGCTCAATTGCTCTATATGGTAAACCTAACTCACTAGGAGCTCTCATAATTCATGATTCAATCCAGAGAAATGAAATCTTAGAGAGAAAGGGAGAATTAGGGTTTGAGAGGAGGAAGTGGTGGAATTGCTGATCGAGGGGTTCTGTATTTAAGATATGATGAAATCAAGTAAGTTTAGCTTCTTTACATAACATTTTATGATGAATCTTCTCTCAGATGTCAAGATTATGTCCCTCCTGTGATTTTATTCGAAATGGTATCAAATCGTCCCATGTTCTCACTCTTTCTTCATAATCCCTCATTTTTAGGGTTTCTGAGTTGAAAGGAAGAAGAATATGGTGATTTGCTAGGGTTTTATATGAGTTCGAGATTTTCAGAGATGGGCTGCATTTCAAAGGTGTTTTCACACCTTAGGGTGAGTGTATACTTCCTTTAAACAGTAGATTGCACAAAAATGAGTTAACTGATCAATAGTCTTAAATTTATTTGTACGCGACTACAGACCCCAAACCGCCCTTTTGATCTAGCTTCTACAAGATGATACGAAATAGATTATTTCTCTATTGTGATGGATTATAGATGATAAATCATATTATAAATCCATACAAATTATCTAAATGAGAATTCCTAAAGTTTTCACAGAGTTTATATGAAAATAGCGAAATCTAGGGTTTTTGGCTATGATTGAAATTGTTGTATAATTAAATAAAGAAATTTGTCTCTATGAATTTGTCTATATGAATCTCTTTGATTATGAATGATTGCTAATCTGAATTCATAGTACATATGTGTCAGATACTATCTTGGATTTAGTATTATTTGAATAGTGTTTGCTTGATGTCTCAGTAAAGAGGGTGAAACCCTATATGAGTGGAAAGTTGGAAATTTGTGAATAGATGTCGTGAAATCCATTTGAAGTTCTTTTATTGACATCATAGATTTTATTTATTCAATGTTATTCTTGATTCATGATATCTCAATGAATGGCATGGAAACCCAAAATTAGTTAAATTTTAGGATTTCATACATATGTTGATTGTATATGAATTATTGAAAGCAGTCTTTATTCAGTGAATGTTTATGATGCATTAAATCCTTATGCAAGTCATGTGATAAGTGAATGTGGTAAATTAAGCCCTAAGGATAGGGTGTTCAGTGAATCGAGTATTGTGATATCTGAGTTTTCTCAGTATGAGATGTGGTGATGCTTAACAGTTCATTTTGTGGTAAAATTATCAGATTATCTATGAAATGAACAGTTTACAAAGATAAATTAAGATATGTTGATGTGATGATTGAATTGAGAATTTAAAGAATGATTTACACTTCTAGATGCTTGAACACTGTAGAATCCTCACAGGATGAGGCTTGCACTATGAGGAAGAAATATTTTCCCGAATGGAGGTAGTTCAGATCTAGGTAAGCCAGAGCGCACAAGTAGGGTGTGAGGGTCTTGACCAGTAGGCACTCTCCTTACAGCTGTGTGGTACCCAACACCAACTGGGGATGTTGGTGGTACCTATGTTACCTGTTGTAATGATCAGTGGTCAGTAGGTCCACAGATGCACACTAAGCCTGAGGGCTTTGACTCACCACCTGAGTACCCAAGTTAAGAGGTGGAGTCTGAGATATCCGATCACTCCCATTAGTCATCGAGAGGCTGACATGCTGAGGCCCATTGCAGATGGGGTCTTGCTCGAGAGATAGTCTTAGGAACCCAGGCATGCTTCTAAGCCTTGTACAGTGAGATTGTAGCTTGATGTGATTCTTTTACATGTGATGGTACACCTCATGTTGGTTCAGGGCATAATAAGATGAATGAGAGGTCAAACAAATATGTGCAGTTATTCAATTATTCTTTGTATGTTTCTGAATTATTAGTTCTCTTTATGATCTATCAAGCATGTTCATATATTCATTCACTCTTGTAGATATCTAGAGTATCCTGCCATATTTATGTTTGTGAATGATTAGTCTCTTTAAAGTTCACTACTGTTATAATTGATATCAGTTACTTGACAATATATCAATAATTATGTAAGTTCTTTAAATTGTTTCTATGATGTACTCATTCACTGAGCAAGTAGGCTCACCCCTCTACTCACAACTTTTTAGGATAACTCATGGACTGAAGATGTCAATGCATTAGAGTAGATCTGCCATAGGAGTTAAGTATGTGATTAGTTAAGTTCAGTCGATCCCTATCACTCTAGGTCCTTGTATAGAGTTGAGAGAGAGTTGTAAATGATAATGTGTAACTTTGTTTCTTTAATAATAGAGTATATATCTGGTTATCATGTTGTATGTGCAAGGAAGTGTGAGAAACAAAATGAATGTCTGGATGTGTATCATTAATCCTGAGATCATATTAGAGTGATCAAGATTTAATTCTCTTGTAAAGTTTGTTTTGATTTGCTGCCCCAAAAAGACATTTTTTTATCCTTTCGGCCTATGATTCATATCATAAAGGAAGGGGATTCAATGAACTTGCTTCGCTTCACACCTCATCATAGCCATGAACACTCGGAGTTCTAGTTAGAGAAAGGGCCATGATTCCAGACTTGCCTACTGCTACCCGGGAGTTCTGACTATTCTGGGAGTGATTTTGTAATGGTGAGGCACATAATTGGATGTGAGAAAACAACGAGTTTGAAATAATGGAAAAAAAGTTGGGAGTGAACTTTGTATTAAGTATAATCCTCAAACTTATGCCCTAATACCATGATTAGTGGTAATCGTGGGATGTGGGTGTAACATTATCACACAATATCACCATCACAAAAAAAAAAATCTCCTATTTTGGTCTATATATTTGTACCATTCCTTGAAGTACAATTAGTTGGTCATTGTACATGTACTAAATCCCATAAGTGGGAAACCCTCAGAGATATATATTGGGTTATAATATCCTAAGAATCGAGGTTCTCACATCCTTCCCACCTTAAAGGGAATTTTTCCCCCAAAATATCAAACAAATTCTCAAAACATTGGGACCATACACTTCATATCATATTCCATTTCATATTCACCATTATAGTTATGATCTATTTGAAATTCAATCGTAAACTTGTATTGATCAATTGGAGGTCAAAGTATCATAGCTAATCAGTTTGTAATGTAGAGTTTGACTTTAAGTCATACCAATCCCGAATAAGGAACATGATCAAGAGTCAATATTAAATGTCAAGGATCAAATTGGTTTGATCATGTAAATTCATGATTCAAGGGTCAACATATGAATAGCAAGTATTTTTGGTCCATACATTCAAGGATGGGGTTTTAATTCCCATTCAAACCCTAGGTGTGGTCATTCATCCACATAAAAAAATGTTGCAATATTTTAGGCTTTCCACTTCGATTCCTTCACCAAGTATATTCAAGGTGGATAAATGATCTAGACCTAGGTCATGTCCAAGAATATAATACTATGTATATATTCAAGATTACCTTTTTTAAGATTGTCATCGAGTCAATCTTTCAAGATAATGAGTTTTGGGTTCATAGCCATTTGTAAGAAGTCTCATTTTCCTTTTTACCCAATAATCAAAATATGTGCTTTTGGTTCAAAGTTTAAATAGTGATTATTTAGGTTTGGGGTTATTGATTAAATAAACCCATTTATAAAAAATTTCCTGAAATAATATTTTATTGGGATGTGTGCACCCATACCATTGAAATATTAAAAAGGGGAAATAGGTACAATAGTGGTTATCCCTTTATGTATGGGAATGGAAAATAAATGGTCAAATTATATCATCACTCGACCAAATTTAAAAAAATTAGAGTATCGAGTGTGATGATTTCATTCCTTTATCTAAAGGATAAATGAAGGATGAACTAAGTGATACAGGAGGAATGAGCACATTGATCTAGGCTTTTCAGCAACGTTCCATCCTAAGATCTGATCCAATTCTAATATCTTTCAAAATTTTGAAAAATAGTAATTGGAAGGCATTATAGTCAATAGGGCCTTTTAGATAATAGATATTAGGTATAGATTCTCTCACATGGAGTAGACCATCATACTAAAGATCTAAAATTCACTTTGAGTATAGCAAGATTGTATATAATGATGACTTTAAAAACCTTTTCTTTAATCATTATTTATTAAGATTTATAGAAATCAAGAAACATGGTATTTTAGTTAATAACTATATTGACACTTATTTAAGAAATAATTCAAATATTTTTTTCAAATAAGGATTCGTTCTATAAATTTACCACTATATTATATTTTATTTTAAATTTGGAGTTCTGGAGTTTTCATATGATAAAGAAAAAGAGTCAAAAACGAATATTGATCATTTAATAACTATAAGTAAAAGACAAATACATTAAAAGTTTGCATCACATACAAAACATGTTATATTAATAAATATATATTAAAAAATATAGATACAAATGAACACACTAGTTTTCTCCTTTTTTGTCTTAAAAGTAAGTTCAATATTACAAGTTGGAAATTGAAGTTTTTAATTCTCAGAAGAATTATAATAAAAGTCTATGTGGACACTTGACCAAAAAGTGATATAGGAATTGATGTGGTTTTGAATAATGTCTAAAAAAAGGTAACTTAGTTTCTACTTTAAATATATTTATGTATACAACTATGCCATGATTGAGTTAAGACACCCAATAATTCATACAAGACATGCATATATACATATTATGAATATATATCAACGTTCAAAATATGTATAAAAAAATAAAAAATATGTATAAATCTGTATATAGATATTAATGGGTAATTCATACAAGTGCGACCATTTATTTTGCCTTTGACTAACAAATTGTGTTGTGGAAAATAATTCATTATGTGTGTTAAATTTGTAAATTCCATTTAATTCCATTTTATCATTATATAATTCCAATATAATCCTCATATCCAAATATGGTGTTTGAATATGAATTTTAATGACATTATTCTATTTAACGCAATATATATTAACACAAGACACAAAAGTCTTTTTTCTCTCATACATAAAAATCGAATGTAGGTAGAATTATCCTCTTTACCCTATCGTAAAGGAAGTAGACTCTCATTATAAAGTTTACAATCCATTCAAAATATGTCCCAACATAAAACACATCTAACTAATAAATGAATACCAATTGAAAATTTATAATAATAAGTTTATATGATTTTCTTAAAAAAACTTCCCTCTTTCCTCCCCAATTCCTCAAAAATGGCAAATTGCCAATTTGTTAATCTCATCATCATTATTTTGATTTAAGACAAATTTAACAAAAATACAATATTATATATTCCATGAATATCTTCACATATTTCCTCTTATAAGCTATTGATATAATCAAATTTGTGAATGCAAGCTTAAAATAGTTTTAGAGATATCTGAAATGAAAATTATAATCAATATTACATGGATTAAGCAGAAACCTTTTTCTTAGAAGGAAACCATATTATACATACTCAATGAAAAATTAGCGCAACAATATGTATTTAAAGAAATATAAAAAAGATATACTTCCCTCATGAATGGATAATTTTCGGTGGATCGTCAAAAGACCAAATATAGTAAAGCAATATACATTATGATAATATATTTTTAAATAATACAATAACATATTTTTATATTAGATGTTTCACTAAACTATCTGAAAACAAGAAATAATGTCAAACTTGGATTTTTCCTGTATTAGTTAGTCTATTTACAATATTTCACATCAATTGGATAATTCTAAGTTGCTAAAATAAATTATAAAATAAATAAGCATAATGATGCTAATAGGACACAAATAAATTAAATGCCTTTTTAAAATAGTTTCGAAATAGAAAACATATGTTAAATTTGTATGATAGACATCACAAGTAGACTACATGTCAAATTTTATTTGTTTAGTTAATGTTTGTTTCCTTAAATAAAATATATAACACAAAGGATAAAAATACTAGTATATAATAAAATATTGTTGCTTATCTTGGTTGGATTTTCCAAAATATTTCCTATCATGTTAAATTTTATATGTAACAAGAAACCAATTAGACAACAACCCCTAACTCTCAATCTTAGTTCTATAATATCTCTTGCCTCCTTTTTCTATCCACCTCTTTTATCTATTCGCAACCCTATTAAGTCATGTGCTATGTGGTCTCCTCTCCTCTTCTCCCTTCCCTATTCTTCCCCTCAACCATGACCATGAAGCAAAATGACCTACTATCATGATATCCTCTTTCCAAAGAAGCATTGAATACCATCAAAGCATCATGTTGTAGTGCAAAGACCATGCTCCACTAGCCCCGACATCTATCCTTGGTTCTTTTCCTCATGCCCATGGATGATTTAGGAACTCCATGATAATATATGGTGACTTGTGAAAAAGACCTAAGAGTACTTGCAAGATGCTACGATCACCACAACCACTTATCTGCAACTCAAATAGTTTGGACACTATAGACGACCTGGATTCATGGACATTTCAAACTTGAACCAAACCCTCGACCTTCCCTGATCACTTTGACCCCTTAAATGTTTTGAAGCCAAATACTGATTTACAGTCATGTCTTCTTCTTCAAAAATGATAAAAAAATATGCAGATCTTACTCCATGTGACTAGTCAATGGTTAGCCTTGTTTGCAACTGGAGAAGATCATGAGTCTGTTTGGCTTAGTTAGTTTCAACCCATTTTGTTAAAGATCAGATGCCTTCATCTTCAAGCCAATAGGTCAGTATTCTCTTGCCATAGTTTGAATTCACTAAGAGTTTAGTTAAGTAGATAAATGAAAAGATGAATGAAATATCGAGGTCCTAATTCAAATAATATATAAGGAATATAGGTTTTGGTGTGACCTTTACCATGATTTCGTGGTGTATTGGATATTTAGGCTTTGAAATAAGGTATGTTGCTTCTATTATTATCATATTGATGAATCACCCATATTTTTCCTTCTTTTTGCCTTTTGAGACATACTACCATATATACATCCTCTCTCTTTTGAGAGGTTCATTTATGTGAGAGATTATTTTATAATATGGATCTTGTGATCATCTTATTTTATTGTATATTATTGTTGAATCCTTATTTATTTAATTTTCATCCTATTCCTGTGAAACTCTAATTTTCAAATTGTGGACTTTTGTGATCACGTGAAGTATCTTAATTTTTGAAATGTTTGTATACTTATTTATGGTCCTCTGAACCCACTTTACATCAGTTTGATGTTCTCATCCCTTTGTTGATCATGACTATATTCTATCTTGCTTGCCCTATTTGCATGTGTGATTGACTAGTCATAACTATAGGAAGTGGAAACATAGTTATTCTGGGCATTGAGATTTTAGTCCTCCTTCTAATCACTCATGTTTAAGTCCTCCTACAATATATTATATTTTGGGCATTGAGGCTTTAGTCCTCCTGCCAATGCACTAAGGTTTTAGTCCTCCTGCAAAATTGATAGTTATTTAGCATTAAGGTTTTATTCCTCCTACCCCTTGGTATAGAAATATATGGATTTTTACCCAACTTTTTAGTATATACTAGTCTGCTTATTACTCACCATGCAACTTCTTATGAAGTAGTGTGACATTGTCTTAAGACAAGAAATATCTTATTGTTTATCATCTTATTGGACCTCATGTTCATTTGATATCTACTTGGATGGTACCTTTCCTCTTGGATGGGTAGCCTTATTGTATTTGTTGTCCTTTTTCCAAAAGTTGCTCAATCCATATTTTAAGCACATGCTGACTTTTATGCTGAGAACATCCACTTTGTCTTCTTTTGTATGCTTATAACATGTAAGTGTAAGACATAGAAGGATTGTCATGATGACGTGGATCTGGATAGAGGATATAACTCTTAGGAGATGGAATTAGAATAGCTTGGGTTCCCTATGCTTAGATCAAGTTTTTGCTTTCATGTAAACCCCAAGTTACAAAATCTTTTATAATCTTGATAAATTTAATATGTCATGATATATATACCCATTGTTATACATTGGTCATTTTTTATACCATCATTTATGAAATGAAAATTTTACACCTATTCTGGCATAATTGTTTGGGTGTTTGGATTAGATTGATTTATTCCTCAAATCAAGTAGGGAGTTGGTCCCCTATCGGGAACCACTCCTTATAGTATTATTCAAAGAGTACCTTCAATTATAATAATATAGTTCGAGTCAAAGGTCAACTCATCTTAGTCAACTTCTCCAAATTTATCCAAATTTTAGTTATTTCCCATGATACCCAAAAATAAGGAGAACACAGATCAAGTCAAGATACCATATTCGATATGAAAAATTGAGAAGTCATCATAATATTTTGTAATAGATAGCTTGGAGTAGTCCTTGGATACCATATGAGATACAAGATGATTCTTTAGGGTTAAAGGAAATGCCTTCGGCCCTTTTCTAGATTGAATGAATCTAGGTAGAGATGGGAACCTCATGAATTGTTGTGAGACATATAGGAGGTGATTACTAGTCAGAACCCTAAGCCTAAACACCTCAATTTTGACCATTGTGGACTTTTAGGGTTTTCTAGGTTCAAAAGATTGGAAAATCCATTTCATTAATGCATAGGGGAGTGTGTAGAATCTAAAACCAACTATCACAAAAGTTTTCTTACCTCGATACTGATCCCACTACCTATATAGTGATAGAGGGATTGGACCATTTGTCCCTAGACGGCCCAAAGGAGATAACACAATAACATATACAATTATAAATAATATATATGAACATAAAGGTTAATAAGAGACTAACAAAACAATTCATAATTTAGCTTCATGGACAACTTTTGGATCATTTAGAAACAAGAATACCTCAAATTCATAAGATTTCCTACTATTGGCTCTTTATCACACATATTGCATCATCACAAAACTATCTCTCCTATTTGGTCTATATATTTGTATTGTTCCTTGAAGTACCATTAGTTTCTCATAGTATAGGTAATAAAGCCCATAAGTTGGGAAACCTCATAGATATATATTGAATTATAAAATCCTTAAAAATCAAGGTTGTTACAAGATTCGACATAAACAAAAAATCAAATTGAAAGATTAGAGATTTACAAACCAATTTGCAAATATATACTAAACTAAGAGGAAGTTTATGAATAAAGAATATAAGGAGAATATAAGGAAGAGTCATGACCATAATCAATTCCTTTCACTATTGATCTAGAGACATCAACAAGAATAATTGAAGAATATTGGTAGACTCAACCCATCTTTTAAAAATAGACTTTTATAACATATATTTGACAAAAAACCATGATGAAAGATACATTTAGTAATTCTAGTGTCTCAAAAATGTAAAGACAATTAGAGTTCTTTTTTGATATGGATATCGATATAAAAAAGAGTTGAGAACATCAACTAATCTTTCTAGCAATAGACTTGCAGTATCACCAGGTTGTGTAGTAGCATTGCCAAATGTGGTGATCTGGTTGGCTCATCAATGAGTACCATGATTTTCCTAACAATGACCCTCAAGATTATTATTTAACCAAAAAATTTGCAACAGTGATACCCATTAGTCATAGTATGGCCAAATCAGGCTTCTTAGAGGAGAACCCATGGCCTCATACTTGACTATAAAATTTAGAAAGAAGATAAACAACATTAGATGGATTTGGGGATGATTAACAGAAATAAAATTCTAAAATCACATCAAGACTTCAACAACATTCAAAAGGGTCATTGATAACAATTTGATTTGCAATGTCTAGGACATTATTTGGAAATCTAGATTGAATTACTAAAGTTGAAGTTCATGATGTTGCTTTTAAGTTCAATTAGGGGTTTGAGGATTGTATATCTTCATATAATCACATATATATGAGAAGTAGGCATAGTGGTCTTCATTGGTGCTAGGGATACATATCAATTTAGTAAATTCGATACATACACACACACATATATATATATATATATATATATATATATTCTCAAGATTCTACTTATGAGATTAGACCCATGCAAGATGATCTTGCATGTCCTTTGAAGTGGGAAAGCATAGAAGAGAAGAAATGATTCCTGACTTGATGTTGTTGATAATCTATATCCTAATAAGAGAATCATTCTATGGACATGTGATAAAGTGTTCTTGACTTTGGATTCAATGTCAATGACAGGAGAGGAAGGAGCCATATCAATGAGGTGTGTCTTGTAATCATGGGAAGAAACATAAAACTCTTTAAAATTGTACCAAGTAATATAGTTATTACCACAAAAGAGATTTTTTATGACTTGATTGTGAGATAGATCATATGAAGACAACACAGCAAAGTATAAGTAATAATATCAACAATACAAGTACCAGGGGAAAAATGCACAGTAGCATGTATGACTATGCTAAAAAGTGCATAAACAATATCTTAGAATTAATATAGTGAGAAAAAATAGGTCATTTTAAAAAGGAGGTCGTTTAGAAAAGAAATACACATATTAATGGAAAATAAAAGTGTCTATAAGGAAATAATGCCACCTATGGAAGAAGGAACCAATAGATGACAAACAATAGTTTGGACAACTATGTAGAGAAAGGGGTTAGCTGTCATGAAGTGGCTGGTTCAACGACAATTGAGAGGGTATAATGAAAAAAGTTGATAGGGGTGGATTTGTGGAATAATCATAAATGTAGGGGGAGAACTATCAGGCTTCTTCTTGGGAAAAAGAAGGTGACACAATTGGGAAAAAATCCAAAGAGGGTCTCTGGAAATGTAAAGTAATAGGACGGAAAAAAAAGAATAAAAGGGAAGGACCAATAGAAACGGTATGGAACAAAAAATGAAATAAAAAAATGAAGTTAATGTCATAATTGGAAGAAAATACAAAATAATAAAGAAAAGAAGAAAGGAAACTAACACTGCTACAAAAATGAAAAAGGGTGAAACAATTACCTTGCATGGAAAAAGGCAAGAGAAAGGAGGTTAAACCTAGTCTATTACCGTGAAAAATGATAATTGGGATTTAGTTTATATGATTTTAAACTGGTTATTATTCTTGAATAAATAGGAGTCTAGATAGGACAAAATTCCTATACTCACCAATCTAGGAATAAATAGTACTAGTACATCACAATCTAAAAACAAAACTACATTTCATTCACTAATAATCCATTTCCAACATCCTTGTTTATTTATGATAATTGAGGAAGCACTATAATGAAACATACTAAAGTTCATAATTCACTATTGTTGGAAACAATCTCATGAAAAATGTTACATTTTTTATTATATATTGTATAATGAGTTTAATATATAGGGTATGAAATTCAGAATTAATTTCCCCAAAATCACTCAAAAACCTCATAAATGAAAGCAATCACAAGGATTAGTTAGTTGTATACTTCTAGTCTTACACATGTGTAAAGTAGGATATAATCATTCTTGTATATGTTAAATTACGTAAAGATCTTTCTATTACTTAAAGATCTTGTATATGTTAAATTACAAAAAACTCTACCAAACTTTCTCTAAACATCATCTTCCTCCCCCTTTCCACTTCATTTAGCCAAGAACACACAAAAGTAGATAAATATATTATGGTTATTAAGGTTTATAATGTGGAATTTAGAATCAGGGTTGACATATTAGATATGATTTATACATAACTTCATGTCACTATCAATATAAAGAGAAGGTTAAGAAACCTAGACTATTCTTATCAAGCCCTAGATTCATCTCTTCTCCCATTGATTCTAGGATCTAGTGGCGTGATATCATTTTTAGGTGGTTAGGACCATACTAGGTCCTTTAAGTGATCATAAGTTCTTATCAATTTATTATTAGTTTTCTTTCATTATCTATTTCCTATTTGAGTAGTCAATGGATAATTCTCTATCAAAATAGTTTGAAATCCTCTTTTTGATATTGTGAGAATAAATGGAAGGAATATTTCCACAAGTAAAAAATAGTTTCTAAGGTTTTTAACAAGTATGTGTGACTATTTTTCATGGAAAAAATCCATTCAACCAATCAATCTTTAACTGAAAAAATGCTCTCCAAACCAAGCGAGAGAGTCTCATAGATGTTAAAATCTATGTATTTTATCAACTAACTTTTGAAAAATGTAACCCATATGACTCAATGTATTGGCAATATATGAAGCACTTATAAATAACTATCTACATATCAAAGCATAAACCTAACTTTTTTCCATCAATGCTTTTTTTCTTACTTTATTGCAATTCAATCAATTTTGGTCAAAACACTTCAAACCCTAATAGGTAAAAGACTGGGGCTTCATCCATCTGATACACGAATTACTTTCAACAAAATAATATTTATAATGTGTCATTAAGTTCAACACTTAATTAAATAAAATTTTGGTAAATTCATTGAATTAAATGTGAAACAAGTAAACAATACAACTAGAAAAGCAAATCCAAGTAAAACAAGTATTCAATAATATGGTCAATACATTGCTGACATACTTTTCTTTCCTACAACTTAGGATTGTTTATCCCTATGTGCTAAGATATAGTTATATATTGATTATAATGAGATAATTTACATTTTTTTAATTTTCAATAAAAGAAATTCCATATATTCATTATATTTTAGTTTTAGAGAACAACTAAACATAATATTGTTCAATTTTTACTTTAGAACTCTTATTGTGATTTTATATAAGTGTTGCATAAAGGTAGTGATTGAGAACATTGTGACAATTGTAGACAATTGTGAATGATCTAAATGGAACTTATTCTCCTATTAGAGTGATATACTAAGATAGTTAATGAGTGTGACTATAATATGAATGCCCATGCTCATGTGCATTGATAATAGATATTAATCTTATGTATATCTCAATAGTCTACTTTAGATAGAGAAAAAGGGTGACAATTCTATGATACACATTTAGTTTGGATGACAAGGGGTATATATGATCAAAATAGTATGGTCATATAAAGGTTGAAGTTGTTCTTTACCTTATCTATTTACTTGGGTGGCAATGATGTGTTGCTAGATATAACTCATTGCTTGTGAGATTAGAATATGATTACTAACATCACAACCAATGTGTTATGAAACCTACAAGGTCAATATATATGAAGCTCAAGTAAGACAAGTAGAATCATAAACATGATTGGATATGCTTAGATTGATAAAGTTATAAATTAAACTTTTTACTAGAATGTTTGCACAGTCAATTAAAACTATACTAGGATGCTTGAAAAAGTAGGCGTTCAGAATGAGGGTCTAGTTGGTTGACCATGCTAGATAGTGACTAATATGATAAGTTGACGTGTTGGTAATATGTCAGGGTTACAACAAACCCTAGATGGTAGCTACATAAACTAGCTATTTGATTGTTAATTACTTAATCACCTTACCAATTAATCAATTGAATAGATAATCATATAGTTTCTTAAAATTTTTAGACAATAAATTATATTAACTATTTGATCAAATAGTATGTATGTGTGGTCTAGAGGAAATTTGATCCATGATATGAATGTTTCTTAAATCTCAAATTATACATTATCTTCTGCACCCTATATTTAAGAAGGTATGACAGATAGGGTATAAGGACATGTTATATTCACATGTAAACCTGAGACATCACCTACAAACATATAGAGAGAGAGGGAGAGAGGAGAACACAAAGTGACTCTATCATGTTGCCAATATGAAACTCCTTTAAATAGGTCAAGTATCACATCATGCAGTTTGCATCATCTATGTGGATGATGCAAAGACAGATGCAAGGATCAACTGTGTTAGAAGGACATTTTCAACTTGGTGTGGATGCACCATAGAAAGCATGTACACCATCTACAAGGAGCACATTTTTGGATTAACACATTGATACGGTATGCCTCACAACCCTTATCCAAGTACACCATTCCTAGCGAGATCGTTGCGTCAGACTTTTGGGACAATTTTTTTTTGTTACTTACACTATCCATATCACTTCCCAATAACCTTAGAAGCATATGTATGTTCTCGATAAATTAACTAGATAAAATAGAATACCTATATGTAAATATATATATCTATTGAACAAAGAGATAACCCATATAGGATTTAAGATGCAAACCATTAAAGTATAGACATAGGATTATAATTAAAGATTTTGAAGATATTCAACAATTTATCAACATAATATGAATAAATAAACATGTAACTAGAAATATATACTAATATTTATTCAAAAGTAATAAGAAAATCCTAATTTTTTCAAGTTGAAAATTCTAGAAAAATTTGTATCATTTGTCATTCTATCATTGGACTAGAAATATTATTTATCAAACTGTCACTAGACCAAAATATTAAAATACAATCAACAATTAGACACATGACAACATGCCACTATCAAGAATTTTTGGAATGAACTCATCTATACAATTTTCTTGCACAAAAAGTGAACTAAACAAACGTATTAATCAAATTTACTACTTAGGTGCAGGTTTCACAAGCAAATGACCAAGCTACTAAGTTTATGCACTTTATTAATACAACAAAGTCTTCTACTTTATCCATATTGATCCCCTTCTCGTGATGATCATTTGAGGAAGTTGTTTCGACGTTCATTTAATGACTTTAAGGGATAAATAAAGGGTATCTTGGAAATGGGGACATAAGTATCAAAGAAATATATACCTTGTTATTTCTTATAGCCTTACTTTGTTTTTCCTTATTTCCTTTTCCTACAAGTTTGGACTTAAGCTTGGTATAGAAGTATAGAACCTCATCTTATTCTAAAAATCCAATTTACATTTATAGTTTTGCATTGTGAATAAAGTCCATAAATCTGTTGAATCTATGGTGTCTGCATCGGTCTTGGGGTTTTTTATAACACTCAACCACACAACTCAAATCTCTTGTAGAGTTTTGGGATTGATGACTTGCCCCCGCATACCAATATTGTCCTTGGTTGTGCACTTTAACCCCATTCGTGCACAACTTGAGAAAACTCCCCAACATGTCACCCATTCATGTTCCAATTTGGTATAAGCACCATTAAACACGTAGTACTTAGTGATGGGACTCCTAAAAAGTAGAAGCACCTTAATTATATGGATAGTCCAATCCTATGGTTTGAGATTGTTTTATATGAGGCTTCAAATTCTAGGATGTATCAATATCACCCACTTAGATACTCGACATCCTCGTCAAGGATCAACTATATGGTCTCATAATATATTTCCCACATTAGTGTAGATCTAAAATGGACCATGCACATTGAGATCCCATTTGCAACTACAAGCATAATGGTGCCTCCATCTCACTTCAACTTATATGACCCTTTCTACATGTTTGGCATGCATGGCTCATGGGGGTCAAAACTGTGGTGTCACATATTCATGTGGGCCTTTCCTATAGGAGAGGAACTAGCTCTAAAACCATGGGTAGAGTTTAGAACCTCAACCCAAGTATCTTGTAGAGTTTCAATAATCATAATTGGACCTAGAGAATATCAATAGCCAATTCTAAAATTTCTTTAAGGTGGGTAGAATTGTGACATTCCTGAAATTTCAGTCTAGAATAAACATGACCAGTAATGTTAAGTTACAAGTTTTTATATATATCTTCAATGATGTAAAACTCATAATAAGTCTAACACATGACGATTCCAGCTCTTATGACATCTTAATTTCATTATACACATAACCTAGATCTAGTTAGGAGATAAGGGATAAGAAGAAATAAATGGAAATTTACCCAACATATGTCCATATTATGTTCTCTCTTCTGACATTTAAATATTTCATGACGTATTGGGCATTTTCCTCAAAGTTTAGTGATGTTTCTCCTCTCTAATAATCATTAATGTACTAGTTACCTTAATTGCCTAATGTTGTAAATAACATATTTTCTTAGATCAAGCCTAAAATCCAAATATATATTGGAATTCCTCAGGCTTGATTTAGCAAAATTCCTAAGTTTCTTCTAAATAGAATAACCCTGGATATATTAATTGATGTAGGGAAGAAAAAGGGAAACTTTCATGTATTTTTGACCTAGTTATCCATTTATACAGCTGATTAGTGTGATGGTAACTAAATTCCATGGTATATACTAATTATACATTGTCATGTAGTGTTGAATTGCCTTTGACGATATTGCATTCAACAACAAGAGTTGGATTTTGATCATAGGGAAAGGACTCCATATCTGACCTCATGCATTTTCCATGTCGAGGAGGAAACACTCCCCGCTACTCCTGAACGTCAACCTCGCAATCTCTTCCACATCCTCCCCATTTCTAACAACCATATGTTTTAAGAGATGATTCTGAATCCATCCAACCAGGGCACAACCACTCATGTCACTACTTGTACATACTTCCATCATGTTGCTCCTACCCATCCACAACACGAGTTTCTTATAGTGGATTGGACCACCGCATCACAGACTAATGGTATTAAAAGCTTCGTTGGGTCCCTATAGACTCTCAACCACAACCAATTTAGGTTGGACGTTTCTGATCTGGTTCCATTGAATCGACCTTCCCTCTCAAAGGTGTCGACCTAGATGGGGGAGTTATGACCACCCCAATTAAATTAACCCCTCCATAAGCTACCTAGCATCTATTCCTTCCTTCAAACAATGTTTTTAGTCGATGTGATCTAGTCTTCAGCAGTGTGCAAACTCTGGCTTCTGGACTAAGATGGCGAGCCTCACCG
The DNA here is from genome assembly GCA_963693085.1 of Alisma plantago-aquatica. Classification (NCBI taxonomy): domain Eukaryota; kingdom Viridiplantae; phylum Streptophyta; class Magnoliopsida; order Alismatales; family Alismataceae; genus Alisma; species Alisma plantago-aquatica. Next base: position 1,196,523,009 of record OY856409.1, read on the forward strand.
GGCCACCATGACAACATTTTCTTTATGGTTTTACTCTATATACAGTTAATAGATCACTGCAAAGACAATTGCACTCTCAGTTGCCAACTTTGGCTATCATGCCATCATTTTCAAGTTTTGAGTTTGTTGCTCTGTGCCTCGTGACCTGTGGAGAGGGTTTTAGGTCATTTTTGGTCTTTTTGCCATTGGGATTCTTCTTACAGTTCTGGTGAGTCACCACAGAGATGTAAAACCTATTGGTTTCAAGTTCTATGCTATTTTTTAGTTTCACTTCCCCTACCATGGTGGTAGTGTGAAAATCTTGCTTCCAAGCATCCCGGAGCCTTGCCAATGGCTCATTAGGACCTCCGGGACATGGGGGAGGTAGTGGAGATCTTTTCTTCAATCTTTGTTAGATCTTCACACAGTGATCAAAGCTTATATGCTCCAGTGAGTAGCTCAATGCCATGTCTATCAGAAGAATCCAAGAGTGAGAATGACTTAGCTACTCCCTCTATGTAAATATTTTGTCACACCACCATGGACACTTTTGGCATTCCAATGGTTTTTTCATTCGATACATTTGCACCAGCTAAAATAGAATTTTGACTAAATCTTCCCATGTCATGCCTATTTTTAGAAAAATTTACAGAGAGCATATCAGTCTTACCACCTCTGAGGAAATCTAGGTCTTAGAAATTTATTTTATTTGTTTTTATCTCAAATCTGATTTGCCATGAATAGCCAAATATTTAGTAATTCCTAGAAACTAATTTACAGCTCAGATAGGGTCAAACCTTATATAGATTTTGATCAGTTTTTTTAGATCGATCACATGGACCTAGTTTCATAACCAGATTCCCAACTTAATTTCCATGATTTATTGAAAACCCCTAAAACCCTAGGTTTAATCATGATAAATAATGTATTTATATGTTGTACAAGATGATTAGGGTTGATCAAGATCAACTTACAATTAATATACCTCCTTAGACCCAAGTGAGTGTTCATGCACACTGAGTACTAAATTAGGGTTCAGGGTTTATATTAATCGCTTATTAATTCATAATGCCTCAAATAAAGTATGAGTATAGTAGTACTTATTATATGCTTATGGAAAATCATGCTCATGCTAACAATTTATGTTTTCTACTATTTTTATGTTTATGATTTCAAATGAATTATTATATATCACTATCATTCTAATGGATTACAAGATCATGATAATCATCTTTAGTGAATATGAAAGTATGGAAATCATGTTTACTGAATTAAGAAATCATGCTATGTTAACATAGTCCTCTCAAATATTGGTTAAGTGAGCCTTAACTAACCTTATGAGCTATGTGGGAGCATTATGTGAGCCTTAATCAGCCTTATGTGAGCCTTAGTCGGCCTTATGTGAGCCTTAACTGGCCTTATGTGAGCCTTAACTGGCCTTATGAGCACTGTGGTGCATTCAGGAGAGTGACTATATTAACTCATGATAAAATATATGTGTTCATGTAATCATGTCAGTTTACTTAAGTCTTCAAGTAATCATGATAATCATGTTAAACACTCATGTTATAAGTTATTTTCATGTATAACTACTCAGTGCCACTCATAAGTTTTTATGTTGCTTTGCATGGCTGGGGATGATATGTTCGTAGGTGATGAGCGAGGAGTACTAAGATATCAGACCAATGATAAGGATGATACAATGAAGACTAGAGTACCTTGGTGGGGTGTAATTATAGTGACAGTCATCAAACCAAAAAACAAATCGTTACTAATTAAGCAGAATTACCAGAAACAACAGATTAACAAAAATCACTAAAATTTAAAACCATTTTGCAAGGAGATACTTTTCCAGAAAACTCTTACTGAAAGATCCAAAACTCTTACATATCATGATTTACATTGTACAACATTGTTTCATCTCATCTCGAGGATGAAATATAACAGTTGCTATATCAAAATATATACTGGAGCAAAATAAAACCTCGAGGCATACACGCCAAAATCTCATATTGTTCATGAAATCATTACGAACGAACTCCAAGGACCTGAGAGTATAGATACGACACATAGGACTTCTATCTACAAGACATGACAGACAGTACACTCAACCTGAGTTGACACTGCTACCTCAGTTGTTGTTCCTCCTCTATAGCAAGGTCTCCACCACCTCGTACAAGTCCACCTAAAAATTGTGGATCCCACATGGTGAGACAATTGTCCCAGCGAGAGATATAACTCTCCACCGACCATATTATTATTGCAGATAAACATTATAAAACTAAGAAGGGGTTCTTTTATATTAACAGGTAGGATTAATCATTGTATGAACAGAATAAGATAATCTCCTTTCTTAGGGAGAACATTGCATCTACCCATGGTAGAGTTATAAATCATCTATCTACTTTGCAAGGAATGTAAAGAAACATGAATAACATCTATCAACTAAGATGTATAACTGAATTGCGCATCAAGCAATGTTTTTCCATATTCAATCCTTAAACAGATATGCTACACGCTGAACATATTTTAACAATCACACCTATGCCCTAAGGAGATGAAGCATACCCCGTTCATCTCCAACCGACCACAAATTCTCACAAGTTGGTACCATACAAGGTCAATGGAAGAGTTGGTTGCCATGACCTCCCTTGTCTTGGTCAGTACGAGACCACTTAGGCTTAGCAGGACATCTCTTGTCAGCTACAATATAGTTGTGCCAGGGTACATAGGCATCCTCGCTTAGAGCTACATAGTCAACTATGTTCTCTTAGGGCAACATCTACAACAACCACCCCCAATTATTGAGTTATGGTCACTTAGGCACCATACTCTGAACCATGGTCACATAGGCACCATGCTCTGAGCCACAGGTCAGTTCATCATGCTCTATTGAGACATTCTTATGAAATTACTGAGTCATGGACACTTAGTCTCCATGCCTCCACATATTAAAATATATGCATTCTGGGTTATGCCGCGGGAAACTCGTTTCACCATCTAGAAAATTCTAACACTGATGGATCTATGGTCAGGGTGACGTTTTATAGTTCCTAATTATGTATTACATGTATTATAGCATTCTTTTAGCATCAAACAAGTTATCATTATTAATCACAACAAATGATACAAAGAAAGGTGTAATACATTTATCACACATGATACTCGGGATCTCAGTCCCTCATCACATTACTAGGAGTTCTCATCCCTTCACATCACCATGATTATGATTACTAGATCTGGGTATTCAAACCCTTGGATCATCACACAACATTGTTATCTTTATAACAGATAATCACTACCTCTAGGTCCTTAGACCCAGGTATTCATTTTACTTATTGTACAAGTATTTCATATGGCTCACAAGGCCATTACACATCTTTTCACCTCTCACTAGGCAACAACTTATTCATATGGCTCACAAGGCCATTACACATCTTGTCACCTCTCACTAGGAAACAACTTATTCACATGGCTCACGAGGCCATTACACATCTTGTCACCTCTCACTAGGCAACAACTTATTCATATGCTCATAAGGCCATTACACTTCTTGTCACCTCTCACTTGGAAACAACTTATTCACATGGCTCACAAGGACATTACACATCTTGTCACCTCTCACTAGGCAACAAATTATTCACTTGGCTCACAAGGCCATTACGCATCTTGTCACCTCTCACTAGGCAACAACTTATTCACATGGCTCACAAGGCCATTACACATCTTGTCACCTCTCACTAGGCAACAACTTACTCACATGGCTCATTGGGCCATTACACATTATACTTATCATATAAGTATTTAACATGCCTCACCAGGCTTATGCAATAAGAGAAATAAAACCTTCCCATATTTAGGGTTAGGGTTCCCCTTTATAGTTGAATAGGGTTTCAAGTTCATATTATCAATGCAACCCTAATTCATTGCTCCACACATCTAGGAGCATATATTGATATCATAAGTATGAAATCATACTTATCTATTTTCATAATTTATCATTAAATGATTATTAACACAAAGAATGAGTTTCTCTTTCATCTTCAATAGGATATTGATTTCATCATACTTTTGGTTCAATCTTCCTCTTGAGGAATATTATTCCATCATTAAAAATTCACATCATCTTTTGATTAACACCACATTCAACATATGTCACTCAGTCAATTACGCATGATTGGAGTGTCTCTATCATATTGGATATCAAGATGTGTGTATTATCATATTATACTTAAAAACACACTCTTTACTTCATGTCATGTATCTGTATTGGGCATGTGGTATAACCACATCCACATGTCATGTTTTAGGGTGTATATCATGTACCCATATCGTATGGACTATCACTTAGATCTTATTATTTCAAATTAGCTTTTTATCGGGTATGAGCTAGGTGCTTGACCCCATATCAGGTATAAGCTATGTACTTGGTGCCATATCATGCACAAGATGTGCCCCATATCGGGCATAGAGCATATTCCTCATCATATATCCTTTGAATGATATACACAAGATACCATATCAGTTTCCCCTTTAGGATTGTCATATCCGGTATCCAAGATAGGTATCTTATCAGGTTACCATGTTAGGTAAACCCTTAAACTCATGATCTATTCATTCCTTCAAGGATCAACCTCATCATATAATTGCATGACATTTTATATGTCTTATTGAATTCTCATACCACAACCCATTCCATTAGGGATAGGGTATGTCGAGTTTCAAACCATTCTTTAGGATTCTATACCACATTTGGTGGATGATACCATATCGTGCTTAAAGAATTATTTGAACCTTATATTTTTTACAAGGTAGGAGTAGGTGTTATTCTTAACATCCAAGGTATGTCACCCATATCATACATATATTATCATTCACCACTCATCTCGGTTTACCCATCATCTTGGGTTTTCAACTCTATGTTGATTAGAGTGTTCATTAACTCTATATCATGTAAGAGGTGTAGTCTAGACTTCTATTGTGCATAAGGATAAGTGGGGTATCTCTCATATCATGCAACAAGCATGACTCATATCGTGTATGAGCTAGCATCCATATTCATATCGGGTTAACCCTATCTAGGGTTTCATATCAGGTAGATGTATTCCAATCATATTGTGTTACCTTTTATTCTTGAATCCATACCTTGTATCGTACATTAGGATTTACTTAAGTATTCATATCGTGCATCAGAGGTGTGTACTTCAAGGTATCAGGTACCAAAGCTACATTTCATGATCATATCATGCAAAGCACTTGTTATTCCTTACTCATATCGGGTTACCCAAATTAGGGTGTCATATCGGCTTTCAAGTATACTTTAGACCTTATATCGTGCAAAGAGTCTATTCTTGACTCCATATCATGCAAGCATAGTTTGCAAGCATGTCATGCAAGCATATCGTGCAAGCATATCATGGAAGCATATCGGGCAAGAAAAGTCTACACATACCCATATCGGGTTAGAGCTACTTGTGTGTAAGCTTGAACCCGATATCACTTTATGAAGTGATACCATCTTCTTCAAGCTCTAGACCTTCGTTTTATCTGTTCTAGTTCATGGAAATAGGTCTAGGCAACTACTAGAACTCATAATTTCATCAAATAATTCAGAAGATTTCAGAATTAAAAGTAGTTCATTAAGTATAGCAATTTAGGTGATGAATAATAACATGATAGGGTTCAAGTTATATAACATGCCTTGTGATCAGCTTTAAGGCTCCAAGCTCCTAATCTTCACATCCTAAGGTTGAATAAGAACTTCTCCAAGGTCCAGGGCTCGTTCACAACTCCTCCATTGACAAGAGATCACCATAGTTAAGCACTTTGTGAAGAAGGAAAGATTAGAATATCCATAACCCGATATCCTACTTCAACCATGGTTGAAGGTGACCAAAGCCTTACCTAAAGCTTGGTTCTAAAGCTCTCCTAGCTCCTTGATCTACTTTGTACGATACCTAAGGGTCTTTTCATGATATCTCCAAGGGGAGTGGTTATAAGGATCGTAAACTTTCATAAGTTGGTGAATGGTGAAGTATATATACTTGGATTCATGAGATAAAGCATATAAGAGGTGTCTTCACCTTAAGCTACTAGATGAAACGTGTCCATGCATGCACACATGTATATGTTGCCATGCAAAATTCTTGGGGGTAACCTAGAGATAATATCTCGGCCCTTACTTATCTTGTTGGGCAAGTTATATCATCTGTATCTCATTAAATAAGCAACTCGATACACTTTTTGTGAGGAGCTTTGCAACTCGACATGAGCCACCTCCTTGAGGTGATCTGCCCATCATGACCTTTTCCAAGGCTCAAAAAACCAATAGGAGGCTCCTAATTTGGCTCCTTGTCTAATAGGACTCATTATATAAAGTCTACAACTCGATACAACACATATAAGGCTCTTGCCTTCAACTCATTCTTGGTCCTTCATTACCAAGAGTATCATCACTCAATGGTAATTCAAACATAATTAATGCCCCCTTCTTTCTATTTCCTCCCAAAGATACATAGAGTAATTAGGGTTACACTAGAGGTGGTTATTTTGCATTCCAACCCTATTCATTGGGTAAATTACAATTTCTATTAAAATTGGTGCACACAACACAATCATTATTCAAACAAGTTATTACTTGGGATTTAGGCCTTCTACAAGCACCACTTAGCATCATTATCTTTCTTATGATATTAAAATACTTAGAAAAAATTCCACATGTGATATTTTGCAATGTAACCTCTCATCTTGGGTAAATTGCAATTTTCTCTCAGACTTTCATATAATGCATAAATAGTTTGCAATTAAGCTCAAACTTGAAAATAAACTTCACCAGAAGCCTTAATTTATTTTCACAAGATTAGAATCAGTTTGTAAGTATCTTACTTAAGAAAAACTTCTAGGGTTAAGCCATAACCCAGGTCAGGGGTATTATAGTAATTATCCACCTCAGTTTAGTTTCAACACCCTTGGGAATGAGAGAAGGCTAGCATCTTTGATCATATGCCTTATCAATTTCCACTTGGATTCACATCTTATTAATAGATTTTTTGAAGTCACTAAGAATCTCATTTGTAAGAAGTCTAGCATCTTTTGTGATTCTATTCTTCAAAAAGGCACATTGATTTATATCAATCAAGGAGGGAAGAAGGACCTGCAAGCGATTAGCAATAATATTGGAGATGACTTTGTACAAATCATTACAAAGAGTAATGACGTGCCAACTGCTAATATTGGAGGTATTAACACCCTTGGGAATGAGAGAGATGAAAGTAAATCTATCCTCCCTAACCATTTTACTATTAACAAAGAACTCCTTTATGTCCAGAGAAATGTCATCACCTACGTTAGGCCAAGCTTTTTTTCAAAAAAAAAACATTTAGACCATCAGGCCCAGGAGCCTTGTCATCCTTAAGATTAAGAATAACATCGTTAATCTCTTTCTAAGAAACATCAACAATGAGAAGTTCCTTTTGTTTACGACTAAGGGTCGGGCAATCCCATTTGAAAGGACAAGCAGAACCAACATCACTGGGTCGATTGAACAAATCAGCGTAAAACCAGTAATGTATTCCTTAATAACATCCATATCATACATCAAAGAAACCCCAATGTACATATTTTTAATATGATTGCGATGCATTCTTGTTTTCATAGACGAATATAAGAACTTATTATTAGAATCTCCATCCTTAAGCCATTGGAACCTACATTTCTGGCACAGGAAGGATTCCTTGTCTAACTCAGCTTGACTAGCCATCTTTCTTTTATTAGAAGAAATCAAATGCAAGGCATCATTTAAAGCATCCAAATCCGAAGCAACTTGGGCCTCTAGAGCAGCAATTTTTTAGATTATGAACATTCGAAAGAAATTCCCCCCTTTAAATTTGTTCCACTTTCTCAGATTTGATTTTAGAGTAAAAAACTTCATGCAAACTTTATACATATAAAAATTAGGAACATCCAAATTCCATTACTCTATAACAACATCAAGAAAATCATCATGCAAGGTCTAAGCATTAATGAATCTAAAAGGATATCTCACAACTCTGTGGTCATATAACCTCAACGAAATAATCTTCTGATCACTAGTCAAATTTGAAATGGTGTTGCCTCTAACATCTAAGTTAATTGAAAGGAAGTTTGAATTATGAAGAATTTTATCAATATTTGAAGTAAAATAATCTAGGCCACTTTGACGATTATCCCAAGTGAAGAAAGGACCTTGATGGTCCATATCCAACAAGCTATAATTAAGAACACATATATCAAAATCCTCCATGGACTTTCTCATAGGAGTATGTCTTCCAACCTTTTCATTCTCCTTCCTCACGGCATTAAAATCAACTAATAATAGCCAAGATTCATAAATAGAATCATGAAGTTATTCAATAGACTTCCATAGAGATTCCATGTCCACATCTAGATTATGATCATAAATTGCGGTCAACTAAAAAGAAGAGTCATTGAAGGAAACTATGGAATGAATAAATTAATCTGATTGGCTAATAAACTCCACATTGTAAACAATCAGATTCCAAAGAATAAACAATCTACCACAAATATGAGAATCATGATCGGCTAACCAAGAAAAATTAGGAAAATGTCTACGCATAAAGCTTGAAGCTTGATCTCTTTTGAGCTTGCTTTCAAAAAGGATAACGATGTCACACCTCAACCTCTCAATCTCTTCCCGGACCCATTTTATCTTATATGATCTACCCCTAGAATTCCAAGAAGACATGTGAAGAGAAGAATTCATTTAATACCCTCGTTTGTTGAGCTTCCAACCTCAGCAATAGTTTCTTCTGTGATCACTTCAAACCCACTCAAATTCTTATGCATAGGAGAAAAGGAAGATTCAAAGAGTATGAAAAATACTAGCACTACTTTTTGGGTTAAATCTTAGAGGAGGCTTCAAGAAGAGATCATTGACATGTGTTAGAGATGAGGAGATCTCAGAGGAACCAAAGAAGTTTCAAAAATTGGGATGGGAGTAGAAGGTATTGGACTTATTCCTTTACCACAAGACATTTCAATTAACTCAACATTATGTCTCAGACCTATCAGATTGAGAGGAATTTTAGGACCTATCTCACAATAGGTGGCTTCACTTGCAAAGTTTATAACAGTAAAACCATAGCTATCCAACCCATCATCTTCAAAATGGATATCATTTGTTACCATAGTGCTAAACATAGGCAATATAGAACTCCCAGAGACATCAAGTTGATCCTTCCGTCTCCAGATTAGTTTAGTATCCTGGAGAGATTTAACAGATAGTGGGCAAGAAAACTCATCATGTCCATAGAAGGAGAAAGAAGAACAGATATTAGGAATCCATTCATAGAATAGATCCACTCTATGAGTTATTTCATCATGCATTCCAAGTCAAGATAAACATGAAAGTCCAAAGAAGAACGGATATGAATATAAACCCTAGCATATTTTAGATTCAAATACAATTGGGTAGCTTCGTCAACACATTTTGGAATACCCCAGAACATACACTATGCACTTGAACATGCCCTTATCCCAAAGATAAAAAGGGAGATTATAGATACTGACCCAGATGGGAACCACTCGCAAAGCAAACTTTCTAAGTTCAACTCCCAGTTTCCATTTACTAACCAGTAATGGATGGTCTTTGAAAAACCATGGACCTCCATCCAGAACATGAAGAAGACCCTTTCTATCAGAAAATCATATGATGAAGAGGACATTACCTCTATCAAGAACTTCCACTAAACCATCTGGGTTCTAAAGGTAATATAAGTGACTTTCAAGGGATGCAATATGTGCTCAGAAATCTAGAATGTGGCCAACCAAATAGTTTTCTGAATTGCGGAAGTTTTCAACCACTTCAGATCTAGGATATCAAATCTTGCCATTAACAATTTCAACAGAAGTAGAGCTCAATGTGTAGCCTTCGTCATTTGGGAACTTGGTGACATCTGACCATTTCTTTGAAACTAAGAAGAAGGAAAGAGTAGAACTAGGTAGGATTAGAGATAGACATTCATCCTTCTTCTTCTAGATCGATACGTTTCCCTAAAAGTTGGGGTGGAGATGCACATCTGCCACACCCTACTTTAGTTTCGCTCTGACAATTTTTTTTGCTGACCCATATGGGAACCATAATCATTAACACATTAATTACCTTAAGTGTGTAATGTTGTAAATAACATGTTTTCTTAGGTCAAGCCTAAAATCTAAATACATATTAGGATTCCTCAGGTTTTATTTAGAAAACTTCCCAAGTTTCATCTAAATAGAATAACCCTAGATATATTAATTGATGTAGGGAAGAAAAAAGGAAGATTTCTTGTATTTTTAACCTAGTTATCCATTTATATAGTCGATTATTGTGATGGTATCTAAGTTCCCTGGTATATACCTGATTATACATTATCACACAATGGTGAATTGCCTTTGACGATATTGCATTTCAACAACAAGCATTGGAATTTTGATCGTATGGCAACGAATTTGTCTCCTATCTCACACATTTTCCGCATCGAGGAGGAAACAGTCCCCGCTACCTCCTCGACCTCAACCTCATGCTCCTTCACATGTCCTCCTGACTTCTAGATACACTTTAGGAGACAATTCTGAGTCCATCCAACCAGGACACAACTACTCTCATCACTCCCTGCACATATGTCCATCCTATTGCTCATTCACATCCACAACATGATTTGTAGATAGTGGATTAGACCACCGCAATGATGACTATCTTCGTTGGGTCCGTACAGACTCTCTGCCACAACCAATTCGGGTTGGAAGTTTCTTATATAGAAACCATTGACTCGATCTTCCCTCTCAAAGGTGGCAACCTAGACTGAGGAGTTTTAGCCACCCCATTTAAATTTACCCCTCTGTAAGCTTCCTAGAATCTATTCCTTGCTTCAAACAATGTTTTTAGTTGATGTGATCTAGTCTTAAGAAGTTTGTGAACTCTGGCTTATGGACTGAGATGGTGAGCCTCAACGGGCCGCCATGACATCATTTTCTTTACAATTTTTTTCCATGTACAATCAGTAGATCACTTTGAAGATAATTGCACTCTCAGTTTCCCATTTTGACTTCCATGCCATCATTTTCAAGTTTTGAGTTTGTTGCTCTGTACCTCACCTTCTGTGGAAAGGGTTTAGGTCATTTTTGGTCTTTTCACCATGGGGATTCTTCCCAAAGTTTTGAAGATCACCACAAAGATGTAAAGCTTGTTGGTTTCAAGTTCTATGCTATTTTGCAGTTTTCACTTCTCCAGCTTCCCCTACCATGGAGGCAGTGAGAAAATCTCACTTCCTAGCATTCCAGAGCCTTGCCAATGGTTCTTTAGGAGCACCGAGACATGGGGGAGGTAGTGGATATCTTTTCCTCAGTTTTTTTGTTAGGTCTTCCTATGTGATCGGAGTTTCTATGCTCCAATGAGCAGCTAGAGTAGCTCAATGCCATGGTTATCAAAAGAATCCAAGAGAAAGAATGACTCATCTACCCCCCTCTATGTATATATTCTTTCACACCGCCATGGACACTTTTGGCATTCCGATGGTTTTGCCACTCGATACATCTGTTCTAGTTAAAATTGAATTATGACTAAATCTGCCCTTATCACGCCTATTTTCAGAAAATAGTATGGAGGGAATATCAGTCTTTCCCCCTCTGTGTGAACCCATGTCTCAAAAATTGATTTTATTTGTTTTTATCTCAACTCTGATTGGTGAAGAATAGCCAAATCTTCAGTAATTCCTAGAAGCTAATTTATAGCTCAGATAGGATCGAACCTTATATGGATTTGATCAATTTTTCGAGATCTATCACATGGTCCAAGTTTCAGATACATATTCCCAACCTACTTTTCATGCTTTATTGAAAAATCTTCAAACCCTGAGGTTTAATCATGATAAATAATGTATTTATATGTGGTACATGATGATTAGGAATGATAAGGATCAAGTTACAATTGATATACCTCCTCATGGCCAGGTGAGTGGTCATGCACACTGAGTACTAAACTAGTGTTTAGGGTTTATATTAATTAGTTATTTATTCATGATTCCTCAAATAAAGTATGAGTACAGTAGTACTTATTATATGCTTATGGAAAATCATGCTCATATTAAGAATTTATGTTTTCTATTAGTTTTACGTTTAAGATTTCAAATGAATTATTATATACCACTACCATGCTAATGGATCATGAGATCAACATAATCATGTTTAGTGAATTATGAAATTATGATAATCATGTTTACTGAATAAAGAAATCATGATATGTTAATATTTTCCTCCAATCATGTTTAAGTGAGTCTTAACCAGCCTTATGAGCTCTGTGGGAGCATTATGTGAGCCTAAATCGGGCTAATGTGACCCTTAATCAGCCTTATGTGAGCCTTAATCGGTCATATGTGAGCCTTAATAAGCCTTATGTGAGCCTTAACCGACCTTATGAGTATTGTGGTGCTTTCCAGAGAGTGACTATATTAGCTCAAGATAAAATACATGTGTTCATGTAATCATGTTAGTTTACTTAAGTCTTCAAGTAATCATGTTAATCATGTTAAACACTCATGTTATACATTATTTTCATGTCATTTCAAGGATAAATCATTTTCATGTATAACTGCTCAGTGCCACTCACAAGTTTTTACATTGGTTTGCATGGATGGGGACGAGATATCCACAGGTGATTAGCGAGGAGGACTAAGACATCAGGCTAAGGATAAGGATGATACAATGAAAGTCTAGAGTGCCTTAGTGGGGTGCCATTATACCTCAGTTTAGTTTCATGTTCTAAGATGTACTTATTTATGTTTAGATCTTTGAAACATGTTATAAGATTTATTCAAATTCCCCTTTCATATAAACTTTTGTTAATGAGAATGAAAAGTGTGTTTTATATGCATAATATTTAATGTATGTGACACCTAACCAATATTATGAATTGGGAATTGACGCTTCCACTCATGTGCATGTGTGCAAATTTGGGGTGTTACAACTTGGTGTTAGAGAAAAAGGATAATTGGCCACCAGTCACTCTCATATTCTCAAATAGGTCACTTTCCTTTTGGTTCCATGAGGGACAAATCTCCTTATGCATCCTAGATTTAGATAATGAAATAAAGAGGTTAGGTTAGACATCTTTTTATATGAGGAGTGGTTAGAGGTAGAAACCACGAAAGGAATATAAGTCTAGAGATCTATGCATAATAGGTTATACGTATTAGGGACAGATGTCCTTCTAATTTGGACCTTATGTATTAACCTTCACATATGACATGTCCTCTAATTTCTAAATGGTTTGACCAACCAATTGAGAAGTGTAGAGGGTATGCCACGACCATAAAGACTTATTGTGTGTCTCTTTCCTACTTACTAGTGTACATGGTATGGGACATGTGTGCTAGTGGGTTAGTGGGGAGTTGCATATAGAGGTCTGACGTCATTGGGTATGTGTCTGATCAACACATATCTAGGGATGTCAAAGATGGTTAATATAAAGGACCTAAATTAGATAGTCACCTAAACCTAATACATTAGTTAATGAAGGCCATTATTTATCCCCAGCTAAGATTTTAAATACATTTATGATTAAGTCATGTGGATCAATAAGGATACTAAGAATAATTTTAAGAAAGTAATGTTATTAAGTGATTCCCCAAGGTGTATGAGCACTTTGGTGCAAGGTTACATGGAGAACTCAGTTGTATTGACTCAGTGGGAAATAAAATTATGCTAATTATAAAGGTAGGAGAGTACTTTTTGACATGGTAGATGGTTAAGGAACAATTTAGCTTTCAAGATTTACTAGTGACATATGCATATGTTAGTTCATTAATCAAGCTAGACCAAGATTGAAGTGTTAGTATACATATATGAGAAACCATAAGGTGGGTAGTACTATGATAGTGCATGCATATTTTGAGGATGAAATTTCATTAAGGTGGGTTGAATTGTAACATTCCTAAAATTTTAGTCCAGAATAAACATGACCAATAATGTTAAGTTACATAATTTATATATTTTTCTTCAATGATGTAAAACTCATAATAAGTCTGACACATGATGATTCCATATCTTATGTCATCTTAATTTCATAATGCACAAAACATAGATCTAGTTACGAAATAAGGATATGCATAATTAAATGGAAATTTACCCCACATATGTCCATATTATGTTCTCTCTTCTGACATTTAAGTGTTTCATGACATATTGGGCATTTTCCTCAAAGTTTAATTATGTTACTCCTCTCTAATAATCATTAATGCATTTTTTTGGCCGGCTAAAACTCATGTTGCTTTTTTTCATTTTCCAAAAGAGGATGGTATGTACAATGCATTCGTTACTCGAAGTGAGCCATGACAAAAGGAAAGTATGTAATTGTACAAGTATACATCAAAACATATAAAGAAAGGAAGTATAAATCAAGAGAACCACCCAACAAGAGCAAATCAACATAACAAAACCACTACTGAGTACTAAAAAAAGAAGCTTCAAAACTTCAGAGCACTGGAGAACCCATCAATCAAGCAAGCAACAAACTAAATCTTCAGCATATACAAATAGAGAGCAGAGTTGCATCGTCCATAAAAGAAGACCTTATGAAAGAAACCTAAATCAAGATCAAAGAACACTAAGCCTCAGGGAAAAACAAAACAAGGTCAGCTTTCACACACTTCTAGATATCAACTGGAGACCTTAATTGACACTCATGAACTCTAAAATTCCTCTCCCATCCGAAATAATGAAGGATATGTAGGCAGGCACATTTAAACTTATCAATGTCAATAGATAGAACTTCACTCCAATTACAAGGGCCATGATAATCATCGACCAGATTAGATATAAACCAGACTTCCGCAATGAAGGAGCATTCAAACAAAATATGAGAAGTATTATCATAACTGTATCTGCATAAAAAGACATGTAGAGGCGAGTTGAATCCCACATCTTCTGGCATAATAAGAGGTTGGTAGCTGATTATGAGCTGCCTTCTAGACATTTAAGATCACTTTCCTTGGACCTTTAGAACTCCATAACCATACAAAGACATCATTAACCTCAATTGTGTTCCAGATCACACTCCATACATCTTTAAGCTTGATGTGATCCTTACCATAAAAAAGGATGGCATCAGAAGCATGAAAAGACATATCAAAAGAGATCACAGAATCATTAAGGGGTCTCAGGTTCCTGGATTCACTAAGACACCAGGACGCATTTGAAATAATATAGCTCAGACTAGAATCTCGAGGAGAACCTGATTTTGACAATAGGATTCATTAAAGAAATCTAATAAACATTTCCCACTTATCCAAGGATCAGTCTAAAACCTAAAAGTGGAACCGTCTTCAATATGGAAATCACTGTGGGAGACCAAGATAGGTCTAGTTCTGAAAGCACTATTAAACAACCAAGAAAAATTACTGGAGACATCAATGTCCTAGAACGAGACGCTCCTTAAGTACTTCTCACTAATCCACTTGAACCAGAAAGAGTATTTCTTCTTGGTAATACTAATGGAGTGCACGTGCTTAGCATGTGAATTACTATTGAGTTTGCCCACTGATATGCATACATATATACATTGATATTGATATTTCACACACATTTATCTTATACAACACATACCACAAAATTGAACATTTTCTACTTAAGTTTTTTTCTTGATATGTACATCATACACTATCCAAATCTTATGATACTCAATTATTCACTTCTTCTTGGACTTTCAACACTTTTAGATTCGATATCTTTTCATTTTGATTTGTTCCTACAAAATCATAGAATTATATTAGATCAAATGATGATGAAAATCATGAAAATAACATATGCCGCTAAAATAATTTATATTGAAGTCACTGATACTGATCAATGCTGGAGAGTGGTCTTTGTGTTTACATTATTCCCGTAGTAGACAATATATCAGTGTAGACTATATTTCTTGTTTTCGTGATATTTAATTTCTCCATGGAAGCCAGTTTAATAATAACTTTAGCTTCTTCAGGAGATTTCACTCCAGATAAAGCCACATATAATTGGACATGAGAGAACACAAGTTGAGGTAAATATATTCCAACTTTTTCTAAAGTTTTCCGTAGTCATTTGTTGATTGTCATTGCAAAACACAAGCATACTGAAAATTGTAATATCTTAAAAGTAAATGCTAACTTTTCATGATCTTTTGGCATCAATGGAATTCTTGGAATGAATACTCTTTGTCCTTGCTTATCTCCAACAACTATTTCAGCATCAATAATATTCTTGTTAAAGTTTCTACAGATGAGTCGTGTGCCATTACAAAGAACAGAGAAAGGATAACTATTTCTAAGTAGCATAATAGGACAATTTCTTTTCAAAACTAACTTGTGAGGTGGAATACCAGAAGGAGATAAAGAATTCAAAAAATCTTCTTCTTGAAATTGATTGGTGTTATCAATAGTTGAATCAAAACTAAAGGACTCTTTTTTATCTCTTGGGAATATATCGATCAATAGCTCATTAATATCATCAACAAACTCATTTTTTGTCATTAAAACTGCATGGCTTGTAAGGGAGTTAATGTTCTCTTGATTGTGCATGAGTTTGGGGAATATCGCATGTATTAGATTGTACTTTGATAATATTTCATCAATGAATGGGATCACCAGGAATTCAGGAACTTTTGATCTGATCATCAACTACACATGTGGATGTTCTATTTCCAACTTGAAGCAAATACTTAGCAAAGGAGGGGTGCAATACAACCCTCATATTTTCTTTAAGCTCCAATTTTTCAATATGTTGCCATAAATTTGATTTTTCAAAGCTTGATGCTATTGTTTGCTCCTTACCATCTTATGGTACAAAAGGATGGATTTGTCAGAAGTCACCACCAAATACAATTACTTTTCCTCCAAAACGTATTGTATATCCCATCATATCTTTTAGTAAAAGATCTATAGATTCAATTGCTTGTATTTTTTCCATTGATACCTCATCCCAACTATAAGATATGTTCTTAGAAGAAACTTAGCTAGACTACTTTATTTTAAAACACTACATACCTTTTTCTCATCATTGTTAAGGGGTAGTTTAAATCTTGAATGTGCAGTCTGACCAAAAGGTAACAAAGATGTTGCCACCCCTGAAGATGCAATTGCAAGGGCTATTTTGACAGATGATCTTACTTCTGTAAGTAAAGCATGACATAAAATTGTTTTTCCATATTCTCCTGGGCCATCAATGAAAAAGATTCATGGTCTTACAGTACTTATACGATAAATTATGATATTATAAGTATGTATTTGATCATAATTTAGTTGTGATATAGCCAAAATATCTTCATCAGAAACAAGAACACCTATTTCTTGTTTGATATCTTTTTATAACTTCTCTTGTTCATCTTCAACAATAGATGGTAAGTCAAAGTCACATAACCTCCTTCCCACTGACTCTAAGCATAGATTTATTGATTTTAGAGTATTATTATAAGCATTCATCTTGTCAATATTTTGTTTAGTATAAAAATCTTCACTCATTGGATTTTTATACCTTTCCCATAGAGCAAGAGGACTAATAAATTCACAGTAGACTATTATAGTAGAAAATAGTTATCATAAGCCTGTAGGCATCAGAAAGAGTACTGCTTCAGCAAGACATTCTTCAATATTGTTATTAGCATCCAATAAGCCATGATTTTCAATAACTTCTTGAAATGTATGATATTGGATCCATTTATGGTCTTTAAATCATTAAAAGATTTTGCACCTCTGATATGATTAAGCAAGCAATGCAAATAATAACATTTACCTTCAGTAGGTTTTGCAAAACTAATCCTTCCAATAGAAGTTCATTGTTTTCTATTAGTCCAAAATTTTGATTTTCTATCCCATACATAATGCTCGGAAAATTCTTTATACATATACCTCCAAGCATCCTCATCAATACAATTTTTTGAAAATTTTCTGTAAGCATTGATCTAGAAAAATGACCACCTTGTATAATTGTTGAAGATCTTGACTTTCATGAAATGTAACATTATACATGAACTCAAGATGAAGCTGTAAACATGTCATAGATGGATGCATTTCACTAAAATTAAATTGATAAATCCTCCATGCTGCCTCTTATGGTGACACCATTTCCCAGATACAAAACTTGCAACTTCATCATGCATATTCTTTATTTGCTTGTCATTTAATCGAAAGAATATGTGATCATGTCCTTTGTATATGTACTTATATAAATACTTCACTGCTTTGATAGAAGAACATGCCTCAACATTTATATGACAATTCTATTTAGCTAATAAGTAAGGGTTATATGGAACAACCCATCGATTGTCAATTGCTACAGATTCAATTTTCAATAAATGACCAATCTCTCTTCGCTGATATAAAGGATAGGAATCTTTGGCCTGTGTTGTTACTGAGTAGAACTCCTTTGGGTAATGTTTCTTCCAACTCCCAATTTCCCTACAAAAACTATTTGGGTTTAAAACTGCACATGGATCATGTACCATATGTTTCAGTACCATACTATGTAGATGGGGATTCAACCCCTTTTCTGGTATTTCAACAGAAACATATTGATTATATAAATCAAGTGTAATGATATTTTGATTCTTTTCAAATATGAAAAGAAAATGTGCATGTGGTAGTCCTCTTTTTTTATATTCAATGACATAAACATAAGCAATAACATGTCCAAATAGATCTCTATTGAAGAGATCGACCTTTACTTTTTCTAATTTTGCTATAAATACTCTAGCAAGCAAGTCTAGTCTATTTTGTGGTTCTTCAAAGAACAATAGCTCTCTTTTCACTTCAGTCCATGACGGGTTGCATGTAAAAGTGAGAAAGATATCAGGTTTTACAAACCTCTGAACCAATGTCATTACATAAAGATAACAACGTCTCATATCTCTAGGACCACCAACAAAGGAAGTTGAAAGAATCACCTTTCTCCCAATCATATTGTCTCTGTTTTGCCCATGATTGTAGCTATCCACAATTCCTTGATATAGATCAGCTCGAATTTTTTGTTGGTCTCTCCTAATATAGTCAAAGCGACTACTTTCAAGTTTAATGTACATGTCAACAACATATTGTTGTAGAAGTCTACCAGAATGTAATAAAAATGAATTATCATTATCTCTGTCTTGTAGTTTGTAACAATAATATTCATGACATGATATTGTTTTCCTCCTTTATAGTTTATTTTCTAGAACTGCATGTAAGAAAAAATTCAATAAGTTGATGATGTTATTTTAATAAGTATAGTTTCTAAATTATATAATACTACCTCTTTGCTCTTGTTGAAGAAGTGTGCATACATCATTAAAGTATAATGAATCATAAGATGTATCACTAATCAACCATTGGCCAGTCTGTTTATCTCTTCGCGAAATTCCTTCATGCCAACCAATTTCTCCTTGTGGGAACAACAATGTGTATTTTAAAGGGTCATAACATCCATAGTAGTAATGAACACAATGACTATTTCTAGTATGAGTATAAACAAGAATATCATGCTGAAAATTTATGTTGCTATGACCTTCATCTTCACCAATCCAGATGGAAGCCACTTGTGAAGAGGTTGGTGCATTTTGGACACCTTGATGCACAGTTGGATTCAACTTGATAGAAATATGAATATTTTCAAAACTCTTGAGATCTTTTCAATTTTGAAAGAATTTTGGGTAAGGATTTCCCCATAGTGCGTTGACCAATATTTTCACAACATCTTCCTTTAATCTTGATGATTGATGTAATCAATTTTATATTTCATGGTCAGTGTCATAAAAATACAATTGTATATGTAATGGGTGTTCATCTTCTAGTATCATCCTATTTATAAAATAATACATCCACTTTGAATGTGTATATTCCTTTACTTCTCTCTAAAAGCTTTCTATCCTCATTAACGCCCATTGATGTAAAAGAGAAAGTGTTATTATATGTTCTGATACATTGTCTAAAGTGTATAGTATTTGTATCCGATGAAGTATACAAATAACATAATCCCAAAGGAATGTCATTTGTTGTTAACATAACTTCTCCATCATAACAACAAAAAGTCCTCACTTCATATGGAAATCTCTTTGCATTACATTTGTCACAATTATTACACATTGGAAGCATGTATGTCTCTTTTGGTATCACTAAGCTTGTAACAAATTGTTTTGTTGTGTTCCCACATTTCTTTTTCATTCCTGCTGAGGTGGAAGCTAAATTTGTCTCATTGACACTTGACGAAGATCCAACTTCCCATGTTCCAGAGATTTTAGACAGCATGTCATCTAAATATTTCAGTGATGAAGATTGTTGAGAAGACAAAGAGTCGATTGAGATTGTCTATTTTGAGGTTTCATTGCATTTCTCAAGTCTTCTCCTAGCATAGTTTTGTCTTTTCCGTTCAAGCTTAGTTGCCTTTTTCTCTTCAGAAAGGTTGGCATAATAATCTTTTTGCCTTTTTCGTAATATAGATTTTTTTTCTTCTGATAACTCTAAATATTTCATCCTACCTATATAGAAGTTAATTTAAAAATATGAAACTTTTAGTATGAGTTATAGAAAAAAAAATTGTTTCATTTTTTAAAACCATGAATTATTAGTGAAGGTATCCTCAATCCTCAAAATGGTCTTATGAATTATGCATAGCTACATAAATGATTCTACATCAAAATAAATTGTTTAACAAATGACTGTTAACATGTATGAATTATAGCAGTTCAAACATGTGATGAAATTATAAAGCTTGTCAAGTTGTAGTTTTACTTAAAAGTAACGTTAAAAAAATAAAAAAATTAATAAACATCAGCAAGGAAAGGCCATAGGATTGCAATACCAAAGGTGTATATAATGACATATATGGTATCATCCAACAAAAGAAAATGCAAAAAGAAATTTGCATTTACTTACAAAAGAGCAAAATATGAGGCTAGCAATATCGATATCAGCACATCATTTAAAACATCCTTGCTGAAGATAAGACGCCACATATAAATATGCTTATAACTCAGGACTACTTAGAATCCATTTAAGTAACATAACATCACACTTATCTCAAGAAGAACTATAAGAAATTAATCATTATGTTTTCCTCATCGTGGATCACATACGCTCAAGTTGGCCCTGCTATGAATGATGCCTAAAATGTTTTGAACAAAGGTAAGATTTATTTAATCGATGTGTCTCAAAAAATAAAATCAAAACAATACTACCATTTTATATAAAGTCCTTTCCTATTTTTTATGGAAAGAGTCATTCCCTATTTTGTCCCAGACGCATAATAGAGGTATCAACAGATTGAAATAACACATCTGGAATCATACATCCCATTCCCACTTTATATATTAAAACTTTGTGGATCAAACACAGAAGGGTGGCTAACGCATGTCCAACATGATAGGTATGTTACATCTGCTTGGAAGAAGCCGCCACCGATTACCATCATCACCAGACACATGTTAAACTAAAACTAAACTGGCATTATTGCGCGTGTGAAGTAGTCTATGTACTGTAATGCTCTTTTGGCATCATTGAGATGCAAAGATTGATAATCGTCTGGCTAAAATGTCATATTATGATTAATATTTGTGGAGGAAATTAGTCAGATAAAGAAAATGCCTCTTTTAATTTCCACACGACAACAACAATAGCAACAACCACACTGAAAAGTTTTAGTTCCAGATCCAGAGCAAGTGTCCGCAATAAGCAGCATTTACTCGTTGACATCTCAACAATGCCACCCCCGACACAGCGACATGGGTGTCGTCGCTGCATCAGAGAAAGTTCTTCCAGGGGACTCACCCCATACCAGACTGGAGTACATAATCAGGCAGACAGGCTTCCATTGCTTCAGTCTGCTCCGTGAATGGGAAGCAAGCCAAGGGACCAACAATTTCTTCTGCCTCGTGGGATCCACCCTTGACGAACCAGTCTCATATGCGGCGGGAAGGAGCACGACAACCTCGGCGTGCGAATTGAAGGACCCACTTATTCAAGCACGAGATTTTCTGTCACTATACTTTATGGTTGATTTCGGATCGTTTTCATTGTTAGGAACCATACAAATCTAGAAAGAAAGGAGCATGCCCCCACCCATATGAATACCAGTGAAAGCATAATAGCGATCAAATCTCACGCTTTCCAGCAGTAGTCAAAGTGGGATATGACTAGAGAACTTTGCTCAGTAAAAGAGAATAATGCTTTTCCGCAGAAAATGACACGGGCATGACCTGCAACAGCTATCCAAAGTCCAAAATGGAAATTAGACGAATGATAAGAGAAATGGAGGGAGAGATTTCGGAAAAAATTGCCTTTAGCTTGCTATATAAGCATTGCAAGTGAATACAGAACTTTGCTAAGAGAAAGGGAACAATGGCTTTTCCACAGAGAATGGCGTAGGCATGACCTGCATGCAGCAGCTCTCCCAAGTTCGAAACGAAAATTAAAGCATTGCTCCGATAAATGGAAGGAAAAATTTCGACAGAACTCGACTCTAGCTTGCTATAAAAGCATTTGCAAGTGAAACAGTAGGTGTTGTCGGTAACATGGTGTACATGGTGTAATCGATTGACACCTGTAGCTTGGGGACCACTTTGTGTTTATCATTTAACCATGCAGGACTAACAGTTCTGATCGTATATCCAAGCAGCCAAGTAGCTAGACCAATAGGCTGCGAATAACCAAGCAGCCAAGTAGCTAGACTAACAGGCTGCGAACTCGTCCTTGTTATAGGTATATTGAAGAACCAGTCTCATATGCGGCGGGAAGGAGCTAGCACGACAGCCTCGGCGTGCGAAGGACCCACTTATTCAAGCTCGAGATTTTCTGTTACTAAACCAGATGGTTGATTTCAGATCGTCTTCATTGTCAGGAACCATACAAATATAGAAAGAAAAGAGCATGCCCCCACCCATATGAATACCAGTGAAAGCATAATAACGATCAAATCTCACACTTTCCAGCAGTAGTCAAAGTGGGATATGATTATCCGGCCCATGTAGCGTGGATGGTTAAGCACGGTAGGTCTTGTCCGGGGGACCCGGGTTCCAACCTCCCGTTGCACATAGTATTTACCACATTTGCAGTCATCCGGGTGCTCTTTGAGGGAGGGGGGAGACAAATGTCTCTTCTAACTCAAATACAGAACTTTGCTAAGAGAAAGAGAACAATGGCTTTTCCACATAGAATGGCGCAGGCATGACTTACAGCAACTCTCCAAAGTCCGAAATGAAAATTAAAGCATTGCTCACAGAAACGGAAGGAAGAATTTCAACCGAACTCAACTTTAACTTGCTATATAAGCATTTGCAAGTGAAACAGTAGGTGCTGTCAGTAACATGGTGTGTACATGGTCTAATAGATTGACACCTGTAGGGCAGGGATCACTTTGTGTTTATCATTTGACCATGCAGGAGCTAACAGCTCTGTCCATATAACCTAGCAGCCAAGTAGCTAGACCAATAGGCTGCGTATAACCAAGCAGCCAAGTAGCTAGACCAACATGCTGCAAACTCGTCCTTGTTATAGGTATATAGATCTCATGCTTGGGCAATGTCTCTACTTCTCCTGATTCCTAAACCACCCTCGTCCTTAGGAAGCACCACCTTTTCCCATTTTACAAGGTGGAGGTTATATTTCATATCAGAGGAGCCCCACAAAAAATCCATGTAAGTTTTTTCTATCTCATCCATTACAGAACACCGGAGAGGAAAGGAAAATAACCAGTAAAGATGTAAGCTCGAAAGGGTGGACTTGATGAGTTCAAGTCTAGCAGCCATAGAGAGAAGTTTCGATTTCCAACTCTCCATCCTTCTTTTAACCTTGTCTAAAAGACCCGCACAATAGCTAACAGCTCTGTCCATATAACCTAGCAGCCAAGTAGCTAGACCAATAGGCTGCGTATAACCAAGCAGCCAAGTAGCTAGACCAACATGCTGCAAACTCGTCCTTGTTATAGGTATATAGATCTCATGCTTGGGCAATGTCTCTACTTCTCCTGATTCCTAAACCACCCTCGTCCTTAGGAAGCACCACCTTTTCCCATTTTACAAGGTGGAGGTTATATTTCATATCAGAGGAGCGCCACAAAAAATCCATGTAAGTTTTTTCTATCTCATCCATTACAGAACACGGGAGAGGAAAGGAAAATAACCAGTAAAGATGTAAGCTCGAAAGGGTGGACTTGATGAGTTCAAGTCTAGCAGCCATAGAGAGAAGTTTCGATTTCCAACTCTCCATCCTTCTTTTAACCTTGTCTAAAAGACCCGCACAATAGATTTTAGATTGCTTCCCAGTAAACATGGAAGACCAAGGTGCTTAGAGGGAAGGGAGAGCGGATTTGTTGCTCCCTTTTTAAAGAGGAGTAGGCTACTCCTCGTTGGATCCACGTACATCTCTGCAAGCAGTTACAAATAAAGAGTCATGATTTAATACACCATACACATGTCGCTAGATGCAGCAAGGAGCAGCATGCTCCTTCCAAAAAAAAGTACAGCAAATCCGAAGGAGAGGGAAGGGGACTTTCATTAATACCCAAAGCTTCAACAATAATATCACTGTCAGAGTTTTTTCTTAAGAAGGCAATACTTTTTGTAGAGTTAATGTGAAGGCCAAAGATGGAGCCGAAGTCTTCAAGGATCATTGTAACATTCCTTGCACTCTGAAAATCAGATTTTGAGAAAATCATAAGATCATTGACAAAGATGATATGTGAGATAGACACATCTTCAGAAACAGATAAAAGAATGAAATCACTTTTTGAAACAGAAGAATAGATGAGCATAGAAAGACCTTGCATAGCTATAACGAATAGATATGGAGCAATAGGGTCCCCTTGGAAAATTCTATTTGAGGGTAAAAAATAAGCAGAAGGTTCACCATTGATAAGAACCTGTTAAGAAGAAGAAACAAACATCTCCTCAATCTAGTTAATCCATCGGACAGGAAACCCCAACTTGAAAAGAATTGAGAACAAATATTTCCAGCTAATTGTATCTCTTTTTTTTTGGTGAACCGAGCTCTTTAGCTAATTGTATCATACGCCTTAGCAATGTCCACTTGGATGCACATCTTATTACTAGATTTATTGAAGTCACTAAGAGTCTCATTTGTAAGAAGGCTAGCGTCTTTGATGATTCTATTCTTCAAAATGGCACATTGATTTATATCAATCAAGGAGGGAAGAAGGACCAGTAAGCGATTAGCAATAATATTGGAGATGACTTTGTACAAATCATTACAAAGAGTAATGGGGTGCCAATTGCTAATATTGGAGGTATCAACACCCTTGGGAATGAGAGAGATGAAAGTACAATTATCCTCCCTAACCATTTTACTATTAACAAAGAACTCCTTTATGTCCAGAGAAATGTCATCACCTACATTAGGCCATGCTTTTTTTCAAAAAAAAAACATTTAGACCATCAGGCCCATGCACCTTGTCATCCTTAAGATTAAGAATAACATCATTAATCTCTTTCTGTGAAACATCAGCAATGAGAAATTCATTTTGTTCATGACTAAGGGTCGGGCAATCCCATTTGAAAGGACAAGAAGAACCAACATCACTGGGTCAATTGAACAAAGCAGCATAAAATCAGTAATGTATTCCTTAATAACATCCATATCATAGCTCAAAGAATCCCCAATGTACATATTTTTAATATGATGAAGGTGCCTTCTTGTTTTCATAGACATATATAAGAACTTAGTATTAGAATCTCCATCCTTAATCCATTGGACCCTAGATTTCTAACGCAAGAAGGTTTCCTCATCTAACTCATCTTGACTAGCCATCTTTCTTTTATTAGAAGTAGTCAAACGCAAGGCATCATTTAAATCATCCAAATCCAAAGCAACTTGGGCCTCTAGAGCAGCAATTTTTAGATTATGAACATTCTCAAACAAATTAAACACTTTAACTTTGTTCCATTTTCTCAGATTTGATTTTGGAGAAAAAAACTTCATGTAAACTTTATACATATAAAAATTATGAACATCCAAATTCCACGACTCTCTAATAACAACAAGAAAATCATCATGCAAGGTCTAAGCATTAATGAATCTAAAAGGATATCTCACAACTCTTTGGTCACATAACCTGAACGAAATAATCTTGTGATCACTAGTCAAATTTGAAATGGTGTTGTCTCTAACATCTGAGTTAATTGAAAGGAAGTTTGAATTGTGAAGAATTTTATCAATCTTTGAAGTAAAATAATCCAGGCCACTTTGATGATTATCACAAGTAAAGAAAGGACCTTGATGGTCCATATCAAACAAGCTACAACTAAGAACACATCTATTAAAATCCTCGATGGACTTTTTCATAGGAGTTTGTCTTCCAACCTTTTCATTCTCCTTCCTCACAACATTAAAATCACCTAATAATAGCCAAGATTCATAAATAGAATCATTAAGTTGTTCAATAGACTTCCATAGAGATTCTATGTCCACATCCAGATCATGACCATAAATTGCGATCAACTAAAAAGAAGAGTCATTGAAGGAAACTATGGAATGAATAAATTGATCTGATTGACTAATAAACTCCACATTGCAACCAAGCATTTGGCACTAACTTTCCCCCTCCCTTTTTCATAACAATCAGATTCCAAAGAATAAAAAATCTACCAAGAATATGAGAATCATGATCTGCTAACCAAGAAAATTAGGAAAATGTCTACTCATAAAGCTTGAAGCTTGATCTCTTTTGAGCTTGGTTTCAACAAAGATAATGATGTTGCACCTCAACCTCTCAATCTCTTTTCGGAACCATTTTATCTTATATGATATTCCCCTAGAATTCCAATAAGACATGTGAAGAGAAGAATTCATTTAATACCCTCGTTTGTTGAGTTGCCAACATCAGCAATAGTTTCTTTTGTGATCACTTGAAGACCACTCAAATTCTTATGCATAGGAGAAAAGGAAGATTCAAAGAGTCTATGAAAAATACTAGCACTAGTTTTTGGGTTAAAGCTTGGAGGAGACTTTATGAAGAGATCCTTGACATGTGTTAGAGATGAGGAGAACCCAGAGGAACCAAAGAAGTTTCAAAATTTGGGATGGGCTTAGAAGGTATTGGAACAATTCCTTTATCACGAGACATTTCAATTAACTCAGCATTATGTCTCAGACCTATCAGATTGAGGGGGATTTTAGGACCTATCTCGCAATAGGTGGCTTCACTTACCAAGTTTATAATAGTAAAACCAGAGCTAACCAACCCATCGTCTTCAAAATGGATATCATTTGTTACCATAGTGCTAAACATAGGCAATATAGAACTCCCAGAGACGTCAGGTTGATCCTTTGGTCTCCAGATTAGTTTAGTATCCTAGAGAGATTTATCACATAGCGGGTAAGAAAACTCATCATGTCCATAGAAGGAGCAAGAAGGGAAGATATTAGGAATCCATTCATAGAACAGATCCACTCTATGAGTTATTTCGTCATCCATTCCAAGTCAAGATAAACAAGAAAGTCTGAAGAAGAACGAATATGAATATAGACCCTAGCATATTCTAGATTCAAACACAATTTGGTAGCTTCCTCAACACGTATTGGAATACCCAGAACATACACTATGCACTCGAACATGCCCTTATCCCAAAGATCAAAAGATAGATTATAGATCCTGACCCAGATGGGAACATATCGCAAAGAAAACTTTCTAAGTTCAACTCCCAGTTTCCATTTACTAACCAGTAATGGATGGTCTTTGACAAACCATGGACCTCCATCTAGAACATGAAGAAGACCCTTTCTATCAGAAAATCATATGATGAAGAGGACATTACCTCTATCAAGAACTTCCACTGAACCACCCGGGTTCCAAAGGTAATAGAAGTGACTTTCAAGGGACGGAAGATGTGCCTGGAAATCCAGAATGTAGCCAACCAAATAGTTTTCCAAATTGCGGCAGTTTTCAACCACTTTAGATCTATGATATCAAATCTTGCCATTAACAATTTCAACAGAAGTAGAGCTCAATGTGTTACCTTCGTCAATTGGGAACTTGGTGACATCCGACCATTTCTTTGGAACTAAGGAGAAGGAAAGAGTAAAACTAGGTAGGATCATAGATAAACCTTCATCCTTCTTCTTGTAGATCTATACATTTCCCTAAAAGTTGGGGTGGAGGTGCACAGTCATCACACCCTACTTCAGTTTTGCTCTGACCGTTTTTTTCCTGACCCATATGGGAACCATAATCATTAACACATTAATTACCTTAAGTGTGTCATTTGTAAATAACATGTTTTCTTAGCTCAAACCTAAAATCTATATAGATATTGGGATTCCTTAGGTTTTATTTTGCAAACTTCCCAAGTTTCATCTAAATGGAATAACCCAATATATATTAATTGATGTAGGGAAGAAAAAAGGAAGATTTCATGTATTTTTGACCTAGTTATCCATTTATACAGTCGATTATTGTGATGGTATCCAAGTTCCCTAGTATACACATGATTATACATTATCACACAATGGTGAATTGCCTTTGACGATATTGCATTTCAACAACAAGTGTTGGAATTTTGATCGCAGGGCAAAAAATTGTCTCCTATCTCACGCATTTTCTGCATTGAGGAGGAAACAATCCCCGCTACCTCCTCGACCTAAACCTCACCATCCTTCACATGTCCTCCCCACTTCTAGATACGCTTCAAGAGATGATTATGAGTCCATCCAACTAGGCCATTGTTGGGTTATAGGGGAGACAGAGAAGGCAGCAGAAACAAAAAACATTTCTCCTCCCAAACCCAGAATAAAGGAAATGTGTCAACGTCTATACAATAGGAAGGATGGTTTGTAGAGGCGTACCTAGTCCCGAGGCTTGCTCGGCGATGTTACCTCGTGTCTTGCGCGGTCATCACCTCCAGTCTTGGACGGTGTCTGTACAGCTCCTGGTCTCACCGGGACTGTCGGGATTTACAGCTGTCCTCCAAGCGGAAGAAGTCTCCCGCCTCTGAAGTAGTCCACACAAATCACCTGGAACGTCGATCTCCTTGTCCCACAAGGAATTGAAAGGAGTCACACCCTCCTATCAGCGTACAAGTCACTGACACACTCTCCTACAACCAATTGCTTTTTAGTAGTTATCTTTCCCTTGTTGTGCCTCCCTTATCGGGTAGCACTTACTCGGGCTCTCCCGGTTACCACAACCAGAGAGAACGAAAACTTTGCAGAGCAACTGGTATTCGGAGTTATTGTTTCTTCAGAAGCCCCCACTACCCCTATATATATAGGAGGGTCATGGGACAGGGTTCTCTACCCCGGATAATGTAGGATTAAACAAGAGTAGAAGGGTTTGAGATTTTCCACAAAACAACCAATTGTGCCACCTGAACCGATCGTTTCAAGCATGAAACGGTCGGTTGGGGAGCTGAGCCGATCGGTTCACCACCTGAAATTATCGTTTCGGGCCCTGAGCCAATCGGTTCACCTATGAGTCGGTCAGTTCGTGGTCCTGGTCCAACTCAAATTGACTTTTATATTTGTTTCTGATTAATCAAATATTAATCCTTGTCCAAATCGAATTTGTACAAGTGAAACAAATTATATTTGCAAAATAGTCTTCTGACTTTCTAAACGATCTTGGTTGGTCCACGAATCAACCGGTTCAACAATTGAGCTGATCGTTTCACTGACACATGAGCCGATCGACTCACAACTTGAGCCGACCGATTCAGCAACCTAAGTCGATCGGTTCATCTCATGAGCCGATCAGTTGGGGCAGCAGACTGTGCAAATCAGTCAATTGCAGTTTCAATCAATCTGATACTCTAATCAATTGGTCCAACACCTTGAACACTATGATTTTGAGCTATCAATTGATTGAGTGTTTAATTGAACTACTAAACTCCTTTAGTAATCAATCTAAACATCGTTTTTGGATAAACTCCTCTTCCAGGTTAAATCCTATGTGTGTGACCCTGCAGGTCCATTTCATGTTGACAGTGAAAGTCCATAACACTTATGACTTAACAAGCAAAGAGTTGTGCCTAGTCGCACATCAGTGCTACCCAAGTGAAAAGGAAAGTTGGAGAACAACTTTCAATCCTACAATCTGTGAATGGTGTTACAGTGAATGTATAATTCCTTTGTCACTAATATCTCGAATGAACTCAAGGCATGGAACAGTCATCCTGTCAACATTCATTCACTTTCTTGATCTCAGAGTAGATTGGAGGAGATATGTATGACATCAACATCACATACTGATTCAAACATGCGTGCACGCCTATCTCAATCCTACTCATCAAGTGGCCATGGATATCAACCTCCCTCAGGAGGGACAAATCCCATATCTATCACTCACCCCTCAAAAGCCCCATGTGTCAAAGCCACCCAATCATCACCTCTATAACAACCCATGTTTCAAGATTGCGTTTGATGATGTCAAAGTGTACCCAACGACATGTGTTGAGTGTAGTGATTTCAGGTCAAAGAATCACATTCACCACCATCACTGTGAGAACTGACTGTGACTACCATGTCATGGTTCCATGTGTCAAACTCACGCCGGGTCTGTCTGGTACACTTGTTCTCTAACAAGCACCTATGTGTTTGGTTTGATATCTCCATATCATGACTAATGAGATTCTGTCATCAACCAACACCACAATCTAGTCTTGTTTGTCATTGTTGTCTATCTACCTTCCATAATGACATCTGACTAGGGACATATCAAGGATGACTACGAGCTCGACAACAGTTCGTCGACAGGCGGGCGTCTGCTCCTGACCGAAGAGGAGTGGGTGGCTCGCCAGAGGAGTCGCGAGCGAGGCGGCTCCGCCGGATCAGGCACCTGCGACAACAAGAACAAGGACAATGGCAAATCCAAGGCCCCAAGCGCTGAGAAACCTTCTGGCAGTTTGCGCGACAAGAAAAAGAAAGGGTGTTGCCGCTACGGTGGCATTGAAGGCCACTAGAAGAAGGAATGCAGGAAGAGGTTGCGCGATGAAGAGCAGCAACAGCGTGCAAATCTGATGCGGGGCGGGGAACATGAGGAGCCTGCCCTGCTCATGGTGCAAGAGTGCACAGCTGTGGTCGTTGACAGCGTCACGCCACCGGCTGTCTTCCTCAACGAAGAAAAGGTGTTTCCGACAGAGGCGGAGGACGGTGTCTGGTATTTGGATACCGGCGTGAGCAGCCATATGACGGGAGGGCGGCATATGTTTAGCACACTGGATGAGACAATACATGGCACTATTAAATATGGTGATGGCTCGCTCGTCGCGATCTGTGGAAAAGGAACCGTCATGTTCACCTGCATCACTGGCGACCAGTGAGTCTTGTCTGAGGTATACTTCATACCTAGCCTTCGCAGCAATATTATCTCGCTTGGTCGGTTGGATGAAGGCGGATGCAAGATCGGCATCGAAGGCGGCATCCTCACTATTTTTGATACAGAGCAGAAGGTGTTGGCGCGTGTGAGGCGTATAAGAAATAGGCTATACACTCTCAGCCTAAACCTCGCCGTGCCCGCTTGCTTGCTGATGAAGACCGATGATGTGGCATGGAGGTGGCATGCCCGATTTGGGCATCTGCACTTTCGCGCCTTACGAGCCCTGTCATAGAAGAAGATGGTCGATGGCATCCCCAACATCGAACGAGTGGAGGAGTTTTGTGAAGGCTGCGCAATCGGGAAGCAGCATCGGCTTCCGTTTTCGCAGGCCTCGTCATACCGCGCGGAGCATGGACTTGACCTCGTCCACACTAATCTTTGCAGACCGATCACGCCACCAACTCCAACAGGTAACAGATACTTTCTCCTTGTCATTGATGATTATAGTCGCTATATGTGGCTAGAAGTCATAAAGACGAAGGACGAAGCATTTGCACACTTCAAGAAGATCAAGAATGTCACGGAGGTGGAAGGGAGATGCATGCTGCGAGCTTTTCATTCCGATCGTGGCGGGGAGTTCAACTCCATCAAGTTTTGTGAGTACTGTAGTGACTTGGGAGTTAAGCACTACACCACCGCCCCATATTCGCCTCAGCAAAATGGGGTAGTGGAAAGGCGCAACCAAACAGTGGTGGAGTGGCCCGATGCATGCTCAAATCCATGGCGGTGCCGTCGGTGTTCTGGGGAGAGGCGGTCAAGGCCGCTGTCTACGTGCTGAATCACTCGCCGATAAGAAGCCTTAAGGGCATCACTCCGTACCAGGCGTGGCACAATCGGAAGCCTTCCGTCCAGCACCTGCGTGTGTTCAGGTGCGTGGCTGATGTCAAGAAGCTGGGTCCAGGTATTACTAAACTGTCTGATAGGTCGACGACCATGGTGATGGTGGGCTATGAGGGAAAGTCATACCGCGTGTACGATCTAGTGGCAAAGAAGTTGCAGGTCACGCGCGACGTGGTCTTCGAGGAAGGCAGACTGTGGAACTGGGAGGCGGCGGACACCGGCATCGGAGGCGGCTCAGATGGCATGTTCACGGTGACATACACCACCGAGAACGGGTCTGTGATCACCGATGTAGGTCATGGTGTGATGTCGGACATGGTGCACGCATCGGGCTCACCACGAACACCAGCGTCGTCACAGCCGGCACGGACGTCGTTGACTCCGTCCACTCCATCACCGGTTGTGCCTTCCGGAGGCTCGACGAACACACCAGCGAGTGCGTTGGTTCCAGGCATTAACGGGACAACGCCGCCCAACCATGATGACAACTTGGACACCGACTCGGCACCGATTCATCGCTATCGGTGCCTAGCTGACTTTTACGACGACACCAATGAAGAGGAGGTAGGACAAGATGGTCTCTGCCTGCTCACCGCTGAGGAGCCGAGAAGTGTGCACGAGGCACTTACAGATCAGGCGTGGAAGGCAGCAATGGACGAAGAGATGGCAGCGAGCATCGACAACGACACTTGGCAGCTCAGCACGCTCCCAAGCAGTCACTGAGCCATAGGGCTCAAGTGGGTGTTCAAGGTAAAAAAAGACTCTGATGGCAACATTGTGCGGCACAAGGCGAGGCTCGTCGCTAAAGGCTACTCGCAGCGACAAGGCGTGGATTTCAATGAAGTCTTTGCACCGGTGGCGAGGATGGAGACGGTGCGCCTCCTGCTAGCTCTTGCCACACACTCTGGCTGGCAGGTGCACCATATGGATGTCAAGTCCGCGTTCCTCAACGGCGATCTCACCGAAGAGGTCTACGTCAGCCAGCCGCCAGGGTACATCGTCGCCGGCAGAGAAGATGCAGTATTGAAACTGCGCAAGGCCCTCTACGGGTTACGTCAAGCTCCAAGAGTGTGGTATGCGAAGTTGGATGCTTCATTGGCATCGCTTGGGTTCACACGAAGCCCCTTGGAGCATGCGGTGTATCGACGGGGAGACGCAGTACAATTCCTGCTATTCGGAGTTTATGTTGATGATCTCGTCATCACTGGCACGTGCAATGCTGACATTTCAGGTTCAAGGAGCAGATGATGAAGCTGTTAAAGATGAGCGATCTTGGTCCCTTGAGTTACTATCTGGGGATCGAGGTCAAGCAGGAACATGATGAGATCACGCTGAGTCAAAGGAGCATGGGTGCTTGCAATGCCTGTCATACGCCTATGGAGTGCAGGTTGAAGCTTCGCAAAGAAGATGATGGTACAGCAGTTGATGCAACGCTGTATCGGAGTGTGATTGGAAGTCTACGCTATCTTGTCAACACACGACCGGACATAGCTCACGCTGTTGGGATTGCTAGCCGCTACATGGAGAAGCCAAGCACGCTTCATTGGGCAGCGATCAAGCAAATCCTCTGGTACGTGAAGGGTACCATTGGATAGGGGTGCAGATACAAGCAAGGCAAGGGTGATCTGGTGTTGGTCGGCTACAGCAACAGTGATCACGCTGGCGATCTGGACGACAGGAAAAGCACTATTGGCGTTGTCTTCTTCCTCGACACGAACATTGTCAGCCGGCTGTCGCAGAAGCAGAGGGTGATTGCCCAATCTTCATGCGAAGCTGAATACATCGCGGCGGAGGCCGCGGCATGCCAAGGCGTCTAGCTGAGTCGTCTCTTGGGAGAGCTCGCTGGACGGACACCGAGCAAGTTTAAGGTGCTGGTGGATAACAAATCTGCGATAGCATTGTGCAAAAATCCGGTTCATCACGATCGGAGTAAGCACATCGATATCAAGTTCCATTTCATTCGCAGTTGCATTGAAGCCGGACAGGCTGACGTCGACCACGTCGGGACTGATGAGCAGCTTGCGGATATTCTGACCAAGGCGTTGGGGCGAGACAAGTTCATTCAAATGCGAGAGAGGCTCGGCATCAAGGATCTCAGCGCAGGACATCAAGCTTAGAGAGGAGAATGTTAGCCTTCGCTCGATGCCTGCACGTTTCTTCAGTTAGTTGCGAACTGATTCGCTTGTGGACTTGGTTTGCTAGTTTAGCGGCATGAGCTTCCTGCTCCCCTGCCACAATGTTTTCTCATTCGTAGTTGCAGTAGAGGCCGAGATGAGCGGATCGTGGGATGGCACGAACGACGCGCATCGCGGCATGTATCTTACATTCAGCACTTGTATTTAAGTTTAGCAATATAACAGAAAACGCTGTGCCATTAGCAGCACCAAAAAAACCAGAGTGCTCTTCCACTATCGTGTGTGTGTGTTTCATTGTTTTCAGGGATCGGCAACTTCATCTCTTTCAAGCACATACCTCTGTATTTGAACATGGCGGCTAGTACTGTTGCAGGAGTCAGGAGGTAACTCAACCGGCTTCACCTACTCTAGCTACCAAACTCCTTGTGTAAATGACCGTAAATCTTGTTTCAATTCGGAATATATGTGAATGCATTTAAATTTCAATTCGATTTTAAAAGATGGCCTCTGATTCTTTTATTCTTTCTGGAGAGAGGGAGCGGAGGGTGTTGGTTGTAGGCTTACATAGGTAGCGCAGCGGTCACGTTTCATGATCTTGCCATGCATATACCTCGATTGCCCTATACGTGGGATATCTTCTTTGTATCCGCTGACTCTGAGTTGCCCACGTTATGTGGTTTCTTATCACTGACAAGTGTATCAACCGGCTTAAAAGTCAAAACCAAACCGTAGCTGGAAATCTCAGTTTTTCCAAGTGTTTGGTCATGCGCCGGCAGCAGATATCGTGCCTTACTGGTTTTGGAGTGAGCTATCGTCTTTTGACGACTAGATTCTAGCAATCAACATGATTGGAAATCATTGCATAGTTGATCAACAATTCAAATATTTCATCAACATGTTTATTTAAGATAATTGTCCCGAAGAAACTACAAGCATGCGGCAGAAAATATGTGATATGCTAGACAAAGGGCACCTAACTTCCTAGATGTTCTTGTCCTTTCCCCTAGAATTTTTCTCGGGGCCTGTCCATGAATTTCTATAGGAAATAAGACCACACATGGACCAAAGAGAAAAAAAATGAGTCAGTCAAATGACTTGTACAAAATTATTATTTGAAAAGTAATCAAAATATGCTACTAATTACTAGAAATTTACAGTGAGAATATATAAGGAATTTCAACATATAAGTAAGTATCAAATTATAAACAACGGCTATAAAATTTAACAAGATTAAGTTTCAATATTCAAAGTTAGGAGTTCAAAATCTACTATTGTACTCTACTAAACATGAGGACTCGTTTCCGTCCTCATGTTTTCATATTTGAATTGGAGTCTTCAAATCCAAAAACCAACGCAACCACGACTCTTTTAATAATACATATGGAATTATCCGCTAGAGGATGGGGATGGGAGTTGTGCATAGATCTCTTTATATCTAGACTAGTTAACACACATGTGTACATGCACGAGCCCGTGCTCCATTGAACGTGTTTATTTTATATTAAATATTTGAAAAATAAATTTTGTCAAAAGGATAATGGTAATTCTCGTAACTGTTTTGTAGAAAATTTAGAAGTGTGTTGTTTATTGACTCCAAAATACACGTTTGAAATAAGGAATATGACAGAGAAGTTGAGAAGTTTACAGAAACTGATTTTATCATCAAAGAAAAAAGATAAAATAGAGCAAATAAAAAAAATGTTGAGAAAAATTGTGAGAATAAAGAGAATCAAGGAGAACGCAGCATGAACTCACTCTTTTTATAGATATATAGATATTTTACTCATCGTTTGGCTTCTAAATAGTCTTCGCTTGTTGTACTTGCATCGTTAAGATTAGAAAGTACACTACAGGATTACGGACGGTTGTCCTGTACCATCTGTGATGTCATATAGTATGGACCTTGTGGAATTTCATCTGCGTGGAATTTCATCTGGAGGCATGAAGCAGATCCATCCGCATCATGGTGATGTACATAGGAGTAAAGGACGGCAATATGACAGGCAATCTGTTTTTCTTATCTTACGTTGGCAACTGACTGTGTTTTCTGAGATGTTAGTCAGACTTGAACATGTCTAGCTTCAAGTGTGGTCTTCTTCTTCATCTACGACATGGACTTTATTCGTACATAATAGGAAGCGTCAATTGATGGAGGCAAAGGGCGACGATACATGTTGTTCCCTACAGATGTGAAGGGGACATGTCGTTAAGCATGGTTTAATAGAGTCGAGGTTTGGTCAACTGACGAGTCTTCATATGGTAACAAAACTATGTTAATTGGTGGCGACGACAGTGTCAGCGTTGCTAGAGACAATGATGAACTAGGCCGCAGCACATAGGTGTCGGAGTATTGCACATCTTGTTCAATGCATGGAATCCTGATTACAGTTCTAGGATCAACCCATATTTTGCATATCTTGTAGGGTTATCTGCGGCCAACATGGCAAAGAAGGCATTCGACTTAGCTTGTTGCAGTATCGCCATTCAGAAATTATTGCTTATTCAATGAGTGATTGCCAACTTAAGGTAATCATGGTCGTCAACATATATGCACTATGTTAATTGAAGTTTCTCATTCTAATTTTCAACTTTGTGTGTGAAGCGAGAGATCGTGGCAAGTCTTTGGTCATGGTGTTCCCCATTTGGTGGATGTAGAATATGGATATTGTGTCTACTGTTCTTGGAAATATGACCAGGGGATTTCCATAAAATACCAAATCTCATACATGACTCGCATCTGTCAAATACAATGATGATGCCAGTGGGCTGATTGAATGTCCCCTACACCTACATCGACGATTACTTTAACAACCACGAACTCAAAGTCGATAGCAACAAGTAAGTCAAAAAAATAATGTTGGATTTCTCTTATTATTGGGGGTTTAAGAAGCTTCAGGCAATTTTAAACTAAGATTGGTTAATGTCATTGTGTAGAATGATGTCTTTGTTGATTATATCATGTCATTGTCAATACAACATGGGATTACTGCCTTGTTATGCAATTTGGTATTGAAAAACACACATTAGTATGTTTATTTTATTTGGTTGATCTTCAAAAAGTATATGCAAACATAGATCAGAGAATATAAACATAGTAGAATGACAACAAAGTACTAATTTGTAGCATCAACTACGCGACATGGATAAATATGACATGATGATTTAGCAATCAATGGAGGTAGTGTTAATAAAATGAAGCTTGGGGGAGCTCAAATGACTCTAGTTGCATGTGTACATAACATCGAAATGATTATCTTAATAGTATAAGTACTCAAATAAATATAAAGTTGAGAACCTCCCGAAAGCAAATATTATGTATTTTAGCATTCACAAGATACAAAACTCATCGGGCTAGGTTTTTGACGATAGAGCCATTTTAAATCTAGGTAATTTTGGCCATCCTACAATTGAATATTTATATGGTCGTATGTGGGAAAGTTGCTATCATGGCAATCGTGTAGCAATGCTGGAAAATTTAATGGTATGATTTATGAAACTAATAATTAGTCTGGTATTTTCCATCTCAATAGACAACTTCATTCTTTCTAATATCAATTCATGAAACATCAACATTATCAGAGTGTGCCAAGTCAGATATTGATACTTGGTTTTATTTATGCAAGGTATACACATCGTATATATCGTCAGTTTTACTTTTGATTAGTTTCCGTATTCTCAGGAAATAATACTTTTTCTATCACTGTGTATATAAATTCTATCCATAAATATGTGCCTCCTTGTGACATTAAATACTAAAATATTTACATTTTTGTATCCTAAAGTGTTATTATATTTCTGATTTCATAGGTAAAATTCATATTACACCATATTTTATGTGAATACTTTTTGTCTTTAAGTTGTACATAATATGTAACGATCTAGATAAAACAAATGTTATATTACTAACAGTCTATACTTACCATTAAATTATCTTATAATGTTT
The DNA here is from genome assembly GCA_963693085.1 of Alisma plantago-aquatica. NCBI lineage: Eukaryota > Viridiplantae > Streptophyta > Magnoliopsida > Alismatales > Alismataceae > Alisma > Alisma plantago-aquatica. The sequence continues at coordinate 1,196,561,259 of OY856409.1, forward strand.
CAAGTTACATGACTATTTAATATACATCATGCATTATATAAGTCTTCTATCTCTATGTCACTTGCAACATCACGGAGGATGCATTATACTTACTGAAATTCAAAAGGAATATCTCTATGCAGGAGAAAATTATTTTGTATTCATGGATAACCATTGTGGAGAAAGAAGAGAGTTTGGCTCATACATATTTGTAAGAATGCAAACAGAATGAATATGTTTTGGAAAAATATGCCAGGAATAATAGGTCAGATTCTTTGAGATTTGGATTTTATTTTATTTCTGTTAATGTCCATTGTCTATAAATATTACTACTTGACGGGTTTTTGCTTTGCGTTTTAATGCATAACACTCTAATATGTTATGTGGTATTTAAGAAATTAATGTCCAATTTATAACTCTTGATAATGTATACCTATCAAGATATATTTTTGAAAAATATTATGTGAAATGTACTATACTTGGTGAAAATTCAGATTACCTTGAAAATTTAGGATACCATCTTCTTTATTTGGTGTTCTTTTAATACTCAGATTTTGTACCATTCAAATGGTATTTATCCTTAAATTCATAGTTTTTTTCTAAATAAAAATTGTATTTATTAAGTAGGAAAATATGCTCTAGATCTACATATATGGAAAACAACATTTGAATCCACTCCTTTCTATTTAATAGGATGTGTGGAATGAAATACCTGGAAAGGGTGTATAAACTAGTTGATCCATAGTTTTGTTAAAGTAATCTTTTGGGAAGTGTGTTTGATAGGTGCATGCCCTTTTATGTCATTTTGCACTACTAGGCATGGTGTGAGTTCAACCAGTCACTAAATTCAGCTGTATGGGTTTACTTTGTTGGTGTAGGTCTTAGTGGACCTGCTAAGGAGATTCATTGACATAAAAAATATTGTTAGATGGAACTTATGATTGTATTTCATTTCTGGTCAAGCTCTTAGGTGTATAAAATGTAAATGCAAAATATAAACGATATTTAATGAGAATTAATCCTAGGGTTCATCACAGTTTGTTTGATTTTCTCATATGATACATTCTTATGCTTTTGGCATCTTTCATCATATAGTTAGGTCGAATAGATAATTTTCAAATTTTGAAAGAAGAGCTTCTATACTAATCTAAAAAATGATAGATGATATGTTTCACCTTCAAATGTTGAATTATGTGGTAGTAATTTAATGAAAAATTATTTAATATGATATATCAATCTGCCAAAGATTTCTTTTTATCTATAAATTACATTTTATCATCATCATTATTTGAGTAATCAATTGCGACATCTTGGAATATACCATGTCTAATTATATCCACTCAATTAGTGGAGATAATATATTTATTCCAATACTTAAAATTAGATATTTAAGTAGATAGTGGTACAGTAGGAAATTTACACAAATAACTTTGAATTCCAAAGTTTTTTCACCAGCATTGTGGAAGCATTCATTTGTTGTGACTAAACTCTACGTGTAACTAATTAATACATATATCAACCAAGTGTGATATATATTAGATAAATGTTGCATATAATATTGTTTGTAGTGTATTTTGTTAGTTTTTATGTTTTTTAAATCATAGAACTTAAGGCATTTTCACAAAAATAAAACATCATCCTACTTTTTTATAATGTCACATACGATAACTCAAACAATTCATGGGCATTTTTCATGTAAATTTCATCTATCAATTAAAAGATCATAAATATTAATTGCAAAATGGAGACGTCTTTATCCTTTTCTAAGAGAAGCTATAGGTTTTCGTGTATGGGATGAAATAATGATGGAAGTTGGCCTTTTCCTAACTATATTAGTCACATCAAAGTTAAAATATATCTTTAGGGGAGTATATATCGAAGTTATATTATATATATATTCCACATAAACTACTAGGTAGTCACCTCAAAATCATTTGAAATGGAATTTATGATTTCTTCAAAATAATAATGGATACAGTTCCATCCAAAAATATGGCTAAGTGGTTTTTGAAATCCGTAGGAGTTAAGTTTTTTTATGTGGAAAACATTGAGCAAGGTGATTACAAAAATAACAATTAACTAAGATTCATGTTTAAAGGGTACAATATGTTAGTTAAAATTGTTGGGATATCATAGATAATATATTTGAGATGGTTGAATCTCAAAAATTAACTATTATTCTTACAAAAACATTGATTAAAATGTATTTCCCATGGAATAATGGCAAAACCAGATGTTTGATGAAACATTGCTTAGACAATTGTTAGAGAAGGGATATATTGTGTGGTTAATTAGGTATATAGATTATGTTAAATAATAGGTTCTTTATTGTAAGAATGTTAATAGATTAGATACATTTTTGGGGGGGATAAGTATATCATGGTGTTGTTTATTGTTTTGCATGACCATGGGATGTGATGTCCCTATATCAAAGAAGATAAGGAGTTGAAGTGAGGACTTCATAAAATATTTGCTTTCTTAGTCAATCACTAATTCATTAACTAAACCAAACAAATTTCATTATTTTCTAAAGTATAGGATGGAGCTTCACAAGTGATTCTTCCTGTAAGAAGTAACATATGAGACAGAGATATTAGATCATGATATTAACCAACTTTGTCTTGCATATGTTATTTTAATGGGTAATACTATACGTCTAAATAACAAGGCTACTTATCAATAACCACATCAAGTGCTAGATGGTTGATATCTCCAATCCTTTGTTTATTAATCGTGAGTATACACTCATAAAATTAGTTGGTCATATTGTATTCTTTTGAGTATCATTTTCTCTCATGATCATTAGTACTAAAGTCCAACATTTCACTACAAATCTATGACCTTATGTATACCTTTTAACTTTATATACTATAAGCTTGTATGGATCAACTAATTTTTGTCCTTTAAAAATTAATCAAATGATGTTTATACCATACATATGAAACTATATTAGGTGTATACAGGAATGTATGTAACCCAACTTGAAGACAAATTCTTACAAATTGAGATGTCAAATTAAAAGGGATAATGACCACTCATAATATTGAGACAAATTTTTTAACCCTCAAGGTAATTGTGTGAATTTTAAAGTATTCTTCCAACCATTCGTCCATTGAGCAAATGTAGTTTTTGAAATTGTACTATATATTTAAGTAAAACTTAATTGCATGTAAGCATATAATACTTTCAGGAATCCTTCTCTCTAGGGTTACACGGCTCTCCCTTCTCTCTACCCTCCCGGCGGCTACCGTTGGGGGGAGGGAGCGCCTCTTCAGTGCTTCCCTCCCCCTGGCCTCCAACGGCCTTGGGCGGTGCATTGCGCGAAGATTGGGGCGGTTCTCTGGAGCCAGGGTGCTAGTCGTGCTCGATGGCACCTCCTCGGTGAAGCTGGGTTGAAGGGGCGATGCTAGGCACTGCGAGATGCTCACATCTGGACAGAGGTTCGACGTTCTTGACTTTGTCGACTCCAGTCTGTTCATGTGTGACCGATGGAGAGAAGCCGATCGGATCCAGACCTACGAGATCTTCGCTGCTGCCTCATCACGCTAAGCAAGGAAGGGGCGTTTTCTCCTTACTTCCCTAGCACCCCCTTCCCCCTTTTTCCCGAGTGAACCTGGCTTGTCCAGGGTGACGGCTTGCCACGGATCGGATTGGTCCCCGCTTTGGCGATCACGGCGGTGACAGCTACTCGCTGGGTGGTGAGTCCTTAGGTTGGTGAGAAGCCGATCGGACTTGACCTGCCTTGCGGAATGGGCACTCCATCACGGACTTCGTCCTGCTACTTGGAGTTGCTCTTAGGCGTAGGCTCTGGACGGCTAGCGGCAGATGGAGGTTTCATTGGGATGCCTTCCTCGTCCTCTACTCTGGTTCAGGGTGGTGGTGGACGGGCCTCGCATCTGCTTCATCTTGCCAGCGGATGACTTATGCTTCATCGTCCTGCTTCATATCGTGGTGGGATCCAGTCTTAGCAGCATAGAAGTCAGGTGGAAGACTAGGGCTCACCCCCTTCGACTAGCTGATCCCGATCGGTTATGTGGCAGAGGTGATTTCTATTCTGGACCTTTCTTCAGTGTTTCCAAGGGTGATCGATGGCCTGGTGTTGTGCTTCGGAAATCACTCCTGGGTTTTTTTATGCTCATAAGGTGTTGCGCGGGTTGGGGTTATGGGGTGCATCCTTCTCCCCTGTGTATCTCCTGTTGCAATGTGAAGGATCATCTGTTAAATGTTGTTAAATGTTCGGTGGAATGCTGCTTGCAAGCTGCTACGTTTGCAAGCTGTGTTTCTAGTTTGGCCTAAAGTAGAGAGTTTTGCTTTGAGGCTGGCTTTGAAGAGTTGCAATCTTAGAGAAGTAGTCAGCTGCCCCGAGCCCAAGAATGCTCGGTTACTTCTGGTTCTACATTTTGGGCTGCTTCTTTGCACTCAAAGTACTGACCACTTGTACCCTAAATGGTGGCTTCAAAAGCATGTTGTCTCTTGCTAGTTCTTTGTTCTGCACAATTTCAGTGAATGAGCATATTGCTAGTGTGTGAATGGATGGCTTGTTGTGACAAGTTGGGATAATGACTCCATCACTTGAAGGCCATGTTTGGTGTTTCCTTTGATTGTTGGTTGATCCAAGGTATGGATATAGGTTGAGATCTTCCCAGCTGTGTTGTTCTTGTGATTCCAAGAATAATGAAGTTTTCTCATATGCCCATGTTGCCACATCTTCAGAGAATGTGTTAAATGCCAGTGGCGGCCTGTGCAGTTTGGGATTTTCTTTGGGTTCTTCTAATTCTCCTAGTCTAGTGTGGCTGGACATGTTTTCTTCTGCTACCTAGATCGAAGGCTTTTGGGGTTTTTAGCCTATAGATATAGTCTTGGTTTTGTCTTTGTTCTATGGGTGTCCCACATCCTGGTTGTAATGAGTTTTTATCTCATGGTGATGTAATGGGGTACTTAGTGCCCAAAGTTTTTGGTATTAATAGTAACACGCCTTTTGACCGACCAAAAAAAAACTTAATTGCATGTTCATATTACAATTGTGATTTCACTCATTAGCAACCCTGAATGAAAATATGACACGTGCAAAGCACGTGCATTAACTAGTATTAATAAATAGCACATGTCAATGTCTATTTTATTGGAGAAGTCTTATGCTCAGTCCATGGGAGTGACAACACACCAACTGAGGTTCATAGTATATTGAGGACACTTATGCTCTTTCTCTGCATAGAGTCATGGAAGCATAATTCTACTAAAAAATAGTGGACACCAACCTTCCATTTTCAATGTTTAAAAAATGTGCTACTATTTTCTAGGAATAATGTTGGTCATCATTCAAAAGGAAGGCAAAGATTTGAAAAGTAATAGTAGGCCACCCAACCTATCTAATCATACATGCATTCAATAGGGAAATAAACTTTTCAAATAGAATAGTAATTCCATATCTTAATTTAAATAAAATAATATCAAATATGCAAGTATGAGCTCCAAGAATCACTCACAACTAATCTAGAAGTGTAGAGGGAAAAGGGTCACTACTTGCTTTGAATCATCTAATTAATATGCTCATTTTAAATGTCCAGTTATAGGCTTTTCATTTAGGTGTGTTACACATTCATTTTTTTCTTGCCTTAGTCATGTCTAGCATTGTTAACTAACTCATATATGTTTAGCATCACGTATAACCTCATAATGGCATTAAATAAAATTTTATTACCATGTGATTGGATTTTTGATCCAACTATTAAGATATTCCCATATGTGTTCAACTAGTCACTTGCGTGCCACCATTTAGATTCAGATTATTATACACAGATATAAAAATATACTTGATAATGATCTAGATGCATAATAGAACGTAACTTTTAGTATAGTTCAATATATGCTAAGACTATAAGGTTACTCAATTAATGAAGTTCATAAATTGTTCTTGTAATAAGATTTACCTATTGCAAGTCAGTGTAATGTACTAGTCATGTTTGTATTATTTAATTGCATCTGATATCCATGGTTGAGATTTAATGAACAATTTATGGAGTAAAAGTGACATGGGTTTACTATTTGGTTACAATATTGAACTACTATACACAACATGTTTCATCTATATACTTTAATATGTTGCATGCAAGCCTGCATGACTCCATTTTATATTGTAATATGTTGCATGCTTACATAATATGCATACTCTAGTATGTTGCATAGGTAGTGGTAAGAGGCTAATACAATAGATGATGTATAAGCTCATGTCATTAGTCAAACCATCATAACTTGTGACAACTTTCTGGAAATAATAGTTATAGAGACTGTCATGTACATATAACTTATTAGCTAGTAAGATCGATGCTTAGAAATGAAAAATTGATTAGATGAGTGCTAGGATCTCGTCCATGCATGAAAGATAGTTGAAAACAAGCGAGATCATTTATCACGGAACCGTTTTTTACCCTAAGTCCACACTTCTAGTGGCTACGAAGCCAAAGGCGAGTGGACCTGGGTGTTTGTCCCTAGAATGGATCACATAACTTATGCATGAATAAGACCACAAACAAGAACAAGATAAGAGATAATAAGATATTAAACTTGGAGATAAGAGACATGTACCCATTTCTAAGTATACCCATTGGGGGTTCATTAAAGAGCTTAGAGTCTTGAGTGCAGCGGATCTTCATTTAGAAGTTACAATTTCGATAAAAAAAAATATGAATGCTAAAGCATCAAGTACGCTATGAAAAAGGCATGTAAATAGTTTAAGAGTACTATAAAACTTGCTTGGCTAGAAACATCATATAAGAAATATGATGAAACAAGGCAAGAACAACTAACAACATTCTTTTATCCAAAGTGTATTTTAGGTGTATTTCCATTATACTCAACAACATATTATGGCCATTGACCAGCTTCCCATTGGAAGGGTCCACAAGGGTGCTCAAGATTAGCTACCCTTTTATCGACGTGGTATGCCTTATCTTTACATCTCAAGTAAGATGCCCAACCTTGTGCCCTTACCCCGAGAATACAAGCAGGTACACTAGGTTTGCATAATGGACAAGTTCAATTATGGTTGGGGTTTGTTCAATGTATATCAAGAAAAATGAACGTACTGGTCATAGGGAACAAGTAGATCAAATAAGTAATTACTAGCCAAGCATTCATACGACTTTACATACAAACAAGCCAATACCATAGTAGGGACAAGAAAGTAAGCGTACCTGTTGGATAAATTGGATATTATGATAAATCCCTTTGTTTCGATGATGACAAACATTTCATTCTTATTAATCTAACGAGCTACTTAAGTGTGCAGGAACAAGGTGATGACAAAGTTCTAGGGAATCCTTACGCTTGAATATTTATAAATGTCATGCAATGTAATCATATGTAAACTTGTACAAATATATAATGTACAAGTACTTAGACTTCATGTAAATCAAGCATTAGATATCCCTAGCTAAACACTACACTTAGTTAGGACATCTCCTTCTAATATGATCACATAATGCACACTCTTGCACTCACTTAGTGGTTTAATTAAAAGATTGAAACAGAGTCAATCTCGGTCGACCACACTCCTCGACCGAGACACTCTCGGTCGACAAACTTCTCGACCGAGATTGACCAAAAGTAGCCGTTAGACACAGCAGTTGACAGTTGCAAATAAACGTTAATCCAGAGAGCCTGTCGGTCGACGAATCCTCGACCGACTGGGCATCTCGGTCGACGAGTCCTCGACCGAGATGGTCTCTGACAGCAACTGCAGAATTAATTAACTAGCCGTTGCTAATGCGCCTAACTTATTCCTAACGGCTAGTTAAGCACTAGGAACCCCCTAGAAGTTGTCTAGAACGTCCTTAAGCATACATAGGTCATTCCTATAAATAGGACATGCCTTAGGTCACCAAAGATTATCCAAGATATACTTGTGCTATACTTGAGCTTGAATACACACTTGCAATCTGTTTTAGAGCAATAGAGCAATTCCTACACTTGCCATTCATTCCTATTGCTCCCATTTCGTGCCCTATAGGCTAGTATCTCCTATCCACTACAATCACATTGTCATACACATTGGTTAGGAGATTTATACGCTTGATATAGGCAAATCAAGCCTTGTGCTTAAAAGGATAAGTTGTAATTTCTGTTTTCCTTTCTTGTTCCTGTTTATCTTTTGTACTCTCCTTGCTACTCCTAGGGTTGGAGGCTGCGGATTGGAGAGGGTTGACTTCTCAGGTGGAGAAGGGGACTTCAAGCTACTTCAAGAAGGCTATCGCATGGGAAGCTACTTCAGAAGGCTGGTGCAACGGGAGTTGGTGCATCTACTTCAAGGGAAGGCTGCTTCGAGTTGGGCGATTACTTCTAGGTGAAGGCTGCTTGAAGGGTTTAGGGAAAAGAAATGTATTTTATGTAAAGTCCTTGTGAGGTAATAAAATAATTTCTTTTCAAATCCCGGTTGGGTAAGCAACCGGGTAGTGGACTGACTACCTTAGTATTTGCTAAGGCTAGGAACCACTCTAAACCCTTGTGTCTCCTTGTCCAATCTTTCTCTGTGGTTGCTTGAGTTTAAATTAATTTAAAATTATCATAAAACTCTATTCACCCCCCCCCCTCTAGAGGTTTTCAATTGGTATCAGAGCAGGCTTCAAGGAGCCCTAACAAGGTCTTGAAGAGATAAAGGGAGGAGGTGACTACAACCACAAGAAAAGGAGCATGGACCAATGTGCGACAAGTTGCAATTGGTGCTTAGGAACAAAGCACTCTACTTCTAAATGTCCATGGAGGTCAAATAAAGAATGTTTCGTTGCTACAATAAGTGAGGAAGAAGAAGAAGAGGTAAGCTTGCTTGATTTACCTAAAGAAGAGTTAGTTACTATTATTGAAGAAACACATAATAAATATGTTGAATACAAAAAGAAATTAAAGAAATCAAATAAAGAAAATGATGATCTAAATGCTAGACTTCTTGAGCTTACATCCGAAAATGACGATTTATATGCTAAATTGAATACTCTTGGTTTTGAAAAAGATAGCATTATGTCTGACAATCGTACTTTGAAATCATCTCTAAGTAATAGTGAAGTGAAAATTTTCACTCTAGAGACTAACTATGATCTTCTATGTCAAGAAAAGACTGAATTGCTTGCAAAGTTAAATGATATTCAAAAACAACCTATATTGTGCACCCATGTAGATTATGACAATATAGTGAAAGAAAGAAATATGCTATCATCCAATCTAGATCAAGCAAAATTAGATATCAAGAAAAGAATGGATGAGATCGTTAAGTTGCAACAAGAAGTTAGTAAGTTAAGCAACAATGGAATCCTTGATAAAATATTAGAAAATTCCTATTATCAAATAGGGAGAAGAGGACTAGGTTATAAGCCTAAGGAGAAATCCTATCAACAACCTAGTTGGAGAAGGACACAAGCAAGACAATCCATGAATGTACATAGAGGCAAATATACTTTTGTACCAAAGAACAACCTAGACCAAAATCATAAAAAGAGATATGAGGTTGATTCTATATGTTGCCACTATTGTTCACGTATTGGACATTACTCCTTCTCATGCCCATACAAGAAAAAGAATAATGAGATGGTATGGGCTCCAAAATCCACAAATTAATTCGATTAGACTAAGTTGAGATATGACCAAAGCCTTTAATTTGCATATCTTTATGTCTATCTCAACTTAACATGTAGGGATAATAAATCGAAACTTAAAAGATTTGGTTTAAAGGTTATCTTGATCTAAATTAAACTAAACTTTCAGATTGAATAATTGAATTAAAATAATATAAATTTTACTTGAAAACTATTACTAAAACATATTTCAGAAACAATACAGAAACTTTCTCGGTCGAGAAACTGTTCGACCGAAAACACTTTCGGTCGAGCAATAGTCGACCGAGCAGATTACTGTTTTCAAGTTCTGCTTTTTGTATTGCTATCAATTTGTTATAAATGTTTGATCAAGATTAAATTACAGTAAAATTGCTGAATAATCTTTTGACGGATCTATGTGCCATCTATTTGTTGTCAATGACTATTTGAAGATCTTTTTATCATTTCACATGATTTTCTAAAGTATTTCCTGGTCTATCTATATAGAAATCATGCGTTATGACATTTAGTTTAAATGATTACAATTACTATATCTCATGAAATAATTATGGTTCTATCATTGCATCATGGGTATGCTTTCACTATTTTATCATTCAACTCATAAAAATGATGCTATGCTACATAGAACAAATGGAAAATGATTATTGAATACATGACTTCTTGATGATTTATAGCAAGCAAATGTTTTATTAATGATTTATTGCTTAGACATAGAATTTTAAGGTTTGAAATAAAATGAAGAATCTCTCAAATATGAATCTATAAGAAATTAAGATATTAATCATGCCTCTTGGTTAAAACAAAACTTAGCCAAGGGGCGCTACGGTCGTAGTCAAGGGCGACCTAAAATAAGCTTTGACAAAATGCTTATTTGGACATCATTTTATTGCACTTAATCTTAGTATACTTATGATAAAGGTCAAAATCAACATTTAAAATTATTTGTGACCTTAGAAGCATTAAATTGCCTAAATTATAAGATTAAGGGGGAGCGCATAAAAACGAATTTGATTGCCTGATACGACCTTAGTATTTTTACTCTTGGTTATGAAGAAATTTATAAAATTAATATATCTTGAACTTAAAGGAACTCTCTAAACAAATCAGGGCTTAACATCCCTTGCATTTGGTTGGAGACATTTTTATGTACTCTAAGCTTAAAGGAATCTCATTTAATTTAGGGATAGATGAGAGATAAATATACATTTGTCATGAGCTTAAGGGAATCTCATATCATTTTCAGGGCTTAACATCCCTTGTAAAATGGGTGAGAAATCTATATACATATGCCATGAACCTAACATGATCTCATATCATTTCAAGGCTTAATATCCTTTGCAAATGATTGAGAAACAAATAGTGGATAAATTAGACACAAATCCATGTTTCTAAAAGGATATCTATTTAAGGGGGAGCAAAATATAAAATTAAAAGGGAAAAGAAAATAAAATATTCACATTGGATACCTTTTTGAAATGACAAAGGGGGAGAAAGAATATAAAATCAAAAATATAAATATATATGAGTTTCATCCTGATTGCCAGCACTCACACTTGTAAAACAAGAATGGCTACAAAAGGTAATCTTCAGGTATGAAACTCACATGCTTTATATTTCCTTATTTCATATTTTAGGAAATGTTTGTCATCTTCAAAAAGGGGGAGATTGTTGGATAAATTGGATATTATGATAAATCCCTTTGTTTCGATGATGACAAACATTTCATTCTTATTAATCTAACGAGCTACTTAAGTGTGCAGGAACAAGGTGATGACAAAGTTCTAGGGAATCCTTACGCTTGAATATTTATAAATGTCATGCAATGTAATCATATGTAAACTTGTACAAATATATAATGTACAAGTACTTAGACTTCATGTAAATCAAGCATTAGATCTCCCTAGCTAAACACTACACTTAGTTAGGACATCTCCTTCTAATATGATCACATAATGCACACTCTTGCACTCACTTAGTGGTTTAATTAAAAGATTGAAACAGAGTCAATCTCGGTCGACCACACTCCTCGACCGAGACACTCTCGGTCGACAAACTTCTCGACCGAGATTGACCAAAAGTAGCCGTTAGACACAGCAGTTGACAGTTGCAAATAAACGTTAATCCAGAGAGCCTGTCGGTCGACGAATCCTCGACCGACTGGGCATCTCGGTCGACGAGTCCTCGACCGAGATGGTCTCTGACAGCAACTGCAGAATTAATTAACTAGCCGTTGCTAATGCGCCTAACTTATTCCTAACGGCTAGTTAAGCACTAGGAACCCCCTAGAAGTTGTCTAGAACGTCCTTAAGCATACATAGGTCATTCCTATAAATAGGACATGCCTTAGGTCACCAAAGATTATCCAAGATATACTTGTGCTATACTTGAGCTTGAATACACACTTGCAATCTGTTTTAGAGCAATAGAGCAATTCCTACACTTGCCATTCATTCCTATTGCTCCCATTTCGTGCCCTATAGGCTAGTATCTCCTATCCACTACAATCACATTGTCATACACATTGGTTAGGAGATTTATACGCTTGATATAGGCAAATCAAGCCTTGTGCTTAAAAGGATAAGTTGTAATTTCTGTTTTCCTTTCTTGTTCCTGTTTATCTTTTGTACTCTCCTTGCTACTCCTAGGGTTGGAGGCTGCGGATTGGAGAGGGTTGACTTCTCAGGTGGAGAAGGGGACTTCAAGCTACTTCAAGAAGGCTATCGCACGGGAAGCTACTTCAGAAGGCTGGTGCAACGGGAGTTGGTGCATCTACTTCAAGGGAAGGCTGCTTCGAGTTGGGCGATTACTTCTAGGTGAAGGCTGCTTGAAGGGTTTAGGGAAAAGAAATGTATTTTATGTAAAGTCCTTGCGAGGTAATAAAATAATTTCTTTTCAAATCCCGGTTGGGTAAGCAACCGGGTAGTGGACTGACTACCTTAGTATTTGCTAAGGCTAGGAACCACTCTAAACCCTTGTGTCTCCTTGTCCAATCTTTCTCTGTGGTTGCTTGAGTTTAAATTAATTTAAAATTATCATAAAACTCTATTCACCCCCCCCCCTCTAGAGGTTTTCAGTACCTTGATTAGAGCACAAGATTAACCATTGATTAGAAAACCATGAGTAGCAACTTGACTAGATCTTGGCAATTGAGTCATCATACATATCCTGACATTACAAGTGAGTGCAATTATATTAACATCAACAAGAGTATGTCTCGTTAATCATTATCATGGTGGTTGAATATGTCACCTAGATCTAGGTCTCATATCATTCATTATTGGTTTCAACATCATGACTAGTGATGCACGTTTATTGACAAGCAACATAGTACATCATGGTTTCATTAGCACTTAGAGTGACACATCACAACTAGATCAGGGATGTATTATTATAGTTCCAAGATCTTAAAGTAGGGTAATCATATGGTTTGAGAAAGCTTAGTCAACATAAGCTTCAACATTGGCATAACTAGTCATGTTGAGTTATAATCATGCAAGATTGTTATCATTAGAGTATAGATAGGGTCTACTTGAGTTATGTTTCAGAAACATCATTGCGATACTGATTTGAAGTTGTAATATAGCATATATGACCATAAATCAAGGTGCAGGTAGGATTAGGGATTTAGTTATCAACATGTGCATTAGACCACAATTCAAGTCATGGTTAGATCATTTAGTCACATTAGGGCACAAGAGTGACATACAAGGTACATAAGTTCACAAAGCATAAAGAGTTACTGGTTTAGATATCCATATGATTCATTTGTACACAAAGGACCCATATGAGAGCAAGGATGTAGATTCAACATCAATATATCCACATTAAGTACATTTCAAGAGTCAAGGTACATCATTAAGTCAAATTAGGATAATTAGCATGGACCAGTTCGAATCTTATTTTAACATGCATCAAAATTTACTGATGTAGGTCAAATGAGAATTAGAAACACATTCAAATAGGGTTAAGCATTAAAGAAGTGATCTTAATCATAAGAGCTCATCTTAGGTCACATATGCAACATAAGGGTGCAAGTATGGATGAACTTTGAATATTGATGCTTAAGGATAAATAACTCATTGATTTAAAGCTAACATCAGAGATTGGGACATAAAAGATCAAGATCCTACATTTATAAGGGATAAACATCTCAAAACAACCCCAAAATAATGCCTTAGGGGATATCAGTAGACCAAAAAGAAAAAATAAGAGTTGGGAGTATTTTTATTGGATAGAGAATGTTCTTATAATCAAAAATCATATATCATGAGCTATTTTTGGCTAAAAGATGCATTTTTGGTGATATTTTGAAGTTTACCTTGATCTTAGATGTTCTTGACCCTTGGATCTATATCCAAGGGCTAGGGTGTCACTGGTGGGGCTCCATTTTAGATGTATGTTGTGCACCACATGCCTGGTTGTTGGAGGTCATCTACCCCCGCCTATCGCTACCTGATGCTCACGGTTGCCTTAGGTCTGGGGTGTGAGAAGACATGCCCAAACACGGGTGGTAGGGGTCGATCCATTCGGTCCTCACCCGCATGGCTAGCCATTTGGCGATTGGGGTATCACCCCCCTCTTCTACCTGCTCGTGAGGAGCGTCGGCGCTACAGTCATGCGACCCATCGGAGATGCCTAGGAGGGGATATGGGAATACGGGAAACATGAGAGCAGGCCGTCGAGGTGAGGATCTTCCATCTGAACCCATTGGTAGCTTTAGAAATCGATGTTGAGGTCTAGATGAAGAAGCCCCAAAGAAGGCCATGTGGTGGCGCTGCCATGACAACAGGTGTAAGAAGAAGGGAGAAAAAACCCTATCATATGTGCGAAAACACCAATAAATAGAGGGGAAGCAAAGGGGGTAGGGAAAGGAAGTGGATGGAGGCACCAATCTCATAAAAAAGGGTGGGAACGAAGAGGATTGGGTGGAGCAAAGCTTGATTAGGTGGTGGCAGCGTCACTTTTGCTGGTGGGGTGTACAGAGGTAGAAGAAGCCACACTGGAATACAAATAAGAAAAGGAGGACTTCTTGAAGATATGATTCAAGAAGATAATAAAGTAAAAGACAGATAAGTCTATGCCTATAAAGTGAATCAAGGTATGAAATCCACATAAGATGGAGAGAACTCCTATAACAAGTACAAAATGAGAAGATAAATGGGAACAATGACAAAGGAATAAGGTGGAACCTTAGTTAATCTCAAGCCAACCAATGTGTGTAAGAAAGTGTTAATGTAAAATCAGCATGGTGTGTGAAAGAAATTAAGGGATATGATCCATGTTTAATGAAGAAAATGTGGAATATAAGTATTTAAATGTTGATAAGTGGTTAAAAATATAATAAAATAAGAGAACATACCCAAGTGTGATAAATAGTCATCAAGGAAGGAGTAATGAGATATGTTAATCATGATGATTTATATGCTAATGGCAAGGAACCCGAAATGAAAAAGGTAAAATGATACATAAGAAGTTGTAACTTGCATAATGAAGGTAGAATTCGTTACCTTTTTTCTAATGACCCTTGAAAAATTCTACTATGACGTGGGAAGTGTGTTTCCCTTTGTGTCTTTTCTTTCTAGGGAACGGCTTTCAAGTTGATCATTTCCACTTGGTATGTGTGGATTCATTGTAAACATGAGGGTGGATATCTTATTATAGCATAAGGTTACTTGGACTATGTTTCCAAGATCATAAAGTTTGTTCTGAGTTTGCTTTTGAGCCTTCCAATAATTAGGAAGACTCCTCTTATATGTCTTGATATTTATTATGCTGGTGAAAGTGGATGACATAAGGATGTGAGTTCCTTATCGCACATGAGGTGGATACTAAGGTAATGAATCCTAGTATCCAAGATGTATCAATAGTATGGGAAGTATGTGAAGGTTAAAGATGTTTATTAAATGAATATTCCAAGTGTTCCTCCCCCTTAGAGAGAGACAGAGAGAGTTGATGATGACCCTCTAGATGTTGTTTGGAAGGAAAAATAAAAGTGATTCTAAAATGTTGTGTATGGTTCGGTGATAGTTGGGTAAGACCACTATCAAGGATAGATGGTAAGTTGATCAGTAGACATGTGCTATCGTGTTCCTTTAATATAAAATATCCTTTAGACATAAGAGTTAGAATGGATGACATAAGTTACATGATCATGGTAAGTTTAGGGTTATGTCCTTTAGACTAACCAATGTACCAATAGAATTTATGAATAGGAGGAATAGAGTGTTCAGGTAATGTCTCATAAGTTGTGACAAGCTCTAAATGATGACATCTCAAAGTATTTCACATATGGTTAATAGAATGGTTAAGATCTTTACTAAACCTTAAGAATGTTGAAGCAACTGTACTTATGTGTGACAATTCTAGCAAGAGTGAGTTGGGGGTTGATGAGAGTACCCTATTGGAGTTATGACACCTCTATTAAGTATGTTATGTGAATCCTGATAAGATGAAGACAATGTCATTGCTCCACCCCTAACAAGGTCAATTAGGAAGTTATATTTGTTAATAGTTACATACAAGTGTATGATTCTTCAACCAAAAAGATGGTCAGTCCACCATTGAGATGATTGGAGAATCCTCTAAAAACATATTCCTCAAAGTTCTTGAAAATTATGGGATGCCCACATGGTTGATTGAGTTGTTAATTACAACAATCATTAAAGGAGCATAGAGATGAAACCTTGTAAAGTTACATATGATAAGAGATACATAATGTTCTATGTTTGATAAGAGCCAACGAGTATGACTTTTGAGTAATGTGATGATAAAATAGATATAATTTTAGGATGATAGATAGAATTTAAGTTGAAAGTTACTATTAGATTTGTACAGGTGGCACAACAAGTTTCTATGTTCCATATTTGCAAATGTCTTCTTGTGTGGGGGGGGGTTTTGTGCTGACCCAAGATAAGATATGTATGAATTGAAAGAGAAGAACATGACCTCCATAAGAGTGATGTGACATTACCATAATATGGAAGTAACCATGTGTAATATTGAGGATGACGTGCATGAGAAGTGTCCATCTATGTGTACCTTGGATTTCGGGGCGAAATCCCTATTAGGGGTTTATGGTTGTGAGACCCTAACCTTGCTTAAAGTGTTGAACAAGCTTAATTATCATAATTGAATTCTTATAACCTTATTATAACCTTGTGATATGCTTTTTAATCATAATACAAGCTTAAGTTTCAAGTTTGGTCCAATTTGGACATTGTTTGTGCAAGTTATGCAATTTTATGCACGTTTTGGACTTTTCTGCAAATTACCCAATTGAGAGGTTTTATTTGCAATTTATCACATGAATTATGTTTCTTATATGTTATATTATCATTATTGATATTTTGTATCCATGGGGCTCCTGGTTAAACCTTTGTTTGAAGGTGTTTTCTCCAAGGGTATTTTAGGGTTTACCCCTTCATGGATGAGCTACCTTTAGTAGCTATCAACTAATGAATTATTTGATTGGCTTGGAAATTTGAAAAATGAGATCTAAGCAGGTCTATATGGACGGTGGAGGAGCTTCTTGTGTGTGTGCTTGTATATTCTTAATAGTTTAAGGCCATGGACACATGGGGAAGCTACTTTTACACCTCATGCTTGCTTCCATCCTTATCCATGGGCTATATTTACCTCTTCCTTACCCAAGTATGAAACATTTCTTTCTTTCTCTTTCCTATACCTGAAGCAACAACTCCACTCTGTTTTTCTATGGAAACAAGTGCTCTAAGGTATAAGACAACCTCTTTTTGGAGAAGAAGGTCTCCTAGAGCTCCATCTAGCCCTACCTAGGGTTTCCAAGGTTATCTTCTAGGGATTTCGACCAAGGCAAGTTATTTTCTTCCTTTATTCTCCATTTATATTTCTCTTCTCCTTGCTTATACCTTTCTTCAGGTTGGAATATTGTTGTTCCATGGTATAAATTGCTCTAAAGCACTAAAACCCTACCTTTCTTGCTCCTTATGCTTAGGGTTTGCTCATTTGGTGAAGAAAGGTGCTAGATGGACGAGTTCACAACTTATGCTTGGATTTTCTACCCTACCTGCTCGTGTTTCCTCTATTTGGGATTTTATCTTCTAATTAGAGACAAGTTTTATAACTTGCTCCACATTTATTTCTTACCATTAGCTTACTAGCTCATGTTCTTGCTTTTAAATGATGATCCATGCACTAAAAAGCTATGCTTGACTTAGATTTCAATTTTTATAATATTACCTATTCTGATTTCAGTTCTAGATGAAACTGTGATCATGCGTACATTATTCCTAAGGTATAATATGACTTGGATCGGGTTGGTTTGACAACCTATGGTGCTAAGCACCTATCAACCAATGGTCAATTTTAGGGTTTTAAGCTGATTTCTTCTATAAACCCATGACCCGAAGATAGTACCATTGCAACAACCCTATGGTGTTGTCTTCATGACAATTGATGGTGGTTACCAAGGTTGTCAACTGGCTTTCACCCCTTAGGTCATGATTTGGCCTAATTATAATCCTAGTGATTAACCACTAAGTACCCTAATGATGCTATCAATCAATGGTGATATTAGCTTGATATTTGATGTTGTTTAATGAATATAGTGTTGATCTAACAACCTATGGTGACTTAATGGTCACAAATTATGGTGTATCAGGTCTCCACAACCTATGGTTAATTAATCATATAGTTGTAGCATCAATTAAGCCTTAGACCTATGGTTTCTTAGGTCACTTGATGCAATGGTCGGACCAATACTGTAATTGATGGTTTTAACATATGAACTAGACCCAATGGTCAAGATTTAATGTTTATTCCTCCAATAAAGTGGAATGATGGATAATGTAATATGTTGGTCCTAATAATGTGATTTATATGGTTTCCTTTATATGATCAACTTAAGGAGCTTACTTGTTGACAATGGATGGCTTGTTTTAAATGAACAGGAGATTGTGGATTTTACCCTACTCTCAACAGAACCCTTATTGTTGTTAATAAAAGGATGTCTAGGGTTAAATGGTGACTTTTATAGATCACAACTCAATAACATCATATATTATTCATTCAAGGTGTTTACTTATGTAAACGACCAATGGCTTTACCTTTTCAACATTTCATGGTTAGAAGTTGATGCCTCAATATTCCCATTGTTTTGGGTGAAGCATGTAGTGTAATGTTATGATTCAAATGATGAGAATTTGATGGTTCAATGCCTTAAACTTGTAGTATTACCCTTTCCCTCGTATGATTATGATTTATAATCACCATAATGAATTAATGGGTAACCCTAATGAGGCGTAGCTTGTTATACCCAGCATTAATATAACTAAATGATGGTAATTGGGTATGAATAGTCAATGAATGATTAATACAATCATGGAGTACTCTCTTATTCTTTTTGAAACCTTAGTATGCTATAACCTGATGGTTATACCTTGATTTATGTGTGGATTCATACTTGAGAATAGTATGGAATGTGATGGTGATGCTTCACCTTATGCATCCAATGGGGATGTCGTGAGTTAGGGTTTGAGTATAAGTGTTGATTATTAACATTAATATAATGTATCTTGTTGAAACTAACTCTAATGCAAATAGATAGAGTATTCATGTTTAACATTCTTATATGATGGAATGATGGTGAAATAACCTCCTTAATATGACCTTAATATGTTAATTGGTGGTTATCATAGCCATGTGGTTGATACTTTCTTATGCTAAACATGTACATTATGAATATGATGAGGGTTAATCATATCTAGATTCCTTGCATGTTGATGTAATAAAGGAATGTTCTTAATGTTAATATAACCCTGTTATGATTGTTTATGAATATCTCCTAGCTCATCAATGCAATATTGTGCTGATCCGGTGTATTATATGTAAGTGATGTTGTTGAGCCTTGTCATAAGGCATGCAAAGATAATGATGATCTTGTAGGGAATAGTGTGATGGTCTTAATGACCTTTGGGCATGGTTGAGCCCTGAATGAGGTGTAATCTTCTTGTGCTGATAAGGGTTGATACCCTGTGATATTGTGAATAGGATTTATATCTTGTGATAGTATGATGACAAGTGAATAGTACCATGTGATGATGAGTTGAGAAATTATGTTTCACACATTTTATATCTTTGAAGTTGTGATATTTATATGCTTGCTAGAAGTGAATTAGGGTTTGTATGTCTACTTGTTTGATGCATCCTTAATTCACCCAATTGGCATAACTAATCAAGTGCAACTCTAATCATGTAGTGTCATGTGTCGTGAGCCATCTTCAGTGTCAGAATTTGCTGGATGGTGAAATGAGTATTCCTAAGGGAACCTCAGAGCACATATTGTTGAGTATGTGGGGGTGGTAAGTTGAGGATATATCCTTATCATCCATAGTGCAGGTTGTAGAGGATGGCTATGGTCATGCCTCATACATCTAATGTGATTGAGGAAAACTACGATTGTACCTCAGATTAGAGGGTTTTGTATACCCTGGTTTCTAGTGTCGTGACCTGTACCAAGGGCAGACTAGTGGTTAGAAGCTTGACTATATGTCATTGTGGCGGCATCTTTGACTGATATGTCACTACCTTTTTACTCATACTGAGCGAGGGGAAGAGATATTAGGATACTGACACTCCTACAGGGGTCGATTGGACTTTGGATGGTACGATTCAAATTCCCCAAGGCATAATAAAAGATATAAGACAGCCATGTAGCATATCTATTTAGGGTTATACACATCACTTCATATTGGATGATAACCCTTGTTTGCTTTCTTTTCACTGATATCATGTATAGTACAATAAGAGATAATAGATATGCTTATGTTGTAGTTATGCTCATGTTGTAAACATGCTTATGTTGTCAAATATACCGACACTGATGGTTAAGATGTTGCTGCTAGCTATGTTTAATATTTATATCCATACCTATGTAATTAGAAATGCTTAAACTGCTAATCATGCCTATGTAATCCATTATGTTATGATGTTAGTTGTACTTATGATGTAGATCTGTTCCCTTTATTTGAGATGCCAATATTGATAGCCATGTTATGTTACTAGACATATTCATGATGTCATAGATGCTTATGCTACTAGACTGCTTATGTTGTTAGCAAGGAATATGATGATAGTCAGATTAATGATAATGATTGTTATTAGATGTAATTTGATGACATTTGAATAGATATATATCCAGAGAAATGGATTTATTTGCTATCTATATATGCATTGATGATCATACTTGTTGCTAAGATTATTTGCTTAATCTGTTTAGTATACTTAAAACTATTCAATCTATTAAATTGTTTATTAGATACTCCAACTGCTCAGTTATCTACTATTTAAAATGTTGTAATCAATAAGCATTGTTGGAGGTTATATCTCTTGCTGGGATATGGATCTCACCCTTGTGGTTCGCTACATCTTTTTTAGGTAATCGAAAGTGACGAAAACAAACCTGTGGCAGCAAAGAGGATCTATAGTTAATGAATCTGTGAGAAAAGTTGATTAGATGTCTAGCATGTCCTAGAGTCATCCTTGTACTCTCAAGTCTGAGTAGGAAAAGTTTTTATATGGTGTTTCAAATGAATTGGAATTTTGTTAGCATGTTAATGTTTGTTGTATGGCATATACAAATATTGTTCTCCTGTGTATATATGTTGTGGCTAAGGCGATAGAACAATTTATATCAAATTCTTGGCATAGTATGGATATAAGAAAGATGTTGGGCTCTTATGCAAATATTTTTGAGCAGGTGCTGACGTTGAAATCAATTTTAATTTACCCATATTTTTTAGTATGTGGTTAATTGGTGATTGATTGTGTTTTAAGTTTTGAGCAATCTCTTTTAGGGTAACAGGTTCTCACACTGATCTTCTCTATCATCTGTTGTATAAGATCAGGACCCAAAAGTTGATACTCACCGGTCTCGTACCAACATAACGAAGATCTGCAACGTCTCCCATGCAACGCCTCATAAGGTGTCATATCAATGCTACTCTAGTTGTTATTGTAGGAAAACTCTATCAAACTAAGATGGATATCCCAACTACACAAAAACTACAAGACACAAGCTCTCAACAAATCTTCCAAAGTCTATATTGTCCTCTCAGACCGTCCATATGTCTGTGGGTGAAACATTGTACTGAATGACAACTGTGTACCCATAGTTATGTGTAGACATTCCCAGAGACAACTGGTGAACTGAGCACCTCTGTTAGACATGATAGTAGCTAGGATACCATGAAACCACACTATCTCATCAACATATATATGTGCAAGCTTATATGTTATGTATTCATCTTTATAGGCAAAAAATATGATATCTTTGTCAACCGGTCAACTATCACCCAAATGGAATCACGTCCTTTGGCTGTCCTAGGTAGACCAACCACAAATTCCATCATAACATGATCTCATTTCTACTATGGTATAGGTAACGGTTGCAAAATCCCTACAGGTTTCTAATGCACTGCCTTAACCTAATGGTACATAGAGAACTTTGCTATGAACTCAACCATGTCACACTTCAGACCAGGACACCAATACAAACCCTTAAGATTGTGATACATCTTACGATAACTACAACCATGAATAAGAAGGAAGAAGCAGGAGTCGGTTGGGTGGAAGAAGAAGAAAAGTGGTAGGTCTCTTATGGGAAAGACATGCTCACTGGGCGACCAGCTAGGAACAAGGAGGTAGGATGTAAGACCAATCCGAAAGAGGCCCAACGAACTAATCAATATCAAATTCTTGATGACAAGAAAGAGGGGGTCATTACTATCTAAGAAGAAGTTATCGATAATCCTACTACAGACCAGGAGACTAGCAGAGGGCCAAAGATATGGAGAAAAACCAGTAGCTCACCAAAGCATCTGATGTGACTATGACATCTATCATCGGGGGACCCGCCAATGACAAAGCAGCCACGGTTGATAGTTTTGCAAGAAAGGAACATGACCAACCAGTAGCGAGCCACATAGTTGTCACCCTAGAAGGAAATGAGGTTATGATGGGGAGATTGGGAGGCAAAGCTAAAGATGAAGTAGAGAATGCAAAGCACGACTCAGATGTATATATGGTGGATGACGAGAGTAACCCCAATCCCAAAGGAGTAGGGAAAACTATTATTAACTTAGGGTGTAAAGCTAAAGAGAAGAAGGTGAATTCTATTGTGACTAGCCCTCAAAGAAGACATGCATATAACACACACATTGGAGCCAAACATGGTGTTGAGGTTAGTGAAGGTCCATTGACCACCATAGGCCAATAAGCCTTCCCAACTTCCTGTTATGATTAATACACTAGCGTGGAACATTAGGGGTGTTGGCAAGAAGAAATCCAGCCAGTCCCTAAAGCATCTCATTATAAAGCACAATATCAAGATAGGATCTATTTCTGAACCACAAATTTCGGGTGAACAAGCTAACCAAGCCATAAAGGACATTGGTTTCTCTAGCTCGTATGGAGTGGAAGACAAAGGCTTCTCTGGCGGTATATGGGTGCTCTGGAATGAAGCTAATTGCGATGTTCAAATCATCCAATGTCGCAAGTACTATGTACATTGTTGCATTTACATGACTTTTATATATGCATCTCTGAATCCCACAAATAGACTGGTTCTGTGTGAGCACCTGATTCAGCTTAGTCTCTCCATAAATAAACCTTGGACCACTATGGGAGATTTTGACTATATGATTACGGCTGGTGAGAAGATTGGCAGTAACAAATTCAATCTAAAGGAAGTAGACAACTTCACCAATGCCCTTATCCAAGCAGGTTTAATAGACGTTGGAAGTACATGATATAAATTTACCTATAAAAAAGGCATCCTTTATGAAATACTAGACTGAGTCATCGCCAACGCTGATTGGATTCAGCAATTCCCCAACTGTATCTATGAGAATCTTCCTATATTGGGTCCAATCACAACCATGTTGTCATTATGAATATGAAGGCACCTACACACACACCATTTAAGGCTAAGGCCTCCTGGTATGAGCATCAGACTTCTCAAAAATCCTAAAGAGCCACTGGGTCAAAGAGGCAACATTTCATTAAGCTATGCAATCCCTAAAAACCCCACTGATGAAATGGGACAAAGCATCCAGAAAAAAGCATAACAAAAATAAGAACAATCTGTTAACTAGGATCTCTAAAGGTCAGAAAGAACTGGAAACTTGTTATAATGTGGAGAAGGAGAAAGCTTGTCTTTTACTGGAGGAGGAACTAGCTAAACTACTTCTTAAAGAAGAGGAAGTGTAACGACCTCACTATCCTGTCCCCCAATTAAGGAAAGACCTTCAAGTTGAGAGTCATTGCCTATATTCCCAAGGATCCATATTAGTCAAATAACAAATAATAGAGAACAATTTCAATTAAATTTCAAATATTGTATACAAATTGTACAATGATGTACCTCATGGAATTAATACCTATTGAAAAGAAGTGGCATCTATCTAGTCCTCCTTTGTATGACTTTAAAACCTTTGATATATGTCATCTTATTGTTCATGTCTTTTATCATGTGAAACATATACCTCAAACGCTAACAAACAAAACGCGGTCAGCATATTACTATATTGTGTATGCAGGGTGCAATAACAATATGTGCAACAAACATGATCACATAATAAGCATCAAATATCGCAAATAAGAACTGGCATATTCTTTACATATTCTAAACCTTACAAGATATATTATCTCGGATGTGATCACTGTCCCCTCTAGGGTTCGTGTGCATCACCCCTTGATATATGTCAGCCTATGATTTAGAATATTATCATTTACTTATGTGATACTCATATTGGCATTATAGTGGAACAAGAATTAAATAAACAACCAACACTTTATTTATCGGATCAGTCCTCAGAAATCATTCAGAAAATATCGGCAAACTACCTTCCTGGTAGTCATAATTGTAACCAAGTACCTTGATGGTGAGTCGTGTTGATTATCATGTAAAATACACTTCAGTCATATTATCGAATCAACAAGCAAATCAAGCAATCCACATTTTAGTTTGCATGAATATGAATCTTAAATTGTTACCATCAATTTTTTACATTAAACCCTACTCATTCCTATTTTAGGTTTTAGGGTTCCTTGTTATTGAGTTATCATTCTAGTTATTTTGATACTCTAATTCCTATGTTCATTGATTTAAAGACTCAAAAACCAAATTCATATTAAGTGTTGTCAAGATCATCAAATCTACCATGTGGTTTTATTATGAACACTAGATTCAATTATATCCCTTAGAAATATTGCAAGATATGACCTTTAATTATTCACATGTATGGTTAACCACTTTAGAAACACTGACCAATTATAATTACCATTATCATGGCCATCTTGTTTCCTCATTTTATTCAACAATATTAGATAGTAGCTTAAAAGAAGGGCTTTTAAGGTATTCAACATGTCAATACACCAGATCTAGGGTTTTCATGCACTGATCAGCTACTAAACATGAATTAGCATTACTTTTAGAATAGGAGACTTAATTAGGCACTGAAAATATTTTATTTGTATTCCTTGCGTTTTATCGATCATTTTGATGTATAACTTTGCTATTTTTGACAATCCTAGCATTTACTACAATTTTTGGAAGATTCACTTAAGGCTTATACCTTAGTCAGGGCATGATGTGGCATTTCGTGATTGATCTGTCGGCCTCCATTGTTCTGCCACGCTGGTTAGTGGGCGGCGGACAAGCTCTTGGGTTTGGGTTTGGGTCTGGACCGGCAGGTCCAGTGGATCTATCCGGCTCCCGGCTCGCTGCACCTTCATGCTCGCCTTCTAGGATTCAACTTCGCACGCCTTGTGCCTGGGCATCGACCCGTCGACGGCCAAAGCCATCCCCACTTCCACGTTGCTGGTGTTCTCCTCCACCCTGCAGTGGGATGTCATCACCACATCCGAACTCCAACGCCCACTCTCCACAACTCCATAGCATCCAACCTCCCAGCCCTTCACGTCTTCTCCTTCCTCCGGCCTTCACCGACAGCAAGACCCCGCAGTCTTGGTCTTTCCCCCTCTCGCACTGACGCTTCCGTGTGCATCGGTTGTCTGCAGGCACCGCGATCGGAAGCAGAACTTTGGAGTGCTGCCTCCGTACACCAGCGCTCCTTCAACTGGAACCAGCCCATCGCCGTCCGCTGCTCGATGCCTTGCGCTCGGCCGAGAGAAGGAGGTCCAGCAGCTGGGGACCCGGCCCCGTCCTTCCATCCTGCGGATCGCGACACTCGTCGTTCGCACCTACTCACGAGTCGGCAGTGACGTGAGGCCGACACCCGCACCCGCCGCACGGTGCCAAGAGCATGGCGTTGCCTCAAGAACCGCCCTGCAGCCTCAAAACCTCCGACATCCACCCACCGGTCGCTCAGGGGAGGCCCAACCGGAGGTGTTTTCTCCTGTGAACCTGGTGTCGTGTAGCGGGAGTGAAGGAGGAGGTTCTATAGGAAGTTCTAGAGAAGGGTATTGGCGATGTGAGTGTTCGTCGAAGATAGGATCGGTCATACCCTCGTCCCTGGATAGCGACGAGGTTGTTGCTCGTTGTGGTTGCTATGCAGGTCCATTGGAGGTATCTTACGTTGGGTGATGAACGCTGTGGATGTCAAGAACCAGGTCAGTTTCTTCATGGAATATAAAGGCTAAGTACCATGTTCTTGTTGGAAGGAAGGCTTCATGCGATTCTCTCCACGAGTTTCGGGCGGAACCCTACGATCCGGAGAAGGTAGATGATGGAGGGGAAGAGGGTACCTCTGGAGGAGGGTGTAAACATACATATTTATATACTACCTTTACGGAGATGTTACCTCAACATCAATTCCCTTCTGATTCTATTGTTCCCTAGCAATTTACACGAGCATGTGGCTTTAGCCGAAATATTCCTTATTGTTATCCGTCCCTCTTTTCCAAAAGTTAATTACTTTCTGTTCTATGGTTCCTTTTTGCCATAAATACGAATATATTTCTTCTCCCCAAGCTTTCCTTGTACTTTCCTCCTTCCTAATTTCTCCCTCTCTCTTGGATTTGACAAATATGCATAAGCAACGTATGCATGATTTTCAAAGGAAATCATTGAATGTCTTTCCAACATGGAAACACACATATCTATAATTGGTTACCAATTTGACTTAGTTGATACACCAAAAGTCATTAAGGAATGCATAGAAATACAGGGCACTTTATTGAACAATTGATCATGAGTTCTAGATTGTTCTTTTATCTCTCTCCATGGTATATCCTTTAAAGCAACTATTTTATGGTAATTCATTACAACCTTTCCCAATTCATATTTAATTTCTAAGATACAAAAGTTGTTATTCTAGCATTTATTTAAAACGATCACCATTATCTCATAGAATCACCTTTTTCTCCTAGTTTCTAGAATTTTCTTTCTTTTCTTTATTATTTGCAAGTATACAAAAGTTAAACTGAAATATTCTTGTTTGATGTCTCAAACATGGTGTTTCCAATATTAGCTAGATAAATGTCATTTTAATTATCTAAAATACCATGTATTTTATTTTTCCTTTGGAAACTTGGAAATTATTTCATTTATCATAACAAAATCCATTATTACAAATCCCTTCATTTTATTTAACTTGTGCCACAAGCACTCATGCCACAAAAGGCAATTAACATTATTTTTATCCCCACAATAATACCATTAGGGGATTTATTTATCAAATCATGCTTTACATTTATATCATCAATTTTATCAAAATTGAGGATATTACATTCACTCCTCCTTAAAAGGAATTTTGTCCCCAAAATTCACACCTAGTAAGCTTAGGGCCGATCTTGATTTCACAACTTAGGTTTAACAACCCTATTTAGCATATTTAACATCTTTTACTGATGCATAAATTTCTCATATTATTAGTAAGCTTGAATTCAATTCAAGGTATATCCACATCCTTAGTATCTACATGATATCATCTCTTGGTGATTACATTTTTTATTTGTGCTTTCAATTCCACTTGGTGACTATCGTTTCACCTCGGTTTCCGACTTGTTATTCATTTATTTTCACATAAGGGTGAGGTAACAACTGCAACATAGTTCATGTCATTAAGTTGAACTTAAGATATTCATTTTCATATTGCAATTTTAATCCCAACATATGTCTACCTAATCTCTCTCCCTCATAATGAGATGAAATGAATGTTTGTCTACAGTTCAAATACAAAGTTCATCTCATTTCAAGAGTAGAGGCGATGACTTCACACATCTTTCTTTAATTTCATATTTTAGGTTGAATCATTCTCAACGTGACTCTAAACCATATATATGTTTTCATTCCATAAT
Source organism: Alisma plantago-aquatica (assembly GCA_963693085.1). Taxonomy (NCBI): domain Eukaryota; kingdom Viridiplantae; phylum Streptophyta; class Magnoliopsida; order Alismatales; family Alismataceae; genus Alisma; species Alisma plantago-aquatica. The sequence continues at coordinate 1,196,589,140 of OY856409.1, forward strand.
ATTCTTATATTTCATGAAGTCAAGTGTCTTTTCTTAGTCTTTAGTTTATACACAACTTCTTTCATTGTTACATGACTTCTTGTATCTTTTATATTTACATATCATGTATTATGAGCCTTATCCACTTCCTTGAGTTCTAGGATTATAGGTACTTTTTGGAGTGATATCATCATTATGCATCTAGGGAGTGCTTGACACATTCACCCATCGGGACACATAAACTCACAAAGGTATCTAATCTCCTGAGACATGGGTCTCGGGCAAATAGAGTTTTTACCTCCCGACCAGATGGTCTTGTGCATTCAGGAAACAATCAACTCCTAATCCCATCAGTCCATGTCCCTTTAATACTCCCTATTTGACCTTAGGATTGACTTAAGGACTCTACCCTTCCCAGGATTTCTAAGAGATGTCACAACTTTAACCATTTTAATTATATTATTTTCATATGAAAATCTTTAAATCAGATTTCATCCATCTCTTATAATATTCATTATTCACTTTATGTCCCCTCCTTAGACTCATGGAAACATTTCATGACAACGATTATTTTCCGAACTCAATCTCATACGATCGACCACTTTGATAGTGACTTCTCCTCATGTTCCTCAGAGATGGTATACTTCGGTTTAAGAATCATACTCAATATATGTACTTTCATCCTTTATATTAGGTAACATTCATGGTTACCTCAATCTTTAAATTGATTTAGTCAACTTACCTTTCTAGGGAAGGTCCTAACCTAGGGTGCCTTCATGGCTCATAGAAGGAAGTTAGGCTCTCTAGCCACAACCTGACCACAAGGTCTAAGATTTTATCTCCCCCCACATGTCATCTTCCCACTCTTGGGTTTACCCACCCAAGTTGGCACACTAGCCCTAAAGGTTTCATATTTTCATTTTATACATTATTTTTATTATTATAACTTCTCAACCCTTGTTTTCTCAATCTCTGGGATACCCTCTCATGGGATTTGTCCATGTAGTCGGCTTGGGCCACTTTCCCATCCATGGGCTTGGGCCACTTTCCCCTCCATGGGCTTGCTGCCTATGCCAGCCTTCCCCACCAAGGGCTTGACTTCCCCTCCATGGGATTGGTACTATGTCGACCATCCCCTCTAAGGGCTTGACCTTCTGTGATCTTCCCCTCAAGGGGCTTGATTGTTCATGACCTTCCCCTCCAAGGGCTTGATCTTTTCTTGCCTTTCCCTCCAGGTGCTTGATCTTTCCATAACCAAACTTCTAGAGATAGCATGAGGGATTCGAGCAAGTTATATTCAAATTTTTGTTTTCATATCTGTGACCATTGGGTTCTAATATATCTCAAAACCTTTTTACATGAATGTAATGCTCCACATACACACATGCATGGTAGACTTGGTCATCTAAACTCATTTTTTTCTCTTTCTTATTCCTTTTCAAGGTTCATAAGGGTAGTGTTTTATATCACCACACCATTCTCATTATTTATGATTCAGGTTTTAGGGTTAGGGACTATACCCTACGTCTTAGAGTTTCCATGTCCCTTGACCCACTAGAGATTTCTTAACTCAACCCTATCTCCATTAGAGTTTTATCTTTATAGCCCATTGAATCATTATTTCCATATTTCATGTACATTATTATTTCCACATCACATGTATCTTCTTAATTCCCCATTACATGTACATTAGTAGTTCCTCATTACATGTACATTTTATTTTCATATGTACTTTATTATTCTCACATTAATTTACATGTAATTGGTAGAGGATGCCTTAATCCTACTTCTTCTCAAAATCCTAACTTGAGATGAGGAGAGAAGCTCCTTTTAGGGTTTATTAAGCAAAGAGGATGAGAAGTGGGTGAATCAAGATGAGAAGACACCCTAAAGGTATTTTACTTTGGGCAAAATCATCAAACTTTGGCCAGGCAGGATGCAAATGCCCGAGAGTCCTCGTAAGCCGACTAGCGGTGTGGATGAAAATATTGTCAGCCCCCGGGTCATGGTCTCTTCTAGACACCATTGTCTTCAAAAATGCCCTAATAATTCCCTCATATTTCTATAGATTACTTGAAACTATAAACTATTAAATATTATTTGACCAAATTTGGGGCTCTGATACTAAATGTAACGACCTCACTTTATGCATCCCCCAATTAAGGAAAGACTTTCAACTTGAGAGCCATTACCTATATTCTCAAGGATCCAGATTGTTCAAATAACAAATAATAGAGAACAATTTCAATTAAATTTCAAATCTTATTTACAAATTATATAATGATATACCTCATGGAATTAATACCTATTGAGAAGAAGTATCATCTATCTAGTTCTCCTTTTTATAGCTTTAAAACCTTTGATATCTTTCATCTTATTCTTCATGTCTTTTATCATGTAAAATATATACCTAAAACGCTGACAAACAAAATGCGGTTAGCATATTACTATATTGTGTATGTGGGGTGAAACCACAATGTGTGAAACTAACATGATCACATAATAAGCATCAAATATCACAATTAAGAACTGGCATATTCTTTACATATTCTAGCCCTTACTGGATATATTATCTTGGGTGTGATCACTGTCCCCTCTAGGGCTCATGTGCATCACCCCTTGATATACGTCAGCCAAAGATTTAGAATATTAACATTTACTTATGTGATACTCATATTGGCATTATAGTGGAACAAGAATTAAATAAACAACCAACAGTTTATTTATCGGATCAGTCTACATAAATCATTTGGAAAACATTGATAAACTTTGTTTTGAGTAGTCATAATCGTAACCACATACCTTGATGGTGAGCCATGCAAATTATCATGTAGAATACACTTCAAGCATATTATCCAATCAACAAGCAATCCACATTTTATTTTGCATGAATATGAATCCTAAAGTGTTACCATCATTGTAAGGAGTGGAACCCGAAAGGGGATCCACTCAAATGATATAATACAAGAGCCATGTAATAATAGAGAAGCGGAAACAAAACTATTACAAAGTTACTTCATAATTCATTAATACAATTATTCCTCACCATAAAAGGTGATTTTAAAAAAACTTGAACTAAGTACAACTAAAGTCAGTAGCAGAGGGTAACCCAGCCATTCCAAGCCATCCTTAAGTTCATATTGTGTTAGTGATCTTTTTGAGCTCTTATCTTCCAAAGTACCTAAACCTGGGTGGAAGGAAACATCACCCAGAAACATAGGAAACAACAAAGAGGTCAGCAAAGGCTGAGTATGTACACATAATAAACTTTGGGCATTATATTGGTGTAGAAGTGTAAAAAGAAACGTTCCCACAAGAAGGGGGCTATTTGCAATTAGGTATGCTCAGAAAGGAATATAACAAAAGAATGAAGAAAAATAAATGAGGCATATTAAATTCTTATTACAAGCATGATAATAAAAGTGTGTCTTGCCATAACAATCATCCACAAATTCATATTAAAACAACAAACATTTTCATGCATAACAATGTAGACTAAATATACCTAACACAAGGCCATAACCCCATAGGATCATGGCCTAAAAACAAACAAGGATGGAAACGCACACCCCGGGCGGAATACGCACGCCCTATATAAATATGGTTGTACATAAGTACCTCTATTCTAGATATTCTAGTCAAACATGTAGCATGCATAAAATCGAGTGACAAGACTGGCATTTTAGTCCATTTCAAATAATAAGACAATATAGCAGGAGGGGTCCAAAAGCCCATTATAAACAAGGTATCACAATAACCAATTGGATATCATGAATTGAGAGAAGGAAAAATAATAAATGTCCAAGCAAGTGATTTTCAAGTAGAATAACAGTTCAAGAGATGCCTCATTAAAAGAATGTAGATTTTAGTCAAATAATGCCCAAAATAAAATAGAGGATGTACATACCTTATATTCACGACTAACCCTATTTCTAGGGGTGAAATTCACCATCCAAATGTCTCCAAGGTTTGTTGATGAATGAGCTACACAGTAGAATAATATTTGTCACTATTTGGCTTGTAATCCAAAGTTGTTCAATTCATGTTATTTAAATTTTCTATATAGGTTTATTGTTCCATTTCTGTTAGCATCACAGTTCCTTATATTTCCATCTAGGTCATATTGCGATTAAGGTTACATATCTAGGTATATGATCATCTTCTACCGATTAGATCCACAATTGTCATTCTCTTTGTAAGTATATATAGTTCTATTTAGATAGTAAGATTGAAGATTTATATTGTAAGATATATATATATATATATATATATATATATATAAAATTTGAAAGCACCCTTAATAGGAAAATCTAGGGTTTAAATCTAACATAACTTATTATATACTAGTTACACACTTAAATTTATATCTCAATTGTGCACACGGATACAAATATGTATCAAATGATTATATGGAGGTAGATTATCTTCTAGTCTACACTAACATGTACCCTACCCTTATCCATTAGAATGCATATGTATACATAAGTATTTTCATTTATATGATTTCTCTCTTTTAAACCATTGAATTCAAGGTAGGCCATTTCTCAATAGATACAACCTTATATCCTTATCATGATATTGATCATCATTAAATGTACACATATACACCTAGAGTTTTTTAATGATAAAGAACAATAATGTTGGCACCTAGGACGTGTTCATTATCTATTACTTATCTTCAAATCTTGCTATATATACTATAATGAATATATTTACATGTGTACAATTACTCCAGGTTAAATTGTCAAATAGTTTTGCTAAGTTTCGTATCTAAGTTCATCTTCACCTTTAGAAGTTCCTAGATTATTTGTTCAATGAATAAAAAGGCAGTAGGGTAAAGATTAATCATACCATGTCATGGAGGTGGATCCGTTTTGGTGTTTCCAGCATTCAAACCAAATCTCATCCCAAGTTGATGGCTCGAGGAAGGAGCATTTGCAGACCCCCTCTGTTTGCATATCAAGAAGAGGAAGAGTTGTGGCTACTGGATTCGGCAGTGGTCACAGTTGGGTGCAAGTGACGCCCTACGACTGTCAGCATAGATGGTGGTGATGCTCTATGGCCCTGGTAGCTGGGCACAAGACGAGACGGGAGATGGGAGTGGAAGGAACAATGGAAGAGGGCAAAATGTTGAAGAACAGTGTCGACACTTTTCCGAAACTGACAATGGCTTGCACAAAGTGGGAGACTGGTGAAGGAGGGGTGTGAATGTCGACAGTGTTGAGGGAGATTACGGCACTGCAGGGCTAAAGGAGGTGGTGGTCCATCTTCCAATAGGAGAAGAGTCGATGAAGAGGAGCAGGCGTCGCTGGTGTGGGTGCTAGCAGGACTCCGCCATCCACTACAGAAGGCGGCGGTCTCTGTGTAGGTGGTGATTTGCAGATCCATTGGCACCTTTCAAAATAGGTTGTGGTGGATGGGTACGTGGAGGAGGATGAATGTGGAGAAGCGGAGGGCGTCGAGGAGACCTTGACGCAGGTGAGGCCAACGTCGATAGTGCAGGAGGACGTTTAAGCACCACTGCGTCTGAAGGAGGGGATGACTTCGCGGCTGGTTGATGAACCAAGGTGTCGGCGGAAGATTTGCAATGGCAGGGAGGAGATTGTTACCGAGTCTGCACTCTGCAGCAAATGGGCGACGCTCGGGTTGGTGGTTGTAGAGATGCGGGCAGCATCACTGTCGATGTAGCAGCCTCCGTAGGCCTCATGGTTGCATGTGGCGGTTTGGTTACTGGGCACATGCTACTGAAGGTATGACGGCGGTGAGCAATGGCTTAGGAGAGAACGAGAGTGCAGAGGAAGGGAGAGAAGAAGAAGAGGACATGAAGGGGAGCCAGCCACTGGTCGGGAGATGCTCAGCACCACCTGGCAGCACACAACGCTGCTTGGCATTGGTTGGCGCTGATATGGAGAGGAGGACAGAGAAGAGAGGTGCGGAGGTTGAGGAAGACGTTAGAGCATGGAGGCGTAGACGCGCGTCAGCCTGGTCGCAACCTTTCTCCATCAGCTGATGGGCACAAGGCCAGAAGGTAAGAGGGTGGCTAGGGCTTCGATATGTTTGAGAGTGGCCTGGTGGAGCACGGAGGAGGATGGGGTGAAATACACATCACGAGTGAGGGGGGAAATAGCCGCTGGGCTCAGTCATTTCCGCAGCCATGCACCCCGAGCAGTGCGGACCGGTGGAGAAGAAGGGGGGTGTGAGCGACTGTTTGTTCGGGTCAATACAGACCGGTTCCATCCACTAGAGAGAATAATGAATTGTAATAGGAGAACCACTGTGACATGGAAACTAAATGTAACATTAGGGACTTAGGCAAAAATCAATGATTTGGCACACCAATTTAGGTAATCTAATATCCTTCTTTACCAAAATTCGATTGAGCGAGCAACCAATACTTAATTGCTATGAAAACTGATGGGTAGGCTAATTGGGATGCAAGGAATCCAATTCTGGCTTCAATTTTTCCTTGTAATCATGTTTCATATTAGTTTTCATTACTAGTGTATTAAGTCTACAATTAATGTATTTACTCCTTTGTCTTACTTGATTTTGAGACTATGACACATATTGAATCAATTTCCTTTATCTATAATTATAGATGTATTCTAAAGTGTCAATTCGGACCCAAGCCCATTACTTGGTATATTTTCACCTAAAATTTTATTGTTGGATGTATCATGTTTATATCATTTTTTTATATATCATATGCATAAGGCATTTTATGAATTTACAATACCTCTTAATCAAACTAATCCTAACACATTTTGAATCAATAAAACAAAATATTAGGTATTCACATAATCAAACGTGGGCCTAGGAGGGAGGGCTACCCTATACAATTAGATTTGAGTATGTTACAACATTCCACTCCTTAAAAGGATTTCGTCCCCGAAATCCACCCATTCATATCCTAGTGTATATTGTTTGGCCTCTTGAAAATTATAGGATCCTAAGTCTCTCTAATGAGGTTAATGTGATTAACAATTTCATGTTACAATCATTTTATAAGTAGTTGTATGTGGTAACTTATCAAGCTAGTTATACACGAACTCAAAACATATTTTAGTTTCACATGTGTCTAGGGTTGTGTGATGATTCTATTTTTCTTTTTACTTTTGTTCAACATTCCTAAAGGATAAAGTGCCAGTACTCCCCCTTAAAAGAATTAATCTATAACTTAACTAATCATCTTGAGGGACAACAAGGGTGGATAAGTTAGGTCCTATGTACCAAAACTTATTCTTGATACTCACTACTACACACTAGGCCTAGGGTCTCATGACTGTGAAGGGTTTCCTCACTAAAGGGTTTCTCTACTACTAAGTTTCTTGTGGTGGTGACTTGGTTCCAAAACCATCGATAAAATTTGATTTTTTTCCTTACATATAATTTAATAATGAAAATAAATTTTGACGATGGAATCTTTGCGATGAAAAATTCAAAGTTGGTGCCAAAAATCGACTGAGAACCAAGTCAACCAATCACCTTTAACAACACAACACAACTACTATTATTTTATCACCACATCCTTCCACTAAAGGGTCTAGTTCTTCAATTGCCCAAAAGGGCATATTGCACCCCCATAAAATGAACACATGAGGGAGATGGATCGCTAATAAGCATGGTCAACTTCTATTAAACCCTTAATAAGAAATGACATCCAACATTCCCTTTTCACTCTTAATCATAATTCCCACTGCCTCATCTCAAGACCTAGGGAGTCATAAGGTTATCCAATGTTATAGGGAGAGATTTAGGGTTTTACCAATACTGGTTGGTTTACAATCATAGTGCAGTCATGGGATAAGATAATGTATGTAGTCAAGCTACTCATCTCAATCACTAGACAAACCAACTACAATAATGGAGACGGAAGAGGTAAACACTCAATGATACTGATTATAGTTATAGCTTTAACCAATTCTCATATATGAAGCATTATAAGCTAAATGAAGATGGTATTCACCCCTTAGATAGATGGGTTTGGTTAGAGCTATATTGAGTTACTCCATGTTGAAGATAAGGCATGCCTAACCATAACATAGCTAAGATAATTCATCACCTAGTATCAAGTAAATCAACATTCATGATACAACTTATGTCAGATTTCTATGTTTATCATCCATACATGCTTCTGTACATGCTCAGGTCCTCTTAGTGGACATATCAAGGCATGCTATAAAACATTAAGGGAAAGGGTCAACAAAGAGAACTACGGTTAAGCGCAGATATGTATACCACATGAAAACCTACACTTAGTAGTAGTTTAGCTAGCCTTCTAAAAATTAGGAGATATGAATTAATCACTAAACGAGTTCACTCCAATGTAGTGATACATAACCTCCTTAGAGAAACTTCGGGTATTAAGATTCCTCAAACACTAAGTCTTAATCACTGATGTGGTGTGCGAATATGTAGTGACCAATTTTAGAACGTATCGAAACCCCAATTGGCATTCCAAAACTAAGAAATAGCTATGTCAACTATATGTAAAGGGTCACCAACGAACCTAATGAAGGAACAATATAGGATAACTTAAAAAATTGCCAAGTTACCAACTGCTTTGGCTCTTATACCATTTTGTAAGGAGTGGAACCCGAAAGGGGATCCACTCAAATGATATAATACAAGAGCCATGTAATAATAGAGTAGCGGAAACAAAACTATTACAAAGTTACTTCATAATTCATTAATACAATTGTTCCTCACCATAAAAGGTGATTTTACAAAAACTTGAACTAAGTACAACTAAAGCCAGTAGCAGAGGGTAACCCAGCCATTCCAAGCCATCCTTAAGTTCATATCGTGTTAGTGATCTTTTTGAGCTCTTATCTTCCAAAGTACCTAAACCTGGGTGGAAGGGAACATCACCCAGAAGCATAGGAAACAACAAAGAGGTCAGCAAAGGCTGAGTATGTACACATAATAAACTTTGGGCAATATATTGGGGTAGAAGTGTAAAAAGAAACGTTTCTACAAGAAGGGGGCTATTTGCAATTAGGTATGTTCAGAAAGGAATATAATAAAAGAATGAAGCAAAAGAAATGAGGCATATTAAATTCTTATTACAAGCATGATAATAAAAGTGTGTCTTGCCATAACAATCATCCACAGATTCATATTAAAACAACAAACATTTGCATGCATAACAATGTAGACTAAATATACCTAAAACAGGGCCTTAACACCATAGGATCATGGCCTAAAAACAAACAAGGGTGGAAACACACACCCCGGGCAGAATATGCACGCCCTATATAAATATGGTTGTACATAAGCACCGCTATTCTAGATATTCTAGTCAAACATGTAGCATGCATAAAATAGAGTGACAAGACTGGCATTTTAGTCAATTTCAAATAATAAGACAATATAGCAGGAGGGGTCCAAAAACCCATTATAAACAAGGTATCACAATAACCAATTGGATATCATGAATTGAGAGAAGGAAAAATAATAAATGTCCAAGAAAGTGATTTTCAAGTAGAATAACAGTTCAAGAGATGCCTCATTAAAAGAATATAGATTTTAGTCAAATAATGTCCAAAATAAAATAGAGGATGTACATACATTATATTCGTGACTAACCCTATTTCTAGGGGTGAAATTCACCATCCAAATGTCTCCAAGGTTTGTTGATGAATGAGCTACACAGTAGAATAATATTTGTCACTATTTGGCTTGTAATCCAAAGTTGTTCAATTCATGTTATTTAAATTTTCTATATAGGTTTATTGTTCCATTTCTGTTAGCATCACAGTTCCTTATACTTCCATCTAGGTCATATTGCGATCAAGGTTACATATCTAGGTATATGATCATCTTCTACCGATTAGATCCACAATTGTCATTCTCTCTGTAAGACAATATAGTTCTATTTAGATAGTAAGATTGAAGATTTATATTGTAAGATATATATATATATACATATATATATATATGTGTGTGTGTGTGTGTGTGTGTGTGTATATATATATATTAAATGTGAAAGCACCCTTAATAGGAAAATCTAGGGTTTAAATCTAACATAACTTATTATATACTAGTTACACACTTAAATTTATATCTCAATTGTGCACACGGATACAAATATGTATCAAATGATTATATGGAGGTAGATTATCTTCTAGGGTACACTAACATGTACCCTACCCTTATCCATTAGAATGCATATGTATACATAAGTATTTTCATTTATATGATTTCTCTCTTTTAAACCATTGAATTCAAGGTAGGCCATTTCTCAATAGATACAACCTTATATCCTTATCATGATATCGATCATCATTAAATGTATACATATACACCTAGGGTTTTTTAATGATAAAGAACAATAATGTTGGCACCTAGGACATGTTCATTATCTATTACTTATCTTCAAATCTTGCTATATATACTATAATGAATATATTTACATGTGTAAAATTACTCCAGGTTAAATTGTCAAATTGTTTTGCTAAGTTTCATATCTAAGTTCATCTTCACCTTTAGAAGTTCCTAGATTATTTGTTCAATGAATAAAAAGGCAGTAGGGTAAAGATTAATCATACCATGTCATGGAGGTGGACCCATTTTGGTGTTTCCAGCATTCAAACCAAATCTCATCCCAAGCTGATGGCTCGAGGAAGGAGCATTTGCAGACCCCCTCTGTTTGCAGATCAGGAAGAGGAAGAGTTGTGGCTACTGGATTCGGCAGTGGTCACAGTTGGGTGCAAGTGACGCCCTATGACTGTTAGCATAGATGGTGGCGATGCTCTATGGCCCTAGTAGCTGGGCACAAGACGAGACGGGAGATGGGAGTGGAAGGAACAATGGAAGAGGGCAAAATGCTGAAGAACAGTGTCGACACTTTTTCAAAACTGACAGTGGCTTGCACAATGTGGGAGACTGGTGAAGGAGGGGTGCGAGTGTCGAAAGTGTTGAGGGAGATTACGGTATCGCAGGGCTCAAGGAGGTGGTGGTCCATCTGCCAATAGGAGAAGCGTCGATGAAGAGGAGCAGGCGTCGCTGGTGTGGGCGCTATCAGGACTCCGCCATCCACTATAGAAGGTGGCGGTCTCTGTGTAGGTGATGATTTGTATATCCATTGGCGCCTTTCAAAATAGGTTGTGGTGGATGGGTACATGGAGGAGGATGAAGGTGGAGAAGCGGAGGGTGTCGAGCAGACCTTGACGCAGGTGAGGCCAGCGTCGATAGTGCGGGAGGTCGTTTAAGCACCACTGCGTCTGAAGGAGGCGATGACTTTGCGGCTGGTTGATGGACCAAGGTGTCGGCGGCAGATTTGCAATGGCAGGGAGGAGATTGTTACCGAGTCTGCACTCCACAGCAGATGGGCGGCGCTCGAGTTGGTGGTTGTAGAGATGTGGGCAGCATCACTACCGATGCAGCAGCCTCTGTAGGCTTCGTGGTTGCAGGCGGCGGTCTGGTTACTGGGCACATGCTGCTGAAGGTATGACGGCGGTGAGCAATGGCTTAGGAGAGAACGAGAGTGCAGAGGAAGGGAGAGAAGAAGAAGAGGACATGAAGGGGAGCCAGCCACTGGTCGGGAGATGCTTAGCACTGCCTCACGGCACACGACGCTGCTTGGCGTTGGTTGGCGCTGATATGGAGAGGAGGACAGAGAAGAGAGGTGCGGAGGTTGAGGAAGACGTTGGAGCATGGAGGCATAGACGCGCGTCAGCCTGGTCGCAACCTTTCTCCATCAGCTGATGGGCGCAAGGCCAGAAGGTAAGAGGGTGGCTAGGGCTTCGATATCTTTGAGAGTGGCCTGGAGGAGCACGGAGGAGGATGGGGTGAAATACACATCACGGGTGAGGGGGGAAATAGCCGCTGGGCTCAGTCGTTTCCGCAGCCAGGCACCCCGAGCAGTGCGGACCGGTGGAGAATAAGGGGGGTGTGAGCGACTGTTTGTTCGGGTCAATACAGACCGGTTCCATCCACTAGAGAGAATAATGAATTGTAATAGGAGAACCACTGTGACATGGAAACTAAATGTAACATTAGGGACTTAGGCAAAAATCAATGATTTGGCACACCAATTTAGGTAATCTAATATCCTTCTTTACCAAAATTCGATTGAGCGAGCAACCAATACTTAATTGCTATGAAAACTGATGGGTAGGCTAATTGGGATGCAAGGAATCCAATTCTGGCTTCAATTTTTCCTTGTAATCATGTTTCATATTAGTTTTCATTACTAGTGTATTAAGTCTATAATTAATGTATTTACTCTTTTGTCTTACTTGATTTTGAGACTATGACACATATTGAATCAATTTCCTTTATCTATAATTATAGATGTATTCTAAAGTGTCAATTCGGACCCAAGCCCATTACTTGGTATATTTTCACCTAAAATCTTATTGTTGGATGTATCATGTTTATATCATTTTTTATATATATATCATATGCATAAGGCATTTTATGAATTTACAATACCTCTTAATCAAACTAATCCTAACACATTTTGAATCAATAAAACAAAATATTAGGTATTCACATAATCAAACGTGGGCCTAGAAGGAGGGAGGGCTACCCTATACAATTAGATTTGAGTATGTTACAATCATATTATTCACATTAAACCCTACTCATTTCTATTCTAGGTTTTAGGGTTCCTTGTTATTGAGTTAGCATTCTAGTTATTTTGATACTCTAATTCCCATGTTCATTGATTTAAAGACTCAAAATCCTAATTCATATTAAGTGTTGTCATGATCATCAAATCAACCGTGTGGTTATATTATGAATACTAGATTCAATTATATCCCTTAGAAATATTGCAAGATATGACCTTTAATTATTCACATGTATGGTTAACCACTTTAGAAACACCAATTATAATTATCATTATCATGGCCATCTTGTTTCCTCATTTTGTTCAGCAATATTAGATAGTAGCTTAAAAGAAGGGTTTTTAAGGTATTCAACATGTCAATACACCAAATCTAGGATTTGCATGCACTAATAAGCTACTAAACATGTATTAGCATTACTCTTAGAATAGGAGGCATAATTAGGCTCTGAAACTATTTTATTTATATTCCTCGCATTTTCCCGATTATTTTGTTGTGTAACTTTGCTATTTTTGACAATCCTAGCATTTACTACAATTTTTTGGAAGATTCACTTTATAAAAAGGCTTATACCTTACCAGAGCATGGCATTTCCTGATTGATCTGCCTGCCTCAATTGTTCTGCCACGCTGGTTCAGTGGGCGGCGGCCCAGCTCTTGGGTTTGAGTCTGGACCGGTCGGTCCAGTTCTATCCGGCTCCCGGCTCGCTGCACCTTCACGCTCGCCTTCTAGGGATTCAACTCCGCACGCCTTCTGCCAGAGTGTCGACCCGCCAATGGCCAAAGCCGTCCCCACTTTCCAGCTTCTGGTGTTCTCCTTCGCCCTACAGTGGGATGTCATCACCACATCCGAACTCCAGCGCCCACTCTCCACAACTCCATAGCCTCCAACCTCACAGCCCTTCATGTCTTCTCCTTCCTCCAACATTCACCGACAGCAAGACCCCGCAGTCTTGGTCTTTCCCCCTCGTGCATCGACGCCTCCGTGTGCATGGGTAGTCTACAGGCGCCGCGATCGGGAGCAGAAATTTGGAGTGTTGCTTCAGTACACCAGCGCTCCTTCAACTCGAACCACCGCGTCGCCGTCCGTTGGGAGCTGCCTTGCGCTCGGACGCGAGAAGGAGGTCCAGCGGCTGGAGACCCAGCCCCGTCCTTCTGTCCTATGGATCGTACACTCGTTGTTCGCACCTACTCACGAGTCGGCAGCGACGTGAGGCCGAAACCCGCACCCGCCGCTTGGTGCCAAGAGCATGGTGTTGCCTCAATAGCTGCCCTGCAGCCTAGAAACCTCCGACATACACCCACCGGTCACTCAGGGGAGGCCCAACCGGAGGTGTTGTCTCCTGTGAACCTGGTGTCATGTAGCGGCAGTGAAGGAGGAGGTGCTATAGGAAGTTCTAGAGAAGGGTACCGGCGATGTGGGTGTTCATCGAAGATAGGATCGGTCCTACCCTCGTCCCTGGATAAGGACGAGGTTGTTGCTCGTTGCGGTTGCTATGTAGGTCCATCGGAGGTATCTTACGCTGGGTCAGGAATGCTGTGGATGTCAAGCACCAGGTCGGTTCCTTCGTGGAATATAAAGGCTAAGTATCATGTTCTTGTTGGAAGGAAAGCTTCATGTGATTCTCTCCACGAGTTTCGGGCGGAACCCCACGATCAGGAGAAGGTAGATGATGGAGGGTAAGAGGGTATCTCTGGAGGAGTTGTGGGCGTGTTACAATCAATTCGGGCCATTAACGCACCCTATTAATTTTTTTAAGAGTGGGGTTTGGGTTAAATGTTGTGTTAGGATGCTCTGGAACAGCATCTAGAACAACAACTCGTCACAACAGATTTGGGGGCGTAAACATACATATTTATATACTACCTTTACGGAGATGTTCCGTTGGTCTCTTGTTTTCAGACTTTACTTTCACTTCAACATTAATTCTCTTCCGATTCTATTGTTCCCTAGCCAAAATACAGGAGCATGTGGCTTTAGCCAAAATATTCCTTATTATTTTCCGTCCCTCTTTTCCAAATGTTAATTACTTTCTATTCTATGGTTCCTTTTTGCCATAAACACAAATATAGTTCTTCTCCCCAAGCGTTCCTTGTACTTTCCTCTTTACTAATTTCTCCCCCTCTCTTGGATTTGACAAATATGCATAAGGAACGTATGCATGATTTTCAAAGGAAATCATAGAATGTCTTTCCAACATAGAAACACACATATCTATAATTGGTTACCAATTTGACTTAGTTGATACACCAAAAGTCATTAAGGAATGCATAGAAATACATGGCACTTTATTGAACAATTGATCATGAGTAATATATCTCTCCATGATATATCCCTTAAAGCAACTATTCCATGATAATTCATTACAATCTTTCCCAATTCATATTTAATTTCTGAGAAATAAAAGTTTCCCTTCAAGCATTTATTTAAAACGATCACCATTATCTCATAAAATCAACTTTTTCTCCCAATTTCTAGAATTCTCTTTCTTTCTTTATTATTTTCAAGTATACAAAAGTTAAATCAAAATATTCTTGTTTGATGTCTCAAATATGGTGTTTCCAATCTTGGCTAGATAAATGTCATTTTAATTGTTTAAAACAACATGTATTTTATTTTTCATTTGGAAATTTAGCAATTATTTTATTTATCCTAAAAAATCCATTATGACAAATTCCTTCATTTTATTTAACTTGTACCACAAGAATCTATGCTACAAAGGTGATTAACATTATTATTATTCCCTCAATAATACCATTAGGGGATTTATTTATCAAAATATATTTTACATTTATATCATTCAATTCTACCAAAATTGAGGAGATTACGAGAAGACTGGAAGCAATATAGTCATATAAGTAGGTTTCATCATGGAGACAACAATAGTAGATTCTACCATACATATGTACCAATCTCATCTACACCTTGCAGAATGAGAGAGGTGAATGGATCTCTGGGAAGGCCGAGGTTCAACAACTTGTCGTCAACCACTTCAAGAGCCTTTTTACTGCCACTTTGATTCCTTCGGCTCTGGCTATGAATAAGATGCCTAGAAACTTCATGAAACTATATGAACGCCAAAAATGGGTGCTCGGCACCATGCCTACTAAATGTTATCATTGTTCGGTTAATCATCCACAAGACGCAAAGGCAATCATGTGCATCTCAAATGGCCATTAAAGTTGATCTCTCCAAATCTTATGATAGAATGTCTTGGCCCTTGATTGAAAACACTCTCAGCAAGATGTCTTGGTCGGATAATATAAAGACCTACATCATGAACTCTCTTGTTGCTGGAAACACTAGTATCATTTTGAATAGCAAAGCTCTCCCATATTTCTAAACTTCTCGGGGCTTGAGATAGGGAGACCCCCTCTCCCCTACCTCTTTGTATTGTGCTTGTAACGACTGACACAGTTGATTAGTGAGTATGACAAGGACCTAAAGTGGAAACCGATCAAAATATCTCAATAAGGACCTACCATTCCCCACATTACCTTTGCAGATGATATAGTTATTTTTGCATAGGCTTCTATGAAATAGATAGCTATTATTAAATCAATGTTTTAGATCTTTTGAGGAATCTTCCGACCAGCAAATCTCTATGGAAAAGTCCAAGATTTTCTTCTCAAAGAATGTCAGTAAGGAAATGTGTACCAACATATGTGCAGCTAGTGGCATCTTTGAAACTTCAAACTTAGGCAAGTATCTTGGCATCCCCCTTCTACATAATAGGATGAACAAAGACACTTATTCTTTCCTTGCACATAACATGAAGGCAACGACCAACGTATGGGTTGCTCAAACTCTTTCTTTAGTTGGCCAAATATGTTTATCCAAGGATGTTCTTACTTCTCTACCTACCTACTCTATGCAAACAGCCAACATACATATATTTGTGTGTAAGAATCCAAATAGTATTATTAGAAAATTTGTGTGGGGAGGAGGACACAAAACCAAACCCTTGTCCCTAGTAGCCTGGTGTAAACTGACGATGAGCATGGACAAGGGTGGCCTTAGAATTAAATCTATGGCCAATTAGAATAAATCCTTTCTTTGGAAAAACACCTGGAAGTACGAGAACATGAGGCCATCTCTTTAGATACTGGGCCTTAGGAACAAGTATAGGAGTTTCACAAACCAGAAGGGTAGACGATCGACCCCCTTCTTGAAAGCACTCTATAGGAAGGGCAAGTTCTGATGCTAACGAACACTGCAGTCCGAGGGAGTACGGCAGCTATTGTGACTGTGGATATTGAATCAAATGGAAGATGGCATGGCGGCGTGGCTAGATCCATTGAAGTCAACTTGGTGGTGGAGGTAGAGCTAAGGGCAATCCTTTTGACGGTGTAAATGTACAAGGAAAAGAGTTTTGAAGATGTAATGATCAACACAGATAGAACAACAACTATTTTGGCTCTCGAGGACCATGAGGACCATGTGCCTGTTCTCAAGACATGGGTAATACACATCAAGAAAATCATAGATTATATGGAGGATGTACAAGTGAAGAAGGTTAATAGGAGGCACTTGAGCCTAGTAGATTATCTAGATAAACATCACCTCAAAACTCCAAGGAAGATTGTATTTATACAGATCATCCACTTGACACGTGGGTCATCCCCTCACCTTTCCTCTGTGTATTGGTACGATTCATACAAAATTTTCATTCTCAATAGGAACTATGTGTAATCTTCTTGTTGGTCCGACCAGAGGAGGGCAGGTTGAATAAGAGGGCCTCTTGACTTCCCTAATAAAATGAGATAAAAGAGTGAAGAAGCTCATGAAGAAGTTAGTGATGTAGAAAAGAAGCTTTGTGGGTGTGTGATACCACCCTCCAAATAGCACTTGTAATATCCATGTCCTCGAGAGGATCGCATCTTTACGTCAAGCCAGTAGCTTTTGTCTCCAACCTTCTTTGGTGATGGCTAGGGATGTGTATGGATGCTAGTTGGAATGAGATATCTTTTGGATGTCCCTTTGGCTTTTTAATTCATGATTCAACCATTCAAGTTTATCTAACATAATCCAATAGATGTGAACAGTTTGTTGTAGATTTGTGAATTAGGAAAAATGAGTAATTTTTGGACCCATCCTTTAGCTAAAAGTAGTCATTAAATATATCCATTTTGTAGAAAATTGAATTATGCATCCATTGGCTTTTGAATATATGTATTTCCATTACCAGACGTGAAATCTGCATTGTAGGTCACTTCACCATAAACCCCAAATATTGTTGATTGTAGATTGTCCCAACTGCATTATCAATTACATGACATGGTTCCTCACGGTAGCCTTTGGAATAAGAATGATCAAAGTTGACATCATATCCATTATAATAAGAATACATGACATCTTTCTGGTAGATGGTTCCATGTAGCATTGAATTTAATTACAGAGGTGAGTTGGGGAAATTCCACACATCATGGTTGTAGTAACCACAAATTTGACATTAAATGTGTTGTGATACCAACAACTCCATTAATGTGACACCTAAAAAATAAAGAGATTTGAGTATCAAGAATAAGAAAAAAAATTGTTCAATGAATGAAGATAAAGTTTTTTCTTACCAAAAAGTAAAAAATACAAAAAGTTATGATATAAAGAAAAAAATTTAAGCTAAAAGAAAGTATGGAATGAAACTAAAAATTAAAAAATTAAGCTTAAAGTTATAAAAATTAGTTATAGTGTAATTAAAGCTAAAACATTACACAAGCGATCTAAGAAATTATAAGAGAAAACTAAAAATTACAAAATCAAACTAAAATTACAAAACAAACAAAGAAAGAAAAAACATCTTAACTTTATCATATTAGACAAAAATATCCAAAATGTCTCGTTGTCCCCGGAAATGATGCCAAAATTTTTATGTGAAAATTATTGCACTAACAAATTCACCTAGTAAAGGTCTCTAAGTTTATACCTTAATTAATGTGCAATAATCACCACTCGCAAGCGGGTAGATCTTAATGTGTGATAACTTTAGGAACGAACCAAAAGGACAACATTATTTTAAACAAAATAGATTTTTGGCCTAATTAAGAAAAAGTATTTAACAAGGATGATTCATTGATGCTTTGTTTGATTAAATAATTTAATGAAGCAAGAAAGATAAATTAAACTAAGTAAAAGAAATGATTTTTATAAATGATAGAATTACTAGGGCAATGAGTTTCACTGCCACTTCTATGTATCCACTTACTCATGTTGCATCACTCACTCACTAGACTATTATAATGAGTCCAAGTAAATTATATATACTTTTAGATTATAAAATCTCATGAGAATAGATTTCCATGTGGGCTCGATGTCTTATTATCAACGGATCCCAAATTTATCGTCCTAGAAAATACACATCCATTGTCATATCCAGGATTCAATAATGATGAACTTGTATTCTAATTATAGGTTTCAATATTTGCACACCTAATACTTTTATCAACACGCAACTTGGATAGCTGATCTATAAAATATGAATTAAAAAATTAATCAAAAATCTAATAATTCAAACAAGTAGTGGTTTAGAATGCAAGATTACACATATAAGAAGTAGGGCCAATCCATGTACCTCAGTTTGATGAACTAGTCTCTACACATATGCAAGACACATAATAAACAAGTAGAGTAACTCATGGATAAGGTAGTGATGTATAAGAGAAGATTTTTGGTGTGTGAAACCTCCCTACAAACATCACTTGCAATGTCCACATGCTCCGACAGAGCATGTCTTCACGTCAAGCTAGTGATTCTTGTCTCTAGCCTTCTTTGGTGAGGCTAGGCATGTGGATGGATGTTGTATGGGATGAGATTACTTTCAGATGTCCCTTTGGTTCTTTAATAACATGTTCCAAGCATTCAAGTTGATCAAACATAATCCAATGGATGTGAAGAGTTTTTTTGAGATTTGAGAATCTAGAAAAATGAATGATTTTTGCACTAATCTTTTGGCTGAAAGTAGTTTAAATATATCCATTTTGTATAGAATATTATTAAATATACAGTGGCTTTTAAACTGTCAGACTCAAATACATAATGTGAAATCTAGAGCCAAATTACTAACTAGTTACACTTTAATGATCCTCTCTCCAATTGATGGAGTTGGGGAGTGAGGATTTAATATCTTGACTTATTTAATGGGTTCACTTTGTATTTATGCTATGATTTCTTTAATTGAAATAGAGATTTCATGAATTCTCATATTTTTCTTGCATCAACCTATAAATTAAACATAAAAACACATTAAATACCAAACAAATTACAAGAATTGTTAAAATCCTAAAATAAGTGAAATGTTGAGTAAAATACAAACAAAATATATAAAACGAAATCTAAAATGTAATAAGAAATATAATGAATAGACATTTATCATGTATACATGGCTTATCATGAGCTGGTGGAAGACATAATCATGAAGAAGTTGTTAGGAAAGATACAATTACTAGTTGATCAACTCAAACTTAACATCCCTAGATTCATTTGTGTCACCCTTTTTCATCATGTCCATTGGACTCTACTACCAATTGACACAAATGACAAGACTGTCAATCTCTACACTAGCTTTGATGTCTTGTTAATAAAGAAAAGAACAATGTATCACAAAATTCCTAATAGTGTGACTGAACAAACAATTACACAAGTCAGAATGAACATCTATTGTAGAGGGTTTTCAACTAAGGATGGAGAATTTGGGAAGCTATAATTCTATCATAGGAGCCATAGAAAATCATAGGATCAAACTATTTTCTCTTCCATCTTCTTTTTTGGATGCAGGTCCTGGCAACAATAGACAAAAAGGTGTCACTTATGAGGAGCATATGCAATCTTGACTTTGTCTTTGCAATGGGCAACCATGAGCTAAACAACAACTCACATGTTTGTATTAAACCTCATCCTTGGACACTCTGGGTGCTGAGTGTATGATAAGTTTGAGGAGGGGGAACAGTAAAGGTAGGTATGTGTTCCTTCCCAATGTATTCCCTACCACTGTATATATCATTTTACCCTTTGTTGGAAACTTTGAAATTTCAAAACTCCAATTTAGTTGTACATATAAGATTAACAATTACCTAATCTTATCTTAGCTAGAAGGATAGATTTTTTTCTATGGGAAACTTTTTGATCCAATTTTCTAGAATGTCATCCTCACTCTCAAATTAGACATATTTGTCCCCAAGCTGCTTCTTAGTGTAATCATGGTGATGAGTGAAAATTTTAGGCTACAAATTCATCTAATTACATGTTGAGTAATTATGTTACATCATGTTTTTTAAGATATTGCATAATATCGATGAACACTTATTTTTCTTGAAGAAACTCTCTGAAATAAGGAAGTATTAGTTTTCTACACATTAGATCAATTAAGAGAGCCTCCTAGTACATATGTGATGCACGTAGTTCTAGCAAAAAGGAAAACAACTAACCCTATTAGTGCTTGTACAAGGGGTAAAAGAGGCTTGGCAATCCATGCTTCCTGAAAATCCTATCAACTCTAAGCCATGTGAGCAAGAATGAAATACTATGAGAGGAAAAAAGCATGAGAAGGGTTTTGCTTGGCAATTTTATAGTGGCGCTCAAGAATGTAGATATATTTTGCCTGGTAGTAGAACCTAGAAGCCAAAAATGTCACCCCATGTCTTTAGAGGGCAATCACATAGACATTTGACATTAGGACATGACCAATGGTTGAGTAACACTGTTGTTACAACATTGCTCATGGTTAAGTGACCCTTAGAAGGATAGCCTATACAATAGCATTAGCTAACCCCTACATACTCTATTGACTATCTAGAAAAATAGTTGGGACTGAAAGCTTACTTTAGCAAGATAATACACGAGTATGGCTAGTCATTGAGGCTCTAATCATGAGGAGAAACCCTTCCTCCAAAGAAGTTAATATCAAATAAAAGATTCAAGCAACTCTAAGTTTCTGAGAGGGAGACTGGAAATACAACAAGCTAGCTAAGTAGCTAGGCCAAAATCTCAATCAAAAAATGACAAAAGCACATAATCAATGCAAAAAATAACTAAATTAAGAAAGCCCTTTGATGTCTATTAATGCTTTGATTCTGTTTGATAGCTTTATGACAAGCAAGATTCTAACTTTGGGGGTTGATAACATCCAATATTGTGGATATCACATGCCTATTTTTATCATTCATTTACCTTATTAGCTCAAACTTGTGTAGATACTTCTTCATTTATTTACATATTTTCCCTCCTTTCCTTAAATTAGTATCTACTCATTTTCTTGTAGAAAACCATCAAATACCAGCCAGCCACTCCATCAGTTGCTTCCACTCACAACCCAAAAATTGATGGAATTTTCTATGTGTAGACTAAACATCAGTAGCCATCTATTGTTGGTCCCAGAAGACAACAATTGATGGCTCATTAGTGCATGGGACAACCGAAGGATCAACATCTTATTATCGACCAAAGTCCCTAGTGACAATTGTTAAATGTTGGTCTTGTAGGCCTCACCTACCAATAGCCTAGAAGATGTTCATCTACAGAAGGCCCTCTTGTGACTTTGCCTATAGATGGCTCGATAGAGAATCAAAAATTGATGGTCGTGGTGCTTTCCCCTAACGAAGGCTTCCCCACTCATCTACTAAAGGCCCGATAGACTTCTGTCTACTAATGATTTTTCTACCAATCTCATCTACTGAAGGCTCGCCAGCTGACATCACCTACTTATGGTTCAAGAAAGAAATTTTCCTGCTAATGGTTCAGTAGAATTCCCCCTACATATTCTTCGGAAGAACTTCAACTACTGATGGCTCGAAAGACCCTTGTCTACCACTGGATACCTTGTGGAATCTACGCCACCATAGAACGTTAAGAATATGCCCTGAGGCACGTGTAGGTGATTTTGGAGTGCAAGTGAAGTCTAATCATAATCATATTGAGCACCCCCCACATGTTCCTATAAATAGGGATCACGTGCTACATGAAGAGAATCTTCACATCTGATGACTAAGTGTTTCCTAAGTATTCATTTTATATCGACCTTTAGAAGAGTAAGAACGAGAATATAAGTTCTTCCTTTGACCTCCATTGACAAAAGATGAGATTCCAAGGTCTCTCATTGTCACCTCCTGCTTCCATTGATGAACATCTTTAAGAGAAGAAGGATGAATGGAGCTACCATCTTTATCATCCTCTCCATTATTGAGAAGAAGGGCGACCAATACCCCTTGTGGTTATTGTTAGTTTTATTTTCTTCTATCTTCCCCATCTTGTTAATCTCCATCTATCCATCCAGCTTGTTATGCATGTGTTCATTTATAAATTTGTATTGTCTTTCATTTCCATGAGTATATAAACGATTTTTTTGGGTTGAGAGTATCTGTTAAGGCTTTTTCGACATGTGTATATACTCTTAGCAATAATGATTTCCATACTCATGGTCTTTAATTCTTCACTTACATGATTAGCTACCATCTTGTTTTGTTTGATTCACGTTTCCTCAAAAGAGTAGTACTAGTCTATATCTAGAGTTACGGAGTAGTATGAATGCATGATAATATTGGAATGCTAAAGTTAATGATCATATGGTTGTATTTCTATTATATGCTTGCCATCTTGAGAGAGAGACATACTTATGATCTAGATCTATCTCGATCTCAATAGATGAGAGAATATACATCAATGTTGATTTCTTGTAAATTATGCTAAGGGTATACAATAGGGTGAGTTTTGCATGTTGGCAAGAGACCCTAAACTGTAAACCCCAATCCAAGTTTCATCCATATTATAAAAGCATACATAAAAGATCATAGCTATATCTTGACTTGTTACTATATATTTACTTAACTTATGTTGCCTTATTCTTTGTTTGGTTACAATCTTTCTGTAAGGGACACTTATCTCTCCTTTTGGTTAGATGTAACTATGTTAAACCTTAAATACTATACATGTGTCCCATGTTATCCCTGTGTTTGACCCTGTTTACTACACAAGATTCTATATACAGTTGTGGACGTCTAATTATCAAGTTTCAAATATAAAGTATAATTACACTATATCCATCTCTATTCTGAACATGTGATCTTAGGCGATTGCTGACTATGACTAAACTTTGTTGTCTTGCCACGCAATTATGTGTGCATTGATTTTAGATTGGTTTATCTATTGTATATGCTTATGAATAATGATTCATACCTATCTTCTCTATTTGTGGTGTGCCATTTCCACCCTTGTTGTTGTTGTTGTTGTTGTTGTTGTTGTTGTTGTTGTTGTTGTTGTTGTTGTTGTTATTACATATTTATATCTATATTTATTTTATATTTATATACATTTAGATATATTTATGTGTATATATAGGGTGTGTCCTCCACTCTTGGTGCATCTTGTCCACCCATTTTAGGGCAACAATGCAGGGATGTCTTGGCCCTACAGGGTGATAGTCTATACGATATATGCACACGACTGTACTATTTTGTGAAAGCTTGGAATGTTTAATGGCAAGATTCTTATTTATCTCATTTTTATCTCTTTTATCTAACATACCTTATGATGGAAACTTAGCACGAATACCTAAATGCAAATAACCCCTATCTTGTGGGTACACCCTCTTTAGCAGTATATGTTCTTAAAATGCCCAATTGTCTTGTATTGTGCACATCTATCAGTTTTTTTGATGCATGCCATTTGTTTCCTATTTTTTGGGTGTTGTTCCTAAATTACCTAGGTGTAGGTGCTTTAGAGGACATGGACATGGGAAGATCATATATAAGGATTGGGCTTGATGATAGATTGGGATGGATAGGTTTCCCTTTACAATTGTCCTTATATACAATTACATGTACCACTTTACTTTCTAACATCACCTTTATGTTGTAATAAGAATAGTTATGTTTTCTACTACTTTATAAATATTTGCCCTTTGATAAATACCATACGAAAAATAAAAATGAAATGCCTCCTTTCCCTCATACATTATAGTATTATTGGAGTTGGATGGTTTATTCCTCAACTAAGGAGTGAATCGCCTATTAGGCTCCACTCCTTAAAACCACCATAACCATAGATTTTGGAATCACCAACATAATATTTGTGAGAGGAAAGACATCACCACACTATTACTCAAGAACATGAAGCACCATCTAGTTCCCCTGCATATAAAATACACACAATAGGGATTCACCACCTAATGTGCAAATATTCACGTTATACTAGTTATCAAAATCAAACATGCATTATAAATAGATAGTCAAGCATCAATTTAGTCATATTAGAATGTAGTATCCAAAATGAGAAAGACATCATAAAAATGTATAAATATGAATAATGATACAATCAAAGCCAACATATGGAAATTAAGGCTCCCATTGAATATGGATACATAAATTTGTTAAGATGAAAATAGAACTAAACAATAACAAGATACAAGAATTGGTTTCCACTTGCAATTATAATAGTCCATAAGACTAATTTTCAAAAGGTTGGACCCAATCTAGTCAAATAGATATAAATATGTGACATTCAAAAAAATATGTCAAAATGAAGTCAAAGAGATATATTATAGAACAAGTGTCCAATATGACTCATAAAGAGAATCAAGATACCTCAAAGATATGTGTCAATAATCAACACCCAATTAGGGTACTTCTTTACCTAATATTACATCAGATGTAAATCATTGATTAAGATATACACTACAAATTCTAAAATATTGACCTTTCATTATTGTGAAATTAGATCATAAACTATACCAATCGATGTGGTTAATTGATCTGATTTCAACAAGTATTTAGTTATAACTTTATTACGAGTAAAAAATTAGTGATGAATTGCTTGGGTTAAATGAATATACTAATATTTAAATTGAAAAATCAAGAAAAAGACCAATAAGACCCTTCATCAAGCATCATTATCCTGATTCATGATAGTGCATACCTGTAAAACAATCCAATTAAATCAAATCACATTATCATATCACACTAGAGACAAAATGCCAAAAAAACCCATGTAATGTGTGACAAAATTGAATCAAAATATAATCAAGATCGTAAAGTATAGGGCATTCATATTCCTTGTTTGCTTCTCATTGTGAAAGGATGAGCTTCAGCAAACCTCTCCATCCAAGGATCAAAATTCTAATTCCACTCTCCAAAACTCAATGCTACCAATAGGTCTGTAAGAAACTAGTGGATTCAATGACCACAAACAATCTAGAGGTCCCCAGACCCCAAGTCACACCCTTTTTCATGGATGGCTAGAGAAAGAAATAGAGGACTCAACACAATAATCCTCAGTCCATCCTAAGGTATGCACGACAATTGTAAGATCTAAATGGAGGCAGATGATGAGACCAGACCAAACTAAGTCCCAGACCATAAAGTACCCATTTGGTATCAGTGACAGTAATGGAAGAAAGAAAATGAGGGAAACATAACCATGCCTTGAACTAGAACAAAATGTTTGCACAAAGAGAATTGACAGAACCTCAATAAAGGGTGATGGAGGGTGCCCCATACCTCATTATGGTCAGATATGTTCAGGTAAACTCGATCAAGATTGGGCAGTGAGACCAAGTCGGGAGAACATGTCCCTAGATAAATGAGTGAAAATCGATGATGGGTGACTTCTAGTGATTTAATATTATGGATGGGCATTTGTTTATAGGGAATAAGGCTCTCAGAGGCAACCATACTCACCATACCCAGAAATGGGGGACTTGAGAAGTCTCAGGTTGGGGAAAATCCACAAGGCTCGAAACCTAATGATAATAAGGTTCTCCACATATAGGATTTCCTTAGGAATGTAAAAGGGAAGAAATTGAGGGACGATAATGGAAGGAGAGGGATATCAAGGGGGGAAGGGAGTCATAATAACAAAGAATGTAGAGTCCCCTAAAAAGAAGGAACAGACAAGGAGGATGACCAGAAAGGACCTAGACCCAAAGTCTGAGCAGGATTGTGAAAAGAACATATAATGCAACACATACATTCGGAAAATATGAGAAATCACCCGATTAAAATAGATGAATGTAAGTGATATTAATTAATATACTTTTCCATCTTTAAATATATTTAGATATATATAGGTATGCAATTGATACGAAACTAAGTATGCTAGCTAATTAAGACCCAAGAAATCGGATATTTAGATAAGATTTTACTTATATGACTTGCTTTAATGAGTTTTTACAACTAGGATTAGCCCCATTATCTTCATATTTAGTATAATATTACCTAATTATCATCAATATCAATTATCTAGAATCATATTATCATCATCTTGTTATGTCAAGGGTTATTGTGTATTATATTGCACAAATTTCCATATTCTATTTATTTTACTCATTAGTTCCAATAATTCAACATTTACTTACACAAAACATATTAGTTATGTCTACTTGAATTAAAACTGCAATTATTTTTCCACCAATATATACTAGTCACATTATATTCTACATTAATCATAGCCATCACATTAGATTACTAGTTAGGTATACTTTATTCATAATTTGTGTATTAGTGAAAAAGGTGACTTATTTTACATATTTAATGAACTAATTTACATATTCAGTGGCGGTAAGGTTATTAGGTCCATTTCATGTGTATTGAGATGTTTTATGTGATTAATCACCTTACATCATTAACTATCATATGTGGTACCAAACATACATATAGGTTAACATTAGATGAATACAACCTAGGGTTAAAGTTAGCATGATCACTACACATCACATACACCTCATCATCTTGTATGTAGTCTAGGGTTAGGTTCCATATATTTGAGTCATCATCTAATTAGTGTTCAATTATACAAAGCATGGTCATGGTCACATGTATCCATGGTTAGGTTTTATATTGGAGTTACTCATTATATGCACACTATATGTTCATTAGGGTACACTGAAGTTTATTAAGGTATAACTCTAACCTTATTTGGTCAATTCTAGTTATTCACACATACAGATTTCTTTATCATGGATTAGGGTTTCTAGATTCTAGATAAGAAAATATCAGTATGTTATAGGATTCCACCCCTCAAAAGGATTTTGTCCTTGAAATCAGCACATATGTATACTACATGGTACTACACTTCATCTCTTAGAAGGTTTAACCGGATAAGTCAAATAAAATTAAAGGTGCAAATATGAGTCTATCCAAACCACATGTAACATCATCTTTAACAACACTTACTCTTCATCAAGTCAAGATACTAAGAAACATGGAAAAATGGAAGCATAATATGTAGTCATGTTAACTATGAGCAAAAGGGTTACCCTCAACATTTACTTCATAAACTTCTTTGCCACCAATGGCCTTGAGATGTCTGGCATGATAATCATTAGCTCTTCCTCCATTGTATTGATTGTTCTACATCATACTTGTACTTGAACTCCATGAAGTTGAGGGCAACAAGGTTTGATACACAATGATGGCATATGATTTATCCTTTAGGTTTATGAGTATAGCCTCCATAGGAAGATTCTTTTGGCACTTACAATATTTATCACTCTTTAAATTTTCACTAGGCAACTTTGGTTATGATCAATTTATGATTGATAATCAATGTAAGAAACTATAGAAAGGGCTTTATCCACCATCTAGGGAAGGGTCAGGGGTAGATGAGAAAACAAAATGCATCCAACTCAATGCTTCAAAAAAGATACTAGCATGTTGATTGTTAGTCAGACCATTAGCGTAACACTCTAGGTGTAGAAAATTTTGCACCTACTCAACGACAATCATGGAATTCCATTGTAGATTGTATAACTCAGACTCCCTCTTCCTTGAAAGTGTGGATGATATATACTTATCTTTAAACAAGGCTAGAAACTAATCCCACATCATGGTGACAACATCGTGAGTCCTGGCCATGTTGTTCAACCAATGTCAAGATGGATTGTTAAGCACTTAAGTAGAAAACCAAGCCTTTTGATGTTCTATACAACTCATGCCATCATAAGTTTGTTCAGTGGCAAGAGACAAATCATCAATTGTATCCACGATATTGACTTCATTCTCTCGATGAAAGTATGTAGGGTGCATCTTCAGAAAATTAGTGAGATATACTCCTTAGGCTTGTCTATAGAAAAAATAAAGATACCTTTACCTAATAGTATTAAGGAAAGTAATTTTCAAATATTAATCAACTCCTAGTCAAGGGAAATACCCAAACTTGTAGTTGATGATAGTTCATGGTAGATGGAACCACTAGGGGTTGACTGCCATTTTTAGAGAAGCTTGAGACACTAGAGGGGTAAAAGGAGGATAAATCCTTGGCATTTTATAGAAACACCTAGGTTATCAGTAGTTGAGTTGTCTCCAGTGATATTGATGTGCATGTACAAGATCGAGTAGAAGGTGTAGGAAACGTATAGGAGAGGTAATAATCTAAGGGAGATAAGATTGATATAGTTAGATTAACCAATTGTCTTGGCTCTGATATTATACTTGTAAGAAGTGGGACCCATTAGGGGAGCCACTCTCTTACTTGATTGAATAACATAAAAGCATCCAAAGAAAAACATGATTATGATTTTTTGCAATGGATGATGAACTAAAGTTAATGTATGAAATGTATCTTTTTAAGTAGTTTACAAATATAATTTTTTTGGCAAAAAGAGTTCTAACTTTTTTTTGTTAATAATTAGTAGTAACCAAGCTTGATCATGATGAAGATCTGACTTGAATCAAGTATTGTGGAAGCAATAACAAATTGGGTAAGGTTGATATTTCTTCCTGGGAGAACTCCTTCCATACGCTATCTTTGGGTCTATTGGTATGGTATGCAATAGGTGATGCAATGTGCTATGGGAAGGTTTGGCATAGTACAAACACACATATTCGGGACAATTCTTTTTAATTGAAATCAATTTTCAGTAGATAACATTAACACTCATTGTATAAATGATTTATCATCTTTACGACAGTCCATTTCCTTTTCCCTAACAATGTCATTTCATCTTCTTTCACTAAATATGTCACGAATGGTGTTATCAATCCAGCATGTCCACATTATTTTCTGTACATTACCTAACATTACCTAAATTATTCTAAAATTCAACATCCATGAATTCACAACATATGATGTCCAATTCTATGATGTACCTTCTTGGTAGCTAACCTTGTAACGAAACGTTCACTTCCAAATTCACTGACTTGCCCCTACATTTAATGTACATGTTACACAATTTCCTCTATCATACATGTTTCAATTAATATACACACAACATTGTAAGCATATGCATAACCGTTCCTCATTAGCATACTTTTACCACGTCATAACATCCATGGTTATTCTCTAAGAAACAAACTTCTTTTGTTGAATTATTCTAAAAATAAATAAACTTTGCCTATTACTTAGATGCTATACATTTTACATCAAATGATTTTTAATTTTATTGCATAGTGGCGCACATTTCAAATCTTTATTGCAAATATAAGACACACAGTGATGTAAACATATATATGACACGACAGTAACACCAAATAGTAAGGCACTACGTTTCAGTTTCTTAGGGACATACATTTTAGTGTCTACACAAAATAAATTCATTGAGCAATGCCTCACCCACTAACCAATTTTAGTTTTAGAAAAGGATTACTTTGTCTTCTATAGAGGAGGAAACATTTAGTTTACGTCAACCAATCATCAACGTCAAGACATTCAAAACATTTACTGTGTAAAACTGGGATGTACCTTCATAGTAGATGCCCTTGTAACTACACGATCACTCCCAACTGTTAGATATTGGGTATGAAAATACAGATGTTAATTAAATATCTTTTGCAGGTAGCAAGTAATTAACCACCAAATATGCAACAGCAATAATATATAGCAATTTAGATTTAGAGAAAACCGACGGTGAGTTAGAAAGTAAACTCCAGAGCTTGAAGATGAAGGCATGTGAAACACTGTCTTCAAGATAGATTCCACCGCTCCTAGCAAGAGCGTCTCCGATGATCTATCTCCCAAATTCAGCCACCCCAACTCTGTACAGTCGCTCGGTGCAAGCGAGAGTGTTGTGTTGAACTCGTTTCTTAGCCCTTTTTTGAAAACAGCAAAGATGGTGTTGTGAAGTGTGCCAACGTAAGGCAGCAGCAAACAACAAGGTAGTGTTCTTGGGAGAACATGCTTGAACGGTGGACTAGAAGGAGAACTGAATGGAGAAGAATAAATTCTCTATAATGGCTATGATATTTTTGGATCTCTCTTATTTTCTATAGGTAATACATCTATTTGTTGTGTCTCTCAAAGGAGAGTGGATGTTTCTTTATATAGAGCACGTCTCACCACACTACACGGTAGCACACACACATTACACACAACATAACTGTTGGTCATCCCAAGGTGCGTCTTAATCATTGTAAAGAAGTGAAACCACTTCTCTACTAAAAATTTGAATAATAAAACCTCCAATCCAAACACACTCAAAGGTATGATGGAGAGGGTGTAAAATTTTCAAATCTTTATATTTATGGTAACAAATGACCAAAGTATAACAGCGGAATAAAAATATGACTATATTCAATTATAAAACAAGGGAACATCTTAAACTTACAACATAAGGATCCATGTAGAGGAAATCTAAACCACCTCAAGATTGTCTCCAAGCTTCATCATCTCAAGCTAAGTCTAGGTCATCATGTCTTGTCATCCAAGTCCTCCACCTAGGGTTGGAAGCATACCCCAGAAAAAGAGAAACAAAAGGAGACATCAGCAAAGGTTGGTATGTGCATACTAAAAAGTAAATTGAGAAATTTATAAAGAATAAGGGACATCAAAATAAAAGGCTTCCCATGCAAGAGATAAGGACTATCCAATCGGGCATAAAAGATAAGAATCATCATCATCATAAAAGAAGATAATTTCCATAATCAAAACAAATAAGATTGTGCAACAAAAGCACATAGATAGTTAGTAGGGAACACACCCCATAACCAATCATCAACCTGCATGCATGTGAGATAAGCATAGTCCTAGAATAATATAAACACAAAGGCGGCCAAGGCTTCACATCCTTGAAAACCTGATAGAGAATGACTCACCGTCAAACTCCCAATATATATAAAAGTTGAGCCAAGGCTTCACATCCTTGAAACTCAGGTATGGGGCACCACCACCACCATACCATAAATAAAAAGGGCACACACCCCAAAACCAAAGTAATTTACATTATTCTAGTGCTACTGATTCACATTGCATGTAAATATAGAGGCAAGTAAATAGTTTAGTCAGAAGATGATACAAAGGTTGCCATCACACAATGGACAACACCAACCATATAAAAGAGACCAACATGCACCACGACACAAGATAGATATCAAGAAAATATCTAAATCTATAACAAGCAAGATAGTTCACACGAACCATGGTATCAAAAGAATAGGCATATGTGTAGGCTAAAGTCAAAACAAAGATATGATAGGTGATATGCTCAACAAAGATGAATAGGGGATACAACATACCTCAATTTGAGAGTCAAACAATCCAAAGTCACATCTAGGTCCAAGCCTAGGCATCCAAAGAACCTATTAAGCATATAGGTGGAATTAGGGTTAGGTTTCCATTAATATTCAAAACCCTAAAAACTACCTTTTTATTATTATGTGAATTAGGTTTTCAAAGACATGCCATATTTTATTATATGCCATTAGGAGTTCAAAACATACTTTATTATATTTTTCTAACTTTCATATATTTAGTTATGAATTATACAAGTTAGTATCTTATTAATTAGATCCATTAAAATCACCTCTTTAAACATAAGATCCATGCAACAAAACCAATACCAATTGAAATCTTACATTTTTCTGAATCCAACGAGTATTTATTTATAATTTTTGGACAACCACAGCAAAAGATATGAATTTTGCAAAATAGACCAATCCGAAAATGCCACTTAGGCAATCAAGTTGGGCGAGAAAAGAAGGTGGGACCATCAGCTGACCTGGCCCAATAGGGAGCGGCCACATCAGTGAGTCAACACCTCAGTCAAGGTCAGAGAAGCTTGAGTGAAACAAAGGAAATACGGGCGAAAGGTCAAAAATACCCTTAGCAAAAATCAGAAAAGAAAGGATTGGCGAAGGCTAGAATCAGAAATACGCAGGGTATCTTCCTCTTCCTCTTGCCCGCTCCATGGATGATGATCGAGAAGCAGCAGAATCAAACGAAATTGGGGAAATTCAAAATTGCGGTGAGTTTGACAAATTGAAGGCGCAATTACCTTCGGTCGAGGCCCCAGAAACGTGTCGACCACCTACCATAGCCCTTGGCGCCTGTGCGGACTGGGGCAAGATCTTGAATACTATCGACAGAAACAGGAATTGAGGAAATTAGCTGTAGGGTGAACATCGGCCAGAGGATATACAAAACAATTCTGTTTGGGTCTCGCGAAGGTGAAGGGAGGTTCAGACGAAGGCGCGAAGTCACATAATGGTGAGGAAGACGAGAAGAGGGAGTAGAACAGGGGAGGATATGGCGGCGACAGGGTCTGTGATTTATAGGTGATGAAATTTTATCAAATACGAGCTTGGTCGGTGCGGAAATAGGTGAGAAAGTCATAGGGAAAGAAATCTCGAAGAGATAGGGACAGATGACTGAGAAAAGCAAGCAATAAATATGTCGTTATTGTTCAACACAAGTCGGTCTCCTACCCAAGGTAGGAGATGACTTTGTCACGGTTCGATCTAAATCAGATGGCTAAATGAAGTCGTGTAATGATAACCCGTGTGACAAGAATATCAAATGAAAAAGATTATCCAAATCAAATTCAAATAAAGTGGCAATGCATTTATTTCTCATTTTCTCTTTCTTCTTTTAAGGGTGCAAAAATTATCCAAATTAAGCCAAATTTTGCATAAAGGCCAATAAAGGCATGTAGATTCTGATTATACACTTAGTTTTGCCTTTTTAAAACTTTGAATTTGTTAAATAAATCAAAACATATTTTCTCTTTCCTCCTTCATTAATGGTATTAGGATTATCCAAATTTTATGAAACTTGACACACAAGTCATATTTAATGTATTGAATACGAATTTGCAATCAATTTTACATATTGGTGTTGTTTGAGTATTTATTTAATATTTTGAAGGTTCTATACACTTTTTCTCTCCTGATTTCACCTTTTAAGAAAACTTTCTCCAAATTGGATGAAAATTCACCCAAAGGCTATATTTATTATGTAGATCACGAATATAAGATTATTTCCCTCTTTTGGATTCATGAATTATATTTATTTATTAATTACACCTTTTAGGCAACTTCTCTCTCCTAACTTACCATATTATTTCAAGGTGGTCCAAATTAAATGAAAATTGACATGTAAACTTATTTTTATGTATAGATTACGAATTTGGAGTTTATTTCCACTTTTAAGAATTTCTTACATGGGTTTTTTCATCTGGCCCATTAGAGGCCCATTAACATCATTATGCATCAAATTAAGTTATTTATCATCTTATTATCACCAAATAAATTATTTGACGAATTATATTACATTATTCACGCATTAGATCATTAGGATCACTCTAACCTTAACCTTGTTTGGTCAAACCCAAAAGGTTAAACTTCTAGGGTAGGGTCTAAGGTCCGGTATGTTACATCACTCCACCCCTTAAAAGGATTTCATCCTCGAAATCTATAGATTAAAACATCAACAACTAACTATTCTCCACCCCTTAAAAGGTTCCACCTAACAAGTCATACTAAACAACTTTTAGAGATACCCACATCTCTTAATTGTGAAAAATTTTAGAGATTTATGTTCCTCATGTATCCAACTATTCAGTCACCATCTAGGGTTGAGTTTTAGGTCCTTGTGTCTCTAACCTATCAACCCTACATGAACATCCAGAAGTCATAGGGTAGGTCAACTACGCCATTATAACAATCATAGTCACAAAACTAGGGTCACTAGTAAAAATTAGGCCATTATTCACGAGTAAGTCATGTCACAAACCCCTCTCTACAGGCCCTTACAAATAGGGACGGTTGTGGGTCTGGCCCTCACAAATGGTCCGTGAAGAGAACTCACGTGACAAATACCAGTGGCCCTCACGAATACAATTGTCACGGACCAACTGACCCTCAAGAATGTTATATTGAGGGACTATTTAGCCTTCATAAATACATTTTTGAGGGACTATTTAGCCTTCATGAATACATTTTTTAGGGACTATTTAGCCTTCATAAATACATTTTTGAGGGACTATTTAGTTCTCATAAATACATTTTTTAGGGACTTGATGGTCCTGGAGAATATATTTTTGAAGGGATAATGTCGTCATTAATATTATTTTTGAGGGGCTATGTGGTCGTCATCAATGCAATTTTGATGGTCAATCTGGACCTTCATCAATATATTTATGAGGGACTACTGTAAATGATTTTGTTATTGATTATTGAATGATTTATTAAATGATAATTAATTGTTATTATAGTGAATATCAAATTTTAAATGAAAACTTTATATACATAACCTCAAGCAAAATTTTTATACTAATTCACATGACATCATAAGAAGATTCAACACCAAAATGACACATAAAAATGTTAAATCACCTCAAACCAAATTTTGTTATTGAAGCAAAATAGTATCCATACATTGCGTGCTCAACGTTGATATAAATAAAGAGTACATATGGTTCAAAAATTTGAGATTGATGACAATCAACATATCATGCT
This sequence comes from Alisma plantago-aquatica, assembly GCA_963693085.1. Lineage (NCBI taxonomy): Eukaryota > Viridiplantae > Streptophyta > Magnoliopsida > Alismatales > Alismataceae > Alisma > Alisma plantago-aquatica. Next base: position 1,196,624,343 of record OY856409.1, read on the forward strand.
AGAAACTCTTAAGATATATAATGTCTCCATATTCCTTCAAATGGTGTGGTGCTCTTCATCAATGTTAGGCCTCATACGGTTAGGTACTTGAATATTCTTCTCCTAAAAATGACAAATCATTATATTAATAGAATTTAAAGTTTATACATAAATCATAGTACAACAAACAACTTACCCTAATATTTCAGTTTTGGTCTACTCCAAGGTGCATTGTCCATCGAAATCCATCATTAAAAGTAATTCTACCCTATCAATATAAATACAAAAAGGAATCAGAGTGAGTGCGAAGTAGAGATAAATGTAAGTGAACCAACATGCACCCATAAACTAAAATTATGATTAAACTTAGTAAATAGTACATAATTAAAAAAAACTCAGTGGGTTATATGCCTATATCTCTGTGGACTGCACTTAGTTGTTGTCATCAGCGAGATGCATCTATAGATACAAAAAGAGGACGATCCTCACATGATACAAAAGGATTATTACTGAACTTGTCTTCTTGATCATCTTCTGTTCATTAGTCGAGCTGAAGACATAATGGTTTGTTGGAGCACAGTGTAATCACAAATTGAGATGGTCATTTGTTTCCAGAAGCGTTTCACACAGCACACATCTCAAACAAAGGTGATATCCTATACGCTTGAGGTGTTTATGCTGGTACTGAAAAAAAACCACTAGAGGGGGGTGAATAGGGTTTTATGATTATTTTAATAATATTTAACTCAAACAACCAACCACAAGAATATTGGACAAGGGGACAAGGATTTAGAGTGGTTCCAACCTTAGCAAATACTAAGGAAGTCAGTCCACTACCCGGTTGCTTACCCAACCGGGATTTTGAAAGAATTAAATTTTATTACCTCGTAAGGACTTTATATAAAATTACAATTCTTTCACCAAACCCTTCGAACATCCTTCACCTAGAAGTAATTGCACCAACCTTGAAGCAGCCTTCTTGAAGTAACTTCAAGCTCCCCCTTGAAGTAGCCTTCCTCTTGAAGTAGCTTCCCGTTGCAATAGCCTTCTTGAAGTAGTTCGAAGTCCACCTTCACCACCGAGAAGAACCTTCTCCAATCCGCAGCCTCCAACCCTAGGAGTAGCAAGGAGAATACAAAGGATAAAAGGAACAAGAAGGAAAATGGAAATTACACTTAACCTTTGAAGCACAAGGCTTGATTTGCCTATATCAAGCGTGTAGATCTCCTAACCAATGTATATGGAAGTGTGATTGCTTTGGATAGGAGATACTAGCCTATAGGACACGAAATTAGAGCAAGGAGAAGAATAGCCAATGCAAGTATTGCTCAATTTCTCAAAACAGATTCACAATTACAAGTGTAAGCTCAAGTGTATCACAAGTGAAGATTGGTGATTTTAGGTGTCCTAAGGCATGTACTATTTATAGGAATGACCTACAAGTGCTTAAGGACGTTCTAGACACTTTCTAGGGGGTTCTAAGTGCTTAACTAGCCGTTAGGTACACTTTAGTTGCTTTAGCAATGGCTAGTTAATTAATTCTGCAGTTGCTGTCAGAGTCCATCTTGGTCGAGGAATTGTCGACCGAGACACCTACTCGGTCGAAGTTTTGTCGACCGACAGGCTCTCTGGATCAAGTGTTTGCAACGTTCATATCCAACTTCCAACTACCTTGTCAGTTGTGTCTAACGGCTACTTGGGTCTTTCTCGGTCGAGAAGTTTGTCGACCGAGAGTGTCTCGGTCGAGGAATTTGTCGACCGAGATTGACCCTATTTCAATGTTTCAAATAAAGTGCTAAGTGTATGTATGAGTGTGCATATGTGACACTAATGAAGGGGATGATCTATCTAAGTGTAGTGATTGGCTAGGGAAGATCTAACGCTTGATTTACATGAAGTCTAAGTACTTGTACATTATATATTTGTACAAGTTTACAATTGATTACATTTCATGAAATTTACAAGCATTCAAGCATATAGATTCCCTAGTGCTTTGTCATCCACCTCATTTCTGCAACACTCAAGTAGCACGTTAGATCAACAAGAATGAAATGTTTGTCATCATCGAAACAAAGGGATTTATCATAATGTCAATTTATCCAACAATCTCCCCCTTTTCGAAGATGACAAACATTTCCTAAATATAAAATAAGGAAATATAAAGCATGTGAGTTTCATACCTGAAGATTACCTTTTGTAGTCATTCTTTTTTTTTTGCAAATGAGTGCTGGCCGTGATATTTATGAAACTCATATTTTATGTTTTTGATTTTATATTCTTTCTCCCCCTTTGTCATTTCAAAAAGATATCCAAAGAAAATCATTTTGTGTGACTTACGTTTTTCCCTCTTAATTTTATACTATGCTCCCACTTAGATAGATATTCTATTAAGAACAGGGATTTAATATCATTTTTGTGTAATTTAGCCATAATTTGTTTCTCAATCATTTGCAAAGGATGTTAAGCCTTGAAGTAATATGAGATCCTTTTAGATTCATGGCATATGTATTGAATTCTCACCCATTTTACAAGGGATGTGAAGCCCTGAAAATGATATGAGATTCCCTTAAGCTTATGATGAATGCATATTGATTTCTCATCTATTTTGCAAGGGATGTTAAGCCCTGAAAACGAAATGAGAGTCCTTTAATCTTAGAGTTCATGAAAAAAATGTCTCTAACCAAATGCACGGGATGTTAAGCCCTAATTTGTTTTAGAGAATTCCTTTAAGAACAAGATATATGAAATTCGTAGATTTCTTCATAACCAAAAGTAAAAATACTAAGGTCATAACAAGCTTCAAATGATGTTTACAATGTTTTTTAAGCTTCTCAATCAAATAATCAAATTTGTTTGTGTGAGCTCCCCCTTAATCTTATAATTAAGATAATTTGAGGATTCTAAGGTCACAAATTGATTTTTAAGATTTGATTTTGACCTTTTATTAAAGCTTCATGTTTTCAATATGATAAACACATTTTGAATCAAGATACTAAGATTAAGTGCAGTAAAATGATGTCCAAATAAGCATTGTGTCAAGCTTATTTTAGGTCGACCTTGACTACGACCATAGCGCCCCTTGGTCAAATTTGATTTCAACCAAGAGGCAATTTCCTGCGTATTTACAGTTTGAGCACTCATAATGTCAGCAGGTAACTTAAATGGATATCAATTTGTAGCATTTTGAGTGATACTTAATATGAGGATGTTTGTTTTTTATTTTCTTAGAATATTCATATAGTTAGATTAATCATAAGATTCTTAAATATATATCCTTAAAAGCACAATTAATATCTCAAGTTCTTAAAAATATCAATTGAGAAATTTGACATTTTGCTCTTGATTGCTTTAGAAGAGCATGCAGTGAAGTTCTTGTTCTAAGCAATATATCAACAACAAATCATTTTGCTTGCCTATGTATCATCAAAGATCATTCATGTATTACATGGGATGACATAATCCATGTGTACAATTATCTATTTGTGCTATAGAGTTTTATACAAAATGGCACTTTCAATAATAACATTATCTGTAGAGAGCTAAATCATTATGATCATTATGAGAACAATTATTATTCATGGTTTATATATATATATAGGTCAAAGATTATTTTAGATAAACCAAGTAAGAACACAACGATCATGATGAAACAGTGAAAGCATATCCATGATGTAATGATAGAACAATTTAACACACATGATTTCTATATAAATAGATCAAGGAATGCTTAGAATAGACCATGAAAGTAGTAATTTTCCTTGATCATGATTCATAATTTTTTGTTTTAAGAAAAAGCATGCAGATAGTAAAACCAAAGTAATCTCATATTGTTGAATCAATAATAAATTTATAGCAAGCTAGGTTAATTGAAAAACAAGTTCAACATATTTATTTCAGACTTGTCAACAGAAACCTACTCGGTCGACCATTTCTCGACCGACATTTCTTCTCGGTCGACAGTGTCTTCGACCGATAAAAGTTTTGTACTGTTTCAGAATTGTTTTCAGTAATTGTTTCCAAGTAACAACAAAAGTCATTTTCAATTTAATTATGCAATTTGAAAATTTAGCTTGGTTGAGATAGAGCATATGAATATCAAAGTAATATTTAGATCAAATCTCAACTAATTATATATTAAGTCTTTATGCTTTGAGAACTTTGATTAAGGCAAAACTTTGTCTTTGCAGATTTAAATGAATTGTATACTTTCAAGTTAGAAGTTTTAGATACTTGAATTAATTTGTTAACTCATCATGTTAAGTTGAGATAGACATAAAAATATGCAACTAGGGTCCTTGGTCATATCTCAACTTATTTTTGCTCATTTAGTTTGGTGGTTTTGGAACCCAAACTAACTCGACATCCTTTTTCTTGTAAGGACATGAAAAGGAATAGTGTCCAAGGCGCAAACAGTAATGACAACATATAGAATCAACCTCATATCTCTTTCTATGATTTTGTTCTAGGTTGTTCGTGGGTACATATGTATTTGTGCCTTTAGATACATACATAGATTGACTCTTTGGCACTTGTGTTCTTCTCCAACTAGGTTTTTGATAAGATTTTCCTTTAGGCTTGTAACCTAGTCCTCTCCTTCCAACTTGATGGTAAGAATCATTTAAGATTTTATCAAGAATATCATTGTTACTCAAACCATTAACTTTTTGTTGCAGCTTAACAATCTCATCCATTCTTTTATTTATGTCTAACTTTGCTTGATCTAGATTAGATAACAAGGAATCTCTTTCTTTCACTATAGTATCATAATCTAGATGTGTACACAGAACAGGTTGTTTTTGAAGATCATTTACTTGAGTTTGCAAATTTAACTTTTCTAGAGAAAGAAGATTGCAATTTGCTTCTACAGATTTTAGCTTAATATCATGACCTTCAATAACCTTTTTGAGATCTTCATTTTCAGATGTAAGAGCAAGAAGCTTAGCATGTAACTCATCATTTGCTTTATTATATTTCTTTAATTTCTTCTTGCACTCAATATATTTATTATGTGTCTCTTCAAGACTAGCAACTAGCTCTTCTTTAGATAAATCAAAAAGGCTTACCTCTTCTTCTTCTTCTTCACTTATTGTAGCAATAAGGTATTCTTTATGCGTATGTTCCTTCTTTGACCTCCATGGGCAACCAAGTGTTGTGTGGCTTGTTCCTAAGCACCAACTACAACTTGTTGAAGATTGGTCCATACTTTTCCTTTGTTTGCGGTTGTAGACACCACCACCCTTCATACTTCAAGACTCGATTAGAGCTCCTTGAAGCCTTCTCTGATACCAATTGAAAAAAAAACCACTAGAGGGGGGTGAATAGGGTTTTATGATTATTTTAATAATATTTAACTCAAACAACCAACCACAAGAATATTGGATAAGGGGACAAGGATTTAGAGTGGTTCCAACCTTAGCAAATACTAAGGAAGTCAGTCCACTACCCGGTTGCTTACCCAACTGGGATTTTGAAAGAATTAAATTTTATTACCTCGCAAGGACTTTACATAAAATTACAATTCTTTCACCAAACCCTTCGAACAGCCTTCACCTAGAAGTAATTGCACCAACCTTGAAGCAGCCTTCTTGAAGTAACTTCAAGCTCCCCCTTGAAGTAGCCTTCCTCTTGAAGTAGCTTTCCGTTGCAATAGCCTTCTTGAAGTAGTTCGAAGTCCACCTTCTCCACCGAGAAGAACCTTCTCCAATCCGCAACCTCCAACCCTAGGAGTAGCAAGGAGAATACAAAGGATAAAAGGAACAAGAAGGAAAATGGAAATTACACTTAACCTTTGAAGCACAAGTCTTGATTTGCCTATATCAAGCGTGTAGATCTCCTAACCAATGTTTATGGAAGTGTGATTGCTATGGATAGGAGATACTAGCATATAGGACACGAAATTAGAGCAAGGAGAAGAATAGCCAATGCAAGTATTGCTCAATTTCTCAAAACAGATTCACAATTGCAAGTGTAAGCTCAAGTGTATCACAAGTGAAGATTGGTGATTTTAGGTGTCCTAAGGCATGTACTATTTATAGGAATGACCTACAAGTGCTTAAGGACGTTCTAGACACTTTTTAGGGGGTTCTAAGTGCTTAACTAGCTGTTAGGTACACTTTAGTTGCTTTAGCAACGGCTAGTTAATTAATTCTGCAGTTGCTGTCAGAGTCCATCTCGGTCGAGGAAGTGTCGACCGAGACACCTACTCGGTCGAAGTTTTGTCGACCGACAGGCTCTCTAGATCAAGTGTTTGCAACGTTCATCTCCAACTGCCAACTACCTTCTCAGTTGTGTCTAACGGCTACTTGGGTCTTTCTCGGTCGAGAAGTTTGTCGACCGAGAGTGTCTCGGTCGAGGAATTTGTCGACCGAGATTGACCCTATTTCAATGTTTCAAATAAAGTGCTAAGTGTATGTATGAGTGTGCATATGTGACACTAATGAAGGGGATGATCTATCTAAGTGTAATGATTGGCTAGGGAAGATCTAACGCTTGATTTACATGAAGTCTAAGTACTTCTACATTATATATTTGTACAAGTTTACAATTGATTACATTTCATGAAATTTACAAGCATTCAAGCATATAGATTCCCTAGTGCTTTGTCATCCACCTCATTTCTGCAACACTCAAGTAGCACGTTAGATCAATAAGAATGAAATGTTTGTCATCATCAAAACAAAGGGATTTATCATAATGTCAATTTATCCAACAGGTACACCTTTCAGGTGTGTAGCTGCAGTTGACATGAGGTGTATTAGCTGTAGCTGCAGTCATTAGTTACAACGATAAGGATGTTAATTACTGTTTCTCATTGACTACTGCAGCTGCAGTCATTAGTTTGTCCTATGCTTTTTAGCCAAGATCTGCTAAAACCACAAAACCAGGAAGAACCTAGAACCACAAAACATCATGGGGCCTAACATGAGGGGAGAGGGTAAACAAAGGGCCAGCACAATTAAAGGTAGTGAAACCGTAATAGTAGCTGGATAATTCCAGTATAATTCAACCTTAGCAGGTGGTACTTACTGGTTAGTATCATGGCCTGATATACCACTATGTCCACTACACCAAACCCTTTGCAGGCTGCATATGTACTACCAGAACTAGGGCTTTTCCATTGTTCTTTAAAGATGGTATGCGCTTTCGTTCATTTTTTGATATGGAACCTTCTGATTTCTTCAAAAAGAGGATACACCATAATGCATTTGCTGTAAAAAATTATATTTTCAGCATCCTTTCAAAGTTCACACTGTTAATAATACCTACATAAACCAGCTTCTATATGAAGTAAATTACAAGCTAATCCCCTCTATGCTCTAGCCCAACCCAGCACTTAACAGGGTTCCAGACTTCCAGTTTGGCAGCCAAGGAAAAGAAAATAGCATTATTGGCCCGTAAATTATAACATACAACCTGGCTTCATATCATAGATAAGATGTGTTCAATTACTTTTTCTTTGAAGATGGTATTATCCAGAAAAATTGATCAGCTTATATGTAAACTCTATAGAATGATCCACCTTGTATGTGTTAAATCCAAAACTCTAAAAAGTCTTGTGACAAATCCACATTACACCCTCTCTCTCCTGCACTGCTGTAATGTGGATCACCCTCTCTTTACTGTCAATTTTACCAAAATCGACCAAGGACTAAACCAGACCACAAACAGAGTTTTTTCTATACTCGTTGTCTTCATTCTGTAATCATTTATCAATTTCAAAAACTGATAATCAAATAATAAAATTGAAAACTAGCAGTAATACAGAGTAAATGAGATGTTGTCAGTTTTTATTGTTGTATCCTCAAATATGAGGATATTCAATGGATAACCAATTTGTATCAATGACAGCAGATCATAGGAATCAATCCAAAAGTTTATGTTTTGTAATTTTTAGATTGATGCAAACATGATTATAGAAAACAAATGGGCTATATGCTTTGCAACTATTGGATTGATGAACTTCAAATATACACCAGCATATCAATCAGTATTTGAAGTTGCTAGAATCGACAGGAAAAGAGCAGTAAGATATGTTAAGATGAAACAATATACCAAAATGAAGTTTTGGTATGTAATAACATACATATGTATTCAAATAATTACATTTTCAAATGTAAACAATGTTGCATACCAGACTAACATACCAGCAATAGAAAAAAAATGGGCTATATGTTTTGCAACTTTTGGATTGATGAACTTCAAATATAGACCAACATAAGTTACTCAATTTACACTCAAGTTGAGAAATCTGAGTGTTATTTACTAGGATACATATTCAAACAAAGATCTATATAAAATGAGTTTGTATATTACAATCCTCCTACATCATCTGTATATTGCAATCCTCCTTCAATTTTTTTAAAATCATGTCATTCAGATCACTAGAAGTTTAATCAAGCACGTAAATGAGTTTCTATATTGCAATCCTCCTTCAGTTTTTTTAAAATCATGTCATTCAGATCACTAGAAGTTTAATCAAGCACGTATTGAATACCTGATTTAAACGTTGAGTTCTTGGTGTGAAAGACACCGATGAAGATGTGCTTGGTGTGTTCTTCATTTGAGGATGACTTTGTCGATTATTACCAGAAGAAGGGCACCAACTTTCAACGCCTTTAATAAAGTGTACATGTTAATATTCTTATGTGTATGAATATTGAAAATAATTTATAGCTATTATGAGGTACCTGTGGCTGAAAGATTAGTGGATGTCCATTGCCTTGTATGGAAAGCCTGCCTACTCCATTCTCCCTTGAATTTCCTTGTATGGAAAGCATGCCTACTCCATTCTCCCTTGAATTGCCTTGTATGGAAAGCATGCCTACTCCAGTCTCCCTTGAATTGCTTGAATTGCTTTGTCTAGAAAGTCTTCCTAAGCCATCCCCGCTTGAATTATTTTGCCTGGGAAACATGCCTACATCTGCACCATTACTTGTACTGTCTTGTATGTGAAAAGAACCCACATCCGACCTATTTGTGCCACTTTGCATGTGTAAGACACCTGTAATATTCTGATTGGGGTATTCAGCTGCACAATCAACATTAATATCGCCATCCTATAACAAATACATCAACAATGTCAAAAAAAATTATATATTACATTGAGATAGACAACTAAATCTGAGTTACCTGTGATTGATTATACCAAGTCATTAATTGGGAGACGGAGTTCTTCAATCCATTTACTGTTTCTTCAAGTTCCTTAAGTTTATCCTGAAATAGAAAACAAATTACAAACATCGATCTAATAGACTAGTTGTAACTAATAGTTCAAGTTTAGTTATAATCCAACATACATCATTTGCATTGCTTTCCTCAAGAAGCATTTCATATCCTATACGGGCATCTTTTCCCCTATGTCCTATCTCTTTGTGCCCAATTCCAACACCTCAGATCCTAGCCTTTTTGGAAGGATTTAAAACTTGAAAATAAGCATGACGTGTTAGATTATCAACATTTCTAGGATCTATTTCTTCTTGGTTTGCTACTTGTTTTTCCACAATATGAGATATTTCAAGTTGTAATTAGAAAGCATCATAAAAAGAAAGCTTAAATTGAGATATCTAAGCGTATGTAGCTTTGTAGACATCATAGGAAAGCAAATATCCATTTTCTAACCACTTGTGGGCTTTTATCGTAAACTTTTTCCAAAAATTTGTTAAGAGGCACAACGGGTTGATCTTCACTGACCTACACATGATAGATAACATAATAATTGTCCATGTTATATGTTCAACTCCTACTAAGAAAGACAAGTGTCCATTATTAATACCATTTCTGCCCGATAACAACTCCATGGCTTTGATCCTGTGGTATGATCCATCACTTTTTTTGCTTTGTTTGCCTTGTTGATCTCAGAAATTTTCTAAACCATAAGAAACATATAATTAGAAAAAGTAGATAGGTATACATGCAAGTTATATGAAACCATTCTACCTTAGACTTCTTGGTTCCCCATTCTTTAACAAGATTTTTAAATTGGTCCATATCTATGGAAGCATTTTTCTCAACTTTCTTCATTATCAATTCTGGTTCAATCTTGTACTTTTCATAGTAATCTTTCTTTACACGTGCCCTCCACACTGATATCCCTTTGCTAATGTGTTCATCAATGTGATTCCATGCATTAGGGTGACTGCCTAAATCGAAGTATTTCTACAAAAACATAGAAAATATTACTTTAGATATAACAATCATACAATTTTTTGGTCTTTTTATGAAAAAGATTACCTCAATAAATGATTTTCTATCTACAAAAGCTTGTTTTGGTTGTTCGTTCCACTTCAAGTCTAGATGCCATATGTGTGGTTTCCTTGCTAGCATATGACAATAACGATTCAATTTGGCACCATTCTCCCCAATAGCATTTCCTTCATAATCACATTGCACCTTGTGACGTGGCTTCCCTTACTTAGGAAGTAGGCTTTGCTCACTTGCAGGCCCACGTCCATACTTCCTATTCTCATGTTCATCCTCAACATTTTCTTCAACTGTTACATCATTTTCAATATTGTTGGACAGTAGAGTAGGTTCATCCTCACAATTTTCTACAATTGTGGATGGAGGGACAGCAATAGGTTGACTGGGTGTGTTGTTACAACTAGATCTAGTGATTCTTCTGCCTGCCATCCTTCAACTGACAAGAAAAAAAATTAGATTATTAGTGCAGAAATGTCAGTAACAAAAGTAGTAGCTACATTTGAAAAACAAATAAATTGCAGAGAATATGAGACACCAACATATGAATATTTAGCATTTGAAAAACATATAACTTGTAGAGTACCTTGGTTTCATATCCCAAAAAAGAATAATGATGTCCTACTTGCTGGTATATGAAACAAGACTAAATAAATTGCAAAGAATATGCCATATAGTAACAGTTTGCCAAAAAATGCAATAGAACATATTCCCCAAGTAAATTATTCTAGACTTGCAAACAAAATATCCCTCGGTGTCACTCCTCATCCAAGACACATCACTAGTTACATGTGATGAAAACAGACAGATTAATGAACTAAACATTAGCCCCATCATTCTTTTTTTTAGTTCTATCAACAAAAGATCCCTCGGTGTCACTCCTCATCCAAGACACATCACTAGTTACACCACCATCATAGCTTCAGATTGTAAACCAGTCAAACAATTCTCAATAAGAGGTACTTCAGAATAATCTTTAGGAGGATGATTTAGCATTGTGCACCAATCATCAGCATTAGGATCCTTCACATAAAAGCATTACAATGCTTGAGAAGCCAGGATAAACGGTTCCTCCTTTTTTTTATCCTTGAAGTGTTGATTTGTGTGAACCCATATTCATCAATTCGCAACCCGTTAGAAGTGCTTTCATCATACCAAGAACATCTGAACAACGGAACTTTGATTCATGGACCATAAGTTAGCTCAATAACCTCCTCTAAGTAGCCATAGTACGTGACTTCAGCATTTATAGGATTTCGATCTCTACCACTTGAATAGCTTGAAGTGTCAGCACACAAATACACTCCACTGTTTTGTGTAGTACATGTACTTTCAATGTGCTTTGAACGGAAACGATATCCATTGACCGAAAATCCTTCATAAGACATTCCCTCAGCACAAGGGCCTTGGGATAAACATCTCAAATCATCGCTAATATTGTTCGGCCTAATCTCTCGCATTTGCATTACCTTCATAAAAAAGTAAAACATTAATGTAATCTACACTAACTTGAACATTAAGAGTGACAACAATATTTATGTTTGAGACTTACATGCTCTTTCAACCACTTAGAAAACTCCTTTGCATGTTTTGTTTCTAGGGTCAGTGGGGCAATGTTGGGTTCCATATATTGAAGAATACACATGTGTTCACTACTTTATAAGAAGTGTCTAAATTAATGTACAACAAATATACAAATATCATCAAGAATTTTAGGACGTAATTAAATCTTACCTTTTGTAAACATCCAATTCCTCTTTATTGAAAAGGACATAATGATGGGCTTGTTCCAAAGTGTGGATGTCGAAATTTCTTGACACTCCAACTCTAATTGGAGATCCATCAACATTATGAGGAGTGCAGTTCAGTTTTGTCTCAAAATTATGCAAGTACCTAGCACAAAATGTCAAACTTTCTTCAGCTAAATAGCCACTAGCAATACAACCATCCGGTTTAGCTTTGTTTCTTACATACTTCTTCAATTTCTTCAAGTATCTCTCTATTGGGTACATCCACCTAGTTCGGACAGATCCGGCTTGCCTGGCTTCATAAGATAAATGAATGGGCAAATGCATCATGATGGTCAAGAAAGAAGGAGGGAAGATTCTCTCCAACTGGAAAAGAGTGACAGCAATTTCTTGTACCAATTCTTTGAATTCCTCCACATCAATAATGTTAGAGCAAAGTTGTTGAAAAATGAGCACAAATTAGAGATAGGCTTGTACACATCTAAGCTTATGCAATGTCTCAAGGCAACAGGTAGAAGTTGATGCATAAGAACATGGCAATCATGACTTTTCAGCCCAACAAGTTTTCTATCAGATTCGCTAACACACCTAGATATGTTAGAAGAATAGCCATCAGGAACTTTCAACTTTTCTAACACAGACAGGAACTTATCTTTCTACGCATTAGTCATGGTGTAAGATGCTGGAGGCAAGTAATAGCGGTCACCTGCATCTACTGGCCATAAATCTCTTCGAATGCGCATTTTCTTCATATCTTGACGAGCTTGTAAGTTGTCTTTACTTTTCTTAGAATCCCCCAATAATGTGTTTAAAATATTCTCGCACACATTCTTTTCTATGTGCATCACATCCAGATTGTGTCTAACAGATAAATACTTCCAATAAGGTAGCTGAAAAAAGATGCTTATCTTATTCCAACCAGGAAGTAATGGTTGAATTTGATCTCCAAGCCTCTTGCGCTTATTCATTTTTCCAAATGTGATATTTTCATATCCATCAAATGGCCTCAGTATATCTTCTCCAGATAGTGGCTTAGGTGGAAGTCGAAAATCCTTTTCACCATCAAAATTTTTCCTATCACGTCTATATGGATGATTCATTGGAAGAAAACGTCGATGGAAACCATAGCATTGCTTTTTCCCATACTGTAACCATTTTGATACAGTCTCCACATTACAACAAGGACATCCCAAATCTTTCTTACCTTTAGTGCTCCAACGAGATAAGTCACCATATGCTGGGAAATCGTTAATGGTCCATAAAATCATTGCCCGCATAGTGAAGTTCCTTTTGCTATTTGCATCATAAACTTTGACTCCAAGCTCCCAAAGTAGTTGCAACTCCTCAATTAATGGCTCCAAGTATACATCAAGGTCATTGCCAACCATATATGGACATGGGATTAATAGGGACATCATAATAAATTGTTCTTTCATAAGAAGCCAAGGCGGAAGATTGAGAGGTGTCACCAACACAGGCCAGATGCTATGTGATGCACTCATATTTCCAAATGCATTAAATCCATATGTTTCTAATGCCAATCTAATATTGCATGGTTCAGCAGCAAAGTCTGGATACCTGGCATCAATAGACAATCATTCTGGTGTGTCTGAAGGATGATGAATACGACCATCCTTGCCTTTTACTTCTGATGGCCAAATCATATCTTTAGCAATATATGAAGACATATAGAGCCTCTCTAACCGAGGTATCAAAGGGAAGTGATACATGAACTTAGCAGCTACCTTCTTTCCCTTTGTTTTGTATTGCTTTTCATTCCGTCTTGAAACACCACAAGTATCACAATTTTCTTTTGAAGCTGCATCTTTGCAAAAAAGCATGTAATTATTTGTACATACGTCTATAGTAGAATGATCAAGTCGTAAATCCTTCACAATCGCATTTGCTTCATAGTACGTCTCTGGGAATAGACAATTTTCTTCTGGAAATCTTGAAATAATCAACTGTAACAACTTTGTGAAAGAATCATTGGACCATCCAGATTCCTCCTTCAGAAATAGCAAGGCAACCAAATACGATAGCTTAGAATGACTTGTGCAACCTCTATAGAGTGGTTGATCCGCCTCTTTTAGTATCTTGTAAAATATTTGTGTGTCTACATTTGCAGGTTCCTCTGTAGCTTCAGTAGAGTGGTCATTTGTTGTGTCACCCATACCAAACAAATCCTCCAGCATCTGATGCATATTTTCGGTGCTAGGCATGTTTGGTGCCACAACAGGATTGCTCCTACCAATCACCTCCCCATGAAACGTCCAAACATCATATCTATGCACAAATCCTTTTTGTAATACATGTGAGAATACCTCCTCCTCTGTTTTAAGGTATTTGTTCAAACATACCTTGCAAGGACATATTAATTTCCCCTGTCTAGTTGGTCTCTGATGGATAAGAGCAAACTCAATGAACTTTCGTAACCCTGCCTTGAATACATCACTTCGCACTCTGTTCCCAATATACATCCAACTCCAATCTATTAGAAAATCGATCTACATGAAGGAAAATATATAATAAGTTAAACACAGCTGTTTGAGATGTTAGCAAAATAGCTGTTAGGAAAATATAAGAAGAGATCAGGAAGCTTTGACAAATACATGCAAACAGCAACAGCTGTTTGAGATGTAGTCATGTAGGAGCAAGAATAAGTAAGAAAAAGTAGAAGAAAACTTGCAAATAGAAGTGGTACTAGTAGTCTAGTAGACGTGCGAGTAGGAGATGCAAGTAAGAATCTGAATTTCTGATATGAGTAACAAGGAAATAGAAATAAGAGGGGACATAGAAGTAACAAAAATTTAGATGCAATAGCAGGAACAGGAAATGAAGGAGAAATTGCAAAAAAAGAAAAGAAAAGAAGCTAGAATAGGAGACACAAGAGGAAATAGAAAAAAATCAAAGAAACTGTAGTATAAAAGGACTGATTTTTTTGCAACGATTGTCGTAAAAGGGGGTCGAATATACAACATGAAAAGGAAAAAGAGAAAAGGGAAGGGAAGGGAGAAGACATACATGAAGTCTATCAATATAAAAGAAGCAAAAAAAGAGGCAGAAGAAACTTTTGTTGATCACTAAACATTCTTCATATGCATCCCCAGAGTTGAGCTTCAAAAGAACAAGAAAAATCCTTCAAGAACTGCAATAGCATAGGTACCCACCTAATCAATAATAGTTCACAGATCCATCCATCCCAAACAGAGAGACCCAGCATCTCCCTTAGGCAACAACAACCTGATCTTAGACAAGATAGTATACCTTAAATTGTTTATATCATGAGTCCAATCTTCAAACATCACTTTATTTCAATATCTCCAGATATAGTACAAAATACAAATGCATTAATAAAATGAACTTTTGCTCACATGTCTCAACATATCCTCGATGACAGGGGAATCCTATCAATGAGTTTACACTCAACAGCCTTACCCCGATGAAATCGGCTACATGGCAATTAAAGAATAAATGAATGATAAATTCATTAGAACTTCTACACAGCAAACATATAGAAGTATAGAAAAACCCTCTTTTTTTAGGTTGTTCATCACTGAGATGTTGTTTCTAGCAATCTTTCGTAATAGGATTTTAAATTCAGATGTATGATCATCTGAATTAAATACCAAGAAAGTTGACCATAGATATCAATATTTTAGATAGAATCCTTAAGAAGGTATTTCTCATGGATCAATTTGATCCATAGACTACCTTTCTTTGAAGATACTATCCAGATATTTAAGATCATAGCAACCTTACAAACGTCTTTGACTTTTTTTCTAGTCTCCAATGGAAACTGAAATGATATCTAAATAAGTTTGGTATCTTTAAAAATCAAATGATGGGCATAGAAGCACTAAAGCATGGGTAGAAATAATGATGGTAACTTCTGGTTCACTTGTATGATATGTATCATTATAAGTTAGTAGCATGCCATCTTTGTGCACACTTAGCATCAATAGAATGTTTGTCATGCCCATGGAAAGTTTCAGACATGCATTCAACAAAAGGAGTCTTTGAAAACAACATTTGTTAAAACAACATTTGTATATTTGTCTTAGTAATGTGGGTTCCTCCTTGTTCCCTTAATTGTTAAAACAACATTTGTATATATGTCTTTTTTCCTTTACCCCCTCCATCTAAAATAATACCCTTTCTGTAACATGTGGTTGTGATGCAGGACCTAAAAGCCAATAACTATGGTAATGATCCTCTGCTAACTGCAGCTCTGTACCTGGAGATTAATTAAAGGCCGACTGCCCAGGGCTCCCATGGGACACATCCATTCCTAATATAATAGTTGGCTCTTAGGAGATCTTTGGCATGGATGGAAGATGCTCAGTTGTGGTGAACTTCTCTGCAGGCTTATTCAGGATCTCATTCGTTGTGGAAACATTAAGTGCGTTGTCAGTAAAAAAAAATTATGTATTTCGTTTAACTAATTTAAACGAAATACATTAAAAGATTTTACTTACAACGCCCTTCATGTTTCCACAGCGAATAAGATCCTGAATTGCGCAGAGAAGTTCACCACAGCTGAGCATCCTCCATCCATGCCAAAGATCTCCAAAGTGCCAACTATTATATTAGGAATGGATGTGTCCCATGGGAGCCCTGGGTAGTCGGCCTTTAATTAATCTCCAAGTACAGAGCTGTAGTTAGCAGAGGATCATTACCATAGTTATTGGCTTTTAGGTCCTGCATCACAACCACATGTTATAGAAAGGGTATTATTTTAGATGGAGGGGGTAAAGGAAAAAAGGCATATATACAAATGTTGTTTTAACAATTAAGGGAACAAGGAGGAACCCACATTACTAAGAACACCCATTCTTTCTTGAGGCTTCTGCCTAGACTTCTCAACCAGAGCATACCTCTGAAATGTTGACAACGACTTAGTGTGCCTCTGCAAAATGCAAAAACACCAGGCTATATTATACTTAGTACCAAAAACAAAACATTCAAAAACAACGCAGTGAGAAAACAGAACATCACTCATACAAGTGACCATAAATAGCAGTAAGAAGAAATCTTTTATCCCGGAGCTTAAAAATATCAGTGAGAGGGGAGCATTAGACTCAACCGTCACCAGGAAAATGCAAAGCATTAGACTCACCCGTGAGAGGGGAGCATTAGACTTAACCGACATACATACAAGTTGTCGGCTATGATTAGGCAGTTCTAATAGGAAATGCCTAATTCCAATACATGCACCATCTTGCAACTACATGTACATTTCCATATCACATGATATAAGGAAAAGGCAAATTACAATTTTGGTTATTCAAAATATATGAATATATAAAGTGAGTCCTCATTGAAGACACTACAAAAATTATTTTCCTTGGCCACACTTTATTCTGAAAGAGATACTGATTGTTATGAACATGTATCTTAGAATAGATGGTACAATTGAGTGTGTAGAGAATATATACAACCAGTTTGTTAGTTTTTAGTAGTCTTGAATTATTAAACATACACCTTGGCTCACCATTGACTCGTTACATTTCCCTAATTCCTAATTATAGACATTCTTTTATACTCCCATATCCAGCTCCCTTCCCCATGGTTCCTTTTAGAAAAATAGAAATGATAAGATGATCATCTAAAAAGTTGGCAACGGTTTGGTTATGAATGTAATAAGAAATCATAATTGGATTTATGTTCCTATTGATGTATATTTTGTTCATAACTCACTAGTGATTGTAAAAACCATACTTGCTAAGGCATTTATCTTAACCATACTTTTTGGACATAAATTGTAGAGTACCTTGGTTTCAACATATCCTAACCCATCAACCACATCTCTCCACAAGACAGAAAAAAATAGACTTCAGCAACCAGAAACTATCTCTGAAAGCAGGGATTACCTATGTCTTCATCACAGTTCATATCAACATAAGAGGGAAAAGGAAACATACTCATCAAGACAGCAGCAAACTCTCAGACCACCAAACACATACCAACACCAGAACTCAACCATCACTATAAAGTGAGAGGGGAGCATATGAACTATCATCTCAAACTAATCCAACAGAAAAAAGAAGCAAGTAGAAACCAATAAAAGTCCAAGTAGAAAGAAAGACTTCTTTAAAAATATGATCATATGCCTAGACCAAGAGAGCAGAGCTCACAACCATTTCTTAGCTAGATTTGGTGATGGTAGCCACTGTAGGGTTGTTGAATGTAATACTAATGGTGCTTAATATATTGCTGAATTTGTTGAGTTATCGGTCTAACATAATTTCTTAGCTCTTATCTAATGAATGTCTCCTCGACTATGCAAGATCACACAACAGTGCCCCCTATCTACTCCAACTCAAGCCTGCAAGTAGGCAAATAAGATAAGCACAAAGCAGCAAAGAGGGTGAGGAGAGCACTTCCAATGGGCCATAAGGTGAAGCTCTTTGCTTTAGAGAAGAGTAGTATTGGTTAGGTTAGTGGTGAAGTTGTGTTGTTGGGATACAAAAGAACCCCCTATCTATTTTCCATCAACTTTCATATGAATGATGAACTAACTAATAGGATATTAAGAAAAGATTTCATGTGTGCATATAGTTCTATGCTCCGCTAATTTGGGGTAATTGTGTAGGATTTTAGTCTATCTAACCAAATGTATGTTCCTTCTACCTCCATATGGGGTTTGGAGTTGAAAAATTAACATGGTTTTCAAAAAGATGTATCTCACTAATATTGGAGAACAAAGATGATGACTATGTTGATTTCAAACAAGGAAAATCGGGTTTTGAGATTAAAATGAAAGGAGGGTGATGGAAGACTAAAATATTAGCACTACAACAAAATATGCAACTAGCCCACAATATAAAAGAGATCATTTCTTTCCTACACCTAGAGAGCTCTTCATCATGATATAGTATAGAAATATCAAAGAAATTTATGGAGTCATGAAAGAAGGTTTGTGAGAATTAATAAAGTGTTAGCCAATATTCTTTAATACATTAATTAATAATGACATGTTACAGACCTACAAGTTTATATGATAGAAATTACATTTTAACAAATACAATAGTATTCCAGTGCTCAGAATAATATATCTAGTCCCAAATAATGATTATGATGATAAGAGGAAACATCTCCATATCCCAAAATAATGACATCAAACATCATAATAGACATAAAAAAAATATATCAATCAAAGGAGAACCACCCCAGTTTTATCATCCTCATTTCATCAAGAACCAGCTAGGTTCAGATCATGGAAAGCTACATACATCGTTAGCCATCCAACATTATATCCTAGAATGGTCGATCAGAGGATGTACTTGTTAGAGACTCGATCAACGGATGTACCTGTTAGAGACATGATCAGGGCTCAATGTCAATCATAGGATGGATGTCTTCTCACACTTCACTGGCCGCTGCACTGACGGAGATTATGAAGAGATGCCTCCACAGAGGACAGAGAATAGGCGGAGAGGATGCTGGCCACAAGAGCCACTGTCTTGATGGCCACGGCTACAGCGGTGAAGGGGAGACCTATCAGCAGCAAGGGAAGATACGTATTGACCCTCCCTCGGACATGTTGAAGATTTATTGATGGAAGATGCGAAACGGGCACCTGGCTATGACCAAATGGTAGTTTTGGGCAGACAAGACGACCGCCTGACTAAAATTAGGCGAGCGTTAGTGCTTGTGCAGCTGAGGTGATGAAGCAGCGTGAGATGGATGTCCAGCTGATGCTGATGAAGCGGCACGAGATGGTGTCTGGATGTCACTTGGATGGCCGCCTGGCTAGTGTGGGACACCCGTCTGGAGGGGAAGGGTAGCGATGCGGCAAGAAGGTTGACAGGAAGCGATGTTGGCTAGCAAGAAGTAAGGGCGATGAAGGGGAACCAATTTCGGCGGCCAGACGGATGGAGGGGAATAGTCGTGACCTTCTCTAAACCGCAATGACACAGAAGGAAATTGGCAGGAGCAGATTAGGCTTTAGCGCGGAAAAGGATGAAATTTTGGAATAAGTTAAGAGGAAAATGATGCACCGTTCCCTCAATAGTAATTGTGAGGGTTAAAAAAATCAATGCCCTATTTTTGAGGGATCATCCATCATACGAAATGTATTGGTACGGTTGAGGGACATTATCCCATCATTGAGGGAGTATCCCTCAAAAATAGTCCCTTTTTGTCATGGCAATTTGATCCCTCACAAAAGTCCCTAAATAATGGCCCAATTTTTTGTAGTGGGTTAAATTCTAATCAAACTATAGTTTCTCTTCATTGTGACTTAGTTCAAGAAAACATCGACAAACCTGAGAAAACTTTTATACGTATAGTAGTATAATGAAAACAATTTTTTGAGATAAGAAGCATGGCAAGGTGAAAACAAATGGTTGGCCAAAACTCAATGCGAAAACCAAGTCACAACTTTTCCATATTAAGACTTCTTAATCTCATCCTCAAATTGAGCCTTATTGCATAAGAAGATCATCATTGATCAAATCTAGGATCAACATCTCACTTAAAGGTAACTAACTAAGTCAATAGTTCTAAAGGGAGACAAAATTGAAATAGTCGATTCTAACTACCATGGGCTCTGATACCATGTTGTAAAGAAGTGAAACCACTTCTCTACAAAAAATTTGAATACAAACACACTCAAAGGTATAATGTAGAGGGTGTAAAATTTTCAAATCTTTATATTTATGGTAACAAATGACCAAAGTATAGCAGCGGAATAAAAATATGACTATATTCAATTATAAAACAAGGGAACATCTTAAACTTACAACATAAGGATCCATGTAGAGGAAATCCAAACCACCTCAAGATTGTCTCCAAGCTTTATCATCTCAAGCTAAGTCTAGGTCATCACGTCTTGTCATCCAAGTCCTCCACCTAGGGTTGGAAGCATACCCCAGCAAAAGAGAAACAAAAGGAGACATCAGCAAAGGCCGGTATGTGCATACTAAAAAGCAAATTGAGCAATTTATAAAGAATAAGGGACATCAAAATAAAAGGCTTCCCATGCAAGAGATAGGGACTACCCAATCGGGCATAAAAGATAAGAATCATCATCATCATAAAAGAAGATACTTGCCATAATCAAAACAAATAAGATTGTGCAACAAAAGCACATAGATAGTTAGTAGGGCACACACCCCATAACCAATCATCAACCTGCATGCATGTGAGATAAGCATAGTCCTAGAAAAATATAAACACAAAGGCGACCAAGGCTTCACATCCTTGAAAACCTGATAGAGAATGACTCACCGTCAAACTCCCAATATATATAAAAGTTGAGCCAAGGCTTCACATCCTTAAAACTCGGGTATGGGGCACCACCACATAAAAAAAAGGACACACACCCCAAAACCAAAGTACTTTACATTATTCTAGTGCTACTGATTCACATTGCATGTAAATATAGAGGCAAGTAAATAGTTTAGTCAGAAGATGATACAAAGGTTGCCATCACACAATGCACAACACCAACCATATAAAAGAGACCAACATGCACCACGACACAAGATAGATATCAAGAAAATATCCAAATCTATAACAAGCAAGATAGCTCACATGAACCATGGTATCAAAAGAATAGACATATGTGTAGGCTAAAGTCAAAAGAAAGATAAGATAGGTGAATTTCTCAACAAAGATGAATAGGGGATACAACATACCTCAACTTGAGAGTCAAATGATCCAAAGTCACATCTAGGTCCAAGCCTAGGCATCCAAAGAACCTATTAAGCATATAGGTGGAATTAGGGTTAGGTTTCCATTAATATTCAAAACCCTTGATTTTTATTTTTCACCAATTATATGTTCCTTGTTCTAATACGATCAATCGAGTATGGCTCCCGACTCCTCCGCTCTGGGCGACAAGGCGACTGGGAAGGAGACGGCGGAGGTCCGGCCTCCGTACCATAATGCACGATGGCGTGGTGAGAACAGTAGATCTGAGGAGTTTCGTAGGTCAGGGAAGGTGCCAGATCTGGTCTCAGATTTGTCTCCGATCAAATGGGAGTCACTGCAGCCGCGGAAAGATGGGAAGCCTACAGATCTGAAGAAGACGGATGTTACCATTATAGAGGGGAAAATTTCTTATCCTAAGAGAGAATCAAGGGAAAATGTGGATCGATGGAGCAAGTGCCTTCTGGGTTACATAATCAATTTTGCTCCGCATATTCCTACTCTGGCCAACCACTTCTCTGGGGTATGGCGGATGCAAGAAGGCTTTGAAGTTTACGATAGGGGTGAGGGTTTTTTCTTGGTGAGATTCTCTAGCCAGAAGGACCTGGAGATGGTTCTGAATTCGGAATGGTTTGTCAGAGGGCGACCGGTAATCTTGAAGAAATGGTCCATCGGCGAGAAGCAGGTGAAGCCGTTCCTGGAGGATGTCCCAGTGTGGGTGGATATCTGTAAGATTCCGATGGAGTTATGGGATGTTTGGACGTTTGAAAGAATTGGCTCCTATCTTGGGACTCTGGTTAGAATGGATGAGAATACTCTGAACTTGAGTTGTATTGAACGGGCTCGTATATTGGTTGTGATGAATAGGGATGGTCTGTTTCCGAATAGGCTTTCTCTGGTCAGTGATGAAGGTGATGAGCAAGTTGTCGATCTAGACTATGAATGGGTTCCTTATAAGTGTACGAAATGTGGTTTCCTGGGGCATGGGGAATGTCGTCCAGCTCCTGCCATTGCCAGACCATTGTAGCAAGTTTCTAGAACTGTTAAGAAGGTTTGGGAGGTTAAAAACCAGCAAGAACAAATCCATTGCAGGGAGACATCTACTGTCAGGAAGGTTGATGATGGTTTATACATTATTGAGGAGATAGTTGATGAAGGGGAAATCAGTCGAGCAAGAGAAAAATTAAGTGAGGAAATTCCTGCTATTGAAGATCTCAGATTGTCTAAAGAAGTTAATGAGGGATTTGAAACCAGTTGTGATAAGAAATCTATCTCTTCAGGTCCTTCGACTCCGGTTCTTTCTCCTATTGCTTTAGCAGATTCTCCGAGTAGTATTTTGAGTTCGCAGGCATCTTCGGCTCCTGTCACCAGTGCTATGATGAATATCAATCTTAAAGATCCCCCTAGATGTCAAGCTAAGCTGAATGTTGGCATCTATCATAGGGTTGAAAACCCTCAATACTCTCCTATCCAAGCTGAGCTCCAATTGTCATCTGAAAATACTGAGGCTGACAGTTCAACAGCACGGGTGATCAAATGACTCCTTTGTTTTCTATTTCTTCTTGGAATGTAAGAGGGATTAGTAACAAGATTATCTCTGTCCAAGAAGAAATTAGGAAGGCAGGTAGTGACATCTTTATCATGGTTGAAACTAAGTTGAGGTATAAGAAGCTGTTAGTTTTATGGCGAAGAACTTTCCTAACTACTCCTGGATCTCTAATCATTTGTCTCACCCTTTGGGTAGAATTCTTGTTTTATGGAAGGAGGATAACTGTTCTATCATTAAGCTGGAAGAGAATGATCAGGTTGTTCATATGGTCATTTCTTTTGGAGAGTCTTGACTTTTTTTGTCTGCTGTGTATGGCCATAATCCGGATAAAGATAGGATTTCTCTTTGGGAATCGATTGATAGTTTTTCTCATAAAGTGGATAAACCGTGGATCCTTATGGGTGATTTTAACTGTGTTAGAAAATCTAGTGAAAGGATTAGTAAACAGCTGCCGACTAAATGTTCCATGGATGATTTTAATAATTGCACCTTGAACTGTGGTCTTTTTGATCTAGATCTCCAGGGGCCTTTCTTTACTTGGAGTAACAATCAGGATGGTAGTGTTTTGCTACTTCAAGAATTGATAGAATCCTTTATAATTCTGAGTTTCTTTCCTTTTGTGATGAGTTCTCTGGAGAAGCTATTTCCAACATTGTCAGCGACCATAAAAGAATTCTTCTCACTGTTGGGCATCCTAGGAAGATTAAGTCTCCGTTTAGATTCATTAATTCATGGGTTCAGCATATTCAATTCCAAGACATCCTTGAATCGGTTTGGTGTACAAATGTTAATGGGTATGCTACTTATAGGCTGTACAGGAAGCTTTCCTTATTGAGAATTGAGCTCGCTAAATGGAATAAGAATACGTATGGGGATGTGAATGATAAAGCTAAGGTTGCTAATTTTAATGCTCTTCAAGCTCAGACTGAGGCTGATTTACATCCTACTGATGAAGACCTTTGTGCTAAAGCCAAGTTTTTGAGGTTGGAAGCTAGTAGTTGTGCTAAGGTCCAAGAAGCTTTTTATAAACAGAAATCTAGGGTCTCTTGGCTCAAAGAAGGGGATTCTAATACATATTTTTTCTATTCTTCGATGAAGGTCAGAAGGAATTCTAATTCTATTAAAAAGCTTAATATTGATGGTGTTATCTCTCATTGTCCTGATGATATCAAGAGATATATTTCTTCGTTCTATAGTAGTTTGTTTAATGCTAATTCTGCTGGTGTTTATGCTTGGAAGGGTGATTGGAAAGGTAAAACCCTTAATCCTAGCCAAAAGTTTTCTCTTATTCGTGGCGTTACTAGAGCTGAGATTGATGATGTTGTAAAGAATCTCAAGAATGATAAGGCTCCTGGCCCTGATGGTTTCAATTATGCTTTCTATAAGAATGCTTGGAGGGTTATTGGGGATGATGTTGTTGATGCTATCATGGAGTTCTTTTCCAATGGTAGGCTTCTTAGGGAGGCTAACAAGACTTTCATTACTCTCATTTCCGAAGGTGGTGATTCTTCTGACATTAAGAATTGGAGACCTATTGCTCTTTGTAATGTCTTCTATAAAATCTTGTCCAAGATTCTTGCCAATAGAGTTCAGGAGGTTCTTCCTTCCATTATTGATCAAAGGCAATGTGCTTTTGTTAAAGGTAGAAGCATAATGGATGTTGTTTTACTCACCAATGAGATTCTTAGTGACTTTAAGAAGCATTCTAGTCATAATATGATGTGTATTCAGGCTGATATTACTAAGGCTTATGATTCAGTTAACTGGAATTATCTCTTTTCTGTCATGGTGAAGATGGGGTTTCCTATTTTGTGGGTTAAATGGATTGAGGAGATTTTTGTTTCTACTTCTTACCAGGTTCTTATTAATGGTGAATCTTCTGAGTCTTTTAGTCCTTCAAATGGTGTGAGACAAGGGGATCCCCTCACTCCTTATATGTTTGTTATTGCTATGCAAGGTTTCACTGAGCTGATTAATGTGGCTGAGATGGAGGGCAATATTTGCCCCATTAGAGCCTCGAAAGATTATGCTATTTCTCATCTTATCTTCGTTGATGATCTTATGATTTTTTCCAAGGCTCATAAAGATAATGCTAGGGCTATTAATGATATTCTTCTTGATTTTAGTAGGATGTCTGGTCTTCATGTTAACTCTTCTAAGAGCTCTATTATCTTCAGTAAAGGGGTTATCAAGGATCCTATTGTGGAGGTTCTTGGTTTCAAGGAAAGTTCGTTTCCCTCTAAGTATCTTGGGCTTCCTTTGTTTACTGGGAAATTATCTAAGAAGCTTTGTTCTAATCTTGTTGATAAAGTCAAAGACAGGTTGGATTCTTGAAAAGCTAAACTTCTTTCTATGGCTGCTAGGTTGGAGCTTATCAAGTCTACTCTTCGCAATTTGCACACTTACTGGCTATTTTCTTTTCCTCTCCCTGCTTCTACGTTGGATCATATTGATAAGCTCTGTAGGGATTTCCTTTGGAGTGGCACTGAATCTAAGAGGAACCTCCATTTGGTGAAGTGGGACAAAGTTACCGAGCCTAAGAAGGAAGGTGGTCTTGGTCTCAAGAAGGCTAGAGATATGTCTCTTGCTTGTTTACTTGTTAATACATGGATTGTAGCTAGCAAGAAGGATTTGTTATGGGTCAAATGGATCTCGGAGAAATATTTAAAAAAGATATCCTTTTGGCTGATTAATGTCTCTTCTAACTTTTCTTGGCTGTTTAACAGTGTCATTAGAACGAGAGACTTGCTGAAGACTCATACTAAATGCCATATTGGTTCGGGGTCTAATACTTTATTGTGGTAGGATCCTTGGATTTCTGATGGTGTCTTTCTTAGTGATCTTGTTGGAAGGAAACTCATCTCTATGTCTGGCCTTCCCTGGGATGCTAAGGTGGACATTATTATCAAAAAATTTGAGCGTTGTATGTTGAAATGTACTAATAGGCACCAGGAGGTTATCTTGAATCATCTTAAAGCTGAGAAGTTTGATACCACGAGAGATGATTACCTTACTTTTATGAACTTGAAGTTTCCTAAGTATATTGATTTCTGGAATGCTGTTAGAAATCATAGTCCTGTGGATGATGGGTTTTCGTGGTTATGGAACATTAAAACTCATAAAAGAGCCATTATTCACTTGTGGAAGGCTAGACATAATCAGATTCCTACTTCTGACTTTTTTAGAAGAAGAGGTATCTCTCTTGCTTCTATGTGTTTTCTGTGCAAGTTTGGATATCAAGACTGCTGTCATTTGATGTTTGACTGCTCTTTTGTTCATAGTATTTGGGATTTGGCTCGTTCTGTTTTGTCATCTATCTTGATTCCTCATAGTTGGGAGGATCTTACTTTAACTGGAAGTAGTAAGATTTCTATCTTAAGCAGCCTCGTTTTCTATCATTCTTGGTTTGAGCGTAACAAGAGAGTGCATGATGAGGTTTATAGATCCTCGGAGGATGTTTGGAAGTGCATCTATGAAGAGTTTGTGATTTTGGGTGCTTGTTGATGCTGTCTAGGGTGTGGGTCTTTGCTTCTTCTTTGTTGGGGTTCTTACAGATGCCCTTCTGAAGTGGTTGAGCTGATCCTGTTGAGGAGTGGCAGAGCTCTATTTTTTGTTTCTGGGGCATTGGTCCTCTTTTGGTTTCCTCTGTTCCTGGTTGATAGGCCTTTCTGGTGCTGTTTTGATGGTGTTCTTTGCTGGTTAGATGAAGTGGACGAGTTGATCCCGTGGGGAGTGGCAGAGCTCGCTTCTTTGATCATGTTGGTTGGGGTATTGTGCTGAGGATGTACTATCTTTTTCTTTGGAGCCTTTTGACAGTGATGTTGTTCTGCTGGCTGGGGATGGCTTTTTGTTATTTTTATGTTCGTCTGCAGCTGCTGTGATGGCTTTCTGGTGCTGTTTTATTGGTCTTCTTACTATTTAGATGAAGTGGTCGAGTTGATCCCGTGGGGAGTGGCAGAGCTCGTTTCTTTGAACCTGTTTGGGATGGTCTTTTGGCTGAGTTTTCGTCAATTGGTATTTTTTCTTGTCTGGGTTGCTGATATGTTTTTGGCCTGGAGTTTTGGCCGTTTGGTTTGTTCTGCTGTGGAAGTTTTATCTCTTTCTTTGGAGCTCCTTGATAGTGTTGCTAGTTTGCTGGTTGGGGATGGACATATTGTTGTCCTTTCATATGCAGGTCTATGATGGGTTTCTGTTGCTGCCGGTTTTTGCTGGTGTTCAGTGATCGTGTCAAGTTTCTTCTCTTAGCCGGCAGGTTTGGCTGAAGTTGGCTGGAGATGGGTGTTTTTCTCTGGTGTGTTTCTAGACTTTCTGCTTTGGCGATCTTCTAAGTCTTGCTCTTGGCCTCTTGGTTTTTTTGCTGCTCATAGCTGCTGTGATGCGTAAGGCTCTATGCTGGGATGCTTTGAAGCTTTTTCTCCCTCTTCCCTCTTGATGTATAGATATTCCACTTTCCTTTCTTATGATGTATAGCTTTTTCCGTTTTGGCTGGTTCTCGCTTTGAGACCATTTAGTTTGTACTTACCAAGAACAAAAAATACAAAAAAAAGCAACAGAGTTTTGGCCGACCAAAAAAAATATTCAAAACCCTAAAAACTACCTTTTAATTATTATGTGAATTAGGTTTTCAAAGCCATGCCATATTTTAGTATATGTCATTAGGAGTTCAAAACATATTTTATTATATTTTTTTGACTTTCATATATTTAGTTATGAATTATAAAAGTTAGTATCTTATTAATTAGATCCATTAAAATCACCTCTTTAAACATAATATCCAGGTGACAAAACCAATACCAATTGAAAGCTTACATTTTTCTGAATCCAACGAGTATTTATTTATAATTTTTGGACAACTACAGCAAAAGATATGGATTTTGCAAAATAGACCAATCCGAAAATGCCACTTAGGCAATCAAGTTGGGCGAGAAAAGAAGGTGGGACCATCAGCTGACCTGGCCCAATAGGGAGCGGCCACATCAGCGAGTCAATAGCTCATTCAAGGTCAGAGAAGCTCGAGTGAAACAAAGGAAATACAGGCGAAAGGTCAAAAAGACCCTTAGCAAATATTAGAAAAGAAAGGATCGGTGAAGGCTAGAATCGAAAATACGTAGGGTATCTTCGTCTTCCTATTGCCCGCTCCATGGATGACGATCGAGAAGCAGCAGCATCAAACGAAATTGGGGAAATCCAAAATTACGGTGAGTTTGACAAATTGAAGGCGCAATTACCTTCGGTCGAGGCCCCAGAAACGTGCCGACCACCTACCATAGCCCTCGGCGCCTGTGTGGACTGGGGCAAGATCTTGAATACTGTCGACAGAAACAGGAATTGGGGAAACTAGTTGTAGGGTGAACATCAGCCAGAGGATATACAAAACAATTCCGTTTGGGTCTCGCGAAGGTGAAGGGAGGTTCAGACGAAGGCGCGAAGTCACATTATGGTGAGGAAGACGAGAAGAGGGAGTAGAACAGAGGAGGATATGGCGGCGACAGGGTCTATGATTTATAGGTGATGATATCTTGTCAAATACGGGCTTGGTCGGTGCGGAAATAGGCGAGAAAGTCATAGGGAAAGAAATCTCGAAGAGATATGGACAGATGAGTGAGCAAAGCAAGCAATAAATCCGTGGTTACTGTTCAACACAAGTCGGTCTCCTACCCAAGGTAGGAGATGACTTTGTCACGATTCGATATGAATCAGATGGCTAAATGAAGTCGTGTAATGATAACCCGCGTGATAAGGAAATCAAATGAAAAAGATTATCCAAATCAAATTCGAATAAAGTGGCAATGCATTTATTTCTCATTTTCTCTTTCTTCTTTTAAGGGTGCAAACATTATCCAAATTAAGCCAAATTTTGCATAGAGGCCAATAAAGGCATGTAGATTCTGATTATGCACTTAGTTTTGCCTTTTTAAAACTTTGAATATGTTAAATAAATCAAAACATATTTTCTCTTTCCTCCTTCATTAATAGTATTAGGATTATCCAAATTTTATGAAACTTGACACACAAGTCATATTTAATGTATTGAATATGAATTTGCCATCAATTTTACATATTGGTGTTGTTTGAGTATTTATTTAATATTTTGAAGGTTCTACACACTTTCTCTCTCCTGATTTCATCTTTTAAGCAAACTTTCTCCAAATTAGATGAAAATTCACCCAAAGGCTATATTTATTATGTAGATCACGAATATAAGATTATTTTCCTCTTTTGGAGTCATGAATTATATTTATTTATTAATTACATCTTTTAGGCCATTTCTCTCTCCTAACTTACCATATTATTTCAAGGGGTCTATATTAAATGAAAATTGACATGTAAACTTATTTTTATGTATAGATTACGAATTTGGATTTTATTTCCACTTTTAACAATTTTTTACATGGGTTTTGTCACCTGGCCCATTAGAGGCCCATTAATATCATTATGCATCCAATTAAGTTATTTATCATCTTATTATCACCAAATAAATTATTTGACGTATTATATTACATTATTCACGCATTAGATTATTAGGATCACTCTAACATTAACCTTGTTTGGCCAAACCCAAAAGGTTAAACTTCTAGGGTAGGGTCCAAGGTCTGGTATGTGACAATCATCATGTTTAATGGCAGCTTTTAAGGATAATCAAGAGAGGGTAATTGCTGATTGCCTTTAATGCTGTCATCAACTCCTAATGACGCAAAATGGAAGTCGTAAAGACTTTCTATAAAACAAAACAAATAAAATAAATATCTGTTAAAATAATAAATACACAATGTATTTATGGCTATAAAAAACTAATTTTTGGGACAAGGAATACAACATTCCCCCACATGTTCCGTAAAATCCTTTTCACTTTTTGAAAAATCAATAAATAACAAAATGACCAAATTTGTGACATTACTATGTTTTCAGCATTGGTAGCTTGTGTCTTTGAACCATTGCCTAGAATGACTCACTTCAATCCGAAGAGATGTGGTGAACTACGTCTTGAACCAGACTCCCTGATTTAGACTTTAGTAAATCAAACAACCATAGTGCGGGCACTAGAACGAGTTCATATTGGTGTTTCACATAAACGACCTTCGCAAGATCTTGTTTCATGAGGTCTCTAGTGAGTATGCCCAACTCACATAAACCCCGACTCTCGGGTTACACTCAAATAATAGGGATCTCCAAGGGTATCTTGTCCGGCACATACCCTACCAATAAATGGCCTTGAACCCATTCAGAGTAAAGCTCTTCCTATACTCAGATAGAGTCGAAGCACAAGCGCCATAGGGAGGGTCATGGAGTAAAACTCCTGAGTGTGCTTCCGCATAACACGACAACTTAGTTGTCCCTTTGAACAATTCCTCATGGGATCTCCAATTTTGAAAAGGAAGGGTTACCACTATAATGTTTATTCTATGGGTCGAAGACCCATCCCCCTCGATGAACTGAGTACTAGCTTTCTAGCTAGACCCTTAGTAAGTGGATCAACAATGTTACTTGTAGATTTCACACACTCTATAGATATGACCCCTCGGGTGATGTGATCTCTCACATCTTCATACCTTAATCTCATAAAGCGCTTACCTGGGTTGCCTTTAGATTGCTTAGCCTTGTCTATGGCTTCTTTATTATCACATAATATGCAAACATGAGGAAATAGTTTAGAAACAATTGACAGATCAATAAGTGAAATTTTAATCCATTCAGCCTGACAAAAAGCTAAATCTAAAGCAATAAAGTCAGCCTCCATAGTGGATCTAGCTCTCACAGTTTTCTTGGATGATTTCCAAGAAACTACACCTCCTCCAAGGCAAAATACACACCCATTGGTAGATTTGGTTTCATCTGATTCTGCAAACCAGTTAGCATCGGTATGTCCTTCTAATATAGGTGGAAAACCAGTATAATGAAGGCTATACATAGTTGTACCTTTAAGGTACTTAAACAGTCTTACCAAAGCTTTCCAGTGGTC
Source organism: Alisma plantago-aquatica (assembly GCA_963693085.1). Lineage (NCBI taxonomy): Eukaryota > Viridiplantae > Streptophyta > Magnoliopsida > Alismatales > Alismataceae > Alisma > Alisma plantago-aquatica. Next base: position 1,196,655,433 of record OY856409.1, read on the forward strand.
CTCATTAGGACATCTAGTGTACCTGCTCAACCTGTTTATAGAATAAGAAATATTGAACCTATTGCAATTAGCAAGGTACATTAAGCTTCCTATAACTTGAGCATATCTATGTTGATCCACAAGATTACCCTTATGTATAGCAAGATGTAAACTAGCATCATAAGGTGTATTAACAGGAGTACAATCAAACATATCAAATCTATGCAAGATTTTATCAACATAATGAGTTTTATTAAGTGCCTAACCAGAAGTAGATCTACTCAACTTAACACCAAGTGTTACATTACCAAGTCATAAATCTTTCATATGAAAATTGCTAGCAAGAAAAGATTTCGTTTCAGAAATAATTTCAGAATTAGATCCAAACAACAATATATCATCCACATATAAACACATTATTATACATGCATCATCAATAGTTTTAGAATAAATACAATGATCGTATTCGTTCACAATAAATCTAGCAGATAAAACAATTTTATCAAATTTATCATTCTACTATTTAGGTGTTTGTTTCAGTCCATATAAGGACTTGACAAGTCTATAAACTTTGTGTTCTTGCCCAGGTGCTACAAAGCCTTCGGGCTGATCCATATAGATCTCTTCTTCAAGATCTCCATTCAAGAAGGCTATCTTGACAATCCATTTGATGGATTTTAAGCTTATGGATCGCGGCTAAAGCAACCAGGACACAGATGGAAGAGACTTTGGTTATAGGTGCCTATGTGTCAAAGTAATCAAATCCTTCCTTCTGACTAAAGCCTTTGGCTACTAGTCTGGCCTTAAACTTATCAATGGAACCATCTGCCCTCATCTTCTTCCTAAACACCCACTTACATCCAACATTCTTGCATCCTAGAGGAAGCTTAGTAAGAGTCCAAGTATGATTGCTCATAATTGATTATATCTCATTATCAACGACTTCCTTCCAAAAGCTACAATCTACGGACTTTATGACATCCTCATAGGTGTGCGGGTCTTCTTCTATTATGAAGGTGTAAAAGTCAGGACCTTAGTTCTTATCAACTTTAGTCCTTTTACCCCTACCTAGATCACTCAGAGGTTCATCTACTAGGAGTTCATGCTCTACTTCATAAGAAGGTGGAACTACAAGAGGTTCAACAGGAGAAGAAGAAGAAGAGGGATCTTCACTAACCTGTCTAGGAACCTTTTCCTTAAGAGGAAAATTGGTTTCATAATAGACAACATCTACATGTCTAATCTCAAGTATAGAGTTAACTCTAATGTCTGAGATTTCAAATTTTATTCCTAGGAATCTATTGACATTACTATTTTCAACATATCTTATAAAGACAATATCAACAGTTTTAGGTCCTAGTTTTCTCTTCTTATTCTCAGGGATCTTAACCTTGGCCAAACACCCCTACACTTTGAGGTATTTCAAGCATGGTTTCTTGTTGAGCTAAAGTTCATAGGGTGTTTTGTCAAAGTGTCTAAAAGGGATGCGGTTAAGAAGGTAGTTGGCTGTATGAAGGGCTTCCCCCCCACAGTCTGTGACTAAGTCCAGACTCAGCTAGCATTGAGTTGACCATGTCAATCAATGTTCTTTTCTTCCAATTAGCAACTCCATTAGATTGAGGATTATATGGGGCATTGGTTTCATGAATAAGGACATGGTCCTCACAGAACTTGTTAAGTTCATTAGAAGTGTACTCACCACCTCTATCGGACCTCACTCTCTTAATGTTCTTCTCTAGTTGTTTCTCTACTTGGGTTTTATAGATTCTGAATTTTTCTAATTGTTCATCCTTAGTTTTCAGCAAGAAAATAGAACAATACTTTAAAAAATCATCTATAAAGGTAACAAAATATCTCATATTATCACGAGTAAGAACATGATTTAAATCACAAACATCAGTAGGAATTAATTCTAGCAAGGATGTATTATGATCTACTACTGATTTAAATGGCTTCTTAGGAAGCTTAGCTTGCACACAAACTTGGCATCCATCAGAAATATCAATATGCATCTTAGGAATCAGATCTAAGTGAATCATATGTTTCATCATATTTTTATTCACATGACCAAGACGTGCATGCCAAACATTACTAGTTTCAAAAACTAAAACAATAGAAGATATTTCATTAGTAGAAGAAGCATTACATGAAATAGAAGATAGTTTAATCAAACCACTATAAGTGTATGCAAGACTAATATAAGAACTATTCTTAGAAATTACAACTCTATTGCCTTGACACAACAAGGTATAACTAGAATGTTGCAACACTACTTGACTAATCAAATTTCTATAGAAAGAAGGTACATGTTGGACATCATGTAATCTAAGGACATTCCCAGAAGTAAGATTTATGTCAACACTTCCAAAGACAACAGTCGAGATGGTAGATGAATGATCTCCCCACTTGATCACTTTGTTGGATTTGGCCTGGTAGGTCAAAAAGAGGAATTGGTCAAAACAAATATGACAAGTGGTACCGGAATCCAAGTACCAATCTAAAGATATGTCAGTAAAAAGAATGGTAGGATTTTCTAACCTTTCTACAAAAGAGGAAGGAACCACCCCCACAGTGATCATATTTACTTCAAGATTTTTAGGAGCCTGGACATTCTACTTTCTCTGACCTTAGTGAAATATGCACACGATCACTAAGTGGCTAGGTTTATCACACACATAGCAGACACATTTTTCACCTTGATCACTATTATTATTACTCTAATTTTTGTGGTACTTGCGGCCCTTAAAGGAAGGTTTAGACTTCTTATGGAGATGGGATTGGTTGGGTTTCTTCTTAGTCTTATCACCTATAACCATGTGACATACGGGTTAGTCGTCCTATCTTGTTCCCTATGTCTATCCTCAGTTTGTAGGGATTTGAATAAGGATGCCATGGACATGTTCCCTTGTTTATGTCTAAGGGTCCTGGTGAAATCCTTCCAAGGAGAAGGGAGCTTCTCTATGAGGGATGCTACTTGAACATTTTCATCAAGGTTATAACCTTTAGCCATAGATTTGGAAACTAAATTTTGGTATTCTAGAACTTGAGCCGAAACAGGTTTATCATCAACTATATTATATGTTAGTCATTCAACAAAGGCATAATGCTCAAGACCAGTATCTTCTAGACCAAATTTAGAGTCTAAGGCTGTCCACAGTTCAAGTGCGGTTGGAATCCTATAGTATATGTCATACAATTCATCAGATAAGGTTGATAGGATCCTACCATGACAAAGGTAATTAGTTTCCTTAGAAATAGGGGTGGGGACAACAGATTCAGGAACAACAGGTTTAGGTTGATCTTCTCCAAGAAGGAGGTTTGCAGGTTGTAGTGTAGGCACATCAGGTACAGACTCATTGGGTGGTAAGATGGAAGATACAAGTCCAAGGGATGTGAGCCAGAACCACATTTTCTGTTACCAACAATGAAAGTGCAAATCAAAAATCATTTTGAACGAAGGGAGGCAATATCGTCAAGTAAAAGCATGCTTTTTGAATCTATAGTACTCAAACATGAAGTTAAGATTTTATCTAATTAACAAATATTTAGGGGCAAATGATCTGTCTAAACAATTATATGTTCAATCTAAATAGATATGTATAGAAGCAAACAATCTGTTTTGAAAATGTTAGATATCGGGTATCAAAATACATATGTTAATTAAATTCCACCAAATATGCAACAGTAATAATAAACAACAATTCGGATTCGGAGAAAATCGACGGTGAGTTAGAAAGTAAACACCAGATCTTGAACATGAAGGCGTGTGAAACACTGTCTTCAAGACAGATTTTGTCGCTCCTAGCACGAGCGTCTCCGACGGTCTATCTCCAAGATTCAACCACCCCAACTCTGGTACAACCGCTCAGTGCAAGTGAGAGTACTGTGTTGAACTTGTTCCTTATCCCTTGGTCACAAACAATAAAGATGGTGTTGCGAAGTGTGCCAACATAAGGCAATAGCAAACAACACGGTAGTTTTCTTGGGAGAACATGCTTGAACGATGGACTATTAGGAGAACTGAATGGAGAAGAATAAACTCTCTATAATGGTTTTGATATTTTTAGATCTCTCTTATTTGTTGTAGGTAATACATCTATTTATTGTGTCTCTCAAAGGAGAGTGGACGTCTCTTTATATAGAGTATGTCTCACCACACTACATAGTAACAACCTGCACACGTTACACACAACGTAAATGTTGGTCATCCCAACGTGCATCTTAATCGTCATGTTGAGTGGCAGCTTTTAAGGATAATCAAGAGAGAGTAATTGATGCTTACCTTTAATGTTGTCATCAACTCCTAATGACACAGAACGGAAGCCGTAAAGACTTTCCATAAAACAAAACAAATAAAATAAATGTTCGTTAAAACAATAAATACACAATGTAGTTATGGTTGTAGAAAATTTGATTTTTGGGACAAGGAATACAACACCAACTTCAGTGACTTTATCCTATGATTAATATACATATTACTATTTTAGAAAATGAGAAGATATACAATAGCTACATTATAATCAAATTTTGTTTGTTTAATAAATCTTACAAAATGTAACACTTCCTTGTGCTTTTACTGCTAAACATTAGTCATCAATTAATTCAATACTTTTAAAGTTATTCAAAGACCCGCATTGCAGTTGTAATTCCATTTTTTTATTAAACGCAACATTTATTATGCATACCAACAAAACAATCAACATAAAATATTGTTCCCATTGCAGGGTAATGCACATTTGTATTACCACATTCAAATTGATTGAACAAATCTTCCCAAACGAAGCTATTCACATTACATGCAATGGATAAAATTACTATACTTTAAGAGGTAGTTTGAAGTTTAGACAATATCAAAATACCGGCATTTTTGCTTCAACGGTAGCGGAAGTTGATTCCGGGTGCGGTGTTTTAAACAATGACTGTACAAAAACAAAGTTATACCGACGATCTTATTCTCTATAACAATAGAACAATTCAACTTCTTCCACTAAGGTTAAAAGTCTTTCTTTCTCCCTGCATGCTTGAGCTAGTGCCCATTTGCAATGCATCTTTCTTGTTTTTCAAACTTTTGAATGTCGTTTTGCCGTTGCTGTCCTCCACATACTTTATATAGATTACCCACGGTTGCAAAACATATAAGGTTGGATTTTTCAAGCATGAAACCATAAACAACTTGTCATCAAACTTCAATGAATAATAAAACATTTGTCTAATCATGCACCAACTTTTCTTCAGGCAAACAATGGGATATCCATTACAACCTGGTCACATACACATTTAACAAATTATTATAACAAAAACACATATATCAATGCATTCAAAACATTACTCAGAAAATTACGTGTTCTATACTTTTGCCCTCTGATTTACTGCTTAAACACTGATTCGGTTGGCCTGGTTTTACCTGCCCACAAATAATACACTCAATCAAATGTGTCCACATATAGAACATACCGCTACAAAGCAACATTGTGCCATTATATATATCAAGTGACACATGTAATGCTCATGTTCACCATTATGTTTCAAAATGACATACATTTTTAGTTACGTTAGTTAAGGGTTGAATAAATAATATAGCATTGTCCGTCCTTGGGGTGTTGCGTAGGCACATACGTTTTCCTTGTTGCTTGTTCTTTAATCCAGTAACGGTCTCAACAATATTTGATTGGTGTTCTGCAATCCCGATACTACCCTATATGTTTTGATAAGTACAAATCACGAGGTCAAATAGCATAACTCTATCCTAATATTGTAGTATCTGAACATTTTGTTTAAAAAACCTACTACACTAACAATGTTAAACTTAGCGGAATCCTATTTCCCCAACTCTGAGGGGACACCACCAGAACTTTTGCATTCATCAAACGTCATATTCTTGTATGCCTCTTCTCCAAATCCCTTCGTAAATAAATACATGTTGCAACAACACTAACAATAATACTCACAAATTTAAACAAGTTCAAATGTCTACTAACTTCCATTTCTTCAAACACAAAATCTTGGTTCCTTCATTAGAGGATGCTTAGTTGGTTTCACAATGCTACTCCTCCCACTCTCCAGGGATGCAGCGGAATACAAAACAAGCCCTTGCCTCGAGCTCGTTCTACGTTCCTAATTAGCATAACTTGCATACTTCAATATCAAAGCATTGCAAGCTTATTTCATATGAATTCATACACAACAATTTATTCAAAGTTGCAATTCATACCATAACTGGTGTTGACAGATCAATTATAGTCACTATGTTATGACTCCTTATATCCTGTAAAATAATACATACAAACTTAGTTAATGGTTTATGCAAAATTACTACTGCAAATAATGTTATTCTGTACACAACTTACCCTTTTTGGTGTCCCGTCACCTTTGCTGCAATCGCTACCAGCAACAGATGAGCACCTTGTCAACTAAATTCTAGTCTTCTACAATTATTTAAGTACTTCATTTTACACATACATAAAAAACTCTATCAGATTTATAGTCTTACACATTGAGCGATGCTTACTCCTTTTAGTTCCTTTACCTGATTTCCAATTTCAGGCCCTTCACCATCAACACCCTGTTGTTACAAGTCATTAACAAATACATTTTTCAACATCACATGCCTTATGTATTGACACATAAACAAATAAAAGAAAATTCATATTGAAAATAAAAAAATCATTTGTAATATTACCTCCATCACTTTTTTGCTCCCTGCCATTGTTGCATGTTTACCCTTGTCATTATTCTGTTGTTCATATCAGACACATTAGTCAAAACAAATTAATACCATAATCATATCATTAAAAAAAAATTCATCTATCTTTCTAAATAAAATTTAGATATACCTTTCCATCACGCTGTGACATGTAAGTACTAGTTGACAAACCATCTGAGCTGCTTGGGGGAGCAGTAGGATCGGTAATTTCATAGGTCTGTACCTCCAACCTAAGCATCTCAATCTCAAAAAGCCTGACATCATATTGTGCCTTTAATGCTTCAAGATCGCCAGTGGCAGCCTTCAGTTTCTTTTAAAGTAAAGTAACCTGCCCCTGAAGATCGGTAGATATCTTACCGTGCAGCGCCTTGCTTACCACAAGTTTTTTCTCTAATTTTAGACTGTTGAGCTTTTGTTTTGCCAACTCAAGCTGAGAAATAGTTTACTGTACAAATATAACTTAATATGAGAAATATGATTCATGCAGTTAACAAAATACACAAAACCATTGACTGTGTACACTACCTCCCCATATAGAACACATGTATCGACTATGCTCTGACCCTCATCCACCTGCTTTACCTTATTTACATCTTTATTGAGAAACTCCAATCAGATTTATCTTTTAGATAGTGTACTAACAACTAAACTCTTACCTGCCAATCACGCGCTAAGCCGGTTTCTATAGTCCCAAAAATTAGCAAGAGGTAAAGCATTCTCTCTTGCTCTACGACTAGTTAAAGTAACATGCTGAAACCAAACCATCAAAACAAAACAACAACCTTTCAAGTATCCCCTGTTAGTGTGCCCCATCTCAGACATACCCGTATGCAAAAATATATATACACACTCAGACCAGTTATAATAAGACATCGCAGACAACCTATCAATGTACACCCATATACGTTTTTTGATACCAAACCCCACCGTAGGAAAAAAATGTAGCCATCAGTACATCCAGCCAAATCTTCACAAAATCCTCAGTGGATTTTGGGTCTGTCTTACTGGTCAATTATTTTAAAACTTCTAATACCGTTGCTACCTTTGTCTCACCTTTGAAGTACTCCTCATGGATGGATGCTTCAATAATACTACCTTGTCCTTCCCCTACCAATACTTTTTCACCTTCAAAACAAATCAATTACAATATTAAGATACGATTTACAAGTTGATAGTAAGAATTCCTTGTGCATTAACTTCACCAGTGCTAACCTTTGACAGGGAGTCCTAGAAACTGCCCAACCTATGGTACATCAAATGGAATGAGGTGCTTGCCAAATATGAAACTCTTCTTCTCTTTATCATAAGTTTCAACATGGGTACATACCAGCACAAGGTCTAAGACTTTGGGGCATTTTAGTGAAGTAAAATGCCCAAAAATAGTGACCTTCAACACTGCCTTATGCTGCTCGTTAACAATTTTTAATACAGACAAAAATTTGTAAAATGATCAATGAGAGCTAAAACCTTTTCCCAGTGTCATTTGGCACTCTGTCTCATCGTCCAAAACATTTTTAAACATCCTACATTAAGTGTAATTCAAAATCTCACACAAAATAGCTAAATATTACTTGACCTTGATGTCCGAATTTGCAAAAAACATACAAACATGTCAAGTGCTCAAAAAATACATTATGTACATCGAATATTAAGTACCGCATCTAGCTACAAATTTAACATTCTTGTTTTATGTAACTCACTGTATATCTTATAAGAAGGTTGTGATGGTTAAACTAACATGTTGTACACTTAAAACATAACTGCCATGTTAGATACCATACTAGCATCTGCTATGTTTCTATGCTTAAACATGTGCTAATCGGTAACAAACTTCCCCTGCTGTAGCTAGTACAGTTAGTAACAAAACACCTTTTATGTGCTATTCAGTAAGAAAATATTGCAATTATTAAACCACAAAATCATTAACTTTTTACATACTCGCCATTGCATTACCCCTTAATGCTGCCACCCAGTGGCGGAGCCAGACTTTATTGTTTGGTGGGGCACCATAGTAAATAGGGTAAAAGAAAATGGTGAGCCGTCATAACTGCATCCTAATTTATGTCATGTTGACCATTACTACTATATTTTTACACATTTCGTTTTTGTATGAAAATTTGTAACGGTCCGAATTCCACTCTAAATGTACATGAATAGCTGTGAGTCCGTCGGAGTGAATTGATCGGCTGTTACACTTGATGTACATTGGGGTTCTTGTTAAACAAAATGGATGATAATCGGGTAGGGCACTTTACGTTAAGAAAACAAAGTTAAGCTATGGTAATACTTGTTAATTATTGATGTAGCTCAAGGACAGGTAAGGCATGTGCCTACCTATGCCTCAATGTGGCTACGCCACTGCTGCCACCTCTCTGGTGAACATACATTTACGTGTTATGTTCCACCATTTTTCACACTCTTTGTGCCACAACTTATTCATGTATTCTACAAGTATCAAACTAGACATGTTGTAACTCCAATGCTTTGTTACATAACAACCTCAGTGCATAACACATCTTTATGGTCTCAACTTGTTGGCAACCTAGTATGTACCACACGAGCCATGCTGTGACTCCTACGGTTTGTTACATAGCAATATTTTTACAAACTAAGCCTGTTTGCACTCATGGCCACTCAACATTTCATACCAAAGGAATAAATTCTAGAAACATTATTTTTTTTACATCATCTTATAATTATTACACCAAAAAAATAACACAAACACTACATAAAATCAACTAACAATTTGCAACCATGGATCCTGTTAACAAGTGACACTAGTTAACTCACATTGCATTACCCCTTAACGTTGCCACCTAGATTGTAACTCCTACTCTTTGTTACTTAACAACTTTGCCGCGTACCTTACATTTAAGATCATTCTGCTTTCAACATGTTGGCAACCTAACGTTACAAGCATTACAACATAGCACAATCTCATCTACCAGTTTAAACACATATTTTTAACATCATCTTCCAGTTATTTACCAAAACTTAAATAGTTTGCAATCATTGCCACTCAACTTCGCATACCAATAACATAAATTTGAGAAAACTTAATTTTTTATCATAATCTTGCAATTATTAAACCAAAAAAACATCACAAACCCTGCATAAAATCAACCAACAGTTTGCAATCATGGATCATGTTAGCAAGTGACACCTAAACATATCTTCCATGTTAGCTAACTCATTGTTAGCAGTTAACATACCTGCCACTTAATCATACCTACTGCGAATTAAACATATCCACCACTTAAACAAACACTACTTGTAGCATACTACCATATGTTATGCTCCAACTCTTAGACATGTACTGAACGGTAACAAAATTTCACTGCTATAGCTAATAGAGTTTATACTAAATAGTAACAAACCCCTTCATGTGCTTACGGGAAACAAACTTGCTTAACAACTACTATCCGTCAATCGCTCAGAATAAGATACATCTTCAAGGTTAGTACTTATAATGATATGAATGTCAAGCAGAAATTCTTGGGACCTCTTCTACGCTGTTAGGGATACTGTTAAATGAATAAAACATACATGCATGCCTTGTATCAGGGAGGGTAATGTTTCAAAAAATCGATAATGAGGCATGGCGATGAAGCGGATGGTGAATGTACCTTTCCAAAAGCCTACCAAGAACAAGTCCCAAACTTTGTTGCAGTTTTAGCTTCAAAGCGATTCCATCTTTGCAGTGGGGCTAGCATTTCAGCGGAGCGGGAAGGAGGTGGAGCTAGCATGTCAGCAGGTGCTCCATGTTGGAGTGGAGAGGAGGAGGTGACGACTCATTATCTCTGCATGCAAGGGATGAAAGGGTCTATGATTTTAGCTTAAACGTGATTCCAGCTTCTCAGTTGGGCTACCGTCTCAACAAAATAGGTCAGCGGAGCGGGAAGAATATAGGAAACTATTGAATCATTAAGTCACTTATCATTCATCTAGTTGCTTTGAAAAATTTTAATAAAATTTATTATCGAGAATGATATTTGCACTATTTATATTGCCACTAGTAGTATCAATGCTAATTTTATTAACCGATATATATATATACACACACACATGGATTTTGTACTTTCCACATGAAACTTGGACTATAAATAACATCCTGAGAAACACTATACTCTATCCATGTTGAGACTTCAGAAAATCATGCTTTGTTAACTATTCATAATTTATACCATCAAACTTGAGGAAACTCATGATTATATAGTTGAAATTTCCTTTCTTGTAGATAATATCTTTGGGCTACATCTCTTTTGTTTACTGGATATCATATAATTTAGGTTGTAACCCATGATCCATTTCAATCTCCTCCAAGATAATTTTTGTTCTACTCTTTTTTATTGTGAGATAGCATCTTCATTGCTACTCTCATTAAAATGTACCCATGGTTATTCAACGTCAGGAGTAGTAATATTTGGTAAAGAGCCAAATGTTGACCTCTGTTTGGAAAACGTATGAAAATATCTCTTCATATCTTATAGTTTTAAGATTGTTTTGAAGCATCAAATAAAGTGACTAAAAAAATCACACATAATTCATAATAAATAACATGAGAGTTTCTACTTACTAAAAATAAACAAATAGATAGTGGTACATCCAACACATGAATCACCAATATGCTTAGTTTATGATAGTTTCTATATTGATTATATTATGGTGATACCAGTACTAAAAATTAAATCAACTAAAAGAATATACAAGAATGTACATATTTCTATGTGAATTGATTAAAACCTTGATAGTGCTTGTCAAATCAATTGCCAACTCATAAGGAACAATAATGAGTGCTTATAATACAAATGATCATTTGGCCTTGGTAACAATGGCCACAAGATAAGGATGCAAAAACGTTGTATCTATATGGATACATGACTACAAGGATGTATAGTTTATCATGATTGGTATTGAATAAAATCTTAAAAGCATATTTTTGTTGTAAGTATAATTTTTAATATGATAAGTGTTGACACTTCCATAAAAGAATGATTTCTTTTGCATTATGCTTAACTATATATCTAAGTTCTAAATACAATATTTAGACATTTTGTTATTTAAATCACCATCATATTGGAGATTCACTCTATCTACCACAAACCATACAAAAATGTATTTTCTTGCTAATCTAGTATACCATATTCCCAATTTTTATGTATTCTGTAGTTTTTTATGCAAGTATTATGGAGAAAATGTGCTTCTGATGAACTTCCTTGCACATATTTTGTTACCGATAGATAGTCACATGTATTTAAATCAACACACAATTTATATTTTTGGATTGTGTATTGACGCAGTAACTTTTAGATTACGTTATTTGAGTCAATTGTTTGAAGACTATCATGAAGAAAAATATGCATATACTTCCCTTTATTGTGTAAATTTTGAGGAAATCTAACAACTACAATTATTTTAGTAAATATAATTTAATTTTATTGAATGAATGCAATTGAATGGAGTGATTTTTGGAGTTACATTTTTGTAGTCAATAGTTTAGAGTATTGATGGTCAAATTTACTATTAAACAGTTTTTTTATGGAGTTAAGATGGGCAAGTTAGTACTACTCTTCAAAAAATTATATACTCAAGGAGGGCATTTACTACTTCTATCTAAAAATTTATGGAGTTGAGGGGAATTTACTACTACTATTTGGAAAATTTTCTAGACTTAAGGGAAAATACTTGCCCCTATGTGACCCCCTCCCTCTGCTGTTACAACCCCAGTTTTTGGGTTCTTTTGGTGAGAAATGTAATTTCTCCTATTAAAGATATTTAAACAAATAATGATATAATTTGTTTTGAATAAAAGGATTTCTTTTACAATAGCCTTGTTGGTTGTTTTGTGGGCTTTATTGGCTATTGGGCCCAATAACAAGGAAAAGACAAAGGAAACTCCATTATTAAATAAGTAAATAAGAAAATCGAGAAAAGAAAGATGTAGAAACATCTAGAAGGCAAAGGAATGTTGGATTTCATGACTCTTGGGTTTCTTGGGTTCCAAGGAGTCCAAAGTTGCAAAGATAATGCAACAAGAAAAGAAAACATCAATTAAATATTTCCTTACTAAGAAAGAAATTGAAGATAATGATAAAATATGTGAAATAAGTGGAAAGAGGTATGATTGAGTTATCTTTGGTAGATTTTCATATCAATAAGGTTCCTAATGTTAAAAGGAAACAAAATCAAAGAAAATAAAAGATTAGGAGAGAGAAAATATGCATAAAATATGCCTTATTAAGAGATAACTTGCATATAAATAAAAGTATCTCATACTTTTGATTTTTAGTCCCAAATTTGTTACACACGTGTATTAACTTGTTATGGACTTTCCCTTAAAATTTGGGATCAATTGGATACACGATTTAAGAGATATGATTTTTGGAATATTTCCTAATGTAAAGAGGTTTGGTTTAAATGTCACGATTAATTGAGAATATTTTCTGGTTTTATTTGAGCGCGTGCGGCATGAGGGTCGTTGGATCTAAGATCTAACGGTGGTTGTACCTTCGTTCATTACAGTGGAACAAGGAAAGGAGGAATAGGGGAAATGAGTTTTAGGATCGATTTTCTCGCTGTTTGATGCACGAGCATCTATGGGAACTCTCCCATTGCGTTTAGAACTCCTCTCCGAGCTAATAGAGCCCAAATTTAGGCGGTTTTGAAGCATGAATCTGTGTTTCCCCAATCCACTGGGGAGGTCTGCGATGAGCTGATTACCAGGCTATAAAAGGGGGCCTAATACCCTACTGTAAGGGCACAGAGTCGATCTCGAGGTGCCACAGGGCCCTTGGTAGTTTTCCCTAGCGCCGGATCATTCAACAAAATAAGGATGGCGAGAGTTGTTCCTTCTCCCCTACCAACAAAGGCGGCTCCATGGTTGTCCCTGATCCACACCATCGGATAGAGTATGAAGGCCACCGGTGAGTCCGCCCGGGCCTAGCGACGGTGATGGAACCTTCGCCTTAGCCTTCGACGCTCTAGAGCCCAAGGTCAACTATCGAGTTGACCTGTCCCAGAACCTGACTCGCGAGTGGGATCCGAGCGTAGGGAGGAAGACGATCAGGCTAAAAGACAGTTTTGTCCAGTTCACACGGGGCCAGAAGATGGGGGTCATAAGGGTAAAAAGGTAATTGATTATATTTTTTTAGCCGGTCCGCCGATAAACGAGTATATGCTATAAGCTGACGTGTCAAACTATGATTGATCGGTATATGCTTATCTTGCAAAAATTGTAGAATCTGCTAGGAAGCTCTGATGAGAAAAGTTTATACATGAAAGTTGCTTAGAAAAATACGAGGAACATAATAAAATTGATTTGAGAACTTGATTTCGTACCTATTTGCAAAAGTAAATTAATTTGATTAAAAGTGTGGTTAGAGACCCTAACTGAGGGTAAAGGATGAATTTTGAGGTTTAAGGGGTTAACTTGGGAAGTATTAACCTATTAAATATTAAAGTAAAGTTGCAATCTGTTTTACATGAAAAGTTGATTAATTTAGGGTTCCATGTACATAAATAAGATTTAATGGGCCTTGAAACCCTAATGTCAGTAATTAAGATTCTTAATGGCCTTAATTGTTCAAATTCATGTATAAAGCTGAGATATGATGGTTGTAAGCTATTTTGAGTATAAAAGTTCCTAATTGTGGATAAATATCCTTAATATGGTAATTAGGGTTTTCTAATGGATAAATGTGGAATAGTAAAAATGAAGTAAAACCCTAATTGCAATGGAAACCCTAAAAGTGGACTAGAAACCCTAGGAAGCAAGTTAGGTTTAATAGATCTTGATGGAATGATCAATGATAGGAAATTGTATGCATATTTCAGGATCTCTTTGTGTGCTTGCTTGCCTATTGGATTTCTTACATTGATTGGATTAATTCTGTCTCAAATCAGCCTGACATGTATGTGGTTAATTATGGTTTATCGCATTAGTTTCCCAAAGGTTTTCCAGATGATTCATCACATTGAATGCAACCTATCAGTTTAGATGTTCATACTTGCAAATCATAAACTCACTATGATTATCACAATAATAGTATAAGTGTGTATTCTCGCACCTACATGCCACCCTGATGAATGATGCAAAAAGGTCAAGACCAGGAGGGAAGACCCATGGGCACCATGAATGGTGACCCCATGCACCAAGCTTAGGATGGAGAAGGTGGCCAATGATATTGCATGACTGAAGGGCACCATGAAGGGTGACCCCAGGCACCAATCTCAGGATTGAGAAGGTGGCCTTTAGTCAATGGCAAAAGAGAAACCTGAAAGGGGGTATGCCAGGGTCAGGGAAAAAGTGATGGAGAATGTCACACTGAAAGCGTAATTTGGCTTGATAATTAACTTGATTGTGATATGTAGATTGTTAGCCATATTTGTGAAATTTTTGGTTGTCCCCACATACCAGCATATTCATTTACGCTGACCGACGTTTTGTTTGTCGGCATTTTAGGTACAAGTTGGAAAAGGAAAAATAGTAAAGTGACATATGTGGAATTAAATAAGAATTAAAGTACAAAGGAGGATTAGTTAGAATAGACTCTAGATATGGATAGAAGTAGATATCCACGTTTTTGAAAAAGGTATGCAAAGTTTTATTTTATACCAGATTTCAGTTTAGTTTGGTAGAATTTCATAAATATTACTGATTAATTGTTGAACTTTTGATCCTGTTAATTGGGATAACGGCTCTGGCCTTTTGGTCTCCCTTAATTGGGGGTTACCGGGAGGCAGGGTTGTTACATCTGCCAATACCTTATAGTTTGGGTTAAGCATCTATGTGTCACTACTCCTATGGGATTTGCACTTCATGTCACAATTCCGTCTGGTAAGACTGGGCTATTGGGGACGTCGACAGAGTGAACTTGTATTGGTGGTACATTGGATGTAGTTGTCGATAGTCGACCGTGTACTAGGTCTGCCAGCAAAGAGCTAATGCATGTACTTATGTGTCTAATATCATGATTATTCAGACGACTGGGTTTGAATAGGACACAAAAAGGTATGGCAAAGAGAAAACGGTAAGGGAAATATGTATTTCCTAACATGTTGCAAAACATAATAGGATGGACAAGAAACACTCGTACCAACTGTTGGGACTGCTCACATGGATGACAGAATGCATGGAATACAAAAAGGAAGTGGAACAGTATGTGTAGGCCTGTGCTGACATGCTAATAAGTTTTTGTTCTAGCAAAAGTTCTATTGCACATTATTTTTTTGTTGTTGAAGCTATATTACAACCCACTGTCACCCGGTGATGTTGGTGACCCATTATCAGATTCAAGACCCCTGCTAGAAGAATGAAGACTCTTTGATGGTCTTGAAATGGTAGATATGTCATGATTTATAAATTCAGTTTTAGATACAATTTTGTGTTTTGTATGAAGAGGACTAGTGGAAGAAGACTGGTATAGACGGTGAAATTGACAAATTGCTAAGTGTGCTTAGTCACATACCTTGTTATCAATGTTGGTTACAAAGAAGGAAAATTCTAAACATCCCGTTAAGCCCGAATGGGTGGTTATAGATCTTGAAAAGGCCGATGAAAAGATACATAGGTCTAGATGAACGTATTTAAGTAAGAATAACCACTAAATTTTAAATGTTAAGTGATGCTAATGAGACTTTTGTGTTTTAAAGAACCGCGTCAAAGATATAGTTCATAGGATAACAATTGATGGTGGAAAAAATGGATAACTCTAGAGAGGTGTTACACATAGCTAACATTCCAAGTTCACTAGTACGAAGAGTGAAAGATGTGCATCATGATCGCAAGACAAAGTTAACGACCCCAGATCTGAAGAAAGAGTTCCACTTGATGTCAAGTTGGGATGAGCAAGTAGTGCTATGGGTGGAACATGTTGATGTTGAAAAACTTAAGAGGGTAAGTATATGTAGTAGTATGATACACACTAAAAACAATTAGTGTGATATACATGAATGGGTTGTTATAATAGACAATATAAGTTTTTGTTGTAGTTGATGCACTTCCCTATTTTCTCTTGTAGTTGGCGAGCCTTGATAGGAACCCAGGAGATGTTATATTCAAGAGTGAGAATGATTTCATTATGAGATCAGAACTTTTTCCAACAATGAGGGTGGGAGGGCACGTCACTAATCAGGTTTGTACATTTTATTATTGTGGAAACGTCCACCCCAAATATATTTCTAAAGTAGAATAGGAAGACAATAAGCAAGACGTGTCACATGTGTGAATAATTGTTGTATGCCATGTAGTTTGTGCAAACAAAAACTGAGGTGCTTGTTTATAGGCACTAATGTTGGGAACCTGATTTAAACAACCTAAGCACTAATGTTGATGCAATAGTGATAGACAATTTAGGAAAATTTGGTACCATTATTAATCATTGGATATTAAATTTGTGCAGTGAACAAATCAGTATATTGCAATTCGGCCATGTTATTTTGAAAACCCTGTATAGCTATGTTAGACGGCAAGTGTTAAATGTCCATTTGAGGGTTGTATATTGTAATGATAAATATGTGTATTGCTTTGACTTGTGAATGTTTTAATGAAATGAATAATGATAACACAACATAATTAAACCATGTTTTGATTTGTATGTAGGAAACCTTAATTACAAATATTATTGAGTGAATTTTTTTAGCGAAATACATTTGTTTCAATAATTCAGTTACGTAGGTCATTGATAATTAATCTGATTATGGCAAATGGTTGAAGGTTATAGTGAAGTGTTGCGGCAAGAGTATAGTAATAGATTGGAAAGGAGAGACTTCATATTCCACACCTCAATGACACAAGATGTAAAGTTGAGGAATGCACCTTCTTTGTTAAAATATTGTTGTGAATGGTAGGAACAAATCAAGAATGCCAACGTTATACTTCTACCATTAATTAGCCATTAACACTGGAATCTACTTGTCACGTCTCACTAATACAAAAGGATCCTTCACTATAGCAGCCTGCGACCTGCAAGGAGGTATAACAAGCCAAACATGAATCGCCTGTATGATGATGATATTATTATAGTGGTAAGCTTTGTATAAAATGATGTTATGTGTGACAAGGGTTGAGTTGTTGTTATAATGTAATGCATGTCTAATGCAGGCAGCATCTCTTTTTTTTTTGGTCGGCAAAAAAATGTGTTACTAGAAAACCAAAAATTTTGGGTATAATGTGCCCCTTTGGGAACAAACTAGATCCCTAAATCCCCACGCAGGGAGATAAGAGATCAGAAAACATAAAGAAAACCTCCAAAATTGATAGAAATTTTGGAGTAGAAACAAGATCTAAGCAGAATAACATGCCCAGAAGGAAGAAGGGAAATCATACAGGACCATTTAAAACACCCAAAAATATGCCCGTAACAACCCCAACTCCACTACCAAACCAATAATCTGTCAGTCCCTGTCCCTGCTCCTGGTAGGACTACCAGTTGGATCACTAATGGAATCAAACAAGGAGGACAGGTCTGCCACACGATGTCTCCTTCCTAAAGTGGAGGACCATCTGCACCTGATCCTATACTTCACTCGACATGCTGCCAAACAAGCTTCAGCTCTAGGCCAGTGACAACATCAGAGATCATCCCTTAGATTGTTGTTGCTGAGGACATTCTAACCATGAGGCCACTGGGAAACATAACACCCACAAGATGTGGTACATGGAGAGACTACGATCACCCACTTTCATCCGAGGTTGTTAGCCGTTAGTAATCACTTTGGAACTAGAATAATAAGCCTATACATGACCAAGAGAAACCCAACTGTGACTCGATGCCCCTGTTAGCACAGAGGCATCACATCGAGCACATTGAGGGCATCCAACACACAGCAGTAACCCTACTGTGACGAGGGTCGAGGATGGGGGATCGCCGCCTGGAGTTGGGGAAGATAGCTCAGCCCTAGACGCCCTGTGAAGATCCCAGACCCTCAATAACAGATGACGATCAACAGATACATGGGCCCTGTGAGAACTGCCACACACAGCAGCAGTAAGGATCCGAAGGGGAGATGGATGAAGACAGCCCCCCCCCCTGAACCCAACCCCACACGAGATACCAATATACACAAAACACTTCATCGAACACCTAGAGGGCGTTCAAACCTCAGCAACAGAGGAAACACACGCAATGGGGGAGAGAGGACTCAACCCCCAATCACCGTAGAGCCATTGACGATGACCCCGTGAAAGGAGTTGGCATCGCTGACTGTCGGGTTTGACTCCAAGCTGAACTGCCCAAATCTGAAGAAGAGGGCTTGACATCGGTTGAGGAGGGAGCATCATCGTCAGGAGCCATTGTAGCTAGCCTGATGGCGAGATGCCCAACCTCGCCATCATTGTGGAAAGGGCATGCCGCCAAGTTGAGAATGTCGAACATTCAGCCCAGCGACATGTCCCACCACCGCCGAAGCTTACCAACCTGAACCAGGGTGGGGTCGAGGACCCATAACCACCCATGAAACCCAGGCATCGCTCGGGGAAGGAAGGGGAGGATGCTAGTGAGGGAAGCCTCGAAGAGATCCCTTCCATCACCTACAGGGTAAAGCAGCGATGAAGATGCCATATTTGGTTGGGAAAGGCCCTTTCCATCCATCACACATGAACAGAGTAGAATCGACTGAGTCAAAATGCCAATCCGCTAGCCCAGAGCTGCTCCTCGCGGTGCTTCACATCTCCTCTCCAATCGGCACACCTGAGCTTCTCCCATCGACGAATGCATATTTTGCTCCATCGACTCGCTGCACTTGCTCTTCACAATCGAGTAAAATTATGTATCTCTAAAAATACTATTGAGTAAAATATGCGATGTTTCTGAACAAGGGTGGAATATTGTGTTTGACAACAAAGTAGACCAGCAACCAGTGGGATCAAATGAATATGGACTATACATGATGTGGTGGATGGAGTGTGTGTGTATACAGGGCAAAGAATTGAAGACTCGTATTGTGAGGAATATCACCAGCTTCGAGGACACAATGTGTTGGAGATATTGAATTTGAAGCAGTATGTTAATGAATGTACACTTTGAACGTGCTACATGACACGTTTTTGTTTTTTGGTTTAGTTGATAAACATTGGGTAAGACTTTCTCATCAAACTTTGTAGACGTTCAACTAGTAATGGGTTCAAGAAAGTAGCAATGTAATGCAGTGTCTTGTGTTTGGTTCAAGAAGGACAACAGGCTGTATTGTTGCATGTGTCTGGGCTAAACAGGCAAAAGTCTTAAGTTGGTGTCAATTTTTGTTGTATAGCAGTGATGTGCAACTAAACATTACATTTTACGAAAATGATATGTAGATGACTTATGGGACTAAATTCCATACTACCGGTTACATTCTAAGTAGGAAAATATATGTATGTGCATTGTTCTTTATAGATTACTCCTGAATTTTTACCATGCTACTAGGTTCTGCTATATGGGATGGGATTATGTTATTATGTTTGATTTTCAAAATGAACTACTTTTGTGAACTGATGTGTTGAAAACGTTTTTGGGCGTAAATGAAATGTGCTTCTATAAGAAGATCATATATGCATATCTAAATAGGTCATTTGAATTGGTGTGGAAATGTGTTTTATGGACTGCTAATGTATGGGTGAGTATGTTTGTGAAATGTGTTATGTTGCAATTAAATACAAAGGCAGGGACAGATGCATGGTTGTGTGAATAAACAGCAACATGATCCTTGTGTTATTTAAGATGTGTAGCAATTTAGGGAACATTTTGGCAATGATTATAGCAGTTGTCGTATAAGGTGAGCTAGCTTTGAACATTGTGTGCAAGACCAATGAATAAGTTGTTTCGGAAGAAGGATATGATGGGGTTGTGGCACACCGGGGTAGCATATCCTGCTAACACGCAAATGATGGTAGTGTGTTATGTAAGTTTTTATGAGCTTGCATTGAGCACGCATTTCAAATGCTAGAAAAAAGTATTTCCGATTGAAGGATAGGATGTGGTTGAGGTAGATACAGGTCGAAAAACCCGACAACGGTTCGACGAATAAAAGGTTGTTATTTATATAAGAAATCATCATTTTCTGATGTTAAGTTATAGATTAATGTGAATATAATTAGATGGATCAGTAGTTAGTGTTAAATGATGTAGAATACAAGTAAGAGGCAGCGAGGCTTGATTAGGTTAGTAATGCAAGGGGTTAGGAGGTTTACATGGTGGCGATGTATGGCAATAGCAGTTATACATGGTACAGCTACAACTAGTTTGTCGGCATTGCTATTAAGTGAACCGTGTGTGTTCTGACCACGAGAGCAAACTAATGAAAGTTGTGGGTTGCAAATTTGTAAGAAAGTTGATATTGTTTACATGTTATTATTTGGGACGTATAAATGGGAAGAACACAATGTGGTTAGGGGCAGGTACGTGTGGTTCTTGAGTGTAAGGGTATATGGATAAGTATGGCAGTGTTGTAATACCAATTTTTTTGTAAGTGGTTAACTAAGTTGGGAAGTCGTCTTCACGAACATCATATGGCCATTGTTTGAGAAATGGTTGTGTAAAGGTATGTTGGTTGTTGTTGTAATTTTGATAGATAATAGTTGTGTACGTTCATATGGGGCCCCATGAAATACTCCAAAGAAGAGTGGGAATTTGATGTCGTGCATGGATGTAAAATTTTTATGTGTAATAGAAATTTTTGTTACATTTTGGGGCCAATGTGAAGGTGGAAATGTGTGGTTGTTCCGAGAGTGGGTGGCATGATATATTGAAATCAAAATATTAGGTAATTGCAATCGAAGATGTAAAAAAGACTAAGAAACCCAAGACAAAGTTAGAAACATAAGCAAAGGTATTATAAGAGTTGCTCAGATAAATTTAAGTTCAAAATAGGGTGGCACAATGAAGTCATTGCATTGAAGTTGTGTGTAAAACTATTTTGCATTGTATTCACAGGCATGAAGTGGAGATGTACTATCATGAAACATTTTAATTATTGTAACAGTCAGTTGAATTGTAGCAACAAAAGAAGGTGCAAATCAAGGCACACACTTAGTATGTAAAAAAAGTTGGAACCACCGATATGCAAAATTTGTCGATGTATAACCTGAACTGGAGAAAAAAAATTATTATTTCTCAACAATGATAGACATGTACTAGGAAGAGTATAGAGTTGACAAGAATGTATTGATTGAGATGTGTGCTACACGTCTGTACATTTGGATATATTGTGGGTAATGTTTCTCAAAAATTACACATGCAATCACAAAATAAGAACCCAACCAATGCAACAGCTAATTTTGTTCAGACAAAAACTTTAGCCATGCAACAGCTAGAGGTGATGGCATGGCATGATTCTGTGGAAACGTTGTAGGGAACAGCATGGCGTAATATGGAACAAATGTACTGCTACTATATGTGTGTTCATTGGACGGCATTGTGCTTTCTTTTTTCAGATTGTTTCCCTTTTTTCTTCGTGGTAAGTTTTGTAGATTTGGATTTGTTTACAGTTTGCATTTCTTTCCAACTTTTTTTATGAACAGACGGAGGCCTTCCAATATTTTTGTTGTGAAGGGGTCTTTTATGACATTAATATTTTCAAAATTGTGGTTGTATACCTATAACAAATTATCAAAAAAGTGGCAAGGTCAATCTGATTGTGCTATAGAACAATGTTAATGAAGACATGTGAAGATCATCATTAGGAACATCAAACAGTTATGATGATTGAGTCAGCAGAGTGACAAACTGACTAGAAAAAAAAGAAATTAATATTGATTAATGTAGACATAATTGAGTAACAAGCACTAATGTGATGTTAAAAATAGAAAGATCACTAAAAATATATAAAAATAGCAAGAGTGATAGATAAACTTAGTCTAATGCATTGGTCTGATTTGTAGAGCATGTTAACCATTTGCATTGCATAAGACTACACATATCAATACCAGAAAGACTTTTAAATGATGAGTATAACTTTTGCATTACGTAATTATAAACACTTAGTCTGATGCATGGGACTGGTTTATAGAGCATAATAAGATGAGAATAGCAAGAGTTACTCATAAAATGAATTCAGAAGAAAGCCTTGTATTATATGAATAGGTATGGAGATTAAAGAGGAACATATGAGAAGGACTGGTGCATGAAAATGAGAAAGTAGAATTCTTAGATAAGCAGTGTGTTGCAGAACTATTTAGTATTGCAGTTCACAAATTTGTTGTGAAAAATTACTGCCACATTATAGCAAGATCTTAGAAGTCATTGAGAATGCAACGTATAGTGTATGCGAGCAAGTAAGAAAATAACAAGTGGAGAAACTTTCAAATGGAAAAACAATATGAAAAGCATAATTGTGTGATATAGAAGTGAAGTTAATTGCAAAAGCATCATAATGTATACGTCTATGCCATGTATGTAAGGTACTCTGATGTTTAATGTGTTGTCTACTTACGGTGTTTATTGGATGCAGCCTTTGCTTGGTTGTGCATGTTTGGATTGTTGTGTTCAGTGCTTTCCTAACAATATCATAGTGACACTCTAGATTTTGGATGTGGTAATGAAGGTTTGACACATGTTTGAGATATCTTCTACTCCTTTTGACGATTCTGTAGACATGCCTGCATTTTTTGCCGATTCATTACAATAATCCCTTATAATGTCCTTCCTCCACCTATGTAAGACATATTGCATTGGCAGCTTGTCTATTCTTCAATTCTGAATGAGCACGCATAGCGATTGTCTACACATTAGACCCTTGCACTCAAATGAATGATAGTTGCACAATAGATTGTTCTGAGTAGAGTCAAAGGTGACAACAAATTGTTTCTACATTTTCTGAACTAGGCTATATTCAGTATCGCTTATGCACACTCTGCATTTTCTGTTGACACAAAAAGTAGACAATGTGGCTACATTATTCATGAGGACATCTTCACAGTACATCATGCGTTGTAGGACAATCTGGAATTTTTTGAAGATGTTTTGTGTGTAAACCATTCTTGCATCAATCTCAATTTGGAAGTCAGATTGGACAACCTTAAACAGATCATCATAACCAGCATGTTGCCCTGCCTATAACTGTGCTTCTTGTACACGTTGGTATTGAATGACAAATTGTTTCAAAGAAGTTTTTGAGTCAACATAATTGTCAAAGAATGAATTGATTGACTCACTCATATGTGTTGTGGTCATATCTGCCCAGAAGAAGTCATCAACATATGCAGGTACCCACATTTATCGTATCTAGTACATGCGTGACAGTCATCCATCTTAGTTTGTCTTGCATGAGTGTGTTGTGGCTTCCCAGTTCTGTTCAAATTCTTCAATCGATGAGATCTCGCCTTCCCCTAGTTGGAGCTTCTGTGATTGAAGCAGATGGTTATTCATGTCCTTGTAGATAAATGAGAGATTATCATACCCTCCAGCTTCGCATACTAAGCATGTCATTGTTTTAGATGCACCAATGTCGGTTGCATCATTGAAGTTAATATGCCTTTGTATATCGAAAGGGATTTTTCACTTGCATGGGAGTATCCTAAGCATGTGCTTGGCCATCATTTGGTGGTTGTGTTTTAAATTAGCATGAGAGATCTGATATTCACCCAATAGAGTATGTTTCAGCTTAACAAAGGAGGGACATTATGTACGTGTAGTTGGCTTGTACCGTATAGAGTATTCTTGCATTTGGCTAGTGTCTTACCACCCTTGATACAAGTGTACGTGATCCTTGAGGTCTCATTGCAATTTCTTTCCTTATGTGAGTGGGAGATTTTATACCAAAGCTAGAAGCGTCTGCATACGCTTCATAAAACTGCATTGCTTATTCTATAGAAGCGAATGTAAGACCTACCTCAGGTGTTGTGTTGTTAGATTTTGTATTCGGGACATTGGATGAATAGGGTGTTGTTGAATGTATTTGACTTGTAGATGAATGCTCAACATCATCTTCTAACAGCAGTACGATATGAGCTTCTGATGCATGTTCAGCAACATTGACTTGAGCTACATTAATCCCTTCATTGACATTAATGTACTCCTGCTCGAGGCCTTAGTTCAAATCTATGACAATGACTTCCAGACTCTATGACATTTAACAATGTATTTAATGTAATCAACCTAAAAGCATAAGAGAATAGATAACTGGAATAATATTAACAATATACCTAGAAGTTTGTAGGTTTAAGATGTAATTTGGCTTTAGATATTCGATAGAGTGAGTACGCTAAAATGCAACCTTGAGAGCAATGCAGATTAATGTAGTAGGTGTATCGTTAGGTGAGTGATGCTATGTTGTACTAAGTAAATAGAAATGCAATGTTGACAGCAATATATAACTGAATAGAACAAGGTATACATAGAAAATAAATAGGTATGTTGGCTATGTGACTTTCATCACATAGCCAAGAAGTGTTAAATTCAAATTTGTACTGAATGCAAAACAACATGGTATGTGAGAGAATGTCTATATAATTTGGAAGCAAATACAAAGAAACCTTGATAGAAAGATCTAACTGTATTGTAGATTTACCGTTAGGTGAGTGTTGTAACTGAATAGCGAATTGGTGTAGTTGGGGAAAAAATTTTGAGTGACATGTCCAACCGATGCTTAGTATGTACAGTTATGTCAACGGCAAGCATTGGGATGATGGTGAATAAACATTGCAACTATGTTTCCAATGTACATAACTAGTTTCCACACAAAGGTAGGTAAGGCGATGTTGAACCAGTTTGTCACGGAAGTGCAATGTTGTTGTTGTGCTAAATAGAAAGATGAGTGTACTAAGATGAATAGAACGCGGCAAGATAAGTGAACCGAACATGAATAGTTATTACGCTACAACAAGATATAATTGAACAAAACACGAACTATTATTTGAGTGTAGCAGTTTGAGTATGGAGTGTTCTATGAGGCAAGGTATGAATATCAATTCTTAGTTGGGTGAGAAGGGAGTGCGGAAAACGTTAACACTAAGGTTTATAAAGTGTTAGTTCCAACACTTATTAAAAAAAGACGCCTTAATAGAGTAACACTGTGTTGTAAACAGTTAGCGTGGTGGACATGTTCTTCAAGCATGGCAACTTTGTTTCCAATTTGCATGCTTATATGGGATGTAGAAGTGCAACCCAAATGTCATGCGACTAACATCATTCATTAGGGTCATACTAACCTAATATAATGGGGGGGTACAATGTATTTAAAGTATGACTAGTTCGTTTGTTAAAAAAAGATGTCTTAACAATTTAGCGCCATGTTGTAAACAATTAGCGTGGGGGTAAGTTCTTCCAGCATGGCAACTTTGTTGCCAAATTTGCATGCGTTATGGGATGTGTAATCTAACTTTGTTTCAAATTTGACGTGGTGTTGTAATATTTTTGGCTTGCTAAACACCAAGCTTGGTGTCCTGTGTGTCTGGCATAAGAGTGTGTGTTAGGTGTTGTGGCAAGAAATAAGATGAAAAGCAAGTTGACTGGCGTGGGAGACCTGTTATTTGCTAACTCATGTTGCAGCTAGGTTTGGGACAGCTATTATGGCACCGTCAAATACAATGGAGTTTTGTTTTGATTTTAAATAATGGTCGACATTGAAGAAGTGTGTTTTATCGCTAGTCAACATGGGCCTATTGAATAAGGTTTTAGTGAAGTCTCTTTGAAGGGATAACTATAGTGAACAAGGGGACAACTTACATAAATGCAGGTTGTTGTTTCTTAGCAAACCATTTGGGTCTAGACCAACAAGGGATGATAGGTTGTTCATAAAGGTAGGTAAGGCGATGTTTAACCGGTTTGACATGGTGGTGTAATCTTGTTGTTGCGCTAAATGGCAAGATGAGTGTAGTAAACTGAACAGAACATGACAAGCTGAATGAACAAAACACGAACATTATTACGCTACAGTAAGATATAACTGAACAGAAATGGACTTTTAAGTGAGTGTAACAACTAGAGTATGGAGTGTTCTATGAAGCAAAGTATGCATGTCATTTTGTAGTTGGGGGAGAAGGGAGTGCAGCAAATGTTAATGCTAAGGTAGTTCCAAAACTTAAAAATACAACATAATTCAGTAGGATCATACTAACCTAATATAGTGGGGGTGGGGACAATGTGCTTAAATTATGACAAACTTTGTTTGTTAAAAAAAGACTTCTTAATAAAGCAGCACCATGTTGTAAACAATTAGCGTGGTTGTCATGTTCTTCCAGCATGGCAACTTTGTTTCTAATGTGCATGCATTTTGGGATGTGGAAGTGCAACTCAAATGTAGGTAAGTCGATGTTGCATTAGTTTGTTGTGGTGTTGTAATGTTGTTGTACTGCTAAACAGAAAGCTTGTTGTCCTATGTGTGTGGCATAAGAGTGTGTGTTATGTGTTGTTGCTAAACAATAAGATAAACAGCATGCTAAGTGATGGGGGGAAGATGTTATTTTCTTGGCTATGTTACAGCTAGGTTTGTGACAACTATTATGGCACTGTCAAGGGGTTTTGTTTTGATTTTAAATAATTAGCAGTTAATCGGTGTGTGAATTTAGCTAATGGTCGACATTGAAGAAGTGTGTTTTATCGTTAGTCAACATGGGCCTATGAAACAAGGTTTTAGCGAAATCTTTTTGAAGGGATAACTATAGTGAACAAGGGGCCGACTTACATAAATACAGGTTGTTGTTTCTTAGCAAACCATTTGGATCTGGACCAACAGGGGGATAACTATAGTGAACAAGGGGCCGACTTACATAAACGTAAGAACAACTACGTGTTAACGCCCAGGTTGTTCATATGTTAGGTCGAACACTTAAAAACGCAAGTTCATTCAGTAGGATTTCCGCTATGCAAACAAATTTCCTGCTACTAGTATTATCATACTAACCTAATATAATGAGGGCGGAAGATATCCAAAAACAGACCTTTGTAGCATCGTCGACATTCAGAGCTCGATGCACCATTGTTACTCCTTCAAGAACGCCACAAGCTACCGATCCATCATGTCCGTCGTCTGAGACGACATGCGCCGCAGTTGCTGGCATCGTCGGGGGTTACCATGCCAAGAAGTTGATGTGCAGCTTGTTCTAGGTCATTAAGCGAAAGAGGAGAGCGGTGAGGAAGGGGCAAGGAGGGGAACGAGAGGTGCAAGCGTGAGTCGAGGAAAGGGACGGAAGAAAGGGAGGAAAGGGATGGGGGTCGGGGGTTACGATGCCAAGAAGTTGATGTGCAGCTTGCTCTAGGTCATCCGGCGGAAGAGGAGAGGGGCAAGGAGGGGAAAGAGAGGCCCAAACGTGAGTGGAGGAAAGGGACGGAAGAAAGGGAGGAAAGGAACGGAGGAAGATTGGAGGAAAGAGGAAAGGAAAAGGACGGATCGGAGAGTGGGTGACGGAGGAGCAATCGGGCCCAAAAATTTTTTTTTGAAACGCAAAGACGGGGGCGCGGGGAAGAGTGAGTGGAGGAAGTGTGTCATCGAATACATCGCCACGCAAATGGATGCAGGCACAAGTGGCGCAAGACGACAACCGGTCGTCCGGGATTTCGTCTCGTAAGTCGTTTGCATATCATTGGCGGAGCCAGAACTCTACCGTGAGGGGGGCCAAAAAAACATAAATAGAGAGTTGAACTTGCGACCATTATGCACAGGACAATGCTTATCACCGCTGCAGTAATTGGACTTTTATGACTTGCCTTCATTACACAGTTTAATATACTAATATTTCGGCAAGTCCAGCGCTAAATGTGGAAGCCGAACTTGCGAAAAATGAATAATGCGCAGATGTTGAAATTTGAACTTTTGATCTCCAATTGCAGCTGCGAGCCCAGCACCGCTGCACCACAATACTTTTTTGATATGAATGTATTAGACACAATATATATAATAACATTGCCATGTGAACTTATATATATAATGTAAATATTTATTTTTTATTTTTTTTTGGGGGGGGGGGGGGGGGCATGGCCTCTGCTTGCCCCCCTCTGGCTCCGCCCTTGACTGTGAACCCAATCTTGTCCGGTCTGAAAAAAATTAATTTAATTTTGAATTTTGTAAATATGGGTCGGTTTCGAGTTTGGATGTTGGTGTTCGGTCTGGATCGGTTCTGAGTTTGGATGTCGGTGCCCGAATTGAAACCAAGTTGGTTTTGGGTGGTGATTAGTTCAACCTGAATTGAATGCCTCTCGATCAATTTAGACAATACAAGTTCTAATCATATATAAATTACTATATATCATATTATACATAATTAAGAAAATTATGTGATCCAAATTCAATTCCGTGTTACACATTGAAATCAAGTCATGTTCTGGACATACTACCTTGTTAGAAAGTTAATCCGAATTGAACTATTTTGCATCAACCAGTTGTTGTCCGACCGGAAACTAACATGGACACCCCTACTTACTGCCCATATGTATACATGACGATTGATATTGTATCAATAGAGGCAACTCGGCAAGCTGCCAAAACACAAAGCTCGACATCTTACAATATCCTTAAAAGCATGCGTTTCGGGAACAACTATATCGGAAGACGATTTTAATAAAACGCAAGTCGTTTTAATAAGGAATTAAACAAAACAAAAAGAACATCATCGACTCGATTTTTGATTTCACTACTTTTCCGGGACTGTGTGGAACGCATCAAAACGCGTACAGTACTCGGCCTTGGTCCGTTACGTACTTCCCCACGGAAATCAAACCGCAACCCGCAGCCGGCCTTATAATTGGGATGTCGTGCGCCCGCTTGGACATTAGGGGTAAGCAGAATTCGGTTAATAACAGATTAATTGAATGATTAAAACTGTATGGTTAATTTTATTTAGATAATTTGGTTAATTTATTCAAAAGAAATATTATATACATTTATGTACATATATAGTTGTACTTTTATTTCAAAAACTCTATATTTATTTAGTAATCAAGTTTTGATGAATTATATAACACTATATTTATTGTGCAATACTACTATGAGATAATAATAGTTCAAAATTTTATGAGTATTTTCATACAATATTATACAAAAAGTGTTACTTCGTTACCGACAGAATCAATTATTAACTGATTAATTATAATAGTTATACTAATTCGGTCCGATTAATAGTTAAATTCTCAAACTACAAATTAGCCATTTAATTGAACGAAATCAAACATAACTGACCGAAATAATTGAATGTTCAACAGTACGCTTGACCATCATTTGTGCAGAAGAGGGTATAAAGAAAGATACATGTGCATCAAACAAACTATTACACCGTGGCAATTACATGTTCTTGCGAAAGCAGCATCAGAGTTTAAAATGGCTTCGCAAAGACGGTCTAGAAGCTCCCTGTGTCGTTGTTGGAAGAGGTTCGGGAGTCATTCTTCTCCTCATTGCTTATGAAGTTCGGTCGTCAATTTCCATATATTCCATTCAACTTTGCAGGCCCAAGCGTTCGAGTTATCCACCCGAATCAGATCTCACTGCAGGATCCACACATCTCAGATAATCCAAACATTTCTATGTCAGAGACACGCCATATACAAGTCAGTGAATGGCAAGGGGACGGTCGTTGCCTTTTTCTGAATGGCCTACGAGTTGTGTGAGATAGCTTCCCAAGAATTCACCCCTACTACTCTATGTAGTGAAGGTTGCTATGTGTTTAGTTGGACAAAGAGAGAGCACAAACATTAGGAATAACATACAAGTAGAATAAGTATTCGGATGCTAGAATCAATTTCATTATCATCACTGTCCTAAAAAAACCATGGCATTAGTAATAATTTCTCACAAGGTTTGTACGAACCGCACAAGTTTTGCTATGGATCCTAATTAGCAAAACAAGGTATACCTCAGCAAAAATGCTGACAAATCATTAAGCTGTTGAAGGTGGCATAAATTTGGTAATCATTACCAAAAATGAAATATTCCCCAACTCTTCACTGAAAACCAACGTGATATTGAAACTACTAAACGCAATGAAGTCGAGGTGAATGAATAGCATAAAGACTACAACATGGCCAAAATCCAGAAATACCAAACAATATCATCTCCGCTAAAGGGCCCATTCATGATATGGTGTTGAAATGGTTGTTTTCAGCTATTATTCATATTTAAAAGAGATTTTTTACCATAAAACCCCTATTTTCTTGAAATATCAAAAAACCTATTTAGCTTTGCCGAATCCTAAATACCCCCTCTCTCTTCTAAATAAATCCAATCAGCCCCCTCTCGACCACTTTTCGTCATGGCAAGCGATGGAGAATGGTGGTTTTTTATGATGCACTTTTTCGTTCCCACTTAATGTTGTGTTATTTTTTCATTAAAATATAATATTGATAATATATAATATACTAATTTATATATTTGTATGACTGGAAAATAAAATTTTGGATATAGATATAGTGGTATATATATTAATTGGTATTGACAAAAACGTCTTGACGTGATTGGAACCAACTTAATCGGACCCAATCAGAATATCATAGATTGTTTGGGGTATATTCGAGTTTTAGGTCATGCCTAGTCAAATTTAGTTTAGGTCAATTTGGGTCAGACCAGATCCGCTTAAGTCAAGCCGGTTCAACTGGGTTTTGTCTAGTTTAAGTCTGGGTTTGGGATGGGTCCAAAAATCGAGTTTTAAAAAAAAAATTCTTCTTATGGTATTAATAATAAATATATTCAGAATATTTAGGTAATGATGAAATAAGATATGTTTATAACATCGAGTACATTCTTGTTTAAGTCAATATTGATCATAACTTCACAACTCAACATCGGCCATTCTAATTATGAACCTCTTAAAAATATATTTATTTAAAAAATTGGGCTTTTGTTGAATTTTATTTACACTTATGTAGACTCAACTTGAACGCAACCAGCCAAATCTATTTATTAATAAGTAATATTGATAATATGCAATATTGATATTTTGATATTTTGATATACTTCTAAAAACTAAATGTAACGTTCAAAATATGCAATATTGTATATATTTAAAATTACATATCAAGAATATAATGGTCTGGTTGGGTTCAAGTCGAGTCTATGTAGGTGCACGTCAGATTCAGGAAACCTGAGATTTAAATTAATATTTTTTTGGAGTGGATCAGAATTGAAATGACCAACGTCAAGTTGTCAAATTATGATCAGTATTGACTCAAACAAGAATATACACTATGTTATAAACATATATTATTTCACCATTACATCAAGATTATAAATATATTTATTATTGATGCCATAAAAAAAGAAAAAATGTTATAACCTCAATTTTTTGACCCGTTCTAAACCCAAAATGGCACAACGTAGCTTGAACTGACTCGATCAAAATGAAACTCGGTCTGACCAAATTTGACCCAAATTAAATTTGACCAAGTCAAGCCTGAAACTCGAATATACCCCGAAAATTCATAATTTTTTGATTAGGTCAGGTTGAGTTGGTCCAATCGTGTTTAGTCAAAACTTTTTACCATCATACCAGCATATATATATCACTATATCTATAAGTCAACTTTAATTTTCCAATATCATAGGTTTCCAAAAAATAAACATAATATATAAATTAGTATATTACAAATTATCATTATTACATTACAATAAATAATAAAGATGGATGAGAGGAGGCAGGAGTTCGTTCAGGAAAGTGGGGACCTCGATACCAAAAGAACTAGATGGCTTAGCACTGGCATTGTTGGTTATGGAGAATGAAGAGTTGGATAAGGAATTTTTGAGTGAATAGTTCACAACTGACACAGTAAGTAGCATCTCCACGATGCCAATTCCACAAAGGGAGAATGGGAAAGATGATTGGATCTGGGGGAGGACAGCATGGGTGCTTTGAATCTGGATGACTATATCAAGCTTTAATTAGAACAAAGCCCAGTACACAAAGGGGGATTGGATGACAATATGGAGGGCGTATGTAGCAGAAAGAATATGAATGTTTCATTGGCTTGATGCTCACAACATATTACTTACAAACATTCTAAGGAAGAAGAGTTGTATGACCCGAAACACAGCATGCAAGAGATGCAGCTTTAATGATGTTGCATGTATTATGGGATTGCCTTACAAGATAAGAGGTATGGAGGAGAATATTGGGAGGACAATGCAAAAATTTCTTTACTACTCAATTAGGTGAAGAGTTGATAAGGTTGGCGATGATGGGGGGATATGATGCAAACACAATGGCTAGATTCATGATAGTGTGTTGGGTTCTGTGGACATCTAGAAATGAGAATATTTGTAGAGAAAAAATTCCAAACACCAACAAGTTGATAATTAAGATAGAAATTAAATTTTAGATTATAGAGAAAGTTTGGCATTGGGAATCATTGTTGAGTAGGTCTGAAGAAGAAGTTGGTGGCATCATATGGGAGTCACTACTAGTGGGATATACAACCATCAATGTGGACTTTGTAGTTAACATGCATAGGAAACCACTATGTATGAGTTGGTTAGTAAGGAAAGATAGAGGATATTGGGTCTTGGGGGGAGCAGTGAAGCTAAAGGGAGGTGACATAGTGGAGGGGGGATTGAAGGTGTAACCCAAGAAATAGTTGTGAGGATAAGAAACAGCATAAAGTGGATGGACTCTAAGGTGGCATCAAAACTCATGAAGGAACTAAATGGGTACATGCAATGTTTTAGAGCCTTGTGGGAAGTATAAGGCAGAAGAAGAGATGAATATGAAGCAGTGAGATAAACCTAAAAAAAAGAGAAGACAACAAAGTCGCAGACAAGATGGCAAAGTGGCATTTAAAGTAGCTAGATCCAAATATCATCCTTCATAGATGTCACATATTCTTAGAAGGGGATATGAGGGTAGATTGTAATGTAGGAGAAGATGAGAGGATTTTAGACAAAAAGTGTAATCAAGGGTGCGAGTAATAAGGGTAGTAGCCATCCAAAAAACAATTAACATAGCATTGAGAAGAAACAAAATAATGCATCACAAAAAAAAGAGAAGAAGAAGCCCATTCTCCGTCACATGCCGTGAAGGAAAGTGGTGGAGAGGGGTATGATAGGGATTATGTAGAAGAGAGAGGGTGTATTTAGGATTAGGCTAAGGAGAGGGGATTTTTTAGAATTTTAGGAAAAGAGAGTAGGTTTATGAGGAAAAAACTCTATTTAAAATGGTTTCACAATGATGCCTACTTTAAGAAGAGTTTATGGCTTTATCTCATCTTACTAGTCAACCACATAGCTATTATATTCTTAAGAGTTTAACTTTACATAAAATACTTGAAAACACACATGATATTGGCTAAAGGAGCTAGAATCAAAGGATTGCACATAATAGATACGTCAAATGTGTGTTTCATAATTAATTCAAATAGCCTTCAATTGATAATTCGTGTAAGAGTCTCAATCATTTCCTATTCCAAATTCTAAAGATCAAAGGATATATGAACCCCCATGAATATTAGTAAAGTGCTCTTAAGTTATGAAAATTGCATAGATGTACATTTGACTTTCATGAATAATCACAATAGATTCAACTTATTGTAAAGCCCATGACCTAGATTTATGCTTGATCTTGCTTGATTAGCATAATTAGATGCTTAAAACCTTAATCTAACTCTTAAGGTTCTTTGATAACATGTGACATGCTCATGTTTTTCGTATGGTCTTGTTTGGTTGATGATTGAGCCAGTTATGCTATATGTGTGCTTGTTTTGGACCAAGTTGCAATTTACGAATGTTGAGGGTGTATCTTTTAGCTTGTTGCATGTTGGTTGTGCCTCCTGTGTTTTAGCATGATGAGAGGGAGAATGATGCTTAGTGGTGCCTTGTTGAACCTTGGTTGATGAGGTGGCATCATGAGTGTTGAAGTTAGGGTTTGCATGGATGTTTGAGTTGAGGGGGATGTTGTGTGTAGCGCTCGATGTGTTTCTCTTAGTCATATGTTTGTAGTGTTGTGTTGGTCTTATTGCTATGGTCGAAGGAGGTTTGAGCTTGTTCTTTTAGTTGTGGTGACCATTTGATCTTGAACCATGGTCTCTATGTTGTTGACATGGTGTAGCGGTCGCTACCATGGTGGTTTTTGCTTCGATCAATGGGTAGTGGACCAAGTTGTCACTACCTAGCTTTGGTATTATCACCCTTTCTTGCATGCATATCTTGAGTGTTGACATGGCTGAGTTATGAAGGGATAAGTGTCATCGGTGGCTCTAGTATCTTGACACCTCATCTCCCTCACCTCTCTACTACCCTTGGGTATTTATACCCCTTCTTTTACATGCAAGTGACCCCTTTAGCTCTCTCTTCTTTCTACCTTCTTGCTTGGAGTCTGCCCTTATTCTTGGTTGTGCAACTGGAGGTGCTTGAGCTTGAAGAAGGAGGTTGAACCCTTGCATGTGGTGATCTAGGGTTGGAGCATCTCTCTTTGTTGATTCTTTGGTGATCCTTGATCTTGGTAAGTGGTTTATCCTTCTTGAATTCATTTTTCTTGAATCCTACATCTCTCTTTCTTCTCCTCACTGAATCCTTGGGTCGCCAAAGTAGTTTTGTTTTGAGGAACTTTGCTTCAATAGAGGTCAAATCCTGGGTTCTCCCATGGTAGTACCTGAGTGAGATGAATATCTCCTCTTTCTCTTTCTTTTTGGCCTAGGTTTTGTACCCTAGTCTCTTTGAGCTTCCTTTAACCTTGGCTTGTTCTCCTTCTCTTGAGGTGATCTTACTTGTCCATGGATTTTATCCAATCTAGGGTTTTCTTCTCTCTCTTGGATCTTCATGATTTGGGAGTTGATCTTCACCTCAAGGTAGGTTATATAACTCTCTCCTCTACTGTTGTTCCACATAATCCTACATGCAAGTTTATCTATCTCTAAAATGTGATTCTAAGTTTCTTAGTGATGGTATCTTGATTTAGGGTTTATGATTATGTGGTGATCTTTCCATAAATTAACTCTTTTTCCTAAACCCTAATTCTTGTACCTGAGATCTATGTATAGTGGAGTTGTTGGTTCTTACATGCTTCTTAAACGTTGGTTTTATCACCTGATCTTGGTTCGTATATCTTGTTGAAGATGGTACCTTTTATTTCTCACATGCATGTTCTTAATGATTGGTTTTTTCTCTTAAAGCATGGTTTCTATGTTGATTCTTGTCATGGTCATTTTAGGGATCTGATGATCATCATCTTCATGAGGTTTTAACCTTGGTGACGTCTTAGATTCTTGACATTTTATATCTATTTCAGTCACCATGTTTCCTAGTGGTCACTACGTTATCTTGACGTTTCATGGTTGTGGTGCTTCCCTATTTTCATGATTGTTGTGTTGATCCATGTTGGTTGAGATGAGTTGCTCTCTCTTGTTGGTCACTATGCTTTAATGCTTGAGATGGTCTCTATGCTTTTATGGGTCATGAAGTCACTATGTTTAGCATGTGTTGTGATGGATAGGCCCTAACCTAGTTGTGGTTGCTACATGTGGGTTGGTCGCTATGATTGGTGTTTGGTGATGGTTGCTACAGGTGATGGTGTGTTGTCGTAGCAAAGTTTGGCGGGTTGTGTCGATCACTATGTTGTTGATTTGTGATGGTCGTTATGGTGGGTTGACCCTAGAGGTCACTAGGGCAACCAATTCTAGTGGTCCCTAGAGATGTTACACCTTACATGGTCGCTACACGTTGTTGTTTACATGTTTGGTTGATCATGACGATGACGTGTGGTCTTATGGCTTCCAAGAATGTGGGAAGTAATGATGATTAGGGTTAAAAGTTAAGTGTTGTTATTAAAACTCTAATCGGTTAGCTATGAAGAACCCTAACCTTAATTTGAGTATATGGTGATTAATTCTTACGTGCTTGAGTGATAGCATGTATGAAGTATTTTCTTTCTCCTACTTATGTAACCCTAATATTGTGGGTTGAATGAACATCATAGTTGTGATTTCTATGATATCTCTTATATAACACGGGGTGATTATTATGAGCCATGATGAGGCATGGTAAGATAATGATGATATGACTAGGTCTTGTGACCTTGGCAGAGGCTTAGTGCCTAATTTGAGGTGATATCCTCTAGTGATGTGATGAGGG
Source organism: Alisma plantago-aquatica (assembly GCA_963693085.1). Classification (NCBI taxonomy): domain Eukaryota; kingdom Viridiplantae; phylum Streptophyta; class Magnoliopsida; order Alismatales; family Alismataceae; genus Alisma; species Alisma plantago-aquatica. Next base: position 1,196,692,070 of record OY856409.1, read on the forward strand.
AATTTGTTATCTTGTAGTGATGTGATAATGGTTATAGCCTTGTGGATGGCAGTGAGACATCATCATGTGGTGATGTGATCAGCTTTATGCTTAATACATTTTATATCTTCTGAAATTACAATCTACCCTTATCTTTGTAGAATATGTTTAGGGTTTGTACGTTATAACTTGATTGATGTATTAAAAGATACCCAATTGGAAATAATTAATCAAGTGAAACCCTAATCATTTATATGTCATGTGCCATAGATCCATTCCAGTTCCAGGACTTACTGGATGGTGAAATGAGTATTCATCTAATGGAAGCTCGGAGTCATATACTATTGAGTATGTGCATGTTCACATGGTTGGCTACGGTCACACTATGGCAGGAGAACGATTGAGGTTGTATCTCAAATGAGATTATTCAGCATATGTGATATGATATGAGGATGTCTATGTTCATACCTCAGCAGGAGGACAGGTGTGGTTGTACCTCAACTAATTGGGTTTGTATACCATGTTCGCTAGTGTCATGACATATATAACAAGGCAGACTTGGTTGTTATGCAGTTGGACTTTGTATGTCATTGTGGTGGATTTATACTGACTGAAGGCAGAAGAGATCATAGGATTTTGGCTCTCCTAGATCTTTTATGGCACTAATTTCAACTTAGCATTGGTCAACTGGAGTATGAGTGGTATACCTCATCTCCATGGGGCTTGATAAAAGATATAACACAGTCATATTGTATATCTGCTTAAGGTTGAACACGATTCACATTGTATGTTACCCTTTGCCTTGTTTCTTATATTGCTTAGTTGTTAGCTATTATACATGTTCTTCATATTCCTTCTAGAAGTATATGATTTTTTACTGATCAGTTGTAGCCTCTTAATCTGCCTAATCTATGTTATTAGTCTTACATATTCATTTAGCCAAATATTCTCATCCTATTAATAATGTTACTTTCCCATTTAAGTATATTTGTGTTAACAATAGTTGTTGGTGGAGAGTTATATCTCTCACTAGGACGTTGATCTCACCCTGTGGGTTTCCACATCTTTCAGGTGGTCATGAATGACATGGTAGAGAGTGTGCAGTTGAGTAAGAGCGGCAAGGAGATCAGTATTTGTTGAAGGTTGGATATGCCTCTAGTGTTTTGTAGTAGAGTCATATGTGTCGTCCATGTACTCTCTAGTCCTTGGGTGAGTTTTGTAGATGTTTTATATCAATATGAGGTTTTTGGAAGTATGTCATGGTTGTACATGTATGGCTTGTATATGTGAACAAATTATCTTCTGTAATAGGTTTGTGGTAGGATGGCCACTATACAGTGATGTAATACCATTATGATATGATATGTGATACATGTGGTGACAGGTTGTGGTCCTAGGTGTATATGTTCCACTTGATATGGTTATATGAGATCGGTTGTAATTTATCATGTTTTGGGGTAATGTGGTTGTTAGCTAATGTTTCCCCACTTTGTTTTGAGAAATCTTGTTTTTGTGGTAGTGGGTTGTCACACATTATCTAAGCTTGTATGTTGTGATCCATGGGCCAAGTCTCAAAATGAAATTAATCAGGATCATAAATGCTATGCTCTAGTTCTTGATGGTTTCTTTGTCATTTTTCGTGATTGTAAATTAAAAGACTATAATTTTTCGCTACTATCAGTCACAATTAAGTTGTTGCAACAAAGAGATGGTGGGGAGTTTGTGAATCAAAAATTGAACTCAAATCTTCTACATAATGATATTATTAAAGATGACATGCCTCCATGTACATATGGAAAGCAAGATTTTTTAAGATAAGACAAAAACATGAGGAATAATTAGGTCTACCGTGAGGGGTTTTGAACAAAAGTTTGCTCTAGAATTTTTAATAAATATGAGGCAAGTTATTTGTTCTTGATATTTTTTTGGATGCTTAAGTTTTCCATTTATAATGATTGTGCATTATCAAATGGAAGTCTGAGATTTTTACCCAATATAGTTATTGGACATAATAAAGTTGTAAAAGTTAGATTTCTATATTTGTTCATTGAGAAATTATACATACTTGTATATGTAGATTGTGTTTAGAATATATATTAGGTTTTTAAGTATATAACTCATGATATCCCTTTAAAAGATCTCTTTGCCTTATCCATTTTTATGCTCACTAGTTACTTCTAAAAAGAATTTTGTAATAATTGATTAGAATCATAGTGGATGGAGTCTCATTATTTTAATCACATTAACATGAAAGACAAATCCCTTGATGGCACAAATTCATTTATTTGAATGACAAAGTTGGCTATTTATATGAAAATTGTGAATACATAGATATTACAAAATGGTAAAATAGTATAACATAGACAGATCAAAGAGTAGTCTTTTACTCATTACAAATCACCTATGTTGTGCAAAATAAGACCCCTATGCAATATATCAGAAACAAATTAACAATCAAAACATAGTCATGATAATCAACAACATGCTAAATAACAACCAAACAAGCTCAAACAGAGTGTTTTGACCGTTCCTTGATCAGCTCGTGGTAGTCTTTATAGATGGCATATTGATATATAGTCATGATAATCAACAACATGAACAATATCTTCGTCAGGCATTAACAGTTTTGCGACAACACCAGCTCTATGCCAAGTTTAGCAAGTGTGAGTTTTGTTCGAGGGAGGTAGCTTTCTTGGGGCATGTTATATTTTGCAGAAGGACTATGCATGGGTCCTAAAAAGGTAGAGTCTATGACAGAGTGGGAACATCCGAAAATGTCGACTGAAGTGCGTAGTTTTCTAGGTCTAGCAGGCTATTATCAGAGGTTCATCAATAACTTCAGTGCTATCTCCCTATCCCTTACTAATTTGACAAGGAAGTATGTATCGTTCATTTGGAACAATATCTGTCAACATGCTTTTCAGACGTTGAAAGAGAAGCTGAAAAGTGCGCTGGTTCTGGTCTTGCCTGAGCAAGGAAAAGGATACATCATCTTTTGTGATGCATCCAAGACTGGTCTGGGTTGTGTGTTGATGTAAGATAAATAAGTGGTTTCTTTTGCTTCCTGACAGCTTAAGAAACATGAGGAGAACTACCCGACCGATGATCTAGAGTTAGCTATTCTGGTTCATGCTTTAAAGATATGGAGACACAACCTGTATGGGGAGAAGTGTCAAATATTCACATATCACAAGAACCTAAAGTACATCTTTTCATAGTAAGAGTTGAATATGAGGCAACATTGTTGGATGGAGTTGCTCAAAGACTATGACTGTATGATTGATTATCATCCAGGGAAGGTGAACATCGTAGTTGATGCATTGAGCAAAAAGTCTTCATCCTCATCCATGGATAAAGGTCAATTGAGTTCGTTTATGTGCCACAAGCGAGACATGTTGGTCTCCTTGCGTCAAATGAATGTCAAGTTGGAAGTCTCTTTGTTATCCATATTTATTGGCAAAGTTACAAGTGAAGCCTACATTGAGACAGCAGATTGGGGAAGCTCAATAGATGGATACTATGATACAATAGATTAGATCAGAGTTTGACATCAAGAAGTGTGATGGCTTCCATGAGTCAGAGGATGGGACAATTTGTTATCATAACAGGATAGTGGTTCCTGATACTGATAACCTGAGGAAGATGGTGTTGGAAGAGACTCATTCATCCATGTATGTTATGTACCCAGATAGTACCAAGATGTACCACAATCTGAAGGATATGTATTGGTGGCCAGGATTGATGAAATATGTAGCTGAGTTCATCACAAGATGTGCAGTATGTCAACAAGTCAAAGTTGAGCATCAGAAGCCTACCGGAATGTTGCAACCATTTCCTATACATCACTGGAAGTGGGATCATGAGACTATGGACTTTGTGGTTGGTCTTCCTAGGACAATCAAAGGTTATGATTCCATTTGGGTGATCAATGACAGGTTGACCAAGTCAGCACATTTCCTTCATGTAAAGACAACGTTCATAACAGAAAAGCTTGCCCAAGTCTATGTGGATGAGATAGTGCACTTATACGGTGTTCCAGCTACTATCATGTCTGATAGAGGTCCTCAGTCTATGAGTCACTTTTGGGAGCGGCTGCACACAGCTTTGGGTACGCAGTTAAAGTTCAACACTTCTTTCCTCAGACAGATGGTCAATCTAAAAGGATCATCCAAATCTTAGAGGATCTGTTGAGGGCTTGTGTTCTTCAGTTTTTTGGAAGTTGGGATGTACATCTCAGTTTGATAGAGTTCTCCTACAACAACAGCTATCAGAGTAGCATTGACATGGTACCATATGAGGTGTTGTATGGGAGACATTGCAGATCTCTATTATGTTGGTATGAGATAGGTGAATATCAGCTTCTTGGTCCTGAGCTTGTGCAATAGACAATAGAGAAGATCAAAGTGATATATCAATAGTTGAAAGCATCATAGGACAGATAGAAGTCGTTTATGGATAATCATCATAGACCCTTGGAGTTCCAAGTGGGAGACAAGGTATATCTGAAGGTCTCTCCTTGGAATGGTGTTCTGACATTTGGGAAGAAGGGCAGGTTGGCACTCAGGTATATGGGACCTTACCCAGTGATGGCACATGTTGGGAATGTGGCTTACTGGTTGGAGTTGCCACCTGAGTTGCACAGGTTGCATCCATTATTCCATGTCAGTATGTTGAGGAAGTGTCAACCTGATACAGAGACAGTGTTGCATCATGTGGAGGTGAAGCTTGATGAGGATGTGACCTATGTAGAAGGTCCAGTGTTGATCCTTGATCAGAGAGAGAAGAATTTGAAGAGGAATGACCTTGTACTTGTGAAGGTTCTTTGGCATCATCGTGTTGTTGAGGAAGCCATGTGGGATCTTGAGGAAGAAATGAGGAGGAAATACCCCTTCCTTTTCTCTTAGGATTTCAGGGGCAAAATCCCTATTAGGGGTTTAGGGATTGTAAGGACCCTGACCCATGTTTTGGGATAACCTTGTTTGTTTTACTTAAGTATGTTTCTTAGCTCCTTGCTTTAATCATCTAAGATGTAATTAGGGCATGTTGGAAGCTTGAGTCCCTTGTTTGAGCTTGTTTGGTTGATGCTTGTGTTTTGTGGAGAGGTTTTGGTGCAAATTTGCAATTTACCCAAGATTGGGGTTGATGTGCAAGTTTTCCACCTCTACAGTGTTCCTTCTCTCGCTTAGCATCATCTAGAGGAGTGAGAGAGAGATGGACACCTTAGTTGAGCCTTGGATGAGTGGTGACATCCTTGGTGGTGTTTTGGGCTCATGTTTGAGGTGTATCTTACACCTAGGAGTGTTGTCTCGGGCTTGAGATCCTTGAGTGGGCCTCATATCATTTGTGGATGTCTTGAGGAAACCTCTTATTATTTTGTGGTGACTAGTGATTCACCATATCGATTTGTGGCTCTACGGTTTCATCCCTATCGGTTTGTGAAGGGAGTGGGTGTGTGTATTGTCCATGACTTAGGAAGGTGACCTAGTGGGCGAGGCATGGTTCTCATCACCTTGTTGCATGGTGTTGTATGTGGCCATCCTTTGTGGACATGTGTCATTTAAGGTTCCTTGGTGGTTAGACCTTTCCTTTGTTCACTCTTTCATCCCTCTTGTATATATATCTCTTTCTCTCCATGCAAGAGAAACCTTTTGGTAAACTTTGCATTCTCTCCTTATTGGCCGATCTTGAGATTAAGGAGTACTCTTCCTTGGAGCTTGGTGTATGAGCTTAAGCTTGTGGTGTTCTCTTTTCATCTTCTTCCTTGGTAAGCCATGATCCTTAGCTCTTCCTTCTCTCCTTCTTTCTTCTTCTTGGCCATGGACCTTGGTTATCTCCTTTCCCTTTCATGCCCTCTTAACCATGGTTCCCTATTCTCTCTTAGAGGTGTTGTGGTGATCAATATTTCTTCTTCTACCTTGAGTTTGTGAGCTTAGAGCTTGGTGGTAATCCTTGAGGCGGGTTATAAAACTCTAAACCCTCTTTGTTATTATCACCTCTACTTGTTCTTTATTCTTGTCTCATTATTGCTTGCATGCTAATAAATTTTCTTGGTAACTTGTGTTCTATTTTGGTAAAGGAACTTTTCTTAGTTGTTGGTTTGTGTTGCACCTTTATTTTTCCTTTCTAGCAAAACCATCTTGAGTTTGAATAAGTGGTGGTCGATATGCCTTGTGGCCGATATGCTTGTGTAGGCCAATATGTATGTGGAGGCTGACACATAGGTTACAATGTAGTTCTTTGGGTGTTCATCATGACCTGTGATGCCCCTGGCTATTACCCTTGTGGCAAGTCATCACAACCTTGGCTAGGTCTAGGTTAACACAATCAGATGCTTCCTAGATTGTCATGCCCTGGGTAGGTTTAGGCTGGTATGAGTTGAGGGTATTAGTTGGTTGGGTGATATGGAGTTTGATCTGGATACCCAGTGTGCTGGCCGTTATGGTTTGGCTATCACATTTTGCGATGACTTGATGGGGAAGAGGATGATGCATCTTGGTGATAGCCTTGATGCCCGTTGCTTGTGGGGCATTACAACCCGACACTCTTGCAGCTGATGCATCCTCAAGAAGTGTTTCTGATATGTGATGTGTTGCTCGGAATGAGGAGAACCCGATGTGTTTCTCAAACCCTAATCATCAGGTTACCTTGAGTGTTTCCCGATACACCAGTGATGGTCATTATCCCTTTGACGCCTGTCACACCTCTGGGTAGCGTTTCCCGATAAAAGGGGTTGACTGACACCCCTTTCCTTGAGGTGTTGGGCCCGATACACACACATCAATATAGAAATTGACACACACCTTGGGCAGGTAGGCCAATATCCTGCCTTGGCATGGATGCCTGATACCTTTGAATTTCAATCGGATACCCTAAGTTGGAACCCTAGTCGGTACCTTATAGTAGTGTTTGAGATATACCATGTTGATGATAAGGTCTCATGGTATGATGTGATACTCTGTGGAATAGTTGTATGAAGGGTGTTGAGTTATGTTTCTATACATCATAACATGTTATATAATGATAATGAGAAACAAGCTTCTATGTCCCATAACACATCTCATAATGATGATGAAAGTGATAATCTAAGAGTGGTTGTTGATCTAATCTTGTAAATCCTAATCAGGTAAAGTGAAACCCTAATTGTAATGATGTAAAATGTCTAACATGGATTCTACAAAATGATAGTGTTAATGGTGTATTACTTCTCTTGTTGTGAGTTTCTAAATATGCAAGTGAAATAATGTTATGCATAGACATGTATGAGTTATGATGTTTATGATATGTTTGAATGAGACTTGTGAGGCATAAAAGGTTGTTGGCATCCTTAAAAGAGGAGATGAATGGTCTTATGACCTAATGATGACTTATTGTCTTATAAGAGATGATGGGTTCCTCAGTTATGAGATGAGGGGTTGTTACCCCAAGATATGTGGTCCTTGTGATAGACATTGGTCCTTGTGATGGACATTGATCCTTGTGATGGACATATGATGAATAGCATGCATAAAGATACATTATGTGATGAGATCATGCCTAATATGTTTCAATTTGTCCTGGTGATGATTTATGCCCTATTTATGTAGATATTGTTTAGAGGTTATACGTTGTAATTTGATTGATGCTAAAGATGTTTAAATTGGCTTAATTAATCAAGTGAAATCTAATAGTGTAGTTTGTCATATGCCATAGATCCATTCAGTGTCAGCAATTTGTTGAACGATGACACGAGTTTAACTTGGAGTGCATATTTTTGAATATGTGGGGTACAAGTCAAGTAATTCCTTATATCCTTAAATACAGGATGTGTGAGACAACCATGTGTGAGTCGATCTCATTGTGGTATGAATGTCCATGCATGAGCCACTCCTTTTTGTTTGAACGGGCATGAGTGACCTTGTTCTTCTAGCATCGTACATGTACCAAGGTGGGCTAGTTATGATTATATGTGTGGATGGCCATGTGTGAGCCAATCCCTAAATTTGACTATATGTCATTGTTGCAGTTGACTGATATGTCTCTGTAGTGTTTTCTCTTGTACTGACCAAGAGGTGTGGTGAGGTCGTGGATTCTCACTCTTCCATTAGACCTTATATGGGCACTAATTCTGACTTATTAAGTGGTTGGTTGGATTTGGGTGGTACGATTCAAATCCTCAGGGCATCCTAAAATACGTAATCAGCCATGTAGTATAATTATATAGGATCAAAATACAAAAACATTGGTTGAGTACTTTCTTGATCTTTACACAATGTTACTGATAGGAAATATACATGTTCTTCATATTCCTTTTAAATTATTAAGATGTTCCATAAATCAGACAGTAAATGATCTTCCTGTTAATAATCATTGCCTGATTCACATAATTGTAATTATATTGTTGTTTAGTTTATCTTATATGTGGTAATAATAGAGTTGGTGGTGAGTTATATCTCCCAAGAGATTTGAAATCTCACCCTGTGGGTTTCCCACACCCTTTTTAAGTGGACGAGCATGAAGAAGTAGAGATCGTGCAGCGGAGGTTGAGGAGCAGTAGGAGGACTAGTATCTAATGAGGTTGGAAGTGTTGCGGGATGTCTTTTGTTGATAGAGTCCTAGAGTCATCCCTATACACTCGGGTCTTCGGGAATGTTTTGTAGATGTTTCATGAACGTGCTTTCTTTATGTGCCCTTTTGTATACCGGATGTAAGGACCTTGACCTCTGTTTTGGGCTTATCCTGTTTGCTTTGCCTAAACTTTGTGCTTAGTTGCTTGCTAATCACCTCCAGTGGTGATTAAGGTTTGCTTGAGCTTTGTTGAGAGTTGGAGGTGCTACTTGCAAATAACCTAAGTTTAGGGTTGATAGGCAAGTTTGTTACCTTGAGAGATGTTTCTCTCTCTCTCCTTACTTCCTCTAGGGTTGAGAGGAAGGGTTGGGCTCGTTGCTTGAGTTGCCCTGGGCTTTGTTGAGCTTTATTGGGCTTTGTTTTGCCTTGTTTGGGCCTTGCTTTGCCTTGTTGGACCCTGTATCAGGCAAGTGATCTTGGTGTCGGCCATGGGTGTGTCGCCCATGGGGCTGTGTCGGGCAAGGGAGTTTGGTGTGTCAGTCATGGACCATCTTTGACCTTTGTCTTCGTTTGTGTCACCACTCTAGTGGACACTTGGTGCATGGTGCTTGCATGTGTTAATAGCCTTGGACATGTGGTCGTGGAGAGATGAGAAGGTCGCATTGCCCATGGACAAGTGTACCTAGGTGGGCAACACATTGCCTTGTTTTCTCCTCCACCCTCTTCTATATATGTATCTCCTTTCTCTTGCTAAGGATCCCTTTAGTTCCTTATTTTCCCCTCTTCCTTGGTGAACGACACCTCTCCTTTGCAACCTTGGTGGCTGATACCCTTGGAGGAGCTAAGCTTGGTGGTCGACCCTTCTCCTTGGAGTCTTCTTCTTCTTCTTGTGGTGGTGCTTGAGCTTAAAGCTTGGAGCTTTGGAGCTTGAGGATCTTGCTTAAGGCGGGTTATATAACTTCTAACCCTAACTATACTACCTTCTTTATGTTGCATGTTCATATATGATCTTAATCGGCCTTGCATATGGTAGGATATGTTGACTCAAGGTCAATTAGGTCAATGTTGACTCACGTCTAAATTGACTAAACCCTTGTTTTGATGATGACTAACCATTCCACATATTGGTGTCTAATGCTTCTACATTGAGTGATTTCAGATTAGGTTTAGACACACTCCAAATGCCCTAACTTGCGCATATCAAATTGGAGAAAAGACAAGTCAAAATAGCTACAAGTGTGCAATTTGGGATCACTATGTAAATGACCTTAGAATTGCTTTGTAACCACTTGTAATGATTGTATGACTTGTAATTAAGCTTAGAAAAATTATTGGGACACAAAAATCCATCATTTGTATAGTCAAACGAAAATTCCAAAATACCCATAACAGGGATTTTGTCGGCCGAATTCCAAACTCGGCCGATCCATATATTCTGGGATTTTTGTGAGATTCGGCTGAGTTGCAAACTCAGCCGATTCACGGTTCGGCTGAATTGCCTTTATAGAAACTCGGTCGATCAGACTGTACGAAAAAGTGCAGAAAAGTGATTCTAGCCGTTGTGGAGTTGCAACAAGTGAAAATAGATCCGTTGCAAGCCACAAAACGGCTAGTTTTCGTTCTCAAGTGTTCCCAAAGGCTAAGAGGCATCCCCAGCTATAAATAGGACCCCTTGGGCTTCATTCCAAGGTTGAGCATTCATTGCAAACTCTTTGTGAGGTTCCTATTCTATAGTTGAGTGCTTCCTACAGCCTCCTCTCTCTCTAAGCTTAATCACTTGCTACATCCATTAGAGTGAGTAGGAGATTTGTAAGAGAGCTAGTCATATATGTATATCTTGTGAGGCTCTCACTTCCACCACCTCCCTTCTATCATTCCTATCTTGAAGATGAAGGTTCTCTCTCTTGTCCAAGAGAGGTGAAGAAGAACAAGGGAAGGAGTCCCTTGGTGAAGATCAAGGCAGAAGACTTGGAGCTAGAGTGGGTAAGTCCTTGGAGAAGGCAGAAGACTCAAGCTCAAGTGGGTAAGACCTTGGTGGAAAGCTTCTCCGAGTGAAGGTGAAGTCAAAGGCGGAAGATCCAAGAAGAGTGGGTAATTCCTACAAGGCCGAAGACTTGTGCAAGAGTGGGTAAGTCCTTGGAGAAGGCCGAAGACTCTTGCAAAGTGGGTAAGTCCTTGGTAAGGTTGAAGACTCTTTGTATTGGATAGGTAAGTCCTTTGTTGGTCATGTATTGTATGTCTTATTAATGAATATAAGAGTGCAATTGGTTGAAGTCCTAGAGGTTGACCTCTCTAGGCAAGTGGACTGACACACTTCTAGTTTGAAGTGTTGAACCACTCTAAATAGCTTGTCTAATTGGTGCATGTTCAATCTCTCTTATCCTTGCTATGCATGATTTAGTTGCACCCAAATTGCCTATTTAGCAACCTTATCTTGTCATATATTTTGAAGGTTTAATGAATTTTGTGTAAGTGCTTTCAGCTCTATTCTCCCCCCCTTTAGAGCATCTAATCACCCATCTAGGATCCAACAGGATATATTTCTTGCTCTAGTTCATACCTTTAATCTTGTTGGACTTTGATAGTTTTATGTCCTTAGACCTTGTTGGTCGAGCCTATGGAGTAGGGTTTTCTTTGGGGCAATACCCCTTTCTCTCCTTTGGTCTTGAGAAGTGAGTTTGTCTCTAGTGATATAGGCAACACCCCTATCACTTGGTTGTTGAGAGGTGAGTCTATACTCTAGTTGCTTGGGCAACACTCTTCTCTCACCATGGATTTGAGATGTGAGCCTTGGTTGAGTGTTGACCTAGTAATGGTTGAGAGTTGGCCAATATGGATATGATTCATCATGTTGCCCAATTGGTGATGGAGGTTGTGCAAAACCCCTCTCTCTTGGTTGTTGAGAGGTGAACCAATCCTCTTGATCTTTTAGGGTTTTGATGATGGTGATCTTGAGGTTGATGATGACCTTGTTGGGATGAGCTTGGTGCCTTGCACGATATACCTTGGAGGAGTAATGCCTGACACACCTCCCTTGGTCTAGGGTTTTGATCTTGGCTGATATGATTTGTTCGGTTGGCTTTGTGCCCGTTATGGCTCTCTTGACCTTGATGATGAGCTTGGGTGATATGCCTTGATCTAGATGATCCTTTGACCCAGTAGTTGTTTCCCCCTTGGCTGATAGAGTGCCTAGTTGATATCTCTATTTGGAATCTTGGGTGATACATGTTGGGTCAGGTTCTTGCCCAACATGGGTTGAGTGGTGCCCCTTGTGAAGTACCTTGTGGTGACCGATATGGTGTGTTGGTTTTAGTTGGGCGTTAGGCTTCCTTATGGTGCCCTTGTATTGGTTGTTGATGTGTACCTTGATGGGCGTTATGGTGCGGGCTTTGGGCACCACAATCTTAGCCGTTAGGGTGGTGATGGTTGTCCGACACAACCCAAACCCTAACCCTAGCTAGTTGTTTGAGATTTGTCTGATACACAACTGTCTGTCACATCTTGACCTTGGATGCACGATATGCCCCATGGACCCAGCTATATGATACACTTCTTGGTCTTAGTTGCATGATGTAGTCCTTGCTGCTTGTGTGATGGCAGGGTGTCACAGTTGGTTTGGTATCAGAGCCCTAGGTTCGCTGAGTCTATAGGGATGTAGGACTAGGTTGCGTCTGTTCTTATGAGTTTTCCAAATTTTCTTACAATAATCTTCTGCCCTCAGCGGAAGATAAAGCTTAAAGATGTCTAGAAACCATGAAGAACATGTTGCCGAGAGAAGTGAGGCTACATCAGTTGATGGAGCTTGAGTGCAGGCACATGAAGATCGGGTGTCTGAGGTCCCCCAACTTGACCCAACCATTCTTGAAAACCCTGCCTACCAGCAGCTTATGGGGCAATTGATGGTTATGATGAATCACATGGTCGAAAGAGTGTCAGTGCCTCTGCCAAGAGCACAGGCTCCCCATGGTGAATCATCAGGCATTGGGAAAACCTTTGAGCGGCTTCTCCGAGTCAGAGCTTCGGATTACACTGGAACGGTTGATCCGATGGATGCAGATCTATGGCTGACAGGTCTTGAGAAGGCCTTCTGGATCCTCGACATCCCCAAAGCAGACAAAGTAAAGCATGTTTTCTACCTTCTGAAAGGTAGTGCTGGCCACTGGTAGGCCATCGAGGAGGAGAAGCGACCTGGTGAGGTGATCAGTTGGGAGGTTTTTCGGCAAGAGTTCATCAGCAGATACTTTCCGAAGACGTATCTGGATGAGAAGATCAACCAATTTGAGCATCTATGCCAAGGATCGATGAGCATCACCGAGTATGAATCCAAGTTTATGGACTTGTTGAGATTTTGTCCTCACATGGTGGTGACAGATGATGAGTGGATCAGGCAGTTTGAGAAAGGTTTGAGTGCTGAGCTGTCGACACTTGTTTCTGCTTTGGAAAATTGAGAGCGGTTTGCCATGTTCATGGAGTCCGTCTACAGGATTTAACGGTCTGTCAGGGAGAAAAGGTAGTCCATGACCAAGAAAAGGCCTGCTCAGTTCCAGGGACAGAGATCTGGTGGCTTCAAGAAGCAAGGTTTTCAGCACCTTCCATGATGAGAGGTTCTAGTACACCATCACAATGATCCCCGAGTAAGGGAAGAGGTTATGTTTCTTCACCATCGAAGGCATATAGTACAGCATCACTAATAGTGACATGGCCATCTAGGTCATAGATAGAAGGAATGTCATGTTACCACTATGGATAGACTGGGCACTTGAGGTCAAATTACCCAAAGAGAGATGTTGAAGTGATACAACAGTCGAGGAATAATCAGCAAGGGTCAAATAGACAGCAACCTAGTGGTAGCAGAGAGCGAGGACGCGGTCAAGCATCGCAAGCGGGATCATCTGCTCAAGGAAGCAGAGGATGTGGATAGCAAGCAACGGCGTGATTCGATTCTATGAGTCAGTCAGAGGCGATAGTCAACCCGTGAGTGGTGGAAGGTTAGATGGAGTTATTTCATTCTGATTTGTCTTCTTCTTGCTTTATATCTATTCTGGTTGACCTGGGTGCTACGCACTCTTTTATTGCACATAGTACGCTTGATAGATGTCTTTTACCTATTAGTTGTAAGAAAGATAGCCTATTGTTAGAAACCCCTCTTGATGGTTCCTCGATGCTTCGAGAAGTGTGTCCATCTTGTGTTCTATCTTTTTCAGGACACAATATACAAGTGGATCTTATACCACTTGATATGCATGGATTCGATGTGATCCTTTGGTTGGATACCTTCGAGAAGTATAAGGTTGTGTTGGATTGTGGTTCCAAGCAGGCAGTGTTTGATGACGGTGGAGAGAAGTGGATCTTCTAGGGAGATTGGAAGATTCTTCTGACATGTTTAGTGTCAGCGATGGTGGAAGAGAAGTTGTTGCAGCAAGGTTGTAAGGCATTCTTAGCTCACATTGTGGATACCAAGGCGAAAGGTCCTAGCCTTGAGGAGGTGACAGTTGTTCGAGAGTTTGCGGATGTGTTTCCCGATGAGTTCACTGGTGTTCCCCCACCTCGAGAGATTGACTTTGAGATCAATCTTGTGCCAGGAACACAGCCAGCTCCTCAGATGTTGTACAGGATGGCTCCAGCCGAGATGGCAAAACTCAAGAAACAGTTACAGGAGTTGTTGGATAAAGGTTTCATCTGACTGAGCACATCATTGTGGGGTGCTCTGGTCCTCTTCATAAAGAGGAAGGATGGGTCGATGTGGTTGTGTATAGATTATCGGCAGTTGAACAAAGTTATGATCAAGAACAAGTACCCATTGCCGAGGATAGATGATTTGTTCGATCAGTTGTGTGGTGTTATAGTGTTCTCAAAGATCGATCTACGGTCTGGATATCATCAATTGAGGATTAAGGCAGATGACATACCAAAGTCAGCTTTTAGGATGAGGTATGGTCACTTTGAGTTTGTGGTTATGCCGTTTGGGCTAACCAATGCACCTGCTGCTTTCATGGATCTAACGAACAGGGTGTTTTGTCTGTTTCTAGATCAGTTTTTTGTAGTTTTCATAGATGACATCTTGATCTACATTCGGGATAGTCAAGAGCATGAACAACATCTTTGATAAGCTTTGACTCTTCTTTGCCAACATCAATTATATGCCAAGTTTAGTAAGTGTGAGTTCTGGTTGAAAGAAGTGACTTCCTTGGGTCATGTGATATTTGCAGAAGGAGTCAGAGTGGACCCCAAGAAAGTGGAGTCAGTTGCATATTGGGAGCAACCGAAGACGCCGATAGAAGTTCGTAGTTTTCTGGGTTTAGCGGGATATTACCGAAGGTTTATAAAGGACTTCAGCGTGATTGCATTACCGTTGAAAAAATTGACCAGGAAGGAAGTACCCTTTGATTGGGATGATCATTTTCAGCAAGCTTTCCAAAGTTTGAAGGATAAGCTGACTAGTGCTCCAGTGTTGGTGCTGCCATAGCCTGGGAAAGGCTATGTTGTTTTCTACGAAGCTTCCAAGAAAGGCTTAGGATGTGTATTGATGCAGGAAGATCATGTGGTTTCTTTTGCTTCACGACAGCTTAAGAAACACGAGGAGAATTATCTGACACATGATTTGGAGCTGGTAGGGTGGTTCATGCATTAAAGATCTGGAGACACTATCTTTATGGGGAAGTGTGTCACATTTTTACAGATCATAAGAATCTGAAGTACATCTTCTCACAAAGTGAGCTAAACATGCGACAGCATCACTGGATGGAGCTGATCAATGATTATGATTGCACCATTAAGTATCATCCTAGTAAGGCGAATGTGGTAGCGGATGCGCTTAGCAAAAAGTCTCCTTCTTCTCGCTCAATGAAGAAAGCATAGTTGAGTTCTTTAGAATGCCATAGGTGGGATATGTTTGTCTCCTTACGGAAGATGAATGTGCAGATGGAAGTTTCTTTGTTGGCAGGTATGTTTCCATAGATGCAAGTCAAGCCTACATTGAGACAGCTGATCAAAGACGCATAGCAGGCAGATGCATCAGTGCAGTTGATCAGGTCAGAGTTCGGCAGTGAAAAGTGTGATGGGTTCCATGAGTCCAAGGATGGACTAGTTTGCTATCATGGTAGGATGGTGGTCCCCAATGTTGATAATCTAAGAAAGCTAGTGCTTGAGGAAGCACACATATCAATGTATGCTATGCATCCAGGAGTCATCAAGATGTATCATAATCTGAAGGACCTATATTGGTGGTCTAGCTTGAAGAAGGATGTAGCCAAGTTTGTGGCTAGGTGTGCGGTATGCCAGCAAGTTAAGGCTGAGCATCAGAAGTTGGCAGGAACATTGCAACCCATGCCAATACCGTAGTGGAAATGAGATCATATAACCATGGATTTTGTAGTTGGTCTGCCAAGGACAGCTAGGAATTTTGATTCCATTTGGGTGATAGTGGATAGATTGACAAAGTCTACTCAATTTATACTGGTAAAGACAACGTATACAGTAGAGAAGCTTGCTCATGTGTATGTAGATGAGATAGTGCATTTGCACAGTGTACCAGAAATGATAGTTTCCGACAGAGGTCCCCAGTTCACGAGTCATTTCTGGGAATAGTTGCACAAAGCATTGGGAATGCAGTTGAGGTTCAGTACTGCTTTCCACCCACAGACAGATGGATAGTCTGAAAGGACTATTCATACTTTAGAGGATCTTCTTCGAGCATGTGTTTTGTAGTTTCTAGGTAGTTGGGATGTACAACTCAGTTTGATAGAGTTCGCCTACAACAATAGTTACCAGCAGAGCATTGACATGTCTCCTTATGAGGCTCTATATGGAAGGAAGTGCAGATCTCCTCTATGCTGGTATGAGTCTGGTGAGTATCAGCTTTTGGGTCCTGAGTTAGTGCAGCAGACAACAGAGAAGACCAGAGTGTAGCACAGGACAGACAGAAGTCTTATGCAGACAATCGTCAACGACCTTTAGAGTTCCAGGTGGGAGACAAAGTGTATCTCAAGGTCTCACCTTGGAAAGGCATGCTGAGGTTTGGCCAGAAAGGCAAACTGGCACCCAGATATAAGGGGTCATACCCGGTAATAGCATGTCTTGGCAAGGTAGCTTACAAGTTAGAGATGTCACCAGAGTTGCACAGGTTACATCCGGTGTTCCAAGTGCTTAGTAGTTGTTCTTTGCATGTTAGTTGTAAGAGGAATAGCTTGTTGCTAGAAACCCCGTTGGTTGGTTCTACATTGTTGCAGGATGTGCGTCCTCTCTTTTTCAGGACGCAGCATTCAAGTGGATCTCATACCACTTTGACATGCATGGATTCGATGTGATCCTTAGAATGGATACCATGGAGAAGTATAGAGTGGTCTTGGATTGTAGTTCCAAGCAAGCAACTTTTGTGGATGGTAGTGAGAAGTGGATCTTCCAAGGAGACAGGAAGATTCTTCTTACGTGTCTTATATCAGCTATGGTAGCAAGGAAGCTTCTGAGACAAGGTTGTGAGGCATTTTTGGCACACGTGATGGATACTGAGGCAAGGAGTCCTAGTATTCAGGAGGTGTCAGTGGTTAGGGAGTTCGAGGATGTGTTTCCTAAGGAGTTTCTAGGTGTTCCCCCACCTCGTGAGATTGATTTCCAGATCAATTTGGCCCCCAGACTGCAACTGATAGCTCATATACCCATATAGGATGGCACCAATAGAGATGGCAGAGTTGAAGAGACAGTTGCAGGAAATGCTTGACAAATGTTTCATTAGGCCAATTACATCATCGTAGGGTGCTCCAGTGTTGTTTGTGAAAAATAAGGATGGGTTTATGAGGTTGTTCATAGATTACAGGCAGTTGAACAAGGTCACGATAAAGAACAAGTATCACTTGCCAAGGATAGATGATATGTTTGACCAATCGTGTGGTGTGACGGTGTTCTCAAAGATAGATATAAGATCATGATATCATGAGTTGAGGATCAAGAAGAATGACATGCCAAAGTCTACTTCTAGGATGAGGTATGGTCACTATGAGTTTGTGGTTATGCTGTTTGGGCTGACCAATGCACCAGCAGCGTTCATGGATTTAATGAACAGAGTGTTTTGATCGTTCCTTGATCAGCCCGTGGTAGTCTTTATAGATGGCATATTGATATATAGTCATGATAATCAACAACATGAACAATATCTTCGTCAGGCATTAACAGTTTTGCGACAACACCAGCTTTATGCCAAGTTTAGCAAGTGTGAGTTTTGTTCGAGGGAAGTAGCTTTCTTGGGGCATGTTATATTTTGCAGAAGGACTATGAATGGGTCCTAAAAAGGTAGAGTCTATGACAGAGTTGGAACAGTCGAAGATGTCGACTGAAGTGCGTAGTTTTCTAGGTCTAGCAGGCTATTATCGGAGGTTCATCAATAACTTCAATGCTATCCCCCTATCCCTAACTAATTTGACAAGGAAGGATGTATCGTTCATTTGGAACAATAGATGTCAACATGCTTTTCAGACGTTGAAAGAGAAGCTGAAAAGTGCACTGGTTCTGGTCTTGCCTGAGCAAGGAAAAGGTTACATCATCTTTTGTGATGCATCCAAGACTGGTCTGGTTTGTGTGTTGATGTAAGATAAATAAGTGGTTTCCTTTGCTTCCTGACAGCTTAAGAAACATGAGGAGAACTACCCGACCGATGATCTAGAGTTAGCTATTGTGGTTCATGCTTTAAAGATATGGAGACACAACATGTATGGGGAGAAGTGTCAAATATTCACATATCACAAGAACCTAAAGTACATCTTTTCATAGTAGGAGTTGAATATGAGGCAACATTGTTGGATGGAGTTCCTCAAAGACTATGACTGTATGATTGATTATCATCTAGGGAAGGTGAACATCATAGTTGATGCATTGAGCAAAAAGTCTTCATCCTCATCCATGGATAAAGGTCAAATGAGTTCGTTTATGTGCCACAAGCGAGACATGTTGGTCTCCTTACGTCAGATGAATGTCAAGTTGGAAGTCTCTTTGTTATCCAGATTTATTGGCACAGTTACAAATGAGGCCTACATTGAGACAGCAGATTAGGGAAGCTCAATAGATGGATACTATGATACAATAGATTAGATCAGAGTTTGACAGCAAGAAGTGTGATGGCTTCCATGAGTCAGAGGATGGGACAATTTGTTATCATAACATGATAGTGGTTCCTGATACTGATAACTTGAGGAAGATGGTGTTGGAAGAGACTCATTCATCCATGTATGCTATGTACCCAGATAGTACCAAGATGTACCACAATCTGAAGGATATGTATTGGTGGCCAGGATTGGCGAAATATGTAGCTGAGTTCATCACAAGATGTGCAGTATGTCAACAAGTCAAAGTTGAGCATCAGAAGCCTACCGGAATGTTGCAACCATTTCCTATACATCACTGGAAGTGGGATCATGAGACTATGGACTTTGTGGTTGGTCTTCCTAGGACAATCAAAGGTTATGATTCCATTTGGGTGATCAATGACAGGTTGACCAAGTCAGCACATTTCCTTCATGTAAAGACAATGTTCACAACAGAAAAGCTTGCCCAAGTCTATGTGGATGAGATAGTGCACTTATACGGTGTTCCAGCTACTATCATGTCTGATAGAGGTTCTCAGTCTATGAGTCGCTTTTGGGAGCGGTTGTACACAGCTTTGGGTATGCATTTAAAGTTCAACACTTCTTTCCTCAGACAGATGGTCAATCTAAAAGGATCATCCAAATCTTAGAGGATCTGTTGAGGGCTTGTGTTCTTTAGTTTTTGGGAAGTTGGGATGTACATCTCAGTTTGATAGAGTTCTCCTACAACAACCGCTATCAGAGTAGCATTGACATGGTACCATATGAGGTGTTGTATGGGATACATTGCAGATCTCTATTGTGTTAGTATGAGATAGGTGAATATCAGCTTCTTGGTCCTGAGCTTGTGCAATAGACAATAGAGAATATCAAAGTGATATAGCAATAGTTGAAAGCAGCATAGGACAGATAGAAGTCGTTTATGGATAATCATCATAGACCCTTGGAGTTCCAAGTGGGAGACAAGGTATATCTGAAGGTCTCTCCTTGGAATGGTGTTCTGACATTTGGGAAGAAGGGCAAGTTGGCTCTCAGGTATATGGGACCTTACCCAGTGATGGCACATGTTGGGAAGGTGGCTTACCGGTTGGAGTTGCCACCTGAGTTGCACAGGTTGCATCCAGTATTCCATGTCAGTATGTTGAGGAAGTGTCAACCTGATACAGAGTCAGTGTTGCATCATGTGGAGGTGAAGCTTGATGAGGATGTGACCTATGTAGAAGGTCCAGTGTTGATCCTTGATCAGAGAGAGAATAAGTTGAAGAGGAATGACCTTGTACTTGTGAAGGTTCTTTGGCATCATCGTGGTGTTGAGGAAGCCATGTGGGATCTTGAGGAAGAAATGAGGAGGAAATACCCCTTCCTTTTCTCTTAGGATTTCAGGGGCAAAATCCCTATTAGGGGTTTAGGGATTGTAAGGACCCTGACCCATGTTTTGGGATAACCTTGTTTGTTTTACTTAAGTATGTTTCTTATCTCCTTGCTTTAATCATCTAAGATGTAATTAGGGCATGTTGGAAGCTTGAGTCCCTTGTTTGAGCTTGTTTGGTTGATGCTTGTGTTTTGTGGAGAGGTTTTAATGCAAATTTGCAATTGACCCAAGATTGGGGTTGATGTGCAGGTTTTCCACCTATAGAGTGTTCCTTCTCTCTCTTGGAATCATCTAGAGGAGTGAGATAGAGATGGACACCTTGGTTGAGCCTTGGATGAGTGGTGACATCCTTGGTGGTGTTTTGGGCTCATGTTTGAGGTGTATCTTACACCTAAGAGTGTTGTCTCGGGCTTGAGAGCCTTGAGGGGGCCTCATATCGATTTGTGGATGTCTTGAGGAAATATCCTGTCGGTTTGTGGTGACTAGTGATGCACCATATCGGTTTGTGTCTCTATGGTTTCATCCCTATCAGTTTGTGAAGGGAGTGGGTGTGTGTATCAGCCATGACCTAGGAAGGTGACCTAGTGGGTGAGGCATCGTTCTTATCACCTTGTAGCATGGTGTTGCATGTGGACTTTCTTCGTGGCCATGTGTCATCTAAGGTTCCTAGGTGGTAACACATTTCCTTTGTTCTCTCTTTCATCCCTCTTGTATATATATATATATATATATATATATATATATATATATATATATATATATATATATATATATCCATGCAAGAGAAACCTTTTGGTTATCTTTACATTCTCTCCTTGGTGGCCGATCTTGAACTTGAGGAGTATTCTCCCTTGGATCTTGGTGGACGAGCCTAAACTTGTTGTGTTCTCTTTTCATCTTCTTCCTTGGTGAGCCATGATCCTTAGCCCTTCTTTCTCTCCTTCTTTCTTCATCTCGGCCATGAACCTTGGTTATCTCCTTTTCCTTTCATGCTCTCTTAACCATGGTTCCCTCTCCTCTCTTGGAGGTGTTGTGGTGATCGAGCTTGGAGGATCTTCTTCTTCCTTGAGTTTGTGAGCTTGGAAATTGGTGGTGATCCTTGAGGAGGGTTATATAACTCTAAACCCTCTTTGTTATTATCACCTTTACTTGTTATTTATTCTTGGCTCATTATCGCTTGCATGCTAGTAACTTTTCTTGGTAGCTTGTGTTCTATTTTGGGAAAGGAACTTTGCTTAGTTGTTGCTTTGTGGTGCACCTTTCTTTTGCCTTGCTAGAAATGTCATCTTTTGGTTGAAGATGAGGTGGTCGATATGCCTTGTAGCCGACATGCTTGTGTAGGCCGATATGTATGTGGAGGCCGACACATAGGTTAGACCATAGGGCTTTGGGTGGTCATGATGACCTGTGACCCCCTAGATGTTACCCTTGTGGTAGGTCATCACGACCTTAGCTAGGTCTAGGTTGACACAATCAGATGCTACCTAGATCGTCATGCCTTAGGTAGGTTTAGGTCAGTACGAGTCGAGGGTATTAGTTGGTTGGGTGATGTGGATTTTTATCTGGAAACCTAGTGTGTTGGCCGTTATGGTTTGGCCATCATGTTTTACGACGACTCACTGGGGAAGAGGCTGACACATCTTGGTAATAGCATTGATGCCCGTTTCTTGGGGGCATTGCAGCCTGACACTCTTGCAGCCGATACATCCTAAAGAAGTGTTTCCAATATGTGATGTGTTTCCTGGCATGAGGAGAGCCTGATGTGTTGCTCAAACCCTAATCATCTATAGCTTGAGTGTTGCCTGATACACCAGCAATGGTTGTTATCCCTTTTATGCATGTCACACCTCTAGGTAGTTTTACCCGATAAAGGGGGTTGGTTGACACCCCTTTCCTTGAGATGTTGTGCCTGATAGACACACAGTGATACATATATTGACACACACACCTTGGGCAGGTAGGCCAATACCCTGCCTTGGCATGGATGCCTGATACCTTTGAAGGACAATCTGATACCCTAAGTTGGAACCCTAGTCGGTACCTTATAGTAGTGTTTGAGATATACCATTTTTATGCTAAGGTCTTATGGTATGATGTGATAATCTATGGAATAGTTGTATGAAGGGTGTTGAGTTATGTTTCTATACATCATAACATGTTTTATAATGATAATGAGAAACACGCTTCTATGTCTCATAACGCATCTCATAATGATGATGAAAGTGATAATATAAGAGTGGTTGTTGATCTAATCTTGTAAACCCTAATCGAGTAAAGTGAAACTCTAACTGTAATGATGTAAAATGTTTGACATGGATTCTATGAAATGATAGTGTTAATGATATATTACTTCTCTTGTTATGAGTTTCTAACCATGCAGGTGAAACAATGTTATACATAGCCAGGTATGAGTTATGATGTTTATGATATGTTTGAATGAGCCTTGTGAGGCATAAAAGGTTGTTGACATCCTTGAAAGAGGAGGTAAATGGTCTTATGACCTAATGATGGCTTATTGTCTTATAATAGATGATGGGTTCCTCAATTATGAGATGAGGGGTTGTTACCCTAAGATATGTGGTCCTTGTGATGGAGATTGGTCCTTGTGATGGACATATGATGAATAATAGGCATAAAGAGACATGATGTGATGAGATCACACCTAATATGTTTCAATTTGTTCTGGTGATGAGTTTGCCATATTTATGTAGATGTTGTTTAGAGGTTATATGTTGTGAATTGATTGATGCTAAAGATGTTTAAATTGGCCTATTGAATCAAGTAAAATCTAATAGTGTAGTTTTCCCTGTGCCATAGATCCATTCAGTGTCAGCAATTTGATGAATGGTGAAACAAGTTTAACTTGGAGCGCATATTTTTTAATATACGGGGTAGAAGTCGAGTAATTCCTTGTATCCTTATATACAGGATGTGTGAGATGACTATGAGTGAGTCAATCTTGTTGTTGTATGAATGGCCATGCGTGAGCCACTCCTTTTTGTTTGAACGGTCATGAGTGAGCCTGTTCTTCTATCGTCGTACTTGTACCAAGTTGGGATAGCTATGATTATATGTGTGGATGGACATGCATGAGACAATCCCTAAATTTGACTTAATGTCATTGTTTCAGTTGACTGGTATATATGTGCAGTGTTTTCTCTTGTACTGACCAAGAGGTGTGGCGAGGTTGTGGATTCTTGCTCTTCCATTAGACCTTGTATGGCATTGATTCTGACTTATTAAGTGGTCAATTGGATTTGGGTGGTACGACTCAAATCCTAGGGGCATCCTAAAATATGTAATCAGTCGTGTAGTATAATTATATATGATCAAAATACAAAAACATTGGTTGAGGCCTTGCTTGATCTTTATACAATGTTGCTGATGGGAAATATACATGTTCTTCATACTCCTTTTAAATTATTAAGGTGATCCATAAATCATATAGTAAATGTTCATCCTGTTAATAATCATTACCTGCTTCACATAACTGTAATTATATTACTGCTTAGTTTATCTTATGTGTGATAATAATAGAGTTGGTGGTGAGTTATATCTCCTGCTGAGATTTGAAATCTCACCCCGTGGGTTTCCCACACCCTTTTTAGGTAGACAAGCACGAAGAAGTAGAGATCGTGTAGCGGAGGTTGAGGAGCAGCAGGAGGACCAGTAACTGACAAGGTTGGAAGTGTTGTTGGATGTCTTTTGTTGATAGAGTCCTAGAATCATCCATGCACACTCGGGTCTTCGGGAATGTTTTGTAGATATTTCATGAACGTGCTTTCTTTATGTGCCCTTTTGTATACCAGATGTGGTGGAATCATATATATATATATATATATATATATATATATATATATATATATATATATATTCTAGAATAGTTCTTTGGCTATGCCTTATATATGCTTTGAGGCATGAAAGGACCTATATGTGAAAGTTCTCATTGTTTGGCAATTTTATGAAAATGGTTTTAATTTCTAGTATTTTCCAATAACCTGTTCATTAACCTTTCTACCGTGGTTATGTTTTGAGTAATCTCACTTCGTGTGGCATGGGGCATCACACAAATCATACCATAAATGTTGATATGGATAATGATAGAATAAAAAAACACCATTATTTTCATAAAAATGTACATAAAAGCCTAAGATAACATGATGTAGATTACAGCGGGTGACGGCACCTCTAGGCGTTATACCCCATCGATCTATCCATGGAAACCCTCCAGCTGGGCCATCTTCCTTCCTCTCCCGTTCTGATGCGTGTTTGAGGGTTGGATAGGCAATGTCAATGTTACTAAGTTGTTAATTTGAAGCAGCCAGACAAGGTAGGTTTAGTAATCTCATTGCTAGTGATAAAAAAGGGATGAAGTATTGACCTCTAATAATTCGGTTGGCTGGAAAAAGTAGGAGATCATTTCTATCATTCCCTTCTAATCCTTATCTCTGGGTGCTTTCTTGATAAACCTGGGTGTCAGAGGTGCCATGGTCGTTGTCATGTTGTTAGGGGTACCCTTGCATGCAAACAACACAGGTGATAGCCTTCCGCTTTGTCTCCCTCTCGCATTGAGCCAGTAGGGCCGTGCTAGATAAGAATCATTGTAGTTGATAGAAGGGATGTGTTGTGGCGAGCAGATTCAGAAGAGACTCCGTTCAAGGTTGGTAACTTATACCAGGGAAGGATTTTTAATTGCAGTGAGGCTTCGCAAGGTACCTTTGTACTAGACACGTTTAAAGGAGATGAAGTAGATGATGAGGATGGATTAACTACTGTCATCAATAGAAGGAAGCACCAGGATGGCATCCCCCCTACGGAGACCCCTTTGTTAAACATCCCAAGAAATGTTTGCTTTAGATGCCTTCGAAAGGGGCATTGGCAGAGGCAATGCAGACTACAAAAGGTTTTTCATAGGTGAAAATCCATGGATCATATTATAGGGTGATGTCCCCATCCATCGGCAGTCCCAATCCCAAATATGAATGATTCTATCATGTTCCCTCAATTTCCTCCTAGTCGTTGATGGCATTCGTAGGGTATTCATGGAAAAGACACAAAGAAAACTTCATTTACATTGAAGGAGGACAATGAGCATCATAAGGAAGTTGCCCAGATTCTAAGTGGATATATCTAAATCTCGTGGTTAGAAGAAGCTTCATGGAAAGAAATAAACACATTCATTGAAAAACAATGGAAATGTTCTTTTGATCTTGTCTGGTTTGTTAGCAAGAAGGCAGCTGCATTCTTTTATTCACCCATTCATCTAAAATAGGAAGTAGAAAAAAGTTTGAATCTACTCAGTGGATGCCCTATGAGTACGTGTATAATGGATGGATACAGTCCTCTTATCAAGAAGGAAAAAGTCTAGATATGGATTGAGGAGTTGTCGCAGTCATGTAAAAATGAAGATATTATAAAGAAGATCATGGGATTGTTTGGGATACTAGTGAACATGCTGGCTGAGAGAAGAAAAAGATGAAAGTAGAATATTGGCCATTGTATAAGCCTTCAAGGAATATATCCCAACAACAACTGTGGTAACAGTGAGGAATTTCATATTCCATGTGAACCTTTCTATTGTGTCTATGGTAGTGTGTGATTAGTGTAACCTCACAGAGATGTCTCAGTTCATATTCTAGAATTCTAGAGGTGTTGCTAACCAAAATGCTTGAAAATGGGTGGGCATATTATTTCTATAGTATAAGCCTTTATTCTTTGCTATAATGGAACCCATGGTCCATGCAGAAAGGATTGAGGAATTGGTAGATACTCTCCATGTTGATTGGTGAGGTATAAATCAATCTGAGGGTGGAAAAGTATGGGTGCTTGTTGGCCCGTCATTGTCTCCTTCATTGGTTTGGGTGCATCAATAGAGTATCACTCTAAGAATGGAAGACCTTCAGGGAAATCCTCTCTTAATTATGGCAGTTTATGATAAGTGTCGCTCATATGAAAGACATGCACTATGGGAAGACTTGATATCTCTTTCTGATCTAGTGTCACATATCTTTTGGATGATTGTAGGTGATCTTAAAATTGTCAGATCGACCATTGAACAAAGAGATATTATCAATCCTGATCGACATAGTATGGGAAAATTCACGGTTGGATCAATGACATGGACATTTCTAAAATCGTATTCACTGGAAGCTCCTTCACATGGGTTGACAAACATGAGTTAACACCAACAACCTGGGAGAGACTCGATAGAGTATTCTTGAACCAGAAGTGGGTTTCATTACCCATGGATGTCCAAATAACTTACCTTACATGAGGGAGCATATATGATCACTACCCCCTTCTAATCACATTCAAGCTAAGGATTTGTGTATCCCAATCATCTCACTTATCCTTCCTTTCTGTCTGGTTCACTCGTGAAGACTATCTTCAAGCCATTGATAGGGGATAACAGATGGAGGGTTGGGTGACCCATCCTTCAGATTTTTTGCCAAATGTTCCCGTCTAAAAAGATATATGAAGGAGTGGAATAAAAATGTCTTTGGGGATTTCCATCAGCAAAAAAATAATCTAGAAGAGATAATCAAAACCTTATAGATTGACTTTGATAACAAACTAATGAAATACTTATTTAGGAGGCAAAAAAATAACTAGATATGATTCTTGACAGAGAGGAGAAATTATGGAAGGAAAATCACATATTCTAAGGCCTACAAGATGGAGATGGAAACACAAACTTTTTTATGTTGTTGTTAAAACTAGAAAAGAAAAAAACAAGGTGAAGAAATTTAGGTTGATTGATGGCAGCTTATGTTACTCCCATGATGAGATGATGAAGGAATTGAAAAAACCACTAGAGGGGGTGAATAGGGTTTTATAATAATTTTAATATTAATTCAACCAAGCAACCACAATTTTGGAGTTTAGAGTGGAAACACTGAGTTTAGAGTGGTTCCACCCTTAGCAAATACTATGGGAGTCAGTCCACTACCCAATTGTTTCCAATTGGGATTTTGAAAGCACTTGTATTTTATTACCTCACAAGGATGTTACATAAGATACAAATACCTTCACCCTTAGGCTAGAAGTAGTCTCACCAACCTTGAAGCAGCCTTCCTTGAAGTAACTCCAAGCTCCCCCTTGAAGTATCCTTCCTCTTGAAGTAGCTTCCCATTGAGACAACCTTCTTGAAGTAATCCTAAGTCCACCGAGCTACCTTCACCACCTGAAGAAGCTCCAACAACCTCCTTTCCGCAGCCTCCAACCTAGGAGTGGCAAAGGAGAATAAAACACAAATAACAGGAACAAGATTGGAAGAAGGAAACAATGTTACCAATAGAGTACAGCATTCTGATCCTATATCAAGTGTTTGATCTCCTAACCAAAGTGGATGGATGTGGATGTATAGTGGTTAGGAGATGTCAGCCTATAGGACACTAATGTAGAGCTCAAGGAAAATAGATTGCAAGTGCAGGACAACTTGTTTGGTCACAATGATTGAATCTCAAGTGTAATTGTGTATGCAAGTTGTGTACTCAAGTATGTTTAGGTGTCCTAAGGCATGTCCTATTTATAGGAATGGCCTACAAGTACTTTGGGACGTTCTAGACACTTTCTAGGGGGTTTTTAGTGCTCAACTAGTCATTAGTTGTCCACCAATTGTGTTTGTAATGGCTAGTTGATTAGTTCTGAAAAGTGCAGACAGAACTCTTCTCGGTCGAGAAGTTTGTCGACCGAGTGTATCTCGGTCGACGAAATTATAGACCAAGGGTGAGTCTGGGGAAAGTGTATTGCAATGTTTAACTCAACTCCCAACCACTTTTCTAACTCAGTCTAACAACTAATAGGGTCTATTCTCAGTCGAGGAGTTTGTCGACCGAGAGTGTCTCGGTCGAAGTATTTGTCGACCGAGAATATCACTGATTCAATGTATTCATTTACTAAGTGTGTGCATCAATGTGCAATTGTGATACTATCCTGGGGGATGACCTATCTAAGTGTTGTGAGTGGATAGGGAAGATCTAAACGCTTGATTTACATGATATCTAAGTACTTGTACATTATAAACTTGTACAAGTTTTTACATTGATTACAATCATGAAAATAAAGCAATTTTAACAAATGGATCTTCCAAGTCTTCTCTATCCATCACCTTATATGCTTGTCCCTGAAACACTCAAATAGCAAGTTAAAATCACAAGAAAGAAATGTTTGTCATCATCAAAATAAAGGGATTATAATAATGTCCAATTTAGCCAACAATCTCCCCCTTTTTGAAGATGGAAAACATTTCCAATATAAATCAAGGTAATGTAAATCATATGAAATTCATACATGAAGTTTCCTTTGCATTTCCTTTTCATGTATTCTCTTGTTCAAACGATATCATTTTTAAAACCAAGAGATTATGAAACTCTTTTCATTTGATTTATATTGTTTCTCCCCCTTTGTCATTTCAAAAAGATAACCAAGCTAAACATTAATTATGACTTTTATTTCTCCCCCTTAATTTGATAATTTGATACTCAAAGCAAACCACTTATGTTAAATTTAGCCACAATTTATTTATTAATCATTTGCAAAGGATGTTAAGCCTTGAAATGACATGAGATCCTTTTAAATTCATGGCATATGTGTTTTGATTTCTCATCCATTTTACAAGGGATGTTAAGCCCTGAAAATGACATGAGAATCCTTTAAGCTC
This sequence comes from Alisma plantago-aquatica, assembly GCA_963693085.1. Classification (NCBI taxonomy): domain Eukaryota; kingdom Viridiplantae; phylum Streptophyta; class Magnoliopsida; order Alismatales; family Alismataceae; genus Alisma; species Alisma plantago-aquatica. The sequence goes on from OY856409.1 coordinate 1,196,720,700, forward strand.
ATGAGTATATTTAGTAGTTTCTCAAGCATTTACAAGGGTTGTTAAGCCCTAAAATGAAATGAGATTCTTTTAAGCTTATAGTAGAATGAATGAATGTATCTCTAACCAAATGCATGGGATGCTAAGCCCTAATTTGTTTAGAGAATTCCAATATATTCACAAATATTGTAGGCACAAGATTACTTTAAAGATACTAAGGTCATAACTAGTTTCAAATTTTCTTTATGATGTTTACAAAGTTTTTGTGAACTCCCCCTTAATCTCATAATCAAGATAATTTAAGAATTCTAAGGTCATTATAAGCATTAGATCATAATAAGTTTACCTTTTATGCACTAAAATCTTGTTTTCAATATACTAAGATTGAGTGCAAAGAAATGATTTACAATTAAGTATTTTGTCAAGCTTATTTTAGGTTGACCATGACTTCGATCTGGGCGCCCCTCGATTGATTTTTATTTCGATCGAGAGGCAATTTGTACAAATTTCCAGTTTAAGCATTCACAATGATCCACTTGATTGAATATTTGAAACATAGCTTGTAGAGTATCATATAAAAAGTATTCATGTATAACAAGGATGATATCATTTTCCATAAGCTATGTCAAGATGCATTTGTACCATAGAGATTTATCTTGATGCAAAAATTGTATTTTCGATGATAACATTATCTTTATGTGTAATGAGCTGAATCACTATGATCATTTTGAAAACAATATTCATTCATGATTTTTATACATATAGATCAAAGATTATTTTAAGCAAACCAAGTAGAAGATGAAAGACAATGATCATGGTGAAACAGTAAAGGCATATCCATAATTACAATGATCGTGATCATTTAAAGGCAAATTTCAAGACACATGATTTCTATATAGATAAACCAAGGAATACTTAGGACAAACCATGTGGATTATTATAAAACAGTAATTTCCTTGATTAAATCAACATGGTTCATAATTTTCAGTTTTAAGCCAAACCATGTAGGAGATTATAGAAATTAAAAATGAAATTGCAATCTATGTTATATATGTATTGATTCATTTTTGCAAGAAGGCATGTCCGATTTTAGTTTGCAAAAAGTATACAGGTTTTTAATCAACATGTTTTGTAACATGTTTAATAAGAATGTTATAATCAAAGTATATTTAATAAGTCATGATGCAAGCTTATCAATATGTTTAAAGAATTGTCTCTAAGATTCAATCTTGATTTGCATATTAAATCAATCATTAATATCCAATTGATAGCAAATTGTATCAATTAAATAGGTTCAGCAGAACTTGATTTGGTCAAACTTTTCTTCGATCGAATTTATCTCAGTCGAAGATTTTCTCGACCGAGTATTATGATGTTTGTACAGGTTTTATCAGATTTTTGCAAGCTTAAAACAGTAACATGCTCGGTCGACTAATTCTCGATCGATAGTGTCTCAGTCGAATATTTTCTTGACTGAGTGTGTTTCTATATTGTATTTCAGTAATTGCAGGCAAAGCATAAAGCAATACAATTTTGCATGAATATGAAAGTTAAGGCTCATTTTTGTTGAGATAAGACATTTGAATATTAAAGTAACGTTTTAGGTCAAATATCAACTAATCAAATTAAAATCTCTAAGTTTTAGGAACCCAAACTAGATCAACATCCTTTTTCTTGTATGGGCAAGAGAATGAATAATGTCCAAGACGTAAACAGTAATTACAACATATAGAATCAATTTCATTTCTCTTCTTAGTTGGATTGGATTTAGGCACATGCATAACTTTAGTCTTGGGCACTTGTGTCCTTCTCATTCTAGGTTTTTGAAAAGATTTACCTTTGGGCTTATAACCTAGTCCTCTTCTTCCAATCTGACCAGAAGAAACTTGTAGAAATTTATCAAGAATATCATTGTTTCTTAAGCTACTAATTTCTCTTTGTAATTTAGCAATCTCATCCATTTTCTTTTTGATATCTAACTTTGCTTGATCTAGATTAGATGATAAAGCATCTCTTTCCTTAACAATAGCATCATAATCTAGATGATTACATAGGATAGGTTGAGTCTGAAAATTATGCAGTTTTGCAAGCAAATCAACCTTTTCTTGAGAAAGAAGATCATGATTTGTTTCCAAGGTAAGAAACTTCATATTGAAATCATTTAAAGATGATTTCAAGGTAAGGTTTTCAGAAACAATACTGTCCTTTTCAAAAGAAATATTATTTAATTTAGCATACAAATCCTCATTAGTTTTAGTAGCTTTCTTTAGTTTCTTTTTGCAATCCACATATTTCTCATGTGTATCTTGAAGACTAGCAATTAGATCTTCTTTTGGCAAATCAAAAAGGCTTACCTCTTCTTCTTCTTCATTTGTTGTAGCAATAAGGCACTCTACTTCTTTTTCTCCATCTTCACTATCATCACTTGAATCATCCCATGTAGCTTTATATGCTCTTTCTTTCTTCTTGTGAGATGATTTCTTCCCCTTCTTAAGTTTTGGATAATCACCTTTCAAGTGTCCCTTTTTTCCACATTCAAAGCATCTGGAGGAAGAAAAACTAGGAATTTTGTTAGTTTTAAAACTTATATACTGCTTACCATTTACAATGAGTGTTTCTTCTTCACTATCTTCTTCACTTGTGTCATGACTATTCTTGGTTGATGCTTTGAATGCAATGTCCTTTCTTTTCCCATTCTTGTGTTCAGCCGCCAAGCTTTCTTCTTCCTCCAAGGTTGCCTCATGTGCATCTAGGTTGCCAATGAGTTGCTCCATCCTTAGTCGAGTGAGGTCATTGGCTTCTTCGATTGTAGTCACTTTTGGTTTGTACTTTGGAGGCAAACACCTAAGGATTTTAGACACTTGATCCTATTCACTAATTTCTTTACCCAAATCATTAAAACCATTAACAATAGAAGAAAACTTTGCATACATTTCACTAATAGACTCATTTGATTCCATACGAAACTGTTCAAACTTTTGTTTAAGCATGCCAATTTTGGAATTTTTAACTTGAACAGTTCCTTCATAGGTAATAGAGAGTATATGCCATATCTCATATGCAGTTTCACAATTTGAAATTCTATTGAACTCACCTACGGAAATTGAACAATAAAGAATACTTACAGCTTTTGCATTTAATTGAGTTGATCTCACCGTGTTTGCATCCCATGTAGCATAGTCAGTTTGAGGAAGACCATATGCATTTGGGACCATTCTCCAAAGATACCATCTTATCCCTTGAAAGTAGAATTGCATCCTCCTCTTCCAATAGGTGTAGTTGGTGCCATCAAATGGTGGAGGCTGAGCTATGAGTGTTCCTTCCAAGTTGAGGTTGTTGAGTACCCCATGACCCATTTTCTTCAAGACTTTGTTAAAGTTCCTTGAAGCCTGCTCTGATACTAATTGAAAAAACCACTAGAGGGGGTGAATAGGGTTTTTTAATAATTTTAATATTAATTCAACCAAGCAACCACAATTGAAAATTTGGATAAGGAAACACGACGTTTAGAGTGGTTCCACCCTTAGCAAATACTAAGGGAGTCAGTCCACTACCCAATTGTTTCCAATTGGAATTTTGAAAGCACTTGTATTTTATTACCTCACAAGGATGTTACATATGATACAAATACCTTCACCCTTAGGATAGCCTTCACCTAGAAGTAGTCTCACCAACCTTGAAGCAGCCTTCCTTGAAGTAACTCCAAGATCCCCCTTGAAGTAGCCTTCCTCTTGAAGTAGCTTCCCATTGAGACAACCTTCTTGAAGTAATCCTAAGTCCACTGAGCTACCTTCACCACCTGAAGAAGCTCCAACAACCTCCTTTCCATAGCCTCCAACCTAGGAGTAGCAAAGGAGAACAAAACACAAATAACAGGAACAAGATTGGAAGAAGGAAACAATGTTACCAATAGAGTACAGCATTTTGATCCTATATCAAGTGTTTGATCTCCTAACCAAAGTGGATGGACGTAGATGTATAGTGGATAGGAGATGTCAGCATATAGGACACTAATGTAGAGCTCAAGGAAAATAGATTGCAAGTGTAGCTCAACTTGTTTGCTTACAATGATTGAATCTCAAGTGTAATAGTGTATGCAAGTTGTGTACTCAAGTGTGTTTAGGTGTCCTAAGGCATGTCCTATTTATAGGAATGGCCTAAAGGTACTTTGGGACATTCTAGACACTTTCTAGGGGGTTCTCAGTGCTCAACTAGTCGTTAGTTGTCCACTAATTGCGTTTGTAACGGCTAGTTGATTAGTTCTAAAAAGTGCAGATAGAACTCTTCTCGGTCGAGAAGTTTGTTGACCGAGTGTCTCTCGGTCAAGGAAATTGTCAACCGAGGGTGAGTCTGGGGAAAGTGTATTGCAACGTTCAACTCAACTCCCAACCACTTTTCTAATTCAGTCTAATGGATAATAGGGTCTATTCTCGATCGAGGAGTTTGTCGACTGAGAGTGTCTCGGTCGAAGTATTTGTCGACTGAGAATATCACTAATTCAATGTATTCATTTACTAAGTGTTTGTATCAATGTGCAATTGTGATACTATCTTGGGGTATGACCTATCTAAGTATTTTGAGTGGATAGGGAAGATCTAAATGCTTGATTTACATGATATCTAAGTACTTGTACATTATAAACTTGTACAAGTTTTTACATTGATTACAATCATGACAATAAAGCAATTTTAACAAATTGATCTTCCAAGTCTTCTCTATCCACCACCTTATATGCTTGTCCCTGAAACACTCAAATAGCAGGTTAAAACCACAAGAAAGAAATGTTTGTCATCATCAAAATAAAGGGATTATAATAATGTCCAATTTAGCCAATAGGAAGTAGTAGATTATTATGAGAACTTCTTTTCGAATGAAAGGGAATGTGTGTTCACTGAAGATTCTCCTTTCTTGCATTGTATCCCATGTGTTCTTTCTTCTGATGATAATTTGGTTTCAGGTGATCCCCCTGAGGAATAGGAGATTTATGGCACTATCCAACAGATGCCTAAATATACAGCCATGGGGTCGTACGGGGTGACCACTCTTTTTATTGAAGCATGGAATTATCAAGATGAATGTTTGTGATCTGTCAAGACATTTCTTCCTTTATAACCCATATCATTGTAGTCTTCAAGGCAGAAAGTTATATCTCTTTCCTAAAAAGGAGGATCCATCAGATATGGATTCTAATTTTTGACCTATGTCGGTGGAGAATGTCATTATCAGAATTTTTGGCCAAGAAGAACCTAATTATTTAGCTTGCCATGTGCCATAGATCCATTCAGTGTCAGCATTTGTTGGATGGTGAAACGAGTTTAACTCAGAGCGCATATTTTTGAATATGTGGGGTAGATATTTTTTAATATGTGGGGTGCAAGTCAAGTATTCCCTTACATCCTTAATCACAAGGAATCATAAATAACATGTTGATGTCATTTATTCCTCATATGGTGTCTAAGAACAAGGTGCCTTCATGCAAGAATGGGATATCACTCACCATGTAAATCTCACAAAGGAATCAGTAGATGATTTAGAAGGTCTGGGACAACCTGAAAATATCATTATTAAGATGGACATGAAAAAGTTGTATGATCTAGTAGAATGGAAGTTCCTACATGAAGTCCTAGTTAGATTTGGGATGATGCCTGAAGCTGCAAATCTTATTTTATCATTCTTCAATGGAGTTACATGTGAATTTTTTTCTATGCAATGTGGAGTGAAATAAGGAAATCCTTTGTCTCCTACTTTGTTTATTTTTTATGAGGAATCCCTTTGCATAGTAATAAAAAAGGCCACCATGGATGGTTGGGTTCAACCTTTTAGAAGCAGGCTAAGGGGATGTTCACCATTCTCATGTTTGTTGATGATTTGGTACTCTTTCTACAAATATCTCCTATGAACTTCTCCATTACTGATGATATTTTTACTGAATATGGAAGATGCTTAGGAGAAATATTGAACAAAGATAAATCAGGTTTCTTGATCCATCCTCTATCTGAGAGTGTGGATCTTATTCATAGAATGATGTTGATTCAAAATTTGGGTGAATCCTTTAAATATTTGGGTGTTTCTATATCTAGAGGGAGGCCAAAACACATGTTCTTTATACTCCTTGTGGAACAATATAGGCCAAGATGGCATCTTGGAAATCCATATTATTATCCTTTGTAGGGTGTACGACTTTAATTAAACATAAAGTTCCCTCCATGCCTATTTACTCAAGTTCCTCCATTAGACGTCGTGAAAAGACTATGAATATGATTGAATCCATGATGTCAAATTTCCTATGGAGGGGAAGGGATGACATAAACCAACATGCATAAGTTTCTTGTAAAAGAGTGGCTATTTTGTCTCAAAAGGGATGCCTTAGCTTCACACTGCTTTCTGTGGTAGATTTTCTTTTGAAGGATGCTTGGGAAGTGCAAACTGAGAACTCTAGGTGGACCATCTTCTACAGAGATAAGTATAAATGCATACATTATAATTTTGAGGATACACTTCACCTGTATTATCTCCAACTATCCTCAAAATCATCATCAAAGATTTGGAAAGTATTTCCCAGTATCTTCCCTACCTTGGGTTGATGGTTGGGGGTGGGGAGATATCTTTCTGGCATGACCTCTAGTGTTATGAGATCCTTGCTCAATATGCTTATAGGCTATGAAATAGGAAAAAGTCTCTTAAAGTATGTGAGATGTGGTCTTATGAGGATGGGTGGCAATGGGGCATGATTGAGCAAGTTCTTGATCCAAAGGGACAGTAGTTGATCGTAGATAGTCTCCAGAAGTTGTATGAAGGTGTAGATAGAGTTGTTTGGTCCATATCATGAAATAGAAATTTCTCTATACAAGGGGCTAAAAAGAGGTTGTTGGGTGATGGTTTGTTTGACCAACATCCTCCTTATCCTTTATATAGAATTATTTGTCCTAAGGGAGGAATTCTGAGGGCTAGCTCATTGGCTTGGAAGATCACACATAGTGTTATTCCTACATATGGTAATATTTCAAGATGCTTTATCCTATAGTATCAAGATGTGTTTATTGTGAGTCACTATAACATAACAAAACCTAGAACTTAATCTTATTCCAGGGTTAAGAACTTAGAAATCTTAATCTTTAAGGTTTAGCCAAACAAGGATAAGAGTATGATCTTTAGTGACCTTAAATATGTTAATTTTTGAATAAATCACCTTAAAGTATAAATTAATATTACCTAATACCTTCAAATTAATCATAAAATCAAAATATGTCACATGAGGTAATAATGTGCATACAATGTGCATAATTGAGAATAATGAGTTATAATTCCACAAAATATGAAATAAATAAACTTATGTGAGATAATGATGGAGTAGATTCGTTCTTGTTCATTCCTTTTCCTTATGGTGTAAGGAAGAGAAAAGGGAATCAAAAATAATGCTTAAAACATGATTAATGACATATTAGATTATTAATGAGAGAATTAATGGATGATGTGTTAAAAGGAAAACTTATTAGATACGAATAACCTCATATTCATTTTCTTGGGATATACTTTGGCTTGGAGGCCAAGTTTTACCAATTTAAGATAATATTAATCATACCTATTTTATTTAGAAAAGAAAAGGGTGTTTTTCCTTGAAAATAATAAATAAAATATTTAATGACTCCAAAAGTGGAATATAATATTATATTCATTATCTACATCTTAAAATATTCCTTTGAGTGAATTTTCACTCAAGTTGGAGAAAGTTTGATAAAAAGATCAAATCAGGAGAGAGAGAGAGAGTGTGTGGAACCTTCAAAATATTAAATAAGTACACAAATAACTCCAACATGTAAAATTGATGGCAAATTCGTATCCAACACATTAAATAGGACTTGTGGGTGAAGATTCATAAAATTAGGGTAATCCTATAACCATTAATGAAGGAGGAAAGAGAAAATAAGTTTTGAATTATTTAGCTCATTAAAAGTTCTCAAAAGGCAAAACTAATTCCATATTCGGATTTTACACCTCAAAATCAGTTAGGTTGTCAATTTTTATTAATTTTGGAAGTTGTTTGTGCCCTCAAAAAAAGAAAGCAAAAAAGAGAAATAAATGCATTCACGCTTTATTCCAAATTGGTTTAGGAGTTTATTTAATTTGTCACGTCGGTTTTATTTGGATTATTATTCATGTGTTTGATCTGAGCCATTGAACTTCTGATTGGACGGCTAGTATCTCATCCTCTACCTCTCGAAAAAATAGGAAATTGTCTTAGATCTTCCACTTGGGATTTCTCGACCTACGATCCATATTTGGTCGTGATTTTTGCTCCTATGGATTCCTTGTTTGTTTCCACTCACGTTGATCCCTTGCTCGAAGCCTAAACCCCTATATAAAGAAAACGCCCAATCCTCTCTCTAGTGTTTTTTTAGAAGCCTTTTTCTTACTCCTCTTCCTCATGAAATTAATTAGGAACAACCCTCAACCTTCCTTGTCTTCTCATATGGCCTCAATTGAACTAGGAAATGCATGGAGTAGTCGGGCCTACTCAAATTTCTTCTGTGGCGACCTCACTATCATCCCTACCTTCCTTGCCTTCTTTGGTTCAATTGTTTGATCGGTAAGCATACATGACCCTGTAGCTTTTGTTTTCTGTTGTCGTTACCTTGAGAGTGGCCCTAAGTCGTCAGGTCCTATAACTCCATTTTTTGCATGTGCTGACCATTTTTTGTTTTCTTATTTGTGCTTTCCCGATCGCGAAGCTTGTGCCAAGATACTCCCGTTGCTTTGGTGAATGAGTTCTGAGCCTCTTCTAACACTTCTGCTTCTTGGTTTGGTGGATTTGTTTTCTTTCTTCTTCACTTTCTGTCGACCCTATTTCAGCATTTTCTCGCTTCTATTCATCGAACTTTAGCTCTTTGGCCTCGTCGTGAACTTGTGAGTTCGGCTGGGTTGGTTTTCAGTCTATCGGGGGTCTGGGTGAGGGGTTGATCCTCCGCTAGTTACTTCCTCGCAGCCATGGCACAAGGTTGTGGGTGGCTTAGATACCATGTGGTGTTATCCCTCTCCTACCCTTATGGTCTGTTTACTTTTTTATTTTCATTTAGGGGTAGATTGGTCTTTTTTCCCGTCCTCCTCTCTTTTGTTTCTGCTTAGTTTTGCTGAGCTGGATGAGCAGCTGACTTGGACGGCTGAGTGGTCGGCCCAAGCCAGTGTGGCCTCTCCCTCTCTCTCTCTCTTCTCTCTCTCGACTCTTGATTGATGATTTGGCTTTTTCTTATTTTCTTATTGGTTGGTTTTATAAAATGCATAACTAATTAATCCCTAATCAAAAAATATGCATAAATAGTCAATAAAATGAGAAAATTGTATGCTTTCTTTTGGTAAGGGTTTTGTCACCTGAATCCAATGTTTTATGATAAGTGGTTTTAATGGGTCTAATTAAATAAGATAATAACTTGTATAATTCATAACTAAATATGCATGTCATAAAAATATAATAGAATATATTTTGAACTCATGAAGATATAACCTAAAATATGGCGTAGCTTTGATAACCTAATTCATTAAAAATAAAAAGGAAATTTTAGTGTTTTGAATAATCAATGTAGTTCTAACCCTAATTTCACATACATGATATTAGGTGCTTTGGGAACCTAGATTTGGATCTAGAAGTAATCTGGTTTTGTTAAGACTCTGTGAGAGGTATGTTTGCATCTCCTATTTTTCTTTATTGAGCAATAACCTAAATTGTCTTTCCCTTAGTCCTATGGACAATAACCTATAAACTGTATCTTTTCCTTTTGAAAATTTTGCTTCATGTGAAGTAGCCTACTTGTTATTGATCTTGTGATCATAATATCTTCTTGACATTCTTTTGGAATCTTTATTATGCGTTGACCATTATAGAACTCAATTTGTTATATGCCCACTTTGATGTGGATGATAATGATGATCCCTTATGTGGTGATTAATTTGTAAAATCTGACTATACTTTTTTTACTTGTCTCCCTATTAAGCATGTTGTGTGAATCGATAGCCCTAGAGTAATATAATTTGCATTGGTTTTGGGTTATGTGCCCTTATTGTTTATTTTTGGGATGGTGGTTATGTGGCCCAAACCCGGGTTTCAAATTTATGAGGTTTGGCCCAACTTTTTACAAAATTGGGAGTTTGGTTATGTGCCAATCTCTATCAGGTTCAAGTTTATGTGGCTTGGCTGCCTTTGTTACTTATGTTGTTCTAGTGCTATGTTTATCTCACCTACATGCAGGTTGTCATGGGTTTTGTGCCCTAAAATATTGAGTGCTTTTGTGGCACCACTTTTAATATTGATTTAATGGCAAGTATCCCTTTTATCCCATGTTAGTGATTCTTTTCCTTTTATGCATGTTTGGGTAGTTCTTATCTTTTTGCATGGGAAGCCTTCTATACTTGATGTACCTTTTTCCTAAAATATAATGCTCAATTCCTTTTTAGCATGCTCATACCAGCTTTTTGTTGATATCCTCTTTTCTTTTCCTTTTGTGGGGTATGCTTCCAACCCCAGGCGTTGGACAAGGAGAATGAGATCTAGGAGGACCTGGACCACAACAAGTGTAGCTATCTTTGTGGGAGACTTCACTTGAAGTTGTTAGGTGTTCCTTAGCTAGTCCTATATATGTAGTTAGTTTTTCTTTATGTCACCCTACGTGGTGGAAGTTTAGTAAGAAGCTTTGTAATGGTTAGATATATATTTAACTCCACTGCTACTTTGTGTTATGATATAATCATGTTAAATAAAATTGGTTCATCCCTTTCAAGAAAAAGTTTTTGTGGATGTGCCTTTTTATTTTTAGTAGGGAGTGGGTCCCTATGGGATCCCACTCCTTACAGTCACTGACAGAAGAAATGATGGATCATCATTTTCTTCATGGATAACTAGATTCTTTTCTTTGGGATCAAGCTATATCACCCATCTATACCATCCAGGTTAACCCAAAGCACAATATATATGAGTGGTTGAGTGTTTGTGTGGCTACTAAACACACTAGTGACATCATAACCTGATTGATATGATTATTGCCAATTTTAATTCTTGGTATATTTGGAGAAAGCAATGTTGAGATAAGCATGACAACATTGATATCAAAAATAGAATTTGGAAAGATATGATTCAAAAGATTAGCATGGCCATGCAAAATAGGAGATTTAAGAGGTTGGGAATGGGAAGTGTTTTTCTTAAAGTGATGGAATTGGGAATTGATGAAACTCACCTCATGATGAGACACTTCGATCTCGTCAGATGGTACCCACAGACATCCACACTGCTAGGTCAATCTGAGAATCAGATCATTTGAGATATGTGCAACATTAGAAAATAAACATCTTGTATTGTGAGGAAGCATAATGGTGGGATGTTTTTCCCTACAGAGCTAGCCTCAATGCGGGACACACTGGGACTGCTTGGATTCATGTATTGATTATAGCACTAAAAATTTGTGAGGATGAGAACTTCCAGTGATGAAAATCGAGTTGGAGGATAGATCCCTTCACAGTTACATTTGGCATGTGACAACCCAATTCCACATGTGCAAGATAACTCAAAACAAAGCACGTGATCAACAGTTAAAACAACCATATTACCAAAAGAACAGGTAAATTAAAATTGATTTATATTACCATCACAGTGCGGAAACATATTATGAAAAGGTCCACAATGTGTAGAAAATCACATATTATACCATCTATATACATCTGTATAGTGTCCATATGCACACACCTATTGCAAAAGATTTGTTCTCATATATGAGTCACCTATATGCAACAAAGTCATACTGCCAAAAACACATCTCAATGTATATATCATTTACAAAACACATCACTCCCAGACTTGGGAGTACAGGGATGACTCAGAGGACTCTACTACATAGCACTAGCTGCATCCAACCTTATGTGACTACTGATCTCCAAGCTTCTCTTCCTTAATAGCACGATCATGCCCATGCTGTTGACAACCACCTAAAAAGATATGGTGAACTACAATGGTGAGACTCATGTCCTAGCGAGAGATATAACTCTCAACCAATGATTATAGCTATAGAAGGATATGACATTATTAAGCAGGATGAGAAGATTCAACTAAATGAATTATTTAAACGAAGTATACATGTTAGGTAGATGTAACATCTCTAGCAGATAAGTAGATCATCGTATACTTTTAGAAGGAATATGAAGAACATGTATAATTGTTGATTTCTCTTACTGCATTATATAACAAATAAGTAGCAATAAAAGCAAGGCAAGGGTAAACATCCAATGTTAATCGTATTTAACCTTAAGAAAATATACTACACGGTTGTATTACGTATTTCGTTAATGCCCTGAGGATTTGATTTGTACCACCCATATCCAACTGACAACTGCTAAGTCGAAACCAGTTCCATACAAGATCTAGAAAGAGACAGACTCCAAGATCTTCCCAGAACTACTTGCTCAGTTCGAGTTTATACCATAGTGACATATCAGTCAAACTGCCACTAGTGACATATAGCCAATCTGAAAACACTTAGCCCACCTTGTTACAGGTTACAATGCTAGAAACAAGGGAATGCAAACCCAATCATTGAGGCACAATTGTAGTTGTCCTCCTACATCACACATATATATAATCACCAAGACTCGACCGCAGCCATTCTTGAAACACCTTGGGATCTATATGACATGGATGTACACTCCTAGCACCCTGCATACTCAACACTATGTGCTCCTGAGATCCCCTTAGGAATACTCATTTCACCATCCAGCAAGTGCTGACACTGGGATGGATCTATGGCTAGGGAAACTACATGGTTAGGGTTCTACTTGATTAGTTAAAGCCAATTATGTGTCTTTTAACTGCATCAATCAAGTTACAAGCAAACTCTAAACAGATTCTACAAAACATAGGTAGAGTGCAACTTCAGAAGATATAAAACGTATAAGGCATAAAGTTGATCACAACACCACATGGCACTATTATACTGCCATTCACAAGGCCATCGCCATTATCACATCATTAGGAGATATCACCCCAATCAGGCACAAAGCCATAGTCAAGGTCATAAGACCATTCATGTAGATCCCTACAAGAACATCATTATCACCACATGCTGCATCAAGTCTCATAATCACCACACGTGTCACATTAGTGATACTTCAATCAAACATTGGCTTATGATGCTCATCCAATAGAAACTTAGGGATGTAACATTAAGAGAGAGAAACTACTTCATCAACATGTTCATTACTTACGTGAGCTAATAATTAACACTATGTACTCAAATTAGGGTTAGGTTCCAATCATTATAACTGAATTAGGATTCCAAAATAGCAATTATCATTAGACCCAAGATATTATTATCTCCAACATTCTTGGAATGCATAAGGTCAACTATCATCATCATAGGCAACAACTCAAGCCAACATATGTTTAGAGATTCTCATCGAACAAAGGAAAACCTAGGTCACATACTTATGCAACCGAAGAGAAATAAAGCCAACATCTTCATTGATCTAAGGCACTATCAAACCCTAATGACTGAAAAGAACAAGACCACACCTTCGATCGAAGATACTAGGTTGAAGAAAAACCTTGCGACCGAAGACAACCACACACCCTCATCGACCGAAGGGAAGTTCAACCATCAACATTCTCAAGGATCCAAAACCTTGTGACTAAAGAGACAAGGAGCAAACTCATCGACTGAAGAAGCATGGGTCATCACTTTGACCAAACAAAGAAATTCAACCTTAGCGACCCAAGAGGCATCCAAAACTCAACGACCACATAGATCACATTATGATGAACATCAAGAGAGAAAAACATTATGACCACAAGATATGTAAGCTAATTAATACTGTGAAATCAAAACCAACCAAGGAGTGAGATGCATCAAAGAGAACATCATCCAAAACCCTAAAATCCGATCATCAACATAAAGGAAAACTAAACCATGATTCAGGGAAGAGAGAACCAAAATTTCAATCATCAAAAGTATCTAAAGCCTCCATCATCAAGAAAAAAAACCATGATCATAAGGAAAAAAACTAATCATTTTAGATGTGCATGTAAGAACCAACACCTCTACCATCAACAAGATTTCAGGTACTAGAATTAGGGTTTAGAAAAAAGAGTTAATCTACTCAAGATCACCACATAAGCATAAACCCTAGCCATGTATGTCATTACCATACTATTAGGGACTACATTTTTTAGGTAGATTACTGGCATGCAAGATTAAGTGCAACAATAATCGAGGAGAAAGTTATATAACATGCCTTAATTGTGAAGAACAACTTCAAAAGCAAGGATGCTCCAAGACAGAGAAGAAAAAATTAGCTTGTTCCACACCATGACCAGGCTAGCATCACCTGAAAGGAAGAAGAAAAATCCTAGGTTAAGGAAGCTCAAGATAGAGAACAAACCCTAGGCTAAAAAGAATAAGAAGAAGAGGAGATCTCCTACTCAACTCAACACTACCATGGAGAACAATGGATTCAGCCAAGAAGAGAGGAGTTCCTCAAGAATAACTACCATGGATCCCATGGATTTGGCTAAGAGAAAGAAGAGAGGGTAGGTTTGTAAGAAATGAAACCAAGAAGGATTGATCACTTACCAAGATCAAGGAGCACCAAAGGATCACCAAAGATGAGTTGTTCCAACTCTAGATCCACTCAAGCAAGGGTTTGGCCACCTTAATCCAAGGTGAGCTCTCCTTCTCCACTAAGAACACAAGGGACGAGCTCTAAGGAAAAGTGAGAAAGAAGAGAGGGTAAAAAGATCACTTGCATTCAAAGGGAGGGGTATATGTACCCAAGGGTAGGAGAGAGGTAGAGGCAGTTAGGTGTCATGTCACATGTGCCACTTATCCACCATATAACATCCATGCAAGCACTAAAACCATGCATGAAACAAAGGTAGTTAAAACCTAGGAAAGCCATCGACTTAGTCCAAAATACCATCAGTTGCATGGATTCTCTGTGACCAAAACACACCAAAACCAATCGGTCGCATAGCACCAAAAACCCTAGATCTTCATCGACCAAAGAGAGGGAGAAAAGGTTCTTCGACCGTAGAGAGACCAAGACATACTTTAAAACCTCTTCGAATATATAAGCATGATTGAAGAACATCAAGGTGGTCTCTAAAAACCAAAACTCAAATGGTCAATACACATGGTCAACACCAAACTAGGGCATCCAAGCAAACCCTATAAACATCAATACTCATGATGTTAACCCATCTCTCTAGACAAACCAAGGTACCACAAAGAACCCAAGGGCATCAATCTCTCCAACATGAAGCCAAAATATGTGAGGCACAACAAGCATGTGAAAATTTGCAAGATAAACCCTAAATATGGGTTAATTGCATCTAGATCCAAAATAAGAACATATATGGCATACTAGCTCAAACATCACCCAAACTGGATCACATAGAAAACATAAGCATGTCACATGTTATTAAAGCACATCACATGATTAGATCAAGGTTTCAAGCATCCTATTGCACTAAGAAAGCAATTTCAAGCATAAAGCTAGGTCAAGGGCCTTACAACAATAAATCCCTGACAAGGATTTTGCCCCCAAAATCCTAAATGAACAAAGAGGGGAACTTCCTACACATCGTGTCCTATAACTCCCATGTGGCTTCATCCACACCTTGATGATGCCACAAAACCTTAACCAACACTATATCCTTCCT
Organism: Alisma plantago-aquatica; assembly: GCA_963693085.1. Classification (NCBI taxonomy): domain Eukaryota; kingdom Viridiplantae; phylum Streptophyta; class Magnoliopsida; order Alismatales; family Alismataceae; genus Alisma; species Alisma plantago-aquatica. The sequence continues at coordinate 1,196,736,370 of OY856409.1, forward strand.
CTTCAACTTCTTCACCCTCCTATCCAGGATCAACATAGGACCCTCAACATACGACATGTCCTCCTCCAACTCAACCTCAACCGGATGCAACACTTGCTTTGTATTTGGATGGCACTTCCTCAATATAGAAACATGGAATATAGGATGCAACATGTTGAACTCTGGTGGTAACTCCAACATGTAAGCCACCTTCCCAACACGTGCCACCATGAGGTGATGTCTCATATACCTAGGAGCCAACTTACCCTTCTTCCCAAACCTTAGCACACATGTCCAAGGAGAGACTTTGAGATACACCTTGTATCCCACTTAGAACTCTAAGGGCCTATGATGATTATCAGCATATAATTTCTATCTAACTTGGCTTCCTTAAGTTGTTGATGTATCACTTTAATCTTCTTTGTAGTCTGTTGTACAAGCTCAGGACCCTAAAGTAGATACTCATTGGTTTTATACCAATAAAGTGAAGACCTACAATGCCTCACATTCAAGGTTTCATATGGTGCCATGTTGATAATCCTTTGATATTGTTGTTTGTAAGCAAAATCTATCAAACTAGGGTGTACGTCCCAATCTCCAAGAAACTCGAAAATAAAAGCTCTCAACAAATCCTCCAAGATCCGAATGGCCCTCTTTGACTGACTATCTCTCTGCAGGTAAAATGTTGTGATGAACCTCAACTGTGTACCCATAGATGTGTGTCAATGCTCCCAGAAATGATGGGTAAACTAAGGACCTATATCAGACACTATGGTCATTGGGATACTGTGCAAATGTAATATCTCATCTACATATATATGTGCCAAGTTCTCTGTTGTATATGTCATATTTTTCTGGTATCCAATATATGTCATCTTTTTTTGTATATGTCATCTTCACATGAAGGAATTTTGCAAACTTGGTCAAAACAATCACCCAGATGGAATCATGACCTTTGGAAGTTCTAGCAAGGCCAACCACAAAGTCCATAGTAATGTGATCCCATTTCCATTGTAGTATAGGCAACGGTTTCAACATCCTTGTAGTCTGGTTTTCAAGCATATGAGTGTGAAAAGCATGTAAAAGTTGACTTGGGTATGTCCTCCGCCTTGATCCACAACTGATGATATCCTAACCTGAGATCTATCTTTGAGAACACTACAACACCTCTCAGTTGATCAAATAGATCTTCCTTCCTCAGAAAAGGGTACTTGTTCTTAATTGTAACCTTGTTCAACTATCGGTAGTCGATGCACAACCTCATAGATATGTCCTTCTTCTTGACAAACAACATGGAAGTACCCCAAGGGGAAGTACTCGGTCTGATAAAGCCTTTTTCTAGCAACTCCTACAATTGCTTTTTCAACTCATGTGTCTCTGTAGGTGCCATCATGTATGGTGAATGTTTTATTTGTTGCGTACCATGTACCAAGTTGATCTCAAAGTCAATCTCTCTAGGAGGGGGAACACTGGGAAACTCTTTAGGAAACACATCCTCAAACTCTCGAACAACAGAAACCTTCTGGATACTAGGAATCCTCACCTTGGTATCCACCACATGTGCCAAGAAAGTCTCACACCCCTATCTCATCAGCCTCTTCGATGGCATACCTAACACCAAGCACGTCAGAATAATCTTTCTATCTCCTTGGAAGATCCACAAAACATCACTATCAAATAATGTATCCACCTTAGAACTATAGTCCAAGACCACTGGTACTTCTCCAAGGTATCTATTCCAAGAATCACATCAAATCCATGCACGTCAAGTAGTATAAGATCTATTTGAATGTTGTGTCCTGAGAAAGAAAGAACGCAGGATGGACACACCTCCAGTAACTCAGTAGAACCAACCAGTGGGGTTTCTAGAAGGAGACTATTAGATATATGACTAACATGCAAGGAACAAACACATATTATATCCCTAGTAATAAAAGAGTGTGTCACACCTGGGTCAACCAAAAAATACAAAAGAAGATGTAGACAAATCAGAATGAAAAAGTTCCATTTGACTAGTCATGACATGCGGATTGACCACTCACTCTGGCTGACTCATGGCATAGAATTGAGTCTTCGTGTTTTCTCACCCATGTCCTCTTCCATCCTAATCCAAAAGAACATGTCTGTGACACTTGGCCTATCCTCTACCCCCCACCACTACTGGATTGTTGTCGTTGGGAACCCTATTGAATCTGCCTTGGTTGTTGTGTTACTTCCTCATCTTTCATAGGGTAAAACCACTTTGTATGACCAGTATGACCACACTTGTAACATGTCTTTTTCTCGTACCCTGGCCTAGATGGCCTTGTCACCGATAGTGATGATGTGCTATGAGCTCCTATCTGTGGGAAACTTCAACCTCTGCCCTTGCTTGGTGACCACTGAGATTGTACCACTGATCTCTGTTGTGACTAAGGTGAAGAAAACCTCAACTTCTTGAAGCCTCCAGAAGACTGCCCCTAAAACTGATTTGGCCTCTTCTTAGTGTTTGCTTCATACTTCTCAAGTGTTGACTGCTCGATCGTTTTAACTACCTCCAAAAGGTAAAGAACCTCTCTGGATTCTCCAAAGTTCACACCATCATCATCAACTCCGGGTTCAAATCCTTCTCAAACAGGCAGATCATGTCCTTGTTCATCATAGCCATGTGAGAACTAAACCTCAACAACTCCATAGCTTCACCTCATACTCATTGATTGTCATTGATCCCTGACAGATGTTCTCAAACTGTGAGATTTTATCATCAAGGTACGTCTCTGGGAAGTATTAGCTCATAAACTCCTGCCAAAACTCCTCCCAACTGATCACCACTCCAGGTCTCTTCTCCTCCTCAATGGCCCATCAATGTCCAGCATTGCCCTTCACCGAGTACACTACATGCTTCACCTTGTCCTCTTCTGAGATATTGAGGATCTTAAATGCCTTCTCTGAGATATTGAGGATCTTAAACGCCTTCTCCAACTCCACCAGCCACATGTCAGCATCTGTCAAGTCTGCTATACTAGCATACTCGATCGCTCCAACACACTGCAACCTCTCAAAGGTCTTCCCAGAACCCTAGGATTATGCATTGGGAACAATAGCCCTTGCCTGATGTACATGTTCTCTATCTGCCATAAGTGAAATTGTGGCCATCAACTATCCAAACATGGACTGAAAAATGGGTTTGGTCATAGTTGTTGGGTAAACTGAGGCTCTTCATGCACTCCATCTACTCTGGCCTGCCTCCTGGCACCACCTTCTGGTGCAGCAACACTACTCTCATCATGTTCTTCGTGCTCTCTAGAGATATCTAGTAGAAGTTACAATTAGATTTGTTGGAATATGCAAGAACAGACACATCCCTAGTCCTATGTCACAACCCTAGTCCTATGTCCCTATAGACTTAGTGAACCTAGAGTTGTGACAACCATATGCCACATGTGTGAGATAAATCAAAACAAAGCATGTGGTCAACAACTAAAACAACCATATTACCAAAATAATGGGTAAATTCAAACTGATTTATATTACCATCATTGTGCAGAAACATATTACAAAAAGATCCACAACCTATAGTATATCACACATTATACCAAGTATATATGTTTGTACAGTGGCCATCTTCCACACACCTGTTATAGAAGATTTGTTCGCATATATGAGCTACCTATATACAACAAAGGCATACTTCCAAAAACACGTATCGATGTACATATCATGTACAAAACGCATCCCTCCCGGACCAAAGAGTACAGGGACGACTCATAGGACTCTACTAAATAACACTAGTAGCATTGTACCTTCTGTGACTACATATCTCCAAGACTCTCTTCCTCAATAGCACGATCCTTCCCATGCTATTCATGACCACCTAAAAATATGTAGCAAACCATAAGGGTGAGACCCATGTCTCAGTGAGAGATATAACTCTCAACCAATGATTATAGCTACAGAAGGATATGACATTATTAAGTAGGATGAGTAGATTCAGATGAGCAATTATTTAAACTAAGTACAAAGGTTAGGCAGATTTAACAACTCTATCTAATAAGCAGATCATCATATACTTTTAGAAGGAATATGAAGAATATGTATAACAGTTGATTTCTCTTACCACACTATATAACAAATAAGCAGTAACAAAAGCAAGGAGAGGGTAAACATCCAACGTTAATCGTGTTTGAACTTAAGAAAATATACTACACAGTTGTATTACATCTTTCATTAATGCCTTGATTATTTGATTCATACCACCCAAATCCAACTGACCATTACTAAGTCAAAACCAGTGACATACAAGATATAGGAAGAGTTGGACTCTAAGATATTCCCTGCACTACTCTATCATTTCGAGTCTACACTGCAGTGACATATCAATCAAACTACCACCAACGACATATATTCAAGCTGTAAACACCTAGCCCACCTTGGTACAGGTCACGGCGCTAGAAACCAGGGTATGCAAACCCAATCACAGAGGCACAACCGCAGTTGCCCTCCAATCACATCACACACATATTTAATCACTGAGACCCGACCATAGCCATTCTCAAAACACCTTGGGATTTGGATGACATGGATGTATGCTCCAAGCACCCCTCATACTCAATAGTATGCGCTCTGAGTTCCCCTTAGGGATACTCATTTCACCATCTAGAAAGTCTTGACGCTGGGATGGATCAATGTCCTGGGAAACTACATGATTAGAGTTCCACTTGATTAGTTAAAGTCAATTGGGTGTCTTTTAACTGCATCAATCAAGTTACAAGCAAACTCTTAATAGATTCTACAAAACATAGGTAGAGTGCAACTTCAGAAGATATAAAATGTATAAGGCATAAAGATGATCACATCACCACATGCATTAGTATATGTCCATTCACAAGGCCATCACAATTATCATATCATCAAGAGATATCACCCCAATTAGTCACAAATCCACTATCAAGGCCATAAGACCATTCATGTAGATCCCTGCAAGAACATCATTATCTCTCCATGCCTCATCAAGGCTCATAATCACCACACATGTGTCACATAAGTAATACTTCAATCAAACATTAGCTATTTATGTTCATTCAACAGCAACTTAGGGTTATAACATTAATATAGAGAAAGTACTTCATCAACATTAGCTAATTATTTAAGCAAGCTATGCATTAACACTATGTACTAAAATTAGGGTTAAGTTTCAGTCATTGTAACTGAATTAGGGTTCTAAAATAGCAATTATCATTAGACCCTAGATATTATTATCTCCAACATTCTTAGAACATATAAGGTCAAAGTAAAACCATAACGAAGACACTATAAAACCCCAACGACCAAAGAGAACAAGACCACACCTTCGATCGAAGAGACTAGGTCGAAGTAAAACCTTGTAACCAAAGACAACAACACACCCTCATCGACTGAAGAGAATTTCAACCATCAATGTTCTCGAGGATCTAAAACCTTGCAACCGAAGAGACAAGGAGTAAACACGTTGACCGAAGAAACATGGTCATCTCTCCGACCAAACAAATAAATCCAACCTTAGCGACCCAAGATGCATCCAAAACTCAACAAACGCATAGATCACATCATGATGAACATCAAGAGAGAAAAACATTACGACCACAAGATCAATAACCCGATTAACACCATGAAATCAAAACCAACCAATGAGTGAGGTGCATCAAGAAAAACATCATTCAAAACCCTAAAATCTGATCATCAACATAGAGGAAAACTAAACCATGATTTAAGGAAGAGAGAAACAACGTTTCAATCATCAAAAGTATTCAAAGCCTCCTTCATCAAGAAAGAAAATAGAATCATGACCATGAGGGGAAAACTAATCGTTTAACATGTGCATGTAAGAACCAACACCTCTACCACCAACAAGATTTTAGGTATAAGAATTAAGGTTTAGGTAAAAGAGTTATTCTACTCAAGATCACCACATAATCATAAATCCTATCCCTAGATGTCATCTCCATACTATTAGGGACTACATTTTTTAGGTAGATTACTTGCATGCAATATTAAGTGCAATAATAATCAAGGATAAAGTTATATAACTTGTTTAATTGTGAAGAACAACTCAAAAAGCAAGGATGCTCCAAGATAGAGAAGAAAACCTTAGCTTGTTCCACTCTACGGCCAAGCTAGCATCACCTCAAAGTAAGAAGAAAAACCCTAGGTTAAAGGAAGATCAAGATAGAGAACAAATCCTAGGCCGAAAAGAATAAGAAGAAGAGGAGATCTCCTACTCATCTCAACACTACCATGGAGAGCCACGGATTCGTCCAAGAAGAGAGGAGTTCCTCAAGAAGCACTACCATGGCAACCCATGGATTCAGCCAAGAGAAATAAAAGAGGGGTAGGGTTGCAAGAAAAAGAAACCAAGAAGGATAGATCACTTACCTAGATCAAGGAGCACCAATGGATCACCAAAGATGAGTTGTTCCAACTCTAGATCCACTCAAGCTAGGGTTCGGCCACCTTGCTCCAAGGTTGGTCTCTCCTTCTCCACCAAGAAGACAAGGGATGAGATCCAAGGAGAAGAGAGAAAGAGGATAGGATAAAAAGATCAGTTGCATGCAAAGAGAGGGGTATATGTACCCAAGGGTAGGAGAGAGGTAGAGGAGGTTTGGTGTCATGCCACATGTGCCACTTATCCACCATATAACATCCATGCAAGCACTAAAACCATGCATGCAACAAAGGTCGTTAAAACCTAGGAAAGTCATGGACCTACTTGGTCTAAAATACCACTGGTCACATGTATTCTCTGCAACTAAAACATAGCAAAACCAATCAGTCATATAGCACCCAAAACCCTAGATCCTCATCGGCCAAAGAGAGGGAGAAAAGGTTCTTCGACAGTAGAGATCCCAAGGCACACTTAAAAATATATTCAATTGTATAAACATGATCGAAGAACATTAAGATGGTCGTTCGAAACCAAAACTCAAATAATCAACACACATGGTCAACACCAAACTAGGGCATCCAAGCAAACTCTAGAATTATCAATACTCATGATTTCAACATATCTCTCCACAACAAACCAAGGTACCACAAAGTGCCCAAGGGCATCACTCTCTCCAACATGATGCCAAAACATGTGAGGCATAACAAGCATCTAAAAATTACAAGATAAACCCTAGACATGGGAAAATTGCATCTAGGTCCAAAACAAGCACATATATGGCACACTAGTTCAAACATCAACCAAACTGGACCAAACAAAAAACATAAGCATGTCACATGGTATTAAAGGACATTAGATCAAGGTTTTAAGCATCTAATTATGCTAAGAAAGTAAGATCAAGCATAAAGCTAGGTCAGGGGCCTTACATGGAGAAAAAACCTTTAACATGAAACTTAGTCCCTACATAAAGATCATAAGGATATTTTGAAGGAGCGGGATATACGGGAACATCATGTTACTAAGGAAGTAAATTGGGTTGCTAGGGAAATTGGCTCTTGGAGAAGAGTAAGTGATGAGTTGGAGATTTTTAGATATCTCTGTCTCCTTTCCCATCTTATCAGAGGTCTTATTCACTTGGAGGCGAAGGGTGCCCCATACATCAGACTTTCTTGGACATATACAGTTTGGATAGTTGTTTTTCATAAGAGTATGTAGTTTTTTATTGTGGTATATAGTGTTGGGGTGTATAGTTCTATACTCCTGATGTGGTTTGTGTTTTTTGTTTTGGGGCTTGCGGGGTGTTTCCTCGATTCTTGCAATGTAATTTCTTCTAATGGCCTGCTATGAGGAGATCGGAATGAATAAAATCTACTCCTGACTTGATAAGAAAAGATAACGTGATGTAAAATACATAAAATCACAATAATTCACATATATACAATAAAAACACATTATATATTAGTGTCTTATCTCGTTCCTACCTACCTCCTTCCTCGTTTCTATTTTGTATTTTTATCCATTTTCGCTACTAACCTCCTCCCTTCTATTTTCTTACATAGTTGATGTGTTATTTTCATTTTGTTTTATTATCAAATATAATTTATACATAAACTAAATTATTGTATATATATATAGTTAATGTGTTATATATAGTGTTTCACATGTGTGTTGTGTTATTGTATATTTATGTGTAATACTTTTCTTAAACATTGTGTGTGTTTTATATTTTATGATTGTGTATTGTAGTTTTGTTCGTTTATATATGTTTTTGTTTTCTAGTACACATATTTTGTTCTTTGATTTGTTTGTATAACTCGTGCTATTTCTGTACAGCTTATTGTTAACGTTGTATTACACAGGTAGTATATTGTGTTTTGTTTAATATATCAATGATTTATCACATCCCTCACCTTCTTCCTCCTTTCTTTCCACTACCTCCCTCCTTTATATAAATCGTACCATTTTTGTATCGTGACCTCTCTCTCTCTCTCTCTCTCTCTCTCTCTCTCTCTCTCTCCTTATTCTCTTCCTTTTTATGTTTCTCTCTTTTCATTGTTTACCCCCTATATTTTAGAGTTTTCTTCCGAAACCCCCCCCTCAAGTTTGCCCATATTCCTTTCTACCCCCTCATTTATCAGAAATTCCTAAATTTCCCCTCTACTTCTCATGTATCATAAGAGCGCCCCCCCCCCCCCACACCCCTATCAACTTCCGTTAACGGAACCTGCTGGTTCCTCCTTATCCTATATTCCAAAGACAGCCCCCGCCCCAACTTCCGTTAGCGTAGCTAGTCGGTTGCTTTTATCTACTCCTAGTTTTGCATAATAAGTTTATTATTAGTACATCGTCTGATAAACACATACCACACACCTACATAAATGCCTTCACATAGGCGCGGGCTACAAATTGGACTGTCAATTCTTTTTGTACGGCAAAAATCCACAGTTTCAAAGACAAAATTAAATAAAGATATTATATATGTAATAATAATTACATGCTTATAGATTGGATCTAGACAGACCCACTTTATATATATGGCAATCAAACTATTGATCTAGGTCGGCCCTACGCCTGAAACGGCTGAGATCCAGACCTAACTTTTGATCAATCTGTTCAAACGTGAACCAACATCATTGTCAAATTTAGAACCCAAAATGGACACTGACCCTTATTACCATCACCCTAGTTTACTAGAACCAACAAAAATTGGCAAGCATCGGTCTAGAATCAAACTAGATTGAGTATCAAACTAAAAAAAAATGATGGGTCGTAAATCAGATCATTTTAGATTGGAATTGGAACATTACCGGTTCTATCAAACGACTGGACCGTGACCAGATCATATGGATCGTAGGAAACTTCTTGTGTGTTATGTAAATTATTTAATATTTGATAGTAAAAATTATGTCATGTTAATTGCTTCAAACAATACTGACAAAAAAAATGAGATGCATACACTAGTAGTGTTTGTCTATGTGAATTATTTTAATTGTGTATTCAATGTAATTACAACAGTAATGGTATCATATATAGACCCGTCCTCAGTTTGAATTGTGCTCAGACTGGTTTTGGACCAGATCAGACCGTAGATCGAACGTTAAAAATGTATGAACCATGGTCCAAACTGAATTTGTAACTGTCCAGAATTGGACCGTACCAAATGGACCACTCCGGTCCAGTTTTGTTGTCTGGAGTAATTTGATCACGTCAAAATTATTTCTCCCCACTGCCGCTCATCTATTTCTCACTGGAGTAACCTTTCATCAGGCATGCCGATCGCCTCTCCTAACTTCTCCCAGCCTCACGTCTTTTGGTTAAATGGCAAAAAGAGCCTTAGGTTGTGTTTCAACTCGAACTCCCTGCATCATCTACCTAGTCTATTGTTGTCGTTCGTAGCACCGTGACCATGACAAGATCCAACTTCACACTCTTTACTGTAGCATAACACTATGTCCAGTCATAAGTCACTGCTTTAATTTAGTGGAGATCGTGTTGCAATATGTTACGGAACTTTGAACGTGGGCTTCAAAATCGTAGCCACAAAGGCTTTCAATTACCTTTTTTAATACTGACTAGGCAAATACTGCAGGAAATTGCTCCGTGACATGTTTAGATAGAAAGAATGATGGCTTTTGTCAGCAAAAGAAGCTGAATATCAAGCATAATCCACCTTATTGACAGCACAGGGACCAGATTGTAAGGGAGGCTTAACCGCCATCTACAGATTTCTTCTATTATCTGCTATAGAACAGGTGCTTATTGGGCCATAAGAAAAAATGTGTATTGAGCAATAAGGCACTCTGTATATTTCTGGACTGAGTCGTCAGAGAGCCTAGACGAAAACCTTCAGGTCGAAAATAATTGCATTATTCGTGATCAATAGTCTGAGAAACGCAAGCAAAGTAATAAGAACTTCAATTATCAACTACAATATATGATTCAGCAAGCTACTCCAATTCATACAACATCGCTCGGTTGACAGATAAGCTTACAAGTTTTTGAAGAGGGAACACAAACAACGACCTAATTGAATTGCAACAGATAAGTATACATCTCAAGCCATTTGAAACAAAAGTCACGGCAAAACAATTGTTACACACTTCATTGCTTAGTAAATAATTCTGGAACATACGGGCAGAACGTATTTTGCCTGATGGTATAACGCATCAACAATCCTCAGAATAGATTCGCAAAAGTAGTAGCTTGCTTATTTGTATGAAAGTTTCCATACTTCTCTGACGTTCGATGAACCATCAGCCACTTGGCTTATTAGTGTGGCATCCATAGCACCTGACAAAAGCATAACATAGACAAAGTAAGAACGCCTAGTTGAGCACCAGCCTACTTATAGTACACCTAGGTCACTTCAAAGGAAGTGAAAATGTCTGGAAAAATAACGGCAGCAATCTACAGCTAAATCGAAGAAAGGATGTGTACGCCATTAATGTGACAACTGCATATCAAATGCCCAACTATCGTCTCCTTTTATAATCTGCATAGGGCTGGGAACAACAGCCGCACATAAAATAGAAACATCCATGCATAAACTTTTGATTTGAATACGCCTTCAGGAACTAGATGATCTATAACCAAGGATCATTCCAGGGGACAGAGGATCTATCAACCGCTGCAACCAACAGTTGGGCTGATATGGAGCTAGATGCATGTTCTATGAAACCGTACATTTTACAACGCCAACTCTATTGCAATTCTGAATCAACATTTATGGTATTTTATTATATAGTAATTGGTATTTAACTAATGTATATGTAACTTCAAAAAAAAAACTAATGTATATGAAAAATTACTGAATACTGACCGTCTGAGTTAACTGTATGCAGGAATTGTCTTGTGCCTCCACCCACACCAAAATAGTGCTTCTTCCCAGCCATGTAAACTACCCCATCTGGCCGGCGCAAACACTGGAAAAGTTACAGATAAATAGAACATCAAAACTTTTGACAACTTTGGACGTGATCACGTGTGCATGAAAAAGTCTTATTAGCAATGTGAACACGTGGGGGGAATAAGGTTGTAGCGACATTCTTCTGAAGTTTTCTTCCCGAGATGTGTGTCTATAACATGTGATTAGTTCACTAAAACTTTAACATACAGAAGACAGGTGAACCATAATTTCGGGACAGCTCAAAAGTCTCAAGGAAATTGCACTGCTTTAAGAGTGGGTTAACACTAGTGGTAGCATAACAAGATACAAAAAAGGGTACAAAATTTGAGAGCATGTGTCCAAGACATCGGACAGAGTTTTCACAGCGGATGTTAGCATAAGTAGCAGAATCAGTAGTTATTAACGAAATAGCAGAATTGCCATTTCAGTAATCTAACAAATTCACACTGGATTTACCTTGTATATGTACTTCCAAATGTATATGGATAAACCGGAGCCTTTAGGTTAAACTGATCAGGCAAGCGTTGCAGTAAGATTCTGCACACCAAGGGCATCACTGTGGCATTTTGGAACAATGCCCTGGAGAAGCAATTTCCTTTGAACGAAAGGCCTAGCCTAACTATTTTGCAACTACAGTCACCCTCATCATCAAAGCCCATCTCCAACCACATCATAGTTCGTGCACAAATTCTTCGCCAAATCTCTCACTGTTATGCTCTTCCAAGCTATATTTGGTCTACGAGACAACTCTATTTGGACTAGCTAGCCTAGGCTGCACATGCCCACACTGTCTGAGATGATCCTCTACAAGTTTCTGCCCAGTACCAGTCAATCCATTTCATTTCTTATATGATGGTTTCTACTGTGATCATCTCTTATCCCTCTCTCCAGCTTTAAATCTTTTATAGTTAGTCAAGATTCTAGTGTGATCTTTCCTTACTTTGACACATCTAATAGAATCACAATTCCTAACTACACCTTATTGAACACCTTGTTTCTTCACGTCCGACATTCATTCCCATTGCCATGCATGGCAGCATAAGTAGTTCTTATATAAATTTTTCCTTAATTTCTGAGAAGAAATTTATCATCACATAATATTCCACTAGCCCTTCATATGAGTCCAGCATATTGCGATCCTAGGATAGACATACTCCAAATACTTCACCTTCCGTAAACATTAAGCTCCAGGTAAGCAAACTTATCTTCCATAGCCAGCACAAGCTAATCTTTTTCTTCAAAGATACAGCCACTTGTACATAGTGTCTCAATAAACTATAAGCAGTAAAGTGAAATATGGCCTTTTAATCCTTATTTAACTTTGTTAAGCTTATCTTTCTATTGAACTACATATTTCCCAGAAACACACTATCCATAAAACTCAGAAGTTGCTAGAGGCACCTTGACACAGTTTAAATTGCAAATGCACCACAAATCACCCTTAAAAACAGTGTACCTTCTTGATCAGTTGATAGAGACTTTGCATGGAATCGAGTGAATACACGGTCTCCGCCATCAAGATAACACCATAGCCAAGATCCTCTATAACTTCGTTAGCCACTTTTCTAACACCATTAGATTTACCCATGAGTAATTCATGAATTTCACTCCAGTCGCCAGCATAGAAACGAGCATTGAGAGTTTCCAGGCTGCCATTCCCGACTTTACTGAAAGTCAATTCATTGTCATCTAAAACAGTTCTGTCATGACTAGGTATTTCCGCAAGGTTATATCTGACATTAGGAATGGTGAGACAGCGTAAGACCTCAGCATTAAAGTCCTGGAAATAAACAGCAGCAGCACCCTTGGACAAACATAACAAATAGTCAGGAGTTAAAAATAATTAAAGCAACCCAACAGCTGTTTTCAAGTTGCTCACGCAATTACCTGAAGACCAGCAAAAATGCCAGGGAGACCATGACCGCATCCAAGCTGAAAAAGAAATTATAATGATAATCTAAAATCAAGGGAAACAATTGGCTATTTGAAAGGATAAAATAACTCACCAAAATAAACAGAAAATCCGAGCAAAAATGAACTCAGAGAATTGAAAAGCTACACAGGAATACTTCCTTAAAGCTAAAAAATCCATTAATTTGTACAAGAATTACCATCATACAAGTCATTTTTCACCTTCCCAATACCCACTCAGTTCGCGCCCTGTCCCCATCAGCCAGTTAGCCTGAAGTAGCAATCTTCCAACCTCGTGCCTACTTGAAGTAAAGATCACCAGCTCAGACTATCATACAAACTCAATTTCCCTTACCTCCATGGCCTTCATTAGGGGGAATAGGAAAATACAGCAGAATTAAGGCCATGTATATATTAGATATGTGTCGGCAAGGAGTGGTTCAAGTAGTCAAGCACGTGGTCCCCACACGAAAGGACCCGGGTTCAATTCACAGTTTCCGCCTTGGATTTACCACCCTCCTGGGCATCCGGCCTCCACGGGTATTGGGGGGAATCTTATCTTCAAACCTCATATGTTAGATATGCAGTCTCGCATGCATATTGGCATAAGGATATTTGTGTGACCATGCGCAAAGAAAACCATCATTTTAAAAATTAAGATCATACCTGTCAAGACACATGCCTAGGCATGAGTGCATGACTAATGCCAGCTTGCATCCTTTTTTTTGCGAGTCCCGAATTTTTTATCGGTGACTTATGTGGTTTCTGAAAGGTTGCACTCAAATTAAATGTCCATTTTTCCAAAGATCTATAACGCATATATCAAACAACCAATTTAGTTTTATGCCTGCAAAATCAACAACATATGCTATTTTTTTATAAGGAGGCTTGTGGAGAAGTATAGAGAAAGCAAAAGAGATCTTCATATGTGTTTTATTTATTTGGAAAAGGTTTATGAACGAGTACGCAAGTGTTGTGGATGGTTTTGAAGAAAAAAAGTGTCAATCCAATACATTTGTTGACTCTAGGTCAATGTTGACTCAAGGTGTAAATTGACTAAACCCTTGTTGTGATGATGACTAATCATTCCACTCATTTGTGTCTAATGCTTCTACTTGAGTGATTTCAGATTAGGTATATCAAGGAATGAAGTTTCGCCGGTGTCGGCAGTATTTCGACCGAAATACCGATACCGACGCGTACCGATACCGAAACATGCGTGCGTACCGATAGGATCACAAATATCGATAATACCGACATGTATACCGCCAATACAGCCATGTTTCGATGATTTCGGTGCAAAATGCACTACTAACTTTACTGTACCGACCGAAACCGGCGGTATACCAATGGGTATACCGTTTTTGCGAGAATGACTGTAGTTACTTATTGGGAGGAGAAAAGAAGGTGCATTTGGATGATTTTTAACGATTGGAGCTAATACCAACCCAAATCAAGGTAATTATAACTAATCTCTTTCATTTCTACCATTAGCAACCTCTCCATCTCTTTTTCCTACTTTTTTCTTCCACTTTCACCTAAAAAAAAGTATTTTTTACCGCCAAAGCCTAGTATTACTCCAATTTTTATATGTTTACGCGAACTATACATACATCTATAAGTATATTATATAGATCTACAATATTATCACTAGATCTACCTACTTACAACACTATTAATTACTATTATCATACAATCTATCTAAGCATATTACAATTAGTATTGATATAATTAGTTACTTTTTTATGTTTAGTGGAAGATGTTTTACTAAAGAGTAATGTGAATATAATACAAAGGAGTATTACACACTTATACAGTATCGCACATGAATGAGCAACATGGAACTTCATACAATTTGCCAATAATGATGTGAATGAGGAGCATGTGACTACATACAACCACCTTTATAGGATGTGCATGTCATGGCCGCAATATCTCAGTAATATCAACTCATTACTATGTGGAGAACCAGCGTGCCACTCAACATACAGCTGATGTGAGTTGTAAGTAGATATGTTATTCATGTGTAAATTGTATATTATTGCATAATTGTGTGTACTTAAATGTGTGGTTTGTGCTAGTAAAATTTCATATCTTAATTCCTACATTTTTTCATCGAAATCCTTCATTGAAATCCCAACGAAACAGGACAGATTCCTTAGCTCCCCCATGATGGACCCCCCCCACACCCAATATAGAATTTTATTGCATAAAACGATGCACTTAGGTGTAGAGATTACACCTGTAAAATTTCATAAATTTATTCGTTCATTTTGACGTCGAAATGGCCAGGATTGCATTTGTCGGTATACCGGTAAATACCTATTTTCAAACTGTCAAAACGACGTCGATATCGGTCACCTTGTTCTTTGGGTATAGACACACTTCAAATGCCCTAACTTGCAAATCCTAACTTGGAGAAAAGACAAATCAAAATCAATGTAAGTGCACTTTTGTGGAATATGATGTAAATCCATTAGAATCATGTTGTAAATCACTTGTAATGATTGTATGACTTGTAATTAAGCTTAGAAAAAATTAGAACCACTTAAATCAAATATTTAAGCACTTTAATGATATTTTTTAAAATTCCTTACAGGTTTTTTTCGGTCGAGTTACAAACTTGACCGATCCCTTGATGAATTTTGAGAATGTCATGGTTCGGTCGAGTTTACTACTCACGGAATTTGACCGATCCTTGCACTGGACAAAACTGATTTAAGTGATCGATCGAGTTTCATCCATAGACTTGACCGATGCTCAAATCTGCTTTGTCGAATAGTGCACTTTGTCGAGTTTCCCAAAAGTAAACTCGACTGATCGTATTGTACGAAAAAGTGCAAAAACGTATTTCTAGCCGTTTGAATGTAGCAAAACTCGAAATGCAACATCCTAAATGGTTAGTATTCGTCTTTAAGTGTTCCCAAAGGCTAGTGGACATCCTCAACTATAAATAGGACCCCTTGGGCTTCATCCCATAGTTAGCCAAGCACTATGAAGCTCCATATTCTATAGTTGAGTACATCCTACAGCCTCCTCTCTCTCTAAGCTTAATCACTTGCATCATTCATTAGAGTGAGTAGGAGATTTGTAAGAGAACTAGTCCTGCATGTACATCTTGTGAGGTTCTCACTTCACCTCCCAATCTCTCATTTCAACCATGAAGATGAAGATTCTCGCTCTTGGCTAAGAGAGGTGAAGAAGAAGGCAAGGCTAAAAACTTGGAGCAAGAGTGGGTAAGCCCTTAGTGCAGGCAGAAGACTCCTTGCTCAAGTGGATAAGTCCTTGGTGAAAGTTTCTTCTTGGAAAAGGGGAAGTCAAAGGCGGAAGATCCAAGAAGAGTGGGTAATTCCTCAAAGGCTGAAGACTTGTACAAAAGTGGGAGGTCGAAGACTCGTTGCAAAGTGGTAAATCCTTGGTGAGGTAGAAGACTCTTGGTTGGATAGGTAAGTCCTTTGGTAGGTTGTTGGCTCCCTTCCCCTCAAAGAAAAAGTTGGGTATCCTTGTCCCAAAAAAGGAAGGTCAAATGTTGTAACTCTTATAAGTGAATATAAGGAGTAGACATGGCTAAGAAATCCTAGAGGTTAACCTCTCTAGGTAGTGGATTGACAATCTCCTAGTTTGGAGATTGGAGCCAGTCTACATAGCTTGTGTTCCTATGCTTGTTCCAATCTCTCTTCCTTGCTATGTATGTTCTAGTTGTACTCAAATTCCTAATTAGCAACCTTATCTTGTGATATATCTTGTAGGTCAAATGAATTTTGTTTAAGTGCATTTTAACTCTATTCACTCCCTCTAGAGCAAATTGTTCATCCTAGATCCAACAAGTGGTATCAAAGCAGGTCTTCTCCAAGCATACTTCCACAAGTAGGGGAAGATGGACGATTATCAAAGTAGGAGGTACCTCATCAACATTCCAATCTTTGATAGAAGCAATCTCCTTTATTGGAAAAGAAGGCTAAAATTCTAAATCCAAAGATCAAGTCTTGAGCTATGACAAATGGTGGACCGTCCATACAAGCTACCAGAGACAAATATAGAAGAATGGGATGAAGCTACCTTGAAGAAAGCGACCTTGAATGCAAGAATCATCAACATTCTCTATGCATGTATGTCCCCTACCGAGTTCAACCGGATTTCTTCTTATGAGACGCTCTATGAGGTATGAAGAAAGTTATGCATCACTTAAGAGGATACTCAACAAGTGAAAGAAAGCAAAGTCTACATGCTCAAGGGTTTTCTTAAAAACTTCAAGATGGGGAAGAATAAGAGAATAGCCGAGATGTACTCAAGGCTCAACACCATTGTGAATGGTCTTGCGGTTCTAGGTCACCCATGGCTAGAGGAGAGATCAACTTAAAGATCCTTAGAAATCTCCCCAAGAGATGGGAACTCAAGGTGACTTCCTTTGAAAAAATAAAGTTTCTTAGTGATATTCCTATTTAAGAACTCATAAGAAATCTACAAGCCCATGAAGTCAAACTTGACAAGCAAGATGAAGAAAGACAAGAGGAGAAAAAGCTTAAGAGAATGAAGAAGGCTGAAATCAAAGCTCAAATTGAGGCTATTGTTGGCCAAACTTCTTCATCCTCTCAAGTTGAAGAAGATGCCATCTACTCCAAGGGTAGACTCTACAAAAGCAAGTCTTCCTCCTCCACGCGGTGCTTCACATGTAGGAAGAAGGGTCACTACAATGAAAATTATCTCCAAGGTAAAAAGACCCATCATCACAAGAGAAGAGAAGTACAAGGAAAATTATCTCCAAGACATAATGACACAAAAGCTCAAGTGACTCATCCAACTCAAGCTCAAATGAAAAATCAAGTGGAGGATCTAGCTCAAGCGCCAGTGATGAAGCAGAATGTCATTTTGCTCTTATGGCATCTACAAATAAGTCTCAAATGAAGTAAATCTAAACTCTTTAGATAAAGAACCTTCAATTGCTATTAATAATGCTACTCGTGCCTCTCTTAAGTCTTCTAAAAAGAAAAAGAAAAAGCTTACTAAGATTGTTGATAATTTGCATGTAGATATAGATGATCTTGTACATGTTAATACTTGCTTGCTTGATGATAAAAATGCTTGTCTTAGCCAAGTAGATGCTCTTAAACTTGAAAATGCTAGCTTGCTTGATAAGATTAGATTTCTAGAAGCTCATCCTCTCATGCATAGTGTTAATATAGAGCATAGTAACATTGTGGATTCTCTCATGCTTGATATTAATGTTCTTAAATTTGAAAACAAGAACAAAGATTTGGCTTTGCAAGGTTTAGAATCTGAAAATAAGATCTATCGTTCTAAGATTGCTATGTTTGAAAATGAAAATGCTTCCTTGCTTGCCGAAATCAATGTGCTTGAATCTTGTTCTAGTCCTACTAGTAGAGAGAATAGTGTTGTTGCTCTCCACATTGATAGAGATTCTTTTTTTACCAAAGCTCTTTGATTAAAAAACGATCTTTTGCATCTTATAGATAATATCAATTATTTATCTTCTTCTATTTCTTCTCTTATGCATGATAATCAGAGTTTGAGATCCTCTTTGTAAAGAATTTAGTTAGTAAAAAGAATCATAATAATATCCTACATCATACTACTAAACAAATTGGTAGACATGGTTTGGGGTATGATGGTAGCCAAAGGAACAACAAAGGTAAAGGACCTCCAATCTTTCATGGAAAATCCTCTAGTTCCAAGGCTATGGGCATATGCAACTATTGTAATGTTTTTGGCTATTATTTTACTTGTCCTTTTAGGAAAGCGCCCAAGAACAATAGGATTTCGGTTGCTAAGTTGACCCATCTGGATCCAAAAATATGATTGGGGATCATTTCAGCTTTCTTCTTGTAGGTATCTTGCTAAAGGATTGACATGAGCTACTGAATTGTGAATTGACATCTTAATCCACATAAAGGAAGAAAAGTGAGATGTGTAGGGGGTGGCAACAGGTGGAAAAACAATGGTAAGCACAGAGGTCATGTTATTCTTTCTCATATCTGATCATAGTGTGTCTTAGTCAAGATTGTGTGCACCATGCATGTGGTTTTTAAGTCAAAATTAGTATATTGTGATTCTCAAAACTTTCTTGCCCGAAAAGTGCTTCTAATACTTTCATAGTGCATTACTAACTTGCCTACACATGTTTGGATATGGTTTATATTTGTATCATGCCTCTAGATATGTTTTTATAAATATATGTGCTTTTTGACAGCAAGTTTGGTCCAGTTTGTCCTAATAGAAACTCGACCAACAAACACCAATAGGTGTTTCCAACAGTTGTCGGTCAAATTGCTAAAACACAGAACTCGACCGATAACATCGTTCACAAAATATACAGATAGTTTTTTGGATGAGAATTTCCCTCTCAAGTAGTCTTTCTCAACCATGAGCCTTATTCTATGGCACTCCTTTTGGTACCTTTATATGTGCACATTGCCTTGCCTTAAATTGTCTATCTTGCATAGAACTCTCTCTAATTGCTTTATTTTGATATCCCACTAATGGTATTCCTATATCTTGCAATTACTTGTCTTGAGTTGTTATGCAGGTTTTGATGGTGATCTCTTTAGATCTCTTAGTTGTGTCTTAAACTGCTTCCGTTGTGCTCTAACTTGCTACATCTATCTAGTTGTACATCTTATTTAGATACAACCTTGAGGTTCTTAGTGGTAATCATCTTTTGATAATGATGCATATTTGATAGTGAGCTACATCCTTTCTTGCTTCTAAAGTTGCACGTCTCTTTGTTTGGATATATCTCTACACTACTCATAGCTTGCTCTCTAACTTGTGCATCTTTTGCTATGATCTACGATCTACACCCTACTAGTAGTCCTAACTTGTGATATCATCTACTAGTAGTTCATACACATGTAGTTATAGCCTTGTTTATCTTTTCATCAAGCGGTATTTAACTATATGCTATGCTTGTACCTTGTTTCTTTCTTACTCAAACTTGTTCTAAACTTGCATATCTACTATCTTGAGTTGCTTGCATAAGCATTGTAATGCAGGATATATAGAGCTACATTGTATGTAGAAATTGGAGCATGCTTGGAATTTATGCAGATTTTGCTCCAGCGTCAGATTTTGATGCAAGACTAGTATTTTTATGCAGAAAAGGCCTTCTGAGCAAAGACTCATTGCTTCGCCATAAGTCCTGACGCTTTTTCGGCGAATTTCGTCATCTTGAGGGTCAAAATTGTGATTCATTGTTTTCTGTATCACTTTATCTTGTCTTGATCTTTGACTAGAATTACATCTAGGGTTGTTCTAATGCATTTCTTAATTTAATTTACATACTATGCTTGGACAAGCCCCTAGTTTTGCTCTTCTATTCTCCTTTCTAACTTTTGATATCTCCTTTTATCTAACATGTTTTGTTTTAGCTCTTCAAACCCCTACTTTTTGAAATGACAAAGGGGGAGAAAGCATGTCTTATGCTAGACAGAGAAAAGACATGTGTGAGGAGAAAGCATGTCTTATGTTAAGGGGAGAAGTCATAAATGTATAACATATATGAGTAGAAGACATAGTTTCTATAAATGTTATGAAAGCTAACCTTGCAGGAGAAATAACATCAATAGAGGGGGAGTATGAGAACTCCATGAGCATCAATTAAGGGGGAGCATGTGAACTCAATTCTATTGAAACTCCTAGGTTTCTCCGAAGGTATGATTTTACTTAAAATCTTTCAATACATTTATGGAATGGTTTGTCATCTTCAAAAATGGGGAGAATGTTGACTCTAGGTCAACGTTGACTCAAGGTCTAAATTGACTAAACCCTTGTTTTGATGATGGCTAACCATTCTACTTATTTATGTCCAATGTTCCTACTTGAGTGATTTCAGATTAGATAATGACACACTCCAAATGCCCTAACTTGCGCATCCTAACTTGGAGAAAAGACAAGTCAAAATCAATACAAGTGCACTTTTGTAGAATATGATGTAAATCCATTAGAATCATGTTGTAAATCACTTGCAATGATTGTATGACTTGTAATAAGCTTAGAAAAGATTAGGACCACTTAAATCGAATATTTAAGCACTTTAATCACATTTTCCAAAATTCATTACAATTTATTTTTTGATCGAGTTACAAACTCGACCGATCCCTTGATGGATTTTGAAAATGTCATGGTTCAATCGAGTTTACCACTCACAGAACTCGACTGATCCCTGCACTGGACAAAACGGATTTAAGTCATCGGTCGAGTTTCATCCAGGATAAACTCAACCGATTGTTCAAATTTGCTTTGTCGAATAGTGCATTCGGTCGAGGTTCCCAAAAGTAAACTCGACCGATCCAAAGGCTCTCTTCCCCTCAAAGGGAAAGTTGGGTATCCTTGTCCCGGAAAAAAAAGGTCAAATGTTGTAACTCTTACAAGTGAATATAAGTAGACATGGTTAAGAAATCCTAGAGGTTGACCTCTCTAGGTATTGGACTGACAATCTCCTAGTTTGGAGATTGGAACCACTCAGCTTATGTTCCTATGTTTGTTTCAATCTCTCTCATCATTGTTGTGTATATTTTAGTTGCACTCAAATTACCAATTAGCAACCTTATCTTGTGATATATCTTGAACGAATTTTGTTTAAGTGCATTTTAGCTCTATTCACCCCCCCCCTCTAGAGCAAATCGTCCATCCTAGATCCAACAACATTGACTTGATTAAAGGCATGTATGATAGCTCTACTACAAGTGTGAAAACTCCTAGAGGAGAGACACCAACAGTTCCTATCACAGTTGGGGTACACCAAAGATCCACACTCAGCCCATATATGTTTGCTCT
Organism: Alisma plantago-aquatica; assembly: GCA_963693085.1. NCBI lineage: Eukaryota > Viridiplantae > Streptophyta > Magnoliopsida > Alismatales > Alismataceae > Alisma > Alisma plantago-aquatica. The sequence goes on from OY856409.1 coordinate 1,196,758,359, forward strand.
TGTTATGGATGATTTTACAAAAAATGTTCAAGATGATATTCCTTGGTGTATGTTATTTGTTGATGATATTGTATTGATTGACAAAACTAAAGATGGATTGAATGAGAAAGTTGAATTTTATAGAAAGGCATTAGAATCAAATAGATCGATGATTCGTAGGAGCAAAACTGAGTATATGCATTGCAATTTCAGCCAATCTTACAGTGTGAATGGTGGAGCTAAATTGGACGGAGTCGATATACCAAAATGTGATAAATTTCATTACTTGGGTTCTATTATTCAAATATATGGGGATGTCCAAAATGGCGTTTATCACAACTCACATGATCACTGCAGGATGGTTGAAATGGAGTGCAACTAGAGTATTATGTGATCGGAAGATCCCTCTTAGATTAAAAAGTAAGTTTTATAGAACAAATATACGGCCAGATATGCTTTATGGGAGTGCATGTTGGGCAATGAAGAAACAGGGTATCAACAAGATGAACGTGGTTAAAATGCGTATGTTGAGATGGATGCGTGGGAAGACAAGAAAAGATCGCTTGAGAAATGACAATATCAGGAATAAAGTGGGGGTGGCGAGCATTGAGGACAAGTTGTGCAAGGGCCGACTTAGATGGTATGGACATGTGCAACGCTAACCGAGTAATGCGCCTATACGAAGCAATGTTATTGGGTCAACCACAATTAATAGAAGAAGAGGAAGGCCTAAATTAAAATGGGAAGAGCTTATTAAGAGAGATTTTAAATCTCTAGATCTCAGCTAAAATATGATCCATGATAGAGATGAACGGAAATGAGGATCCATGTAGCCAACCCCAACATAGTTGGGACTGAAGCTTAGATGATGATGATGATGACGATGATTATCTTGGTTTGTGCCTTGAATCCAATTCACTTAAGAACTATGCAAGGAAAAAGAGTATACCAATCAAATCAAAGCCCCTATTGCATATAATAGTAACCCAAGCCCTAGGAAGCACAGACACACATTCAGATATGGACAGAGATAAGGACATAGGATGCGGTAATTTTGGAGAACTTAGTATGGATAAGACGTTGACATGGCAAAAAAATATAATTCAAAAAAAAATTTGTATCTAGTATGCAAGTAGCATCATCTACTTCAACATTACACTAGTGGTGTTCATCATCAACTGTTGAAAGAAAACACAAGAGAAGGTTGCAATGGGAATGTGCATCAGTTATATACAAAACTATTAAATCTCTCACACTTACATTTCCTTTATTGTGCATGAGCCTTGAGGACATAGATTAAAATCATTTGTTAACAAAGAGTATACAAAATGTAGTTGAAACCATGTGCTGGTTTCAAGCCAGGAATGAAGTTTCCACAAAATCGGCGAAATTTCACTCAAATTTTCGATTTCAACGACATCTGCTACGAAATCATGTGGTTGTATCGCCATGTCGAAATCAGCAAAAAATTTTGCCCAATTTTGAAAGTTTTCCATGAAACAGTAAAGTTCACTTATCTCCCACATCAAGGACCCCCCCATCTATATCCATATCAAATTTTATTGCATAAAATGACGCATTTTGGTGTAGAGATCACGCGTGTAAAATTTCATAAATTAATTCGCTCATTTTGGCATCAAAACGGGCACAGTCGCATCTATCGAAATTTTTGTCAAAATTTCAAAAAAATCGGTTTTCATGTTGTCGAAATGGATCGAAATCGGATACCTCGTTTCTTGGTTTCAAGTAAGATAAAAAATATATATATAACATAGACTGCATAGATGGGAAATTGGAATAATACAACATGGCTGAAAAGTGGAAGTACCTATAAAAGGAGTTAATCGCACCTACATAAAGAGTTGCCTGCACCTTCTCTTGAAGTCTAGCCTACAGCCACCTCAGTAGTAGAGACTCCGAGATGTGCCTCCCTTCAAGTTGCATCTCCATTTAACTCCATCAAAGTCTTTTTCACCAAAGGAACAGAATGCAATGAGAGGGAAGGAGAAAATTGCATTCCCCATATGCATCAGGGGGAACATGCATTAATTGCCTAATAGAGGTATAGAGAAGTCAATGGATCTCTTCTAGAGTCCCTAGTCCCTACCCCGTCCCCTATGTGTCTCGTTACCTTCCACTGTATAGAAGGAAGACAATTGGGGAGAAGGCTTGAGAAGTTTCAATATAACAAACATCCCAAAAAAAGAAATCGAAACTTGCACATGGCTAGAAAGTAGAAAGTATACAATACATACCGAAGAGTGTCCGCTGTTTTAATACAGGAACAGGGACTGGTTTAAAGCACCCATTCTTCAAAAGCCCCAGACACTCTTGATAATCATAAAATGTATGAATACGAAGTAGGAAAGGGCAAGGAGTGAAACTAAAAAAAATAAGGTACTTAGGTGCTCAACTAGAGTACCAAAGCACCTTGTCCCACCTAAGTATGTCTTCAACATACCTTTTTCAGAATACAATAACATATATAAGGTATAATAATTAGTCTTAGAGTCGATGTTTTAAAAATCAAACTGTGTGCTTGCTTAAGCGGCTACTAGGTCTTGCCGATAAAAAAGCCCTTAGGTGGCCTGTAGGAGTAGTCCAGTTAATCGGCCGCTTTTGGCCCGTTTGAGCCGCTTTTGGCTCACTTTTTTCCCCTGACTGAGCGGCCGCTTTTAGCTGTTTTTTGGTTGGGTGGCTTAAGTCGGGACCAAATGCTACCAGCACAAGAGGATTAAGAAAACTGTTACCATACATCAACCACGTGACTCCTCAAAACTCCCAAGTCTCAATTACAATGCTTACCGAAATTGTCGCCCCATGTCGTTCTCTCCCAACTATTCTAGCGGCAACCTTAGTCCAATTTTGCACTTGGGTTGCATGCTCTAGGAGTATTGCGGCATGCCTGCTAGTGAATTTAGGTGTTGACGGACTCCGCCCTTGTTCCCATGTTTGTTGTCGTGGAGGGAACCGGCAGTCTGCTTTACTGTTGCTTGAGTTTGGACGTTGTAGAGGTTCTTTTGCCAACAGTGAAGGTTGTTCCCGCCACAAGAGACAATGATCAACTACAAATATAGCTTTCTACCTATATTTTGTTCTTTGTTGCTTTTTTTCACATTTTTCTCTATTTTCTACAGCATTACACCTTGTGGTTGTACTGTGTGCATGTATTTTGATCTTTTTGACGTGATCTACAGTATCTTTTATCCTGTACTACCTCATTTCTTCTAACAATTAGGTTATTCTTATCAGTATGTTTTTCAATTTCGGTATGCAGCATAGTATTCTAATACTAGATAAGTGATTTATGTACCTAATATAGTTATATTATATGCATATCTCGCACTGTATAGTCTATAGTATGCATTGTATATTTTTCTAATATAAAATATAAGAAATTCGTGTGCCTTATACATATCTTCTACTGTATAGTGTATAGTATGAATCATATGTGTGTACATTTTTACATTGCGAACTCACAAAACTACACCATACTACACCCAACCAAACTAGCCCTAAATATTAAGATAAATGTATAGTTGGCTACTAATTTAATATAGTTGGTTAGCTACACTTTACTAACATTTGACATTGATCATGTGATTTGGTGTAGATGGTTGATGATGGTGTACCTCCAGCCATGGAAATCCCACAACATGGTGCTTCCAATATCATGTCATCTGACCCGGGATGGAAATATTGTGAGGTTCCCAATCTTGTTCGAAAAGAGCGGTTGAGATGTGTGTTCTACAAACACATATTGACTGGTGGAATTTTTAGACTGAAGAAGTATCTTACGTGTAGGGGGCTGGTGTAGATGCACGCATGAACGTTAAGTGAAGAGATAGATTGGTGAGTATTTAGATAACATGGTATTTGATGGCCGCTCCCGACGCTCCCGACGCTCCCAACTCTAGGGCGATTCTGAAGGCGACTCATGGGGCGAGTGGGGGGACGGCGGCAGAAATTCTCGATGGCATACCGGAAGGGGGGATTGTGCTGAGGACTGTAGGTAAGGTCAAAGATCCAGGAAAGGAGGTAGCCAAGGAACGCATATTATCTTCGATCCGTGTTGCTTCTGAAGTAAAATCCTGGGCAGAAGTGGCTGCGAACAACAAGTGTCCAAACCCTGTCAAGCTTTCTAAGAAGGATATACAGATTACAGAAGGGAAGCTTCGTTACTCCAAATCCATAGCTGAAAGGAATCTAAGCAGATGGGGAAAAACGGCAGCAGGCTATATAATTGAGCTGAACCCGCATTGGCCATCTCTGGTTAAATTTCTTGCTCATCTATGGAATGTGAAAGGCTCTCTCGAGATCAGATCCAGGGGCAAAGGTTTCTTCATTCTGCTATTTTCGAACGAGGAAGATTTACAAACGGCGATTGAAGGAGGTCCGTGGTTCATTGCTGGCAAGCCTCTACTGATCAAGAAATGGGAACGCGGGGAACCCATGGAGAAACTGAAGCTGAAGGAGATCCTAATTTGGCTTAAAATATACGGTTTACCTCTTGAACTGTGGGACGATGAGATGTTTGCTATCATCGGTTCTTTTCTGGGGAAACCTCTTGGTGTTGACAAACTTACAGCAGAGTTCACGAGATTGGAGTTTGCAAGGCTTCAAGTCTCGATCCCTGTGGACTTCTCATTTCCTAGTGAATTGGAAATCTAGAGTGATGACGGCCAGGTGGATAAAAAAAATTTCAGCTATGAATGGATCCCGGCAAAATGTGCTGATTGTGGTACCTTTGGTCATGAATCAGGTCTCTGTAATCCCAGGAAGTCAGTTACTGCTCGCCCTATTGGAAAGAAGGTTTGGATTCCAAAGGAAAGAAATTCTGTTAATGCTGATGAAGATCACGAAGAGTTCAGTGATGATGTTGAAGTCATTTGTAACGAGGGTGGTATCAATATGAATCCTACAGGTAGTGGTTCTGAACTCCTACAGGGTGTTAATCCGCATGATAAGATAGTGTTTGATAATGGTTCTGTGAGTACTGTTTCTGAGGTTTCTTCAGAGCTGGTCTCTACGAGTGCCATACCTAGTGCTGAGGGTAGTGGTAGTTCTCCTATAATTACTCCTGCCCCATCGCCAGTGTGGGAGACACACAGAAGGAAGTCCAAATCTCCTCCTCGTGTTAGTTCTAAGCCTATTTCTATAGTTAAGAATATTCAGATTACTCCGAATAAGTTTTCTCTGTTGGAAAATCTGAATGAGGGGCCTGGTACGTCAATTCCTAATATTCCAAATGGTTAGTCCTTGTACCATTGCAGCATGGAATGTGAGAGGTTGCCATAACAAGATCACTCACATTCAAAAAGAAGTAGGTAGGAATAAGGCGAGTATTTACATCATCCTTGAATCGAGAGCTAGTAAAGTAGATGTTAGAGCTATGGTCGATTTCATCTGTCCTGGTGCCAAGTTTCTGTCCAATTCAGATTTCTATTCGTACACAAGAATTATTCTGTTTTGGAAGGACGGCTCTATGATTATTAGTAAGATTTTTTATAATGAGCAAATCCTTCATTGTGATGTTAGCTTTGAAAACTCCCACTTCCTTCTGTCTGCGGTGTATGGTGCTAATGGGGACTCAGATAGATCTACTCCATGGAATTCCTTAAACTCTATTGGTAATATTTCTGTTCCTTGGTGTGTTCTCGGAGATTTCAATGTTGTTAGATTCAATTTTGAAAAAAAGGGTAAACAGCCTCCGTCTTTGAAGAGCATGAATGATTTTAATAGTTCGATGGCTGTCACTGGTCTGTTAGAGATTTGTTCTAAAGGAAATTTCTTCACGTGGGACAGTAGAAGTAGAAAAGGCATCAGCACTTTTTCCAGAATTGATAGATGTCTCTGTAATCTGTCGTTCATGACTTTGTTTCCCTCTTTATGGGGGGAGATCATTCCTATTCTTGTTAGTGATCACTGTATGCAGCTTATTCACCTTAATGCTTGCAAAAAGAGGAAGACACCGTTCAGGTTCATTAATGTGTGGGTGAAGAAACCAGATTTTTTGGATGTGGTCAAGAAATCCTGGTCTAATTTTGTCCAGTCAGGTGCCCCTATGTTGAAGCTGTATAGGAAGCTGAACTCTCTGAAATATGATTTGATTGACTGGAACAAAAAGTCAGTTGCTAATTTTTCTTCTGAAGCTCGTAATTTAGAGGACAAGGCTTTGGCTTTACAGAAACTGGTGGACGCTCAACCAGATAATCAAACTCTTCAGTTGGATCTTATAGAAGTCAGGAAAGCTGCTAATAAAGCCATTTTGATTGAAGAAGGTTTTCTCAGACAAATATCTAGGATCATGTGGTTGAAAGAAGGCAATCGCAACACCTCTTTTTTTTATGCTTCTCTCAAGTCGCGGAGAATCCATAACAGTATCCATTTGCTTCATGATGGTGATAATGTTCTGAAGGACTCTGATGCTATTGCTGCTCATATTGTGAAGTATTACGGTGATGTCTTCAATTCCACTTCCTCTATGTTTGTTGAATGGAGTGATGATTGGAGTATTCCTACTATGTCTAATTCCCAATCGGATGATCTTACGAAAACTATCACTAAGGAAGAGATTGAGAAAGTGGTTACTGCTTTTAATGAAGATAAAGCACCAGGACCCGATGGTTTTAATGCTTGTTTTTTTTAAACTTGTTGGAGTATTGTGGGAGAGGATGTGGTTAAGGCGGTTCTTAATTTCTTTGAGACAGGGAAACTTTTGAAGGAATGCAATAAATCTTTCATTACTTTGATCCCAAAGATTCCTGGAGCTACCTGTCTCAAGGACTTTCGTCCTATATCTTTGCGCAATGTTATGTTCAAGATTATCACTAAAATTTTGGCTAACAGAATTAGTGATATCTTCCCTGAGCTGATTGATAAGAACCAATTTGCGTTCATTAAGGGCAGATCGATTGGTGAAGCAATATTGCTTGCCAATGACTTACTCAGCTCCTTTTCGGGTTCGGGCTCAAATAAAGTGTGTCAAAGTGGATTTAGCTAAAGCGTATGATTCAGTCTGTAGGGATTATATCCTTTTCTTGATGAAGAAAATGGGGTTTCCATCTTGTTGGATGAATTGGATTCATATCTGTTTTGATTCGGCTTCTTTTCAGGTCCTTATCAATGGAGTTCCTTCGCCCCCTTTCTATGCAAATAATGGAGTTAGGCAAGGGGACCCTTTAGCCCCCTACCTTTTTGTGATAGCTATGCAGGGTTTATCTTCTATTCTGAATTCTGCTGTGAGGTCTGGTAGGCTGGTGTCGCTTCAAGCCTCTAGTAATCTTGGGGTTTCTCATGTTATCTTTGCAGACGATTTACTTGTTTTCTCAAAAGCAAATCTGGAAAATGCTCACGCTATTGCGGATGCGTTCTCAACTTTTGAGAGGCTCTCAGGGCTTAAACTCAATAACTTAAAGAGTCAAGCTTTCTATAGTAAAAGTGTGGACAATCAAGGAGACATTAGTGCTATTCTGAATATTGCTCCTGCGGTTCTACCTGTTCGTTATCTTGGTCTTCCTCTCTTTACTGGAAGATTGACCAAAGGTATGTGTGCTCCTATTATTGATAAGATGAGGAAAAAATTAGACTCTTAGAAGAGCAAAACTCTTTCTTTTTCTGGGAGAGTTGAGCTGGTTATTTCGACACTATCCTCGTACCACATGTTCTGGTCTGCTGCCTTTCCTTTGCCTAAAAGTGTTACCCAAGAAATTGAAAAGATCATGCGGGATTTTATTTGGCATGACACAGAGGAACATAAGCATCTTCATTCCGTATCTTGGGAGTCGATCTGTAAGCCCAAGCAAGAAGGTGGTTTGGGTGTTCGTAAGGTGGAAGATTGGTCTAAGGTTGGTATGATTAAAAATTTGTGGAATGTAGCCAGCGACAAGGAATCCCTATGGGTTAAATGGGTGCATGAAAAATATATTCACCAAAGCTCGGTTTGGAGTGTGGAGTGTAAGTCTAATGCCTCCTGGTTATGGAAAAAATCTTATTAGAAGTAGAGATTTATTGAAATGTCATGTGGATTTCTGTCTTGGTTGGGGTAACTCTTTTCTTTTGTGGTATGATCCTTGGCTACCTAATAAGAAGACTCTTGTTGATAGTTGTGATCATCAAATTATCATTCGGTTTGGCAAAGGCTCCTGTTGTAAGGTGGTTTCTTGTTTGGCGAACGGTATGTGGTGTTTTCCAAAGATTAGAGATGGTGTTGTTATTGAGGATATTCTGAACTCTATTCCTAAGCCTGGGGACTTCGCTGATAAGATTACTTATAAGGGTAAGCAAGATTTGAGTTTGAAAGATGCTTGGCATATTGTAAGGAAAAGCTCTGCTACTGTTACTTGGTCTCCTTGGGTCTAGGGTAAGAATATCCCGAGAACCTGGTCTGTATTCTTGTGGAAATGCTTTCTCCGTAAAGTCACTACTCTTGAATACCTTAAGAGGATTGGTTTTAATTTGGCTTCGAGGTGTTGCATTTGCAAACACTGTGAGGAGGACCAGGAGCATCTTCTGTTCCATTGTGAATTTAGCTCTCTTATCTGGTCTTCGTTTATGTCTGTTTACGGGTGTACTCCCCATGACTTTAGCGATCTCCTTGCTTTCTATGGTGAGAAGAAAACTGCAGCAATAGCAGTGATCTACTATATTTGGCAAGAAAGAAATGGCAGAACTTTCACAGGTTTTCAAAGATCAGCTGATCTTATTTAGTCTAGATGTGTTACTGATGCGAAATGTCTACATACTTAAGCCTTTTTCTCTTGGTATCTGAGTGTTTCTATGTGGTCTTTGATGTTGGTTGGCTGCTTTGGCAATTATCTAGGGCCTGCTGTCTGCTGTTGATAATCTGGTTCCTGCTGGTGTTTGTGAGTAGTTTGATGCATTCTGCTCTTCTGAATGAACGGATTGCTTCTGCAAAGTTATGCATGCCCTTTCTCTGTTTTAGTTGCTTGGGAGAACTAAGCCCGTCCCAAAATCATGTTTTGTCCTCTTTTCTGTTGGCTCTTCAATCCAATTGCTTCAGCATTGGATGTGTTTCTGTTTCATGCAAAAGTTGCACGTCATATGAGCCAAAGGACCTGGAAGCTTCTTGACGGAAGTTTCAGGCCACACCACCAACTGGCCCATCCAAAGTTTTTCTTGCTGCAATCTACTCTGAATGAGATGTTTTCAAAGGGGTTATAGGCGGACTTTTATACACTCTGAATGAGATGTTTTCAAAGGGGTTATAGGCGGACTTTTATACACTCTGAAGCAATCTATGGTTAGAAAGGAATGGGAGCTCTTTTTTGAAGGGAGTTGCTGTAGTGCTGACTCTCTATGAAGGAAAGTATACAGAGATACAAAAAGCCTTCTATAGGTGGTTTTTCTCAGCTGGTGCAGATTTCTTGGATAGGTTTTTTTAATTTGATCCATTGTACAGATAGCATAGTTTTTTTTTCCTGCTGTTTGGTTATGTTTTTTTGCTCGTTTGTGGGCGCTTTCTTTTGCTTAGTCCTTGGGTTCTCTGCCTAGGGCCTGTTCTGTACAGCTGTGCGTTTGGTTCTAATAGAAGAGTAACACGCCGGGTTCATCAAAAAAAAAGAGATGAATGAAGCCAAGAAGGGATGAAGTGAATATTAGAGACCGACCAGATGAGGAGGTTGTGCTTGGTGGTAGCGGTGCAAGTGCAAAAGAATTCATGATGGTGGGTTAGATTGACTCATTTTTTACAAGAAACACAAAGGATGTTGTCACTGAGAGAAGATTATTAATGCAGGAAAGCATCAATAACAAGTTGAAGAAAGAGGAAAAGAAGAAAAATCTACAGTATATACCACGTTGGTTTTACCAAGCTAGTAAGTAGCTAACATTTTGTTTACATCTTGTTTAAAGTGCAAGAGAGGCACGAGCTTTTTGCGGGCAATTGATGCATCTGTTGATATCCACAATGTTGAGTTCACTTTCAATCCAGTGTAGTGTTGCATTGAGGAAGTTGGGGGCAGAAAATGTTGTGCAGATAGTCACTAACAATGCCCCGTCAAATCTTGATGTTGAAAGGCTTCTAAAAGACGAGATCTGGGATATTGTGGACTTCGTGCGTTGCGCACTGTCTTGAACTTATGTTGGAGGGAATTGGACAACTTTCTAAGGTAAAGACAACGATTTGGAAGAATAGGAAGTTGGTAATCTTCATCTACAGTCATCACATCACCCTCAACTTGATGAGAAAGAACGTTCACCAATAGCAACTTTGTGAGACCTAGTGTGACACGCTTCACAACTGCATATCTTAGCTTGCAAAGTTTGTTGGGCAAAAGGAATGAACTGAGGACAATGTTCTGGTCTGCTGAGTGGGAAGAATGTATATACGCAGCAAGGAACAAGGTGACCGATACCGACGTCGTTTCGACAGCTTGGAAATAGGTATTTATCGGTATACCGACGGAAATACCGACAGATGCAATCCTGGCCGTTTTGACGCCAAAATGAACGAATTAATTCATACAATTTTACAGGTGTGATCTCTACACATAAATGTTGCATTTTATGCAATAAAATTCTATATTGGGTGTGTAGGGGGGGTCCATCATGTGGGAGGTAAGGAATTTGTCCTGTTTCGTTGAGATTTCGATGACAAAATGTAGGAATTAAGATATGAAATTTTACTAGCACAAGCCACAAACTTAAATACACACAATTATGCAATAATATACAATTTACAACATATGAATAACATATTTACTGAAGACACCGCTGCTGGATGTTCCGGTTTGGATTAAACTAAAGGATGTTCCTATCGACCTATGGGATCAGAAGATGTTCAGCAGGATTGGTTCCGTTCTGGGAACGCCGATACGGATGGATGAATCTACCTTGAATCTCCAGAGGCTTGATTTGGCACGAATCCAGGTTCTAATGAATAGAAACGCGAAGTTTCCAGATGAGGTCATTATGAAGGACGAATGTGGGAATGAGCACCGCATTGCTATCGAATACGAATGGATTCCTTATGTCTGTGGCAGGTGCGGTTACCTTGGGCACGATGAATGCTCTGTTCAGAACAAATCTGTTGGACGTGGTTACAGAGGTCGGCAGAATGAGCAGATATGGGAAGTCAAGAAGAAGGCTGCGGATTTTGTGCTTGACAAAATACCTGAGAAGGATACGAATTCTGCTGATGATTTTATCTTGGAAGAAATTGAAGATATGGAGGAGATTAGAAGAGGCGTCGCCAGTAATTATCCCATTGAAATCATTGTTGAAGATAAGCTCTTATCTGAACAGGTTAATAAGGGTTTTGGTTGTGAGAATCCTGATGAAGGCCTAGCTGGAAAGGCTGTTAGTGATGTTATCAGCTGTATTAACGAGTTCTCATTTGTTCCTGGTACACCATCCTCGGTTATTGCATTTCCTAATATTTCTCCTGTTAGTGAAGGAAGTTCGCAGGCTTCATCAAAGTCTATCAGTTGTGATAAAGGAAAAGGTAAGGCGAAGGAACCTCCCAAATGCCAAGCTAAACTGAATGTCAATGTGAGACTGGAAGATCTTCAATCTGCCCCGACTCCAAGAGAACTGAATCTAACTTCTACTGAAACTGAGGCTGACAGTACAACAGTCGTTAAGATCAAATGACTCTTCAATGCACCATCTCCTCTTGGAACGTTAGAGGAATAAGCAATAAGATCCTTAGCGTTCAAGAGGAGGTGAGAAGGGCAAACTGTGATGTGTTTGTCCTGATAGAAACAAAACTAAGAAGGGATAGATTAGAAAAGTCGATGAGAAAATATTTTGCTGATTATAATTGGATTTCTAATAGTAGGTCTCATGCTCTTGGTCGTATCATTGTTTTTTGGAAGAATGATAACTGCACTATTACAAAGTTCTCTGAATCCGATCAAACTTTGCATTTCTTGCTTGAGAAAGATGATGTTGCCCTGAATATTACTGTTGTTTATGGTCATAATGGGGATTATGATAGAGAAGGGCTTTGGTCTGTTTTGGAGCAGTGTAGTAACTCTATTTCTGGTCCTTGGATCGTTATTGGAGATTTTAATGTTGTTCGGAGGAATGATGAGAAAATTGGCATTCTTCCCCCGACTAAGAAGTCCATGGATGATTTGAAAAATTTTATGATGACTAGTGGTCTGTTAGACTTGAATCTTGCTGGTCCTCGCTATACTTGGAAAAACAATCAAGATGGTGATAAGTTTATTTCTACTAAAATAGACAGAATCTTGTATAATCAGAATTTTCAATCCGGTTTTGATGAACTTTATGGTGAAACCTTGTCTAATACTATCAGTGATCACTGTAGGATTTCACTGAAGGTTAGTGAACCTATTAAAAGAAGCACTCCTTTTAGGTTTATCAACAGCTGGGTGAATCATGAAGACTTTGGGAAGATCCTCGATGAGAGTTAGAATATTGATGTTCAAGGCTATGCTATGTTTCGTCTATATAGAAAACTGGAACATTTGAAAGTTAAGCTCAAAAAGTGGAACAAAACTAACTTTGGGAATGTGTTTGATAAGGCTGCTGAAGCTAAGTTCAAAGCCCTTGAAGCTCAGAAGAAGTCTGATATGAATCCTGAAGATGAGAGTCTTAGACTACAAGCTAATGTCCTGAGAAGAGAAGCCAATGATGCATCCATCAGAGAAGAAGCTTTGTATAGACAGAAGTCTAGGGCGATTTGGTTAAAGGAAGGTAATCTTAACTCCAAGTATTTCTATTCTTCTATGAAAACCAAAAGATGCAGGAACAATATCAAAAGTCTCAATGTTGATGGTGATACGGTTAGGGATAGCCAAATATTAAAGGATGTTATCGCTGACCATTATGAGAATATTTTCTGCAAGTTGAACGCTGGAGGAGTGTGGAAAGGGGAATGGAAAGGTTTTAAAATTAGTCCTAGCCAAAATGAGCTTCTTACTAAAGTTGTTACTAGAAAGGAGCTGGACGATGTTGTTTCTAACTTGAATGAGGACAAAAGTCCCGGCCCTGATGGTTTTAATGGCTGTTTTTATAAGAAAGCTTGGAAAGTTATTGGAGACGATGTTTTTGAAGTTGTTAAGGAGTTTTTTGTGAATGGTTCTCTTCTGAAAGAAGCTAATAGAACGTACATTACTCTTCTGCCTAAAGGAGATGATAAATCGTTGATCACTAATTGGCGGCCTATTGCTTTGTGCAATGTGTTCTATAAACTCATATCTAAGATTCTAGCCAATAGACTGCAGGGCTGTATCCCATCCATCATTGATATGAATCAATGTGCTTTCATTAAAGGGAGAAATATCAAGGATGCTATTCTTCTTTCGAATGAGATCATGACTGATGTGTTTAATAAAAATGGCAAAAATATGTGTGTCCAGGTTGACATTTCGAAGGCTTATGATTCTGTGAATTGGAAGTATCTGTTTTCTGTGATGAGAAGAATGGGTTTCTCCTGCAAGTGGATTAGATGGATTGAGGTCATCTTCAGTACTACCTCTTATCAAATCCTTGTTAATGGAGAGGTAACCAGGAATATTTTTCCTATGAATGGTGTTAGACAAGGCGATCCTATTGCGCCGTATCTCTTCACCATTGCTATGCAGGGTCTGTCTGAGATGATAAAGAATGAGCCTAACTATGCCCCTATCCAGGTGTCTAAGAATATGAGTTGTTCCCATCTTATTTTTGCAGATGATCTCATGATGTTTTCCAAAGCTGGTAATGACAAGGCTGAGAATATGAGGTCCTTGCTGGATGACTTTGCTTCCTTGTCTGGCTTATGTATCAATAAAAACAAGAGTATGATTCTTATGAACCCTACCAAAGATGCGGAGGATATCTCTAACATCTTGGGTATAAAGATTGGCAAGTTAGAGGATGCTAAATATCTTGGCCTTCCTATCTTTCCCGGTAAACTCAATAAGAATTATTGTGGTAGACTTATTGATAGAATCAATAGAAGAATGGAAGGGTGGAAATCGAAGACTTTGTCCTTGGCTGGTAGGGTAGAGCTGGTTAAATCTACTTTATCTACTTTACATCTTTATTGGATCCTTTCCTTCCCTCTGCCTAGCTCTATTTTGGATGACATTGATAGAATCTGTCGCAACTTCATTTGGGGGGACTCTGAGTTGAAATCTAATATTCACCTTATAAAATGGGAGAATATCACTTTACCTAAAGCTGAAGGTGGTCTTGGTTTAAGGAAGAGCAAAGAGGTGGCAGAAGCTTGCATCATTTTAAATGCTTGGGATGTGGCACGGAAGAAGGATTCGTTGTGGGTTAAATGGGTGAATGAGAAGTACTTAAGGAAGGAAACTTTTTGGAGTGTGAATGTATCCACTAATTTTTCGTGGATGTTCAATAATCTATTCGTATCAAGGATGTTTTGCTGAAATTCTTTGAGATAAAGATTGGCAACGGGGATAGTATTGATATTTGGAAAGATCCTTGGCTTAATGGGAGATTCCTTTATGACTTTGTTGAGCTTAATTATTCTGTTCGTGTTGGGTTACCTAATGGTGCTAAATTGGACACTATTATCAAAAATGGTTGTTGGAATATTAAGGATACGAGGTGCTCTAAGACTTTGTTGGATATTCTGGAAAATGTGCATATTTATAAGGAACAAGATGACAGCTATTATTTCAAAGGACAGAAAGAGGTAAGGCTGAATGTTATTTGGGACCATATTAGATCTAAAGGTGAGAAGAAAGACATTTTCTCGTGGCTTTGGAAGACTAAAGCTAGTATGAATTCTAAGGTCCACATGTGGAAAGCTATCCATAATAAGCTTCCTACTATTGATTATTCCAGAAGAAGGGGGATTTCTGTTGTTTCGATCTGTTATCTCTGTATGAATGACTATGAGGATACGTTTCACATTTGCTTTGGTTGTAGTTTCATGAAGGAGTTATGGAATAAAGCCCTGGATAAAGATTTAATCAGTCTTATCACTATGAATTGGGAGAGTATCATCAATTTGAAGAGTGCTAATGTTGGTGTTGCTATTCCTAGTATTCTCTATCATTCTTGGCTTGAACGAAACAGAAGGATCCATGATAACATAAGCAAGGATGTGATTACGCTTTGGAGGATTATTGAACATGATATTACTCTTATTATTCAATGATTTTTTCTGGTCTCCTGTAGTTGATGGTTACTTCTTCTTTCTCTCTGGTTATGAGATGCATACGGCTCTGTTCTTAGTTTCTTGAGCTGCTGTCTTCTGTTCTATCTGTTGCTCCAACTGATCCATTTGTTTGGTTTTCCTCTGTTTTGTGGTGAGGCCTTTTGGGTGCCTGTTTGGTCGTGATCTCTTGCTGCTGGTGGGTGTGAAGTTCAGGCATCTGCTGGATGGGTCCTTCTTTCTTTTCTTCTTATGTCTGTTTGTGGATGGAGGTCTGTGATGCTTGTTTCTTCGGGAGTGTCTTCTGTTGGCTGGTTTTCCTCTGTTCCTCAGTTGATGTCTAGATAGGTTGGCGGTTTTGGTATGCTTTTGTTTGCTGCGATCTCTATCTTTTTCCTGATGGAAAGGTCGAGCTCTCTTTTGATGGTCTTTGGTGCTTTACTTCTTGGGTTTCTTTATACTGATATGCCGAAGGGTGTGCTGATCTGCTAATCTGATCCGGAGGCGTTTTGGTCTTCTTGTCTTCGATTGAAGTTTTGCTGAGATCTCCTTGGCTTCTGTTCTCCTCTATCTTGGAAGATTGGAGTCTGAAGATCGTTTGTTATATAGAGGTTGGGGTCTCTGGTCCTGGTTTTCTTGCTAGGTCTGCGGATAAAGAAGATTGGTTCTGTGTCTGCTGAGTATGATGTTAGCTTGCTGAGATTGCACAATCCTTGGTTGTTAAAGAAGTTTTGCAGGTTTGGATGTTTGTTCTGCTCTGTTTGGTGATGGTTGAGTCTTCATCCTACGATGGATGTCGACGCTCCCCTCTCACCGTTTGTGATGGGTGAAGTGAGGGTCGAGTCACCATCCTGCGTGGATGTCGACGCTCCCCTCCCTCTCTATCATGGTGGTCGGTTTGTTGTTCTGATTGACCATTGTTTTAAGCTGTTGTAGCTCTATGTCCTGCAGATTTAGCCTGTTCTTGTTGATGGTTGGTTGGTTCTGGATGCTTTGGATGTTTGCTGGCAGGTGTCATGATGGAGGATCAGATTAGTTCGTTTATCTTGCTGCTCTTGTGTTGTTTCGTTTGACGGATAGCCTTACATGAGACAGTTTGCTGAAGTTTGATGGTTGAAGTGAGGGTCGAGTCACCATCCTGCGTGGATGTCGACGCTCCCCTCCCTTCCTTTTATGGTGTGTGTTGAAGTTTGAGTTGTGATGATATATCTTCTGGTTCTGATCTCCTTGGTATTTCTGTTGTGGTTGTTTGGCTGGCGGTTTGGGGGTGCTGTTCGTTTGCTTTGATCGTTTCTTCTTCCTTCTGGTGATATCTTGCTCCCCTCTCATTGTTTTATGCAATGATGGTTGAGTCTTATGCTGATCTGTGTTGCTGCCCATCGGAAGTTCTTATGCTGATCTGCTGAAGGTTCTTTATCTGGAGGAGTTGGAGTGTTTCTGTTCCTCCTCTTTCCTCTCCTTAGTATACACTGTATAGTTTTTCTTCCTATTTTGTTCTTTTCTTTCTCCATTTTCTGTTGAAGATGGAATGCATTGTACAGAAACCAAAGAGAAAATACAAAAAAAGCAACACGAGTTTTCGACCGACCAAAAAAAATAACATATTTACTTACAACTCACATCAGTTGTATGTCGAGTGGCGCGTTGGTTCTCCATACAATGATGAGTTGATATTACTGAGATATTGCGGCCATGACATGTGCATCCTATAAAGGTGGTTGTATGTAGTCACATGCTCCTCATACACATCATTATTCGCAAATTGTATGAAGTTCTGTGTTGCTCATTCATGTGCAATACTATATAAGTGTATAATACTCCTTTGTATTATATTCATATTACTCTTTAGTATAACATCTTCCACTAAGCATAAATAAGTAACTAATTATATCAATACTAATTGTAATATGATTAGATAAATTGTATGATAATATAAATAGTGTTGTAAGTAGGTAGATCTAGTGATAGTATTGCAGATCTATATAATACACTTATAGATGTATGTATGTTCGCGTAAACGTATAAAAATTTGGAGTAATACTAGGCTTTGGCGGTAAAAGATACTTTTTTTGGGTGAAAGTGGAAGAAAAAAGTAGGAAAAAGAGATGGAGATGTTGTTAATGGTAGAAATGAAAGAGATTAGCTAGAATTACCTTGATTTGGGTTGGTATTAGCTCCAATCGCCAAAAATCATCCAAATGCACCTTCTTTTCTCCTCCCAATAAGTAACAGCAATCATTCTCGCAAAAAACGGTATACCCGTCGTTATACCGCCGGTTTCAGTCGGTACAGTGAAGTTAGTAGTGCATTTTGCACCAAAACCATCGAAAAATGGCGGTATACATGTCGGTATTATCGGTATTTGCGATCCTATCGGTATGCACGCATGTTTCCGTGTCGGTTCCCGTCGGTATCGGTATTTCGGTTGAAATATCGCCAATACCGACGAAACTTCATTCCTTGATACGCAGTCACAGAAGAGGAGGAACGCTTTGCTACCATGGTAACAAATCTTGCATGTTGTAATAGGATTGTGCTTGTTCTAAGAATATTGAAGCCATTGGCTAAGGTGTTAAGACTTGTTGATAGTGAGAAGAAACTTGTCATGGGCTTTATATATGGTGCAGTGCTCAATGCTACAAAGGAGTTGAAAACCAACTTGAGTGATGGTCCACTATTCCTGAAGGTCATGGACATCATTCATAGAAATGGGACAAAGTGTTGCATCGTCCCTTATATGTGGCAGGTAACTTAAAATATGTAGCAAATTTCATTTTTATTCTTTATTTTCTCTGGTATGATGTCTAATTTAATATTCAATCATTGTTGGCTACAACTTGAATCCTTATGACTATTAGGTTGATACAGGGATAACCAACATACAATGTATCATGAAGGGTCTAATGGAATGTGTAGACACCTTTTTCCTAAAATGAACGTACAAGATAAGATTGTTCTACAGCATAAGATGCCAGCATATAGGAATGCTAGGGCATCATTTGGAAAACCAAATGCAATTAGACAAAGATCTAGTCCTGACTTGGACCCTAGTCAATTGTCATCAACTTTATTGCTTCGATTACTTGTGGTTATTTTTTTTATTAAATTATCTTAATATACTTTTTATTAATTTCTCAAAACGATGGAATGGTGAACCAATCATGGGTATGAAACTCCGCATCTGCAAAAGATGGTAATCAAAATTCTTAATCTGACGTGTGCATATTCTTGGTGTGAACGGAATTGGAGTACATTTGAGATGGTAATGTACTTGCCCAGGTGCAATCTTGAGCACTCAATAATGTTGCATAAGAAATTAACAAACTCTTTTACATCTACCTAGATTCACACCTAGAAGAGGAATCGGCTAGATGTGCGACAAATCAATGATTTGGTGTGTGTCACTCAATGCAAAGTTGAAAAGATAAAAAGGAATATCATGATTCATATTAGGATCTCTTGGAGTCTGATTACTTAGATAAGGCAAAAGACTGGGTTGCAGAACTTAATGCAGAGGAAGAGAGGTTTACACAAGTGCTAGACTGACATGGGGACAAGTAGTTGAAGCATCTGGAGTTGCAGAAAGAACTTATACTAGAACCGGAAGGCATAACCAGCCCACCCCTCGTGATGCTCAAAGTGATAGAGTTGTTCACTAAAAAGATTTTGAGCCAGAGTTAGGGGAGAGAAATTTGCAAGCGGGCATGGTGTTGATGGCTACTCCATTGCAGATGACATTGAGGGGGATCATTAGGGAGTACGAAATAGTGATTATGTTCCCTCTAGAAAGAACCTTGTTTCCTACTCATAATCCCCCTCAATGTCATTTGCACTGGAGTAGCCATCAAAACCATGCCAACTTGCAAATTGCACTCCTCCATAATGCTATGGCTCAAAATCTTCTTGATCATCAATTCTATCACTTTGTGCACCAAGAAGGCTGGGTTGGTTGTCTTTTGGTTCTAGTATAGACCCTTTCTGCAACACCAAATGCTTAAGCTACTTGTCCCATGTCAGTCCAGCACCTGGGTAAACCTCATCTTACTTTGCATTAAGTTTTGCAGTCCAGTCTTTGCGTTATCTAAGTAATCAGACTCCAAGGGATCCTTATCTGAATCATGGTGTTCCTTTTTATCTTTCAGCTTCGCATTGAATTGCACATACACCAAATCATTGAGGTGTAGCACATCTAGTCGATTCCTCTTCTTGGTGTGAATCTGGATAGATGTACAAGAGTTTGTTAATATCTTATGCAAAATTATCGAGTGCTTAAGACTGCATATGGGCAGGTATATTACCATCTCATATAAACTTCAATTTCGTTAACACCCAGAATAGTACAAGTCAGATTAAGAATCATGATTGCAAGCTTTTACAGATGTGGAGTTTCATACGCATGATTGGTCCACCGTTCCACTTGTTTAAGAAATCAATAAAGAATTATATTAGATAATTTAATTAGAAAAAAACGACCATAAGCAATAAAGTTAGGACTAGATCTTTGTCTAATTGCATTTGGTTTCCCAAATGGATCCCCTAGCATTCCTATATGTTGGCATTTCCTGCTGTAGAACAATCTTATCATGTGTGTTCATTTCAATAAAAAAAGGTGTCTACATATTCCATTAAACCCCTCATGACACATTGCATGTTGTTTATCCCATAATCAGCCCAATAGTAGTAAGGATTCCAGTAGTAGCCTACAATGATTGAATATTACAGTAGACATCATACCAGACAAAATAAACAATAAAAATGGAAATTTCAAAAAAAAATAAGTTACCAACCACGTAAGGGAAGGAGCAGCCTTTTGTCCCATTTCTCATCAATGATGTCCATGATCTTCTTCAGGACTAACGGATCATTAAGTTGGTTGTCAACTCCTCTGTAGCATTGAGCATTGTGGCATATATAAAGCCCATGTTAGGTTTCTTCTCACTATCAACAAGCCTTAATACCTTAACCAATGGCTTAAATATTGTCAGAATAAGCACAATCTCGTTCCAAAATGTGGAATTCTTACCATGGTAGCAAAGTGTTTCCACTCTCTTATGCATGTGTACCTACATTCTTCGCACTCAACTGAACAAAACATTGTCCTCAATTTATTCCTTTTGTCCAAAAAACTTTGCAAACTAAAATATGCAGTTGTGAAGCATGTCACACTAGGTCTCAGCAAGTCGCCATTGGTGAACTTTTTCATCAAGTTGAGGGTGTTGTGATGAATGTAGATGAAGATCACCAACTTCCCACTCTTTTGAATCATTGTCTTTTCCCTAGAAAGTTGCCTAATACCTCCAGCATAAGATCAAGACAGTGTGCAGCCAAAATATCCCCAGTCTCTTGTCTTTCAGAAGCCTTTCCGTAGCAAGATTTGGAGGGCATTGTCACTAACACTTGCACAACATTTTTGCCCCAATTTCCTCAATGCAACTCTCCTCCAAAGTGAAAATAAACTCAGCATTGTGGATATGGATAGACGCATCTATAGCCTGCAAAAAGCTCATGCCCTCTTGCAATTTACACAGAGATTCATGATGCTTCTTCCCCTTCTATCAGTTCAAGTATCAGTCATAATAGAACAACCACTCTTCCTCCATTCCACCCTATGTGTCTCCAATGACCTCTTAGTCATTTCCACTTCATTCCTCAATAGAGATTCAAGCAACTCGTACACAGAAGGTCCCTGCAATCCAGGACCGAATTGCCCAGCTACCTCTAACATCACATTAAAACTACAGTTTTCATGGGTATATTGGTAGTGTTCATGAACATCATTTAAGTACATTTAATATTATACAATAAATAAAAATTTAAGCAAGATGTAGAAAAATATTAGCTACTTACTAGCTTGGTAAAACCATCGTGGTACATACTGTAAAGTTTTCTTCTTTTCCTTTTTCTTCAGCTCGTTATTGATGCATTCCTGCTTTGATAGTCTTCTCTCATTGACAATGTCCTTTGGGTTTCTTCTAAAAAATGTGTCAACCTAACCCACCACCCTGGGTTTTTTTTCCATTTGCATCGCTACCACTAAGCATAACAATTTCCTCATTATTGGATTGGTCCCTCATATTCACCTCATCATTGGATCCATTCATCTGGTCTTCACTTAGCCTTTTTTGTTAGCATGTTAACTAAATACTCACCAATCTCCCTCTTCAGTTATGACAGTACACTCATGCATGCATCAATATCCCCCCCCCCCTGCACGCCAAGATGCTTATTCAAACTACAAATTTCACCAATCGATGTGTTTGCAAAACACGTCTCAAACGCTCTTCTCAAGCACGGTCAGGAACCTCACAATATTTCCATCCCATGTCAAAAGACCTAATATTGGAAGCACCATGTTGTAGGATTTAAGAGCTGGAGGCACACTAGCATCAGCCATCTACGCCAAATCACATGATCAATGTCAGATGTTAGTATAATGTAGTTAACTAGCTATATTGAATTAGTAGCTAACTATACATTTATATTAATATTTAATATAATCATATAAGTATATATTATGTGACGTTAGCGTTACTAATTTTACTAATTAAGTACACAGCAGTTGAAGATGATGTACAAGTATACAATGTATATACAGGGTATACTATACATTATACATTAGAAGATAAGTGTATACTATACAGTATACACTATACAATAGAAGATATGTATATAAGGTACATTGATTACTTATATATTGTATTAGAAAAATATGCAGTGCATACTATAAGAGTACACGTTGCAAGATTCGTATATAATTCACTATATAAGGTACATAAATTACTTAATTTGGTTGGTATTAGAATATTGTGCTACATACTGCAATCAATAAACATGTTGATAATATTACACAATTAATAAGGAGAAACGAAGTACAGTAAAGAAACTACTAAGATCACGACAAAAAGCAAAAGAAAATACATGCACAGTATAGCCGCAAGGTGTACTGCTGTAGAAAATAGAAGAAGAAAAATGAAAACAAAGCAACAAATAACAAAATATAGACAAAAAGTTATTACATGTAGTTGATCGTTGTCACTTGTGGCAGGAACAACCTTCACTGATGGCAAAAGATTCTCCTTGACATCCAAAATCAAGTAATAGCAAAGTAGGCCGTCGGCTCCCTCCACGGCTGCAGCCATAAGAGCAAGGGTGGAGGTCGGCAACATCCAAATCGCTAGCAGGCTTGCCGCAAGACTCCCAGTGCGCAATCCAAGTGCAAAATTGGGCCAAGGTTGCCACTAGAATCGGTGGAGAGAACGATGTGGGGAAGCATTTTGCATAAGCACTATAGTCGGGAGTTGAGGAGTCATGTGGTTGATGTATAGTGATAGGGTTTTTTTAATCCTCTTCGACCGGTAGCAACTTGCGCCTGAAGTTTGGGCCTGACTTAATCCGCCCAACCCAAAAGTGGCTGCTCAGTCAGGGGAAAAAGTGGTGATAAAGCGGCTCAGGCGGGCCACGGGCCAAAAGCGACCAATTAACTGGATTCTGCCTACAGGCTGCCTAAGTTCCTTTTTAATCGGTCAGGCCTAGTAGCTACTTAAGTGGGTGCTTGGTCCGATTTTGAAAACATTGGTGGCCTGAGATAGAGATTCATTAGGAAAATATTGGCAAGCACGTCGACTAACTAAAATACTCGCCCTGTAGTCATTTACTAAGTTCCTTAGGGCCTAGGTTTGAACCAACTAGACAAAGCAAGCTTGAACACATGCTTTGGGCTAATGAGACAGCCACTTAATTATCAACCTTACTAAGGATATTTTGAATTATAAAGCAAAAGCCTGATGAGTGGGTAAAAACTTTTTGATTTTGCAAATTTACTTTTCAATGATCAAAGCTCTTCATGATGGAAGAGACGCCTAAAGGAAAGAATAACAACCTTTTATAGGAATATGACAGCAAATGTATGAAGTGCTTCATGTTGGCTAAATGGACATCTATAAATCCCTTTGTTTTGATTATGACAAACATTTCATTCTTATTGATCTAACGAGCTACTTGAGTGTACAGGATTAAGGTGGATGCCAAAGCAACTAGGGAAATCCATATGCTCACATTTATGTTTTCATGCAATGTAATCGTTTTGTAAAAACTTGTACAAATATATAATGTACAAGTACTTAGATTGCATGTAAATCAAGCGTTAGATCTTCCCTAGCTAAACACCACATTTAGATAAGTCATCCACTTTAAATAGGATCACATATGCACACTCATACATATAATTAGTGCCTAAATTGAAACATTGAAACAGGATCAATCTCGGTCGACAAACTGCTCGACCGAGACACTCTCGGTCGACAATCTTCTCGACCGAGAAAGATCCAAAGTAGCCGTTAGACACAACAGACAAGTTAGTTGGCAGTTGGAGAAAGACGTTGCAAATCACTTGTTCCAGAGTGCCTGTCGGTCGACAAAAGTTCGACCGAGTAGGTGTCTCGGTCGACCATTCCTCGACCGAGATTGTCTCTGACAGCAACTGCAGAATTAATTAATTAGCCGTTGTTAAAGCAACAACTTTGTACCTAACGGCTAGTTAAGCACTTAGAAACCCCTAGAAGTTGTCTAGAACGTCCTTAAGCATCCTTAGGCCATTCCTATAAATAGGACAAGCCATAGGACACTCAAATACACTTGTTTTACACTTGAGAACTCTTTGAGCATACTTTGAGCAATCTGTTTGTGAGCAAATTGAGCATTGTGAACATTGGCTACTTCATTCCTTAGCTCATAATTCGTGTCCTATAGGCTAGTATCTCCTACCCACTGCAATCACAAGTCCACACACTTGGTTAGGAGATCTATACGCTTGATCTAGGCAAATCAAGCCTTGGGCTACAAAGGATAAGTTGTAATTTCCTTTTTCTTTCTTGTTCTCTATTACCGTTTGTACTCTCCTTGCTACTCCTAGGTTGGAGGCTGCTGATTGGAGAGGGTGAAGATCTTCTTGGTGAAGAAGGTGACTTTGAGCTACTTCAGAAGGCTGGTGCAACGGGAGGTTACTTCTAGAGAGGAAGGCTACTTCAAGGGGGAGCTTGGAGTTACTTCAAGAAGGCTACCTCAAAGTTGGTGCACCTACTTCAAGTGAAGGCTGTTCAAAGGGTGTTAAGGAAAGTATTGTATTTTGTATAAATCCTTGGGAAAGTAATAAAATAAATACTTTCAAAATCCCGGTTGGGTAAGCAACCGGGTAGTGGACTGACAACTTTAGTAGTTGCTAAAGTTGGAACCACTCTAAACACCTGTCTCCTTCTTCTAATTTTTAATTGTGGTTGTTTGAGTTAAATAAATTGTTAAAATTAATTAAAAACTCTATTCACCTCCCTCTAGTGTTTTTCACTTCAAACCTGACGTGAACAAGCATGTATTTACACTGAATCAAATACATTCGGTTTTATGCGCACACATTAACAATCTAACTAGTCGAGGATGCTTGTACATGAATGTCATGAAGAGCAGTTGTTGGATTCAAATTTGAGAGAAATAATTACAAAATGATGCTTAAGATGATGGCCAATCCCAAAGATAGCAGCAACTGATCTATTGCAGTATCTTTTGTTTTGTACAAAAACCAAACTATATTTCATGATAGTGAAATATTGGATTCACACATTAGTAAAAAAAAGGAGCAAAGAGTGGGCTATGGTTATGGTTTTATCTCCTACTCATTCCTATTTGCACAAAGTATCTACCATGTCAAACAAATTAACATATCTTGGCTTGATTCAAAAGAACCCCACGTCAAAGTGAATAGAAAATGGGGCATTGTTTGGCAATTGGTTTTTGTCAAATCAAATGTCGTCATCATATTCATCGTCTAAGCCACATGAATCCCTTTCCCTTCAGCTCTAATGTGGTTTCACTAAGATCCCTGAATAAAAAATGACATATTGAAATTGTCGCAATGTGACTAACATCTTAGTGAATACCAACCCAATGATCGCATCATCAGAGAACGTGGGTTATGGAAAGAGAGGGAAGCAACTAAAGTATTTAATATACACATATTAACCTATCAATCCTTTGCTATCCATGTACACCTAGTTTTCCTGAAATCGTGCTTGGCTCTGCATGTACATCAATGCGAAGTAAGAAACTGGTTGTGCAAACAATAACGCCAGACTGTAAAGTCAACTGTTATTATACACTTGATAAGTAATCCATACAAAGAGTTCATGTTGAACGAAGAGGGAATGTGATCAACATGTTTGCTTCCCGACATTCCTCTTTGAACACAAAGAGAGACCACCAAGCACCAACACTATACAATTCGTCTCTGCTTTGAAATAGAATCTAACCACAGGTTGAAGGGTTGCTTGAAGCAAAGCAACCAGGCACTCCAACCATTTTACGCTTGCCAAACAGTATCCTAAGAACATCCCAAATGATTTTCTTGAAGGATGGCAACAGGTAAGAGATGGTGTTGATGTAGGGCAAAAGCTCCCACAAGAGCTTGATTATGCTTGATTAGAGTAATCAGGGTTGCTATTTTTAATTTCAATTATGTCGCTTCAAAATATCATTGTATGGTTTCAAGCATTTTACCCAGAGCCCAGTTTAATAAACTTAGCACAATACTCAAAAAGTTGGGTTTCCAGTGATCAGCCAGACAGCCACAGATAATTCGCTACTCTTATCAAAATTCCCACGCGGACATATTCATCTTTTTGTTTATGTTGTCGACATTGTAATCACATACAGAGACACTATTGGCATCACCAAACTGAAACAGTCTCTACAAACCCATTTCATACAAAAGATTTGGGAAATTTGTGGTATTTTCTTGGGATAGAAGTTCTTCGCTCATCCACAAGGATCAATTTATCTCAATGACACTATGTGTCGGATCTACTCCAAGAGACTGGGTGATGTAGGACAGGCCCCACCTTTACGCACTTATGAGTGTAGGCGTCGCCGTGTCATTAGTTAGGCTTTATTGGCATGTTTTATTTTATTATGTCTTTTCTCTTCTTATGGGTTTTTGTAAAGTCATGTTGTTTTAGTCCCACATTGGTTATCGTGTGTTTAGTCTTTCTTTTAGAAGCCTATATAAAGGCTCTATGGGCATCCATGTAGAGACAGTTTATGAATGAGAATTATCATTTTAGTCATTGCCCGGTTTATTTTTAAATAGTCGTAGTTTTACATTAAGTGGTATCGGTGCCTAACCCTAAAAGCATTAGGGTTAGGTCCTGCCCAGCCGTCATCCTCCATCCTCCAGCCGTCACCCTCCAGTCGTCATCCTCCACCTTCACCAAACCCACCGCCACCGCCGCTGCTACCAAACCCTGCCCGCTGCCCTCTCCGCCTGCTGCCGTCGTCCGTTGCTGCTTCTTCTGTCACCCCTGCTATGGCTGCAACCCCTGCTACGGCTGTCACCCCTGCTACGGCTACCGCTTCTACTATCGCCCCGGCTACTGCAGCCGCCGCCCCCTGTTGTTGTTGTCGCCGTCGTACCCTGCTATTGTTGTCGCCGCCGTCACCGGCTGCTGCTACCGCCGTCGTCCACCGCTGCTGCTGCAACCGCCGGCCGTTGTTGTTGTCTGCGACAACTGACCGCCCAGGCCACTAGTAAGCAGCCCCGAAATTTTTTTCTGGGCCTCTCGCCCTCGAACCCCCGAGCAAGGGGCCACTGGCCCCCTGCAACCCCCAGCCAACTCACCGCCGAGTTGGATCGGCAGAAGCTGTGGCCGAATCGACGTCCTCCACAAAGACGACAACCTCTTCTACACAAAGTAAAGGGTATTCGATATCTACAATTCGAGTAAGGTCTTTCCATTGTTATTGTACATTGTTCTTCTTCTGCATTTCTAGTACATTCGCAAAAGGGTCCATAGGGAGTTTTGATTCCTCCACCGCAAAATTGCCAAGTCCTATTTTTGTGAGAGGTTTTTCTTTGTTCAACGCACTATTTACTTTCATATATTTGTCTGCATTTTTTCTTGAAGTTTTTTTTCGCGTTGTACATCTCAGAAACTAAGTTTTCCTTTGGCACAATAATTTTTTGCTATTTCGTTGCAATTCATTATGTCGGATCATAGGTCTCATAGCCCTATGTTGGAACCCACTCCGGAAGCAGCCCCTGCGTCTTCACAAACCCCCTTTAACATGGATACTCTTGGTCAAACACTCAATTCCATCATGACTGAGCTTCGCACAATCCGCCAAACACATACCCTCCAGGCCGGTCAGAATCTTGCACCTTATTTGGGATATGGCATGCCACCAAATATAGGAAATGCACCTCGATCTCCATTAGCTCTTACTCCCCTGCAAATTTGTGCACCACAACCCCAAGAGATCCCCGACTACCAAAACATAGGGGCTACTGACCCTTTCGCTGAACATGACCCTTACTCCCTACATGCCTATGAGGAAAACCACCACTACTACCCACCGTATTATCAGCCTCCCAATTATACGCCTCAACCCGCTGCTCCACACACAAACCTTGCACGGAGATACCCCCCCTCAACGCAATGCCCCTGACCCCCAATTCGTTCCTGCAAATCATTATCCACATCCTCAACGACCAATGGCTCCGCCTTATCATCCCATCCACCCTCCTGCGCCACGTCCTCGTCCCCCTGGACATGATGCTTTTCACGCCCCCCCACGTGGCCCAGCCTTTCCCTGAAATCCTTACGGTCACTACCACCCAGGACACCCACCTCAGGATGATATCACCCACCGAGTTAAGGTAAATGCACCTAATTTTGATGGAAAACTTGACCCTAAGGCTTTTCTCGATTGGATTGCCAATTTGGAAGATTATTTCGACTGATGTAACATGACAGATGCTAAACGGATTAGGTTTGCCAAAATGAAACTCGAAGGGTCTGCCAAGAGGTATTAGCAAGGCGCCCAACGTGACATGGAGCGTAGTGGTCAGCCTCCTATTCTATTTTGGGATGAGATGAAAACCAAGCTACGTGAATGCTATGTACCGTCCCAATACCAAAGACAACTTCTTTCCGACTGGATGGCCCTTAGCCAAGGGACATCTTCTGTTCAGGAGTACATGGAACGGTTTGAAGAGGCTAAAAACCGTTATGCTCACAATGACTCAGACTGGCAATTAGTCGCTCGCTTTGTGCATCGTCTACACTCCGATATTAAGCGAGAAATGCAATTGCAACAATATGACTCCTTAGACGATGCTTTTCACCGCGCCCAACGGGTCGAGAGTTACCTATGACCCGCTTCTCGTGGTCCTTCATTTTCTCGTTTTGGCCAACGTACTCGATCAACTAGTAATTCGATCACCACCTCATCTCGTTCGGCCTATCCTCCGCCCCAACCATCTCCCCAGGGTTCTTCACTCCCTTCAGCCAGTAAAGGTAAGGAGATAAAGTCCACTCCAATCCGACCTCCTCCAAGAGGTCGTGAATGCTTTTATTGTCATAGCACGACTCACTTAGTTGCCCAATGCCCTCGTCGTGCTCTTTTTGTGTCCTCGGACTCTCTTGATACCACCCTACAGAATGACATTGAGTCTGAAGATGTTCTTCCAGCCTCTGAACCCTCAGATGATGACGCCGATTATGAGGATGATCCTTCTTATCTTCAAGTCATGTGTGTTCTTACTGCTCCTTCAGAAGGGGATGAATGGAAATGTACCACCCCCTTCCAAACCTTTTTCAAACACGCCGGTAAAAGTTGTAAACTCCTCATTGATGGGGGTAGTTCTCAAAATATCATTTCACAAAATGGATTGAAGCGCATGGAGTTGCGCCCTGAACCACATCCACAACCACACAAAGTCCATTGGGTAAACCAGATTAGCTTGCCCTTCACCCAACGTTGTCTTGTACCCATCACTCTAGGTGCTTATTCGGACCACATTTGGTGCGACGTGTTGCCCATGGATGTTGGCCATGTCATTTTGGGACGTCCTTGGATATATGACTTAGATGCCCACAATAAGGGACGCTCCAACGTTTATACTTTTAAGCACAAAGGCAAACACATCCGATTAGCACCTACTCGTTTCATTTCCCCTATCAAAAAGAGTCCACCGCCTGATCCCCAATCCTCCAAATCCCAACACTCTCTACACCTTGTCACTCGACGAGAGCTTGAGGAAGCCAGTCGAGAATCTGGATGCATGTATGTGTTATACATCAAAGAATCCACTCCCATGTCTGATTGTCAGCCCCCACCGGAACTTGCCTCCCTTCTCGACGAGTTTAAGGACATGACACCCGCCGACCTTCCGGATGAGCTCCCTCCTATGCGTGATATTCAGCACGAGATTGATTTGATTCCCGGATCTTCGCTCCCTAACCGACCTCATTACCGTGTGAACCCCATCAAACATGTTGAATTGAAATGTCAGGTTGATGCCCTCCTTCTCAAAGGATTCATTCGTGAGAGCAAGAGCCCTTATGCGGTTCCTACACTACTTGCTCCCAAAAAGGATGGTAGTTGACGTATGTGTTTAGATTGTCGACCCATCAATAAGATCACTATCAAATATCGATTTCCTATTCCACGCCTTGACGACATGCTTGATCTATTGACGGGATCCCGCTATTTCTCCAAAAATTGACCTTCGTAGCGGTTACCACCAGATCCGTGTTAAGCAGTCTCATGAATGGAAGACTGCCTTCAAAACCCCAAACGGTTTATATGAGTGGCAAGTGATGCCTTTTGGCCTTTCGAACGCACCCAGCACCTTCATGCGCGTCATGAACCATGTGTTACAGCCATTCATTGGAAAAAATTTAGTGGTATACTTTGATGACATTTTGATTTTTAGTAAGACCAAGGACGAACACCTAACTCATCTCCGACTCATCTTTGACACACTTCCTAGTGAGAAATTGTACATCAATCTAACGAAGTGCTCGTTCCTTCAAGATAAAGTCATATTCCTTGGCTATTTTGTATTCGCTACCGGCATTGAGGCTGACCCAGCCAAAGTCAAGGCCATCACTGATTGGCCTCAACCCACTTCGATTTCTGAGCTTCGCAGCTTTCACGGACTGGCTACTTTTTATCGTCGATTTGTTCGAGGATTTAGCACCATTATGGCTCCTCTCACTGAGTTAATGAAGTGTGACAAATTAGAGTGGACACCATCAGCCAAACATGCTTTTGAGGCAATCAAAACTAAGTTGACCGAAGCTCCGGTTCTTCGCCTTCCCGATTTTTCCCTCCCTTTGGAAGTATCTTGTGACGCTTCTGGTGTTGGCATTGGAGGCGTTCTGAGTCAAGAAGGGCACCCTGTTGCCTTTTTCAGTGAGAAACTCAATGAAGCAAAGCGTAAAAATTCCACGTATGATAAAGAATTCTACACTGTTGTGCAATCCCTGCGTCATTGGAGGCACTAACTTCTCCATCAAGAGTTCATCCTTTGGTCTGACCATCAAGCCCTTCGATTTCTGAACTCCCAAAAGAACTTAAATGTGCGTCACACCAAGTGGTGTAAATTTCTTCAGGAGTACACTTTTGTCCTCAAGCATCGCTCAGGTGTTGAGAACAAGGCCGCAGATGCTCTCAGTCGTTGCTTGACCACCCTACAGTCTATGAGCGTTGAAGTTGTGGGCTTCGACCGACTGAAAGAACAATATCCCACCTATCCTGATTTCGCGACTATTCATTTTGAACTTCTCAGTAGCACACCCGGCCATGCTTCTGATTTTAGTCTATGTGATGGATTTCTTTTTCGTGGTACGCAGTTGTGTATCCCTTCTACTTCAGTTCCAGATTTTCTCGTTTGGGAATTGCATGTTGGTGGCCTCGCTGGCCATTTCGGTAGGGATAAGACCACCACTCTAGTGACAGACAGATTTTATTGGCCTTCCTTACGTTGTGATGTAGCTCGCATCGTGTCTCAGTGTCGTACTTGTCAATTGGCCAAAACCAAAAGACAAAATACGGGTCTTTACACTCCTCTCCCTATTCCGCATGAGCCTTGGAAGGACCTAAGTATGGATTTTATTTTAGGTCTTCCCCGCACTTCCCGTGGCCACGACTCTGTGTTCGTCGTTGTTGATCGTTTTTTGAAGATGGCCCACTTCATTGCTTGTAGTAAGACTTCTGATTCCTCTCGTATCGCCCGCCTTTTCTTCAATGAGGTAGTCAAACTACATGGACTTCCTTCCTCCATAGTCTCCAACCGTGATGTAAAGTTTGTTAGCTACTTTTGGAAGACTTTGTGGGAAAATCTTTGGCACCAACCTCAAATTCTCTTCTGCCTTTCACCCTCAAACTGATGGTCAAACTGAGGTGGTTAACAAGAGCGTGGGTAACCTTCTACGATGTCTTGTTGGTGAGCGCCTAGGCAACTGGGACTGATTGCTACCTAGTGCTGAATTTGCTTACAACAGTTCTGTAAATCGATCCACAGGATAGAGTCCTTTTGAAGTTGTTAATGGATACAAACCCCGCCAGCCTATAGATCGTGTACCTATGACCACTAATGACCGCACTTCCCACACTGCTGAGACCTTTGCCCAGCACATTCATGATTTGCATGCCGAGATTCGCCAAAAACTTACTCTGTCTTATGAAAACTATAAGCTTTATGCAGATGCACATCGCAGGTTTCAAGAATATCATGTGGGAGATTATGTGTTACTATGTCTGCGCCTTGAACGCTACCCCAAAAATTCTTTCAAGAAGCTTCATGCCAGAGCGTCAGGACCTTTCCAAATACTTAGTCGACAGGGACCCAATGCCTATGTACTGGATTTGCCAGCAGATTGGGGCATTAGTGCAATATTCGATGTGGAGGATCTTTCTCCTTATCGTAGTACATTCGAGCCCCCTCCACCAGCAACAGCTTCTTCAGACTGTCACCGTGCTTCACCGTCGTCAGCAGCGTTACCGCCTCTACCTCGCCTTCCTCAGCAGCCGCCCGAGCGCATCGACACCGTCTTGGACGACCAAACCGTCCTCACCAGCCAGGGCATTTTACGCCGTTTCTTGGTTCGTTGGAGAGGTCGTTCATCAGCAGACGTCACATGGATCACCGAGGAGGAGTTTCGTCACGTTGATGCAGATCTTCTGGAGCCCTACCTCAGTACTGACTCGACGGAGTCGAGTCTTTTACAACCGAGGGGAGTTGATGTAGGACAGGCCCCACCTTTACGCACTTATGAGCGTAGCTGTCGCCGTGTCATTAGTTAGGCTTTATTGGCATGTTTTATTTTATTATGTCTTTTCTCTTCTTATGGGTTTTTGTAAAGTCATGTGGTTTTAGTCCCACATTGGCTATCGTGTGTTTAGTCTTTCTTTTAGAAGCCTATATAAAGGCTCTATGGGCATCCATGTAGAGACACAGTTTATGAATGAGAATTATCATTTTAGTCATTGCCTAGTTTATTTTTAAATAGTCGTAGTTTTACATTACTGGGATGACATATGCTAAGCCCATTGCCACCCATATGGGTTACCATGCCAAGATTCCTCTTGAGGGGGAGCTATTTCCTGATCCAAAAGAATATCGTCAAGTAGTAGAAGATTGATCTACCTAACAATTACTCGACCTGACATAACCTATGATGTAAGAGTTGTTAGTCAGGACATGAGTGCACCCCTCCAACAACATTGGGGTGCAGCATCCAATGTATCATTCGCTATCTCAAGACTGGCCTAAGATGAGAATTATTCTACACGGTCTCAAGAGAAGATCATTACTATTTATGGATATGATGATGCACATTGGGCAAGAGATGCCGAAGACTGACGGTCAACTCAGTCCACCTCCGGCTTTTGTGTGATGATTGGGGATTATAAGTGTCCTGGAGAAGCAACAAGCAATTAGTAGTTGCTCGCACCAACACGGAAGTCGGGTACCGTGCGATGGCCCATGTTTTTTGTAATCTTCAATCAATGGGTTCGAACTATTTTGAGTGAATTTGTGGTTCCTTGTCAAACTCCATTTCATCTTTATTGTGACAATCAAGTTGCTTTCCATATTGCCAACAATCCAGTTTCCAGGAACGTATGATACATAATGAAGTTGACTGTCATTTTGAATGGGATTTGGTTAAAGCTAAGAAGATTGTGACTCCTACTTACGAACCGACGATCAAATTTTTGATATGTTGACTAAACCACTTCATCCACTTTTTCATTATATGGGTGCCAAGCTGGGACTACGCAATATCTACTCACCAGCTTGAGGGGGAGTGTTAGCATGAGTTGTATATTTCTCATTTCTTCTAAATTGGGCTTAGGCTCATTGTATATGTAATGCTTATTCTGGTATAAGTACACTTATTTGAGGATCCATCTACCCACTTAAGTACACCCATGTATCAATGCACTCCTATATATAGGAGACCCAAAACCTCTTTACAAACTACTAAATATATGATTATTACATTCCACGAGTCGATTGTAGGGACTTATTTGCTAGTTCCAAGTTTTGTTAGTTTCATTCAATTTGTTATTTTACTTGGTTTGTTACTTAGGTGTCTAGACCTAAATGTCGCAACAGTTAGGGTTTCAATCCTCTATATTATAAAATCATGTCACGGGGTACGTGTCTGAAGCTAGCAAATCGATGATCATTATTAAAATATGGGCTTTTGGGGGATTGTTTCCCCCAGAAGTTGGTAGCAAAGTTAGAGATCTAAATATAGAATGTTGAAGAGAAATGTATTGGATGAGTAAAAAGGTTTACAGTGCATTCTCTTATATAGGATAAGAGAGGAGATACAAAAATAGAGATGAGCAATATGGGACTAAACCACACAAGTAAAAACATAAGTGAGGCACATGCTAGGCACATGACACTCAGTGAAACATAATCATATCTCTATACTCCCCCTCAAGCTGGAGCGTAGATGTTGAACATGCCCAGCTTGTCTACTAGAGTCTGGAAGCGAGCTTTTGGATTAATTTTTGTGAAGATGTCCGCTACTTGTTGCTCAGTGCTGAGATATGGACTACAAATACGACCAAAAAGAACAGTCTCGGGGACAAAGTGGCAATCGACCTCGATACGTTTTGTCCTTTCATGAAATGTTGGGTTGCTCGCAATAGAAATAGAAGCCTTGTTGTCACAAAACATCGGTATAGGACTGGAGTAGGATATGTCAAACTCCTTGAGAAGAGTTTGGACCCATAGAAGTTCACATGCAGTGTGGGCCATGGCTCGATATTCTGCATCTACACTGGACATGGCTACTACAGTCTGTTTTTTGCTTCGCCAAGTAACTAGATTGCCACCCACAAATGTGCAATAGCCCGATAGAGATTTACGATCAGATCGACTTCATGCATTATCAGAATCTGAAAAACCTGAGAGATTGCAATGGTCGTGCTTCTTATATAATAAGCCTTTGCCTGAGAGCTTTTGAGATAGCGCAGGATGTGACACACAACATCCCAATGAACAGTCATGGTCTGTCAAGATACCTGCTTATGAATCCTACAACAGTAAAGTCAGCGTGACAGTGAGATAAATAAGCTTGCCACAAGTCTTCTAAATTGGTGGTGATCAGCATAAGGGGGAGAGTTTTCATCATCCCAGTCCATATTTGGGTCAGGAGGAGCCAAGCATACCAGTTTCCTGCAAAAGATCAAGGACATATTACCTCTGGGAAAGGCACAATCCTGCAGACGATCTAGATGCCTTAATGCCTATAAAAATATCTCAGCTTTCATAGATCTTTGGTGACAAAGTGTTTTTCCAAGTAAGTTTTAGTAGTCTGAATGCCCAAGGTATCACTGCTAGACAAGATAATATCATCAACATAGACAATAAGAATGACTAGCCCTGCCACAGTTTTGCGGATAAACACAGAATGATCTGAATGGGAACGACGAAAGCCAAAAGTTACTAAAATCTGACTAAGCTTGTCGAACCAAGCACGAGGGCTCTATTTTAGGCCGTAGATAGCCTTTCTCAATTTACAAACTTGCGAGGACTCCCCCTGAGCAACAAACCCTGGTGGTTGCTCCATGTAAACTTCTTCCTGCAAGTCTCCATAAAGAAACGCATTTTTGATATCTAACTAAAATAGGGGTCATTCTTTGTTGACCGCAACAGAAATAAGAATTCGAACAGAATTTAGGCGTGCCACAGGAGAAAAGGTTTCAAAGTAGTCCACACCATATGTTTGTGTGTAACCCTTAGCCACAAGACGTTTCTAGGCATTTTGCTTTTTTATAAATAATGATGATCTTCTGATATTTACATTCATATTTCCATATATGTAAATATTACATAATGACATTATTACATAGTATTACATAGAATTCAAGCAAAATCACACCTAACATGACCTAAACTAGAACTTATTGGCCCTAATTTGAAATCATTTGATCCAAATTTGATCTAATTTGACCTAGTTTACCCTAATGTGGCCTAAACCATACCTAATTTTGTATAACATGGCCTAATCAGGTCAATTCCCCCAAAAAAATTATATATCGACCTAAATGAGACCAAATTTAGCCAAATCATACTTGTTTTCCCCAAATTGACATGATTTGACCTAAATCAAACCTAATTTTGCATATGATGACCCAATCAGACCTAACTTCCATAAATTTTCCCTATGTTGACCTAAACAAGATCGAATATGGCCAAATCAGACCTAATATCACCAAATCAGACCCAGTTCCCTCAAATCAGACTTGTTTTCCCCAAATTAGGCCTAATTTGCATAAAGTTGACATAATTTGGCCTAAAATCAAACCTAATTTTCCATGACATGAAGTAATCAAACATAACTAGCCCTGTTTTTCCCTATTTTGTTCTAAATGAGGCCTTACATGACCAAATTAGACCTAATTCCCCTAAATTAAACCTATTTCTTAAATTAGACCTAATTTACCCTAATTTAAACTCATTCGGGATAAATTGGATCCATTTCAACCATAAAATGACTCAACTTGATCAAATACACACCTAATTTATGCTAAATTATCCTTGAAGTGGCTTAATTTAGGCCTAAAAGGCCTTAGGCGGCCACTTAGGTCACCTAGGAGGTTGGGCGCCCAATTCCTTAAGCCAAGGTGCCTAGGCGGCACCTCGATAACTAAGGTTGGAATTTATCCGATTTACTCACATGATTCCCATACACTGAACTTTCAGGCTCTTCAAATGAATCTACATTCTACACTTGTAACATTGATTAGGATGGTATATGTACTTCTATAAGTTACCTTTCAAAATGCAATTCCAGGGGTGAATGTTTTGAAGGGTAGGGGATAATGGTAAATGCTGCAATGGAGTATAGGGGTTCGGGTATGGGGTTGAAATCCAAAATAGGGATTATTTATTAGGGGTAGGGTTGCATTGGTCTTAATTGGAGCTTGGTGGAAAGAGGGATAAAAATATATAATTTAGCATGGGAGTAATATTATAGAAACCAAAACATTTTTCAATACCAGATTGATTGCAATTTAGATTCAAACCAAATATGTACCCTGGTTAAAATCTGGTCCAGCTTGTTTTACGAACTTAGAAGAATTTGGAATTGAGATTTTGTCTGTTCATTGATTTGGTTTAATTCACATCAACTGAAATATTTTCTTTTATTGCCTTGTCTCTGTATAACATTCCAATCCACTGCACCATCAGATTAAAGACTAGTTCACAAAAGCTACAAAAGGGGATTATGACAGCTTTTATTAAAAGCGAAGGATGAAAAAACGTACTCAAACCAGACGTGTCTACGAGTCCAATTTGAGATCCATTTCAAACCTTCAAAATCAAGGAACCATTCATGAAATTATTGCATAGGATCTGGAGTCGCCACCATTACTTTTATGCATAGGATAAACAAGAGAAACTAGGAATTGACTGTGCAAAGTCCGCAAAGCAGCCACTCCAAATATATGTAAAACCTCATATATAACCTAGGATGGTATTACGCACTTAAAACACCCAATGAGTGTACTTTCTACCCTTTAAAGATTTTAATATAAAAGTTGATACCATAATTGCATACAATGCTTGTAGAGTGAAGAAAATGGAGAACAGAGACAAACAAACCTCTAGGAACAAAATCAATCATTTTATTATGTGTTCCATATGTGAGATAATGAATTCAAACAAGTAAAGATGCAGAGGGAATATCAATATGTAGTTTTTCTGTATTGCAATAAGCATGTCGTTTTGGTCATAAAGTGATGGTAAAATAAGAGAAAAATACATGAAAATGGGCCCCCAGGGAAGCGTTATAAGTGAAATGAAGCTCGTATCATTGTGTCAATATGGAGAACATTGATAACAAAGTAGATGAAGAGAGTCAAAACAGTAGAGTACAAATTCAAAAGTAATCGATGATGCAGTTTTGCTTACACCTTCCTTCAATCGAGCTTGGATCACTATCAATGTGTAAAATAGAGCAAATGAGCAAAAAGTGCTCTCTTTTCTCCTTGGATAAAAGGGACAACCTCTGGCAAAATATATAGTTCAAAGAACTTTACTTAAAAAAAATTGTTTAGAAGGAGGTTCATAATCAGAGTTGGCACCTTAGAATTTGAATCAGTAGCCAGAGGTTGTTTTCACGTAGGCTACAGAGTCCTAATCATAGAAACAGGTTGCCCCTAAGATTTTGGGGATCGTAGAATAATGTAGGAGATGTTGGTCAACGTGGGTAGTTGCTAGGTTACAGTAAAAGTAATGGAGCAATGAAAGAAAGATGGATGTGGAGACTCAAGAATGCTAGTAGAGGTGGAGCTTACAAATAAAGCATAGGATATAGTGGATGCTATGCAAAAGATTAAGTAGAGAAGATGGGATGGACGGAAGAAAGATTGTTCCAGAATGGATGCGTGAATCTAATAGAGTTGGAATTCTACAGACTTTGGCTGGACAATACAATACTTTATGAAGTGGTCATGTGAGACAAGAATGTTAATCATGTAATTACGAAAATTGTACAACAACAAACAGGATAAATGGCCAAATTAGGGGATTACATTTTCATCAGAAGAGTCATGTAAATCACAAACTTAGATATATTTCATCAGGAAATATCAAGTTTTTAAGGAATATTTTCAGGACAAAAATAGACAGCTTACTTTTGCACTTCAAAATTCAGACATATTATTGACTTACTGAAGTGTGGAATTCAATGATGGTTTCCAAGAGTACAAAGCATGCCAATTATAACCAGTTTGTTGCTAAGTGAACTTATCTCAAGTGACCTCTTCTTTGAGTTCAAGTTGGCACAAGAAATTTGAGTTGTAAAAGACAATTTCTATTGCCAGGGGATCTCGGAGACAAAACACCTTGCAAAGAAATGAGAACACGTCAATTTTTTTTAGAAGGGAAGACCTGAATGTGGTGCTTAAGGTGTGCATCATTATGGTTGTGTACTTCAAAAAGGATTTTTTTTAGGAACCTCCAAGTTCATGTAAGGATCATCTAGAATACTATGTTGTACACCTTCTCGCATCAAAAAATATTTTTAAGGTATAATATATAAGATAAAGCCAATGGGAAGTTATATTAGGAGAGACATCTGGCACACTTATTAGATAGGACTTTGCTATGAAGCACATATGTCATGGATCTTTTTGTTTGTTTGCCTAATGATATTGTTAGGGAATAAGTAAAAGACTAATTGATATATTTGATAAGAGGAATCCCCCTCCTTTATTTAGGAGAAGGGGAAGCGTACAGACTTTAGACTAAACCCTAATGGGCCAAGACACACTTGAGCCGATATACAATTAGAGACAAATTACTTAATTAACTAAATTAACTAGACTCTCTAATACTCCCCCTAAAGCTGAAGCTTGGGAGAATCCCAAGTTAGCTTGCAAACAGACAGATAGACTAAAGATAAAGAAGCTGAATAAAAAGATAAACCAAGCCCTTACAAGAATTTCTGCCCCTCAAGATTACAATAAAACACTCATCCCTCAAATACTCCCCCTCAAGTAGATAAACAAAAGCAGGTATGCAAGCAGGTCAAATCTGAAGTAGGTCGCTTGTCGCAGGTGCAGGTCACGAACAACTAGCAGAAGCTTCTTGATGTGACATCTGGAGTAGTAAACAGCAACAAGAAGGCATCTAAGTCTTCATCATAGTTGTTATTGTCGATATCCAGAGAGTGTTGGTTCACAGTAGAAAAGTCCACAGAGTGTTGGTTCACAATAGAAGAAAGTCACCAAGTATGGACAAGTAGAGAGTCAACATGCGCAAAGCACGGACAAGTCAGAGAGTGTTGGCGCACAAGTGGTCAAAGTCCCAAAGAGTGTTGGGTCACAGCAGTCAACGTGCAAAGAAAGCATGGACAAGTAAAGAGTCACATGCATAAGGCATGGACAAGCCAGAGAGTGTTGGCACACAGAAGTAGAAAGTTGAGTCGACGTAGCCCGATAGAAGACCATTAACTTAAATAAGCAAGCAGTAGATATGAAGCTCCAGATAGTAAGTACTCCAAGAAGCATATAATCAGCAAAAGACTTTCAAAAGAAAATATCAATAGTAGAACTCCACAAACTCTTCAAGAAGTGCATCAAGTTCCACAAATATATTTAGCAGCAGAATATAATCTTCCTCTCTTCCATCTTGTCTCCTCTATTTCTCCCCCACACCAACCAAGGAAGGAACCAAGAGTGGTTGGAGTGGACAATAATAAAGAAACGTCGCAAAAAAATCATAAGCCGTAGCATTGTCGGGAGGTTTGGGGAGCGCGGTCCCCAACTAGGGGGTGTACAATGTATTTTCATAGGAGAAATCAAGTACAAATCTACATAGAGTAATATCATGACACAAAAAGTCCATCCAAATTTACTCTAACGAGTCATAAAAAGTTAGTGATTTAGAACTCCCAAACCAAATTCAATCAACATTGATCGAGTTTGACAAAATTATTGCAAGAACTGCAGATGCCGCGAGAGGAAGCATGCGAGAATATACTCCAAGAAGCAAGTGTAGAATTTCTGCAACCATATCATTATTTCTGCAACCACTTCGTGAAAGCATGTGTGGAATGTCGTTGTCCACCGCTTGGTTTCATTCAGGGACCAATTAGGAGTCACGGTTGGGATTGGAGAGCATGTAAGAAAATACTTGACAAATTATCTATAGGTCCTATACCGCTGGGTGTCCTTGGCATCATGCCCATGTATATCCACAAAAGTGTTCTCGACAAGAAAGAATTAGACATGATCACTAAAAAAGGTCTTACTAGTAGATCAGTAATAGACACATTGTGCAAGAATAATTAATTTTTTTGCCTTTTAGATTCTGCTCATTAGATGAATTGTCATTTGATCATGATTGAATAACAAAAATGCCAACAGATGTTCGTCACACACATTGTTGATTACTAGGCCTTCGTTGTTTTTTATTTGTGGCCAAATTGTTACAATTAATATATGCATAGATAATGTTGGTATGGTCTGTTAATTGCGGAGGTGTTGCCTTTTATGCCCGTCTGCCTGTTCTCCACTTGACTATTGTCTGTTGGACTACTATTGACGAAGAAATGTAGAAAGTTTGCTAGTCCTCTCCCTTATTCCAAAAATCAACTACAATTATTTTAAGGGGCAATGTACGATTACTTAGAAATAGATTCAAACGACGAAGGGGTGAATTCAAATGAGTCAAGAGTGGTAATAGGTGTGAGTGTAATGGGGCTTATGTAGTGCATGACCCCGTCGTCGTCCCAGCAACTAAGAGTGCTCTTCATAGTTTTTCCGCCTTCGACTCCTTTTTACATAATGAGCAACGAACCGGCCTTTTCTCATATTTGGAGGATGTTGGTTGACGCAAGAGATCTTTTGTTTCATGTAAACCTCAACAGATGCAATGACAAACAGCACGGTCTCTTCGATCTAGTTACATTCATTGAAGACGGCATGAGGGAAGGCACCACGACTGACGGTTGCATGGAGGGAATAGCCACCAGCAATTCTAGGGGAACCTCCAACAATGACAATGGGAGTAACAGCGTCAAACAGGGTGTACTGGCAGATAGCAACAATGGCCAGGTGAAACGCAGGGAAGAAGAGAATACGAGATGATCATCAAAAAGAAGATTCTTTTTTAAAGAAGCAGGGAGGAGGTGATCGTGGTGGTCGGAATAGGCCTAGCGGGCAGCAAGCCAAGATGAGACGGCGGGTGCCCGCAGGCGGAGGCTCTCTCTTTTCCTCCCTAAGTTAGGATCGATCTCTGATACCATGTTAGAGAGTAAGTAAAAGACTAATTGATATATTTGATACGAGGAATCCCCCTCCTCTATGTAGGAGAAGGGGAAAGTGTATATATTTTAGACTAAACCCTAATGGGCCATGACACACTTGGGCCCATATACAATTAGACACAAATTACTTAATTAACTAATTTTAATTAGACTCTCTAATAGATATAATTCTGGGATGGGTAACTGTCATGATTAGTTAAGCACAACATTAAGTCATGCAATGCATTGGGCGATATCTAGCTCATTGGTCACCATACTAAAGTTAATGAGGCAAATCAACAATTTATCTAATAAGAGGAAAGTCATTACGCCTCCATTGTTTTAAGGACTATAGCAATGTGGCTCTAATTGGTGAATCATGGAGCAAGCAATGTCAATAACTAATTGTATGCCAATAGTTGTCAAAGTGCCTAGGCAGACTCCTAGTGTCATCATCCAAACCTCAATCCCGACCATGCTGGGGTCGGCTACACGGATCCTTCTTTTCCAATCAGCTCTGTTATGGGTCAATACTCTGATCAAGATGAAAAGACTCAAAATCTCTCTTTATAAGCTCTTCTCAAGTTAATTTAGGTCTGCCTCTGCTTCTTGTAGTTGTGCTTAGCTCAATAAGCTTGCTTCGAATACGTGCATTTGTCGGTATTGTTGCACATGTCCATATCGTCCTATACGACCTTCACGTAACTTGTCCTCGATGCTTAGCACCCCCACTTTTGTTTCCGATATAGTCATTCCTCAAACAATCTTTTCTTGTCTTCCCATACATCCATCTCAGCATACGCATTTTGGCCACATTCATCTTATTTAGGACTTGTTTCTTCACTGCCCAACATTCACTCCCATATAGCATGGTTGGCCGTATAGTTGTTCTATAAAACTTGATTTTAAATCTGAGAGGGATCTTTAGGTCACATACTTCTCCAATTTTGCACTCCTCCACTTCAACCATCATGTTGTGATCTTGTGACAAACACCATCTTGAACCTCACCCTCCCTTTCAATAATAGAACCAAGTAACGAATCTTATCACATATTGGTACATCCATTCCATCCAACTTGACCCCACTATTCACAATTCTAGATTGGCTAAACTTACAATGCATATATTCACTTTTGCTTCCATTGATCATAGATCCACTAGATTCCAATCCATTTCTTCAAAGTTCAGCTTTTTCATTCAATATATCTTATTGTACTTTGCATTCCAATGCATTTCTCCAAAGTTACACTAGGCAGACTTCTAGTGTATGGAAAAATATTGCATTTACATACATAATGATTGTATATAATATCATACGTATAAGGTATTTTATGTAATTATACAATACCCTACACCCTAACAAGTCATGTATGAGCAAAGTAAAACCTTTATGTTACTTGAAAACGTTTACACATAGCAATAATGATGTAAATTAAACATAAAACAAATTAAAATCTCAAGAAGAAGAAGAAAAGTGCCAAGGCCCCTGTCCACGCATAATGTTTTCTCTATTTCATTTTATTAGGTGGTAGCCTAGGCTAGTAGGTTGACGATCTTGGGTGCCTAGGTGTTCATCTCAACAGGTCAGCTATACATAAGCCTCTATAAATATAAAAGAGGACATTCCATGGTAAATTGTTCCCAAACAAAGGGATTTTATTCTGTGAATAAATTAGCGAGATCCTTTAAAATCAAAATTAAAAAAATAACTATTGGTTTTCACAAGTAACCTCCAGAAAATGCCATCCCATCAACTGCATATTTTAAATGTTTGTAAATGTGCTTCACAAAGCACATGTACAGAAGATTTTGGCATTATCATCTTGCACACTTTCCTTCTGGATAATTTTTAAAACAAGTGTTGTACAATGCAAAAGAAAAAGTTCTCTGTCATTCTCATCCGCAGATGAGAATTGATAGCTTAGGCAAACAAATGCCAATCGAAATTAGGAACTCCGGTAAAAACTGAACCACTGCTTGGAAGAATTTTCTGGAGCAGGAAACTAATAGATTATCAGATAAGAAAGGGTTTAATCAAGTCGTCAGAAAGGCACCTCCAACACTCGCTTTCCTCCAAACAGAAGATTACCACTTTGGATTTCTGACCTGAGGGCCTTAACCAAATCCAATGACCCTTCCCAGAGCTTCAAACCCCCTGAATTTCGAAAGAAAAGGTGACCATAGTATCAAATGCAATGGGACAGAATTTGCATCCATTGATTAATGCAGAAAAAGAGCATTCGCACACCATGTACCTTCATACTTTCCTGGTATCAAATCTGAATTAGATACGCCAAAGACATCACTGGTGTTAACTCTTCCCTGTTAGTAGAATCGAACACCGAGGAACATTAATGTGATACTAAATGTTTTTTTGGGGGGATAAAACGGCTGTGTTGCTCTAGCCTCGTGGCTGATTGGGACGATTAAAGCACCTTGAGAAGCGTAAGCCCCTCGGCGATTTGGACAGGATCGACACTGCAGTCAGCCGAGGTGGACCCCTGATTCGAACAAAGCACAGGAAACTTCAATGGCCTGTTAAGCTAATACACAACCGTCTCTTAAGTTCACAAACTCAACTGCACATTCAAAATAATTGGACTCTTTTACCTCGGAGATGAGCACTTCGATGCAGGGAGGCGGGGGCGGAAGCGGCTTCTCCGAAGAACCAGAAAAGCCGAATCCCAAGGAATTCAAATTCGAAAGGGAAAAGAAAGGATATGTCTCCTGTACAGTGAATCACGAACAAATAACAGTCTCATCAAGAGGGGATATGTAAGGCAGAAGGGTCAGGGTTTAGGGCTTTTGCAGGTTCTATTACCTTTGAAGTGTTTGAAGACATGGCTATCAAGTGTATCAAGTGTGGCTATCCAGTATTGCACCTCGTTCGTGCTGTCATGAGACTTCTCGGCGAAGTGCGGTTGACTCGGAGGTCCCGCAAGCTGCCTCAAGGTGATTTTTAGTTCGCTGGTTCCGAGATGTTTGCAACGCTCAAGAACTTCAAATATGTTGGACAAGTCTATTCCAGTTACTTCTTCTACGAACAATAATAAATATTAAGTACTCATGGGCTTCTTGTATTGAAAATGAAAATGTATGCTAATTTTGTTACTTCTATGGTTATGGCTCGAGGGTGACGACATGAATTTAAATCACTCCATTAAAAAAAATATAAATTTTGTAATAAGAATATTTTGGAAAATTAACTTTAAACTCTCATTACGTCCAACAAATCAAACTCTTAAAATTTAATACAAATATTCAAAATATATTTCTAGCCTAAAAATATGGTTGATTATCATCAAAGGTCTTTCTAAAGTCTCTAGTAAGTGTATGTAACTTGGATGATGATAACTATTACCGTTTTCTTTCAATTATGTTTCATAAATGGGTGCTGGTTGATGACTCAATCATTCTCCTACGATGTATTCAACATATTGTTAATAGGAAGATAGTGTTGCCATCATTAACTTTTTTTTTATTTTATCCTTGGATCAGTGTAGCCATACAAAAAAAATTGACAGCCCAATTTATAACTCAGAATTCTGCGAAGGTGTTTTGTTGGTGATGGGCCTATCATTCC
The DNA here is from genome assembly GCA_963693085.1 of Alisma plantago-aquatica. Classification (NCBI taxonomy): domain Eukaryota; kingdom Viridiplantae; phylum Streptophyta; class Magnoliopsida; order Alismatales; family Alismataceae; genus Alisma; species Alisma plantago-aquatica. The sequence continues at coordinate 1,196,803,133 of OY856409.1, forward strand.
TTTTGTAGATTTTATAAGCTCACTTGGATTAAAAATTGAGTTTTATGTCTTACTTTCATGGATGTGAGTTATATGGCAGTCATATAGGTTGTGGTATTGGTTACTAGACACCATGTAAGATCAAGTGGAGAAGTGTTTAGATTTTCCTAAAACCTTGTTACAAAACCTTGAGAAGTTAATAGAGATGTGGGTTATTTTTAGAGGAAAAATTATTTAGCCCATTTTTTGAAATTTAGATATCCAAATTATTGACTGGTTGAACTTATTGTTCGACCAAGTAAAGAGAACTACAAACGGTAAAACTCTTTCATAAAGAAACATTATAAGTTATTTACAAACTGATCCCTCATTACATCTCTGTAACAAACACATTTCGAGGATGATAAACATCAATTGCCTTGTTAACTATTCAAGGCAAGATACAAAATCTCGAGGCATTATGCCAAAATCTCAGATTTACTTTTAAACATATACTGACTCCTAGGACCTGAGAGTACAGAGACGACACATAGGACATACTATCTACAAGACTTGACAGTCAGTGTCTCTACCTGAGGATCACTGATGTCCCTGATGTTGTTGCTGCTGCTGCTCACCCACTGATGGGTTCCTTCGTCCTCGACGTCTACCTAAAAAGTTGAATCCCACGGGGGTGAGACAATTAAATAATTGTCCCAGCGAGAGTTATAACTCTTTGCCAGAAGCTTTGTTATTGCAATAATGAAATAATATGAGAAGTAGAATTATAAACATTCAATAGCAGGTTTAACATTGTGTAAATTAAGTGAAGCAACATTCTTTTAAGTAATTATTTCAACTATAACTTAGTTGAATGACAAAGTATATAATAATAGGGAATATGAAGAACATGTATACTAGTTATTTAACTAGAGCACTATAAACAATGTATCATCAATCATTGCTTCTCGTAGTTCAACCTAAGCAGTTATGCTATACGGCTGATTACACTTTTCAAACATATTTATGCCCTGAGGAGATGAGTTACACCTCTCATACTCCAACCGACCATTACGAAATCGCAATCGGTACCATACATAGGTCATCAGAAGAGTCGGATTCCTATGACCTCATCATCCTCAGTCAGTGTGAGGAACAACATGCAGGACATCTTGTGTCTCTTCCATAATAGCTTTCCAGGGTATTCTGGCAACTTCGCTATTAGAGTTATAATGGCATTTTGTACTCTCTTCGCCATCGAGGGATTTCTTGTTTATCTCACATCGATGCGACATTAACAATATCATCGGGAGATTAGTGGTACATCATCCCGGCATAAACATATAATGAAGGATTGAGAGATTAAAGGTACATCTCATATCAAATCCTACATTAGGACGTAAGGATATTCACGTCCATAACCCCCACATACTCAAAAGTATGCTCTCCAGGAGTTCCCTTAGGAAAACTTATTTCACCATCATTTAACTTCTAACAATGATAGATCTATGGTCAGGGCTCCACATGATATCATTATACTTGATTATTTAAGTACATTATGGCATTCTTTTAGCATCATGCATGTTTTCAAACATAAACCAATAAGACAAATGCTATAAAGAAAGAGTACTGTTTGTATCAAGTTCACATCACATATTTTTAACATTGGGATATCAATCCCTAACCATCTCACCATTGTGATTCAGGAATATGGGTGTTCAACCCCTTAGATCATCAAAACACTTGTTACCAAGTAACATCTTATCATTCAGTCATTTTAACAGTATGACCTTGATTATAACAATGTATATATTTCTCATGCCTCATACACCCTATCCATCTCATATGTTACCACTTATCAGGCAACATAGCATAGCATATCATTACTCTTAAAGCTTATAAAGTGCTTTCAATGAATATGACATCATAACCCTTACCTGGCTATGATCACTTCTTTATAAAAACATGCATGGTTAACATAACTGATAATATGCATATTGTAATTATATCAGCACAACACAAGTTCTTTCTAAATTAAATATAGAATACCACGGCCATGCTACCTTGCACGGTCGTGCAAGAGTAAGTCAACACGGTCGTACTTCATTACACGGTCGTGCAACAGAGGATTCACCACGACCGTGTCATATTACCACGGCTGGTTTCTAGGGTTAGGTTTTCTTTTTAATTCAAATAGGGTTATCCAACCCCTTAATCTTATAAAGGCATAATGATTACTTACTCCATAATCAAGTATAGTGTTTTATGCTTAAAAGCATAAACCAAATTAGGGTTTATTGTTCATACCATCACATCACCCTAAATTAGGGTTTACTATTCTCATTACATTATATTACCCTAGAATTAGGGTTTACTATTCACATCATAGTGAATTGAGATCATACCCTCATCATGTATGAGTATTACTTCCACTAATACCCTCAATTAGGTTAAGATTCATTAATCACCATGATTAGGGTTTCCATGATCTCATTATGAAGGATCATACCCTAACTAGGTGCATTCATACATATTGGAAGTATATTACTTGATTTACATTCATATAGGGAGTCTTCTCTCTCCTCTAACTATTAGATGATGTTTACATCACTCTTGATTAGGTTAAGTTAAATCAACTTTGCCAACATAAGTCATGTCATCTTCATGATGGTCATTAGGGTTTGCTTTGTCAAGGGTTATTAATCACATTATCCCACTAAGGGTACTTTTGTAATGTTCACCATTGGTCATAACATGCATTAATCAACTAATTACTTGTTCCCTTAATCACTTTAGGTACCTTTAGGGTTTAAGTTAATCAACTACTAAACCATCTTGACCACTGAAGCATCAAACGTTCTTGACCTTAATAGACCCCAAACGGTTTTGCACTTTCAACCTCCAAATGGTTTTGAAACTATTTGGAGTTGTTGACCATTTGGTCCCTTTGACTTTCAAGACCGTTTGATAAAGTACACCCTCAAGACCGTTTGCCCTAGGTGAGGTGAAGACCGTTTGGTCTTGTTGAACGTTTGGCCAACTTTGACTTTGAAATCGCATGGGCAAGTTGATCTTGAAACCGCATGGCCACCAAACGGTTTGGGATCGTTTGGTCCCAAACGGTCTTGAGACCGTTTGGCCCAAACACCCTCAAAACCGCATGGACTAAAAAGTACTTCAAAAGTTCCAATTGAGTTAGGGTTTCCAATGTTGAACCCCTCAAACATTCATGCAATGATTAGTCACTTATCAATTGAGTCAATTAGGTCAACCTTCAACTGATTTGACCCTCAATTGATCCTCAATTGATCACCAACTAGGGATTGGATCATTTGAATTAGGGTTTGGAATCGATCACTCTTCAACATGTTTCAACATGAGTCTAATTGACATTGAAACCATTGACCATCATTCAATTGGGTCATGACCTGACCCCAAACGGTCTTGGGATCATTTGGATGACCTCCAAACGGTCTTGAGACCGTTTTCTCAAGTCAACATCAGAAACTAACTCAACCTATTAAGGTTTGGACCATAGATTTGATCATTAGGTCACTTAATCGATTGTGCTTCGACTTGTTACCTTTCAATCTTCAACCACTTAACCCTAGTCATCCCTAGACCTCCAAACGGTCTTGGGTGACCCCCAAACGGTCTTGGGATCGTTTGGACATCCTCCAAACGGTCTTGAGACCGTTTTCCCATCATTTCATCAAAAACCAAGTCATTCACTTAGAGGTTGAACCCTAGATTTTGTCACCAAATCAGCACTTAATTGTTCAACAACTTAATATCATTGGACCCTAAATTGGTCAACCCCTCTTAACCCTAGACCTCCAAACGGTCTTGGGTGATCACCAAACTTTCTTAGACCATTTGGGTGGTCCCCAAATGGTTTTGAAACCGTTTGGGCCACTCAACCCAAACTTCAACATGATTGCATTATTGAAATCAGCAATAGACCCGATTAGGGTTTAGGTGATTGATGTGCCTTCAATTGGTGATTTACTTGGAATTACTTGATGATTTTTGGTGGGTGATTAGTCCATAATGTTTACAACAGATCTCCAAACTGTCAACACCTGGTCAACCCATCCAAATGGTCTTGGATCGATTGCTCCCAAACGTTCTTTTGAAACCGTTTACTCTTCAAACGGTTTGCAAACCGTTTGAGCAAGAGGTGGGAGACCGTTTGCTAAAGTAAGATTAGGATGAACTTTGGAAATAACGTCATCTTCTTCTACCTCAAGAACATGGACTGTTCTTCACGGTTTTACTAGCAAGAACACATAGAAGTGTCTAAAGAAGGAGATTTAAGCAACGTTTTCATGAAAGGAAGATGCATAGACAAAACTTAAGGGTTAGAGTTATAAAACTCACCTTATGATCTGATCTAGAGCTCCAATCTTTGTATATTTAATGGTGTCTTGAGCTCCACAGGTCGTACAAGGTTCGTCCTTCAAGATTTGGATGGAGAAGATGGCTAGAAAGAAGAGTTGTGTAAAGAAAACTAACAAACCAACCTTGTAGTAGGATTTCCTCCATGAATTCGAGCTATGTGATGGTCAAAACTTACCCAAACCAGCTTGGTCGTCCTCCTCTACTCCTGAGATTCTCCTTAGTCGGCCAAAGAAAGAATATAAGTGAAGGAATGAAGGGAAACGATCCCTTGCTTTGTGAAAAAGAGTTACTTATATATTTTTGGGGTATTTTCAAGGCAAGGAGGGTTATTTCTTTTATTTCTCAACTAAATCCACCAAGCCCTTCTCCACTTCTTGGCCACGTTTCTACCTCCATATCACATGCAAAACCCCTCTCTCAACCAAGGTTAAAGGAAAAAGGAACCAAACAACTTACTAAGTTGCATATACAAAAGGGTCATTTTGCTTAAAACTTGGTTATTTAAATATAAAGGTTATCTTTCTTTTTTATCATTCAAATGAGGCGCCCTCTTCATTTTATTTGCTCTACTTGATGCCAAGAAATATGAGAGATACTCTAGAGGTTATATATTACATGTTGCACCCTATGTTTTGGGTATATTGCACTTTACACCAAAACTAGGTTTTAAAGCACAAGGATTGCTCTACAAGCTATATCTTGGTGCTCAAGCTTGGAGAATCCATACCACTACATCATATTCATGTTTATGATGTCTCATAATCATAGGAACATCTTAAAAATGTGCAATTTGTAAGTTAACCCCTCTAATTGGGTAATTTGCACTTTAGTCCAAAATTAACAAAACAATATTGTAAAATTGTTAAAAAAGGACTGAAATGGAAATATAAGTTCCTCAAAAGATTTAATTACATTCCATAAGATAACCATGAGCATATAACCACATATTTAAGCAAAACACCTAGGGTTAGTTCATAACCCAGGTCAAGGATGTTACAAATTATCCACCCCTTACAAGCATTTCGTCCCTGAAATCAACAATCATAACAAGACAAAACATATATTAAGAGAAAAGAGCAGGGTATTTCCTTCCCATCTCTTCCTCTAGTTCCCATGTGGCTTCTTCAATACCACGATGATTCCAGAGGACTTTCACAAGACTTATATCTTTCTTTTTCAGCTTTTTAATTCTTTTATCAAGGGTCGATACTGGTCCTTCTTCATAAGATATATCATCATTCAATTCTACTTCCATAGGTTGCAGAACTGATTCTGTATCAGGATGACATTTCCTCAGCATGGAAATGTGAAACACAGGGTGTAACTTCTGTAACTCAGGTGGTAACTCTAGCTTATAAGCTACTCTTCCAATCCGTTCAATGATTGGATAAGGCCCCATAAACCTAGGAGCTAACTTTCCTTTCCTCTTAAATCTAAGAACTCCTTTCCATGGTGAGACTTTGAGGTATACTCTGTCTCCAACCTGGAATTCTAAAGGTCTACGACGTTTATCAGTGTAAGATTTCTGCCTATCTTGTGCAGTCTTTATCTGTTGTTGTATTACTTTAATTTTCTCTGTGGTCTGCTGCACAAGATCAGGACCTAGCAGTTGATATTCACCAGTTTCATACCAACATAGGGGTGATCTACAACATCTACCATACAAAGCTTCATAAGGTTCCATGTCAATGCTATGTTGATAGTTATTGTTGTAGGCAAACTCTATCAAGCTTAGGTGCAGATCCCAACTCCCCGTAAACTGAAGAACACATGCTCTAAGCAAGTCTTCTAAGGTCTGTATAGTCCTTTCAAACTGTCCATCTGTCTGAGGATGAAAAGTTGTACTAAACCTTAATTGTGTGCCTAAAGCTTTATGAAGTCGCTCCCAAAAATGACTCGTAAACTGGGGGCCTCTATCAGAAACAATGGTAACTGGGACTCCATTCAGTCGCACTGTCTCATCGACATATAACTGTGCCAGCTTCTCAGCAGAATAGGTTGTTTTGACAGGCAAGAAATGTGATGTCTTTGTCAACCTATCAACTATTACCCAAATGGAATCATGCCCTTTGCTTGTCCTGGGTAGGCCAACAACAAAGTCCATGGTTACATGATCCCACTTCCATTGTGGTATGGGAAAAGGTTGCATTGTTCCTGCAGGCTTCTGGTGTTCAGCTTTAACTTGCTGACACACAGGACACCGCATAACAAACTCAGCAACGTCCTTCTTCATTCCATGCCACCAATACATATCTTTTAAGTTTCGATACATCTTGGTGCTTCCTGGATGCATAGCATACGTTGAAGAATGAGCTTCTTCCAGGACTAACTTTCTCAAGTTATCTACATCCGACACTATCATCCTTCCATGATAACAGGCTACATGATCATCTGAATCATGGAAACCATCTCGTTTCTCACTACCATACTCCGATCTAATCAGTTGAACTACAACATCAACTTGCTGTGCCTCCTTGATTTGTTGTCTCAGAGTAGGTTTTATGTGCATCTCAGCTAACAACCCGGCTAACAATGATACTTTCAACTGTACATTGTCTTGCCTTAAGGAGATAAGCATATCTCTCCTAGAGCATACTAAAGAATTCAGTTGTGCTCTATTTAAGGCTGGTGTTTCTGATTTCCTACTCAAAGCATCTGCAACCACATTGGCTTTCCCTGGATGGTAATCAATTGTACAATCATAGTCCTTGATTAACTCCATCCAGCGACGTTGCCTCATGTTAAGCTCATGCTGAGAAAAGATATACTTAAGGTTCTTATGATCTGTGAAAATCTGGAATGTCTCTCCATAAAGATAGTGTCTCCAGATCTTCAAAGCATGAGCCACAACAGCTAGCTCTAGATCGTGTGTTGGATAATTCTCCTCGTGTTTCTTAAGCTGTCGGGAAGCAAAAGAAATCACTTGTTTATCCTGCATCAACACACAACCAAGTCCATTCTCAGAGGCATCACAGAAAACTATATATCCTTTCCCTTGTTCAGGTAACACAAGCACAGGTGCACTTGTCAACCTCTCCTTCAACAACTGAACAGAAGTTGTTACATATGTGGGAAGATGGGACATCTGATGAAGGATTGCAGAGCCAGAGAAGTGAGTGTGACTCAACCTCAAAGGCAGAGTCAACAGGGATCTCAAAGGCGACAGTTTCCAGGCAACACTAGAGGACGTGGACAACCGTCCCAAGCTGGATCATCGACATCTAGTCATCGAGCACCAAATCAACCACAGGCAACGACGAGATTCTACACGATGAACCCACCTGATGCAATAATCAACCCTCGGGTTGTAGCAGGTCAGATGGAATTGTTATATTCTGATATGTCTACATCTTGCATTCTATCCGTTTTAATTGATCCGGGTGCTACACACTCCTTTATCACTCGAAGAGTGATTTTTGACTGCAACTTGACTATAAGTCATAGAGCAGATAGTTTGTTGCTAGAAACTCCCTTGAGGGGATCTTCTGTGTTGCAGGAGGTATGTTCTCCCTGCATTCTCTTCTTTTCTGAGCATCACATTCAAGTGGATCTTATACCACTTGAGATGCATGGATTCGATGTAATCCTTGGGATGGATACCTTAGAAAGGTATAAGGTTGTCTTGGATTGTGAGTCCAAGCAAGCTATGTTCACTGATGATAGTGGCACGTGCATCTTTCAAGGAGAAAGAAAGATTCTACCCACCTGTCTTGTGTCAGTTATGGTTGCTGAGAAGATGATGAGGCAAGGATGTTATGCATTCTTGGCCCATGTGGTAGATACTACAATGGATAGTCCTAACCCTGCTGAAGTTCATGTGGTCAGGGAATTTGTGGATGTATTTCCTGAAGAACTTTCAGGTGTACCGCCGCCTCGAGAGTTTGATTTTGAGATTAATCTAGTGCCAGACACGCAACCTATAGCACAAACACCATATAGGATGGCGCCTGCTGAGATGGCAGAACTCAAGAAACAGTTGCAAGAGTTGCTCGAGAAGGGTTTCATCCGACCGAGTACTTCGCCTTGAGGTGCTCCGGTCCTCTTTGTTAAAAAGAAATACGGATCAATGTGATTATGCATTGATTACATACAGTTAAATAAAGTAACAATAAAGAATAAGTATCCTCTACCAAGGATTGATGATCTCTTTGACCAGTTGTGTGGTGCAACCGTCTTCTCAAAGATAGATTTGAGGTTGGGATATCACCAGCTGTGTATTAAGGGTAGTGACATACCCAAGTCTGCCTTTAGGACAAGGTATGGTCACTATGAGTTCACAGTTATGTCGTTTGGACTAACAAATGCACCAACTGCATTTATGGAGCTCATGAATAGAATCTTCCGACCTTTTCTCGATCAGTGTGTTGTTGTCTTCATAGATGACATCCTGATCTATAGTAGAGATGCTCAGCAGCATGAACAACATCTTCGTCAGACTCTAACTTTTCTAAAAAAACACAAGTTATATGCTAAGTTTAGCAAGTGTGAGTTCTGGTTGCCAAAAGTATCTTTCCTTGGATACGTAATATCTGCCTCGGGTATTCGTGTTGACCCTATAAAGGTAGAATCTGTTCTGCTATGGGAACAACTGAAGACACCGACGGAGATTCATAGTTTCTTAGGGTTGGCAGGCTATTACCGGAGGTTCATTAAGAACTTCAGTTCTATAGCTTTACCCATGACTAAGTTGACCAGGAAGGATGTTCCTTTTATATGGAGCGATAAGTGTCCCACTAAATTATGGCGTCCGTCTTGGGGGAAAACGAGATCAACGAATGCGGAAGCGATTAATTAGCAGCAGAATTATAGAAAATCACTAAATTTTAAAACTTTTGTAAAGAGAACTACAAACGGTAAAACTCTTTCATAAAGAAATATGATAAGTTATTTACAAACTGATCCCTCATTACATCTCTGTAACAAACACATTTCGAAGATGATAAACATCAATTGCCTTGTTAACTATTCAAGGCAAGATACAAAATCTTGAGGCATTATGCCAAAATATCATATTTACTTTTAAACGTATACTGACTCCTAGGACCTGAGAGTACAGAGACAACACATAGGACATACTATCTACAAGACTTGACAGTCAGCGTCTCCACCTGAGGATCACTATTGTCCCTGATGTTGTTGTTGTTGCTGCTCACCCACTGATGGGTTCCTTCGTCTTCGACTTCTACCTAAAAAGTTGAATCCCACGGGGGTGAGACAATTAAATAATTATCCCAGTGAGAGTTATAACTCTCCGCCAGAAGCTTTGTTATTGCAATAATGAAATAATATGAGCAGTAGAATTATAAACATTCAACAGCAGGTTTAACATTGTGTAAATTAAGTGAAGCAACATTCTTTTAAGCAATTATTTCAACTATAACTTAGTTGAATGACAAAGTATATAACAATAGGGAATATGAAGAACATGTATACTAGTTATTTAACTAGAGTACTATAAACAATGTATCATCAATCATTGCTTCTCGTAGTTCAACCTAAGCAGTTATGCTATACGGCTGATTACACTTTTCAAACATATTTATGCCCTGAGGAGATGAGTTACACCTCTCATACTCCAACCGACCATTACGAAATCGCAATCGATACCATACATAGGTCATCAGAAGAGCCAGATTCCTATGAACTCATCATCCTCAGTCAGTGTGAGGAACAACATGCATGACATCTTGTGTCTCTGCCATAATAGCTTTCCATGGTATTCTGGCAACTTTGCTATTAGAGTTACAATGGTGTTTTGTACTCTCTTTGCCATCAAGGGATTTCTTATTTATCTCACATCGATGCGACATTAACAATATCATCGGGAGATTAGTGGTACATCATCCCGGCATAAACATATAATGAAGGATTGAGAGATTAAAGGTACATCTCATATCAAATCCTACATTAGGACGTAAGGATATTCACGTCCATAACCCCCACATACTCAAAAGTATGCTCTCCAGGAGTTCCCTTAGGAAAACCTATTTCACCATCATTTAACTTCTGACAACGATGGATCTATGGTCAGGGCTCCACATGATATCATTATACTTGATTATGTAAGTACATTATGGCATTCTTTTAGCATCATGCATGTTTTCAAACATAAACCAATAAGACAACTGCTATAAAGAAAGAGTACTATTTGTATCAAGTTCACATCACATATTTTTAACATTGGGATATCAATCCCTAACCATCTCACCATTGTGATTCAGGAATATGGGTGTTCAAACCCTTAGATCATCAAAACACTTGTTACCAAGTATCATCTTATCATTCAGTCATTTTAACAGTATGACCTTGATTATAATAATGTATATATTTCTCATGGCTCATACAGCCTATCCATCTCATATGTTACCACTTATCAGGCAACATAGCATAGCATATCATTACTCTTAAAGCTTATAAAGTGCTTTCAATGAATATGACATCATAACCCTTACCTGGCTATGATCACTTATTTATAAAAACCTGCATGGTTAACATAACTGATAATATGCATATTGTAATTATATCAACACAGCACAAGTTCTTTCTAAATTAAATATAGAATACCACGATCGTGCTACCTTGCACAGTCGTGTAAGAGTAAGTCACCACGGTCGTGCTTCATTACACGGTCATGCAACAGAGGATTCACCACGACCGTGTCATATTACCACAGCTGGTTTCTAGGGTTAGGTTTCCTTTTTAATTCAAATAGGGTTATCCAACCCCTTAATCTTATAAAGGCATAATGATTACTTACTCCATAATCAAGTATAGTGTTTTATGCTTAAAAGCATAACCCAAATTAGGGTTTATAGTTCATACCATCACATCACCCTAAATTAGGGTTTACTATTCACATTACATTATATTACCCTAGAATTAGGGTTTACTATTCACATCATAGTGAATTGAGATCATACCCTCATCATGTATGAGTATTAATTCCACTAATACCCTCGATTAGGCTAAGATTCATTAATCACCATGATTAGGGTTTCCATGATCTCATTATGAAGGATCATACCCTAACTAGGTGCATTCATACATATTGGAAGTATATTACTTGATTTACATTCATATAGGGAGTCTTCTCTCTCCTCTAACTATTAGATGATGTTTACATCACTCTTGATTAGGTTAAGTTCAATCAACTTTTCCAACATAAGTCATGTCATCACCATGATGGTCATTAGGGTTTGCTTGATCAAGGGTTATTAATCACATTATCCCACTAAGGGTACTTTTGTAATGTTCACCATTGGTCATAATATGCATTAATCAACTAATTACTTGTTCCCTTAATCACTTTAGGTACCTTTAGGGTTTAATTTAATCAACTACTAAACCATCTTGACCACTGAAGCATCAAACGTTCTTGACCTTAATAGACCCCAAACGGTTTTGCACTTTCAACCTCCAAACGGTTTTGAAACCGTTTGGAGTTGTTGACCGTTTGGTCCCTTTGAATTTCAAGACCATTTGATAAAGTACACCCTCAATACCGTTTTCCCTAGGTGAGGTGAAGACCGTTTGTCCAACTTTGACTTTGAAACTGCATGGGCAAGTTGATCTTGAAACCGCATGGCCACCAAACAGTTTGGGATCGTTTGGTCCCAAATGGTCTCAAGACCGTTTGGGTCCAAACGGTCTCAGCAAATGGTCTTGAGACCGTTTGGCCGTTTGGACCCAAACGGTCTTGAGACCGTTTGGACTCAAATGGTCTTGAGACCATTTGGCCCAAACACCCTCAAAACCGCATGGACTAAAAAGTACTTCAAAAGTTCCAATTGAGTTAGGGTTTCCAATGTTAAACCCCTCAAACGTTCATGCAATGATTAGTCACTTATCAATTGAGTCAATTAGGTCAAACTTCAAATGATTTGACCCTCAATTGATCCTCAATTGATCACCAATTAGGGATTGGATCGTTTGAATTAGGGTTTGCAATCGATCACTCTTCAACATGTTTCAACATGAGTCTAATTGACATTGAAACCATTGACCATCATTCAATTGGGTCATGACCTGACCCCAAACGGTCTTGGGATCGTTTGGATGACCTCCAAATGGTATTGAGACCGTTTTCTCAAGTCAACATCAAAAACTAACTCAACCTATTAAGGTTTGGACCATAGATTTGATCATTAGGTCACTTAATTGATTGTGCTTCAACTTGTTACCTTTCAATCTTCAACCACTTAACCCTAGTCAACCCTAGACCTCCAAATGGTATTGGGTGACCCCCAAATGGTCTTGGGATCGTTTGGACATCCTCCAAACGGTCTTGAGACCGTTTTCCCATCATTTCATCAAAACCCAAGTCATTCACTTAGAGGTTGAACCCTAGATTTTGTCACCAAATCAGCACTTAATTGTTCAACAACTTAATATCATTGGACCCTCAATTGGTCAACCCCTCTTAACCCTAGACTTCCAAACGGTCTTGGGTGATCACCAAACGGTCTTGAGACCGTTTAGACCGTTTTGGTGATCCCCAAATGGTTTTGAAACCGTTTGGGCCACTCAACCCAAACTTCAACATGATTGCATTATTGAAATCAGCAATAGACCCGATTAGGGTTTAGGTGTTTGATGTGCCTTCAATTGGTGATTTACTTGGAATTACTTGATGATTTTTGGTGGGTGATTAGTCCATAATGTTTACAACAGATATCCAAACGGTCAATGCCTGGTCAACCCATCCAAACGGTCTTGGACCGGTTTCTCCCAAACGTTCTTTTGAAACTGTTTACTCTTCAAACAATTTTGAAACCGTTTGCTTTCAAATGGTTTGCAAACCGTTTGAGCAAGAGGTGGGAGACTGTTTGCTAAAGCAAGATTAGGATGAACTTTGGAAATAACGTCATATTCTTCTACCGCAAGAACATGGAATGTTCTTCACGATTTTACTAGCAAGAACACATAGAAGTGTATAAAGAAGGAGATTTAAGCAACATTTTCATGAAAGGAAGATGCATAGACAAAACTTAAGGGTTAAAGTTATAAAACCCGCCTTAGGATCTGATCTAGAGCTCCAAGCTTCGTATCTTTAATGGTGGCTTGAGCTCCACAGGTCGTCCAAGGTCCGTTCTTCAATATTTGGATGGAGAAGATGGCTAGAAAGAAGAGTTGTGTAAAGAAAACTAACAAACCAACCTTGTAGTAGGATTTCTTCCATTAATTCGAGCTAGGTGATGGTCAAAACTTACCCAAACCAGCTTGGTCGTCCTCCTCTGCTCCCGAGATTCTCCTTAGTCGGCCAAAGCAAGAAGATAAGTGAAGGAATGAAGGGAAACGAACCCTTACTTTGTGAAAAAGAGTTACTTATATATTTTTGGGGTATTTTCAAGGCAAGGAGGGTTATTTCTTTTATTTCTCAACTAAATCCACCAAGCCCTTCTACACATATTGGCCAAGTTTCTCCATCCATATCACATGCAAAACCCCTCTCTCAACCAAGGTTAAAGGAAAAAGGAACCAAACACCTTACTAAGTTGCATATACAAAAGGGTCATTTTGCCTAAAACTTGGTTATTTAAATATAAAGGTTATCTTTCTTTTTTATCATTCAAATGAGGCGCCCTCTTCATTTTAGTTGCTATACTTGATGCCAAGAAATATGAGAGATACTCTAGAGGTTATATATTACATGTTGCACCCTATGTTTTGGGTAAATTGCACTTTACACAAAAACTAGGTTTTAAAGCACAAGGATTGCTCTACAAGCTATATCTTGGTGCTCAAGCTTGGAGAATCCATACCACTACATCATATTCATTCTTATGATGTCTCATAATTAGAGGAACATCTTAACATGTGCAATTTGCAAGTTAACCCCTCTAATTGGGTAATTTGCACTTTAGTCCAAAATTAACAAAACAATATTGTAACATTGTTCAAAAAGGACTGAAATTGAAATATAAGTTCCTCAAAAGCTTTAATTACATTCCATAAGATAACCATGAGCATCTAACCACATATTTAAGCAAAACACCTAGGGTTAGTTCATAACCCAGGTCAGGGATGTTACAAAAACACTCTCGTAGGAGGACCTTGGTCCATTTTTGGATCTTACCTCATGATTCATAGGTGGGATCAAAACTTCTCTTTAAAATCAACATCACCACCTAAAATCATGGTCTGGATCAAGATCCCTAACCTTCCAATACATCTCTACCAAGATGTCTTATTAGAGGAGATTGGTGATCATCTGGGGAAGACGATCAAATTTGATCTGAATATGGAACTCCAACGCAGAGGAAAATTTCACACACATTGTCATAGAGATAGACCTGGCTCAACAACTAATCCCTACTATTGTTATATCGTGAATGACTTATAGAATTGAATACAAAAACACACCTTTTATCTATACGCACTGTAGAAAGGTCAGACACCTTAAGACTGTAGGAAGTGCTTAGTTGAAGCTAATGCTACAAAACAAGCTAGTCTACAAGAGGGTAGGATCATTACAGAAAAACCATCAAGAAATGAGGGTTTCTTAGAACACATCCATGCACAACCAATCTCAATGAAACATAGAAAAAACAAGCCAACCCAAAGTGCTAACTAGTTTCTCACTCGTTCAAACTGATTTCAAGAAATCATATCTTATGAAAAAGAAGAAGACACACTAGAGATTATAGAAGTCAAGAAAGTGGCAGATAGAATTACATGCAATATTGATTGGATCCAGGGAAAGAAAAACTTCAAAAAATGACCCAAGAAACAAAAATAACAGAGGCAAACAACACCAACAATCCACAGAAATAGAACAACAACCAAAACACATTCTACACCTCCATCCACACAATACAACATTATTCACCACAAGCGGAATATTTAGTGGTCCAACTGACAGGAAGCTCAGTCTTACTAGGAATAATCCCATCAGACAATCTCTTCCTTATTATGTCCTTCAACGTGGGAAGCGCATATCCAAAGATAGATCCTTCACCAAACACAACAGGCCCCTAGAACACAATTGTGGGTATCCATCTATGTAATAGGAAGGTGGTTCTCCATGGTGAAACCATCACATCTTCTAACAAAAAACAAGGGGAATTTTCAATCTACAAGAATTGGAAGTTGTAGTAGAGGTGATGGGATCTTCTGCCCTTCTTAAATCGGATAAATGAACACAATGAGATAGAATATACACTATATCTGTGAGAAAGATACCTAGAACATTGTTAAAGAGCTAATACATAAATACCATATCCAAGTTCTTTGTATCTACAAACCAAGGTCCAGTAGCACTACAGTTGTAGGTATTATCAAGAAGTTCAACTTCATACATTATCATCGAGTTGAGGCAGTAGGATTTTCTAGCAAAATAAGGGTGTTATGGAAAAACAATGTCCATATTGATATCTTGGGATCCCACAAACAATGTATCCACTGTAAAGTTAATAATAGCCATTTCTTCACCTTCGTCTATGCCATCACCATGAAGGGTGGGAGGAGGTTCCTCTGGGAAGATCTTCAAAACTTTGCCACAAACATTTTGGCTCCTTGGATCTTTATAGGTGACATTATCTTTGACATCTCAAGTAGTAGAGAGTCATGGAGACTTTAGAGAATTGTGTCCTTATAGACCTAGGTGCTAGCGGCCCGAAAATAGTTCATAAGAGATTCAATAAGGCATGTGTCAACCAATCTTGGATGAACGACTTTTCAGATATATCCATTAAGGTGGTGGAATGTCTACACTCAGATTACACACCAATCAAGAACTCTGATAAATGCATATTTATCATTCTCAAGTTTAGATTTAAAATTTTCAAAATTTTCTTTTTTCTTCCTTGGTTTTGGCCTTTATTTACTCGACCATTTATGCATGTTAATCAAGAAACCCCCTTGTATTAGTGAATCTTCTTATATCATTCTTCAAAAATTTCTCTTGCTATATATCATCTGGTCCCCTATGACCTCTAATAGCACTACCCTGGGAAAGTTGGCAAGCCTGGTTAGATAGATAGGAATAAAAACCCAACGTGTCTTTATTAAAACTATAGAATTAACGTATAAAGTTACAATTTTTTGTGTGTTTTAGAATGATCTAAACTAATGTTATAATACTTCCAAGGCACTAAAATTATGAAAAAAGAGAAAATCACAAGACCAGTCTCTTGTACACTTCTTCCTCCACCTTCGTATCTCTTCATCCACAAAAATTTATTCAAAAATCCAAACAAATATGCCAAACTCCAAGTTCGGGGTGGCACACCCCCATCTCCCCCCTCTTTCACTTCTTCATATCCTTTGTAAATTTAATAGGGGTGTACCATCGAGAAAAGATGCCAAAAGAGCACACCAAAACATGCGATCAATGTAACTGCAAATAGAGAAATAAAAAAGTCTCAAGTTGAATATAGAAGAGACCTCTTCCTTCCATACCTCCTTTCACTCCACTTTTTATGCCTCGAGAATCTACTTAACCCCATCAAATCATATAACTCTGGTCTTGTGCAATTTTTTTTGTAAGAATATGTGGGAGTGTTAATGAGCAAAGGGATATAACTTCTAATTGCTTGCAAGTTTTTGAAACAAAAGCAAGTTGTGAAGCAAATTCGAGTAAGGAATGTTAGCAAATTGTGTTTTCACAGTTCCATAATATTAGGGTTGCTTGTCCATGCAAGGTGGTAAGGATTCATGTAGTGTTAGGCAAGTGAGGAAGACTGGATGGGAGTATTATTGGTCATACTTTTTTATTTAATGTTGCTCAAGGATGAGTAACGATTGAAGTTTGGGATATTTGATAAATGCATATTTATCCATCTTATTTGTATGTTTTTGGTCTCTATTTAGGAGCATTTTTTTCATTATTATCTAATTTAGAGTTAATTATCTTAGTTTTGTTTTTTTATTGATTGGATTTTTTACTTGATTTATTGTTCCTTTTGCATGAAAATAGACAATTTATTGCAAATTGCAAAAATTTCCAAAATTACTCTTGGAAGATGTTTGCACAATTTTCTACAGCGCCTGATAGACATATATACCCCGCACCAAAATCACCATATCTTTTACATAAGAACTTTAAATTACATGTGCAAATATACAATGGAAAGGGAATTAAATTTCCTACAAAAAATAAAATTTTTAGAGTGATTTGGAACATTTGAAGGGATCAAAATCTGGTCAAAATTCTTGTAATAGAATTCTACATCAAAGAGAGTCAAAGAAGTTCATGATCAGTCAAAATAATTAAAAGAAGGCAATTCAATAAGATTCTTGACTCTCTATTTTAGGGAAATAATGAATGTTGTTAAAGATACTCCTTTGACCAGGCACAAAGGAAAGTTGATGAATGTCATATGTTTTGTATGGAGGAAAGAATACAAGTGAAACTCAATCAAATGCCAAAATGAGAAAGTCATTCGTGTAGTCAAAGTTTTATTAATGTGACTTTGAGCTGAAGCAAGCCTTTCCTCTTGGGTTTTCCCCCTCCTTTCCCCCTATAAAAGGAGGGGGACTCCAAAGAAAAAACATCTCCATACCTCCAGGTCTCTGATCAAGGATCCAATCTTTCATACTTGAGCCTTTGTCACTTCCATTATGATTGAATAATTTCCTCCTCATCACGACATGAGGAGTATCCCCATGATCTCCATATGTTAACTTAGAATCTTGGAAGATGCCTTTAAAATATATTTATATGTATTATACCTTTGGGGATGATCTGATCATTCGTGCTCCATGACAGTCATGATCCATGGCAGAATACTCATGAACTTTTGGACACCAGATGAGACACATGTGATTTCAGAAGTGACCCATTTTGAGAATGCATAGAATGATTGGACAAAGACCTACACATCACCGATGACCACGGGATCATAGAAAGTTAATCCATCTAATCTAATTTCAAAGAGTATAGATCTCCATGGTCCTAACCTCTAAATATCTAAAAGGAACCTAAAAGTGGCTAATTTAACCATGGGGGTCACCACAGTGAAACTCAGACTTTTGATAACTCAAAAAATATGAATTAATCTTAATTGGTTGATTCCTTTGATCTTTGCAATCTTCATTTACATTCCACTTTTAACTTAGTTTCAATTCTTGTAATTTAATTCAAACACTTCCAATTTCTGCACTTTTAATTCAACAACATTCATTTTTAGCACTTTACTTTATTGTTTAGATTAATCACTCTCTCAACTTAGTTTGAAATATTGTTCTTTAATTTAGATTGGAAATAACTCTTGAATTGTCTCTGTGGATCGATACATATTGTACTACATCAGTTCATTTGCTTACAAGTGAATTGGTTAGCCATCAAAGGTTAAACTCCAGACACGATTTTCCTATGATGAATTTTGTGTGTTGGCGAAGACACATCAAATGTATCGCTATTGATGGGAACGACAGACAAAGCTTTTCGAATCTAAACCTCTTTGAATAATTAGGATCGTGTTTTTTTTTCTTTCACCTTTCCTTTTCTGTCACACCCCGATCTCGCATTACCCACAAATCACGAGATTAGGGCGCGACGGAGGGATTACACACTAGCCAACCACTCATGACTTTTAAAACATTTTAAAGACATTAATAGGATAATCTGAATTATGCTGTAAAATGAAACTAAACAAACTGCGGAAGCATTTTTATTAAACTGACTAGCAATATACAGAAAATCTACAACATATTACATTGTTCAACATAAATTAAACATAACAGTTAATTTACATCTTTTACACATTCGTCATACATACTCTCTCTCACCCACACCATGTCCCAAGGATCGAGGGGAAAGGACTAAGAGACCTCTAACTACTAACTATGTATACCTTCTACAGACTAAGCGTTAGGACGAAAGGATCCTTCAAATTCCTGCTGCTGACGATAACCTGAAAATGTTTTGAGTAGAGGTATGAGCCTACTCGCTCAGTGAATAGCCTTTCATTTAGCTATCACTAAACAACTCATCAGTTTTATAGAAGAAATAAACATAAATACAGTACAAGCAGGGCAGTTCTAATGACAGCAGATTTACAGATAACAATTTCATTTCTATGCAACATCAGATAATTTAAACAAATAAACAATTATAGAGAATTGATACAGCAGTGCAAATCTCTTAACATATTAAATTTACTGTGCTCCTATATGATTACATATTTATTTTATTATGCCCTAATCATATGCAGTGTACCCTGCATACAAAGATCCGTAGCGAACTACGATCCCACCGTACAAGACTTAGCGACACACCCGGGAAATGCTAAGTCTGACGCCAGCCCTGCTCTGCCACAGGACCACAGGCTCTCCGGCCTCAATGCACTACTACGAGTGCTCTAGACTCCTCCTCTAACCTGAGTACACAGGCAGAGAGTCTCACTGGGTTACCACCGTGACTCCGCACGGATTAATGTTGAATAACCCCTATTTTCTCCAGTGCCACCGTGACTCCGCACGCGTTTTTGTTGGACACTGCCTCTCTGTCCTCGTGTCTCCATGACTCCACACGGATAATGTTGCAACACGAGTTTCACCCCTAAGAAGCAGATCTATCAAAGGGGTTCTATGGTGTTAGGGCACCTAAGTCTATTAACTGATTAACATATAACCATATAAACAGGAATATCACATTTCATGCATATTGCACATTCTGAATATTCACTTGAAAAACATGTATATCCTTTGTCATCCTTAAACATGTTTTAGTATCATTTATCCAGTTTCAATGCTAAACATCTACTTTTAAATCAGCAAATACATTGCAACTATAATACATGAAATTTCATCATTTTCATTACGCATATCAAGTATTTCAAGTTCCAATGAATCTAACATACTCTATTGTATGTACTACACTGTTTAAAAGTTATACTAACTGATACAGAAGTAATTAAGCATTTAAATTGAGTTAAATAATGATTTCTAAATGAACTACTACTCACAGCGATTTGGACTGTCCGGATTCGTCCGGAGATGCGTCCAAGGCCTATTTCGAGGCGATTCCCGGGTCTTCTTCTACCTCGGTTCAGTTCTGACTCGAACGGATTCGTGATCTGGACCCATGGCTGAGCGCATTGGAGGTGTTTGATGGTGCTTCCTGGGAAGAACTGCCCCTGTCCGGACCTATTGTGTCCACTATCACCGTACCAGACCTTGCACTCATCCATGCATATGTCTTGTGTCGCCTGATACAGAGCCTAGTAGACTGTCTTGCAGCAACAGGCAAAGTGTTGACCAAACAGATACCACCAAACACAGCCGATAACCCAACTAAGCAATAGCTTTTTCCTCCTCAATTCTCTATCATCATAGGAATCATAACCCTTTGACTTTAGATTTCCAGCATTAGATCCTGACATCATCTTCTGCGGTGGATGCTAGAGGCATCCTTAATGCCGAATCCCAGACAAGGGTTGACGATAGAGCAAAGATACCTGATACTGTTATTCATTTCACGTCCTTCCACCCACATCCCAATACGGACCTTGGACCTGCTACAAGAAAGCAGCCGTTTCCCCCATGAACATGTTGAAGGGGGGCTCAGCTACGGCTGAATCGAAGGCTAATAGCTATGAATTCCTACTTTGGAACCTCGGATGAGCTCAAGGGCACCGATTTGGTGCTGCTCCTCGCGCCCAAGAGGAATCATGGCCGGACCCACTGCTGCAAGCAGCATCTCCTTCACGTACAGGTAGGAGAGGGGAGCTTGCTAGGTGCTGCTCTAGGGCTTGATGGCAGCGGATTGCTGCTAGGACCTCAAGGACGACCTCGACGCCGTTGATTGGAGAAGCTGGCCGCACCAAATGACCTCTGGTTGGCGCCCTGTTGCTTGGCCGCAGCTCTGCAGGTGTTGCTACTGGCGCAACTGCAAAGGGGCGCCGCCCTAGAGCGTGGCTGAGGTGAGGATGAGAAGGGAATCAAGGAGGAAGAAGAAGAACAGAGCCAGGTTACTGGTGATCGAAGCCAAGCCCCATGGAATCGCCTACCCTTTCCTTGGCTACGGCCGATCGGCCTGCAGCTGCTTGGCGCCGCTTTAAGCGGTTGCTGTTCTATCGGGTGAAGATGACCGAGAAAAAGAAAAGAAAGGGAAAAGGGTTTATAAGCCGATAATGGGTAAATTGCAGCCAAGGTCCAAAGAACTAGAAAATGGGATAACTTTTGCCTCAATCGTCTGATTTGAATGATTTCTTTTGCGAAACTTCAAGAATGAGGCCCACTACAACCTCACGACATATAAACGCGGTAATTAGATCATCCTAATTAGGTTAATTATCTTAGGTAATTATCTTAACAAGTAACACTACAATTATCATAATTACATTAAATGAATCAATCTCAACTATTGATTCACATATTAACTTATCTGATTAACCATGATATTTAATTTGATATTCAACACTAATTGAGGTGTTTCATGTAATTCGAGGTATTTATTGACTAACCCTGATATGGGTCGTAACAATCTCCCCCCCTTACAAGAATTTCGTCCCGAAATTCCTAAAAGTGAAAAGGAAACTTATCATACATCACTGATTCAAACTCCCACGTGGTTTCTTCTAGATTGTAGTTTCTCCAGAAAACCTTCTCTAAGGTATCTCACGATTCTTAAGTTTGTTGATCCTCAGATCAGCTATTTGTATTGGTCCCTCAACATAGGACACATCTGATCTAATTCCAGATCAAACCACAAAACATTGTCCTTGTAGAACTGTTATAACAGTATCTCAATTCATGGTAATTACCGAGAAATTATTATAGTATACATGCAGGCAACTAAAATTCTTAAATAAACAGAATGCATGTCAATTTGGTGCTAAAAATAAAATCATGCAATTTAACTGTTAAACATCACTACATCTCATATCGAGACCTTTCATATCACCATAACATGATTCATTGAACACCCTATCCTTAGGGTTTCATTTGCCTTATTCATTCATCACATGCCAACACCCTACTCTTAGGGTTATCTCATTCACTAGTCACATGGCAACACCCTACTCTTAGGGTTTCCGTTATCTCATCTGTTTGATTGCAGTTCAAATCACAATACGGTATCATTCTAGAACTGGCAGAGCAGTATATTCAAAATCATTGTAATTACTGAGAAATCTTTATATCATGCATGCAGGCAGATTTAAAAAATAATTCATAAATACCCCAAACTCAAATCAATTTTGGCACATACATACTAAATTCATGTAATTGAACATCTTATTACACCAATAAGAGTAATTTACTTCACCTATAAGAAACCATCTGTAATGTTTATCAATTATCGGAAATTTCTCAAAATGCGTGTACATTAACCCAAATCCTGGTTTGTGCATCACATAACTCAATTAAGAGTTATTTTCGTATCATTACACAAATATTTAAAAGTACTTGAGAATTTCTAATGATATCTCAGAGAAATGTGCCAATTCATGTAAATGTTAAGTCACACACATTAACATAACAGGAAGCATGCAACTAGGTTTATTTGCATATTTTAATGCTATCTTACTATCTTGAAATCATGCACCTAATGGTTTACCAAATTTGTATTGCCCGAGTTTATATTCAAACCGAACCATGATCATTTGTGTATTTCTAAACTCAACATTCACACTAAGCAAACTCTATAAGACTTAAATGTTCTTCCCAACTTCCACTGAGATGCATAACACATGCTCTCAGCATGTCCTTAAGAGTCTGAATGGTCCTCTCAGACTAACCATCCGTCTGCGGATGAAAAGATTATACTGAATCTTAACTTTGTGCCCGAAGCACGATGCAACTGTTTCTACAATCCTAAATGTGAACTTAGTATCTCAATATGATATGATTGAAACTGAATTACCAGGCAATCTAACTATTTCATTCATGTATATCTTGGTCAAGTTTCGAGACATCAAAGGTTGACTTAATATGAAGAAAGCGAGCAGACTAAATTAGTCTATCCACAATCATTCATATCAAATCACAACCTCTAGGTGTCCTGGGAAATCTTACCACAAAATCCATTGTGATAAATTCCCATTCCCATTCAGGCATAGAAAAAGATTACAAGGTAGCTGTAGATTTCTAGGGTTCAGCCTTAACCTACAGGCACACACTACTTCTAACCACGTACTCAGCTACATCCTTCTGCCTATTTGACCATCTGTTTTAATTCCTTGAGATTCATATACATCTTAGTGTTTTCCTGAAAGCATAGCATACATCAATACATGCACTTCCATAAGAATGTTTTCTTTCAACTCACTATCTCGAGGTACACACAACATGTCATGCTAATACAACACTTTATCATCTTAAAACTTAAACTCTGGTCTCTTTTCCTCCTATCATGTCATGCATGATCTGGTTTAACTTACTATCACCCTATGGTAGTTCCTTGATCTGATCATAATAAATAGGATTGATTTGCATCTATACAATCAAACCACTTTGTGTTGTCACCCCTAAGTCTAAGTTCAACCTCCACATTTCTACTAACAGGTCTCTATTGAAACCTGCCATAGAGAATGCATTAGTTGTTGAACTTGACTTTCTGCCGAAAGCATCAGCCACCACATTCTCTTTACCAGGGTGATAATCTATTGTCACATCATAAAGATAGTGACGCCATGTCTTAAAAACATGAACTACATCAACTATCTTTAGATCATATATCGGATAATACTCCGCTTTCTATGCTACTCTCTTATTGTTACATTTCAAGTTTATGTCTTACTCTTTTCTCTAAGTCATTTAATGTTGTTCATGTACCGTTCAGATTATATACTTCAAAACCCTAGATCACTATCAAAGCCAGTTTACTTTTCGTAGGACAAATCTCAAGGTCTTATTTTACAAAGATACTAGTATTCAAGATTAAATCACTAGCGACATCCCTTGAATTATTTCAACTCTAATCATTCTAGGGTTTGGTCCTTATCAATAATATAACGTTATTGTGTATGTGTGTGGTCGATTATATAAATCAATTTGAGTTGCTTGGGTCAATAGCATATTAATCCAACACTCAACTTTAATTACATTGGCTGAAAATTCAGTTTTCACAATAGTTTCTGTAATGCGTTTATTAAACAGCTAACAGAAGCTCCAAAAATTCTGGAAATTTTATATGTTATACCTAATGAAGTTTCAGACCTCCAGTAAAAATTTGAGATCATTTCTAATTACCAATAAATAATTAAAAATCAAACAGTGCACTGCTATATTGCAGTCTGCAGCAGATTCGGTCGAGTTGTAAACTCGGCCGATAAACATGTCAGAACATTCTTCAAAAATTCTGATATTTTCCAATGTTGTTTACATTTTATATATACAAATCATATCCAAATTTGAGATAAATCAGAGTTACACATAAAATACTAAAAATCATTTAGTGAGACATTCTATTTATCAAATTCTGTATTCATATGTCATTAAAACCCTAATTTGGGCCAATTAGGGTCTATGCTTCTCAAACCCTAATTCTTAAGACAAAGAACATTTAGACTTCTTACCATAGTTAAAACATCCTAGTGTATATACATTCTCACTATGTTACGGGTCTAAATCATCCAGAGTCTATTCTTATTTTATTGTTAATAGGAGTCATTAGATCCCAGTAACGCATCCTGCCAGCCGGACCAGGCCGAACCTGTAGTCCTGAAGCCAAGAGCTACTCGGGATTAACCTACTCCTATTAATCTTAAACATGTGGAAAGAATATCCAC
Organism: Alisma plantago-aquatica; assembly: GCA_963693085.1. Lineage (NCBI taxonomy): Eukaryota > Viridiplantae > Streptophyta > Magnoliopsida > Alismatales > Alismataceae > Alisma > Alisma plantago-aquatica. The sequence goes on from OY856409.1 coordinate 1,196,828,167, forward strand.
TTAGGGCAAACTTATTTAAACGTAATTCCGGGTCTACTTTAATACAAAGAAAACAAACACTAAACAATTCACTTCATGACACAACAACATAAAAGAATCATATTTACTTTTTAAACTGAAAAATCTAATTTCATGCATATAAAAACATTTCTAGTGATCTTTAAATCAAATAAGCAAAATCAAGTAAGAGTTATATCGCATCCTATATTTAATCTCTTATTTCTACATTAATTTCTTATCTCATAACCCTAAGATCTCTAGGGTTTCTCTCTAGCCCATCCTTCCTCTGCATACCTGGCCAGGGTATCCAGAGAAGAACAGACAGAGTAGCTTGATACTGGTCAATCTAAGTATTCAGACACCTGGCCAGGGTATCTAAACACTCAGACCTTCCAGAGCTAAAGACACATCATTTCTTATCCATCTTAATTATAATACTATCTTTTGATCCTAATGATCCCTGATAACTCAGCTTAAACTCTCAACTTGATTCTCGTGACCACGTCCTCTTCCTGCCATCTGCAATAGTATAACAGAACATTTCCTGTTATAAAATTGCAGTTAGAAGTAAGACACATAAGTCCTAATCCTATTGGTCTCTTGTCGTCCCCTGACCTTGACTTAGAGTATTCATATACTCAACCTATGCTCTGATACCAAGTTGTCACACCCCGATCTCGCATTACCCACAAATCACGAGATTAGGGCACGACGGAGGGATTACACACTAGCCAACCACTCATGACTTTTAAAACATTTTAAAGACATTAATAGGATAATCTGAATTATGCTGTAAAATGAAACTAAACAAACTGCGGAAGCATTTTTATTAAACTGACTAGCAATATACAGAAAATCTACAACATATTACATTGTTCAACATAAATTAAACATAACAGTTAATTTACATCTTTTACACATTCGTCATACATACTCTCTCTCACCCACACCATGTCCCAAGGATCGAGGGGAAAGGACTAAGAGACCTCTAACTACTAACTATGTATACCTTCTACAGACTAAGCGTTAGGACGAAAGGATCCTTCAGATTCCTGCTGCTGACGATAACCTGAAAATGTTTTGAGTAGAGGTATGAGCCTACTCGCTCAGTGAATAGCCTTTCATTTAGCTATCACTAAACAACTCATCAGTTTTATAGAAGAAATAAACATAAATACAGTACAAGCAGGGCAGTTCTAATGACAGCAGATTTACAGATAACAATTTCATTTCTATGCAACATCAGATAATTTAAACAAATAAACAATTATAGAGAATTGATACAGCAGTGCAAATCTCTTAACATATTAAATTTACTGTGCTCCTATATGATTACATATTTATTTTATTATGCCCTAATCATATGCAGTGTACCCTGCATACAAAGATCCGTAGCGAACTACGATCCCACCGTACAAGACTTAGCGACACACCCGGGAAATGCTAAGTCTGACGCCAGCCCTGCTCTGCCACAAGATCACAGGCTCTCCGGCCTCAATGCACTACTCCGAGTGCTCTAGACTCCTCCTCTAACCTGAGTACACAGGCGGAGAGTCTCACTGGGTTACCACCGTGACTCCGCACGGATTAATGTTGAATAACCCCTATTTTCTCCAGTGCCACCGTGACTCCGCACGCGTTGTTGTTGGATACTGCCTCTCTGTCCTCGTGTCTCCATGACTCCGCACGGATAATGTTGCAACACGAGTTTCACCCCTAAGAAGCAGATCTGTCAAAGGGGTTCTACGGTGTTAGGGCACCTAAGTCTATTAACTGATTAACATATAACCATATAAATAGGAATATCACATTTCATGCATATTGCACATTCTGAATATTCACTTGAAACACATGTATATCCTTTGTCATCCTTAAACATGTTTCAGTATCATTTATCCAGTTTCAATGCTAAACATCTACTTTTAAATCAGCAAATACATTGCAACTATAATACAGGAAATTTCATCATTTTCATTACGCATATCAAGTATTTCAAGTTCCAATGAATCTAACATACTATATTGTATGTACTACTGATGTGGCTTTTGAATGCACTACAAATTCACTCAGAGTTTATATCCCCGAGCTTTTACCAAAACCAAGTGCAACAATACCACCCGCAAGCGGATGGATCTTATCGTAGTATAGTTAAGGATCGAACCCAAAGGACAACGTTTTTAAGAATCTTTGTCAGTTAGATCTAGCTCAAGTAAGACTAATATTTAGAACGATAGGTTGATTTGGGTTTGATTAAACTAATTGCAAGAAAGTAAATGCGGAATAAAAGATAGGTTTAGATCAATGGTATGGAATCGCTGGGATGGTACCGGGTTTGACCACCGCTACACACACAAACATACTCTATTGCAAACAAACCAGGCACGATATAACACTCCAAGTAGAGCTGCTGCGGAACCCCCCATACGGGCGTCAGGTCCGCGTAAGCGTCACCATAGGCAGCTGATTTCTCATCGCCATCCAGATCATACGTCTTACGACTCTGAAGATACAGAAATCCACGGAAGTTGTGAACCCCCCATACGGGCGTCAGGCGCACAGAAGTGTCACCGAAGGTTAGATGGCTCGTCCCCTCGCGGATCATACACTTACGACCTCGATGAAAACCCATCCTATTTCTAGTTTGGGCGTCAGCTGCGTTAACCCATAAACAAGCAAGAAGATGATATGCGAGCAAACACCGACGTTTAGCGAGATGATACAAAATCCAACTGAGGTTGTGAACCCCCCATACGGGCGTCAGGCGCACAGAAGTGTCACCGGAGGCTAGATGGCTCGTCCCCTCGCGGATCATACACTTACTACCTCAAGGAATCCCCTCCTATTTCTAGTCGGGAAGTCAAACTCGTCAAACGACGTTCCAACCCATGTCTTGAAGTTATCGCGACATAGGAACCCATGCATTGAAGTTATCGCAACATAGGGAGCACAAAGATGAAAGCAAGCATAAAACCAACCTACAAGCTTAACGATAAACAACAACATGAAGAGCTATATACATTGCCATGGAAAGTTTAACAAGAGAACATGGTTTGCATGGGCAGCGGGGCTAGTCCCCGCACCCCAGCGAAAGAGGACTACTCGCTCATGATGCGAGGTACAAGAAAGATAGAAGAAGAAGATAGATCCGCCATAAGCTCGGTGCAGAGGGTGGACGCAACCCGGTGAAGAAGATGCACTCCTTACTCCGTCTTCTTCCTCTTCTTGGCCTCCTTGGACGCAACACCAGTGGTAGATGGAGTGGAACTTGATCGGTGTGGTGCTCTGGCAGCCTTTCGGCGTCCGGAACCGATGCCTCGAAATGGGGACCCTGGGGGTCTATTTATAGTTTCAGATCTGATCCCAAACGGTTTGGATAAGTTGCTGGAAATATCTTCTCCAAACGGTTTGGAGACCGTTTGGGTGCCAAACGGTCTTGAGACCGTTTGGGCGCCAAACGGTCTTGAGACCGCTTGGGCACCAAACGGTCTTGAGACCGTTTGGGCATCAAACGGTTTGGAGGTCGTTTGAGCGCCAAACGGTCTTGCTTTGATCGGTCCTGGCTTTGGCGTGGTCGCACGGCTTTAGTTCTTCAATCGATCCTTGCGCTTGCATCGAACGGTCTTGGGACCGCGCGGGACCAAACGGTCTTGGGACCGTTTGGGACCAAACGGCCTTGGGACCGCATGGGACCAAACGGCCTTGAGACCACATGGGACCAAACGGTCTTGGGACCGCATGGGACCAAACGGTCTTGGGACCGCATGGGACCAAACGGTCTTGGGACCGCATGGGACCAAACGGTCTTGGGACCGCATGGGACCAAACGGTCTTGGGACCGCATGGGTCCAAACGGTCTTGAGACCGCGTGGACTTCTTGGGCAACTGGTTTCATCTTGTTCTTTGTGTATTCCAGCAAACGGTCTTGAGACCGCATGGATCCAAACGGTCTTGAGACCGTTTGCATGGAGTTGCCTGCTACACCTGCATAAAATGAAAGATATTTAGTTAAAACCTTGATTATTGAATCACTGAGTAGTTTTGTGCATTATGATTCATATTAGGGTGAAAAGACGTGGAATAGATATTAAATTGTTCCAAAAAGGTAATTGAAAATCATGATGAGTATGCACTCATCAAAACACCCCGAACTTAAATCGTTGCTCGTCCTCGAGTAACATAAAATTTGAAACTGTTGCCTGATGGAATACTTTCGATCCGTGTGATTTCTTCATCTTCACATCACAAATGTTTTCTTTTTGCTCAGTATGAGTGAGTACCTCAACTTCCTGGGACCACGAAACACGTCTTTCCATGGCTTCGTTCCTGAGTTCGTTTCCCAATAACGCTTCTTCCCCGCCTTTTCCAACACCAAGCATGTCGAAGAGTTTTGTAGGAGTTCAGAGATACCCGTAGAATCGACAAGTATGCATTTGATCTGACACTGGTGTAGTTCAGGATGGTAGGGGATGTATTGTGCCCTTAGGTAGAAAAAGGAGTGAAAGGTGGTATGGAAAGAAGAAGTAAATCTCTCCTCTATTCGACTCGAGATTTTTATTTGTTTTGCAATTTCATTTATTGCATTTTTTTGTGTGCACTATGGCATCTTTTATTGCAGATCTCTCCTCTATTCGACTCGAGATTGCATTTTCTTTTTATGTGCACTTAGGCATCTTTTTGTTGCAGATCTCTCCTCTATTCGACTCGAGATTGCATTTTTGGTGGTACACCCCTATTTATTGGAAGGGGTATGGAAGAAGCGGATACGGGGAAAGTGGCGTGCCACCCCGAACTTAGGGTTTGGCACAAGTTTGGCTATTTTGGTGGTATTGATGGATGGAGGGATACGAAAATGACAGAAGAAGTGTAGAAGAGAGTTCAGATCGGAATGCAATTTGATTTACAATTCAAAACCGGGTTATTCTCTTCATCATACTCTGCTCAAATAATGACTTGATGCGGATCCAGTGAGGTTTCCGAGCCATTGTTCCACTAGCCAGTTAGGAAGCACGACGTGTTTGATCCCTATCAGTTTGACAGATACTTATCATTTTGTAAAAAGTATTATGATGTTAGGAATCATAAGTTTCACAGGATGGTTTCAGGCAAGAGGCAAGTTTCAAAAGTCAGTCCTCTTGAGGATTCACTTCGGATAAGGAGGATGTTATGATAGAAGATGCAAGCAAAAAATTATATTTTTATCAACAAAAGTCAAAATTTCATCAGGTATCTGTTCAAAATTTTGAAAATTTTTATGATAGAGACATATTGAGTATGAAAAGAGGGTGTGTATGTGGAAGTGGAATACGTACCACCCACCCTCCACCCCGAACTTAGAGATTTGCTCGTCCTCGAGCAAACCCTAAATTCAAGATGGAGGGGAAAGGAGACACCAGGTATGACTGCTGAGAATGATTTCGTTCTGATCAGTGCCACTCCGATCTCGTATCCTGAAAAAGAACTATCTTGTAAGGAAATTTTAACTATGAGGTAAGAAACAGAATTTTGAAAAGGAGAAGTAAAACAGATTTATTGGTCGGGTTGCCTCCCGAAAAGCGCCTTTGTTTTATGTCATTGGCTCGACAGAGTCTTTTAGCATCATGGTGGGTCTTTTGGATTTGCCAGTTCTATCGTTGTATCAGCGCCAATGTCAGTCGAGGTAAAATATCTCTTCAATCGGTGGCCGTTTGTTATGAATTCCCTTGTAGCTTCACTCCATAGAGAGAAGACACCGTGTGGTGAGATGTTTTTGACGATGAAGGGTCCGGACCAGCGGGAACGGAGTTTTCCTGGGAATAGCCGTAATCTTGAGTTGAAAACCAGAACTTGATCTCCCACTTGTATGTCTTTTCTTTTCAGATGTCCATCGTGCCAGAGTTTAGTACGTTCTTTGTAGATTCGTGCATTCTCATAAGCTGTCATTCTAAGTTCATCCAACTCGTTGAGTTGCAGAATTCTGGCTTGCCCTGCTTCTTTCATATCAAAATTCAATTGTTTAATTGCCCACCATGCCTTGTGTTCTAGTTCGACTGGCAGGTGGCAAGCTTTTCCATATATCAATCGAAAAGGAGTAGTCCCAAGGGGAGTTTTATAAGCAGTGCGATAAGCCCATAAGGCGTCGTTGATTTTTGTTGACCAGTCTTTTCGATTACGTCCAACAGTTTTCTCAAGGATAGCTTTTAGTTGTCGGTTAGAGACCTCTACCTGTCCACTAGTTTGTGGATGGTAAGGTGAAGCTACCTTGTGTGAGACACCATATTTTCTCAGTAAAGCTTCAAAGCTTCTTTCAATAAAGTGGGATCCGTCGTCAGATATCACGATTCGCGGTACTCCAAACTGTGGGAAGATGACATCTTTGAATAGTTTGATGACTGGTTTGGAATCACTAGTGATGGTTGGTATGGCTTCAACCCATTTGGAGACGTAGTCTACCGCCATTAGGATGTAAGAGAATCCATTAGAAGATGGGAATGGCCCCATATAGTCCACTCCCCAGACGTCAAATATCTCGACTTCTTGCCATAGATTCAGTGGCATCTCGTCTCTTTTGGTTATGTTGCCAGATCTTTGACAGCTATCGCAGGATAGAACAAAATTGTAAGAGTCCTTGGATAAAGTTGGCCAGAAAAATCCACATTGCAAAACTTTTAAGGCAGTCTTTTTGGAGCTCATATGTCCACCCACAGGTCCCGAGTGGCATTGTTCCAGAATAGATCGAGCTTCTTCTTCGGCGATACAACGTCTATACAGACCATCAACACAAAGTTTAAAAAGATATGGTTCATCCCAATGGTAATGCTTCACATCGTGCATAAACTTCTTCAGAGTGTTCCCGGTGTACTGGGGATGGATGACTTCCGCAGCAAGGTAATTTACATAGTCAGAATACCATGGTACTACTTCCGAGACGCTCATGAGTTGATCATCCGGTAGGGAGTCATTTATCGGGATCCCGTCAGCATCCAGAGTGTGGATGTGACTGAGGTGATCTGCAACAACATTTTCCGTCCCTTTTTTATCTCTTATTTCTAGGTCAAATTCTTGTAGAAGGAGTATCCATCTGATCAGCCTTGGCTTAGCATCCTTCTTCGCCATAAGGTAACGGATAGCAGCATGGTCTGTGTAAACGATTACCTTCGAACCAGTAAGGTAGGATCTGAATTTATTGAAGGCATAGATGACTGCCAAAAGTTCCTTTTCAGTAGTAGCTTAATTTCTTTGAGCTTCGTCGAGGGTTTTCGACGCATAATAGATCACATAATGTTTCTTCTCTATATATTGTCCTAAGACCGCACCCACCGCGTAATCACTGGCATCACACATAATTTCAAAGGGGTGGTCCCAATCGGGAGCTCTAATGATGGGGGTAGTTGTAAGGGCTTTCTTCAGCGTATCGAAACTTTTGACGCATTCTTTAATGAAATTGAAATCAGCATCTTTTAAAAGCAGATTGGTCATCGGCTTTGTTATCTTGGAAAAATCACGTATAAACCTTCTATAGAAACCAGCGTGACCAAGGAAAGCGCGAACTTCTTTCACATTTGTGGGAATTTCCAATTTAGATATGACTTCTATCTTGGCTTTATCAACTTCAATTCCTTTGTTGCTAACCTTGTGGCCCAAGACGATGCCTTCCTTTACCATAAAGTGGCATTTCTCCCAATTTAGCACCAGATGTGCTTCTTCACAGCGTTTGAGTACCATGGAGAGATGCTTAAGACAGGATTCAAAGGAGTCCCCGTATACAGAAAAATCGTCCATGAAGACCTCCATAACAGTTTCAGTAAGCCCTGCAAAGATGGCACTCATGCAGCGTTGAAAAGTTGCGGGGGCATTACACAAGCCAAATGGCATCCTTTTAAAAGCATATGTCCCGAAGGGACAGGTGAAAGTTGTTTTTTCTTGATCATCTGGATGTATGGGAATTTGATAGAATCCAGAGTAACCATCCAAGTAACAGAAATATTCTTGATGGGCCAATCTTTCTAAGACTTGATCGAGAAAGGGCATAGGAAAATGATCCTTTCGAGTGGCTTTGTTTAATTTTCTATAATCAATACACATCCGCCACCCAGTGACCGTTCGAGTGGGGATGAGCTCATTGTTTTCATTTCTTAAAACAGTAGTACCTCCTTTCTTGGGTACAACATGAACTGGGCTCACCCATGGTGAGTCCGATATCGGGTATATTATTCCAGCTGTAAGGAGTTTGATGATCTCACGACGGACCACTTCCTTCATATTCGGGTTCAACTTTCGTTGATGCTCGATCGTTGGCTTATGGTCTTCCATCATGGGGATTCTGTGCATGCACAACGCTTGGCTGACTCCTGTGAGGTCACTCATTTTGTAGCCTATGGCTTTCTTGCTATCCTTTAATACTTCCAGAAGTTGCTCTTCTTGTTTGGTCGTTAAACCAGAGTTTATAATGACAGGACAAACTTTGAGATCATCTAAAAACATATACTTCAGCCCTTCAGGTAGGGGCTTCATTTCAGGAGGTTCTGGTTTTTCACTGATTTCTTCTGGGGTTTCGGTAACCTTTAATTCTTCATAGGTAGCTTCAGGATTTCCTTTAGTAGAGTCGGGAGGTTCGGTACAGTCCTTATCTTGTTGGTCAATAGGTTCATCATTAAAAAGGTTGTATAGAGAAGTTTCCAAGGGATCGCATGATTCGTGATATTCTTGAGTAAGCTGTGACATCTGCTCAACACAATCTATTAGATAGACCTCCTCCTGTATACTTGGTCTTCTCATGCTTTCAAAAACCTTGAACTCAAGAGTTTCTTTACCTAACCTGAGCAGTAATGTTCCAGCTTCAACATCGATAAGGGCTCTAGTAGTGGCGAGGAAAGGGCGACCGAAGATGAGAGGGTATTTGGTGTCTTCTTTTATGTCCATGATGACAAAATCACATGGGACATATGCGTCCTTGCCTACTTTGACCGGGATGTCTTCGAGAATACCTAACGGTCTTTTTACTGAATTGTCCGCAAGTTGAATTGTCATAGCAGTTGGAAGCAATTCTTCGAACCCTAATCTCTTGCATAGACTCAATGGCATAATAGAAATACTTGCGCCAAGATCTGCCAATCCTTTCTTGCATGATGAATCACCAATGTGACATGAGATTCCGAAGGATCCTGGATCTTTTTGTTTTTTGGCATCTTGCTTAGTATGATATCTGATGTGGTAGCAGCCAATTTTACAGTTTCATATTCTTCAGTGATGTACTTCTTGGTGAGGAGCGACTTTAGATACTTGGTCCAGGCTGGTATCTCATTAAGAGCATCTAGGAATGGTATATCAACATGGAGTTTCTTCATAGCCTCTTTAAATTTGATGAATCTAGTGTCAAGCTTGGTTTCCCTCAGTCGGGATGGGAAAGGAACACGAGGCTTATATACAGGAATATCTGGTTCAGGTGTCTCTACTCCTTCATCGACAACTTTTTCAGAACTTCCCTTATTAGTCTTGATTTCCTTTGATTGCAATTCCGGTGCTGTCAAGTTTTGGTCTGTCATAGGTTCACTCTCGTCAAATATAACCACAGTTGTCTTTGTTGGGGGATCCAAATAACTTTTCCCTGATCTTGTAGCGATAACCTTCAGCTGCTCCAGATGTTTCGGATTGTTCTCAGGTTGTCCGACGAAGACTCCAGCTTGTGGCTTAATACTAGCAGCAAGTTGAGCTAGTTGAGTTTCAATAGCCTTCTGCTGGGCCTGTTGATTGGCTATCATCGTTTGTTGTGTTTGCAATAACTTTTCAATGGTAGATAGCTTGTCATCAGAAGGGATGGATCCTGTTTGACCCTGTTGTTGGTTCAAGCTTTGATACTGAGAGTTATTCTGATAATTATTATAGTTTCTGTTCTGAAAGTTTCCCTTGAAGTTTCCTTGATTCCCAAAGTTCTGTTGCTGGTTAAACTGATACCCAGATGGGCCTCTTGGTTGATTATTCGTAACAAATTGATGCGAGTTCATAGCTCCTGAAGGATTTCCGTACTGGAAGCCTGGGTGATTCCTATTTTGATTCGGATTGTAATAGTTCTGCCCAGGGTTGGTGTTAATAGCATTAAGATTTTCCATCTGGCAATTATCTCCTTGTCCACAGGCATTGCTTAAAACAACATCATAGAGAACATTGCATGATAGTGTGGAATGGTCAATGCCTTTGCACGCTTCACAAAACAAAGAAGTGGTCTTGACTTGTTCTGGTTGCCTAGTTGGAGAATGTCCTCTTCCAATCGCAGCAAGGGATGATTCTATGTGATCTTGCTTTGCAACCAAGACTTTCAAAGTTTCAGCTATAAATTTGTATTCTGGGATAGCGTCAGCCATAGCTACCTTTAAGACTCCTTTACCAACAGATCTACCCCAGTTGGCTTGATTTTCTGCTCCCAGGGTGACTACTCTCCATGCGCTGTCGTAACTTTGCCGCATGAAGTTCCCTCCAGACGAGGAGTCAAGGAACATCTTAACATCATCCTCCACACCCCTATAGAATATTTCTATCAGCTGATTCTTAGGAATTCCATGGTGTGGGCATTTGCGTAGGAGCTCCTTGTATCTATCCCAAGCTTCGGAAAGAGTTTCTCCTGGGACTTGAGTGAAATTTGTGATTCGTCCCCTGATCTCATATGTAAGAGATGGGGGGTAGAACTTTTCCAGAAAGGCGTTTTGAAGCTGCTCCCAGGTGGTGATGGGTACATCACTCTGTAGTGAGTTGTACCAACTAATGGCTCTATCAGCCAGAGAGTACTTGAAGAGACGGAGTCGAATAGCATCATCAGAGACTCCATTTTGCTTCGTCATAGCACACAGGTCAATAAATCTGAGAAGATGACCTTGGCTGTCTTCGGCTTGTTTACCGTAGAAGGGGTTGTTTTGAAGCAAGGTTATCCAATGTGCTCTAATCTCAAAGTTGGCAGCTTCGATGGGAGGAGGCTGCACCGGATGATAGACATTCGCGGCCTTTGGGATAGAGAACTCTCTAAGATCTTTCTGAAGTTCCGCTGCTTGCGCTGCTGCCTGTGCTGCTAAGATCTCTTGTTGAACCGCAGCTCTAGCTTCTTGCATGAACCTTTCTCTCTGCGCATTGATGGCTTGAGCCACCCTACGGGCTACTTCTTCTTCTTGCGACATTCTGGCTTGATTCTCTCGGATCTGACGATGGAAGGTTCTATCGATTTCGGGATCAAAGCTCGCAGTCAGTCCGAGACTATCCGAACGGTGCATGCACTAATCGTCAAAGAGCACCTGAAATTTGAAAAGGTTTGAAAGTGAGATCCTTGAAGTAGAATAAAGATCAAATAGATGAACGATAGTTTCAAAAAGAAAACAAAATCCTAGATTAGTCTTAAAAGAACTAGGTTTGACTGACTGATTCCGTTGTCCCTGGCAACGGCGCCAGAATTTGATGTGGCTTTTGAATGCACTACAAATTCACTCGGAGTTTATATCCCCGAGCTTTTACCAAAACCAAGTGCAACAATACCACCCGTAAGAGGACGGATCTTATCGCAGTATAGTTAAGGATCCAACCCAAAGGACAACGTTTTTAAGAATCTTTGTCAGTTAGATCTAGCTCAAGTAAGACTAATATTTAGAACGATAGGTTGATTTGGGTTTGATTAAACTAATTGCAAGAAAGTAAATGCGGAATAAAATATGGGTTTAGATCAATGGTATGGAATCGCTGGGATGGTACCGGGTTTGACCACCGCTACACACACAAACATACTCTATTGCAAACAAACCAGGCACGATATAACACTCCAAGTAGAGCTGCTGCGGAACCCCCCATACGGGCGTCAGGTCCGCGTAAGCGTCACCATAGGCAACCGATTTCTCATCACCATCCGGATCATACGTCTTACGGCTCTGAAGATACAGAAATCCACGGAAGTTGTGAACCCCCCATACGGGCGTCAGGCGCACAGAAGTGTCACCGAAGGTTAGATGGCTCGTCCCCTCGCGGATCATACACTTACGACCTTGATGAAAACCCATCCTATTTCTAGTTTGGGCGTCAGCTGCGTTAACCCATAAACAAGCAAGAAGATGATATGCGAGCAAACACCGACGTTTAGCGAGATGATACAAAATCCAACTGAGGTTGTGAACCCCCCATACAGGAGTCAGGCGCACAGAAGTGTCACCGGAGGCTAGATGGCTCGTCCCCTCGCGGATCATACACTTACTACCTCAAGGAATCCCCTCCTATTTCTAGTCGGGAAGTCAAACTCGTCAAACGACGTTCCAACCCATGTCTTGAAGTTATCGCGACATAGGAACCCATGCATTGAAGTTATCGCAACATAGGGAGCACAAAGATGAAAGCAAGCATAAAACCAACCTACAAGCTTAACGATAAACAACAACATGAAGAGCTATATACATTGCCATGGAAAGTTTAACAAGAGAACATGGTTTGCATGGGCAGCGGGGCTAGTCCCCGCACCCCAGCGAAAGAGGACTACTCGCTCATGATGCGAGGTACAAGAAAGATAGAAGAAGAAGATAGATCCGCCATAAGCTCGGTGCAGAGGGTGGACGCAACCCGGTGAAGAAGATGCGCTCCTTGCTCCGTCTTCTTCCTCTTCTTGGCCTCCTTGGACGCAACACCAGTGGTAGATGGAGTGGAACTTGATCGGTGTGGTGCTCTGGCAGCCTTTCGGCGTCCGGAACCGATGCCTCGAAATGGGGACCCTGGGGGTCTATTTATAGTTTCAGATCTGATCCCAAACGGTTTGGATAAGTTGCTGGAAATATCTTCTCCAAACGGTTTGGAGACCGTTTGGGCGCCAAACGGTCTTGAGACCGTTTGGGCGCCAAACGGTCTTGAGACCGTTTGGGCGCCAAACGGTCTTGAGACCGCTTGGGCACCAAACGGTCTTGAGACCGTTTGGGTATCAAACGGTTTGGAGGTCGTTTGAGCGCCAAACGGTCTTGCTTTGATTGGTCCTGGCTTTGGCGTGGTCGCGCGACTTTAGTTCTTCAATCGATCCTTGCGCTTGCATCGAACGGTCTTGGGACCGCGCGGGACCAAACGGTCTTGGGACCGTTTGGGACCAAACGGCCTTGGGACCGCATGGGACCAAACGGTCTTGAGACCGCATGGGACCAAATGGTCTTGAGACCGCATGGGACCAAATGGTCTTGAGACCGCATGGGACCAAACGGTCTTGGGACCGCATGGGACCAAACGGTCTTGGGACCGCATGGGACCAAACGGTCTTGCGACCGCATGGGACCAAACGGTCTTGCGACCGCATGGGACCAAACGGTCTTGGGACCGCATGGGACCAAACGGTCTTGGGACCGCATGGGACCAAACGGTCTTGGGACCGCATGGGACCAAATGGTCTTGGGACCGCATGGGACCAAACGGTCTTGGGGACCGCATGGGACCAAACGGTCTTGGGACCGCATGGGTCCAAACGGTCTTGAGACCGCGTGGACTTCTTGGGCAACTGGTTTCGTCTTGTTCTTTGTGTATTCCAGCAAACGGTCTTGAGACCGCATGGATCCAAACGGTCTTGAGACCGTTTGCATGGAGTTGCCTGCTACACCTGCATAAAATGAAAGTATTTAGTTAAAACCTTGATTATTGAATCACTGAGTAGTTTTGTGCATTATGATTCATATTAGGGTGAAAAGACGTGGAATAGATATTAAATTGTTCCAAAAAGGTAATTGAAAATCATGATGAGTATGCACTCATCAACTACACTGTTTAAAAGTTATACTAACTGATACAGAAGTAATTAAGCATTTAAATTGAGTTAAATAATGATTTCTAAATGAACTACTACTCACAGCGATTTGGACTGTCCGGATTCGTCCGGAGATGCGTCCAAGGCCTATTTCAAGGCGATTCCCGGGTCTTCTTCTACCTCAGTTCAGTTCTGACTCGAACGGATTCGTGATCTGGACCCATGGTTGAGTGCATTGGAGGTGTTTGATGGTGCTTCCTGGGCAGAACTGCCCCTGTCCGGACCTATTGTGTCCACTATCACCGTACCAGACCTTGCACTCATCCATGCGTATGTCTTGTGTCGCCTGATACAGAGCCTAGTAGACTGTCTTGCAGCAACAGACAAAGTGTTGACCAAACAGATACCACCAAACACAGCCGATAACCCAACTAAGCAATAGCTTTTTCCTCCTCAATTCTCTATCATCATAGGAATCATAACCCTTTGACTTTAGATTTCCAGCATTAGATCCTGACATCATCTTCTGCAGTGGATGCTAGAGGCATTCTTAATGCCGAATCCCAGACAGGGGTTGACGATAGAGCAAAGATACCTGATACTGTTATTCATTTCACGTCCTTCCACCCACATCCCAATACGGACCTTGGACCTGCTGCAAGCAAGCAGCCGTTTCCCCCATGAACAGGTTGAAGGGGGGCTCAGCTACGGCTGAATCAAAGGCTAATAGCTATGAATTCCTGCCTTGGAACCTCGGACGAGCTCAAGGGCACCGATTTGGTGCTGCTCCTCGCGCCCAAGAGGAATCATGGCCGGACCCACTGCTGCAAGCAGCATCTCCTTCACGTACAGGTAGGAGAGGGGAGCTTGCTAGGTGCTGCTCTAGGGCTTGATGGCGGCGGATTGCTGCTAGGACCTCAAGGACGACCTCGACGCCGTTGATTGGAGAAGCTGGCCGCACCAAATGACCTCTGGTCGGCGCCCTGTTGCTTGGCCGCAGCTCTGCAGGTGCTGCTGCTGGCACAGCTGCAAAGGGGCGCCGCCCTAGAGTGTGGCTGAGGTGAGGATGAGAAGGGAATCGAGGAGGAAGAAGAAGAACGGAGCCAGGTTACTGGTGATCGAAGCCAAGCCCCATGGAATCGCCTACCCTTTCCTTGGCTACGGCCGATCGGCCTGCAGCTGCTTGGCGCCGCTTTAAGCAGTTGCTGTTCTATCGGGTGAAGATGACCGAGAAAAAGAAAAGAAAGGGAAAAGGGTTTATAAGCCGATAATGGGTAAATTGCAGCCAAGGTCCAAAGAACTAGAAAATGGGATAACTTTTGCCTCAATCGTCTGATTTGAATGATTTCTTTTGCAAAACTTCAAGAATGAGGCCCACTACAACCTCACGACATATAAACGTGGTAATTAGATCATCCTAATTAGGTTAATTATCTTAGGTAATTATCTTAACAAGTAACACTACAATTATCATAATTACATTAGATGAATCAATCTCAACTATTGATTCACATATTAACTTATCTGATTAACCATGATATTTAATTTGATATTCAACACTAATTGAGGTGTTTCACATAATTCGAGGTATTTATTGACTAACCCTGATATGGGTCGTAACATTTTCCCTTCTCTTTTTCTTGCATATCGAGTCCCATTCTAGTAGTGTAACTCCTTCTACCGACTTTCCATTCTGACAGAACTTCTTTCTTACAAAAAAATTACTTATTGATATACAATATTATCCTCTTAAATCAATTAATTTTAGTTTTGTTTTGTAACTTTTAGTTTGTTTTGTAATTTTTATTTTGTTTATTATTTCTTTATATATATTTTTTTTCTTTTTCTGTTTCCATTATCTTTTTTCTGCTAACTTCTATTTTCATCAAAAAATGGAGTGGCTTGTGCCATATATTGTATGATGTGTGAGATGTGGCTCCCTCTATGATGACATACTAGAGTTCCTCAAAATGTCTCCACACGAAGCAAACATGAGAATGATGTACCTTGCGCATAATATTACACCTCCCATGGAGAAATATGTTGCACCGCACCTTGCAAGCAAGGTAGAAGCAAATCGTCAGGCAACCCTTTTTTATCACAGAGAGGCTATGTGTTGTGAGTGATATGGCTCCTCATCTCATAACATACTGGAGTGCCCCAAAATATCTTCACATCAAGAAAATATACACCACCCAAGGATAATATACACCACCCAAGATGAATGTTCTTCCTTGTGAATATACACCACCCAAGGACTCCACATGAAGCAAATATACACCACCCAAGGAGAATATACACCACCAAGGTGAATTTTCTTCCTTGTAAATATACACCACCCAAGGACAAATATGAAGCACCGCACCTTGCGAACAAGGAAGAAGCAAACCATCAAGAAAAATAGACCCTTGCGGTCAAAGAGAGGCCATGAGGGCCGAGGCAAGGGCAAAAGAGGTCATTGCACAAGATGCCCAACATGCAACAACAGAGATGCAACACAACCTTGATCAGGAGATGGACATGTGTTATAAAGAAATTGAGGCTGCCACAAAGGAAGAACTTTGCTTAGCTCGGGCAGCAGCTGGCTTCTGTATGGGGCCCCAAGTATCAATATAATTTGAAAAATGAATGGATGGGGGCATATATAGATAAATTTATGCGTCAAGAGTCCTTCAGTAAAAATGTTAAAGACCAAACAACCTAAAGCTCCACCACTATTCTCTATTGTAGGCCCAAATCCAGATGTTCACAATAATCAACCAAACTTTGTTGAGCATATTGTAGACAATGTACCATCACTGTAACACTCTTGACCTAGCTTAGTGCTTGGATGTGCTTATTTTGGACCAAGTTTCAATTTACCCATGATGAGGGGTTATCTTGCAATTTGTCACATGTAGGTTCTATCCTTTGTGCCCTTGGCATCATGAGAGAGAGGGTGGTGCTTTGGGGCACCTTATGATGCCTTGGTTTGATGAGGAGGGAAGTGGTGATATGTTGAGTGTTGTTTCTAGAGTTTGCTTAGATGTCCTATGTTGATGTTGACCATTTGAGTTCTTGGTCTTTTAGTGATCATCTTTGGATCTTCTTGATGTTTTCCATACGGTCATAGAGGTTTTTGAGTGTGTGATGGAGTCTCAATGGTTGTAGAGACTCTCGTCTTCTCTTTAGTCGATGACCTAGGCTTTCATGTGGTTGCTTAGTTTTCTCTTTGACCATGAGCCTTTGTGGCCATGATTCCTTGCGATCAATGGTCGTCTAGGACCAAGTGAGGTCACTCGTTTGCTTACATTTTCACGATCTATCTTGCATGCATGTTTTTAGTGGATGCGTGGTAGACATGTGGCACTTATGTGCATGAAACCTTACCTCTTTCATCTCTCTCTACATTTGGGTATATGTACCCCTCCTTTCACATGCATATGATCTCTTTGCACCCTCTTTCCCTCTCTCTCTTCCCTTGAGTTTAGCCCTTGGAGCTTGGTGGTGAAGAAGGGCTCATCCTTGGAGCTTTGGTGGCTCATCATCTTGCATGTGGTGATCCAAGATTGGAGCTACTCTTCCTTAGTGATCTTTGGTGATTCTTTGATCCTTGATATGTGATCCAACCTCTTGGTTTCATTTTCTTGCAAACCCTACATCTTCCTTCTTCTCTTGGCTCAATCAATGGTGCTACCATGGTGTTGTTTATGTTGGGATGGAGGTATTCCTCTTTCTTGGTCTGAATCTTTGGTTCTCCAAGGTAGTGTTCATGTTGAGTGGAGGAACTCTTCTCCCTTTCTATCCCTTCTTGTTCTTTTTAGCCTTGAAGTTTTAGTTCTCCTTCTTGCCCTTTTGACCTAGGTTTTTTCCTTCTCTTTTGAGGTGGTGACTAGCTTGGTTGTGGAGGAGATCAAGGCTTGGTTTCTTTCTTGCTTTTAGAGCTTTGGTTCAAGGTGGTTGCACCATCATCTAATGTATCGACCGACAAACAAATCATTACTAATTAAGCGGAATTAAACGTAAGCAGCGGATTACTGAAAATCACTAAAAATTAAAACCTTTTTCAAAGAGATCCAATCATAGGAAAACTCTTTCAACAAGAACCAATGTATTACATTTATGTCTTGGTTCATAAGTACATATCTTGTACCATCTCTTCTCGAGGGTTACAACATCAATTGCCTTGTTAAAAGCTAAACACAAACATCATAAGAACCTCGAGGCATTAAGATAAAATCTCAAAATGATTCACTAAAAGAAATAACTATTAACTTTGAGGACCTAAGAGTATAGAGACGACACATAGGACATCTATCTACAAGACACGACAGACAGTACACTCAACCTGAGTTGTCACTGTTGTCCCTGCTACTGCTGAAGTTCTTCCTCTGCAAGATGTTCTCAATCTCCTACGTGCTCGTCCACCTAAAAATGTTGGATCCCATGGGGGTGAGACAATTGAAAATTGCCCCAGCGAGAGATATAAATCTCTGCCAAAAGCATTATTATTGCAGTTTATAATATAAATCTGAGCAGAGGATAAGTAGTTTAGATCATTCTCATCTTTAAATATTGCAACTATCTATGATAGAGCATTAAATCATCTATTCTCTTTATAAGGAATAGGAAGAACATGCATATCATTTATCTGTTATATTAACTCAACATCCCATGCTTTTCTCATGATACTCATTACTCTGATATGTCACCCATGAGTCTTTCTTGTTTCTATCGGTTGGCCTTAGCCAATCTGCTAAATAGATTTTGGTTTATACTGGACATGAGAGTGTACATCATCATGTCTTGTTCAAGCATTGGACTATGCCAATCCTGTGCAACTATTCCAGGTATTGAACTATGCAAATCCTATGCAACTATTCCAGGTATTGAACTATGCCAATCTTGTACAACTATTCTAGGTATTGGGTTGTGACCAATCCTGTGACATTATTCGAGGTATTGGGTTGTGACCAATCCTGTGACATTATTCGAGGTATTGGGTTGTGACCAATCCTGTGACATTATTCCAGGTATTGGGTTATTACCAATCATGAGATATTATTCCAGGTATTGGGTTGTTACCAATCCCGTGACATTATTCCAGGCATTGAGTTGTTACCAATCCTGTGACATTATTCCATGTATTGGGTTGTTACCAATCCTGTGACATTATTCCAAGTATTGGGTTATTACCAATCCTGTGACATTATTCCAGGTATTAGGTTGTTACCAATCCTGTGACATTATTCCAGGTATTGGGTTGTTACCAATCCTGTGACATTATTCCAGGTATTGAACTATGTCAATCCTGTGCAACTATTGCAGGTATTGGATTATACCAATCTTGTGCATCTATTCCAGGTATTGAACTATGTCAATCTTGTGCAACTAATCCAGGTATTGAATTATACCAATCCTATGCATCTATTCCAGGTATTGAACTATGTCAACCCTGTGCAACTATTCCAGGTATTGAATTATACCAATCATGTGCATCAAATCCAGGTATTGAACCATGTCAATCCTCATTAGGCAATCACCATTCTCGTGGCTTAAAAAGCACATTCAACATCTTGGCACCTCTCACTAGGTAACAGTTAACATCACTCTTTAAGAGCTGGATGTGACATCTTTCTATGATGTCTTGAAGAATTACCTTCCTTATTACTTTTAACTTACTTAAGTTTATCAACTTATGTTGTATTAAGGTATTTCCCATCTTAATACTTTTATTCACTAACCTATCACCTTTATCATAAAGTGCATAGGTCATAGAACACTCATTAGAATTGTCCAACTATTTTCAATGATATGGACTCATCTCAGGTTAAGGCATTGCTTGTTATAAGGTTACCTATAATCAATCACTTTAGGTATTTCCCTTATCAGTGTAATAATCACTATTCCATTATTAGGATTAGGTCTCCCATACCATCACCCTTTATTAGGGTTTAGGGTTTCACATATTATCATACTTCATTAGGGTTAGGATTTCACATACTATCACCCTTCATTAGGGTTAAGATTTCACATACCATCTCCCTTCATTAGGGTTAGGATTGCATATGGCATCACCCTTCATTAGGATTTCACATCATATTTCCCATAATTAGGGTTTACTATTCATCCCAACTAGGGTTTCTCGTGGCATCACCCTCAATTAGGGTTTCTCATAGAATCACCCTCAATTAGGGTTTCTCATGGAATAAACCTCAATTAGGGTTTCTCATGGAATCCCCCTCAGTTAGGGTTTCTCATGGAATCAACCTCAATTAGGGTTTCTCATGGGATCACCCTCAATTAGGGTTTCTCAGGATATCTCCCTCAATTAGGGTTTCTCATATAACTTTACCTGAAATTAGGGTTTCATGAAGCATCTTCTCAAATTAGGGTTTTTCATGATGTTACCCTGAATTGGGATTTCCCATATTATCATCCTAGTTTAGAGTTACACCATTACCCTAGATTAAGGTTACATCTGATATTGCCCTAAATTAGGGTTAGGGCTCAACAACCTTCTTGATTAGGGTTTCATAATCTCTTTATTAAGGATCATACCCTAATTACATAATTATTCAAATTGAAGGTGTTACGGCTTGACCTTTACATGATTATTGTACATGTATGAATTCCTCTCTCTTTCATCCTCTCTAGGATGTTGACTAGATCAAACTTGGTTATATTAGGTCAACCAACCCTTCAATTAATTACATTCAATTAGAGTTGACATAGTGCATTGAGATTTTACTTACTTAAGCTTCAAGGAATAACTCATCTAGGGTTACTAACCATTTAGTACCTTAAAGGTACAACCCTTGTAATTATCTCTACTATACATCAGTAACAATTATAGGGTCAATTGATTCTTCATCACATTAAGTTATCAATTGATTTGATCACATTGAGTCACCAAATGATCTTGACCCTTTGATCTCTAAATAGTTTGAAACCGTTTGAGTCCAAACGGTCCTGAGACCGTTTGACCCCAAACGGTTTCAAGACCATTTGGACTCAAATGGTCTCAACACCGTTTGGTCCAAACTTCCCTTGAAACCGAAAGTCCAAATGGGGTTCTCAATCAACTAAACTGATTAGGGTTTTGCATCAACAATTCCTTCATCAATTGAATTATTCAAGTTCATCAATTATTGACTCTTAGATCTCCAACCTTCAAATACCAACCCTTGGATCACTAAATGGTTTTGGTTGACTTGGTCCAAACAGTTTGAAACCGTTTAAGGCACCAAACGGTTTTGACCTAGAAGTCCAAACGGTTTGAAACTGTTTAAGGCTCCAAACAATTTTGAACTTATTTGTCCAAACGATCAACCCAACCCCAAACGGCCAACTCAAATATGTTCAAACGCTTTGAAACCATTTAAGGCTCCAAACAATCAACTATCCCATTCGGTCAACATGCCCAAACGGTTTTGGACCCATCCTCCAAACGGTTTGCAAACCGTTTGGTCACCAAACGGTTTGTCAAAACCGATTGGGCCAAAATTCATGAAAGTGTTTGCAATTAAATTATGTTGATATGTGTGCTTAGGATGATGTCATCATCATCAAGCTTCAACCACTCGAAATATACTGCCATTTCCATGGTAGTTTCATCAATTAATCAAAGGAATTTCAAGAAGAACAATTGAACATATCTAATTGAGGAATTGAATTCAATAACAATGAATAAGGGTTCAAGTTATATAACCCACCTTCAAATGAGCTTAAAAGCTTGGAGATTCACTTCAACAATGGTGGAAACAACTCCTTAAACTAGCCCAAGACTCATCCTCAAGTCTTTGAGTGAAAGAATTGGCTAGAGTTGAAGATTGAGTGAAGAAAAGAAGAAATCAAGCATTGATTTGTGATTTCCACCATGAAATAAAGGTGAAGGAAGGCCATGGAGCTTACCTATAGGTTGGGGGTCGTCTTCATGTTTCTCCTAAGCTCCCTTGGTCGTTTTGCAAGCAAAGAGTGAAAGTGGTTTCGAAATTACCCTTTCAACTCATGGATAAATGAGCATATATGCATTTTATTTGAAAATTCATTTAAGAGAGAGAAAGTAGGGGATAACTCCTCCATTTCCTTGCCACTTGCCCCCTTTTCTTCCTTAGATACTAGGCTATATTCCTTGCCTCATATTCCTCTCAATTATCCATGATTTAAAGGAAAACAAATTAAGCACCTTAAATCATATAATAATAATATCCATAAGTGAGTGGATATTTCTTTTTCTTATATTAATGTGAGTGGGCTCTCCACTCACTTGGATATTTTCGTGGCCTTTGCAAGGAAAAAGGACGTCCACATATATGGATTTCAACAATTTCAATTTTGGTTTAAGGGCACTTCAATTAATATAATTATTTTTGCATTAAATTGAATTAGGGTTTCAATTATGCTTAAATCTTGATTATTTTAATATCAAGATTCTCTTTCCTCCAAAATGATACAAATGAGACGCCCCTCTCATTTTATTTGCTCTACATGATGCCAAGAAACATTAGGGACTATTTTGAAGTGGTAATTTGCATATTGAACCTTGGGTTTTGGGTAAATTGCACATCACACCAAAACTAGGTTTTAATGCATAACATTGCTTTATCAGCTCTTTCTTGGTACTCAGGCTTTCCCAAGCCATACCTCTACATCATATTCATTCTCATGATGCTTAAACACATGAGGAACATTTTATCATGTAACATTTGCAATTTAACCCCTCAACTTGGGTAATTTGCACTTTATCCAAAACAGGCAAAACATTATTTCAACATTGTTCAAAAAGGACTAAAATTGAAATATAAGTTCCTATTGAACCTTAATTACTTTTCAAAATATAGAGCAAGCATATAATTATCTTTCTTAAACAAAACACCTAGAGTTAAAGCATAACCCAGGTCAGGGATGTTACAATTTATAAACCCCTAACAAGGATTTCGTCCCCGAAATCCCAGATAAAGGGAGACCGATATTATTCATATATCATCTCATCAAGTCTTCACATAAAATCTCAATGTCATGTTTATGCAAAGCATAAACCCCTAACATATGATGTCCATGCTATATAATATAGCTAAACTGATTTCACAATTAACCCCTTCTAGGTAGTCAACATAAATTATCTGATACCAGAATTCCTTACCCTGGTATTCATCACATGTGCTGGAAACACATCACATTTTCATATTTCATCCTGAGACATTACTTGTTATATATGTCTTTTCTTGGAACCCAAGTCCAAGACAAACTGATACTTTTCTCAGTATCCATCAGATAAACATTTTTAATTGTGCACATCAAGTGTCCTAAAAACCCACTTGATTGCCATGTCCCTGAAAGGAAAGAAAACAAAGGATCATATCCTTCTTATCACCCCATCATTATCCAGGGTTGTCTATCCATGAAAAGAGGTTATCATCTCCTCTAATTATTACATGAACTTTTTGTGTTCGTGAGTTATTTACCCTTATTTTATCCTTGGTTCCTTACCATCAACATAGGAATTATAAGGATGATTACATCTCATCATTCCTTATTCTCATTATCATCATGATCACTAGATGTGGGTATTCAAACCCTCAGTTTATCATTTTTATTGTTACCTCTTATCAGGTAACTGTTACCTCTTGGTCTTTAGACCAGGGTATACATTGTACTAAGCATCTTCTTTTGTTTGTAAGTTGATTCATAATCAAATTCCTTCCTATATCAATTAAATGTGGTGGAAATATCCATGCCACATCTCCTACTTCTTTAGGTTCTTTTAGATTGTTTCAGACTGAATACTTGATTAGGGTAATCAGAAAGATAACAATCTAGATATGTCATACTTACCTTGCCTTCAATAAATGAATACCTGGCCAGGGTATTCAAGAATTGAAATTAGGTAGTATGTATTTATTTTATATTATGTTCCATATATATATAGAAAAACTTCAAAACATATAAGACAATATTAAACAGAACATAAGTTTTCATCCTTCTTATCTCTTCCTCATATCCTTAAAGGATTATACAGATGAACTAAACAACAACAACCTTTCTTATAGTAGGGAACAAAAGATAATTCAAAATAGAAAGTTCTATCTTGACAACTCTACCTTTTACAAGTTATCTAGAATCTTATCTGACCCAAAACATGGAGTTAGTTGTTATCTGTTATTGCCTTTGTCCTCTACTACCAGAAGTAGATGGACCAAACCGTGACACTTGTCTCCGTCCTCTACCATCTGCTCCACTGGACTGAGGTCCTTGTGGGTTTTGCAGATTGTACCCTGACCGTTGGGTCACCTCATTGTTTCTTCTTGGACATTGTTGTCTAAAATGTCATATCTGTCCACATTTATGACAAGCTCGACCTTGACTTGATGACCTCTGCATTGGTGTACTATATTGAGGTTGAACTAGTGAAGATTTTGGTTATTTAGTACCACTAGTCATTGGTCCTTGTGACTGTGTAGACTTCCTTATAAGGTTCATCTCGTGTTTCTTTGTCATAGATCTTTCTATCCTCCGAATTGATTCCACAAATGTGGCAAACCTCTTTCTACTTTCTAAGGCAGATGCTGGAATACAAATTTTAGCATTTAGTCCTTTCTCAAAACGTCAAATCTTTTCCTCCTCAGTAGCAGCCATTTGAGAAAAAAAAACATAAAAGTTCCATGAACTTAACCTCATATTCACTTATCGACATGGATCCCTGTCGAATCTTCTCAAACTGTGAGATCTTTTCATCTAAATATGTCCTTGGAAAATACTTATTGATGAATTCTCGATGAAATTCCTCCCAACCAACCTCTTCATCATTCCTTTTTATTTCTTCTATAGCCCACCAATGTCCAGCACTACCCTTCAAAGGGTACACAACATGTTTAACTTTGTCAACATCTGGGATACTAAGGATCTTAAAGGACTTTTCTAACTCAGTGAGCCAGAGATCAGCATCTGTTGGGTCAGATGTACCAGTGTATTCTATGGCTCCTACATGATGTAATCGTTCAAAACTCTTTCCAGATCCATATCCCCTCATTGGGATCTGGTACCCTAGGTGCCGGCGCTGGCATCCAGTATGTTATATGAATCACTGTAGTCATGAATTGCCCAAAAAGTGTAGAAAAAGTTGGGTTTCTCATCATGACTTCATCAACATGGGGATTCTCAGGCACTGTTTCTTCTCTTGCCTGATCCTCGGCACCTTCTACTAGTGCAGCAACATTGCTCTCAACAACGTGTTCCTCATGTTCTCCAGACATCCTTGAGTTATATATCTTCTTCTGCATAAGCAGAAGGCACTATAAGAGATATTGGGTATACTTAGAACATACTCAACACCTTAGTCCTATGTCTCTGTAGACTCAGCGAACCTAGAGCTATGATACCACTAATTTGTAACGACCGACAAACAAATCATTACTAATTAAGTGGAATTAAACGTAAGAAGTGGATTACTGAAAATCACTAAAAATTAAAACCTTTTTCAAAGAGATCCAATCATAGGAAACCTCTTTCAACAAGAACCAATGTATTACATTTACGTCCTGGTTCATAAGTACATATCTTATACCATCTCTTCTTGAGGGTTACAACATCAACTGTCTTGTTAAAAGCTAAACACAGACAACATAAGAACCTCGAGGCATCAAGCCAAAATCTCAAAATTATTCATTAAAAGCACTAAATATTAACTTCGAGGACCTGAGAGTACAGAGACGACACATAGGACATCTATCTACAAGACACGACAGACAGTACACTCAACCTGAGCTGTCACTTTTGTCCCTGCTGCTGCTGAAGTTCTTCCTCTACAAGATGTTCTCAATCTCCTCCGTGCTCGTCCACCTAAAAATGTTGGATCCCACGGGGGTGAGACAATTGAAAATTGCCCCAACGAGAGATATAACTCTCCGCCAAAAACATTTTTATTGCAGTTTATAATATAAATCTGAGCAGAGGATAAGCAGTTTAGATCATTCTCATCTTTAAATATTGCAACTATCTATGATAGAGCATTAAATCATCTATTCTCTTTATAAGGAATAGGAAGAACATGTATATCATTTATCTGTTATATTAACTCAACATCCCATGCTTTTCTCATGATACTCATTACTCTGATATGTCACCCATGAGTCTTTCTTGTTTCTATCGGTTGGCCTTAGCCAATCTGCTAAACATATTTTGGTTTATATTGGACATGAGAGTGTACATCATCATGTCTTGTTCAGGCATTGGACTATGCCAATCTTGTGAAACTATTCCAGGTATTGAACTATGCCAATCCTGTGCAACTATTCCAGGTATTGAACTATGCCAATCATGTGCAACTATTCTAGGTATTGGATTATGACCAATCCTATGACATTATTCCAGGTATTAGGTTGTGACCAATCCTGTGACATTATTCTAGGTATTGGGTTGTGACCAATCATTTGAAATTATTCCAGGTATTGGGTTATTACCAATCCTGTGATATTATTCCAGGTATTGGGTTGTTACCAATCTTGTGACATTATTCCAGGTATTTGGTTATTACCAATCCTGTGACATTATTCCAGGTATTGGGTTGTTACCAATCTTGTAACGACCCCGCCTCCCAGTAACCCCCAATTAAGGGAGACCAAAAGGTCAGTGTCGTTATCCCAATTAACAAGAATAAAGGTTCGACAAATAATCAATAACAATTAACAAATTTTACTAACTAAATTGAAAACTGGTACAAAATAAAAACTTTGCATACCTTTTTCAAATCTGGGATATCTACATCTATCGGCATCAGGAATCTACTCTAACTAATCCTCCTTTGTACTTTAACTCTCAATTAATTTCACATATGCCACTTTAGTGTTTGTCCTTTTCAAGCTTGTACCTAAAACACTGACAAACAAAACGCCGGTCAGCATATCAGAATATGCCGGTATGTGGGGACATCCAAAATTTCACAGACATGGCTAACAATTTAATAATCACAATCAAATTATTTAACAAGACAATTTACATTTTTAATGTGTCATTCTCCACCGCTTTTGCCCTAACCCTGGCATACCCCTCTAGGGTTTCTCTTTTGCCATTGACTTAAGGCCACCTTCTCAATCCCGAATGCCTGGGAGTCACCTCTCATGGTGCTCCATAGTCATGCATCATAGAACACCTTCTCATTCCTGAGCTTGGTGTCTGGGGTCACCTCTCATGGCGCCCATGGGTCTACCCTCTTAGGATTGACCTTTATGGCATCTTCCATTAGGGTGGCATGTAGGTGCGAGAATACACACTTCTTTATAATTGTGATAACCATAGTGACTTTATAATTTTGCAAGTATGAACATCCAACGGTTTAGATTGCATTCAGTACGAGGAAACATTCGGAAAACCCTCAGAAAACTAATGCGATTAACCATAATTAACCACATACCTGTCAGGCAGACTCAGGTGCAGGAATAATCCAAACAAGCAAGTAATCCAGAATTAGGCAAGCACACAATTCAGTCCTAAAATTTCATTAAATTCCTTTTTATCAAAATCTATCCAAACCATCTTTC
This sequence comes from Alisma plantago-aquatica, assembly GCA_963693085.1. Classification (NCBI taxonomy): domain Eukaryota; kingdom Viridiplantae; phylum Streptophyta; class Magnoliopsida; order Alismatales; family Alismataceae; genus Alisma; species Alisma plantago-aquatica. The sequence continues at coordinate 1,196,855,398 of OY856409.1, forward strand.
TACTTATGGTTTCTATTCCTTTTTAGGGTTTCTTCCTCTTTTAGGGTTTGCTTTGCAATTAGAGTTTTACTTCATCTTACTCTTTTAAACCCTAATTCCTCATCTATCCTTTACAAAAGTTATTATGGTTACCTTTTACAAACACATAACCTTAATTCCAGATTAATGCACAATTATCCATCAATTAAGTCCATTAAGCCTATTTTACATTAAAGCTACCATTTTTATCCTTTTTAATCTATGACAAAGTCATTATGCTCGTTTATCATCAATTCATAGTTCATTATTCTCTAATACTCATATGAATGTTATTTATCATTAATTCTACCTTTTATCCACTAGGAAACCCTAATTTCCACATTAAGGGTATTTAACCACAATTAGGAACTGTAATGCTTGAAATAGCTTAGAATCATTATATCTTATCTTTATTCACTACTTTGAATAATTAAAGCCATCAAGAGTCGCATTTACCAACATTAGGGTTTCAAGGCCCATTAAAGTATATACATGCACATGAAACTCTAAATTAACTAACTACATGCAAATATCATCCTTTTTGTTCATAATGTTCCTTTTTTATCATTAACATGCTAATATCAACCTTAGTCATCAATTAAACCCCACTAATCACATTAATCATATCAAAATAGGGTTTCTTAACCCTTAATCCATTAAAGTTGATAATTTACACTACTTTTCGAATTGCAAGAGGAATTACTCTTCAAATATATTTTTATTGCATTCCTTGAGTTCTCCTGATCAAAATTCATGATAATGCGCATCTATCTGAGCTACCATTAATTAGTTATGAATTTAACAAAATTCACTTACTCTGGCCAATTGGAGGGTGCCACGTGGTTGTTTCCATGCAACATTGCTTCGGCGCTTTGGATAACATTTTGAAAAGATTGAAAATCCCTTGGTTAAGTGATGGGCTTCTTTAGAACGTGGAGGGAAGAACCATCCAGAGTGCCCCTCCCTTCTTCAACCTTCGGCAGCCCGACGACTTCCTCCCTAGCCGCCGAGGGTAGGGCTACGCAAGGGTGCCCCCTCCTTCCTAGGGCCCACAGACCTCTACCGATGTCTGCCTAAGCTTCCCTGCCCTTAGTCGCACCTAGGGCACCACCCAGGTCATGGTTTATCTGGCTAGTGCATGAGCACTCGATCATCTAAGCATGGCCGCCGTTGCAGCCATGTAGCTGATGTTGCGTGAAGTCGGGGTCGATGGGGCGGTATACAAGCGACCATGGGTGGTCGTGGAGGTTTCCTGCTTCAAGCAAGACCACAAAACACACCTGCGTTGCTCCAGGGTTAGATCTATACCCTCGACTAGGGTTTACACGTAAGGAACAAGGAGGAGAATGTGGGATCTTTCTCTCTCTCTCTTGGGCTCGAACTAGGGCTTTACCCCTTTATATAGGGTGAGTATCCATGCCCTAAGATGACCATCTATGGGTCAACTAGTTCTATTTCCAATAGGAATCAAATTCCTTTATGGAGAAGAAATTCTTCTCTCTCCTATTTACCTTATTGATATTCTTTATTGCATGGATAATTAGAAATATGAAAATTCTCTCTCTTATTCTCTTTATTCATGCCTTTTAATATATTGGCCACGAAAATATATTTCCTTAAGTAGAAAATACTTTCTTCTTAACAAAACCACATAATTCATTAATTATGTATTCCCATTATCCCTTTATTTTGCAATTTTGGTATTTTCTCTTTCTTTCCTCTTTATTGGGACTCCTTGGATCCCAAGAAACTCTATTATTTTGAAATCCTTTTTATTGGATACTCATTATCCTTCTAGATGCATCTACATGCATTATTCTTTATTATTTCTCATTATCTTATTTATTTCTTATTAAAATAGCTTTTTTTGAGGATTTCTCTTTATTTATCTTTTATTTTCCTCATTGGTATTCCTTTTATCATTAGGAATCATTGGGATACGAAATACCACTAAGGATAACTCAATTGTACCTCTTTTTACTTATTTTCCACATTTTACCATTGTTTTCAATTTCTTTCTTAATAAAGAAATATTTAATTGATCTTTTCTTTTCTTATTGCACTCTTTATGCAACTTTGGACTCCTTGGGACCCAAGGAATCCAAGAGGCACGAAATCCATCCTTGGATTACCTCATTTTGCCTTATAGAGGTTTCTATCTCATTCTTTTCTCAAAAACTCAATTATTCATAAACTAATTGAATATTCTTGTTATTTGGGCCCAATAGCCAATAAATCCCACAACACAATTATCAAGGCTATTGTAAATGAAATCCATTTATTCCAAACAAATTATATCATTTGTTGTTCAAATATCTTTAATATGAGAAATTACATTTCTCACCAAATGAACCCAAAAATTGGGGTGGTAACATCCTTCCCCTCTTATAGGAATTTTGTCCTAAAAATTCTATCAAGCAAACAAATCAGGATAAGCCTTTCTTATGTCCATCAGGGCTCTCATGTGGCTTCACCCTTTCCATGGTGTTTCCCAAGAACCTTCATCATCTCATATTCTTCCATCTGAGTTCTTTCTTACCTTGGTATATCGTACCCTCATAGGTGACTCAGGACATTTCAACTTCTCAAAAGCTAAATAGGTTCAAGGCTCAGCACATGGCTTGGGTACCTCACATAGTGCTCTAGATCGGACTCATGGAACACATTGCACATCATGTTATCCTGAGGGGTAAGGCTAAACACAACCATCTCCACCAATCCATCTCAAATGGACCCATATATCGGGGACTCAACTTTCTCAGGTGTAGCTTAGAGGGGTCGGATTTTCACATCACATATTCTCCCACAGTGAACTGCATGTCAGTCTGCTTTGCATCAGCTCACGACTCATGTCACCACCGGGCTCTCTCTCTCAGCCATTGCACGATCAAAGCGACTTCATCTGCACACATTGTGGTTCTTTTCTAACCTTCATGAGGCCTCCTTCACCAACATCATCTTAATGAAGTGGTGACCGACATAACCTCCTTCTAGAACTTCTTTCATCCCGATAAATGCTATGGTGGTTATCATCAAATCTTACAAATGACAATAACTGTCTCTATGTATCACCCTGAATGAGCACGCATGCTCTCATCAGACCCTCTAGTCTGGATCATACTAACCATTAGTAAGGGGTGATAAACTATACTAACATCGAGTTCTTCATGTATCTACTTCCACCTCATGGAAGTGAACTTTTAGGTTATACTCAAGAACTTGTGAATTCGCATCATGGTGTAGTTGAACCATCTCTCTCATATGTAGTTCAACCGGATCCTTCCCTTGAGCATACTTTCTTTCTCATGTTATTTAGGTAAGGTGATCTACCATAACCCATATTGGATCTCGACCTTCCTTGGTCTAGGGGAGACTCACAACATCCATAGTGATGAACTCCCATTCCCTCTCGGGGACTCTTGATCCTCTATGTCAAAGCACTAGGTTACTGGTGTTCGTCCTTCACCTCCTGGCTTGCATGGCCACATGTTACATGCAACTTCATCTTTGGTATCCAAAGTACTACTGTCACTTACTATCTTCATAGTACCACAATGTATGATAAACTTAAAATCACGATCTCCTATATGTCACGATTCTTCAAGGTTGATTCCTCAAAAACCCTAAACCACTCTAATCAGGGTTTCATCAACTTCCTTTCCAATGAAGTGTATCCGATGTTCTACAACCATCCTTCTACCACATCAAGAACTAGGCCGGCTAACCAAACATCCATTAACTTGATCAACAGATTTTGTTAGCCCAAACCTATCTCTTTTATCCAAACTTAGGTTAACCTAACAACCTCTTCTAGTCTCTAGCTAAACTAGATAGTTGTAAGTCAACCAGAGCATCTATTACCACTTCATATCCTTAGGTGTTAGGTAATGATGAAGACATACACCTCCAAGTATTCCACTTATCATCTCATCTCAAACTCTAAGTTTGTCTTCATCAAGGAACTCCCTTATCTCATCATCATGGTGATCAAACTCAACCTGGTATAACTTGTAAGTTCCACATAGCTTTTGCTGAAAACATCCTTATTTCTCCTACTGTTTGTAAACCATCCATGTATTGTTTACTCCACCAGGGTATGTTACCATCTTTGTAGCAACGTTCCAACTCACATCATATTTATCCTTGGTGTATGGCATGCGTACTGTCCTATATCTCACCCCCATAACAAGAGGAAATAAGCATTTGGCTGCAGTCCAAATACATAGTTTTTCCTATTCCAAGAATAGAGATGGTACATCCCACCTTGCCATTACACCTTAAAATCTAAGTTGCAACGTGCCACATATGTCTCTACCACACAAACATCATGATATTAAAAATTACTTCCATGGAAAACTGGTCTCGAACCTACTTGGGTTACTACACAATCCCTGGTCATCTCCTCTAGGTTTATAGGGTGCCGGCACTTTTGGGGTCATCCCTCTTCCCTTATGCATCCAGAGAGTGCCCTACTCATCTGCCCTTTAGCTCCCATGAGTTCATGAAGGTGATCAATCTTCTAACCCATGTCCCTTAGACAATGATAGTTGTTACCTCTCGACCCTATGGTCATGTGCAACTAGGGAATTAGGCAACTCCTTCTTCCATCGGTCTTATCCCTACCTGACCCTAGGATAGACTTAGGATTATATTATGGTACATGTCCAACTTAGAACCTTACCCAAGCCTTCATCATCTCTCTCTCTACATTCATGGCTGACTTTCATGCTTTCATAGGGATCATGGCAACCTGCCTACCTTGGTCAAGCCCCATACCGGTTACCTCAATGGTAACACATCCACATGCACGTAGAGATGGTTATCTATGGGTCTGCAAGTTCATTCTCATACCATGTACTCTTCACTTAGCTTCACAAGATCCTCTAAAACCTCTTTAGGTTACCTCAAAACCAACAAAACGGGTATACACCCTACAAAAGGGTCCCTCTCCTAGGATGGGAGGAAACTACAACTCTTGACAACAAGGTCACAACCGTCCTTATGTTTAGGGTCTGCATCCACATGAGCATGCCTATCCCAGCAGCTACTAAGGCACAAGCAGACCACCTATTAAACCATGCTAGGTCATACTTGTTCTCGTTCCTCAACATTAGATCAACTTAGTTGTGAGGGGTTCATCAAACATACCTTTAACCTAAGGGGTTTCCTTTACCTCTACACATGAGGAGTACCATGCTCAAAACTATAGAGACTCAGATCTCATCATGAGCATCATGTACACCACTTCCCCTCTTAGGCCTAGGAATCCTAGGTTCACTTTTGGGTGTCCAACTGCATGCTCGACTTCTTAACCACGAATCAAGCATGTCCAAGGTATGTCATGTACTCCCATGATCCTTTTATATGAGCAACACCTCAGAGTTGAGTCCTCCTCAAGGACAACCAACTAGGTATAAGGCCTCACAACCTGTTACTAAACCTTTCTAGGTCTAAAGAACTCTTCTTCCTATCTCAGAAGGTAAACATCTATACCATAGGCACATAGGTACCAGAAGCCTCATACTCTCTCTCTAGGGTTTGGTTCCTCTAAAGGAAACCAAGATATCATCAACCTCTAGGGATCAAGCATAAGGCAACCACTATCATCCACTTAGGTCGCATCATCCTCAACTCCCCACTATTCCTCAAATCTTGGGGTTTTAGGCTTCCATCCTCTGTGCTGGGATCCTGCTTTCTCTCTCTAGAGCTAACTCCTCATCTAGCCATACTACTAGAGGTCCTCTCTCCATGAAGTTGGATCAAGCTCACAAACATATCTGGGTGAAGCCTATGCTCAACTCATGTTTTGCTCAAGATTATCCTTAGCTCTTTATGCTTATCACATAAGCCATCCATCCTGTCCTTCTGGCCTCGGTTTTAACTTACTGCTCATACTACTGATGTACTCTGGGTGCAAGCTATATCCTACTTGCAATAACCCATAAGGTTTCTATAGGTTCTTCTCTAACCTCATCCATGAAGGAGCTATCCTTTGCTCGAACATGCACGACCCTTCCCAGGGTTGGGTTGCCAAAGGTGTTAGGACATCCAGCCTCTCATGGCTTGTATGGAAATACAAAGGCATGTCCATCCAAAACACCCAGTTAACCATGACATCTAACTCATCATGTCATCTCTCCTTCTCTAACCTCCACTTAGGGTCAGGGTTAACATCATCCTCAAAGGATGTGCTAGGTCTCTACTTTTAATGGAGGTCTCTACCTCCAAGACTAACTCTCTCTACTCATCCTCCTGACAAAGAGGTCTATCCTCAGGTTCTCCTGAGAGTAATGACAACTCATGTCATATGACCTAAGAATGTATCTATTCTTTACTTTGTGCTTAATCTATTAATCTTATGTCCATGACATCTTATTTACATGCTTTTCATTAATTTGGTGGAGGATTCCTTAGACTTTATTAACCTTACCCATACCTCAAGAGGGTGAGGAGAAGAGAGGAAACCCTAATCCTTGAGGTCCTTAATAGAATTTGAGCTGAGAAGTGATGAACAAGATGAGAGAGTCCTAAAGGTATCTTATTTCGAGTCATATCCTAAGACATCGGCCAGGAAGTCACACAATCCAGGAGTTCTCATATTCTGACTAGCGGTGCAGAGGAAAATATTGCCAGCCCCCAGACATGATCCTTTTCTAGACACCTCAATCTTTCAGACAATCCTCTGATAACTCCATTGGTTCTATGGGATTTGTAAAATTTAATAATTATTAAAGATTAAGTGAGGAACCTTCACTCTGATACCAATTGTAACGACCCTGCCTCCCAGTAATCCCCAATTAAGGGAGACCAAAAGGTCGGTGTCGTTATCCCAATTAACAGGATTAAAGGTTCGACAAATAATCAATAACAATTAACAAATTTTACTAACTAAATTGAAAACTGGTACAAAATAAAAACTTTGCATACCTTTTTCAAATCTGGGATATCTAAATCTATCCGCGTCAGGAGTCTATTCTAACTAATCCTACTTTGTACTTTAACTCTTAATTAATTTCACATATGCCACTTTACTGTTTGTCCTTTTCAAGCTTGTACCTAAAACGCCGACAAACAAAATGTCGGTCAGCATATCAGAATATGCCGGTATGTGGGGACATCCAAAATTTCACAGATATGGCTAACAAGTTAATAATCACAATCAAATTATTTAACAAGACAATTTACATTTTCAATGTGTCATTCTCCACCGCTTTTTCCCTAACCCTGGCATACCCCCCTAGGGTTTCTCTTTTGCCATTGACTTAAGGCCACCTTCTCAATCCCGAGCTTGGTGCCTAGGAGTCACCTCTCATGGTGCTCCATAGTCATGCATCATAGACCACCTTCTCATTCCCGAGCTTGTTGTCTGGGGTCACCTCTCATGGTGCCCATGGGTCTACCCTCTTGGGCCTGACCTTTATGGCATCTTCCATCAGGGTAGCATGTAGGTGCGAGAATACACACCTCTTTATAATTGTGATAACCATAGTGACTATAATTGTGCAAGTATGAACATCCAACGGTTTAGATTGCATTCAGTACGAGGAAACAATCGGAAAACCCTCAGAAAACTAATGCGATTAACCATAATTAACCACAAACCTGTCAAGTAGACTCAGGTGCAGGAATAATCCAAACAAGAAAGTAATCCAGAATCAGGCAAGCACACAATTCAGTCCTGAAATTTCATTCAATTCCTTTTTATCAAAATTTATCCAAACCATCTTGCTACTTATGGTTTCTATTCCTTTTTAGGGTTTCTTCCTCTTTTAGGGTTTGCTTTGCAATTAGAGTTTTACTTCATCTTACTCTTTTAAACCCTAATTCCTCATCTATCCTTTACGAAAGTTATTAAGGTTACCTTTTACAAACACATAACCTTAATTCCTGATTAATGTAAAATTATCCATCAATTAAGTCCATTAAGCCTATTTTACATTAAAGCTACCATTTTTATCCTTTTTAATCTATGACAAAGTCATAATGCTCGTTCATCATCAATTCGTAGTTCATTATGCTCTAATACTCATATGAACATTATTTATCATTAATTCTACCTTTTATCCACTAGGAAACCCTAATTTCCAATTAAGGGTATTTAACCACAATTAGGATCTTTAATGCTCAAAATAGCTTATAATCATTATATCTTATCTTTATTCACTACTTTGAATAATTAAAGCCATCAAGAGTCGCATTTACCAACATTAGGGTTTTAAGGCCCATTAAAGTATATACATGCACATGAAACTCTAAATTAACTAACTACATACAAAAGCTCATCCTTTTTGTTCCTAATGTTCCTTTTTTATCATTAACGTGCTAATATCAACCTTAATCATCAATTAAACCCCACTAATCACATTAACCATATCAAAATAGGGTTTCTTGACCTTTAATCCATTAAAGTTGATAATTTACACTACTTTTCGAATTACAAGAGGAATTAGTCTTCAAATATATTTTTATTGCATTCCTTGAGTTCTCCTGATCAAAATTTACGTATAATGCGCATCTATCCGAGCTACCATTAATTAGTTATGAATTTAGTAAAATTCACTTACTCTGGACAATCGGAGGGCGCCACGTGGCTGTTTCCATGCAACATTGCTTCGGTGCTTTGGGAAACATTTTGAAAAGACTGAAAAGTCCTTGGTTAAGTGATGGGCTTCTTTAGAACGCAGAGGGTAGAACCGTCCAGAGCGCCCCTCCCTTCTTCAACCTTCAGTAGCCCGACGGCTGCCGCCCTAACTGCCAAGGGCAGGGCTACGCAAGTGTGCCCCCTCCTTCCTGGGGCCCACAAACCTCTTCCGATGGCCGCCTAAGCTTCCCTGCCCTTATTCGTACCTAGGGCACCGCCCAGGTCATGGTTTATCTGGCTAGTGCATGAGCACTCGATCATCCAAGCATGGCCACCGTTGCAGCCATGTAGCTGCTGTTGCACGAAGCGGGGGTCGATGGGGCGGTATCCAAGCGGCCCTGGGCGGTCGTGGAGGTTTCCTGCTTCAAGCAAGACCAACACCTGCGTTGCTCCAAGGTTAGATCTATACCCTCGACTAGGGTTTACACGTAAGGAACAAGGAGGATAATGTGGGATCTTTCTCTCTATCTCTTAGGCTCGAACTAGGGCTTTACCCCTTTATATAGGGTGAGTATCCATGCCCTAAGATGACCATCTATGGGTCAACTAGTTCTATTTCCAATAGGAATCAAATTCCTTTATGGAGAAGAAATTCTTCTCTCTCCTATTTACCTTCTTGATATTCTTTATTGCATGGATAATTAGAAATATGAAAATTATCTCTCTTATTCTCTTTATTCATGCCTTTTAATATATTGGCCACGAAAATATATTTCCTTAAGTAGAAAATACTTTCTTCTTAACAAAACCACACAATTCATTAATTATGTATTCCCATTATCCCTTTATTTTACAATTTTGGTATTTTCTCTTTCTTTCCTCTTTATCGGGACTCGTTGGATCCCAAGAAACTCTATTATTTCGAAATCCTTTTTTATTGGATACTCATTATCCTTCTAGATGCATCTAAATGCATTATTCTTTATTATTTATCATTATCTTATTTATTTCTTATTAAAATAGCTCTTTTTGAGGATTTCTCTTTATTTCTCTTTTATTTTCCTCATTGGTATTCCTTTTATCATTAGGAATCCTTGAAATACTAAATACCACTAAGGATAACTCAATTGTACCTCTTTTTACTTATTTTCCACATTTTACCATTGTTTTCAATTTCTTTCTTAATAAAGAAATATTTAATTGATCTTTTCTATTCTTATTGCATTCTTTATGCAACTTTGGACTCCTTGGGACCCAAGGAATCCAAGATGCACGAAATCCATCCTTGGATTACCACATTTTGCCTTATAGAGGTTTCTATCTCATTCTTTTCTCAAAAACTTTTATTATTCATAAACTAATTGAATTTTCTTGTTATTTGGGCCCAATAGCCAATAAAGCCCACAACACAATCATCAAGGCTATTGTAAACGAAATCCATTTATTCTAAACAAATTATATCATTTATTGTTCAAATATCTTTAATATGAGAAATTACATTTCTCACCAAATGAACCCAAAAATTTGGGTGGTAACAAATCCTGTGACATTATTTCAGGTATTGGGTTGTTACCAATCATGTGACATTATTCTAGGCATTGGGTTGTTACCAATCCTGTGACATTATTCTAGGTATTGGGTTGTTACCAATCATGTGACATTATTCCAGGTATTGAACTTTGTCAATCCTGTGCAACTATTCCAGGTATTGGATTATACCAATCCTATGCATCTATTCCAGGTATTGAACTATGTCAATCCTGTGCAATTATTCCAGGTATTGAATTATACCAATCCTGTGCATCTATTCCAGGTATTGAACTATGTCAACCCTGTGCAACTATTCCAGGTATTAAATTATACCAATCATGTGCATCTATTCCAGGTATTGAACTATGTCAACCCTCATTAGGCAATCACCATTCTCGTGGCTTAAAAAGCACATTCAACATCTGGGCACCTCTCACTAGGTAACAGTTAACATCACTCTTTAAGAGCTGGATGTGACATCTTTCTATGATGTCTTGAAGCATTACCTTCCTTATTACTTTTAACTTACTTAAGTTTATCAACTTATGTTGTATTAAGGTATTTCCCATCTTAATACTTTTATTCACTAACCTATCACCTTTATCATAAAGTGCATAGGTCATAGAACACTCATTAGAATTGTCCAACTATCTTCAATGATATGGAATCATCTCAGGTTAAGGCATTACTTGCTATAAGGTTACTTATAATCAATCACTTTAGGTATTTCCCTTATCCGTGTAATAATCACTATTCCATTATTAGGATTAGGTCTCCCATACCATCACCCTTTATTAGGGTTTCACATACTATCATACTTCATTAGGGTTAGGATTTCACATACAATCACCCTTCATTAGGGTTAAGATTTCACATACCATCTCCCTTCATTAGGGTTAGGATTGCATATGGCATCACCCTTCATTAGGCTTTCACATCACATTGCCCATAATTAGGGTTTACTATTCATCCCAACTAGGGTTTCTCATGGCATCACCCTCAATTAGGGTTTCTCATAGAATCACCCTCAATTAGGGTTTCTCATGGAATCAACCTCAATTAGGGTTTCTCATGGAATCCCCCTCAATTAGGGGTTCTCATGGAATTACCTCGATTAGGGTTTCTCATGGGATCACCCTCAATTAGGGTTTCTCAGGATATCTCCCTCAATTAGGGTTTCTCATATAACTTTACCTGAAATTAGGGTTTCATGAAGCATCTTCTCAAATTAGGGTTTTTCATGATGTTACCCTGAATTGGGATTTCCCATATTATCATCGTAGTTTAGAGTTACACCATTACCCTAGATTAGGGTTACATCTGATATTGCCCTAAATTAGGATTAGGGCTCAACAACCTTCTTGATTAGGGTTTCATAATCTCTTTATTAAGGATCATACCCTAATTACATAATTATTCAAATTGAAGGTGTTAAGGCTTAACCTTTACATGATTATTATACATGTATGAATTCCTCTCTCTTTCATCCTCTCTAGGATGTTGACTAGATCAAACTTGGTTATATTAGGTCAACCAACCCTTCAATTAATTACATTCAATTAGAGTTGACATAGTGTATTGAGATTTTGCTTACTTAAGCTTCAAGGAATAACTCATCTAGGGTTACTAATCATTTAGTACCTTAAAGGTACAACCCTTGTAATTATCTCTACTATACATCAGTAACAATTATAGGGTCAATTGATCCTTCATCACATTAAGTTATCAATTGATTTGATCACATTGAGTCACCAAACGATCTTGACCCTTTGATCTCTAAACGGTTTGAAACAGTTTGAGTCCAAACGGTCCTGAGACCGTTTGAACCCAAATGGTTTCAAGACCGTTTGGACTCAAACGGTCTCAAAACTGTTTGGTCCAAACTGCCCTTGAAACCGAAAGTCCAAATGGGGTTCTCAATCAACTAAACCGATTAGGGTTTTGCATCAACAATTCCTTCATCAATTGAATTATTCAAGTTCATCAATTATTGACTCTTAGATCTCCAAGTTCACATTAAATCAACCTTTGTAATGTTACTTCTATGGTTATGGCTCGAGGGTGACGACATGAATTTAAATCACTCCATTACAAAAATATAAATTTTGTAATAAGAATATTTTGGAAAATTAATTTTAAACTCTCATTACGTCCAACAAATCAAACTCTTAAAATTTAATACAAATATTCAAAATATATTTCTAGCCTAAAAATATGGTTGATTATCATTAAAGGTATTTCTAAAGTCTCTAGTAAGTGTATGTAACTTGGATGATGATAACCATTACCATTTTCTTTCAATTATGTTTCATAAATGGGTGTTGGTTGATGACTCAATCATTCTCCTACGATGTATTCAACATATTGTTAATAGGAAGATAGTGTTGCCATCATTAACTTTTTTTTATTTTATCCTTGGATTAGTGTAGCCATACAAAAAAATTTGACAGCCCAATTTATAACTCAGACTTCTGCGAAGGTGTTTTGTTGGTGATGGGCCTATCATTCCTTTTGTAGATATTATAAGATCACTTGGATTAAAAATTGAGTTTTATGTCTTACTTTCATGGATGTGAGTTATATGGCAGTCATATAGGTTGTGGTATTGGTTACTAGACACCATGTAAGATCAAGTGGAAAAGTGTTTAGATTTTCCTAAAACCTTGTTACAAAACCTTGAGAAGTTAATAGAGATGTGGGTTATTTTTAGAGGAAAAATTATTTAGCCCATTTTCTGAAATTTAGATATCCAAATTATTGACTGGTTGAACTTATTGTTCGACCAAGTAGTAGGCCAGTTAACTTTTACTTCAACGATAGATAGTTGTTATAGTTAGTTCAATTGAGGTTGTTTGTCATCCAAATTTTAGTTTGATCAAGACCTGGTCCGATCTAATCAAAGTTTTACCCTGTGAGGCTCTACAACATAGTCCAATGGTGTTTATTTAGTCACTTGGGCTGCCACGTCAGGGTAGTTGTACTCCCTCAACCAGTGATCTATGTAGAGAAATCTTCGAGAAGCTTATGGATGTGATATGTCTGTCAATCTTCTTCTTCAAGCTGCTACAACTTGCAATTTTTCATCAAGGATTTGTAATTCCTCTTCCTCACTCGATCCTTCATTGCTCATTCTATTCAATGTTCTTCTTATGAAGAATACATAGATTACAGAATTGTGGAGGATTTGGTGTTCTTTGAGGTGTGGTGTTCTCTTAATAACTGCGAGAGAGAGGTGGTTGTTTTAAACTTCCATCCACAAATTGATTCATTTCTCTTGTACACATCACAAATGAGAGGTGTTATATGTATTCTTTCCTTGAGACTGTAAAAAAGGGGTGTGTGGTTGATTATCTTGATCCACATATATTAAAAAGGTTGTTTAAATACATATAATATAGGGTGACTCTATATAGTTATTTCAACATGTCTCTCTATGTTTTGATATATCATTTCATTTAGAACAAGTTATGCTTTCATCCTCATTTTTAGATTGAGTATCTCAACATTTTTCATCCCTACCTGCCTCAAAACTATAATATCACTATAGTTTCCCCTTCTTTATAAGATCCACATTTTTTTTCATCTTTTACCTCACTTCTGCTACAACGTATCTTAACCACTATGACATTGTTGCCTTTGCCTTGGGGGTACTTTTCATAATCTCCATTGTCATGATCATCTTGATCAATAAACACCGTTGAATTCAGTTACCATATGAAAGCAGGCTCTAGGGGAGGGGTGAATCAACACACCTACACTTAATTTCTACAATTTTAAAGACATGATTGGCTAAAATTTACTTGTTTGAAATATGACCAAAAAAATATAATCTCACTCTTGTAGAACGAAAATGGAGAAAGAAACCCTAGGAGAACATAGGGTGAATAATGGAGGTTGACTTGTTCACAATGAAGAGAATGACGGGGACCCTCCACGATGCTCATAATTCTATACATGTCGGCTACCAGGGTACATCTGATCTATGTGGACAGTAACCTGACTCACTAAATATTACCTATTAAGGAAAATGGCAACCATGCCATGGAAGTAGATACATCACAGAGATTGAACCTTGAGGGAGCTCCACAAAACCAAAATTCTCAAATAGATCCACCAACGTGATCGTCTCTGAAACCTTTCTAGAAAGACAAGGTGGATAGGAATCAAGATGAAAGCCATGGTTACATTAAAATCAATGCAGACGACTGTGATATCTTTCTGTAATCAAAGGACATTTTTGTCTCTATAGAAAATGGCTACCTTGTGTTTGACCTAAAGAAGGGAACTTTAGAGGAATTCTTGTAGCCATGTAAATACACGGTAGTTGTTAACTGTTGTCTATAGAAATAAGATTTCTTACCCTAAGAGATAGAATTTGTCTGCTAAGGAAACCGGTAGGTGGTTGCAACTTAATTGATAATTCCAACGACTACTACGTCGTTCGACTTTAGAGGGAAGATTATATTAAAACTGTGGCATCCGTCTCGGGGGAAAACGAGATCAACGGATGCAAACGTGATTAATTAGCAACGGAATTATAGAAAATCACTAAATTTTAAAACTTTTTGTAAAGAGAACTACAAACGGTAAAACTCTTTCATAAAGAAACATTATAAGTTATTTACAAACTGATATCTCATTACATCTCTGTAACAAACACATTTCGAGGATGATAAACATCAATTGCCTTGTTAACTATTCAAGGCAAGATACAAAATCTCTAGGCATTATGCCAAAATCTCAGATTTACTTTGAAATGTATACTAACTCCTAGGACCTGAGAGTACATAGACAACACATAGGACATACTATCTACAAGACTTGACAGTCAGTGTCTCCACCTGAGGATCACTGCTGTCCCTGATGTTGTTGCTACTGCTGCTCACCCACTGATGGGTTCCTTCGTCCTCGAAATCTACCTAAAAAGTTGAATCCCACGGGGGTGAGACAATTAAATAATTGTCCCAGCAAGAGTTATAACTCTCTGCCAGAAGCTTTGTTATTGCAATAATGAAATAATATGAACAGTAGAATTATAAACATTCAACAGCAGGTTTAACATTGTGTAAATTAAGTGAAGCAACATTCTTTTAAGCAATTATTTCAACTATAACTTAGTTGAATGACAAAGTATATAACAATAGGGAATATGAATAACATGTATACTAGTTATTTAACTAGAGCCCAAACACCCTCAAAACCGCATGGACTAAAAAGTACTTCAAAAGTTCCAATTGAGTTAGGGTTTCCAATGTTGAACCACTCAAACGTTCATGCAATGATTAGTCACTTATCAATTGAGTCAATTAGGTCAACCTTCAACTGATTTGACCCTCAATTGATCCTCAATTGATCACCAATTAGGGATTGGATCGTTTGAATTAGGGTTTGGAATCAATCACTCTTCAACATGTTTCAACATGAGTCTAATTGACATTGAAACCATTGACCATCATTCAATTGGGTCATGACCTGACCCCAAACGGTCTTGGGATCATTTGGATGACCTCCAAACGGTATTGAGACCGTTTTCTAAAGTCAACATAAAAAACTAACTCAACCTATTAAGGTTTGGACCATAGATTTGATCATTAGGTCACTTAATCGATTGTGCTTCAACTTGTTACCTTTCAATCTTCAACCATTTAACCCTAGTCAACCCTAGACCTCCAAATGGTCTTGGGTGACCCCCAAACGGTCTTGGGATCGTTTGGACATCCTCCAAACGGTCTTGAGACCGTTTTCCCATCATTTCATCAAAAACCAAGTCATTCACTTAGAGGTTGAACCCTAGATTTTGTCACCAAATCAGCACTTAATTGTTCAACAACTTAATATCATTGGACCCTCAATTGGTCAACCCCTCTTAACCCTAGACCTCCAAACAGTCTTGGGTGATCACCAAACGGTCTTGAGACTGTTTTGGTGATCCCCAAACGGTTTTGAAATCGTTTGGGCCACTCAACCCAAACTTCAACATGATTGCATTATTGAAATCAACAATAGACCCGATTAGGGTTTAGGTGTTTGATGTGCCTTCAATTGGTGATTTACTTGGAATTACTTGATGATTTTTGGTGGGTGATTAGTCCATAATGTTTACAACAGATCTCCAAATGGTAAATGCCTGGTCAACCCATCCAAACGGTCTTGGATCGGTTTCTCCCAAACGTTCTTTTGAAACCGTTTACTCTTCAAACGGTTTTGAAACCGTTTGCTTTCAAACGGTTTGCAAACCGTTTGAGCAAGAGGTGGGAGACCGTTTGCTAAAGCAAGATTAGGATGAAATTTGGAAATAACGTCATCTTCTTCTACCTCAAGAACATGGACTGTTCTTCACAGTTTTACTAGCAAGAACACATAGAAGTGTCTAAAGAAGGAGATTTAAGCAACGTTTTCATGAAAGGAAGATGCATAGACAAAACTTAAGGGTTAGAGTTATAAAACCCACCTTAGGATCTGATATAGAGCTCCAAGATTCGTAGATTTAATGGTGGCTTGAGCTCCATAGGTCGTCCACGGTCCGTTCTTCAAGATTTGGACGGAGAAGATGGCTAGAAAGAAGAGTTGTGTAAAGAAAACTAACAAACCAACCTTATAGTAGGATTTCCTCCATGAATTCGAGCTAGGTGATGGTCAAAACTTGCCCAAACCATATTGGTCGTCCTCCTATACTCCTGAGATTCTCCTTAGTCGGACAAAGCAAGAAGATAAGTGAAGGAATGAAGGGAAACGATCCCTTGCTTTGTGAAAAAGAGTTACTTATATATTTTTGGGGTATTTTCAAGGCAAGGAGGGTTATTTCTTTTATTTCTCAACTAAATCCACCAAGCCCTTCTCCACTTATTGGCCACGTTTCTCCCTCCATATCACATGCAAAACCCCTCTCTCAACCAAGGTTAAAGAAAAAAGGAACCAAACACCTTACTAAGTTGCATATACAAAAGGGTCATTTTGCCTAAAACTTGGTTATTTAAATATAAAGGTTATCTTTCTTTTTGATCATTCAAATGAGGCGCACTCTTCATTTTATTTGCTCTACTTGATGCCAAGAAATATGAGAGATACTATAGAGGTTATATATTACATGTTGCACCCTATGTTTTGGGTAAATTGCACTTTACACCAAAACTAGGTTTTAAAGCACAAGGATTGCTCTACAAGCTATATCTTGGTGCTCAAGCTTGGAGAATCCATACCACTACATCATATTCATTCTTATGATGTCTCATCATCATAGGAACATCTTAACATGTGCAATTTGCAAGTTAACCCCTCTAATTGGGTAATTTGCACTTTAGTCCAAAATTAACAAAACAATATTGTAACATTGTTAAAAAAGGACTGAAATGGAAATATAAGTTCCTCAAAAGCTTTAATTACATTCCATAAGATAACCATGAGCATCTAACCACATATTTAAGAAAAACACCTAGGGTTAGTTCATAACCCAGGTCAGGGATGTTACAAATTATCCAGCCCTTACAAGGATATCGTCCCCGAAATCAACAATCATAACAAGACAAAACATATGTTAAGAGAAAAGAGCAGGGTATTTCCTTCCCATCTCTTCCTCTAGTTCCCATGTGGCTTATTCAATACCACGATGATTCCAGAGGAATTTCACAAGACTTATATCTTTCTTTTTCAGCTTTTTAATTCTTTTATCAAGGGTCGATACTGGTCCTTCTTCATAAGATATATCATCATTCAATTCTACTTCCATAGGTTGCATAACTGATTCTGTATCAGGATGACATTTCCTCAGCATGGAAATGTGAAACACAGGGTGTAACTTCTGTAACTCAGGTGGTAACTCTATCTTATAAGCTACTCTTCCAATCTGTTCAATGATTGGATAAGGCCCCATAAACCTAGGAGCTAACTTTCCTTTCCTCCCAAATCTAAGAACTCCTTTCCATGGTGAGACTTTGAGGTATACTCTGTCTCCAACCTGGAATTCTAAAGGTCTACGACGTTTATCAGCGTAAGATTTCTACCAATCTTGTGCAGTCTTTATCTGTTGTTGTATTACTTTAATTTTCTCTGTGGTCTACTACACAAGATCAAGACCTAGCAGTTGATATTCACCAGCTTCATACCAACATAGGGGTGATCTACAACGTCTACCATACAAAGCTTCATAAGGTGCCATGTCAATGCTATGTTGATAGCTATTGTTGTAGGCAAACTCTATCAAGCTTAGGTGCAGATCCCAACTCCCCGTAAACTGAAGGACACATGCTCTAAGCAAGTCTTCTAAGGTCTGTATAGTCCTTTCAAACTGTCCATCTGTCTGAGGATGAAAAGTTATACTAAACCTTAACTGTGTGCCTAAAGCTTTATGAAGTCGCTCCCAAAAATGACTCGTAAACTGGGGACCTCTATCAGAAACAATGGTAACTGGGACTCCAGGCAGTCGTACTATCTCATCGACATATAATTGTGCCAGCTTCTCAGCAGAATAGGTTGTTTTGACAGGCAAGAAATGTGATGTCTTTGTCAACCTATCAACTATTACCCAAATGGAATCATGCCCTTTGCTTGTCCTGGGTACGCCAACAACAAAGTCCATGGTTACATGATCCCACTTCCATTGTGGTATGGGCAAAGGTTGCATTGTTCGTGCAGGCTTATGGTGTTCGGCTTTAACTTGCTGACACACATGACACCACATAACAAACTCAGCAACGTCCTTCTTCATTCTAGGCCACCAATACATATCTTTTAAGTTTCAATACATCTTGGTGCTTCCTGGATGCATAGCATACATTGAAGAATGAGCTTCTTCCAGGACTAACTTTCTCAAGTTATCTACATCCGACACTATCATCCTTCCATGATAACAGGCTACATGATCATCTGAATCATGGAAACCATCTCGTTTCTCACTACCATACTCCGATCTAATCAGTTGAACTACAACATCAACTTGCTGTGCCTCCTTGATTTGTTGTCTCAGAGTAGGTTTTATGTGCATCTCAGCTAACAACCCGGCTAACAATGATACTTTCAACTGTACATTGTCTTGCCTTAAGGAGATAAGTATATCTCTCCTAGAGCATACTAAAGAATTTAGTTGTGCTCTATTTAAGGCTGGTGTTGCTGATTTCCTACTCAAAGCATCTGCAACCACATTGGCTTTCCCTGGATGGTAATCAATTGTACAATCATAGTCCTTGATTAACTCCATCCAGCGACGTTGCCTCATGTTAAGCTCATGCTGAGAAAAGATATACTTAAGGTTCTTATGATCTGTGAAAATATGGAATGTCTCTCCATAAAGATAGTGTCTCCAGATCTTCAAAGCATGAACCACAACAGCTAGCTCTAGATCGTGTGTCGAATAATTCTCCTCGTGTTTCTTAACCTGTCGGGAAGCAAACGAAATCACTTGTTTATCCTACATCAACACACAACCAAGTCCATTCTTAGAGGCATCACAGAAAACTATATATCCTTTCCCTTGTTCAGGTAACACAAGCACAGGTGCACTTGTCAACCTCTCCTTCAACAACTGAACAGAAGTTGTTACATATCTGGGAAGATGGGACATCTGATGAAGGATTGCAGAACCAGAGAAGTGAGTGTGACTCAACCTCAAAGGCAGAGTCAACATGGATCTCAAAGGCGACAGTTTCCAGGCAATGCTAGAGGACGTGGACAACCGTCCCAAGATGGATCATCGACATCTAGTCATCGAGCACCAAATCAACCACATGCAATGACGAGATTCTACGCGATGAACCCACCTGATGCAGTAATCAACCCTCGGGTTGTAGCAGGTCAGATGGAATTGTTATATTCTGATATGTCTACATCTTACGTTGTATCCGTTTTAATTGATCCGGGTGCTACGCACTCCTTTATCACTCGAAGAGTGATTTTTGACTGCAACTTGACTATAAGTCATAGAGAAGATAGTTTGTTGCTAGAAACTCCCTTGAGGGGATCTGCTGTGTTGCAAGAGGTATGTTCTCCCTGCATTCTCTTCTTTTCTGAGCATCGCATTCAAGTGGATCTTATACCACTTGAGATGCATGGATTCGATGTAATCCTTGGGATGGATACCTTAGAAAGGTATAAGGTTGTCTTGGATTGTGAGTCCAAGCAAGCTATGTTCACTGATGATAGTGGCAACTGCATCTTTCAAGGAGAAAGAAAGATTCTACCCACCTGTCTTGTGTCAGCTATGGTTGCTAAGAAGATGATGAGGCTAGGATGTTATGCATACTTGGCCCATGTGGTAGATACTACAATGGATAGTCCTAACCCTGCTGAAGTTCCTGTGGTCAGGGAATTTGTGGATGTATTTCATGAAGAACTTCCAGGTGTACCGCCGCCTTGAGTTATTGATTTTGAGATTAATCTAGTCCCAGACACGCAACCTATAGCATAAACACCATATAGGATGGCGCCTGCTGAGATGGCAGAACTCAAGAAATAGTTGCAAGTGTAGCTTGAGAGGGGTTTCATCCGACCGAGTACTTCGCCTTGGGGTGATCCGGTCCTCTTTGTTAAAAAGAAAGACAGATGAATGCGATTATGCATTGATTACAGACAATTAAATAAAGTAACAATAAAGAATAAGTATCCTCTACCAAGGATTGATGATCTCTTTGACCAGTTGTGTGGTGCAACTGTCTTCTCAAAGATAGATTTGAGGTCGGGATATCACCAACTGCGTATTAAGGATAGTGACATACCCAAGTCAGCCTTTAGGACAAGGTATGGTCACTATGAGTTCATAGTTATGTCGTTTGGACTAACAAATGCACCAGCTGCATTTATGGAGCTCATGAATAGAATCTTCTGACCTTTTCTCAATCAGTGTGTTGTTGTATTCATAGATGACATCCTGATCTATAGTAGAGATGCTTAGCAACATGAACAACATCTTCGTCAGACTCTAACTTTGCTAAAAAACACAAGTTATATGCTAAGTTTAGCAAGTGTGAGTTCTTGTTGCCAGAAGTATCTTTCCTTGGACACGTAATATCTGCCTCGGGTATTCGTGTTGACCCTATAAAGGTAGAATATGTTCTGCTATGGGAACAACTGAAGACGCCAACGGAGATTCGTAGTTTCTTAGGGTTGGCAGGCTATTACCGGAGGTTCATTAAGAACTTCAGTTCTATAGCTTTACCCTTGACTAAGTTGACCAGGAAGGATGTTCCTTTTGTATGGAGCGATAAGTGTCCCACTAAATTGTGGCATCCGCCTTGGGGGAAAACGAGATCAACGAATGCGGAAGCGATTAATTAGCAGCGGAATTATAGAAAATCACTAAATTTTAAAACTTTTTGTAAAGAGAACTACAAACGGTAAAACTCTTTCATAAAGAAACATGATAAATTATTTACAAACTGATCCCTCATTACATCTCTGTAACAAACACATTTCGAGGATGATAAACATCAATTGCCTTGTTAACTATTCAAGGCAAGATACAAAATCTCGAGGCATTATGCCAAAATCTCAAATTTACCTTTAAACGTATACTGACTCCTAGGACCTGAGAGTACATAGACAACACATTGGACATACTATCTACAAGACTTGACAATCAGTGTCTCCACCTGAGGATCACTGCTGTCCCTGATGTTGTTGTTGCTGCTGCTCACCCACTGATGGGTTCCTTCGTCCTCGACGTCTACCTAAAAAGTTGAATCCCACGGGGGTGAGACAATTAAATAATTATCCCAGTGAGAGTTATAACTCTCCGCTAGAAGCTTTGTTATTGCAATAATGAAATAATATGAGCAGTAGAATTATAAACATTCAACAACAGATTTAACATTGTGTAAATTAAGTCAAGCAACATTCTTTTAAGTAATTATTTCAACTATAACTTAGTTGAATGACAAAGTATATAACAATAGGGAATATGAAGAACATGTATACTAGTTATTTAACTAGAGCACTATAAACAATGTATCATCAATCATTGCTTCTCGTAGTTCAACCTAAGCAGTTATGTTATACGACTGATTACACTTTTCAAACATATTTATGCCCTGAGGAGATGAGTTACACCTCTCATACTCCAACCGACCATTACAAAATCACAATCGGTACCATACATAGGTCATAAGAAGAGCCAGATTCCTATGACCTCATCATCCTCAATCAGTGTGAGGAACAACATTCAAGACATCTTGTGTCTCTGCCATAATAGCTTTCCAGGGTATTCTGGCAACTTCACTATTAGAGTTACAGTGGCGTTCCCACATACTCAAAAGTATGCTCTCCAGGAGTTCCCTTAGGAAAACCTATTTCACCATCATTTAACTTCTGACAATGACGGATCTATGGTCAGGGCTCCACATGATATCATTATACTTGATTATTTAAGTACATTATGGCATTCTTTTAGCATCAGGCATGTTTTCAAACATAAACCAATAAGACAACTGCTATAAATAAAGAGTACTATTTGTATCAAGTTCACATCACATATTTTTAACATTGGGATATCAATCCCTAACCATCTCACCATTGTGATTCAGGAATATGGGTGTTCAAACCCTTAGATCATCAAAACACTTGTTACCAAGTAACATCTTATCATTCAGTCATTTTAACAGTATGACCTTGATTATAACAATGTATATATTTCTCATGGATCATACAACCTATCCATCTCATATCTTACCACTTATCAGGCAACATAGCATAGCATATCATTACTCTTAAAGCTTATAAAGTGCTTTCAATGAATATGACATCATAACCCTTACCTGGCTATGATCACTTCTTTATAAAAACCTGCATGGTTAACATAATTGATAATATGCATATTGTAATTATATCAGCACAACACAAGTTCTTTCTAAATTAAATATAGAATACCACGACCGTGCTACCTTACACGGTCGTGCAAGAGTAAGTCACCACGGTCGTGCTTCATTACACGGTCGTGCAACATAGGATTCACCACGACCGTGTCATATTACCACGGCTGGTTTCTAGGGTTAGGTTTCCTTTTTAATTCAAATAGGGTTATCCAACCCCTTAATCTTATAAAGGCATAATGATTACTTACTCCATAATCAAGTATAGTGTTTTATGTTTAAAAGCATAACCCAAATTAGGGTTTACTGTTCATACCATCACATCACCCTAAATTAGGGTTTACTATTCACATTACATTATATTACCCTAGAATTAGGGTTTACTATTCACATAATAGTGAATTGAGATCATACCCTCATCATGTATGAGTATTACCTCCACTAATACCCTCAATTAGGCTAAGATTCATTAATCACCATGATTAGGGTTTCCATGATCTCATTATGAAGGATCATACCCTAACTAGGTGCATTCATACATATTAGAAGTATATTACTTGATTTACATTCATATAGGGAGTCTTCTTCCTCCTCTAACTATTAGATGATGTTTACATCACTCTTTATTAGGTTAATTTAAATCAACTTTGCCAACATAAGTCATGTCATCACCATGATGGTCATTAGGGTTTGCTTGATCAAGGGTTATTAATCACATTATCCCACTAAGGGTACTTTTGTAATGTTCACCATTGGTCATAACATGCATTAATCAACTAATTACTTGTTCCCTTAATCACTTTAGGTACCTTTAGGGTTTAATTTAATCAACTACTAAACCATCTTGACCACTGAAGCATCAAACATTCTTGACCTTAATAGATCCCAAACGGTTTTGCACTTTCAACTTCCAAACGGTTTTGAAACCGTTTGGAGTTGTTGGCCGTTTGGTCCCTTTGACTTTCAAGACCATTTGATAAAATACACCCTCAAGACTGTTTGCCCTAGGTGAGGTGAAGACCATTTGGTCTTGTTGACCGTTTGGCTAACTTTGACTTTGAAACCGCATGGGCAAGTTGATCTTGAAACCGCATGGCCACCAAACGGTTTGGGATCGTTTGGTCCCAAATGGTCTTGAGAGTGTTTGGTCCCAAATGGTCTTGAGACCGTTTGGACCCAAATGGTCTTGAGACCGTTTGGACCCAAATGGTCTTGAGACCGTTTGGCCCAAACACCCTCAAAACCGCATGGACTAAAAAGTACTTCAAAAGTTCCAATTGAGTTAGGGTTTCCAATGTTGAACCCCTCAAACGTTCATGCAATGATTAGTCACTTATCAATTGAGTCAATTAGGTCAACCTTCAACTGATTTGACCCTCAATTGATCCTCAATTGATCACCAATTAGGGATTGGATCGTTTGAATTAGGGTTTGGAATCGATCACTCTTCAACATGTTTCAACATGAGTCTAATTGACATTGAAACCATTGACCATCATTCAATTGGGTCATGACCTGACCCCAAACGGTCTTGGGATCGTTTGGATGACCTCCAAATGGTTTTGAGACCGTTTTCTCAAGTCAACATCAAAAACTAACTCAACCTATTAAGGTTTGGACCATAGATTTGATCAGTAGATCACTTAATCGATTGTGCTTCAACTTGTTACCTTTCAATCTTCAACCACTTAACCCTAGTCAACCCTAGACCTCCAAACGGTCTTGGGTGACCCCCAAAATGTCTTGGGATCGTTTGGACATACTCCAAATGGTCTTGAGACCGTTTTCCCATCATTTCATCAAAAACCAAGTCATTCACTTAGAGGTTGAACCCTAGATTTTGTCACCAAATCAACACTTAATATCATTGGACCCTCAATTGGTCAACCCCTCTTAACCCTAGACCTAAAAATGGTCTTGGGTGATCAACAAACGGTCTTGAGACCGTTTTGGTGATCCCCAAACGGTTTTGAAATCGTTTGGGCCACTCAACCCAAACTTCAACTTGATTGCATTATTGAAATCAGCAATAGACCCGATTAGGGTTTAGGTGATTGATGTGCCTTCAATTGGTGATTTACTTGGAATTACTTGATGATTTTTGGTGGGTGATTAGTACATAATGTTTACGACATATCTCCAAATGGTCAACGCCTGGTCAACCCATCCAAACGGTCTTGGACCGGTTGCTCCCAAATGTTCTTTTGAAACTGTTTACTCTTCAAACGGTTTTGAAACCGTTTGCTTTCAAACGGTTTGCAAACCGTTTGAGCAAGAGGTGGGAGACCGTTTGCTAAAGCAAGATTAGGATGAACTTTGGAAATAATGTCATCTTCTTCTACCTCAAGAACATGGACTGTTCTTCACGGTTTTACTAGCAAGAACACATAGAAGTGTCTAAAGAAGGAGATTTAAGCAACGTTTTCATGAAAGGAAGATGCATAGACAAAACTTAAGGGTTAGAGTTATAAAACCCACCTTAGGATCTGATCTAGAGCTCCAAGCTTCGTAGCTTTAATGGTGGCTTGAGCTCCACAGGTCTTCCAAGGTCCGTTCTTCAAGATTTGGATGGAGAAGATGGCTAGAAAGAAGAGTTGTGTAAAGAAAACTAACAAACCAACCTTGTAGTAGAATTTCCTCCATGAATTCGAGCTAGGTGATGGTCAAAACTTATCCAAACCATCTTGGTCGTCCTCCTATTCTCCTGAGATTCTCCTTAGTCGTCCAAAGCAAGAAGATAAGTGAAGGAATGAAGGGAAACGATCCCTTGCTTTGTGAAAAAGAGTTACTTATATATTTTTGGGGTATTTTCAAGGCAAGGAGGGTTATTTCTTTTATTTCTCAACTAAATCCACCAAGCCCTTCTCCACTTATTGGCCACGTTTCTCCCTCCATATCACATGCAAAACCCCTCTCTCAACCAAGGTTAAAGGAAAAAGGAACCAAACACCTTACTAAGTTGCATATACAAAAGGGTCATTTTGCCTAAAACTTGGTTATTTAAATATAAAGGTTATCTTTCTTTTTGATCATTCAAATGAGGCGCCCTCTTCATTTTATTTGCTCTACTTGATGCCAAGAAATATTAGAGATGCTCTAGAGGTTATATATTACATGTTGCACCCTATGTTTTGGGTAAATTGCACTTTACACCAAAACTAGGTTTTAAAGCACAAGGATTGCTCTACAAGCTATATCTTGGTGCTCAAGCTTGAAGAATCCATACCACTACATCATATTCATTCTTATGATGTCTCATCATTAGAGTAACATCTTAACATGTGCAATTTGCAAGTTAACCCCTCTAATTGGGTAATTTGCACTTTAGTCCAAAATTAACAAAACAATATTGTAACATTGTTCAAAAAGGACTGAAATGGAAATATAAGTTCCTCAAAAGCTTTAATTACATTCCATAAGATAACCATGAGCATATAACCACATATTTAACCAAAACACCTAGGGTTAGTTCATAACCCAGGTCAGGGATGTTACAAAAACACTCTCGTAGGAGGACCTTGGTCCATTTTTGGATCTTACCTCATGATTCATAGGTGGGATCAAAACTTCTATTTAAAATCAACATCACCACCTAAACTCATGGTCTGGATCAGGATCCCTAACCTTCCAATACATCTCTACCAAGAAGTCTTATTAGAGGAGATTGGTGATCATCTGGGGAAGACAATCAAATTTGATCTGAATATGGAACTCCAACGCAGAGGAAAATTTCACACACATTGTCGTAGAGATAGACCTGGCTCAACCACTAATCCCTACTATTGTTATCTCGGGAATGACTTATAGAATTGAATACAAAAACACACCTTTTATCTATATGCACTGTAGAAAGGTTAGACACCTTGAGACTGTAGGAAGTGCTTAGCTGAAGCCAATGCTACAAAACAAGCTAGTCTACAAGAGGGTAGGATCATTATAGAAAAACCATCAAGAAATGAGGGTTTCTTAGAACACATCCATGCACAACCAATCTCAATGAAACACAGAAAAAACAAGCCAACCCAAAGTGCTAACTAGTTTCTCACTCGTTCAAACTGATTTCAAGAAATCATATCTTATGAAAAAGAAGAAGACACACTAGAGATTATAGAAGTCAAGAAAGTGGCAGATATAATTACATGCAATATTGATTGGATCCAAGGAAAGAAAAACTTCTAAAAAATGACCCAAGAAACAAAAATAATAGAGGAAAACAACACCAACAATCCACAGAAATAGAACAACAACCAAAACACAATCTACACCTCCATACACACAATACAACATTATTCACCACAAGTAGAATATTCAGTGGTCCAACTGACAGGAAATTCAGTCTTACTAGGAATAATCCCATCAGACAATCCCTTCCTTATTCTGTCCTTCAACGTGGGAAGCGCATATCCAAAGATAGATCTTTCACCAAACACAACAGGCCCCTGGAACACAATTGTAGGTATCCATCTATGTAATAGGAAGGTGGTTCTCCATGGTGAAACCATCACATCTTCTAACAAAAAACAAGGGGAATTTTCAATCTACAAGAATTGGAAGTTGTAGTAGAGGTGATGGGATCTTCTGCCCTTCTTAAATCGGATAAATGAACACAATGAGATAGAATATACACTATATCTGTGAGAAAGATACCTAGAACATTGTTAAAGAGCTAATACATAAATACCATATCCAAGTTCTTTGTATCTACAAACCAAGGTCCAGTGGCACTACAGTTGTAGGTATTATCAAGAAGTTCAACTTCATACACTATCATCGAGTTGAGGCAGTAGGATTTTCTAGCAAAATAAGGGTGTTATGGAAAAACAATGTCCATATTTATATCTTGGGATCCCACAAACAATGTATCCACTATAAAGTTAATAATAGCCATTTCTTCACCTTCGTCTATGCCATCACCATGAAGGGTGGGAGGAGGTTCCTCTGGGAAGATCTTCAAAACTTTGCCACAAACATTTTGGCTCCTTGGATCTTTATAGGTGACATTATCTTTGACGTCTCAAGTAGTAGAGAGTCATGGAGACTTTAGAGAATTGTGTCCTTATAGACCTAGGTGCTAGCAGCCCGAAAATACTTCATAAGAGATTCAATAAGGCATGTGGCAACCAATCTTGGATGAATGACTTTCAAGATATATCCATTAAGGTGGTGGAATGTTTACACTCAGATTACACACCAATCAAGATCTCTGATAAATGCATATTTATCATTCTCAAGTTTAGATTTAAAATTTTCAAAATTTTCTTTTTTCTTCCTTGGTTTTGGCCTTTATTTACTCGACCATTTATGCATGTTAATCAAGAAACCCCCTTGTATTAGTGAATCTTCTTATATCATTCTTCAAAAATTTCCCTTGCTAGATATCATCTGGTCCCCTATGACCTCTAATAGCACTACCCTTGGGAAAGTTGGCTAGCCTAGTTAGATAGATAGGAATAAAAACCCAACGTGTCTTTATTAAAACTAAAGAATTAATGTATAAAGTTACGATTTTGTGTGTGTTTTAGAATGATCTAAACTGATGTTATAATACTTCCAAGGCACTAAAATTATGAAAAAAGAGAAAATCACAAGACCAGTCTCTTGTACACTTCTTCCTCCACCTTCTTATCTCTTCATCCACAAAAGTTTATTCAAAAATTCAAACAAATATGCCAAACTCCAAGTTCGGGGTGGCACACCCCCATCTCCCCCTCTTTCACTTCTTCATATCCTTTGTAAATTTAATAGGGGTGTACCATCAAGAAAAGATGCCAAAAGAGCACACAAAAATATGCGATCAATGTAACTACAAATAGAGAAATAAAAAAGTCTCAAGTTGAATACAGGAGAGACCTTTTCCTTCCATACATCCTTTCACTCCACTTTTTATGCCTCGAGAATCTACTTAACCCCATCAAATCATATAACTCTGGTCTTGTGCAATTTTTTTTGTAAGAATATGTGGGAGTGTTAATGAGCAAAGGGATATAACTTCTAATTGCTTGCAAGTTTTTGAAACAAAAGCAAGTTGTGAAGCAAATTCGAGTAAGGAATGTTAGCAAATTGTGTTTTCACGGTTCCAGAATATTAGGGTTGCTTGGCCATGCAAGGTGGTAAGGATTCATGTAGTGTTAGGCAAGTGAGGAAGACTGGATGGGAGTATTATTGGTCATACGTTTTTATTTAATGTTGCTCGAGGATGAGTCTTAAGTTGAATACAGGAGAGACCTCTTCCTTCCATACCTCCTTTCACTCCACTTTTTATGCCTCGAGAATCTACTTAACCCCATCAAATCATATAATTCTGGTCTTGTGCAATTTGTTTTGTAAGAATATGTGTGAGTGTTAATGACCAAAGGGATATAACTTCTAATTGCTTGCAAGTTTTTGAAACAAAAGTAAGTTGTGAAGCAAATTCGAGTAAGGAATGTTAGCAAATTGTGTTTTCAGGGTTCCAGAATATTAGGGTTGCTTGGCCATGCAAGGTGGTAAGGATTCATGTAGTGTTAGGCAAGTGAGGAAGACTGGATGGGAGTATTATTGGTCATACTTTTTTATTTAATGTTGCTCGAGGACGAGTAACGATTGAAGTTTGGGATATTTGATAAATGCATATTTATCCATCTTATTTGTATGTTTTTGGTCTCTATTTAGGAGCATTTTTTTCATTATTATCTAATTTAGAGTTAATTATCTTAGTTTTGCTTTTTTTATTGATTGGATTTTTTACTTGATTTATTGTTACTTTTGTAGGAAAATAGACAATTTATTGCAAATTGCAAAAATTTCCAAAATTACTCTTGGAAGATGTTTGCACAATTTTCTACAGTGCCTGATAGACATATATACCCCGCACCAAAATCACCATATCTTTTACATAAGAACTTTAAATTACATGTGCAAATATACATTGGAAAGGGAATTAAATTTCCTACAAAAAATCATATTTTTAGAGTGATTTGGAACATTTGAAGGGATCAAAAACTGGTCAAAATTCTTGCAATAGAATTCTACAACAAAGAGAGTCAAAGAAGTTCATGATTAGTCAAAATAATTAAAAGAAGGCAATTCAATAAGATTCTTGACTCTCTATTTTAGGGAAATAATGAATGTTGTTAAAGATACTCCTTTGACCAGACACAAAGGAAAGTTGATGATTGTCATATGTTTTGTATGGAGGAAAGAATACAAGTGAAACTCAATCAAATGCCAAAATGAGAAAGTCATTCGTGTAGTCAAAGTTTTATCAATGTGACTTTGAGCTGAAGCAAGCCTTTCCTCTTGGGTTTTCCCCCTCCTTTCCCCCTATAAAAGGAGGGGGACTCCAAAGAAAAAGCATCTCCAGACCTCCAGGTCTCTGATCAAGGATCCAATCTTTCATACTTGAGCCTTTGTCACTTCCATTATGATTGAATAATTTCCTCCTCATCACGACATGAGGAGTAGCCCCATGATATCCATATGTTAACTTAGAATCTTGGAAGATGCCTTTAAAATATATTTATATGTATTATACCTTTGGGGATGATCTGATCATTCGTGCTCCATGACAGTCATGATCCATGGAAGAATACTCATGAACTTTTGGACACCATATGAGACACATGTGATTTCAGAAGTGACCCATTTTAAGAATGCATAGAATGATTGGACAAAGACCTACACATCACCGATGACCACGAGATCATAGAAAGTTAATCCATCTAATCTAATTTCAAAGAGTATAGATCTCCATGTTCCTAACCTCTAAATATCTAAAAGGAACCTAAAAGTGGCTAATTTAACCATGGAGGTCACCACAGTGAAACTCAGACTTTTGATAACTCAAAAAATATGAATTAATCTTAATTGGCTGATTCCTTTGATCTTTGAAATCTTCATTTACATTCCACTTTTAACTTAGTTTCAATTATTGTAATTTAATTCAAACACTTCCAATTTCTGCACTTTTAATTCAACAACATTCATTTTTAGCACTTTACTTTATTGTTTAGATTAATCACTCTCTCAACTTAGTTTGAAATATTGTTCTTTAATTTAGATTGGAAATAAGTCTTGAATTGTCTCTGTGGATCGATACATATTGTACTACATCAGTTCATTTGCTTACAAGTGAATTGGTTATCCATCAAAGGTTAAACTCCAGACATGATTTTCCTCTAATGAATTTTGTGTGTTGACGAAGACACATCAAATTTTATCGCTATTGATGGGAACTACAGACAAAGCTTTTCAAATCTAAACCTCTTTGAATAATTAGGATCGTGTTTTTTTTCTTTCACCTTTCCTTTTCCCTTCTCTTTTTCTTGCATATCGAGTCCCATTCTGGTAGTGTAACTCCTCCTTCTACGGACTTTCCATTCTGACAGAACTTCTTTCTTACAAAAAATTACTTATTGATATACAATATTATCCTCTTAAATCAATTAATTTTAGTTTTGTTTTGTAACTTTTAGTTTGTTTTGTAATTTTTATTTTGTTTATTATTTCTTTATTTATTTATTTTTTTCTTTTTCTGTTTCCATTATATTTTTTCTGCTAACTTCTATTTTCATCAAAAAATGGAGTGGCTTGTGCCATATATTGTGTGATGTGTGAGATGTGGCTCCCCCTATGATGACATACTAGAGTTCCTCAAAATGTCTCCACACGAAGCAAACATGAGAATGATGTACCTTGCGCATAATATTACACCTCCCATGGAGAAATATGTTGCACCGCACCATGCAAGCAAGGTAGAAGCAAATCGTCAGGCAACCCTTTTTTATCACAGAGAGGCTATGTGTTGTGAGTGATATGGCTCCTCATCTCATAACATACTGGAGTGCCCCAAAATATCTTCACATCAAGAAAATATACACCACCCAAGGTGAATGTTCTTCCTTGTGAATATACACCACCCAAGGACTCCACATGAAGCATATATACACCACCCAAGGAGAATATACACCACCAAGGTGAATTTTCTTCCTTGTAAATATACACCACCCAAGGACAAATATGAAGCACCGCACCTTGCAAACAAGGAAGAAGCAAACCATCAAGAAAAATAGACCCTTGCGGTCAAAGAGAGGCCATGAGGGCCGAGGCAAGGGCAAAAGAGGTCATTGCACAAGATGCCCAACACGCAGCAGCAGAGATGCACCACAACCTTGATCAGGAGATGGACATGTGTTATAAAGAAATTGAGGCTGCCATAAAGGAAGAACTTTTCTTAGCTCGGGCAGCAGCTGGCTTCTGTATGGGGCCCCGAGTATCAATATAAGTTGAAAAATGAATGGATGGGGGCATATATAGATAAATTTATGCGTCAAGAGTCCTTCAGTAAAAAGGTTAAAGACCAAACAACCTAAAGCTCCACCACTATTATCTATTGTAGGCCCAAATCTAGATGTTCACAATAATCAACCAAACTTGGTTGAGCATATTGTAGACAATGTACCATCACTGTAACACTCTTGACCTAGCTTAGTGCTTGGATGTGCTTATTTTGGACCAAGTTGCAATTTACCCATGATGAGGGGTTATCTTGCAATTTTTCACATGTATTTTCTATCCTTTGTGCCCTTGGCATCATGAGAGAGAGGGTGGTGCTTTGGGGCACCTTATTATGCCTTGGTTTGATGAGGAGGGAAGTGGTGATATGTTGAGTGTTGTTTCTAGAGTTTGCTTAGATGTCCTATGTTGATGTTGACCATTTGAGTTCTTAGTCTTTCAGTGATCATCTTTGGATC
The DNA here is from genome assembly GCA_963693085.1 of Alisma plantago-aquatica. NCBI lineage: Eukaryota > Viridiplantae > Streptophyta > Magnoliopsida > Alismatales > Alismataceae > Alisma > Alisma plantago-aquatica. Next base: position 1,196,888,052 of record OY856409.1, read on the forward strand.
TTCTTGATGTTTTCCATACGGTCATAGAGGTTTTTGAGTGTGTGATGGAGTCTCAATGGTTGTAGAGACTCTCGTCTTCTCTTTAGTCGATGACCTAGGCTTTCATGTGGTCGCTTAGTTTTCTCTTTGACCATGAGCCTTTGTGGCCATGATTCCTTGCGATCAATGGTCGTCTAGGACCAAGTGAGGTCACTGGTTTCCTTACATTTTCACAATCTATCTTGCATGCATGGTTTTAGTGGATGCGTGGTAGACATGTGGCACTTATGTGCATGAAACCTTACCTCTTTCATCTCTCTCTACATTTGGGTATATGTACCCCTCCTTTCACATGCATATGATCTTTTTGCACCCTCTTTCCCTCTCTCTCTTCCCTTGAGTTTAGCCCTTAGAGCTTGGTGGTGAAGAAGGGCTCATCCTTGGAGCTTTGGTGGCTCATCATCTTGCATGTGGTGATCCAAGATTGGAGCTACTCTTCCTTAGTGATCTTTGGTGTTTCTTTGATCCTTGATATGTGATCCAACCTCTTGGTTTCATTTTCTTGCAAACCCTACATCTTCGTTCTTCTCTTGGCTCAATCCATGGTGCTACCATGGTGTTGTTTATGTTGGGATGGAGGTATTCCTCTTTCTTGGTCCGAATCCTTGGTTCTCCAAGGTAGTGTTCATGTTGAGTGGAGGAACTCTTCTCCCTTTCTATCCCTTCTTGTTCTTTTTAGCCTTGAAGTTTTAGTTCTCCTTCTTGCCCTTTTGACCTAGGTTTTTTCCTTCTCTTTTGAGGTGGTGACTAGCTTGGTTGTGGAGGAGATCAAGGCTTGGTTTCTTTCTTGCTTTTAGAGATTTGGTTCAAGGTGGTTGCACCATCATCTAATGTAACGACCGACAAACAAATCATTACTAACTAAGCGGAATTAAACGTAAGCAGTGGATTACTGAAAATCACTAAAAATTAAAACCCTTTTCAAAGAGATCCAATCATAGGAAAACTCTTTCAATAAGAACCAATGTATTACATTTATGTCTTGGTTCATAAGTACATATCTTGTACCATCTCTTCTCGAGGGTTACAACATCAACTGCCTTGTTAACAGCTAAACACAGACATCATAAGAACCTCGAGGCATTAAGCTAAAATCTCAAAATGATTCATTAAAAGCACTAACTATTAACTTTGAGGACCTAAGAGTATAGAGACGACACATAGGACATCAATCTACAAGACACAACATACAATACACTCAACCTGAGCTGTCACTGTTGTCCCTGCTGCTGCTGAAGTTCTTCCTCTGCAAGATGTTCTCAATCTCCTCTGTGCTCATCCACCTAAAAATGTTGGATCCCACGGGGGTGAGACAATTGAAAATTGCCCCAGCGAGAGATATAACTCTCTGCCAAAAGCATTATTATTGCAGTTTATAATATAAATCTGAGCAGAGGATGAGTAGTTTAGATCATTCTCATCTTTAAATATTGCAACTATCTATGATAGAGCATTAAATCATCTATTCTCTTTATAAGGAATAGGAAGAACATGCATATCATTTATCTGTTATATTAACTCAACATCCCATGCTTTTCTCATGATACTCATTACTCTGATATGTCACCCATGAGTCTTTCTTGTTTCAATCGGTTGGCCTTAGCCAATCTGCTAAACAGATTTTGGTTTATACTAGACATGAGAGTGTACATCATCATGTCTTGTTCAGGCATTGGACTATGCCAATCCTGTGCAACTATTCCAGGCATTGAACTATGCCAATCCTGTGCAACTATTCCAGGTATTGAACTATGCCAATCCTGTGCAACTATTCTAGGTATTGGGTTGTGACCAATCCTGTGACATTATTTGAGGTATTGGGTTGTGACCAATCCTGTGACATTATTCGAGGTATTGGGTTGTGACCAATCCTGTGACATTATTCTAGGTATTGGGTTATTACCAATCATGTGATATTATTCCACGTATTGGGTTGTTACCAATCCTGTGACATTATTCCAGGTATTGAGTTGTTACCAATCCTGTGACATTATTCCATGTATTGGGTTGTTACCAATCATGTGACATTATTCCGGGTATTGGGTTATTACCAATCCTGTGACATTATTCCAGGTATTAGGTTGTTACCAATCCTGTGACATTATTCTAGGTATTGGGTTGTTACCAATCTTGTGACATTATTCCATGTATTGAACTATGTCAATCCTGTGCAACTATTCCAGGTATTGGATTATACCAATCTTGTGCATCTATTCCAGGTATTGAACTATGTCAATCTTGTGCAACTATTCTAGGTATTGAATTATACCAATCCTGTGCATCTATTCCAGGTATTAAACTATGTCAACCATGTGCAACTATTCCAGGTATTGAATGATACCAATCCTGTGCATCTATTCTAGGTATTGAACCATGCCAATCCTCATTAGGCAATCACCATTCTTGTGTCTTAAAAAGCACATTCAACATCTTGGCACCTCTCACTAGGTAACAGTTAACATCACTATTTAAGAGCTGGATGTGACATCTTTCTATGATGTCTTGAAGCATTACCTTCCTTATTACTTTTAACTTACTTAAGTTTATCAACTTATGTTGTATTAAGGTATTTCCCATCTTAATACTTTTATTCACTAACCTATCACCTTTATCATAAAGTGCATAGGTCATAGAACACTCATTAGAATTGTCCAACTATTTTCAATTGTATGGACTCATCTCAGGTTAAGGCATTGCTTGCTATAAGGTTACTTATAATCAATCACTTTAGGTATTTCCCTTATCAATGTAATAATCACTATTCCATTATTAGGATTAGGTCTCCCATACCATCACCATTTATTAGGGTTTAGGGTTTCACATACTATCATACTTAATTAGGGTTAGGATTTCACATACCATCACCCTTCATTAGGGTTAAGATTTCACATACCATCTCCCTTCATTAGGGTTAGGATTTCATATGGCATCACCCTTCATTAGGCTTTCACATCACATTGCCCATGATTAGGGTTTACTATTCATCCCAACTAGGGTTTCTCATGGCATCACCCTCAATTAGGGTTTCTCATAGAATCACCCTCAATTAGGGTTTCTCATGGAATCAACCTCAATTAGGGTTTCTCATGGAATCCCACTCAATTAGGGTTTCTCATGGAATCAACCTCAATTAGGGTTTCTCATGGGATCACCCTCAATTAGGGTTTCTCAGGATATCTCCCTCAATTAGGGTTTCTCATATAACTTTACCTGAAATTAGGGTTTCATGAAGCATCTTGTAAAGAGTGGGAAATCAATCCACCTCTCTACTAAAAACAATGGTAAACAAAATCCAATTGAAATAGCAGTGGAAGATAAAATTTTGACTATATTCAATTTCAAATAAAGTGTACATAAAAACTTCCCCAATATGGGTGTACATGCTTTATACAAAAAGAGGAGAGGATCTAAGTGAGGGAAATCTAACTACTCCACTTTTGTCTCCAAGCAACATGTCCATCATCTAAGTCCAAATCAACATCTAAGAGCTTAATGCCTTATCCATCACCTTGCTCAGCTCCTGGGTGGTTGAGAAGGCACCCAGCAAGAGGAAAAACAAAAGAAGTATGTGTTACAAGATTATTCTATAAGTGACAAGAAAGTAGTATCAAGTAAAATAGGCTTGAGATTCATTAAAAAGTGTGTCATCAAGAGTATGAGGTTTTTATAAGGAAACTTGCCATTAACAAAATAAATAAAGGTTTTAGCATGTCAATTAATATGTCTATCTAACTAAGTAGGGTTGAGGCACCTACCGGACCTCTAACCTTAGGTGAGGGAAGAATATAAACATTTCCAATCACCTACAATTTTTAATGGGGAGAATAATAAACATTCCCCTAGGGCGATTTTATACATGCCCTCTATGGGTGGTTGTACATAAGTACCACTACTTAAAGATTAAATAGAACATTTAATTTCATGCTAACAAAAGATTTATGGCAAGAGTAAGCAAAATAATATATAACATGGCAGTGGGGTATGAATACCCAAACAAGAGAATACTACATCTACTATTGAGGCAATAAGCAATTTAGGTTTCAAGATTCAAGGAGTTTAGATCAAGTTAAACCTCATAAAAGAAATATAGGTAATGGATTAAGGATTTCCCAACTGATAGGTAGATGCACAATTAAAACTCATACTAAACACATACCTTAGCCTCAGGTGTCCTATAATCCCTCCTTTCAACCCTTTAGACGAATTATGAACCCACTTTCCCTAATACACCATTAGATTTATAAATTAGATTTACATGTATACATTTAAAAGGTTGAAAACCCTAATTCACTAACTTTTTGCACAAACTCTCGATTCAGACTTCAAAAACCTCATAACCATCTTAGTTAGGTTTTCCTGATCAAAATAACATATAATATTGTATATTTTGAAAATATGGATTCTTAGGGTTAATTTTTGTGATTTTAAGATAATTAAATCGACTTTAAAAACACATTGTCGCAAACCTCAAAACCAGATCTCAAAAATATTTTTATTCAATAGATCTCATTTTTCTGAATCCAAAACACTATTTATTTATTATTTTTGACCCACGGAATAATTTATAAAAATTAATTTATCCTGACCAACCACAGCCTGCCACGTAGGCAAGGCCAACCGCGTCGAGCGGTCGCGAGCGACTGAGAGCGGTGACCCGCGCCTCAGGGACGCCCGCAACCGGTCGAGCGACCCGGTCAAAGCAGGGTGGAAAAAGGCACAACTGCCCTGAACAGAAAAAGAAGAAAAGAAAAAGCGAGCGGGGCAAAACGGTAAAATGGCGGGGTCTTCTCCTACCTCTCGCCCGATCACCCACGAACAGCGAGCAGCTTGCTCGGCCCAAATTGGGCAAAATCGCGACACATGACCAAACCTCGAGTTCAAGTATCTGAAAGAAAGAGAAAGAAGAGACGAAGTTGGTAGTACCTTCAATTGGAAACGAGATCAATGGAGAAGAGCACGAGAGGCACCGCAACCCATGCGTCGTCGACGGCTAAACGGGGGTCAGGTCGTCCACGAATCATCGAATTGGAAGTACGAGCAAATAGGTAAGGTGATGGCGGTCGTCAGGGCTGGGTTATATATAGGCAACATGCCCTAGGTTAGGGTTTGGGTAGGAGCCAAGAGAGGAGGTCGGCGGCCACTTGGGCGTTTCTCAAAAACGCGACTAAACCCACACTTTTTGGGATAATCCGGAGCGCAAACTCGCAAGGAATCCAACAAGACCAAAATTAATGGAAATCGTTGAGTGGATCTCAAGATATTGCAATTAAAAAAAAAACGAAAAACTAAGCCTGTTGCCTAATCCGGCTAAAGGTTGAAGACGACCGTGCGTCGTCAGATCGATGGACGCGGGTCCACTGAAGATCCTGGACCGTCCGATCTCGCGCAAGATACAAAGAAAACCAAATTTCCAAGGAAATCGATTAAATTCATTTAAATCTTTAATGCTTTTCTCTCTCTTTATTTGGAGGCTCAAACGTTGCCCAAAAATTACCAAATTTCATACTCTGACTTATTTTGACGCGTAGAATCCAAATATGGAGTTAGTTTTGCATTTTGATAAAGTTTGATAGGTGAAATAATTAATATATCATTTTCTCTTTCCTCCTTCAAAAGAGGTGATAACATTATCTAAAATTAGTGTAACTTCACCCATAAGTCTCCTTAAAGGTTTGGAACACGATTTTGCAATTATCTTCACAAGTTGAAATTATCTTTATTTTTATTAAATAAATAGCACATTCTACACCCTTCTCTCTCCTATTTTACTCATTATTCATATATTATCCAAATTAGTTGCAAATTTGCACAGAGGCTTATTTTTATGTTTAGAATACGAATTTGAAGTTATTTTCCTGATTTGAGAACATTAAGTATTTTATTTCTCTTTATTGGCATATTTCCTATATTATTTTGATAATGTTATTAATATTTATATTTATGTTCCATTTTAAATTTTACTTGTCCCATAAGTTACTTTCTGATCAAAGAAACGAATTCAAGTTTCAAATTATCATAATGGGTTTCTAATTTATAGTTTTAGTGCAATATCTTTCTCATTATCCTTTTTCATCTATTAAACTCCCTATTATCTATTATTATTGTATTTATCTTCTCCTTTATACAAATTCGGATTTTCTTTTATTTCTCTTATTCTAGGAAGTTCTATAAAGTTCTAAGATGAATTATTTTATTCTTTTTTATTGATTGGTGTACTTTTGCACTTTAGGCCCATAATCTAAAATCTAACTGAGGTATTTGTGCATAAACCCAAATATTGGAATCAAAGGTGAACAAATGTTCATTAAACCATCATATTGTCCATAAATTAAATAGAAAGGCCAAAGAGGATAGAAATGAAAGGAAAAGATGGAAAAGAGGACCAAAAGGCAAAATGCCCAGATTTCGGTATGTTACAACACTCCACCCCTTAAAGAGGATTTCATCCCCGAAATCACTAGCAATTAGGGAAGGGTGAGTGTGCAACCTCACATCACCAAAACTTCAGGTTGTTCCTCCAACCATACAACTTCCACCAAAACATACACTTCAACTACCCCTAAGGGTTTAGAAACTTCACATAAGCTCAACATAGGTTGGGTTCTCAACGATAACCTAGGGTTCCACTATTAAGATTATTTTTTAACATTATTAACATTTTCATCTTATTAATCATTATACTCTTTATGATATCACATTATCATCATTATATTTAATTACGTCATGTCATATACACTTTATTGTTAAAAGGGTTATATTTCATTATTATCCATTAAACTATTTATATATATATATATATTTCTCATTTATCTTATTAAGGATTTTATCACAATTAGTTGTTACTCAACTATTTCAACATTCATTATTATATTTGATCATTGTCCTTAATAATTTGGATTTATACTTCATTATCCTCATATTACTATTTTATTAATTATAACAAATTATTTTACATGAATATAAGACATTCTATCCAATTTGTCGTTAAGCATTCAATTATTTCAATTAATGTCACATTAGTTACTTATATTCATATTAACGTTGTCACAATGTCACATTATCATTATTGCTCACATTAATGTCATCATTAATCATTATTCATATTTATTCCTTTATATTATTGATTTTGCACACTTATGTGAATCCAATTACTTCATATTCACATTGAAGCCTTTACATGTATTTTAAATGATCAAGGTGGGACATATTACAGATTAATGAATTGATTCACATTAAGTGACTAATAACATGTATATTAGTTAACAAGGTAACATGCATTCATATTGATGACTTAATTAATATGTGATTAGATGATCATATATATCATTTATGTGTATCAAAGTATGTTAACTAATTATGACACTTAACATCATTAATGTACCATGAAAGGCATAAGGGTGTATATGTTAAGGTTAGATGATTACAACTTTAGGGTTTAGGTCAACATGACCATTATATTTCACTTATTCATCCTTAGCATGCATTAATTACGAATTATAACCTTACTCATCATATCATTAGGGTTTATTGGTTCATGACATTATTAACCTCTTACTTATTGACAATTAGCATTGATATTCATATTATGTGCATTGAATATTCATTAGGGTTCAAGCATATGATTTATTCCTTAGATGATAATTATGTGTTCATTAATATATAAACAAGCACGTTAAGGTTACAACTATTACATGTTTAGTCAAAACTAAGGATTCAAGCACACTAACCACCTAAGTATGAGGTTAGGGTTTCTAAAGATAGATCTTGAAGATGTTATAGGGTTCCATCCCCCTAAATAGGATTTCGTCCTCGAAATCTAACTACTCAAACATCATCAAATAACCATACTCCACCCCTTAAAAGGTTTGACCTACTACACTAGCGTTAAAGGATACATCTAACTAAACCATAATCAAGATCCATCATGCTTCCACTGCGCACTTTGATATTCTCACTAACACCCAAACTCTAAGGTCTAGGTCCAAAGGACATAAGAAAACTATCTTGGTATCCATCCTCAAACAAAACAACTTAGGGTTCCCAAAGATATACATCATAGAAGTCTAAAGTTACTATTTCCTAAAAGCAAACTATTTTGGACAATCCGTATCAGCGCAGGCCAGGCCGGTATCATATGGGCACGGGAGTCCTCGTATACCAAGCTAGTGGTGCGGAGGAAAATTTTGCCAGCCCCCAAAACCCTGATCCTTTCTAGACACCCTTGCTTCAACTGCATGCCCTAATAGTTGCCTAAAGGCAAACCTAAACAACATTAAGTTATACATATTTTAATTAGAGTTTTATTCATAAAGGCTCTAATGTGAAACTATAAGGTCCTAAATCAACCTATCATCAGCATAGAACAAATCTAGGCAAACTTTTCACCTAAAGGAAACTATATAGGTCTTGGGTTCTAATTAGGGAGACAAACTGAAATAGTCAAATATCCGACTACCATTGGCTCTGATACCATGCTATAAAGAGTGGGAAATCAATCCACCTCTCTACTAAAAACAATGGTAAACAAAATCCAATTGAAATAGCAGCGGAAGATAAAATTTTGACTATATTCAATTTCAAATAAAGTGTACATAAAAACTTCCCCAATATGGGTGTACATGCTTTATACAAAAAGAGGAGAGGATCTAAGTAGAGGGAAATCTAACTACTCCACTTTTGTCTCCAAGCAACATGTCCATCATCTAAGTCCAAATCAACATCTAAGATCTTCATGCCTTATCCATCACCTTGCTCAGCTCCTGGGTGGTTGGGAAGGCACCCAGCAAGAGGAAAAACAAAAGAAGTATGTGTTACAAGATTATTCTATAAGTGACAAGAAAGTAGTATCAAGTAAAATAGGCTTGAGATTCATTAAAAAGTGTGTCATCAAGAGTATGAGGTTTTTATAAGGAAACTTTCCATTAATAAAATAAATAAAGGTTTTAGCATGTCAATTAATATGTCTATCTAACTAAGTAGGGTTGAGGCACCTACCAGACCTCTAACCTTAGGTGAGGGAAGAATATAAACATTTCCAACCACCTACAATTTTTAATGGGGAGAATAATAAACATTCCCCTAGGGCGATTTTATACATGCCCTCTATGGGTGGTTGTACATAAGTACCACTACTTAAAGATTAAATAGAACATTTAATTTCATGCTAACAAAATATTTATGGCAAGAGTAAGCAAAAGAATATATAACATGGCAGTGGGGTATGAATACCCAAACAAGAGAATACTACATCTACTATTGAGGCAATAAGCAATTTAGGTTTCAAGATTCAAGGAGTTTAGATCAAGTTAAACCTCATAAAAGAAATATAGGTAATGGATTAAGGATTTCCCAACTGATAGGTAGATGCACAATTAAAACTCATACTAAACACATACCTTAGCCTCAGGTGTCCTATAATCCCTCCTTTCAACCCTTTACACGAATTATGAACCCACTTTCCCTAATACACCATTAGATTTATAAATTAGATTTACATGTATTCATTTAAAAGGTTGAAAACCCTAATTCACTAACTTTTTGCACAAACTCTCGATTCAGACTTCAAAAACCTCATAACCATCTTAGTTAGGTTTTCCTGATCAAAATAACATATAATATTGTATATTTTGGAAATATGGATTCTTAGGGTTAATTTTTGTGATTTTAAGATAATTAAATCGACTTTAAAAACATATTGTCGCAAACCTCAAAACCAGATCTCAAAAATATTTTTATTCAATAGGTCTCATTTTTCTGAATCCAAAACACTATTTATTTATTATTTTTAACCCACAGAATAATTTATAACAATTAATTTATCCCGACCAACCACAGCCTGCCACGTAGGCAAGGCCAACCACGTCGAGCGGTCGTGAGCGACTGAGAGCGGTGACCCGCGCCTCAGGGACGCCCACAACCGGTCGAGCGACCCGGTCAAAGCAGGGTGGAAAAAGGCACAACTGCCCCGAACAGAAAAAGAAGAAAAGAAAAAGCGAGCGGGGCAAAACGGTAAAATGGCGGGGTCTTCTCCTACCCCTCGCCCGATCACCCATGAACAGCGAGCAGCTTGCTCGGCCCAAATTGGGAAAAATCGCGACACACGACCAAACCTCAAGTTCAAGTATCCGAAAGAAAGAGAAAGAAGAGACGAAGTTGGTAGTACCTTCAATTGGAAACGAGATCAATGGAGAAGAGCACGAGAGGCGCCGCAACCCAGGCGTCGTTGGCGGCTAAACGGGGGTCAGGTCGTCCACGAATCGTTGAATTGGAAGTACGAGCAAATAGGTAAGGTGATGGCGGTCGTCAGGGCTGGGTTATATATAGGCAACATGCCCTAGGTTAGGGTTTGGGTAGGAGCCAAGAGAGGAGGTCGGCGGCCACTTGGGCGTTTCTCAAAAACGCGACTAATCCCACACTTTTTGGGATAATCCGGAGCGTAAACTCGCAAGGAATCCAACAAGACCAAAATTAATGGAAATCGTTGAGTGGATCTCAAGGTATTGCAATTAAAAAAAAACGAAAAACTAAGCCTGTTGCCTAATCCGGCTAAAGGTTGAAGACGACCGTGCGTCGTCGGATCGATGGACGCGGGTCCACTGAAGATCCTGGACCGTCCGATCTCGCGCAAGATACAAAGAAAACCAAATTTCCAAGGAAATCGATTAAATTCATTTAAATCTTTAATGCTTTTCTCTCTCTTTATTTGGAGGCTCAAACGTTGCCCAAAAATTACCAAATTTCATACTCTGAATTATTTTGACGCGTAGAATCCAAATATGGAGTTAGTTTTGCATTTTGATAAAGTTTGATAGGTGAAATAATTAATATATCATTTTCTCTTTCCTCCTTCAAAAGAGGTGATAACATTATCTAAAATTAGTGTAACTTCACCCATAAGTCTCCTTAAAGGTTTGGAACACGATTTTGCAATTATCTTCACAAGTTGAAATTATCTTTATTTTTATTAAATAAATAGAACATTCTACACACCTTCTCTCTCCTATTTTACTCATTATTCATATATTATCCAAATTAGTTGCAAATTTGCACAAAGGCTTATTTTTATGTTTAGAATACGAATTTGAAGTTATTTTCCTGATTTGAGAACATTAAGTATTTTATTTCTCTTTATTGGCATATTTCCTATATTCTTTTGATAATGTTATTAATATTTATATTTATGTTCCATTTTAAATTTTACTTGGCCCATAAGTTACTTTCTGATCAAAGAAACGAATTCAAGTTTCAAATTATCATAATGGGTTTCTAATTTATAGTTTTAGTGCAATATCTTTCTCATTATCCTTTTTCATCTATTAAACTCCCTATTATCTATTATTATTGTATTTATCTTCTCCTTTATAAAATTCAGATTTTCTTTTATTTCTCTTATTCTAGGAAGTGCTAGAAAGTTCTAAGATGAATTATTTTATTCTTTTTTATTGATTGGTGTACTTTTGCACTTTAGGCCCATAATCTAAAATCTAACTGAGGTATTTGTGCATAAACCCAAATATTGGAATCAAAGGTGAACAAATGTTCATTAAACCATCATATTGTCCATAAATTAAATAGAAAGGCCAAAGAGGATAGAAATTAAAGGAAAAGATGGAAAAGAGGACCAAAAGGCAAAATGCCCAGGTTTCGGTATGTTACAACACTCCACCCCTTAAAGAGGATTTCGTCCCCGAAATCACTAGCAATTAGGGAAGGGTGAGTGTGCAACCTCACATCACCAAAACTTCAGGTTGTTCCTCCAACCATACAACTTCCACCAAAACATAAACTTCAACTACCCCTAAGGGTTTAGAAACTTCACATAAGCTCAACATAGGTTGGGTTCTCAACGATAACCTAGGGTTCCACTATTAAGATTATTTTTTAACATTATTAACATTTTCATCTTATTAATCATTATACTCTTTATGATATCACATTATCATCGTTATATTTAATTACGTCATGTCATATACACTTTATTGTCAAAAGGGTTATATTTCATTATTATTCATTAAACTATTTATATATATATATATTTCTCATTTATCTTATTATGGATTTTATCACAATTAGTTGTTACTCAACTATTTCAACATTCATTATTATATTTGATCATTGTCCTTAATAATTTGGATTTATACTTCATTATCCTCATATTACTATTTTATTAATTATAACAAATTATTTTACATGAATATAAGACATTCTATCCAATTTGTCGTTAAGCATTCAATTATTTCAATTAATGTCACATTAGTTACTTATATTCATATTAACGTTGTCACAATGTCACATTATCATTATTGCTCACATTAATGTCATCATTAATCATTATTCATATTTGTTCCTTTATATTATTGATTTTGCACACTTATGTGAATCCAATTACTTCATATTCACATTGAAGCCTTTACATGTATTTTAAATGATCAAGGTGGGACATATTACATATTAATGAATTGATTCACATTAAGTGACTAATAACATGTATATTAGTTAACAAGGTAACATGCATATATATTGATGACTTAATTAATATGTGATTAGATGATCATATATATCATTTATGTGTATCAAAGTATGTTAACTAATTATGACACTTAACATCATTAATGTACCATGAAAGACATAAGGGTGTATATGTTAAGGTTAGATGATTACAACTTTAGGGTTTAGGTCAACATGACCATTATATTTCACTTATTCATCCTTAGCATGCATTAATTACGAATTATAACCTTACTCATCATATCATTAGGGTTTATTGGTTCATGACATTATTAACCTCTTACTTATTGACAATTAGCATTGATATTCATATTATGTGCATTGAATATTCATTAGGGTTCAAGCATATGATTTATTCCTTAGATGATAATTATGTGTTCATTAATATATAAACAAGCACGTTAAGGTTACAACTATTACATGTTTAGTCAAAACTAAGGATTCAAGCACACTAACCACCTAAGTATGAGGTTAGGGTTTCTAAAGATAGATCTTGAAGATGTTATAGGGTTCCATCCCCCTAAATAGGATTTCGTCCTCGAAATCTAACTACTCAAACATCATCAACTAACCATACTCCACCCCTTAAAAGGTTTGACCTACTACACTAGGGTTAAAGGATACGTCTAACTAAACCATAATCAAGATCCATCATGCTTCCACTGCGCACTATGATATTCTCACTAACACCCAAACTCTAAGGTCTAGGTCCAAAGGACATAAGAAAACTATCTTGGTATCCATCCTCAAACAAAACAACTTAGGGTTCCCAAAGATATACATCATAGAAGTCTAAAGTTCCTATTGCCTAAAAGCAAACTATTTCGGACAATCCGTATCAGTGCAGGCTAGGCCGGTATCATATGGGCACGGGAGTCCTCGTATACCAAGCTAGTGGTGCGGAGGAAAATTTTGCCAACCCCCAAAACCCTGATCCTTTCTAGACACCCTTGCTTCAACTGCATGCCCTAATAGTTGCCTAAAGGCAAACCTAAACAACATTAAGTTATACATATTTTAGTTAGAGTTTTATTCATAAAGGTTCTAATGTGAAACTATAAGGTCCTAAATCAACCTATCATCAGCATAGAACATATCTAGGCAAACTTTTCACCTAAAGGAAACTATACAGGTCTTGAGTTCTAATTAGGGAGACAAACTGAAATAGTCAAAGATCCGACTACCATTGGCTCTGATACCATGCTGTAAAGAGTGGGAAATCAATCCACCTCTCTACTAAAAACAATGGTAAACAAAATCCAATTGAAATAGCAGCGGAAGATAAAATTTTGACTATATTCAATTTCAAATAAAGTGTACATAAAAACTTCCCCAATATGGGTGTACATGCTTTATACAAAAAGAGGAGAGGATCTAAGTAGAGGGAAATCTAACTACTCCACTTTTGTCTCCAAGCAAAATGTCCATCATCTAAGTCCAAATCAACATCTAAGATCTTCATGCCTTATCCATCACCTTGCTCAGCTCCTGGGTGGTTGGGAAGGCACCCAGCAAGAGGAAAAACAAAAGAAGTATGTGTTACAAGATTATTCTATAAGTGACAAGAAAGTAGTATCAAGTAAAATAGGCTTGAGATTCATTAAAAAGTGTGTCATCAAGAGTATGAGGTTTTTATAAGGAAACTTTCCATTAACAAAATAAATAAAGGTTTTAGCATGTCAATTAATATGTCTATCTAACTAAGTAGGGTTGAGGCACCTACCAGACCTCTAACCTTAGGTGAGGGAAGAATATAAACATTTCCAATCACCTACAATTTTTAATGGGGAGAATAATAAACATCCCCCTAGGGTGATTTTATACATGCCCTCTATGGGTGGTTGTACATAAGTACCACTACTTAAAGATTAAATAGAAAATTTAATTTCATGCTAATAAAAGATTTATGGCAAGAGTAAGAAAAAGAATATATAACATGGCAGTGGGGTATGAATACCCAAACAAGAGAATACTACATCTACTATTGAGGCAATAAGCAATTTAGGTTTCAAGATTCAAGGAGTTTAGATCAAGTTAAACCTCATAAAAGAAATATAGGTAATGGATTAAGGATTTCCCAACTGATAGGTAGATGCACAATTAAAACTCATACTAAACACATACCTTAGCCTCAGGTGTCTTATAATCCCTCCTTTCAACCCTTTACACGAATTATGAACCCACTTTCCCTAATACACCATTAGATTTATAAATTAGATTTACATGTATTCATTTAAAAGGTTGAAAACCCTAATTCACTAACTTTTTGCACAAACTCTCGATTCAGACTTCAAAAACCTCATAACCATCTTAGTTAGGTTTTCTTGATCAAAATAACATATAATATTGTATATTTTGGAAATATGGATTCTTAGGGTTAATTTTTGTGATTTTAAGATAATTAAATCGACTTTAAAAACACATTGTCGCAAACCTCAAAACCAGATCTCAAAAATATTTTTATTCAATAGGTCTCATTTTTCTAAATCCAAAACACTATTTATTTATTATTTTTGACCCATGGAATAATTTATAAAAATTAATTTATCCCGACCAACCACAGCCTGCCACGTAGGCAAGGCCAACCGTGTCGAGCGGTTGCGAGCGACTGAGAGCGGTGACCCGCGCCTCAGGGATGCCCGCAACCGGTCGAGCGACCCGGTCAAAGCAGGGTGGAAAAAGGCACAACTGCCCCGAACAGAAAAAGAAGAAAAGAAAAAGCGAGCGGGGCAAAACGGTAAAATGGCGGGGTCTTCTCCTACCCCTCGCCCGATCACCCACGAACAACAAGCAGCTTGCTCGGCCCAAATTGGGCAAAATCGCGACACACGACCAAACCTCGAGTTCAAGTATCCGAAAGAAAGAGAAAGAAGAGACGAAGTTGGTAGTACCTTCAATTGGAAACGAGATCAATGGAGAAGAGCACGAGAGGCGCCACAACCCAGGCGTCGTCGGCGGCTAAACGGGGGTCAGGTCGTCCACGAATCGTCGAATTGGAAGTACGAGCAAATAGGTAAGGTGATGGCGGTCGTCAGGGCTGGGTTATATATAGGCAACATGCCCTAGGTTAGGGTTTGGGTAGGAGCCAAGAGAGGAGGTCGGCGGTCACTTGGGCGTTTCTCAAAAACGCGACTAATCCCACACTTTTTGGGATAATCCGGAGCACAAACTCGCAAGGAATCCAACAAGACCAAAATTAATGGAAATCGTTGAGTGGATCTCAAGATATTGTAATTTAAAAAAAAACGAAAAACTAAGCCTGTTGCCTAATCCGGCTAAAGGTTGAAGACGACCGTGCGTCGTCGGATCGATGGACGTGGGTCCATTGAAGATCCTGGACCATCCGATCTCGCGCAAGATACAAAGAAAACCAAATTTCCAAGGAAATCGATTAAATTCATTTAAATCTTTAATGGTTTTCTCTCTCTTTATTTGGAGGCTCAAACGTTGCCCAAAAATTACCAAATTTCATACTCTGACTTATTTTGACGCGTAGAATCCGAATATGGAGTTAGTTTTGCATTTTGATAAAGTTTGATAGGTGAAAAAATTAATATATCATTTTCTCTTTCCTCCTTCAAAAGAGGTGATAACATTATCTAAAATTAGTGTAACTTCACCCATAAGTCTCCTTAAAGGTTTGGAACACGATTTTGCAATTATCTTCACAAGTTGAAATTATCTTTATTTTTATTAAATAAATAGAACATTCTACACACCTTCTCTCTCCTATTTTACTTATTATTCATATATTATCCAAATTAGTTGCAAATTTGCACAGAGGCTTATTTTTATGTTTAGAATACGAATTTGAAGTTATTTTCCTGATTTGAGAACATTAAGTATTTTATTTCTCTTTATTGGCATATTTCCTATATTCTTTTGATAATGTTATTAATATTTATATTTATGTTCCATTTTAAATTTTACTTGGCCCATAAGTTACTTTCTGATCAAAGAAACGAATTCAAGTATCAAATTATCATAATGGGTTTCTAATTTATAGTTTTAGTGCAATATCTTTCTCATTATCCTTTTTCATCTATTAAACTCCCTATTATCTATTATTATTGTATTTATCTTCTCCTTTATACAAATTCGGATTTTCTTTTATTTCTCTTATTCTAGGAAGTGCTAGAAAGTTCTAAGATGAATTATTTTATTCTTTTTTATTGATTGGTGTACTTTTGCACTTTAGGCCCATAATCTAAAATCTAACTGAGGTATTTGTGCATAAACCCAAATATTGGAATCAAAGGTGAACAAATGTTCATTAAACCATCATATTGTCCATAAATTAAATAGAAAGGCCAAAGAGGATAGAAATGAAAGGAAAAGATGGAAAAGAGGACCAAAAGGCAAAATGCCCAGATTTCAGTATGTTACACATCTTCTCAAATTAGGGTTTTTCATGATGTTACCCTGAATTGGGATTTCCCATATTATCATCCTAGTTCAGAGTTACACCATTACCCTAGATTAGGGTTACATCTGATATTGCCCTAAATTAGGGTTAGGGCTCAACAACCTTCTTGATTAGGGTTTCATAATCTCTTTATTAAGGATCATACCCTAATTACATAATTATTCAAATTGAAGGTGTTAAGGCTTGACCTTTACATGATTATTATACATGTATGAATTCCTCTCTCTTTCATCCTCTCTAGGATGTTGACTAGATCAAACTTGGTTAAATTAGGTCAACGAACCCTTCAATTAATTACATTCAATTAGAGTTGACATAGTGCATTGAGATTTTACTTACTTAAGCTTCAAGGAATAACTCATATAGGGTTACTAATCATTTAGTACCTTAAAGGTACAACCCTTGTAATTATCTCTACTATACATCAGTAACAATTATAGGGTCAATTGATCCTTCATCACATTAAGTTATCAATTGATTTGATCACATTGAGTCACCAAATGATCTTGACCCTTTGATATCTAAATAGTTTGAAACCGTTTGAGTCCAAACGGTCCTGAGACCGTTTGACCCCAAACGGTTTCAAGACCGTTTGGACTCAAACAGTCTCAACTCCGTTTGGTCCAAACTGCCCTTGAAACCGAAAGTCCAAATGGGGTTCTCAATCAACTAAACTGATTAGGGTTTTGCATCAACAATTCCTTCATCAATTGAATTATTCAAGTTCATCAATTATTGTCTCTTATATCTCCAACCTTCAAATACCAACCCTTGGATCACCAAACGGTTTTGGTTGACTTGGTCCAAATGGTTTGAAACCGTTTAAGGCACCAAACGGTTTTGACCTAGAAGTCCAAACAGTTTTGAACTTATTTGTCCAAACGATCAACCCAACCCCAAACGGTCAACTCAAATATGTTCAAATGGTTTGAAACCATTTAAGGATCCAAACAGTCAACTATCCCATTCGGTCAACATGCCCAAACAGTTTTGGACCCATCCTCCAAACGGTTTGCAAACCGTTTGGTCACCAAACGGTTTGTCAAAACCGATTGGGCCAAAATTCATGAAACTATTTGCAATTAAATTATGTTGAGATGTACCCCTCAAAATATACTACCATTTCCATGGTAGTTTCATCAATTAATCAAAGGAATTTCAAGAAGAACAATTGAACATATCTAATTAAGGAATTGAATTCAATAACAATGCATAAGGGTTCAAGTTATATAACCCACCTTCAAATGAGCTTCAAATCTTGGAGCTTCACTTCAACAATGGTGGAAACAACTCCTTCAACTAGCCCAAGGCTCATCCTCAAGTCTTTGAGTGAAATAATTGGCTAGAGTTGAAGATTGAGCGAAGAAAAGAAGAAATCAAGCATTGATTTGTGATTTCCACCATGAAATCAAGGTGAAGGAAGGTCATGGAGCTTACCTACAGGTTGGGGGTCATCTTCCTGTTGCTCCTAAGCTCCCTTGGTTGTTTTTCAAGCAAAGAGTGAAAGTGGTTTCGAAATTACCCTTTCAACTCATGGATGAATGAGCATATATGCATTTTATTTGAAAATTCATTTAAGAGAGAGAAAGTAGGGGATAACTCCTCCATTTCCTTGCCACTTGCCCCATTTTCTTCCTTAGATACGAGGCTATATTCCTTGCCTAATATTCCTCTCAATTATCCATGATTTAAAGGAAAACAAATTAAGCACCTTAAATCATATAATAATAATATCCATAAGTGAGTGGATATTTCTTTTTCTTATATTAATGTGAGTGGGCTCTCCACTCACTTGGATATTTTCGTGGCCTTTTCAAGGCACAAGGACGTCCACATATATGGATTTCAACCATTTCAATTTTGGTTTAAGGGCACTTCAATTAATATAATTATTTTTGCATTAAATTGAATTAGGGTTTCAATTATGCTTAAATCTTAATTATTTTAATATCAAGATTCTCTTTCCTCCAAAATGATAAAAATGAGAT
The DNA here is from genome assembly GCA_963693085.1 of Alisma plantago-aquatica. NCBI lineage: Eukaryota > Viridiplantae > Streptophyta > Magnoliopsida > Alismatales > Alismataceae > Alisma > Alisma plantago-aquatica. The sequence continues at coordinate 1,196,907,012 of OY856409.1, forward strand.
GCCCCTCTTATTTTCTTTGCTCTACATGATGCCAAGAAACATTATGGACTATTTTGAAGTGGTAATTTGCATATTGAACCCTGGGTTTTGGGTGAATTGCACATCACACCAAAATTAGGTTTTAATGCATAACATTGCTTTATATCTTTCTTGGTACTCAGGCTTTCCCAAGCCATACCTCTTCATCATATTCATTCTCATGATGCTTCAACACATGAGGAACATTTTATTATGTAACATTTGCAATTTAACCCCTCAACTTGGGTAATTTGCACTTTATCCAAAACAGGCAAAACATTATTTCAACATTGTTAAAAAAGGACTACAATTGAAATATAAGTTTCTATTGAACCTTAATTACTTTTCAAAAGATAGAGCAAGCATATAATTATCTTTCTTAAACAAAACACCTAGAGTTAAAGCATAACCCAGGTCGGGGATGTTACAAGTTATAAACCCCTAACAAGGATTTCGTCCCCGAAATCCCAGATAAAGGGAGACTGATATTATTCATATATCATCTCATCAAGTCTTCACATAACATCTCAATGTCATGTTTATGCAAAGCATAAACCACTAACATATGATGTCCATGCTATATAATATAGCTAAACTGATTTCACAAGTAACCCCTTCTAGGTAGTCAACATAAATTATCTGATACCAGAATTCCTTACCCTGGTATTCATCACATGTGCTGGAAACACATCACATTTTCATATTTCATCCTGAGACATTACTTGTTATATGTGTATTTTTCTTGGAACCCAAGTCCAAGACAAACAGATACTTTTTTCATTATCCATCAGATAAACATTTTTATTTGTGCACATCAAGTGTCCTAAAAACCCACTTGATTGCCATGTCCCTGAAAGGAAAGAAAACAAAGGATCATATTCTTCTTATCACCCCATCATTATCCAGGGTTGTCTATCCATGAAAAGAGGTTATCATCACCTCTAATTATTGCATGAACTTTCTGTGTTCATGAGTTATTTACCCTTATTTTATCCTTGGTTCCTTGCCACCAGCATAGGAATTATAAGGATGATTACATCTCATCATTCCTTATTCTCATTATCATCATGATCACTAGATGTGGGTATTCAAACCCTCAGTTCATCATTTTTATTGTTACTTCTTATCAGGTAACTGTTACCTCTTGGTCTTTAGACCAGGGTATACATTGTACTAAACATCTTCTTTTATTTGTAAGTTGATTCATAATCAAATTCCTTCGTATATCAATTAAATGTGGTGGAAATATCCATGCCACATCTCCTACTTATTTAGGTTCTTTTAGATTGTTTCAGACTGAATACTTGATTAGGGTAATCAGAAAGATAACAATCTAGATATGTCATACTTACCTTGCCTTCAATAAATGAATACCCGGCCAGGGTATTCAAGAACTGAAATTAGGTAGTATGTATTTATTTTATATTATGTTCCATATATATAGAGAGAAACTTTAAAACATATAAGACAATATTAAACAGAACATAAGTTTTCATCCTTCTTATCTCTTCCTCATATCCTTAAAGGATTATACAGATGAACTAAACAACAACAAACTTTCTTATAGTAGGGAACAAAAGATAATTCAAAATAGAAAGTTCTATCTTGACAACTCTACCTTTTACAAGTTATCTAGCATCTTATCTGACCCAAAACATGGAGTTAGTTGTTATCTGTTATTGCCTTTGTCCTCTACTACCAGAAGTAAATGGACCAAACTGTGACACTTGTCTTCGTCCTCTACCACCTGCTCCACTGGACTGAGGTCCTTGTGGGTTTTGCAGATTGTACCCTGACTGTTGGGTCACGTCATTGTTTCTTCTTGGACATTGTTGTCTAAAATGTCCTATCTGTCCACAGTTATGACAAGCTCGACCTTGACTTGATGACCTCTGCATTGGTGTACTATATTGAGGTTGAACTGGTGAAGATTTTGGTTGTTTATTACCACTAATCATTGGTCCTTGTGACTGTGTAGACTTCCTTTTAAGGTTTGTCTCGTGTTTCTTTGTCATAGATCTTTATATCCTCTGAATTGATTCCACAAATGTGGCAAACCTCTTTCTACTTTCTAGGACAGATGCTGGAATACACATTTTAGCATTCAGTCCTTTCTCAAAATGTCAAATATTTTCCTCCTCAGTAGCAGCCATTTGAGGACAAAATCATAAAAGTTCCATGAACTTAACCTCATATTCACTTATCGACATGGCTCCATGTTGAATCTTCTCAAACTGTGAGATCTTTTCATCTAAATATGTCCTTGGAAAATACTTATTGATGAATTCTCGACGAAATTCCTCCCAACCAACCTCTTCATCATTCCTTTTTATTTCTTCTATATTCCACCAATGTCTAGCACTACCCTTCAAAAGGTACACAACATGTTTAACTTTGTCAACATCTGGGATACTAAGGATCTTAAAGGCCTTTTCTAACTCAGTGAGCCAGAGATCAACATCTGCTGGGTCAGATGTACCAGTCTATTCTATGGCTCCTACATGACGTAATCGTTCAAAAGTCTTTCCAGATCCATATCCCTCATTGGGAGCTGGTGCCCTAGGTGCCGGCGCTGGCATCCAGTCTGTTATATGAATCACTGTAGTCATGAATTGCCCAAAAACTGTAGAAAAAGTTGGGTTTCTCATCATGACTTCATCAACATGGGGATTCTCAGGCACTGTTTCTTCTCTTGCCTGATCCTCGACACCTTCTACTAGTGCAGCAACATTGCTCTCAACAACGTGTTCCTCATGTTCTCCAGACATCCTTGAGTTATATATCTTCTTCTGCATAAGCAGAAGGCACTATAAGAGATATTGGGTATACTCAGAACAGACTCAACACCTTAGTCCTATGTCTCTGTAGACTCAACGAACCTAGAGCTATGATACCACTAATTTGTAACGACCGACAAACAAATCATTACTGATTAAGTGGAATTAAACGTAAGCAGTGGATTACTGAAAATCACTAAAAATTAAAACCTTTTTCAAAGAGATCCAATCATAGGAAACCTCTTTCAACAAGAACCAATGTATTACATTTACGTCCTGGTTCATAAGTACATATCTTATACCATTTCTTCTCGAGGGTTACAACATCAACTTCCTTGTTAAAAGCTAAACACAGACAACATAAGAACCTCGAGGCATCAAGCCAAAATCTCAAAATGATTCATTAAAAGCACTAACTATTAACTTCGAGGACCTGAGAGTACAAAGACGACACATAGGACATCTATCTACAAGACACGACAGACAGTACACTCAACCTGAGCTGTCACTTTTGTCCCTACTGCTGCTGAAGTTCTTCCTCTGCAAGATGTTCTCAATCTCCTCCGTGCTCGTCCACCTAAAAATGTTAGATCCCACGAGGGTGAGACAATTGAAAATTGCCCCAACGAGAGATATAACTCTCCGCCAAAAACATTTTTATTGCAGTTTATAATATAAATCTGAGCAGAGGATAGGCAGTTTAGATCATTCTCATCTTTAAATATTGCAACTATCTATGATAGATCATTAAATCATCTATTCTCTTTATAAGGAATAGGAAGAACATGTATATCATTTATCTGTTATATTAACTCAACATCCCATGCTTTTCTCATGATACTCATTACTCTGATATGTCACCCATGAGTCTTTCTTGTTTCTATCGGTTGGCCTTAGCCAATCTGCTAAATAGATTTTGGTTTATACTAGACATGAGAGTGTACATCATCATGTTTTGTTCATGCATTGGACTATGCCAATCCTATGCAACTATTCTAGGTATTGAACTATGCCAATCCTGTGCAACTATTCCAGGTATTGAACTATGCCAATCTTGTGCAACTATTCTAGGTATTAGATTATGACCAATCCTATGACATTATTCCAGGTATTGGGTTGCGACCAATCCTGTGACATTATTCCAGGTATTGGGTTGTGACCAATCATGTGAAATTATTCCAGGTATTGGGTTATTACCAATCCTGTGATATTATTCTAGGTATTGGGTTGTTACCAATCTTGTGACATTATTCCAGGTATTGGGTTGTTACCAATCCTGTGACATTATTCCAGGTATTGGGTTGTGACCAATCTTGTAACCACCCCGCCTCCCAGTAACCCCCAATTAAGGGAGACCAAAAGGTCGGTGTCGTTATCCCACATAACAGGATCAAAGGTTCGACAGATAATCAATAACAATTAACAAATTTTACTAACTAAACTGAAAACTGGTACAAAATAAATACTTTGCATACCTTTCTCAAATCTGGGATATCTACATCTATCAGCATCAAGAATCTACTCTAACTAATCCTCCTTTGTACTTTAACTCTTAATTAATTTCACATATGCCACTTTACAGTTTGTCCTTTTCAAGCTTGTACCTAAAACGCCGACAAACAAAACGTCGGTCAGCATATCAGAATATGCCGGTATGTGGGGACATCCAAAATTTCACAGACATGGCTAACCATTTAATAATCACAATCAAATTATTTAACAAGATAATTTAAATTTTTAATGTGTCATTCTCCACCGCTTTTGCCCTAACCCTGGCATACCCCTCTAGGGTTTCTCTTTTGCCATTGACTTAAGGCCATCTTCTCAATCCCGAGCTTGGTGCCTGGGAGTCACCTCTCATGGTGCTCCATAGTCATGCATCATAGAACACCTTCTCATTCCCGAGCTTGGTGTCTGGGGTCACCTCTCATGGTGCCCATGGGTCTACCCTCTTAGGCTTGACCTTTATGGCATCTTCCATTAGGGTGGCATGTAGGTGCGAGAATACACACTTCTTTATAATTGTGATAACCATAGTGACTTTATAATTTTGCAAGTATGAACATCCAACGGTTTAGATTGCATTCAGTATGAGGAAACATTCGGAAAACCCTCGGAAAACTAATGCGATTAACCATAATTAACCACATACCTGTCAGGCAGACTCAGGTGCAGGAATAATCCAAACAAGCAAGTAATCCAGAATCAGGCAAGCACACAATTCAGTCCTAAAATTTCATTCAATTCCTTTTTATCAAAATCTATCCAAACCATCTTGCTACTTATGGTTTCTATTCCTTTTTAGGGTTTCTTCCTCTTTTAGGGTTTGCTTTGCAATTAGAGTTTTACTTCATCTTACTCTTTTAAACCCTAATTCCTCATCTATCCTTTACAAAAGTTATTAAGGTTACCTTTTACAAACACATAACCTTAATTCCAGATTAATGCACAATTATCCATCAATTAAGTCCATTAAGCCTATTTTACATTAAAGTTACCATTTTTATCCTTTTTAATCTATGACAAAGTCATTATTCTCGTTTATCATCAATTCGTAGTTCATTATGCTCTAATACTCATATGAATGTTATTTATCATTAATTCTACCTTTTATCCACTAGGAAACCCTAATTTCCACATTAAGGATATTTAACCACAATTAGGAACTGTAATGCTTGAAATAGATTAGAATAATTATATCTTATCTTTATTCACTACTTTGAATAATTAAAGCCATCAAGAGTCACATTTACCAACATTAGGGTTTCAAGGCCCATTAAAGTATATACATGCGCATGAAACTCTAAATTAACTAACTACATGCAAAGATCATCCTTTTTGTTCATAATGTTCATTTTTTATCATTAACATGCTAATATCAACCTTAGTCATCAATTAAACCCCACTAATCACATTAATCATATCAAAATAGGGTTTATTAACCTTTAATCCATTAAAGTTGATAATTTACACTACTTTTCGAATTGCAAGAGGAATTACTCTTCGAATATATTTTTATTGCATTCCTTGAGTTCTCCTGATCAAAATTCATGATAATGCACATCTATCTGAGCTACCATTAATTAGTTATGAATTTAGCAAAATTCACTTACTCTGGCCAATCAGAGGGTGCCACGTGGTTGTTTCCATGCAACATTGCTTCGGCGCTTTGGGAAACATTTTGAAAAGACTGAAAATCCCTTGGTTAAGTGATGGGCTTCTTTAGAACGCGAAGGGCAGAACCGTCCAGAGTGCCCCTCCCTTCTTCAACCTTCAGCAGCCCGACGACTTCCTCCTTAGCCGCCGAGGGTAGGGCTACGCAAGCGTGCCCCCTCCTTCCTAGGGCCCACGGACCTCTACCGATGGCCGCCTAAGCTTCCCTGCCCTTAGTCGCACCTAGGGCACCACCCAGGTCATGGTTTATCTGGCTAGTGCATGAGCACTCGATCATCCAAGCATGGCCGCCGTTGCAGCCATGTAGTTGATGTTGCGTGAAGTTGGGGTCGATGGGGCGGTATACAAGCGACCATGGGTGGTCGTGGAGGTTTCCTGCTTCAAGAAAGACCACAAAACACACCTACGTTGCTCCAGGGTTAGATCTATACCCTCGACTAGGGTTTACACGTAAGGAACAAGGAGGAGAACGTGGGATCTTTCTCTCTCTCTCGGGCTCGAACTAGGGCTTTACCCCTTTATATAGGGTGAGTATCCATGCCCTAAGACGACCATCTATGGGTCAACTAGTTCTATTTCCAATAGGAATCAAATTCCTTTATGGAGAAGAAATTCTTCTCTCTCCTATTTACCTTCTTGATATTCTTTATTGCATGGATAATTAGAAATATGAAAATTCTCTCTCTTATTCTCTTTATTCATGCCTTTTAATATATTGGCCACGAAAATATATTTCCTTAAGTAGAAAATACTTTCTTCTTAACAAAACCACATAATTCATTAATTATGTATTCCCATTATCCCTTTATTTGCAATTTTGGTATTTTCGCTTTCTTTCCTCTTTATTGGGACTCCTTGGATCCCAAGAAACTCTATTATTTCGAAATCCTTTTTATTGGATACTCATTATCCTTATAGATGCATCTAAATGCATTATTCATTATTATTTCTCATTATCTTATTTATTTCTTATTAAAATAGCTCTTTTTGAGAATTTCTCTTTATTTATCTTTTATTTTCCTCACTGGTATTCCTTTTATCATTAGGAATCATTGGGATACGAAATACCACTAAGGATAACTCAATTGTACCTCTTTTTGCTTATTTTCCACATTTTACCATTGTTTTCAATTTCTTTCTTAATAAAGAAATATTTAATTGATCTTTTCTTTTCTTATTGCACTCTTTATGCAACTTTGGACTCCTTGGGACCCAAGGAATCCAAGAGGCACGAAATCCATCATTGGATTACCTCATTTTGCCTTATAGAGGTTTCTATCTCATTCTTTTCTCAAAAACTCAATTATTCATAAACTAATTGAATTTTCTTGTTATTTGGTCCCAATAGCCAATAAAGCCCACAACACAATTATCAAGGCTATTGTAAATGAAATCCATTTATTCCAAACAAATTATATCATTTGTTGTTCAAATATCTTTAATATGAGAAATTACATTTCTCACCAAATGAACCCAAAAATTGGGGTGGTAACATCCTTCCCCTCTTAAAGGAATTTTGTCCTAAAAATTCTATAAAGCAAACAAATCAGGATAAGCCTTTCTTATTTCCATCAGGGCTCTCATGTGGCTTCACCCTTTCCATGGTGTTTCCCAAGAACCTTCATCATCTCATATTCTTCCATATGAGTTCTTTCTTACCTTGGTATATCGTACCCTCATAGGCGACTCAGGACATTTCAACTTCTCAAAAGCTAAATAGGTTCAAGGCTCAGCACATGGCTTGGGTACCTCACATAGTGCTCTATATCGGACTCATGGAACACATTACACATCATGTTATCCTGAGGGGTAAGGCTAAACACAACCATCTCCACCAATCCATCTCAAATGGACCCATATATGGGGACTCAACTTTCTCAGCTGTAGCTTAGAGGGGTCCGATTTTCACATCACAAATTCTCCCACAGTGAACTGCATGTCAGTCTGCTTTGCATCAGCTCACGACTCATGCCACCACCGGGCTCTCTCTCAGCCATTGCACGATCAAAGCGACTTCATCTGCACACATTGTGGTTCTTTTCTGACCTTCACGAGTCCTCCTTCACCAACATCATCTTAATGAAGTGGTGACCGACATAACCTCCTTCTAGAACTTCTTTCATCCCGATAAAGGCTATGGTGGTTATCATCAAATCTTACAAATGACAATAACTGTCTCTATGTATCACCCTGAATAAGCACGCATGCTCTCATCAGACCCTCTAGTCTGGATCATACTAACCATTAGTAAGGGGTGATAAACTATACTAACATCGAGTTCTTCATGTATCTACTTCCACCTCATGGAAGTGAACTTTTAGGTTATACTCAAGAACTTATGAACTCGCATCATGGTGTAGTTGAACCATCTCTCTCATATGTAGTTCAACTGGATCCTTCCCTTAAGCATACTTTCTTTCTCATGTTATTTAGATAAGGTGATCTACCATAACCCATATTGGATCTCAACCTTCCTTGGTCTAGGGGAGACTCACAACATCCATAGTGATGAACTCCCATTCCCTCTCGGGGACTCTTGATCCTCTATGTCAAAGCACTGGGTTACTGGTGTTCGTCCTTCACCTCCTGGCTTGCATGGCCACATGTTACATGCAACTTCATCTTTGGTATCCAAAGTACTACTGTCACTTACTATCTTCGTAGTACCACAGTGTATGATAAACTTAAAATCACGATCTCCTATATGTCACGATTCTTCAAGGTTGATTCCTCAAAAACCCTAAACCACTCTAATCAAGGTTTCATCACCTTCCTTTCCAATGAAGTGTATCCGAGTTTCTACAACCATCCTTCTACCACATCAAGGACTAGGCCGTCTAACCAAACATCCATTAACTTGATCAACATATTTTGTTAGCCCAAACCTGTCTCTTTTATCCAAACTTAGGTTAACCTAACAACCTCTTCCAGTCTCTAGCTAAACTAGATAGCTGTAAGTCAACCAGAGCATCTATTACCACTTCATATCCTTAGGTGTTAGGTAATGATGACGACATACACCTCCAAGTATTCCACTTATCATCTCATCTCAAACTCTAAGTTTGTCTTCATCAAGGAACTCCCTTATCTCATCATCATGGTGATCAAACTCAACATGGTATAACTTGCAAGTTCCACATAGCTTTTACTGAAAACATCCCTATTTCTCCTACTGTTTGTAAACCATCCATGTATTGTTTACTCCACCAGGGTATGTTACCATCTTTGTAGCAACGTTCCAACTCACATCATCTTTATCCATGGTGTATGGCATGCATACTGTCCTATCTCTCACCCCCATAACAAGAGGAAATAAGCATTTGGCTGCAGTCCAAATACATAGTTTTTCATGTTCCAAGAATAGAGATGGTACATCCCACCTTGCTAGTACACCTTCAAATCTAAGTTGCAACGTGCCACATATGTCCTACCTCACAAACATCATGATATTAAAAATTACTTCCATGGAAAACTGGTCTCGAACCTACTTGGGTTACTACACAATCCCTGGTCATCTCCTCTAGGTTTATAGGGTGACGACACTTTTGGGGTCATCCCTCTTCCCTTATGCATCCAGAGAGTGCCCTACTCATCTGCCCTTTATCTCCCATGAGTTCATGAAGGTGATCAATCTCCTAACCCATGGCCCTTAGACAATGATAGTTGTTACCTCTCGACCCTATGGTCATGTGAAACTAGGGAATTAGGCAACTCCTTCTTCCATTGGTCTTATCCCTACCTGACCCTAGGATAGACTTAGGATTTTATTATGGTACATGTCCAACTTAGAACCTTACCCAAGCCTTCATCATCTCTCTCTCTGCATTCATGGCTGACTTTCATCCTTTCATAGGGATCATGACAACCTGCCTACCTTGGTCAAGCCCCATACCAGTTACCTCCATGGTAACACATCCACATGCACGTAGAGATGGTTATCTATGGGTATGTAAGTTCATTCTCATACCATGTACTCTTCACTTAGCTTCACAAGATCCTCTAAAACCTCTTTAGGTTACCTCAAAACCAACAAAATGGGTATACACCCTACAAAAGGGTCCCTCTCCCAGGATGGGAGGAAACTACAACTCTTGACAACAAGGTCACAACCGTCCTTATGTTTAGGGTCTGCACCCACATGAGCATGCCTATCCCAGCAGCTACTAAGGCACAAGCAGACCACCTATTAAACCATGCTAGTCATACTTGTTCTCGTTCCTCAACATTAGATCAACTTAGTTGTGAGGGGTTCATCAAACATACCTTTAACTTAAGGGGTTTCCTTTACCTCTTCACATGAGGAGTACCATGCTCGAAACTATAGAGACTCAGATCTCATCATGAGCATCATGTACACCACTTCCCCTCTTAGGCCTAGGAACCCTAGGTTCACTTTTGGGTGTCCAACTGCATGCTCGACCTCTTAACCACGAATCAAGCATGTCCAAGGTATGTCATGTACTCCCATGATCCTTTTATATGAGCAACACCTCAGAGTTGAGTCCTCCTCAAGGACAACCAACTAGGTATAAGGCCTCACAACCTGTTACTAAACCTTTCTAGGTCTAAAGAACTCTTCTTCCTATCTCAGAAGGTAAACATCTATACCATAGGCACATAGGTACCAGAAGCCTCATACTCTCTCTCTAGGGTTTGGTTCCTCTAAAGGAAACCAAGATATCAACAACCTCCAGGGGTCAAGCATAAGGCAACCACTATCATCCACTTAGGTCGCATCATCCTCAACTCCCCACTGTTCCTCAAATCTTGGGGTTTTAGGCTTCCATCCTCTGTGTTGGGATCCTACTTTCTCTCTCTAGAGCTAACTCCTCATCTAGCCATACTACTAGAGGTCCTCTCTCCATGAAGTTGGATCAAGCTCACAAACATATCTGGGTGAAGCCTATGCTCAACTCATGTTTTGCTCAAGATTATCCTTAGCTCTTTATGCTTATCAAATAAGCCATCCATCCTATCCTTCTGGACTCAGTTTTAACTTACTGCTCGTACTACTGATGTACTCTAGGTGCAAGCTATATCCTACTTGCAATAGCACATAAGGTTTCTATAGGTTCTTCTCTAACCTCATCCATGAAGGAGCTATCCTTTGCTCAAACATGCACGACCCTTCCTAGGGTTGGGTTGCCAAAGGTGTTAGGACATCCAACCTCTCATGGCTTGTATGGCAATCCAAAGGCATGTCCATCCAAAACACCCAGTTAACCATGACATCTAACTCATCATGTCATCTCTCCCTCTCTAACCTCCACTTAGGGTCAGGGTTAACATCATCCTCAAAGGATGTGCTAGGTCTCTACCTCCAAGACTAACTCTCTCTACTCATCCTCCTGACAAAGAGGTCTATCCTCAGGTTCTCCTGAGAGTAATGACAACTCATGTCATATGACCTAAGAATGTATCTATTCTTTACTTTGCGCTTAATCTATATAGCTTATGTCCATGACATCTTATTTACACGCTTTTCATTAATTTGGTGGAGGATTCCTTAGACTTTATTAACCTTACCCATACCTCAAGAGGGTGAGGAGAAGAGAGGAAACCCTAATCCTTGAGGTCCTTAATAGAATTTGAGCTGAGAAGTGATGAACAAGATGAGAGAGTCCTAAAGGTATCTTATTTCAAGTCATATCCTAAGACATCGCCAGGAAGTCACACAATCCAGGAGTCCTCGTATTACGACTAGCGGTGCAGAGGGAAATATTGCCAGCCCCCATACATGATCCCTTTCTAGACACCTCAATCTTTCAGACAATCCTCTAATAACTCCATTGGTTCTATGGAATTTGTAAAATTTAATAATTATTAAAGATTAAGTGAGGAACCTTCACTCTGATACCAATTGTAACGACCCCGCCTCCCAGTAATCCCCAATTAAGGGAGACCAAAAGGTCGGTGTCATTATCCCAATTAACATGATTAAAGGTTTGACAAATAATCAATAACAATTAACAAATTTTACTAACTAAACTGAAAACTGGTACAAAATAAAAACTTTGCATACCCTTTTAAAATCTGGGATATCTACATCTATCCGCGTCAGGAGTCTACTCTAACTAATCCTCCTTTGTACTTTAACCCTTAGTTAATTTCACATATGCCACTTTACTATTTGTCCTTTTCAAGCTTGTACCTAAAACGCCGAAAAACAAAACGTCGGTCAGCATATCAGAATATGCCGGTATGTGGGGACATCCAAAATTTCACAGATATGGCTAACAATTTAATAATCACAATCAAATTATTTAACAAGACAATTTACATTTTCAATGTGTCATTCTCCACCGCTTTTGCCCTAACCCTGGCATACTCCTCTAGGGTTTCTCTTTTGCCATTGACTTAAGGCCACCTTCTCAATCCCGAGCTTGGTGCCTGGGAGTCACCTCTCGTGGTGCTCCATAGTCATGCATCATAGACCACCTTCTCATTCCCGAGCTTGGTGTCTGGGGTCACCTCTCATGGTGCCCATGGGTCTACCCTCTTGGGCCTGACCTTTATCACATCTTCCATCAGGGTGGCATGTAGGTGCAAGAATACACACTTCTTTATAATTGTGATAACCATAGTGACTATAATTTTGCAAGTATGAACATCCAAAGGTTTAGATTGCATTCAGTACGAGGAAACATTCGGAAAACCCTCAGAAAACTAATGCGATTAACCATAATTAACCACAAACCTGTCAAGTAGACTCAGGTGTAGGAATAATCCAAACAAGAAAGTAATCCAGAATCAGGCAAGCACACAATTCAGTCCTGAAATTTCATTCAATTCCTTTTTATCAAAATTTATCCAAACCATCTTGCTACTTATGGTTTCTATTCCTTTTTAGGGTTTCTTCCTCTTTTAGGGTTTGCTTTGCAATTAGAGTTTTACTTCGTCTTACTCTTTTAAACCCTAATTCCTCATCTATCCTTTACGAAAGTTATTAAGGTTACCTTTTACAAACACATAACCTTAATTCCAGATTAATGTAAAATTATCCATCAATTAAGTCCATTAAGCCTATTTTACATTAAAGCTACCATTTTTATCCTTTTTAATCTATGAAAAAGTCATAATGCTCGTTTATCATCAATTCATAGTTCATTATGCTCTAATACTCATATGAACATTATTTATCATTAATTCTACCTTTTATCCACTAGGAAACCCTAATTTTCACATTAAGGGTATTTAACCACAATTAGGAACTTTAATGCTCAAAATAGCTTAGAATCATTATATCTTATCTTTATTCACTACTTTGAATAATTAAAGCCATCAAGAGTCACATTTACCAACATTAGGGTTTCAAGGCCCATTAAAGTATATACATGCGCATGAAACTCTAAATTAACTAACTACATGCAAAGCTCATCCTTTTTTTCCTAATGTTCCTTTTTTATCATTAACAGGCTAATATCAACCTTAATCATCAATTAAACCCCACTAATCACATTAATCATATAAAATAGGGTTTCTTGACCTTTAATCCATTAAAGTTGATAATTTACACTACTTTTCAAATTACAAGAGGAATTAGTCTTCAAATATATTTTTATTGCATTCCTTGAGTTCTCCTGATCAAAATTCACGATAATGCGCATCTATCTGGGATACCATTAATCAGTTATGAATTTAGCAAAATTCACTTACTCTGGCCAATCGGAGGGCGCCACGTGGCTGTTTCCATGCAACATTACTTCGGCTCTTTGGGAAACATTTTGAAAAGACTGAAAAGTCCTTCGTTAAGTGATGTGATTCTTTAGAACGCAGAGGGTAGAACCGTCCAGAGCGCCCCTCCCTTCTTCAACCTTCAATTGCCCGACGGCTGCCGCCCTAACCGCCGAGGGCAGGGCTACGCAAGTGTGCCCCCTCCTTCCTGGGGCCCACATACCTCTTCCGATGGCCGCCTAAGCTTCCCTGCCCTTAGTCGCACCTAGGGCACCACCCAGGTCATGGTTTATCTGGCTAGTGCATGAGCACTCGATCATCCAAGCATGGCCGCCGTTGCAGCCATGTAGCTGCTGTTGCGCGAAGCGGGGGTTGATGGGGCGGTATCCAAGCGGCCCTAGGCGGTCATGGAGGTTTCCTACTTCAAGCAAGACCACAAAACACACCTGCGTTGCTCCAAGGTTAGATCTATACCCTCGATTAGGGTTTACACGTAAGGAACAAGGAGGAGAATGTGGGATCTTTCTCTCTATCTCTTGGGCTCGAACTAGGGCTTTACCCCTTTATATAGGGTGAGTATCCATGCCCTAAGACGACCATCTATGGGTCAACTAGTTCTATTTCCAATAGGAATCAAATTCTTTTAATGGAGAAGAAATTCTTCTCTCTCCTATTTACCTTCTTGATATTCTTTATTGAATGGATAATTAGAAATATGAAAATTCTCTCTCTTATTCTCTTTATTCATGCCTTTTAATATATTGGCCACGAAAATATATTTCCTTAAGTAGAAAATACTTTCTTCTTAACAAAACCACACAATTCATTAATTATGTATTCCCATTATCCCTTTATTTTACAATTTTGGTATTTTCTCTTTCTTTCCTCTTTATTGGGACTCCTTGGATCCCAAGAAACTCTATTATTTCGAAATCCTTTTTATGGGATACTCATTATCCTTCTAGATGCATCTAAATGCATTATTATTTATTATTTCTCATTATCTTATTTATTTCTTATTAAAATAGCTCTTTTTGAGGATTTCTCTTTATTTCTCTTTTATTTTCCTCATTGGTATTCCTTTTATCATTAGGAATCCTTGGGATACGAAATACCACTAAGGATAACTCAATTTTACCTCTTTTTACTTATTTTCCACATTTTACCATTGTTTTCAATTTCTTTCTTAATAAAGAAATATTTAATTGATCTTTTCTCTTCTTATTGCACTCTTTATGCAACTTTGGACTCCTTGGGACCCAAGGAATCCAAGAGGCACGAAATACATCCTTGTATTACCTCATTTTGCCTTATAGAGTTTTCTATCTCATTCTTTTCTCAAAAACTTAATTATTCATAAACTAATTGAATTTTCTTGTTATTTGGGCCCAATAGCCAATAAAGCCCACAACACAATCATCAAGGCTATTGTAAACGAAATCCATTTATTTCAAACAAATTATATCATCTGTTGTTCAAATATATTTAATATGAGAAATTACATTTCTCACAAAATGAACCCAAAAATTGGGGTGGTAACAAATCCTGTGACATTATTTCAGGTATTGGGTTGTTACCAATCCTGTGACATTATTCTAGGTATTGGGTTGTTACCAATCATGTGACATTATTCCAGGTATTGGGTTGTTACCAATCATGTGACATTATTCCAGGTATTGAACTATGTCAATCCTGTGCAACTATTCCAGGTATTGGATTATACCAATCCTGTGCATCTATTCCATGTATTGAACTATATCAATCCTGTGCAACTATTCCAGGTATTGAATTATACCAATTCTATGCATCTATTCTAGGTATTGAACTATGTCAACCCTGTGCAACTATTCCAGGTATTAAATTATACCAATCCTGTGCATCTATTCCAGGTATTGAACTATGTCAACCCTCATTAGGAAATCACCATTCTCGTGGCTTAAAAAGCACATTCAACATCTTGGCACCTCTCACTAGGTAACAGTTAAAATCACTGTTTAAGAGCTGGATGTGACATCTTTCTATGATGTCTTGAAGCATTACCTTCCTTATTACTTTTAACTTACTTAAGTTTATCAACTTATGTTGTATTAAGGTATTTCCCATCTTAATACTTTTATTCACTAACCTATCACCTTTATCATAAAGTGCATAGGTCATAGAACACTCATTAGAATTGTGCAACTATCTTCAATGATATGGACTCATCTCAGGTTAAGGCATTGCTTTCTATAAGGTTACTTATAATCAATCACTTTAGGTATTTCCCTTATCAATGTAATAATCACTATTCCATTATTAGGATTAGGTCTCCCATACCATCACCCTTTATTAGGGTTTCACATACTATCATACTTCATTAGGGTTAGGATTTCACATACCACCACCCTTCATTAGGGTTAAGATTTCACATACCATCTCCCTTCATTAGGGTTAGGATTGCATATGGCATCACCCTTCATTAGGCTTTCACATCACATTGCCCATAATTAGGGTTTACTATTCATCCCAACTAGGGTTTCTCATGGCATCACCCTCAATTAGGGTTTCTCATAGAATCACCCTCAATTAGGGTTTCTCATGGAATCAACCTCAATTAGGGTTTCTCATGGAATCCCCCTCAATTAGGGTTTCTCATGGAATCAACCTCAATTAGGGTTTCTCATGGGATCACCCTCAATTAGGGTTTCTTAGGATATCTCCCTCAATTAGGGTTTCTCATATAACTTTACCTGAAATTAGGGTTTCATGAAGCATCTTCTCAAATTAGGGTTTTTCATGATGTTACCCTGAATTGGGATTTCCCATATTATCATCCTAGTTTAGAGTTACACCATTACCCTAGATTAGGGTTACATCTGATATTGCCCTAAATTAGGATTAGGGCTCAACAACCTTCTTGATTAGGGTTTCATAATCTCTTTATTAAGGATCATACCCTAATTACATAATTATTCAAATTGAAGGTGTTAAGGCTTGACCTTTACATGATTATTATACATGTATGAATTCCTCTCTCTTTCATCCTCTCTAGGATGTTGACTAGATCAAACTTGGTTATATTAGGTCAACCAACCCTTCAATTAATTACATTCAATTAGAGTTGACATAGTGTATTGAGATTTTGCTTACTTAAGCTTCAAGGAATAACTCATCTAGGGTTACTAATCATTTAGTACCTTAAAGGTACAACCCTTGTAATTATCTCTACTATACATCAGTAACAATTATAGGGTCAATTGATCCTTCATCACATTAAGTTATCAATTGATTTGATCACATTGAGTCACCAAACGATCTTGACCCTTTGATCTCTAAATGGTTTGAAACCGTTTGAGTCCAAACGGTCTTGAGACCGTTTGAACCCAAATGGTTTCAAGACCGTTTGGACTCAAACGGTCTCAAAACTGTTTGGTCCAAACTGCCCTTGAAACCGAAAGTCCAAATGGGGTTCTCAATCAACTAAACCGATTAGGGTTTTGCATCAACAATTCCTTCATCAATTGAATTATTCAAGTTCATCAATCATTGACTCTTAGATCTCCAACCTTCAAATATCAACCATTGGATCACAAAATGGTTTTGGTTGACTTGGTCCAAATGGTTTGAAACCGTTTAAGGCTCCAGATGGTTTTGACCTAGAAGTCCAAACGGGTTGAAATCGTTTAAGGCTCCAAACAGTTTTGAACTTATTTGTCCAAACGGTCAACCCAACCCCAAACAGTCAAATAAAATATGTTCAAACGGTTTGAAACCATTTAAGGCTCCAAACGGTCAACTATCCCATTCGATCAACATGCCCAAACGGTTTTAGACCCATCCTCCAAACGGTTTGTCAAAACCGATTGGGCCAAAATTCATGAAACCGTTTGTAATTAAATTATGTTGAGATGTATGCTTATGATGATGTCATCATCATCAAGATTCAACCCCTCGAAATATACTGCCATTTCCATGGTAGTTTCATCAATTAATCAAAGGAATTTCAAGAAGAACAATTGAACATATCTAATTGAGGAATTGAATTCAATAACAATGAATAAGGGTTCAAGTTATATAACCCACCTTCAAATGAGCTTCAAAGCTTGCATATTCACATCAACAATAGTGTAAACAACTCCTTCAACTAGCCCAAGGCTCGTCCTCAAGTCTTTGAGTGAAAGAATTGGCTAGAGTTGAAGATTGAGTGAAAAAAAGAAGAAATCAAGCATTGATTTGTGATTTCCACCATGAAATCAAGGTGAAGGAAGGCCATGGAACTTACCTACAGGTTGGGGGTCGTCCTCCTGTTTCTCCTAAGCTCCCGTGGTCGTTTTGCAAGCAAAAAGTGAAAGTGGTTTCGAAATTACCCTTTCAACTCATGGATAAATGAGCATATATGCATTTTATTTGAAAATTCATTTAAGAGAGAGAAAGTAGGGGATAACTCCTCCATTTCCTTGCCACTTTCCACCTTCTATTCCTTAGATATGAGGCTATCTTCCTTGCCTCATATTACTCTCAATTATCCACGATTTAAAGGAAAACAAATTAAGCACCTTAAATCATATAATAATATCCATAAGTGAGTGGATATTTCTTTTTCTTATATTAATGTGAGTGGGCTCTCCACTCACTTGGATATTTTTTTGGCCTTTTCAAGGCACAAGGACGTCCACATATATGTATTTCAACCATTTCAATTTTGGTTGAAGGGCACTTCAATTAATATAATTATTTTTGCATTAAATTGAATTAGGGTTTCAATTATGCTTAAATCTTGATTATTTTAATATCAAGATTCTCTTTCCTCCAAAATGATACAAATGAGACGCCCGTCTCATTTTCTTTGCTCTACATGATGCCAATAAACATTAGGGACTATTTTGAAGTGGTAATTTGCATACTGAACCCTGGGTTTTGGGTAAATTGCACATCACACCAAAACTAGGTTTTAATGCATAAACATTGCTTTATCAGCTCTTTCTTGGTACTCAGGCTTTCCCAAGCCATACCTCTGCATCATATTCATTATCATTATGCTTCAACACATGAGTAACATTTTATCATGTAAAATTTGCAATTTAACCCTTCAACTTGGGTAATTTGCACTTTAGTCCAAAACAGGCAAAACATTATTTTTAACATTGTTGAAAAAGGACTAAAATTGAAATATAAGCTCCTTTTGAACCTTAATTACTTTTTAAAAGATAGAGCAAGCATATAATTATCTTTCTTAAACAAAACACCTAGGGTTAAAGCATAACCCAGGTCAGGGATGTTACATCTAAGGTGGGTTATATAACTCTTTCCCTACTATTATTGCACTTTAATCCTACATGCATCTCATTCTAAAATGTCATTACTTGTTGTTGATAATGATATATTGGTTAAGGTCATATTTCTATAATGATCTTGCAAGTACTTGTTCCTTTACTTAAACCCTAACTCACTTACCCAAAATATAAAGGATGGAGATGATGATGGTTTTGCATGCAACTCAACCTTGGTTTGTTTATCTTGGTTCTTGGTGCAATTACCTTACATGAGATGGAGTTTGGTTTTGATTTCATGTGTTTGATCTTGGGTTTCCATCTATCATTTCACGGTTTCATGTTGACCACATGTGGTGCTTGATTCTAGGGTTTGGATGATGTTTTTACTAAGTTTTTACATCACTCTTTGAGGGTCAATTTCATGATGATAGTCAGCTATTGTGATCATGTTTTGATGGTGGTCTCTCTCTAAGATGTCCTTCATGACACGTTCCAAGTTGTTGAAGGTTTGGATGTGATCTTTGGTCGATAACATGGCTCCTTATGTTTTTGGTTGCATAAGATCATTTTTCTTCTTCAGTCACAGAGCTTTGGTTTGCCTTCGACCAGGTAGACTAGTTTCTCTTCGGTCACATAGGATGGTGATTGTAATGACCACATTTGTGCTTAATTAGTAAACTAGGGTTTACCTGAATGATTACATGCTTGATTAGATTGAACATCATTTAGACTTGATTAATGATAGTAGATCAATTGTGATGTTTCAAGCCTAAGAAGAAAATCTAACTATGATTTTAGTTTGAAGAATTAGGGTTTGAGAAATGTAAACCCTAATCGGCAAAAATTAGGGTTTTGATAGTACATGAATATGGAATTTGATCAGGACAATAGTGTGGTAAATGATTTTTCATATTTTCTACAAATTTTTTATTCAATTTAATTTTTTATATGATATGGATAACTCAATCATGCATATTGAAGAAAAATTTCAGAATATTTGAGTGTTCTTTGAATGTGGTTCTCAGTCGAACTATACTTTGACCAAAATGCTGACAGAGTGCTTTTCAATAGTGTAGTGTTTTATTTTTAATTATTTATTAGTAACTCCAAATGATCTTAAATTTTAACTTGAGATCTAAACTCAATCATAACCAACATGTAAAATTTTCATAATTTTTGGATGCATTTAGACATTATCAGTAGATGAATTACAGTAATATTTTTATGACAGAAAATTCAGCTAAAATAAGAGAAAGTATAGTGAGGGGTCAATGTGCAATTGACCCAAGCATATCAATTGCTCTATATGGTCAAGCTAACACACAAGGAGCTCTCATAATTCGTGATTCAAACTAGAGAAATGAAATCCTAGAGTGAGAGGGAGAGTTAGGGTTTGAGAGGAGAAATTGATGGAGATGCTGACCTAGGGTTTTGCGGTCTGAGGAATGATGAAATCATGTAAGTTTAGCTTCTTTGGATATAGTTTCATGGTGAATCTTCTCTCACATGTCAAAATTCCGTCCCTCCACTGATTGGATTCAAAATCATATCAAATCAAGTCCTTTTCTCACTCTTTCTCTCCTAATCCTCATTTTTAGGGTTTCCGAGTTGAAAGGAAGAAGAAAGTGGTGATTGCTAGGGTTTTGATATGGATTCGAGATTTTCATATATGGGATACATTTTTAAGGTGTTTTTACACCTTAGGGTGAGTGGGAACTTCCTTTAAATAATATACTGCACGAAAATTGGTTAAATCATCCATAATCTTTAATTGCTTAATATGCAACTACAAACCCTGAATTGTCTGTTTGATCTAAGTTGTTGTAAAATGATATAAAATGGATTATTCCTATGATTGTTTGAATTTCAGATGATAAATTCATATTAGAAATGTATACAATACATCCTAATGAGAATTCCCTAAGTATTCACAAAGGTTATAAGAGTAAACTAAAATATAGGGAATTTGTCTATGACTGAAATTGTTGTATAATTAAATAGAGAAATTTGTTTATCTGGATCCCCTTGGTTATGAATGATTGTTCATCTAAATGCATAGTACATATATGTTAGATACTATCTTGGATTTCATGTGATGTGAATAGTGTTTGCTTGATATCTTCGTAAAGAGGGTGAAGTCCTATATGAGTGGAAAGTTGGAAATTAGTGAATAAATATGGTGAAATCCATTTGAAGTGTTTTTCTTGGCATCATAGACTCTATTTATGCAATGTTATTCTTGATTCATAATATCTCAATGAATGGCATGGACAACCCTAATTTAGCTCAATTCGAGGATTTCATACATATATTGATTGTATATGATTTGTTGAAAGCAGTCTTTATTCAATAAATGTTTATGTTGTATGAAATCTTTATGAGAGCCATGTGATAAGTGAATGAGGTAAATGAAACCCTAAGGATAGGGTGTTCAATGAATAAAGTATTTTGATATCAATGTTTTCAGTATGAGATGTGGTGATGCTTAACAGTTCAATTACATGATTCTAGTGAATAAAGTGCCAAGTTGACATGTATTCTGTTTATTTAAGAATTTTAGTCTGCCTGTATGTATAGTATGATGATTACTCAGAATATTACAGTGTTTTGAATATACTGCTCTGCCAAGTTAAGTAAGAAAGTTCATGCCGTATTTATAAGCTTCAACTTTGAATAGACTCGGTACCATAGAGATACCAGAGTCAAGAATAAGTAAGAGAGAGATACAATATAGTAAGAGCTTTCCAAGAATAATAAAATAACAGACATAGGTGCCCTGAACACCATAGATTCCCTATGGATGTCTGCACTGTAGGGAGGAAACGATCCACCATGGCAGCGACCAGTATACGAGGATCGGAACGCACCCACAGAGCGTGCGGGGAGACGAAGCCCTTGAGAAAGTCTCCTAAGAGAAGATAGGTTACCCAACATGAACCGAAGATCCCGATGGTAACCCAGAGGTACCCATAGAGCATACCAAGATGAGGCCCACAGAGTGTCTCAGACCCTCTGCCTGAGTACTCAGCCTAGAAGGAGAGGTCCAGTTAAAGGCTAACTGTTTAGCCACCTTAGTCAAACGTGACAGTTCAAGTCAAGCAGACTCGAATTCAGTTCTAGGCTTAGCTTCCCGAGTTTAAAGCTAAGTCTTGTACGATGAGATCGTAGTTCACTATGATTCTTCATATGTAGAGTACACTGCATATGATAAGGGCATAATAAGATGAATGAGAGGTTAAACAAGTGTGTGCAGTTATTCAATTACTCTTGTATGTTTCTAAATTATTAGTTCTCTTTATGATTAATCAAGCATTTCATATATTGATTCACTCTTGTAAATTTATAGAGTATTTTGCCATATTTATGATTGTCAATTATTAGACTCTTTAAAGCTTACTACTGTTATAATTGATATCAGTTGCTCAAAAGTATATTTGTAATTATATCAGTGCTTTAGAATGTTTCTTTGAAGTACTCATTCACTGAGCGAGTAGGCTCACCCCTCTACTCAAAATTTCTAGGGAAATCACAAGGACTTAAAGATATCATTACATCAGAGTAGATCTGCCACAAGAGTTAAGTTTGAGTATAGTTAAGTTCAGTCGGTCCTTGTCACTCTAGGTCATTGTAAAGAAATAAGAGAGAGTTGTAAATGGTGATGTATAACATTATTCCTCTTTTAGAAATATATGCAAATAAGCAAGTCTTATGTGCTTAAAAGTATGAGAAACATAATGAATGTTCATACATGCATTTTTACTGTTGAAATCAAATTAGAAATAAATGTTTAGATTCCCTTGTAAAGTTAGTTTATGTGGTTCAATGCAAGAAAACAAAGAATTTGAAAAAGAAGAAAAAGTTAAGGGTGATATTTGTATTACGTTAAATCCTCAATTTATGCCCTAATCTCATGATTATGGTAATTGTGAGATTGGGGTGTAACAGTGATTTCCTTTGACCGTTGGGAATAATGGATCCCTTTGACCATTTGGTTTGGTGGTGCTTTGGTCAGTGAAGGTGTTGATTTCCTTCGACCGTTTGACATGTGTTGATGGCCTTGGTCACTGGTTTTGGTCGCTGACTTTAGGTGATTCCTTTGACTATGAGGTGTTGTTATCTCTTCGACCACTGGTGTGTTGTGGTGATGCTTGGTCGCTGGTCTTGGCCATGAACTTTGACCATCATGATGCATGTTCTTCAACCACCCAATCTCATTATCTCTTACCCTATTGAGTTGATGGTTTTTCTTGGGCTTACTGATCTTTGGTGTTGTGAGGTGTGATGGTGATGGTTGACCCACATGTTCCAAGAATATGGGAAGGTGAGATACCTAAGGTTTTGTTGATAGTATTGTGATGTAAAATTCTAGTCAGCTACATATGAAACCCTAATCCCGATTCTAAGTGTCTGATGTACTTGTTAAACTTGCTTTAAGTAACTAGCAGTGTGATGATGTTTACCTAACCTTGCAGGTTGAATGAATGACATAGACAGTGAATGTTATTAATACTTATATGAAAGAGGGTAATGATTGTGAGCCTTATGAGGCATGATGAGATAATGATGATTGTGCAGGAGATATGTGATTGGGTCTTATGACCTAGCAGAGGCTCAATGCCTAGTGTGAGGTGTTATCCTCCAGTGATGTGATGAGGAATTGATATCCCTTGGTACTGTGATAATTGTGATAGCCTTGTATGGTAATGGTATCATGTGATGATGTGAAAAGTTTATACTTCAATATTTTATATCTTCTAGAGTTGTGGCATACCCCCTTATTTTTGTAGAACTTGTTTAGGGTTCTTACATTGTAACTTGATTGATGCTAAAAGATACCCAATTCGCTTAACTAATCAAGTGGAACCCTAATCATATAGCTTCCATTTGCAATAGATCCATCTTTAGCGTCAGTACTTTGCTGGATGGTGAAACGAGTATTCCCAAGAGAAACCCAGGGTGCAAACTATTGAGTATGCGAGGTGCAAGGTGCAAGTGACTACATGTCCTTGACATCTTGAGTGTTTTGAGAAAGACTGCGGTTGGGTCTCAGTGAAGAGCATGTAATATAATGGATAGAGGACAACTGCTATTGTACCTCAGTAATTTGGTTATGCACCCTATTTTCTAGCACTGTGAAATGTACTAAGGTGGTCTAGGTGTTCTATAGGACCATAGCCTTGACTATGAGTTGATGTATCTACAGGACTATAACTGCGACTATAAGTTTCTATTTTTGCAGTTTGACTATATGTCACTGCGGTGCATACTCAAATTGATTGAGTAGTATAAGAAAAGATCATGGAGTCCGACTCTTCTATTGATCTTGTCTGGAACCGATGTCGACTTCGCAATGGTTGGTTGGATTTGGGTGGTACAACTCAAATCTTTAGGGCATAATAAAAGACATAACACAATCGTGTAGCATATTTTCTTAGGGTTAAATACATTCACATTGGATGACCCATTGCCTTATCTTTTGTACCGATTTCTTGAATTATAATGCGATAAGAGAAATCATCTTGTTCTTCATATTCCTTCTAATGTTATAAGATGTTCTATCGCCCAGTTGTAGATGCTTGAATTGTTAGACAATGTTAATGACTTAATTCATATCATTTAGCTGAATCTGCTCAACCTAATAATATGTGTTATCTTGCTGCTTTAAGTTTATCTGTGCTTATAATAGTTGCGGTTGAGAGTTGTATCTCTTGCTGGGATGTTGGTCTCACTTTGTGGGTTTCCACATCTTTTAGGATGTCATGCACGACAAGGTAGAGATTGTATGGTTGAGGCTGAGCAGTAAGAGGAGCAATATCCATTGCAAGTTGGACATGGTTCTAGTGTTTTGTAGTAGGGTCATGTGAGTCGTCCCTGTACTCTCAAGTACTTGGGGAGGTTTTTGATGGTTTTGTACATTGACATGAGTTTTTGGTTGTATGCCATGGTTGTGCATACATGGTTTGTATATATATGGACAAGTTATCGTATGTGGCATGTTTGTGGAATGATCACCACTGATCAGTGATG
Source organism: Alisma plantago-aquatica (assembly GCA_963693085.1). Lineage (NCBI taxonomy): Eukaryota > Viridiplantae > Streptophyta > Magnoliopsida > Alismatales > Alismataceae > Alisma > Alisma plantago-aquatica. The sequence continues at coordinate 1,196,931,934 of OY856409.1, forward strand.
TATACATATTTATGGCATGTTATGTAATATAAGTGGTTTCATGTGGACTCAAATGTAATAAGTTCCAGCTTGTATTGTCTTATGGAATTGGTTTTAATTTCCTATGCTTCTTGGAAACCTGGTTTATTAGTATTGGTTCCACATTTTGTTTTGAGTGATCTTACTCTTGTGTGGTGTGGGGCATCACAGTTTGGTTGGTATCAGAGCTTTAGGTTCATTGAGTCTATAGGGACATAGGACTAGGTTTTGTGTCTATTCTAGTGTCTTCTAGTCTACCTAATGGTAACTTTTTGCTTACAAAGAAGAAGAAGAAGAGGAGAAGAGAAGATGGCTAGAGAACATGAAGAACATGATACTGAGAGTAGTGTTGATGCACCAAGTGGTGGTACCAAGAGGCAGGAGAGGGTGGATGATGTGCTTGAGATGCCCCAGTTTGACCCAACTTCGCTGGCCAATCCTGCTTTTCAGTCCATGTTTGGACAGTTCATGACAAAGATGACACATATGGCAGATAGAATGTCCCCACCCCAAGCGTGAGCAACAGTCCCCAATGCGGAATCTTTGGGTTCTAGGAAGACCTTTGAAAGGTTGAGGCGCTTAGGGGCAGTTGAGTATGCGGGTACGACAAACCTGATAGATGTAGATCTGTGGTTGACAAAGATGGAGAAGGCCTTTAAGATCCTTAACGTCCCTAAAGAGGATAAGGTGAAGCACATAGTATACCTATTGAAGGGGAGTGCTGGCCGTTGGTTGGCCATAGAGGAAGAGAAAAGGTCTGGTGTTGTGATTAGTTGGGAAGATTTCAAGTGGGAGTTTGTCATCCGTTACTTCCCGAAGACCTACCTGGATGAGCAGATCACATAGATTGAGAAGATTCAACATGGATATATGACATTCAATGGGTATGAAACTAAGTTCATGGAACTTTTAAGGTTTTGAGCGCATATGGAAGCTACAGACAAGGAGAGGATCAGACGGTTCGAGAAGGGTTGGATCAAAAAGTTGACAATGTTGGTGTCATCTTTAGAGAACAAAGAGAAGTTTGTCACATTTGTGGAGTCAGTCAGAAGAGTGGAGTGGTCTGTGGTGGAGAAGCATGAGATGAAGGCTAACAAGAGACTTGCATAATACCAAGGACACTCGTCTGGAGGCTTTAAGAATCTAGGTTTTCAACATCGCCATCACAATAGATGTAACATCCCTGACCTGGGTTATGTTTTAACCCTAGATGTTTTGCTTAATAAAGTTGATTAGATGCTTGATCTTATCTTTTGAAAAGTAATTAAGGCTCAAGAGGGGCTTATGTTTCAATTTCAGTCCTTTTTGAATAATGTTGAAATAATGTTTTATTTGTGTTGGACTAAAGTGCAAATTACCCAAGTTGAGGGGTTAACTTGCAAATGTTACATGATAAAATGTTCCTAAGATGTTGAAGCATCATAATAATGAGTATGATGCAGATGGTATGGCTACCACAAGCCTGAGTACCAAGAAAGAGCTTATTGAGCAATGTTTATGCATTGAAACCTAGTTTTGGTGTCATGTGCAATTTACCCAAAACCTAGGGTTCAATATGCAAAATACCACCAATAGAGAGTCCCTCATATTTCTTGGAGTCATTTAGAGAAAATAAAATGAGAAGGGCGTCTCATTTGAATCATTTTGGAGGAGAGAGAATCTTGATATTAAAATAATCAAGATTTAAGCATAATTGGAAACATAATTCAATTTAATGCAAAAATAAATATATTAATTGAAGTGCCCTCCAACCAAAATTAAGATGGTTGAATTTTCATAAGTGTGAACGTCCTTGTTCCTTGCAAAGGCCACGAAAATATCCTAAGTGAGTGGAGAACCCACTCACATTAGTTAACTAAAAAGCAATATCCACTAAATATGGATATTAGTATTATATGAATTAAGGTGCTTAATTGCTTTTCCTTTAATCCATGGATAATGAAGAGGAATTCGAAGGTGGGGAAGATGGCTTTGCATGTAATGATTTTAGGGGATATGTGGAACCAATTTTAGGAGTTAAATGATTTTTATATCACTCTCTCTCTTGAAAATTCCCTCACATATACCTCATTTTCCACCCACATAAGGACTCTTTTTCAGATTTTCTTTCTTTCCTTGCTTTGGTTGAACACAAGGGAGCTTAGGAGCAACAGGAGGACGAACACCAACCTGTAGGTAAGCTCCTTAATCATCTTCAACCTTGATTTCATGGTGGAAATAAAAAATCAATGCTTGATTTCTTCTTTTCTCCATTCAATCTTCAATCCTAGCCATTTCTTTTCACTCAAAAGCTTGAGGACGGACCTTGGGAGATTGAGAAAGATTCATTCACCATTGCAGGCATGAAACTTGAAGCTTGGTTTCAACTTTGAAGGCGGTTTATATAACTTGAACCCTTAAACATTGTTATTGATTCCGTTTCTTTTATCATATGTTGATTCTTTCTTCCACTACAAAAAACTGGGCCATTATTCACGGGAGAGTCCTGTCACAAACCCCTCTCTACAGGCCCTCAGAAATAGGGACGGTTGAGGGTCTGGCCCTCACAAATGGTCCGTGAAGAGAACTCACGTGACAAATACCAGTGGCCCTCACGAATACATTTGTGAGGGACTATTTAGCCTTCATAAATACATTTTTGAGGGACTATTTAGCCTTCATAAATACATTTTTGAGGGACAATTTAGCCTTCATAAATACATTTTTGAGGGACTATTTAGCCTTCATAAATACATTTTTGAGGGACTATTTAGCCTTCATGAATACATTTTTGAGGGACTTGATGGTCCTGGTGAAAATATTTTTGAGGGGCTATGTGGTCGTCATCAATGCAATTTTGATGGTCAATCTGGACCTTCATCAATATATTTATGAGGGACTACTGTAAATGATTTGGTTATTGATTATTGAATGATTTATTAAATGTTAATTAATTATTACTATAGTGAATATCAAATTTTAAATGAAAACTTTGTATACATAACCTCAAGCAATATTTTTATACTAATTCACATGACAAAATGACACATAAAAATGTTAAATCACCTCAAACCAATTTTTTTTATTGAAGCAAAATATTATCCATACATTGCTTGCTCAACGTTGATATAAATAAAGAGTACATATGGTTTTAAAATTTGAGATTGATGACAATCAACATATCATGCTAGAAACTCTTAAGATCTATAATGTCTCCATATTCCTTCAAATGGTGTGGTGCTCTTCATCAATGCCAGGCCTCATACGGTCAGGTACTTGAATATTCTTCTCCTAAAAATGACAAATCATTATATTAATAGAATTTAAAGTTAATACATAAATCATAGTACAACAAATAACTTACCCTTATATTTCGGTTTTGGTCTACTCCAAGGCGCATTGTCGGTCGAAATGCATCATTAAAAGCAATTCTACCCTATCAATATAAATACAAAAAGGAATCAGAGAGAGTGCGAAGTAGAGAAAAATGTAAGTGAACCAACATAGCAGCAACATGCACCCGTAAACTAAAATTATGGTCGAGCTCAGTAACTAATACATAATTAAAAAAACTCAGCGGGTTAGTTAAATAGTACATGCCTATATCTCTGTTGACTGCACTTAGTTTCTTTCATAAGTGAGATGCATCTACACATACAAAAAGAGGACGATCCTCTCATGATTAACCACATGAACATTATTTTGCAGAAAAACTTCACATTATTGATGAGCATGAATAAAACTCTATCTATACACAAGCCTATATCTCATTCCAACTTCCATGCAGTTGGATTGTAGAGTTTAAACATTAGAACAGACTCCAGTAGACAATTTAACATTAGAACCTCAATTACTGCACCAAGTTGCTGCTTCCACTCTAGCAACCACCCCCTCTCTCCCTCCACAACCTCTTAACACCTACACATTCTACTCTTGAACCATCTTTAGCATAGCAGCAAGCTGATGCTTCCACATCAGCCAACAACCACCCCAAGAAACCACCTCCACATCAGCAACATGCTACTACTTCCTCCCATCTCCTAGAAACCACCTACAAATCTACAGACCACCCAATCTTCCAACATAACATCATCATCTCCTAGCAGCATGCTACTGCACGCCACCACCAGCCCACACCATCAGCCACCACCAACAGCCCGCACCATCAGCCACCACCAACACCTACACATCAGCACTCCCACCCACCAGCCAACACCACCACCACCATCCAACATCCACCACCACCACCATCCAACATCCACCACCATCAATCCTAAGGGTTTTTGGAAACCAAAGGGAGGCTGCAGCTTTATCCTCAATTGAGATGTTAATTGAGAAGTTAAAGGAATTTCACAACCACGAGCTATGAGGATAAGATATGAAGATTAATAATATGTAGTAGGAATTGCACAACCACGAGGACAACATAACATACCTAGAAGAGTTGAGACCTAACAAACTTGTATCATCAGTGTGCTTACATATATTAGAGATATTAGTAGCATGAAGTATATGAAGAAACTGACTAGGTTTCCTGAGAGAGTTTCTTGAGAAATTTGACCCCACCCCACCCTTTAGAGAACACCATCAACCAGCCTCTCATCATCTCTTACACCCACCCTTTTGTCATAGACTCAAATGCAATGCCACTTCCACACCTTATCTATAGCCAAGCAGCAGATGTACTAAACATTTGAGGATATATTTCTGAAGATCTATGCCTCTTAGAACTAAAAGGGAGTTTTGTAGCAAATGTAGCATTTAGCTATCCTGGTATGTAGCTTCCATATGGGACCATCACTATTTCTAGCAGGGCACACAAAGATTTGGAATAGTTCAAGAACATATATGAACAAAGTGTTCTATATGTGCAATAACTGAGCAAAAATTCAGAAGCATGTATAGGAACTAACTGGGAACTATATGCTCGAGCTCTAGAATTTTCAATGCCATGTAGTTATAAATCAGTGAGGACATTAAATTGTAACATAGAGGTAGTAGAGAAAACAATATCAGATTTACCATATATGGATGTGTGGTGTTTTCCATGTTCACCGTCATAGCGGCAGTTCAGCCAACAAAATTCTCCTTGTTCACCTTCACAGTAGAATGCATGGCAGGAGCAGAGTTGACCACCACACACGAAACCTAAAGACATGGCATTGATAGAATTAATATAAGATTATGGATGCTTATTCCATGTAATCATTCTTTCCCACCTAGTCTGTAACATCTATGATTCCAAACTGGTGTAACATCTTCCATGTAACAATATCCCTAGCATCACCCATCTTCTTTTACTTTTCCTGATCATCATAACATTAAGCTAATACTCATCAACTCACAGAAACATAACTGATAACACCTCAAATGAATCACAACCAAAATCACAATTGCATCTGTAACTCAATCACATGTGAAACAAAAGATAACATTAAAAAAAAATTATCAATCCAATAGAACATTTGTAACATTGTATGTTATTAATGAAAGACAAAAAAACATACCTCAAAATAGGGTCTAAAACTCATGACCCAAGATATATGAACCCATTTCACAAGAAAGATCATACATGACAAAATCACCAAGAAGCTTTTTTCAGTAGGATCAAGCACCTGAACATATAAAAAATAAAGTTCCCCATTATGTGCACAAAGCAACCAAGAAATTTCACCTTCTTTACATATACCAGTAATGCAAATCATATGTCTGATTATAAGTAATATGAAGTTACCAAGAAGAAAAGAAGACTGCAATCATTGAGGGAGAAATACATCCACTGAGAAGAATGTTAAGACAGAGACAATGCCAAATAGATAGGCCTTTAATTGCTTTACTAACAAACAAGCAGTTAGGTGAACCGAATATATATAAGTAGATCTAATAGAAAATTTTGCAACGTTCTCTTCTCCAAATCCAAAGACGAATCCTTTCCGGGTAAATATTAAAGAGGGTTCAAGTCGCCTTTGTTTCTGACATCAAGTCAATGTTCGGAACAAATAAGTCTCAGACATACAAATCATCCCATGTTTGTTTGTACAACTCCACCACCGTTATGGAATATATTCTAACTACACAGAACAAATTCAATACCGTTTTGGAATACCTCTAAACAACTATACTCTATTTTTTTGTACACATTTAGTATTAACTAAACCCCTGTAAATAAAAAAACAAAGTATCACAACTGGAAAAGAAACAAAATTTCTCACAACAATCAAAACATCATTTTCACTGCATTGCTTTTGACAACATCTGCTGCTGCAGCTGCTGCACTGCGCGGTCTTATGAATGATCTAAAGGGCACTCCATCAAGTTGGGGGAGATCAGATGATCCTTGTAGCAGCTGGGAAGGGATCGTGTGCAGCGATTCCAGAGTGACCATAATGTGAGAAACCTTTTTTTTTCATTGCCATTTGATTACCCCCTGCTGCCTTTTGTATTATGTTCTCCTTTATATTGGAGTCTTTGTTTCCTTCATGTTGGTTTTTAGAAAGCTCTCATCAATGGGACTGCAAGGAACACTGAGTAGTGACATTGCACAACTTTCTGAGTTGCAAATCTTGTAAGTAAGACACTCCATAGTAGAGAACGGATATTATATTTTATTTTTGTTGTTGTATCCGGCTGCTTTTCTATGAAAGCCACTACAAAAGAACAGCTTGCACCCCTTCCCCCTGGTTGAGTTCTAAGTTTTGTTGCCACCACCCACAGGGATTTGTCGTTCAACCCAAATCTTGGAGGTTCTCTAACCCGCAATATTGAGAACTTAAAGAAACTGACGACACTGTAAGTCGCGCCATCTGGTAAAATGGTTTTTGATATAACACCTTAGTTCCTCTTGAACCCAAACATGGCATTTACTATATTATATAATTCAGGATCTTGATGAGCTGTAGCTTCGGCGGCCCTATCCCTCCAGAACTAGGGAATTTGTCAGAGCTAACTTTTGTGTAAGTATTTCGATATATTCTCAAGCTTCCTCTTTCGCGTGCATCCCATAGCTAACTGCTGCTGCTACTTCTCATTGTCAGAGCCCTCAACTCCAACAAATTTATGGGGACTATACCTGGTTCACTGGGTAAACTCTCAAAGGTGTATTGGCTGGACCTGGCAGACAACCAGTTGACTGGGCCACTTCCCTTGTCGTCAGGGACATCTACACCTGGGCTAAACATGCTGACCCACACGAAGCATTTGTAAGTTTCTTTGTCAATATAATTTCAACTGAACAGCTGCAAAAAGTTTACATTCAGTTCTCTGTACTCTCTATAGTTTGATAGATCTCTTGCTTAGTCTCTTACCCACTCTCCATCTCTCTCTCTCTCATACACACCCATACACGCACACACAAACACCTGTACTGATTTTTATTAACTCACTCATACTGATTGTGAAAAAAACACTGCTCGTTGCTAAAACAATAGTATGCAGCAATCTTGAAACTAATTCCGACAACTACTTTTCAATAATATCTCTGATCAAAAGTTGAGATCGAGAAACACAACACAAGTTTGTTTGGAAAAAAACACAGACGCAAGAAAGAAAACTAACAAAGCATGGTGATCTTGGTGGTTCAACCAAGTCTCAATTTGATACTATTCATCATCCGAGACAGATCTGATTTACTTTAGTATCATGAAGCAAGCCCAAAGAGAGAAAATCTGAGTTCACCAGTTACACCTTAAAGAATGTGTTACAAAGACCCAAATGCATGTTCAAAGTAAGAAGAGAATGAAGTCACTATCGAGGACAAGTAGAACCTTTGAAGTTGATTATGGTTGCCCACTTTCCCCTAGTGTAAGGCATTCATCGCTGTGTTGCCCTAATATTGATAGCCCCTGAGTACGGTTGTGTTGCCCTAATATTGGTAGGTTGTATTGAGAATTGGGCTCTAAAGAGACGTAATGCTAGGCTTTGATTAAATTTTTAAGTAGAGATATTGAGAATTAGTGACATCCTGATTCTGGTCGACACCACCTCATCTTGAATGTAAATTGCTATGGATACTTAAAAACACTTAAAACTATCCAAACTTCATATCTTGCACAACTTCTAGAATTCTCCTCTGAAAAGATTTCTATTAAGGTGAGAATCTTCATTTTGAAGTTCCTCAAGCACTAGGTAATGCAGGTTGCATGCTACAATATACTGTTCATTTTTTCTTTATGTATATTATTACGGACCTAAGCGCAATTGATCTTATTATTGTACTTAGTTGCAAGTATTACTAATTTGTTTGGAAATTTACGCAAATACCACAAGTTTGGGTTTTGCATCTTTAGTTATCAACCTTGGAGGCTTGTCCCAGGTAGTTGAATATGATTTGAGAAATAAAGTTTTTAGTTTTTTCTTGTCTATCTTCCCCCTGATAAGTTCAATAAGAGTTTAAGACAGTCATCTAGATATGTCACTTTTGAATGTCGATTAGGACGGAATGATTGTAGCAATCTCCTATTATCAATTGCTTTGATCTTGTAAAAAAGTGAAGAAAAATGATTGGGACGCGGGTGTGTGGGTGGTGGCCATGGCCAGGCCGAGCGACCTATAGCTCCCTACCCTATACAGGCTTTGTTACATGACTCTCCTCATACACCCTGCCGTCAACAACCTATCTTTGTTGAGGCTTTACACCCCTTATTATGCTGCACATATATTTAGCTCCTAGACTATCTCGCCATGCCATTTCGAGCTTGTCACTAGGGCCGCGGTTCCCTTGCTGGGAATGTTCCGTGCCAGATGAAATGGGTCATGCGGCAGTGCATTCAGACTTGCCCTCGACATCATCATCTCATGACATCAGACCAATAACCCATCAATATCATAGGCTACAAAAAATTGAGTCATAGAGGAGGAAAAAGCAATCAACAAATAGCTTAAGGATGAGCAAACAACAACAACTCATCAACAATAAGAATAGTTGTTATCCAATCAGCAAATTTGCATAAACCATCAATTACTGATCCAGCATCAAATTGACTTAACACCTCAAACATTGAACCTGTAATGGATCTCTTCACATTCACAAAAATAGATCACTTAGATTCAATTTTCTAGTATAGAAATATGAATTTTAATTCTATATCTTTGAATATGTTGTTAGAAATAGAAGAAGAGTGCCTAATGGAAGATGGGTGTGTAGGATTAAGCAACAACAACTCTCATTTCATGTAAGGCCCATGAAGAATTTATAATCATTTGTATATTTCGGTAGTGCACAACACATTATCAATGTAAACATTGTTAGAAAACCTTCCTAATTTAACCTTTTAAGATGACTAGAATTGGTTTACAGTCATGTTCTGGTTTTGTCTATGGTTTTTAATGAATCATTAATGTTTGTTTATAGGGGGGATATATTGACTTCAAATTCCATAAAGTCATGAATATTTCTTCGTGGTGGGGATTAAGGGTAGTTTTAACAACATGGGATGGGGGAGGTGGGAAGAACCAGGAAAGGAAAGTAATGAGAATTCAAGTGGTAGGTAAAAAAATCAAGGCCTTCATGAAATTGAATTGTGTCCCCTCTCCTACATCTTCAACAAAATCATCACACATCCATATCATCATGATATCTCTCTCTCTCACTCTCCATCTCTATCTCACTCATTCTCACCCCACACCATCACCCCACCCTGCCACACATCCATTCTCCCATGTATTACTAAAAGAATTCAGACCCCAACCTTGTATGTTGAAAAAAAGTGATAAAAAAACTTCAAGTTGTACTACAGACATCCCGCATGCACTTCTTTGGCACTAATAAAAGGCGGTGATGATATTTATCATGAACTGTTGTAGTAGTAGTATCTTGATTGGAAGTATTTGGATGTCATACACAAGTAACTGACTGTAAGTTTTCCCTATTCCAGCCATTTTCAATTTCTTGATATGAAATCCAGTAATGCCACCTTGGCCCTTGTGCTTATTCAGTAAGAGTTCACTCTAATCCTTTGAGAATGTAACTCTATCGCATGCAATTAACTACCTATCTTAGTACTACCTAATTCAGATGGATATATATGTTGCCATATGGGATTCCCAAAACAAACAAAATCTAGTGATGAGAAAAAATGAAATGCTTGTTTGAAATTGTCCAGGTCCATGGTGGAGAGTGGGACTGCTACAACACAATCACGAACCTAATTTGTTAATATTGTTTCTCTCCTTCCTTGGGATAGGAAACCAACCTTGTTGCACTCCAGATTCCACTGAGGTTGAGGAAGGCCTAGATGATTTTTTTGGTTGTGTACATAGGTGTATTATAAAAATGAGAGTACTCAAATTTCATACAGTAGTAGTTGAGTGGATAGTTTAGGATATATATGCTAATAATGTGGTGCAAAAATCCATTGCCCATTTTTTTGATGGTATTCTCCAGCCTCTTTCCATGTTAAGCACTGACTTCCTGACTACTGGATTCCAAGAATATATTCTCAAACATGGAAATAATGTGGAAGAGGAGTGCTAATATTGATTCACATGTAGCGATAGTCTCAAAGATGGAAATGGAATTGATTATTGTAAATGCATCTAGAAAAGTGAAGCTACCATAGAAGCTGTAATTGTGCATTCCATGGTAAATGATAAGAAAATTCTCTCTTACATACAAGCATTCACTATTACCATAGAGGTTCTTTATTTTGAAGATCTATTGATTATTTGAATGTTGATACCTACTATTAGTTCCTTGAAAATAATTTCCTGGAAGGGCTATGGTTTGATCTTGAAAAGAGGAACAATTGATTCATGTGATCAATTTTGTGTTGAATGGAAGAATTCCACTCCCTATATAGTTCTCAGTGTAGCACTACAGTGTTACTGTAGTCAATATTCCTAGTCCCTGGTCATGTGCTTATTTTTCACTCATCATTTTCATTGAGTCATTTTATTGAAATTGTTTAACTCAATTAAATTCCTTATCTTGGCATTGTATCCAATAAAACAAAGAAATGGGAGATGAGTTGTACTATTATATATTTACTAATAAAATGAGGTTAGACTTGTACTCATTAGTATAAAGGTAATTATATAGGGTGTTTCTCAGCTACCTCGCCTCACAGGAGCATTTAGTAGACATAGTAAGCCCCCTTATGCATCTTTCCACAATAGATAAGATCATGTTATGTCTAAGAACCCATAAGAAGGCTTAAATTCTTTGAATGACTTGTTGAATCTCAGAGATAGGATTAGCTATAATAGTAGATACGTATGATATCAGAATGTCTTGTGTGCATTGTTTAGTAACTAATTAAATTGTTCTGTCACAACAATAAACTAAGAGTATTTGTTGAACAAATGAGATTGAATTAGGGAATGGAGCATATCAACTAGCATATCAGTGGTGAGATGGTTGGGGCGACAAGAAATGGACACCTTTCGAATATAATGACCGCTGCCTGCCGAAGAAAGAGGAAGATGACGAATGCCGACAGGGCCTTCCGCGAGGCTGTTTCTGCAGCCCGCTAGACTAGAGTAGCTCGGGGGTCGTTGTCGTCGCTCGGGGTCATTGCCGTCGTGACCGAGTAGCTCGGGGGTCGTTGCTGTCACCCTAATCCTCTTGTTGCAGCCTCCAAAGGACTCCATCACGAGAGCACATCGGACGGGAAATTGGTTTCCGTTCTTATGCGTCGAGGGTTTATGCGCAGAGCAATGGAGGGCGGAGAGGGGAGGACCGGCGCGAAGAGGGGAGACTGGCCGGACTCACACGACGCGGGGGAAGCACGACGCAAGAGGGGGAAGTGCACGGCGCGAAAGGGGGAAGTGCACGGTGCCAGAGGGGGAAGCACGGATTGCTGAAATGTTATGCTTTATTTTTAATTTTGATTTACAAATGTTGTGTTTTACAATGGAGGGAAGGGTTATGAGAGGGAGGGAAACATTTGGCATGGTATTTTTCACGGAGAGATTAGTGAGTAATGTATTTGTGAGGGATTAGTGTTCACAAAAACGTTCTAAGAATGTTAAAAACACGGTTGAGGGATTTGGTCCCATATTTGAAGGATGAGCCCTCACAAATTGACATCATTATTCATGATTTTTGGTTCCTCACAAATGTTCTTCAACAAAGGCCAAATTTTTTGTAGTGTTCATTCTTGAAATTCCATTTGACTAATTGTTGAAATCACCATAAGAAATCACAACTGATTTCAAATGTTTGAAGCTTGAAGATGATTATGACATCCTAAGCACACACCTCAACATAGAACATGTGCAAACAGTTTTGCTTTTTGGTGATCAAACAGTCTCAAGACCGTTTGAGGGCAAACGGTCTCAAGACCGTTTGAGGTCATGAGGGGCCCAAGACCGTTTGTGGTCAAGTAATGTTATGATTGGAGGAAGATTCAATGGTTATATATGATTAAGATAAAAAGGATTCAACAATTGATGGTCCCTTAATTTTAAACCCTAATTCAATTGGGTTCAAAGCTCTAATTGATGTTGAAACAGTTTCAAACCGTTTGATTAGGTTGACCGAATGAAAGTGTTGACCGAATGAATGAAATCAGTCTCAAAATCAAATGGTTGCTTCGGTTTCAAGACTGAATGAATGAAATCAGTCTTAAGATCGAATGGTTGATTCGACTTCAAGGCCGAATTAATGAAATCAGCGTCAAGATCGAATGGTTGATTCGGTTTCAAGACCGAATGAATGAAATCACTCTCAAGATCGAATGGTTGATTTGGTTTCAAGACCGAATGAATGAAATCAGCCTCAAGATCAAATGGTTGATTCAGTTTCAAGACCGAATGAATGAAATCAGTGTCAAGATCGAATGGTTGATTTGGTTTCAAGACTGAATGAATGAAATTAGTCTCAAGATCCAATGGTTTATTCGGTTTCAAGACCGAATGGGTTGATTCGGTTTCAAGACCGAATGGGTTGATTTGAGTTAAACTCGAACCAAGACCATTTGAAGGACAAGGTACTTCAAGACTATTTGAAGGTCTAATTGATTCAATTCAAGTAAGTACCAATTAATCCATTGATTGTTAAATAGCATATATCCAAGTTAAATCCAGTGGTTGTACCTCTAAAGTACTTAGATGATTAGTACCTTTAGAGTGGTTAACCTTTGATGCTTATGGAAGCAATGACTTAATACATTATGCTAACCCTTCATTCTAATTGATTCAACCTAATCAAGATTGAAATAATTAACATCCTAGAAAGGATGAGAGAGAGGAACTCATACATGAGTGATAATCATGTAGTGATTAATCTTCAACACTTTCAAATGAAATATGTAATTAGGGTATGATCCATGATGATGAGATCATAAAACCCTAATCGAGAAGGTTAATGAACCCTAACCCTAATTTAGGTTAATGCTAAGTGAAACCCTAATCTAGGGTGATGGTGTAATCCTAATTTAGGGTAATCATATGATAAACCCTAATTCAAGGTATTTTATTGGTAAACCCTAAATTAAAAGAGGATGTTTCATGAAACCCTAAATTCGGGTAAAGCTTCATGAAATCCTAATTTGGGGAAATGTTGTAAGAAACCCTAATTCAGGGCAATGATGTGTAAAACCCTAATATAGGGTGATGTAATGTGATATGAAACCCTAATTTGAAACTCTAAGCCTAATACAAGGTAAAGGTATGAGAAACCCTAATTTTGGGCAATGAGATAATTAACCATAGCCCTAATGATAGATAATGGGATGAGTATCCCTAATTGACATGGATTGGGAAACCCTAACCCTAATAAGGGAATAGTGGTGTCATCCTTGTATTGCATAGTGCAGATATGTAATTGATATAGCTGATGTCTTGATTACTAACCATGCAGGTATCATGAGATGACGATCATAGCCAGGTATGAGCTATGATGTTTCATTTATTGTTGTTATTGGGCCTTGTGAGCCATAACATACTTTGTTGCCTAGTAAGAGGTAACAAGAGATAAAATGGGCTTTGAGATCCATATGAGATGCTTGTGTAGCAAGTATTATATTTACCTTGGTCAGATGACCTGAATGTGTTTTAGTTACCTGATAAATGGTAACAAGTGTTCTTTGATGAACTGAGGGTTTGAATACCCATTTTCTATAATCATGATGATGAGTTTGTGAAAGGATGAGTATGCTCCTGATGAGATGAGGGATTGAGATCTCAATGCCTTAATAAAGATTTGAACAGTACTTGATGGAAGTATTACACATTCTTTGTAGCATTTATTAAAATAATTGATGTTTGGAAACTTGTTTGATGATAAAAGACTATGGTAATACACTTAATTAATCAAGTGATATCATATAATGTAGTTGCCCTAACCACAGATCCATCAACATTAGAATTTGCTGAATGGTGAAATGAGTTAAACTCGGAGCACATATTTTTGAATATGTGGGGGTAATTGGGAAACTATATCCTTATGCCCCATAGGAATGGATGTAGGCTATACCCTATGCATGAGATTGGTTACAGACCATACCCCAGTATGAGTATGGCTACGAGCCATATGATACCAGGCATTGGATACGGGCCATAACCCTGAAGAGAGTATATGCTGCGGGATATAACTCTATAGCGAAGATGCCAATATACCCTGGCAAGCTAATTACAGTTTGACACATGATGTCTCTGCCATATAATCTCGTACTGACCGAGAGGGTTGAGGTCATGGAGTCCGGCTCTTCCATTGACCTTGTGTGGTACCGATGCTTAACATAATCGTTGTCGGTTGGAGCATGAACGATATACTTCATCTCTTCAGGGCATTAAGTTTGATTGTAAAATGTAATCAACCATGTAGCATAATTTCTCAAGGTTAAAATACGAGAATCACTGGATGATGTTATCTTGCTTAGTATAGCAGATAAATTTTATACATGTTCTTCATATTCCTTATTGAATAAGTGACATGCTTCTTTATCAAGACATAACTGAAATGCTTAGAACAAGAATATTGCTCTAATATATTTAGACAATGAATTATCTTCTATTAAACATTTATGATTCCTCTGCTCAGTTTTATCTTATTAAACTGCAATAATAACGTTTCTGGCAGAGTAGTTATATCTCTCGCTGGGGTAATTTCAAATTGTCTCACTCCCGTAGAATCCAACTTTTTAGGTGGACGCAGAAGAAGAGGTAGAAACCCTATAGCAGGGGAAGAGCAGCAACAGCAGCAGTAGGGACAATAGTGAATTCTCAGGTGGAGACACTGGCTGTCATATCTTATATATAGAGTCCTATGTGTCGTCTCTGTACTCTCAGGTCCTCAGAGTCAGTAATTAGTTTAGTGATCGATCTGAGATTTTTGGCTTGATGCCTCAAGGTTCTTATGCTGCCTGTGTATAGTTTAACAAAACTGTTGATGTTGTAATCTTGATATGAGATGATACAATGTGCTAGTTAACCAGAATGTAATTGAATTACTTTGGTTCTTTTTGAAAGAGTTTCCTTTTGTTGGATCTCTTTATAAAAAGGTTTTAATTTTTAGTGATTTTCATTAATTCTGATGCTTATATTTAATTCCGTGATTAATTACTATGATAGTCTGATTTGGTATCGGGTCATCTCAGTTTAGTGGTATTAGAGCTCTAGGTTCGCTGAGTCTACAGGGACATAGGATTAAGTCGTTGAGTCTGTTCTAGCATCTTCCAGTTTATCTTATAGTGACTTTTGCTCATATAGGAGGAGAAGAAGAACTTGAAGATGTCTGGATCATACGAGGAACATACTGCTGAGAGCAGCATTGCTGCACCAGGAAAAGGTGCAAGGGACCAAGCTAGGGAGGAACTGACATCACCATCAAGATTTAATACCCAGATGCAATGGACGTCAAGTAGGGGTAGGGGCCGTAGTCTTTGTTTAGAAACCCCTTTGGTTAGTTCCATCGAGTTTCAGGAGGCGTGCCCTTCCTACATTCTTTCTTTCTCAGGATGTAGGATACAAGTGGATCTTATACCACTTGATATGCAAGGATTCAATGTGATCCTTGAAATGGGTACTTTGGACAAGTACTGAGTAGTCTTGGATTTTAGTTCCAAGGTAGTGACGTTTGTCAATGGTGATGTGTCATGGATCTTCCAAGGAGATATGAAGATTCTCCCTACCTGTTTGGTGTCAGCAATGACGGCAGAACGGTTGTTGAGACAAGCATGTGATGCGTTCTTGGTGCATGTAGTGGATACCAAGGTGAGGAGTCTGAGTATCCAGGAAGTGTTAGTTGTCTGCGAGTTTAAAGACGTGTTACCCTATGAGTATGTAGATGTTCCCCTCCCAGAGAGTATGATTTTAAGATCAATCAAGTTCCTAGTACACTATTGATAGGAAATATACCGTACAGGATGGGACCAGCTGAGATGCAAGACCTAAAAAAGAAGTCGTAGGAGTTTCTTGAGAAAGGATTTATCAGACCAAGCACATCTCCTTGGGGTGTTATTGTGTTGTTTGTAAAGAAGAAGGATGGATCAATGTAGTTGTGCATTGATTACAGATAGTTGAATAAGGTGACGATCAAGAATAAGTATCTTTTGCCACATATAGATGACCCGTTTGACTTGTTGAAGGGTGTTGCAGTCTTCTCAAAGATAGGACTAAGGTTAGGTTATCACCATTTGCACATCAAGGTGGATGGCATACCCAAGTTAGCTTTTAGGATTCGGTATGGTCACTACAAGTTCATGGTTATGTCGTTTGGGCTAATCAATGCACCAAAAACATTCATGGACCTGGTGAACAAAGTGTTCACACCTTATCTTGACTTGTTCTTAGTGGTGTTCATCGACGACATCCCGATCTACTCCTGTGACAACCATCAACATGAGCAGCATCTACGACAGGTGTTGAACTTGTTGAGGCAACACAAATTGTACGCTAAGTTCTGGTTGAAGGAGGTGTCTTTTCTAGGACATGTCATATCTGCTGAAGGAGTACCTGTGAATCCCAAGAAGGTTGAATCTATGATAGAGTGGGAGCAGCCAAAGATGCCGACAAAAGTTCAATGTTTTTTGGGTTTGTAAGACTACTACAGGAGGTTTATCAAGAACTTTAGCATAGTGTCATTGCCCCTAACAAAGCTGACAAGGAAAGATGTGCCTTTTGTTTGGGATGACAAGTTTCAATGTGCACTTCAATTGTTGAAGGAGAAACTAACCAGTGCACCCGTGCTAGTGTTTCCAAAACAAGGAAAGGGCTACATTGTCTTTTGTGATGCCTCAAAGAATGGGCTGGGTTGCATATTGATGCAAGATAAGAACGTGATTTCTTTTGCTTTGTGACAACTTAAGAAACATGAGGAGAGCTACCCGACACATGATCTGGAGCTTACAGTAGTGGTCCATGCCTTGAAGATATGGAGACACTATCTTTATGGAGAGAAGTGTCAGATCTTCACCGACCACATGAACCTCAAGTACATCTTCTCGTAGTAGGAGCTGAATATGCGACAACGACGTTGGATGGAGTTGATTAAAGATTATCATTGCACCATAGACTACCGTCCAGGGAAGGCAAATGTCATGGTAGATGATTTGAGCAGGAAGTCTTCTTCGTCATCATCTATGGATAAGGCACAATTGTGATCTTTAGTGTGCCATAAGAGAGACATGTTGGTCTCCTTATGTCAGATGAATGTACAGTTGGAAGTATCCTTGTTAGCAGGACTATTGTCACAATTATAGGTGAAGCCTACATTGAGGCAACAAATCAGAGATGCACAGTGTGATGATACTATGATACATCCGATCTGATCAGAGTTGGGTAGTGAGAAGCATGATGGCTTCCATGAGTTAGAGGATGGGACAATATGTTACCATGGTAGAGCAGTGGTACCTGATGTGGCTAATATGAGGAAGATGGTCTTGGAGGGGGTTCACTCCTCGATATATGCTATGCACCCAGGTAGCACCAAGATGTACCAGAACTTGAAAGATTTGTGTTGGTGGTCTGCATTGAAGCACAAAGTGGCTGAGTTTGTTGCCTGATGTCTTGTGTGATAACATGTTAAGTCATAGCATCAGAAACCTACATGAACTTTACAACCATTACATATACCACAGTGGAAATGGGATCATATCACTATGGACTTTGTGGTTGGACTTCCTAGGATAGCCAAAGGTCATGATTCCATATGGGTGACTGTTGACAGGTTGATAAATACAACACTTTTTTCCAGTGAAGACAACATATGTAGCGGAGAAGCTTGCACATAGATATGTTGATGAGATAGTGCGTTTGTACGATATCCCAACTACTATCATATCTGACTAAGGTCCTCACTTTACTAGCTATTTTTGGGAACGTATACACACAACTATGGGTATGCATTTGAAGTATAGCATAGCAGTTCACCCACAGATAAAAGAACAGTTTGAAAGGATCATACAGACCTTGGAAGATCTATTGAGAGCTTGTGGTTTGCAGTCCTTGGGTAGTTGGGATGTACACCTTAGTTTGATAGAATTTACATACAATAACAACTTCCATAGGAGCATTGATATGTCACCATATGAGGCTTTGTATGGGAGACACTACATATCTCCTTTATGTTGGTATGAGACTAGTGAATATCAGCTTTTGGGTCCTGAGCATGTGCAACAAACCACAAAGAAGATAAAGATGATTCAGCAACAGTTGAAGGCAGCCCAAGATAGGTAGAAGTAGTATGCTAAAAACCGTCATAGGCCTTTGGAGTTCCAAGTGGGAGACAAATTATATCTAAAGGTCTCTCCTTGGAAAGTCATGTTGAGGTTTGGGAATAAGGGTAAGTTTGCTCCTAGATATATGTGACCTTACCCAGTGGTGGCACGTGTTGGAAAGGGGGCCTATAAGTTTGAGTTGCCACCTGAGTTGCATAGGTTGCATCGGGTGTTTCATGTTTTGATGTCGCAGAAGTGTCACCTTGAAGCTGAGTTAGTTTTGCAGCCCATAGAGGTTGAGATGGATGAGTATATGTCTTATGTGGAAGGTCCTATGTTGATCTTGGATAGGAGGATCAAGAAGTTGAAGAAGAAGGATATCATTTTGGTTAAGGTTCTGTGGCATCATTGTGGTGTAGAGGAAGACACATGGGAGCTTGAGGAAGAGATGCATAGGAAGTACCCATCTCTTTTCTCATAGAATTTTGGGTGCAAAATCCTTGTTAGGGGTTTATGGTTGTAAGACCTCTGACCTAGCTTAGTGCTTGGTTGTGTTTGCTTTGGACCAAGTTGTAATTTACCCATGATGAGGGGTTATCTTGCAATTTGTCACATGTAGGTTGTACCCTTTGTGCCTTGGCATCATGAGAGAGCTAATGGTGCTTTGGGGAACCTTTTTATGCCTTGGTTTGATGGGAGGGAAGTGGTGATATGTTGAGTGTTGTTTCTAGGGTTTGATTAGATGCCCTATGTTGATGTTGACCTTATGTTGACCATTTTAGTTCTTGGTCTTTCCACGACCATCCTTGGATCTTCTTGATGTTGTCCATGTGGTCATAGAGGTTTTTGCGTGTGTGAAGGAGTCTCAACAGCTGCAGAGACTCTCATATTCTCTTTTGGTCGTTGACCTAGGGTTTCATGTGGTCGCTTGATTTTCTCTTCAACCATGAGCCTTTGTGGCCATGATTCCCTTCGACCAATGGTCCTCCCGGACCAATTGAGGTAACTAGTTTGCTTTGGTTTTCATGATGTATCTTGTATGCATGGTTTTAGTGGATGCATGGTTGATATGTGGTGGACATGTGGCACTTATGTGCATTACACCTTACCCCTTTTGTGATGACAATCGCCAAATATCAGATACGATTAATGCGGAAGCAAACATTAATAGTGGATTACTAAAAATCACTAAAAATTAAAACCATTTGCAAAGAGATCCAAACACAGGAAAACTCTTTTATCAATAACTAATGTACTTTATTTACATCCTAGTTCATAAGTACATATTCTGTACCGTCTCTTCTTGAGGATTACAAACATCAACTATCTTGTTAAACTATACAAAGAAAACATAAAAGCCTCGAGACATCAAGTCAAAAGTATCAGATCGATTCATTAAAAATAATGACTCTTAACTCCTAGGACTTGAGAGTATAGAGACGACACATAGGACTCTCTAATAAAAAATACGACAGCCAATGCTTCCACCTGGAATCTCACTACTGTCCCTGTTGCTGCTGCTACTGCTGTTCTTCCCATGCTGTAGGGTTCTTGCTTCTTCTTCTACATCTACCTAAAAAGTTGGATCCCACAAGGGTGAGACGATTGGAATTGCCCCAACGAGATATATAACTCTCCGCCAGAAATATTATTATTGCAAATTAGTGGAATAAAACTAAGCAGAGGAATCATAAATATTCAACATCAGATAGGTCAATTATCTAAGAAAATTAGAGTGATGTTCTTTTTCAAAGTATTTCAGCTCATAACTTGATAAATCAGTATGTCATTTATCCAATAAGGAATATGAAGAACATGTATAACATTTATCCATTTGAAACATACTAAGCAAGGTAACATCAACCAGTGATTCTCGTATTTCAACCTTAAGCAAATATGCTACACGACTGATTACATTTTACAATCATACTTAAGCCCTGAGGACATGAGATATACCGCTCATACTCCAACCGACCATTATGAAATTGAAATCGATCGGTACCATACATAGGTCAATGGAAGAGCCGGATTCCCATGACCTCATCTTCCTCAGTCAGTGTGAGGACAAAAATGTAGGACATCTTATGTCTCTGCTAAATAGCTTTCCAGGGTATACTGGAAACTTCACTATAGAGTTACAGTGGCAGCTGTACTCTCTTTGCAATTGAGAGATTTCATGTTTATCTCACATCGATCCGACATTAACATTATCAAGAGATTAGTGATACATCCATCCCGACATTCAGGAGATTAGTGATACATCCATCTCGGCATATATAATGAAGGATTGAGAGATTTAATGTTTACCTCACATCAATTCCTCTATTAGGGCGTTAGGATATTCACGCCCATAACCCCCACATACTCAACAGTATGCCCTTCAGGAGTTCCCGTAGGAAAACCTATTTCACCATCACCAATTTCTGACGATGATGGATCTATGGTCAGGGCTCTACATGATAAGATTTCACTGGATTAATTAAGTACATTACCATATCCTTTTAGCATCAGTCATGTTTTCAAATATAATTTAGTATAACAAATGCTACAAAGAATGTGTAATGCTTCTAACAAGTACTTTTCAAAGCTTTATAAAACATTTAGGATCTCAATCCCTTGTCACATTAGGGGTATTCTCATCCCTTAACATCATATCATCATGATTATGGAATATGGGTATTCAAGCCCTCATTTCATCAAGAACACTTGTTACCGCTTATCAGGTAACTAACACCTTCAGGTCATCTGACCAAGGTAAACATAATACTTGCAATACATGCATTTTACATGGCTCTTAAAGCCCATTAATCTTTTGTTACCTCTTATTAGGCAAAAAAGCATATTATGGCTCACAAGGCCCATAAAACAATTTCAATAATAAAACATCATAGCTCATACCTGGCTATGTCCAACATCTCATGATACCTGCATGATTAGTGCACATGATAATAGTTATATCAATTACATATCAGGACTATGCATGTAAGAGTAGCATCACTATTCCCTCATTAGAGTTAGGATTTCCCAATTCATGTTAATTAGGAATACTCATCATATTGCCCAACATTAGGGTTTCATGCACTATAACCCAAGATTAGGGCTTCACATACCTTTACCCTATATCAGGGTTAGGATTTCATATTAGGGTTTCATATAGCATTATTTAATATCACCCTGGGATTAGAGTTCAGATCACATCTCTATATTAGGGTTTCACTTGACATCACCCTTAATTAGGGTTTCACATATCATCACCCTTAATTAGGGTTTCACATATCATCACCCTTAATTAGGGTTTCACATAACATCACCCTTAATTAGGGTTTCACATGTCATCACCCTTAATTAGGGTTTCACATAACACCACCCTTAATTAGGATTTCACATGTCACCACCCTTAATTAGGGTTTCATATGACATCATCCTTAATTAGAGTTTCACATGGCATCACCCTTAATTAGGATTTCACATATCTTCACCCTTAATTAGGGTTTCACATATCTTCACCCTTAATTAGGGTTAGGTTCATCAACCTTTTCAATTAGGGTTTCATGATCTCTTTATCAAGGATCATGCCCTAATTACATATTTTATTCATGTTGAAAGTGTTGAGACTTAACCACTACATGATTATCATTCATGTAGTAATTCCTCTCTCTCTCATCCTCTCTAGGATGTTAATTACTTCAAACTTGATTAGATTAGGTCAACCCCTCATTTAAGTACACACATTTAGGGTTAGCATAGTGTGTTGGGATATTGCTTCCTTAAGCATCAAAGGTTAACCTCTCAAAAGTACTAATTACCCTAGTACCTTAAAGGTACAACCATTGTAATTATCTTTGATAACTTCATTAACCATCATAGGGTTGATTAATCTTTCATATCTTTGAGACTAATAGATCTCCAAAAGGTTTTGTTACTTTTGAACTTTCAAACAGTTTTGACCTCCTTACCTTCAAATAGTCTTGGAGTCACTTCACCTTCAAACGGTCTTGAAGACCATTTGACCTTAAACGGTCTTGGTTCAATTGTATCTCCAAACAATCTTGAGGTACTTGACCTCCATTCGGTCTTGCTCTAACTTCTTCAATCGGTTTTGAAACCGTTTTCTCAATTTATTATTGAAACCGAATGAACCTTAAATGGTTTGAGATAGTTTGCCATCCAAACGGTCTGAGGACCGTTTGGACTCAAATGGTATCAAGACCATTTGGTCCAAACCATCTTGAAACCGATTGGATCAACTAGGGTTTCCTCCAACTAATCGATTGATTTTAGGGTTTACTTTATTGAATCGATCATCAATTGAACCATTGAGAGTACATCCAATTATAGTCCTTGGATCTACAATCATCCATCACAACCCTTAAACTCCAAACGGTCTTGAGACCATTTGGTCTCAAATGGTCTTGAGACCATTTGCCTTCAAACGGTCTTGAGACCGTTTGGACCATCAACCAAGAAATTGATCCAATTCAATTAGGAATTCTTCAATCAATTAGGGTTTGCAATCCATGGATCATCCATTCTGGAATCCATTATAATCAAATCAGTTTGAGCCATTGGATCTTCATCTTTCACATCAGCAATTAACCTCAATCAGTTTTGAAGTTCAAGTTTTCCATTCGATCTTGAGATCCATTACCCATTCGGTTTTGAACTCAGTTACCCATTCGATCTTGTAGTTAATTACCCATTCAGTCTTGTACTTAATTACCCATTTGGTTTGGAGTAAATTACCCATTCAGTCTTGGGTTCAATTACCCATTTGGTCTTGGGTGCAACTACCCATTCAGTCTTGAACTCAATTGCCCATTCGGTCTTGAAACCGAATGAACTCAATCGGTTTTGAAACCGAATGAACTCAATCGGTTTTGAAACCGAATGAACTCAATCGGTTTTGAAAACCGATTGCCCCTTCCTTTGTTGAGGTGTGTGCTTAAGATGACATCATCATATTCAATCTTCAAACCTTCGAAATCAGTTGTGATTCTTATGGTGATTTCAACAATTAATCAAAAGGAAATCGAGAAAGAAGAAAGGTTCAACACATAGTGAATAAATGGCAAGCAATACTGACATTTAAGGGTTCAAGTTATATAACCCGCCTTCAAAACTGAATCCAAGCTTCAAGCTTCACATCCTCAATGGTGAATGAAGCTTTTTCAACTGTCCAAGGCCCGTTCTCAAGTCTTTGAGTGAAATGAATGGCTAAGGTTGAAGATTGAATGAAGAAAAGAAGAAATTAAGCATTGAATTTCGTTTTCCACCATGAAATCAAGGTTGAAGATGACTATGGAGCTTACCTACAGGATGGGGCACGTCCTCCTGTTACTCCTAAGCTCCTTGTGCACAACCAAATCAAGGAAAGAAAAAGGGATCGAAAAAGCCTTTCATGTGGGTTTAAAATGAGATGTTTATAAGGGAATTTCAATGAGAGAGAAAGTGATAATTAATTCCTTCAACTCCCCAAAATTGGCGCCACATACTCCCCTCCATCACTTGCATACGAAGCCATACCCCCCACCTTGCAATTCTTCTTCTTTATCCATGAATTAAAAGAAAAAAAATTAAGCACCTTAATCAATATAATAATAATATCCAAAATTGAGTGGATATTACTTTTCCTTTAACTAATGTGAGTGGGCTCTCCACTCACTTTAGATATTTCATGGCCTTTGCAAGGCACAAGGACGTTCACACTTATGCAAATTCAACCATCTCATTTTTGGTTGAAGAGCACTTCCATTAATATATTTATTTTTGCATTAAATTGAATTAGGGTTTCAATTATGCTTAAATCTTGATTATTTTAATATCAAGATTCTCTCTCATCCAAAGTGATTCAAGTGAGACGACCCTCTCATTTTCTTTTCTCTACATCATGCCAAGAAACATGAGGGACTCTCTAGAGGTGGTATTTTGCATATTGAACCCTAGGTTTTGGGTAAATTGCACATTACACCAAAACTAGGTTTTAATGTATAAACATTGCTTAATAAGCTCGTTATTGGTACTCAGGCTTGTGGCAGCCATACCTCTACATCATTCTAATTCTTATGATGTTTCAACACTTTGAGGAACATTTTACCATGTAACATTTGCAAGTTAACCCCTCAACTTGGGTAATTTGCACATTAATCCAACATAAGCAAAACATTTATTTCAACATTATTTAAAAATGACTAAAATGAAACATAAGTTCCTCTTGAGCCTTAATTACTTTTCAAGAGATAAGAACAAGCATATATCTATCTTTATTAAACAAAACACCCGGGTTAAAGCATAACTCAGGTCAGGGATGTTACAAATTATCCACCCCTAACAGGGATTTTGTTCTCGAAATCATCAAGAGAAAAGAGAAGGGTACTTCCTCCTCATCTCTTCCTCTAGCTCCCACGTAGCTTCTTCAATGCCACGGTGATACCAAAGAACTTTCACAAGACATATGTCTTTCTTTTTTAGCTTTTTAATTCTTTTATCAAGGATCATTACATGTCCTTCAACATATGATATATCATCATTTAATCCTACCTCCACAGGTTGCAAAACTAATTCTGTGTCAGGATGACACTTTCTCATCATAGAGATATGGAACACTGGATGAAACTTATGCAACTCAAGTGGAAACTCCAGTTTATAGGCTACCTTTCCAATCCGTTCAATGATTGGATAAGGCCCCATAAATCTAGGAGCTAACTTTCCCTTCTTTCCAAATCTAAGGACACATTTCCAAGGTGAGACCTTGAGGTATACTCTGTCTCCAACTTGGAATTCTAAAGGTCTTCTCCGTTTGTCGACGTATGATTTCTATCTATCTTGTGCAGTCTTTAATTGTTGTTGTATTACTTTAATCTTCTCAGTTATCTACTGCACAAGCTCAGGACCCAAAAGTTGATATTCTCCTATTTCATACCAACATAAAGGAGATCTACAATGTCTACCATATAATGATTCAAATGGTGCCATATCAATACTGTGTTGATAGCTATTATTGTAAGCAAATTCTATCAAGCTCAGGTGTAGATCCCAACTTCCTACAAACTGAAGGACACATGCCCTAAGCAAATCCTCCAAGGTTTGTATGGTCCTTTCAGATTGTCCATCTGTCTATGGGTGAAAGGCAGTACTAAACCTTAACTGCGTACCCAAAGCTTGATGTAGTCGTTCCCAAAAATGACTCATAAACTGGGGACCTCTATCAGAAACAATAGTGGCTGGAACCCCGTGCAACCATACTATCTCATCTAAATAGATCTATGCAAGCTTCTCAGTAGTGTAGGTTGTCTTGATAGGAAGGAAATATGGTGTCTTAGTCAACCTATCAACTATCACCCATATGGAATCATGACCTTTGGTTATTCTAGGCAAACCAACCACAAAATCCATGATCACATGATCCCATTTCCACTGTGGTATAGGCAAAGGTTGCATTGTTCCTACAGGATTTTGATGTTCAACTTTAACTTGCTGACACACCGGACACCGCATAACAAACTCAGATACATCTTTCTTCAATTCGGGCCACCAATACATATCTTTCAAGTTATGATACATTTTGGTGCTCCCTGGATGCATTGCATACATCGAAGTATGAGCTTCCTCCAAAACCAACTTTCTTAAATCATTGTCATCAAGTACTACCATCCTACTATGGTAACAAACTACCTGATCCTATGACTCATGAAAGCCATCCCGTTTCTCACTACCATACTCTGACATGATCTGCTGAACCACAACATCAGCTTGCTGTGCTTCTTTAATCTGTTGTCTCAGAGTAGGTTTCACTTGCATCTCAGCTAACAGCCCAGCGAACAATGATACCTTAAGCTGTATATTCTTTTGCCTCAAGGAGATAAGCATATCTCTTTTAAAGCACACTAGGGAGTTCAACTGTGCTTTATCTAAGGCTGGTGATGATGATTTCCTACTTAGTGCATCAGCCACTACATTAGCCTTCCCTGGATGATAATCAATCATACAATCATAGTCCTTGATTAACTCCATCCATCGGCATTGTCTCATGTTCAAATCATGTTGTGAGAAGATATATTTTAGATTCTTATGGTCAGTGAAAATCTAGAATGTTTCTCCATAAAGATAATGTCTCCAGATTTTCAAAGCATGGACCACAACAGCTAGATCTAGATCATGTTTCGGATAATTCTCCTCGTGTTTCTTAAGCTGTCAAGAGGCAAACAAAATCACTTGATTATCCTGCATCAACACACATCCTAGACCATTCTTAGATGCATCACAGAAAACTATGTACCCCTTCCCTTTCTCAGGTAACACTAGCACAGGTGCACTTGTTAACCTTTCTTTCAACAGCTGGAAAGAATGTTGACACTTGTCATTCCAGACAAAAGGAACCCCCTTCTTAGTCAACTTGGTTAGGGGTAAAGCTATAGAACTGAAGTTCTTAATGAACCTCCTGTAATATCATACCATCCCTAGGAAACTGCATATCTCCGTTGATGTCTTTGGCTGTTCCCATTGTAGGATAGATTCCACCTTCTTAGGATCAACACGGATACCTGAGGTAGATATTACATGTCCTAGAAAAGAAACTTTTGGTAACCAGAACTCACATTTTCTAAACTTAGCATACAACTTATGCTCTCTTAGAAAAGTTAAAGCCTGACGAAGGTGCTGCTCATGCTGTTGAGCATCTCTACTATATATTAAGATGTCATCTATGAATACTACTATGGACTGATCAAGAAAAGGTCGAAAGATTCTATTCATGAGTTCCATAAATGTAGCTGGTGCATTAGTTAGTCCTAACGACATAACTATGAACTCATAATGACCAAACCTGGTCCTAAAGGTAGACTTAGGTATGTCACTCTTCTTATTACACAACTGATGATATCCCGACCTCAGATCTATCTTAGAGAAGATAGTTGCACCACACAACTGATCAAACATGTCATCGATCCTCGACAGAGGATACTTATTCTTTATGGTTACTTTATTCAACTGCCTATAATCAATGCATAATCGCATCGATCCATCCTTCTTCTTAACAAAGAGAACTGGAGCACCCCATGGTGAAGTACTCGGTCAGATAAAACCTTTCTCAAGTAACTCCTGCAATTGTTTATTGAGCTCTACCATCTCAGCAGGTGCCATTCTATATGGTGTTTGTGCTATTGGTTGCGTGCCCGAGATTAGATTAATCTCAAAATCAATCTCTCGGGGCAGAGGTACACCTGGAAGTTCCTCAGGGAACACATCTTCAAACTCCCTAACTATCAAAACTTCAGAAAGATTAGAGCTCTCCATTGTGGTGTCCACCACATGTGCCAAGAATGCAAAACATCCTTGTCTCATCAGCTTTTCAGCTACCATAGCTGACACAAGACAGGTTGGAAGAATCTTTCTATCTCCCTAAAAGATCCATGTGTCACCATCATCACTGAACACAACTTGCTTGGACTCACAATCCAAGACAACCTTATATTTTTCTAGGGTGTCCATCCTAAGAATTATATCAAACCCGTGCATCTCAAGTGGTATAAGATCCACCCAAATGTGATGTTCAGAAAAAGAAAGAATGTAGGGAGAACACACCTCCCACAGCACTGTAGATTCCAATAAAGGGGTTTCTAATAACAGGCTATCTGCTCTATGACTGACAGTCTTGTTGCAGTCAAGAATCACTCTTCGAGTGATAAAGGAATGCGTAGCACCCGGATCAATTAAAACTGATACGAAGCAGGATGAAGACATATTAGAATGAAATAGTTCCATCCGACCTGTCACCACTCGAGGCTTGACTACTGCTTTGGGTTGATTCATCGCATAGAATCTCATCGTTGCTTGCTATTGACCCTGAGCTCGATCGTTGGGTGCTGACGAACCAGCTTGGGATGCTTATCCAAGTACTCTAGCACTACTCAAGAATTGTCACCTCTGAGAGCCTTGCTGACTCTGCCTCTGAGGTTGAGTCACACTTGCTTCTCTAGCTCGACAATATTTCATCAAATGCCCCATTTTTCCACAAATGAAACAACCTCTGTTCCCTGACTGTGGCCTGGGTGGTCCCGCTACCGACACTGATGCTGAGATGTGGGCTCCTTCTGGTGGTAAACTACGAACTCTACCCCTACTCAACATCCATTGTGTGTGGGTATTGAATCTTGGTGGTTCTATTGGTGCAAAAAATCTCAGTTTCTTGAAACTTTTGGACCCTTATCCTTGGAACTGAGTATATGCCTTCTTACTCTTAGTCTGACGATTCTCAATCACCGACCTTTGTATCCTTATTACAGACTCCATAAATGTGGCAAACCTCTCCCTGTTCTCTAAAGCAGACACCGGAGTGGTCAAATCATCGTTCAACCCCTTCTCAAAATGCCAAATTCTTTCTTCATCAGTAGCTGCCATATGCGGACAGAACCGCAAAAGCTTAATGAACTTAGCTTCATACTCACTAATGTTCATTGGTCCTTGCCTTAACCTCTCAAACTGAGAGATTTTCTCGTCTAGAAATGTCTTAGGGAAGTATCTATTGATGAATTCTCATCGGAATACTTCCCATCCAATCTCAACACCTGGCCTCTTGCCCTCTTCTATTGTCCACCAGTGGCCAACACTCCCTTTAAGAAGGTACACTGCATGTCTAACTTTCTCAACTTCTGGGATATTAAGGATTCTGAAGGCCTTCTCCAGCTCAGTCAGCCACATGTCAGCATCTGCTGGGTCAGCTGTACCAGCATATTCTGTGGCTCCAACCCAGCAAAGTCATTCAAAAGTCTTGCCGGCTCCCTGTCCTTCATGATGAGATGGCGCCCTAGGTGCAGGTGGTGGCATCCTATCTGCCATATGCATCATAGTTTCCATGAAATTCCCAAACAGATCATGGAAGGATGGGTTTTCCAAAGTAGCTTGGTTAAGCTGGGGATGTTCAGGTTCTGGTTCATCCCTATTATGGTCCCTTGCACCTCTTCCTGGTGCAGCAACGCTGCTCTCAGCAGCATGTTCTTCCTGTGATCCAGACATCTTCAAGTTCTTCTTCTCCTATATGAGTAGAAGACACTATAAGATAAACTGGAAGACACTAGAACAAACTCAACAACCTTAATCCTATGTCTCTGTAGACTCAGCGAACCTAGAGCTATGATACCACTAAACTATAACGACAGTCGCCAAATATCAGATACGATTAATGCAGAAGTGAACGTTAATAGTGGATTACTGAAAATCACTAAAAATTAAAACCATTTGCAAAGAGATCCAAACACAGGAAAACTCTTTTATCAAGAACCAATGTACTTTATTTACATCTTGGTTCATAAGTACATATTTTGTACCGTCTCTTCTCGAGGATTACAAGCATCAACTGTCTTGTTAAACTATACATAGACAACATAAAAACCTCAAGACATCAAGCCAAAAGTCTCAGATCGATTCATTAAAAATACTGACTCTTAACTCCTAGGACCTGAGAGTACAGATACAACACATAGGACTCTCTAATAAAAAAATATGGTAGCCAGTGCTTCCACCTAGAATCTCACTACTGTCCCTATTGCTGCTGCTGCTGCTGTTCTTCCCATGCTGTAGGGTTCTTGCTTCTTCTTCTGCGTCTACCTAAAAAGTTGGATCCCACGGGGGTGAGACAACTGGAATCACCCCAGCAAGAGATATAACTCTCTGCCAGAAATATTATTATTGCAAATTAATGGAATAAAACTGAGCAGAGGAATCATAAGTATTGAACAACAAATAGATCAATTATCTAAGAAAATTAGAGCGATGTTCTTCTTCAAAGTATTTCAACTCATAACTTGATAAAGTAGTATGTCATTTATCCAATAAGGAATATGAAGAACATGTATAACATCTATCCATTTGAAACATACTAAGCAAGGTAACATCAACTAGTGATTCTCGTATTTCAACCTTAAGCAAATACGCTACACGGCTGATTACATTTTACAATCATACTTAAGCCCTGAGGAGACGAGGTATACCGCTCATATTCCAACCGACCATTGAAAAATCAAAATCAGTACCATACATAGGTCAATGGAAGAGCTA
Source organism: Alisma plantago-aquatica (assembly GCA_963693085.1). Classification (NCBI taxonomy): domain Eukaryota; kingdom Viridiplantae; phylum Streptophyta; class Magnoliopsida; order Alismatales; family Alismataceae; genus Alisma; species Alisma plantago-aquatica. Next base: position 1,196,962,578 of record OY856409.1, read on the forward strand.
GATTCCCATGACCTCATCTTCCTCAGTCAGTGTGAGGACAAAAATGTAGGACATCTTGTGTCTCTGTTAAATAGCTTTCTAGGGTATACTGGCAACTTTGCTATAGAGTTACAGTGGCATCCGTACTCTCTTCGCAATCGAGAGATTTCATGTTTATCTCACATCAATCCGACATTAACATTATCGGGAGATTTGTGATACATCCATCCCGACATTTGGGAGATTAGTGATACATCCATCCCGACATATATAATGAAGGATTGAGAGATTTAATGTTTACCTCACATAAATTCCTCCATTAGGGCGTAAGGATATTCACGCCCATAACCCCCACATACTCAACAGTATGCCCTCTAGGAGTTCCCATAGGAAAACCTATTTCACCATCACCAATTTCTGACGATGATGGATCTATGGTCATGGCTCTACATGATAAGATTTCATTGGATTAATTAAGTACATTACCATATCCTTTTAGCATCAATCATGTTTCCAAATATAATTTATTATAACAAATGCTACAAAGAATGTGTAATGCTTCTAACAAGTACTTTTCAAAGCTTTATAAAACATTTAGGATCTCAATCCCTTGTCACATCAGGGGTATTCTCATCCCTTAACATCTTATCATCATGATTATGGAATATGGGTATTCAAGCCCTCATTTCATCAAGAACACTTGTTACCACTTATCAGGTAACTAACACCTTCAGGTCATCTGACCAAGGTAAACACGATACTTGCAATACAGTCATTTCACATGGCTCTTAAAGCCCATTAATATTTTGTTACCTCTTATTAGGCAACAAAGCATATTATGGCTCACAAGGCCCATAAAACAATTTCAATAATAAAACATCATAGCTCATACCTGGCTATGTCCAACATCTCATGATACCTGCATGATTAGTGCACATGATAATAGTTATATCAATTACATATCAGGACTATGCATGTAAGAGTAGCATCACTATTCCCTCATTAGAGTTAGGATTTCCCAATTCATGTTAATTAGGAATACTCATTACATTGCCCAACATTAGGGTTTCATTCACTATAACCCAAGATTAGGGCTTCACATACCTTTACCCTATATCAGGGTTAGGATTTTATATTAGGGTTTCATATAGCATTATATAATATCACCCTGGGATTAGAGTTCAGATCACATCTTTGTATTAGGGTTTCACTTGACATCACCCTTAATTAGGGTTTCACATATCATCACCCTTAATTAGGGTTTCACATGTCATCACCCTTAATCAGGGTTTCACATAACATCACCCTTAATTAGGGTTTCACATGTCATCACCCTTAATTAGGGTTTCACATAACACCACCATTAATTAGGATTTCACATATCACCACCCTTAATTAGGGTTTCATATGACATCATCCTTAATTAGAGTTTCACATGACATCACCCTTAATTAGGATTTCACATATCTTCACCCTTAATTAGGGTTTCACATATCTTCACCCTTAATTAAGGTTAGGTTCATCAACCTTTTCAATTAGGGTTTCATGATCTCTTTATCAAGGATCATACCCTAATTACATATTTTATTCATGTTGAAAGTGTTGAGACTTAACCACTACATGATTATCATTCATGTAGGAATTCCTCTCTCTCTCTCTCTCTCATCCTCTCTAGGATGTTAATTACTTCAAACTTGATTAGATTAGATCAACCCCTTATTTAAGTACACACATTTAGGGTTAGCATAGTGTGTTGGGATATTGCTTCCTTAAGCATCAAAGGTTAACCTCTCAAAAGTACTAATTACCCTAGTACCTTAAAGGTACAACCATTGTAATTATCTTTGATAACTTCATTAACCATCATAGGGTTGATTAATCTTTCATAGCTTTGAGACTAATAGATCTCCAAAAGGTTTTGTTACTTTTGAACCTTCAAACAGTTTTGACCTCCTTGACCTTCAAACAGTCTTGGAGTCACTTGACCTTCAAACGGTCTTTAAGACCGTTTGACCTTAAATGGTCTTGGTTCAATTGTATCTCCAAACGATCTTGTGGTACTTGACGTCCATTCAGTCTTTCTCTAACTTCTTCAATCGGTTTTGAAACCATTTGCTCAATTTATTATTGAAACTGAATGAACCTTAAACGGTTTGAAACCATTTGCCCTCCAAATGGTCTGAGGACCGTTTGATCCCAAATGGTCTCAAGACCGTTTGGTCCAAACCAGCTTGAAACCGATTGGATCAACTAGGGTTTCCTCCAACTAATCAATTGATTTTAGGATTTTCTTTATTGAATCGATCATCAATTGAACCATTGAGAGTACATCCAATTACAGTCCTTGGATCTACAATTATCCATCACAGCCCTTAACCTCCAAATGGTCTTGAGACCGTTTGGACCATCAACCAAGAAATTGATCCAATTCAATTAGGAATTCTTCAATCAATCAATTAGGGTTTGCAATCCATGGATCATCCATTCTGGAATCCATTATAATAAAATCAATTTGATCCATATGATCTTCATCTTTCACATCAACAATGAACCTCAATCGGTTTTGAAGTTCAAGTTATCCATTCGATCTTGAGATCCATTACCCATTCGATTTTGAACTCAGTTACCCATTCGATCTTGTAGTTAATTACACATTTGGTCTTGTACTTAATTACCCATTCAGTTTGGAGTAAATTACCCATTCGGTCTTGGGTTCAATTACCCATTTGGTCTTGGGTGCAACTACCCATTCAGTCTTGAATTCAATTTCCCATTCGGTCTTGAAACTGAATCAATTCATTCAGTTTTGAAACCGAATGAACTCAATCCGTTTTGAAAACTGATTGCCCCTTCCTTTGTTGAGGTGTGTGCTTAAGATGACATCATCATCTTCAAGCTTCAAACCTTCGAAATCAGTTGTGATTCTTATGGTGATTTCAACAATTGATCAAAAGGAAATCGAGAAAGAAGAAAGGTTCAACACATAATGAATAAATTGGAAGTAATAATGAAATTTAAGGGTTCAAGTTATATAACCCGCCTTCAAAACTGAATCCAATCTTCAAGCTTCACGTCCTCAATGGTGAATGAAGCTTTTTCAACTGTCCAAGGCCTGTTTTCAAGTCTTTGAGTGAAATGAATGGCTAAGGTTGAAGATTGAATGAAGAAAAGAAGAAATTAAGCATTGAATTTCGTTTTCCACCATGAAATCAAGGTTGAAGATGACTATGGAGCTTACCTACAGGTTGGGGCACGTACTCCTGTTTCTCCTAAGCTGCTTTGTGCATGGCCAAAGCAAGAAAAGAAAAAGGGATCGAAAAAGCCTTTCATGTGGGTTGAAAATGAGATGTTTATAAGGGAATTTCAATGAGAGAGAAAGTGATAATTAATTCCTTCAACTCCCCAAAATTGGATCCACATACTCCCCTCCATCACTTGCATACGAAGCCATCTCTCCCACCTTGAAATTCTTCTTCTTTATCCATGAATTAAAAGAAAACAAATTAAGCACCTTAATCAATATAATAATAATATCCAAAATTGAGTGGATATTACTTTTCCTTTATCTAATGTGAGTGGGCTCTCCACTCACTTGAGATATTTCATGGCCTTTTCAAGGAAAAAGGACGTTCAAACTTATGAAAATTCAAGCATCTCATTTTTGGTTGAAGAGCACTTCCATTAATATATTTATTTTTGCATTAAATTGAATTGGGGTTTTAATTATGCTTAAATCTTGATTATTTTAATATCAAGATTCTCTCTCCTCCAAAGTGATTCAAGTGAGATGCCTCTCTCATTTTATTTTCTCTACATGATGCCAAGAAACATGAGTGACTCTCTAGAGGTGGTATTTTGCATATTGAACCCTAGGTTTTGGGTAAATTGCACATTACACCAAAACTAGGTTTTAATGCACAAACATTGCTTAATAAGCTCTTTCTTGGTACTCAGGCTTGTGGCAGCCATACCTATGCATCATTCTCATTCTTATGATGCTTCAACACTTTGAGGAACATTTTACCATGTAACATTTGCAAGTTAACCCCTCAACTTGGGTAATTTGCACATTAGTCCAACACAAGCAAAACATTTATTTCAACATTATTAAAAAAGGACTAAAATGAAACATAAGTTCCTCTCGAGCCTTAATTACTTTTAAAGAGATAAGAGAAAGCATATAATTATCTTTATTAAACAAAACATCTAGGTTAAAGCATAACCCAGGTCAGGGATGTTACACCTTTCATCTCTCTCCCTCCTTTCACATGAATATGATCCTTTTGCACCCTCTTTCCCTCACTCTTTCCTTGAGTTTGGCCCTTGGAGCTTGGTGGTGAAGAAGAGATCATCCTTGGAGCTTTGGTGGTCTATCATCTTGCATGTGGTGATCCAAGTCTGGAGCTACTCTTCCTTGGTTCTCTTTGGTGATTCTTTGATCCTTGGTAAGTGATCCAACCTCTTGGTTTCATTTTCTTGCAAACCCTACCTCTTCCTTCTTCTTTTATCCAAATCCATGGTGCTACCATGGTGATGTTTGTGTTGGGATGGAGGTACTCCTATTTCTTGAGTTGAATCCTTGGTTCTCCAAGGTAGTGTTCAGGTTGAGTGGAGGAACTCTTCTCCCTTTCTCCCCCTTCTTGTTCTTTTCGGCCTTGAAGTTTTGTTTCTCCTTCTTGCCCTTTTAACCTAGGGTTTTTCCTTCTCTTTTGAAGTGGTGACTAGCTTGGTCGTAGAGGAGATCAAGGCTAGATTCCTCTCTTACTTTTGGAGCTTTGCTTGGAGGTGGTTGCACCATCTTCTAAGGTGGGTTATATAACTCTTTCCCTACTATTATCACACTTTAATCCTACATACAACTCATTCTAAAATGTGATTACTTGTTGTTGATAATGATATCTTGGTTAAGGTTGTGTTTATATAATGATCTTGCATGTACTTGTTCCTTTACTTAAACCCTAACTAACTTACCCAAAATCTAAAGGATGGAGATGATGATGGTTTTGCATGCAACTCAACCTTGGTTTTGTTATCTTGGTTCTTAGTTTGGTTATCTTGCATGAGATGGAGTTTGGTTTTAATTTCACACGTTTGATCTTGGGTTTCCATCTATCATCTCATGGTTTCATGTTGATCAGATATGGTGCTTGATTGTAGGGTTTGGAAGATGTTTTCCCTAAGTTTTTACATCACTCTTTGAGGGTTGGTTTCATGATGATAACCAGCTATTTTGATCATGTTTTTATGGTGGTATCTCTCTAAGATGTCCTTCATGATATGAAGGTTTGGTTGTGATTTTTGGTCGATGAGATGGCTCCTTATGTTTTTGGTCGCATAAGATCAGTTTTTTTTCTTTGATTGTAGAGCTTTGGTTTGCCTTTGACAAGATAGACTAGTTTGTCTTCAGTCGCATAGGGTGGTGATTCCCTTCGACCGCTGGGAATAATGGATCCCTTCGACCATTTGGTTTGGTGGTGCTTTGATCTTTTAAGGTGTTTATTCCCTTCAACCATTTGACATGTGTTGATGGCCTTGGTCACTAGTTGTGGTTGCTAGTTTTAGTCACTGACTTTACGTGATGCCTTCGACTATGAGGTTTTGTTATCTCTTCGACCACTGGTGTGTTGTGGTGATGCTTGGTCATTGGACTTATCCATGAACTTCGACCATCATGATGTACGTTCTTCAACCACCTAACCTATTTATCTCTTACCCTCTTGAGTTGATGGTTTTGATTGGCCATGCTGATCCTTGGTGTTGTAGAGGTGTGATGGTTGACCCACATGTTCCAAGAATGTGGGAAGGTGAGATACCTAGGGTTTGTTGATAGTTTTATGATGTAAAACCCTAATCGGCTACATATGAAACCCCAACTGTGATTCCAAGTGTATAATGTACTTATTAAACTTACTTAAAGTAACTAGAATTGTGATGATGTTTTCTCTCTCCCACTTATGTATTCCTAACCTTGAACATTGAAAGAATGACATAGCTAGCGAATGCTATGGTGATACTTATATGACATATGGTAATGATTGTGAGCCTTATGAGGCATGATGAGATAATGATGATTGTGCATGAGATATGTGATTGGGTCTTATGACATGGAAGAGGCTCAATGCCTAATGTGAGGTGTTATCCTGTAGTGATGTGATGAGGGACTGAATCCCATGGCAGTGTGATAATTGTAATAGCCTTGTATGGCAGTGGTATCATGTGATAATGTGAAAAATTTATACTTCAACTTTTTATATTTTCTGGAGTTGTGACATACCCTTATTTTTGTAGAACTTGTTTAGGGTTCATAAGTTGTAACTTGATTGATGCTAAAAGATACACAATTGGCTTAACTAATCAAGTGAAACCCTAATCATGTCGTTGCCCTGTGTCATAAATCCATATTTATTGTCAGTACTTTACTGGATGGTGAAATGGGTGTTCCCAAGAGAAACCTAGAGCGCATACTATTTAGTATGTGAGGTGCAAGTGACTATGTGTCCTTGACATCTTGATCCCAAGTGTTTTGAGAATGACTGCGATCGGGTCTCGGTGAAAAGCATGTGATACGATGTGATAGAGGACAACTGCGGTTGTACCTCATTGATTGGGTTACATACCCTATTTTCTAGCATTGTGACCTGTACCAAGATGGGCTAGGTATTTTATAGGACCATATCCTTGACTATGAGTTGATTTCTCTACATGACTATAGATATGACTATAAGTTGTTGTTTTTGCAGTTTGACTATATGTCATTGCGATGCAGGCTCGAACTGATTGAGTAATGCTAGAGAAGATCATGGAGTCTAACTCTTCCATTGATCTTGTATGACACCAATTTTGACTTCACAGTAGTTGGTTGGATTTGGGTGGTACAACTCAAATGCTCAGGGCATAATAAAAGACGTAATACAACTGTGTAGTATATTTGCTTAGGGTCAAATATGTTCACATTGAATGACCCCTTGCCTTATCTTCTATATTAATTTCTTGAATTATAATGCGATAAGAGAAATCAACTGTCATACATGTTCTTCATATTCCTTATAAAGTTATAAGATGTTGTATCGCCCAGTTGTAAATGCCTGAATTGTCAGACAATGTTAATGGCTTAGTTCATATCATTTAGCTGAATTTTCTCACCCTAATAATATGTGTTATCTTGCTACTTTAAGGTTATATGTGCTTATAATAGTTGTGGTGGAGAGTTATATCTCTTGCTGGTACGTTGGTCTCATCCCATGGGTTTCCACATCTTTTAGGTGGTTGTGCACGACGAGGTAGAGATTGTGCGATTGAGGCATAGCAGCAAGAGGAGCAGTAGAAGTTGAAGGTTGGACATGCTGCTACTATTTTTTCGTAGAGTCCTATGTGTCATCCCTTACTCTTAGGTCCTTGGGGAGGTTTTTTGTGGTTTTTGTACATCAACACAAGTTTTTGGCTGTATGCCATGGTTGTGTAGACATGGTTTGTATGTATATGGATAGGTTATCATATGTGACAAGTTTGTGGCATGGTCGCCACTGATTAGTGGTGTGTACATCTTTATGGCATGTTATGTAATACAAGTGGTTCCATGTAGAATCAGATGTAATAAATTCTAACATGTATTGTCTTATAGAATCGGTTCAAATTTCTTGTGTTTCTTGGTAACCTGGTTGATTAGTATTGATTCCACATTTTGTTTTGAGTAATCTTGCTCTTATGTGTCATGGTGCGTCACAATCACTCACCCATGATGCACCGATATATCCTTTTAAAGAAGGGCTTCCTCATTAATACCCCTACGATTCACCTCAACCACTTCTTGTCCCATATCAGGTTGAACCCAATAAGGTGATCCCTAAGAAGCTGGAACAACCAGAGATGACTCCAGAACCTGAAGTTCCATGAACCACCTATGATGTAGACATTGATCCAGGTGTTAATGATGACCAAAAAAAGTTGGTTGAGTCTATTCTAGATAATATAAGGTGGATCCTTTTGAATAAGGGCTTCCTCATCAAGATCCCTATATTCCTCCTCAACCACCCTTTATTCCACATCTAGTTGAACCGGATGAGTTGATTCCACCTCCGCAAGAACCTTACAGGCCTCCATTATATTACAAGGTGATCCCTTCTGAGCCCATTATGAAGAGGACACACAACCACATACGAAGATGCACCAAGCTGATAAGACAATTCCTCCCACTTCGACACCATGTCTATTACATGTAGATATAGGTGATGAATAGAAACTTGAGCCAGACCCTCCACCTAATCTACTACTGTTGGCACTACACATAGTGGATTCATCTTATACCACCTTCCCTTTTCAAAAAAATAGCCCACCTCGAGTATTTAGGGAGGTGTTAACCCCAAAGACAACCAATGAATATTATCAAATCCCCCATCCATACACATCATCAACACTTACTCCACAAATGAAGGAAGATATGTGGATCATACTATAGGGATTATGAGGTGACAAGAAATTCATTTTAACCAACCAGAAAGCCCCTTTGAGATTCCACAACACCCACTCATTTGGTGTACTATGAAGATCCTCTGTTCAAAGCTCCATCCCTCATTGACACCCTCTTTAGTTGGATATTTGACTCTAGAGAAACTCTTCCCTCCATTCTAAATTTGAGTTATGCTCGAGATGAGTAAAATTTTAAGTTTGGGATGGAAGTGGGTGGCACTTGTTCCTTCCACCCATTCTATCTTATTTTTTTAGCAATTTAATTTTGTTATTTAGCTTTAAAATTTTCAAAATTTCGTTTTTCTTCCTTAGTTTTGGCTTTTGTCTAGTTGGCTAATTATGAATGTTAATCAAGAATCTCACTTAAATGAGTGAATCTTCTTGCATCATTCTTCAAAAACTTCCCTTCATGGAAATCATCTGGCCCCTATGACCTCTAATAGCACTACCCTTGAGAAATTCGACAAGTTTGATTTGATAGATAGGAATCAAAACACAATGTGTTCTTCATTAGAACTATGGAATTAACTTGTAAAGTGATGACTTTTTGTGTGTTTTAGGATGATTGAACTGATTTTATAATACTCCCAAGGTACTGAAATTCTAAAAAATGAGAAAAGCACAAGACCAGTCTCTTCTATACTTCTTCCTCCACCTTCTTATCTCTCCATCAACAAAAATAGTCAAGCAAATGTGCCAAACTACAAGTTCGTGTGGCACACCCCCTTCCCCCATTTTACTTTTTCTATAATACTAATAAATTTAATAGGGATGTACCATCAAGAAAAGATGCCAAAAGAGCACACCAAAATATGTTTTAATGTAACTACAAACAAAGAAATAAAAAGGTCTCAAGTCGAATAGAGGAGAGATTGCTTCCTTACATACCTCATTTCACTCCACCTTTTATGCCCTGGGGAATCTACATAACCCCATCAAATCCTTCTTATGTAATTTTTTTATAAGTTTTTGAAACAAGATCAAGGTATAAAGCAAATTCGAGTAAGAAATGTTAGCAAATTGTGTTTTTGTGGTTCCAAGATATCAGGGTTGCTTGGCCATACAAGGTGGTAAGAATTCATGTAGTATTAGACAATTGAAGAAGATTGGATGAGAGTATTATTGGGCACTATTTTTTATTTAACATTTCTCGAGGATGAGCAACAACTTCACTTCAGGATATTTGATAAATGCATGGTTATCTGTTTTATTTTCATGTTTTGGATCTCTGTTTAGGAGCATTTTGTTATTATTCTCTAGTTTTAGAGTTAATTGTCTAAGTTTTATTTTTTTCTAATCAATTAGAGTTTTTAATTGATTTATTAGGTATTTTATAGAAAAATAGACAATTTATTTCAAAGCAAAAAAATTCCAAATTACTCTTCAAAGTTATTTGCAAAATTTTTCGCAATGCCTAATATACATATATACCCTGCACTAAAATTACCATATCTTTAGATACAGACTCCAAATTAAGTATACAAATATGCATTGGAAAGGGAATTTAATTTCCTACAAGAACATCATATTATTGAACTGATTTAGAACTTTTGAAAGGATAAAAATTCACTCAAAATTCCTGTAACGACATTCTGCAGTAAATATAGTCGAAAAAGTTAATGTGCGGTCAAAGTAAATAAAAGAAGACACTTTAATAAAATTCTCCATTATCTATTTTGGGAAAACAATGAATGTTGTTAAAGATATTTCTTTGACCAAACACATAAGAAAGTTGATGAATACTATATGCCTTGTATGGAGGAAAGAATATAAGTGAAGACTCATTCAAATGCCAAAATGAGAAAGTCATTAATGCAGTCAAAATTTTACCAATGTGACTTCAGACTAAAACAAGACATTCCTCTTGGATTTTGTCCCCTCCTTTCCCCTCTATAAAAGAGGAGGGACTCTAAAGAAAAAGCATATTCAAACATCTGGGTCTCTAGATCAAGGATCCAATCTTTTATATTCCAGTCTCTATTCACTTTCATTATGTCTGACTAGTTTCCTCCTTATCGGGACATGGGAAGTAGCCCCATGATATCCATATGTTAACTTAACATATTGTAAAACACCTTTAAAATATAAAAGAGCTATTTTTTTAATCTATTTTATACCTTGGGGTGTGATCTTATCAGTCATGCTCCATATCAATCATGATCCATAACGAAATACTCATGAACTTTTGGACCATCAAATAAGACACATGTGATTTCAGAAGAGACCAATTCTAAAAACACATCAGACAATTGGACACGGACCTACGGATCACCGATGATCACATGATCATAAAAAGTTTAATCCATGTGATATAATTCCAAAGAGGGAAGATCTCCATGGTCCTAACCTCTAAACATTTAAAAGGAACCTAAAAGTGGCTAATTTAACTATGGAGGTCACCATAGTGAAACCCAAACTTATGATAACTCATAAAATCTGAATTAATCTTAAATGGTTGATTCCTTTGCTCTTTGCATTCTTCATTTACATTTTGTTGTTAAATTAGTTTCAATTCTAATTCTAGCACTTTCAATTCAAAAACTTCCATTTTTAGCAAATTTAATTTCTTGTTTAGATTAATCACTCTCTCAACCCCGTTTCAAATATTTTTCTTTGCTATTGATTCAAAATAATTCTTGACTCGCTATATCTATGGATTGATACCTATTGTATAACATCAGATCATTTATTTACAAGTGAATTGGTTAGCCATCAAAGGTTAAACTCTAGAGACGATTTTCCTCTGGTGAATTTTGTGTGTTGGTGACAACACATCAATCTCATTTTCATCTCATCACTTGACTACTCAGAAGAGAGCTCAAACATAGAAAACATGGGACTTCATCCCATCCTTCAAAACCTTCCTCACTAAACACAAGAACACCAAAATTCTCAAGCAACAACGACTTCCTTCACCACACAATGGAATTTGTCTTACATGAAGACGAGGAAAAATGATAGACGAGACAACCTACTACTAAACAAGATTAAGTGGTACCAATTACAAGTAGCTCTCTCATACAATACATCAACATAATAAAGTTTCACACATCTACAGGCTCAACTATATGAGATCCTAGCTAAAGAACAAGCCATCTGGAAATAATGTGCCTGATGTGATTGGCTAAGGTTGGAGGACTCCAACACTAAATACTTCCAATCCCTTGTAAAAACTATAACATGTAGAAACAAGATCACAAAGATAAATGATCCCAATGGCTCTTGGATTGATGATGCAATTAGGTCAAATCTCTTGTTTTAGACTTCTTCGCTAACCTCTATAATGACTCAGATAACAAACACAATAGGCTTTACTGAATGCCATTCCTTCATCAACATATTCCCCAAACTGGATGCATATGGTCTCTACATTGTCCCAATTTCTAATGAAAGGGAGATTCGGGACTCATTACACTCCATGGCTCCTCTCAAGGACCCAGGCCTAGATGGAATAGAATCATCCTTCCTCTAAAAGCATTGGTTCCTGCTTAAACACCAACTGTACAATTTCATTTCTTCACCCTTCATTAGCAATCAACTTGGGCCAAGCACTACAAATTCTACCCTAATCTTAATTCCAAAGTCCCAAAATTCAAATACATGTTCCCATATTTGTCCTATATCACTCAACATGTTTGCACTAAGATCCTCTCCAAAGTTATAGAAAACCATATCTTACAAGACTGGATATCTCCTCTACAATCCAACTTTGTAACATGTAGATGGATAGGTGACAACATTGCCTAGAACACAAAATTATTCACTCAATGGACAACAAAGAACTTTTAGGGAAAATTTCATGGCCATTAAACTCGATCTCGTCAAGGATTTTGACAATATGAGATGGTGTTTCATCCACAATACCCTCTGTAGGACTTCTCTACAAACAAACCTCATCTCGATAATCATGCAGATCATCACCTTAGGAAACACATACACTCTTTGGAATGGAGATACACTATATCCATTTTTTTCCTTTGCCTAGAAAGATTCATATAATTGATTATGAATGAAGAAGTAAACCAATCACCTTAACAAACAAAAAGCTAACTTTCACACACGCAATCTTTGTAGATGATATTATCCTCTTTGGGGAAGCTTCACTCAAGTAGATTAAAGTAAAACTGAAATGTCTTTAGTCTTTCAACCAAGACTCGGGGCAAGTTTTATCTGAGAACAAATATAATTTCTTCTTTTCCAATAATACCCCAACATCCATGCAAAACCACGTTTGTAGGTTAGCAAATATAAATGAGACAAGGGACGTTGGAAGGAACCTTCGTGTTCCAATCATCCATAGAAGAAAAGCAAAAGAACATTTCAACTATATCACTGCTAAGATACAACATCAAATCATGAGTTGGCAAACCCACACTCTCTCACTGACAGGTCACATTACTCTATAAATATCAGTTCTCCTAGCTCAGCCAACATACACAATGTAATCCATGATATTACCTCTATCCATATGCGATAAAATCGACCAGATGGTCAGACAATTCATATGGAATGGATCAAATACTAATCGTCACTTGAACCTTGTTGCTTGGAAAGACTCAGTTCGACCTCATAACCAAGGAGGATTAGCAATAAGACAAACAAGAGAGTTTAGAAAAGCTCTAGCTGTGAAGTTGGGGTGGAGTTTTCTCCAAAATGAACCGATTCCCTAATTTCGCCCGTGAAGGAAAAATATGCAAGCCCAACCGGGCTCTGCAGATCATGATCACATATACAGAGAACCATTTTTTCATGTCTAAACATAGTTAAAATCAACACCATGAGGACAATACTATCAGGTACAAACATGACTGTCCAGTCATATGAATGTGTAGGGGAAGGTTCCATTCCCTCTTTAAATCCTGGGAAGATTATCCCAGATGACATTCATGATCTCAAAGTATCATGTCTAGTCACTAAAGATGATGAATGAGACATAAGTTTCCTAAATGAGTGGTTCACAACCAAGATATTTATAAATATTTTGTGGGTGCCCACACCTAGCAAAGCTTTCTCTTCTGATAGCTATGTTTGAAAACCTTCCGCAGATGGTTGCTTCTCAACAAAGTATGCATATAACATTCCTACCCTCTCTAATGGCACAACAGTGGATTCAGGATGCTTCAAGCTTATATGGCAGGCAACTATATGATACAACCTAAATCGCACGTTTGAAAGGAGGTAGACTAAGAAGGATCAAACTTTAAATTTATAACTAAAAACCTTCAAGGACCCCCATAACTTTTTTACTGGGTCGAAGTAGATATACAAGGTCAAATACAGGAATGCAGGTACATTTAGGACACTTAAGATCTCACTCTTAAGTCAGATAAGCCAATCTGATATTTGATAAAAGTATGGAGCTAGAATTAGTTTAGCATATTGTCATGAAGTAAAACAAAACAAAGTAAAGAAAACAAAACATAGTCTGTTGGATTCTACTAATCAGAGAGAAGGAGTTCCTAGCTATGTAACCACCAGTTGGGCAGTCTATGCACCCATTCTCACGTGTAGACAACCCTTAAACACCCCAACAAGCAACCTACATCTAAACATAGTACGTACTGTGGTATCTATTCCTGTGGGGTCATCCCACTTGCTTTCGTGCAGTGTGACTAAAACCCATCATTGATATAAAACCTCTCTCAAGGATGAAAAATCAACACCCTAGAATATGCTAGATATCCTCTCAGGTCTAGAATATTCTGAGATGCTAGGAACAGGTGTGATCTGGGCAAAACCTGATAGTGGGCCCGACTGTGCGGGTTTGGGCCCGACCGTGCCCAGGTCTACGGTTCTACACATATCACCTTGAACCGTCCTCCTTTCAAATTCTAATCCAAAATACCTTCTCTTACCTATTTCTACAATGAATCTCTCGATCTAAGCAGAAATAGAAGTTCAAGCAAGAAAGAGATCAACCAAACTAGCAATCATAACCAGAAACAAAACATAGAATAGAAAATGTACTAGATCTGGAATAAAACTACTTGCTTAAGGTAAAAGCACATAAACATGCCCAAAACAGGCTACATAGTCAAGAAGGAGCTCAACTAGCCATGGACAAGCATAGTTGGCACCGAAAAAAGATGGAAGGATATCATTTGTACATGAACAAAAGAGAACAGTAGAAGAAAGGAGAAGAAAAAGAGATTTAGCCCATAGAGGAGAGGTGGCTCTCACTCCTTAGCCTCCGTATAGGCCATATCTCGTCTTTAGGTCATCCTTCTTGGTCTTTTGGACTCTTTGACCTCCTTTGTCTTTGATTCCGCCCCAAAATAGCAGCTTGGTGGGTGTATGGAGGTGGAAGATGATTGGGAATGATGGGATACAGGTGAATAGTGGTGGAAAATGATGGTGGATAGAAGAAAACTGAGCACTTCAACCTTCTAAAACCTTGGAACTCTCTCACAGGTTTTTGGGAACCAAGAATGTGCAGAACCACAATGTGGAACCAAAAAAATCTTCAAACCATTCTCTAGGTTGTGAGGGGTGAGTATTTATAGGCGAAGGTGGAAGATGGTCACGGTGTCTGCCTTGGTCGCTACCCTGGTCTCGGCCCAACCATGCCAGGATGGGCATGATCGAGGAAGACGTCACAATCAAGGTGGTTGTGCCAAAGTCGAGACAGACACCGCGGTCAAGGTGGTTGTGCCGCGGTCGCAGTCATGTGCCGCGGTCACATTGGTGTACTGCGGTCATGCTGGGATGTAGGTTGTGGCATCTTGGCCTTGGCCAGACCGTACCGAGCTAGTCCTGGTCGTGTTGAGTGTCATGGTCGTGACCCTAATGGTACAAACCCACCCCCACAGTGGGGGGAGGGGCTATTACTGGTGGTCGATGGGCCCACGTCGATGAACCTTCTGATTGATGATGATGCATTCTGATAAAGGACTAGCCATCGAAAATAGGGTCCAAGATATCAAAAGTTTCTTGGAGCCACTAGTCGATTAGTGGGACCACCGTCTCCTAAGTTGGTGCACAAAATGCAAAATTTGTGGGGTGGGATCTGGAGAAATGAAATCTTCTTGAGTTCGGTGCATGCAGGTTCTAAAATTGGCTAGTTGAGCACCTCTATCTACAAATTACTAAAAGATAAGGACCTAAGGTTATTTTGGGCATTTTAAGGCTATAATGACACAACACTATAAATAAATGCTTAGCATAAATGTCTAAATTTGTGTGTTATCACTATACCCCTCATAACAAAGGATTCATGTGGTTAGTCCACCATGATGGACTATTGAACAACCATCTTCTCCTCATAAGAAACCTATCCTCAGAAGCCAAATGCTCTCATCTGTAACTCAGATGATGAAACAACCTTGCATGCTCTGAGGGATTGTGACATTACGAAGACTCTCTGGCTTCAAATTATACCTTCCCAAGCCTCATCCTTGTTTGATATGAGGTCACCTTCCCAATGTCTACTTTACAACGTAGAGACTCAGAATAACATTCCTAATTGGACCACTATCTTCTCCACAACCTGGCATCTGCAATGGAATTTCATGAATGACTAAGTGTTTAGCAACTCTAGAAACTAATCAACTACATGTTAGATACTTTCCAAATGGAAGCAAAATCCATCCCCCTAGAAATGAAACCCTCATCCATGAGAGAAGTACCAGGATTCTACAATCCACATGTCTTTCTTCCCCAAGATACACTACTTCTAAATGTGGATGTAACAATCAACACTGCTGAAAACATCACATGCACAAGTTGCATCTTTAGAGATCAAAGGGGACATCAGATCTATGGGAACACTATAAGATGGAAGGCTCAAACACTCCAACAGGTGGACTTTATGCTATTTCATGTGGTTTACCAGCAAAGCCATCATATTTTAAGACCCAGGCAGTTGATTACAGACTCAAGCATAACAATCATCCTGATGAACAATATCAAGTCATACCCATGGAAATACAAACTACTTGCAAAGCAATCATCCAAAGATCCATGAATTGCAACATCTATATCACAACACATGAAAAGGAACTAGAACCACTTAGAAGACCAACTTACAAAACACTGCCTCAAGCAACAAGATGGAGGTGGCCCTTGAACAAGCTACCTTGATTTCATAAAAGGAACTTACCTCAAAGGGAAAATAAGCTTTCATATCAAGAAGCCAAGGGGAACCCCCCTTGGAGGATAGAAACTCCAATGTAACCAATTGAATTTTTAATTGGATATTTAAAAAAAAAATAGGACCAACAAAGAAAGGGAAAGAGATATCAACAAAAAAGAACATAATATTTAAGTGTCGTAGGCATGAAATACTAGGCGTCCACCCATGGTCAGAACCCACTAGGATTTGGGGAATAACTTGATTCAAGATATTTAGATTTCGAATACATAGAAAGACACATATAATTGAAGATGAAACCTCTCTGTATTATGGCCATGAGAGATGATTAGAACTTCTTCTTTACTTTTGAACTTAGAATACCACCACAACCTCCTCCTCCTTTGTTTGTCATGGATGTAGGAAGGTGCCATGATTACAGCTAAACCAAAAAATTTAGGGTTAGAGAAACCTAAGTCTCACTTTTCATATTAATCATATGATTTCCCAACCCCTTCTTGGGTAATGAATAACACATCCATTATTCTTATTGATAGATAATAAAAAATTCCACTTTAAGAATGTAAATTTTAATTTTGAATGAGATTAGAACAATTAATTGGTATAGATTGAATCTTTCAAGTATTTTTTGAGTGAAGCAATTGAATGATCCCTAAAAGAGAACCCTATTTTATTATGGAAAGGAATTAATCTAAAATGATTTTACAAAAGCAACTAGAAACTACAAAAACAAGTTTTATACACTTAAAATTGGAAATATGTACCCTTATTTTGGTTTGGAAAATATCTAAGTGTTCCTTATAACACTTAAGTATACTATGCACATAGTGGATTTCTTAGTCAATTAAATAGCCATTTTTCAAGTGACTAAGGGAGTAGTTACATTATGTAGTGCATCCATGAGAGGGTGGCCTCTAATAATGTATAACTTTGTCTAGTTAATAATATTGAAAAAAGTCTAGACCGCATGACTAATCTCATCCTAGTCAGCCGACAAGTGATCCTCATGGGGTAGACTAGAGTTGGATGAAACTGAGGTTGGGATCACTTCTAGATAGTGCCACTACATATACATTATCCGACTGACTATGGTGTTAGTCATCTGACTAAGTGGGTATATCCATTAATTTTCCAATTTTAATGCCCCACACCCCACTATTGTTACCTAGCTATGTCAATCTTGATTCTATTAATCAATGCACATGTTAATTTGTCCTAGTGCAAACCTCCACTATGACCACTATGGTATCCATGGCATATAATGTCTAGTGCAATCTTTAATTTCAAATGTTAATGAATGACTTCATTCAATTGTATTTTAGCACCATGTTTCATTTTTATACATGTTTTTCTTCATGTGCCCATCATGGATTCTTGTTGTAAAATAGTCCACAATTATAATATATCTCCTTTTTAACGTCATTTAAAAACTAAAATATCATATTTCAAAAATAATGAAAAACCCTATTTTATAATTCATACCTATATTCAATATTAGTATAAGCACTTCAAGATTGCATTTGTGTGACTTTATTTTTGTATGCAACATGTTTTTTATTATATTATATATCTATCTTTTATCTTTTCATTACGTAATACTGATAACTCTATATTTCAAATTGAAATAATATTCACAATCAATGAGAAAATATAAGATGAATATTGCTCATGAAATTTATTTGAATGAAATTATGATAAACCCATGTAATCCAATACCTCAAAGTTTCAGTTTTTGAAACCATATCTATATTCACCATGTTGTTTGAATATATAAGATAAAGTTCATATAGGTTCTATCATTCAATTCAATTTACTATAAGCAATTCAATGGTTTACTATTTACAATTCAATAGTAAGAGGAAAATGAATAACACTTTAGGTGTTCTTTATATTTATATTTTAGGAATTTTTTTATTTATGATGGGTTTCTTAACACCCTACATAAATCCCTAGATTTATCTTAATTCTATCTCACTTCGCCAAGATTTAGAAAGAAATTCCAAAACCAACCTCCAACAGACTATGCTCCAGCCTCCTTGTATATAGTTCAAACCTTATAAGAGGAAGAAGAACATATGAGAGAGAAATTGGATATTCAGTGGGTTACTTATAATCTACTAAACCAAACTTAATTACTTACCCTAGGTTGAGTTGATATCATTTCACACAACCCGCACTACTCTTATTCTAGTTCCTCTTTCTCTCCTAAATTTGCCCCAAGAACTGCCAGTGTCTACTTTTGGGGTTTAGGAGCCAGAAAGTATGCTAAGAAACTTACACCTCAATATATATAGGTGGGTTCCCTTTAAATAAAATTTATTTGATAATTTATTGGCTAAAATTACATTATATTCTCTATATCATCATGGAATTTCTTGACTTGAAATGAAAGAAGTTTATAAAATTATTGCCTTCAAGTGGCATGAATTGGACTCCACTATTTGCAATTGAGTTGTAGATGTGAAAAATTAAAAAAACCATCATTGATGTCTTAAATACATGATAAATATATTGTTAATGATAAATAAATGAATGTTGGAGCATTAAACTAGGTTCTGGAAGATTCTAAATTAGTTAGTTTTTGTGTTCATTAAATATTGGATTATCTCTCTCTTGGTTTGAGAATGAAGCTTTCCTTTGAAACTTTATGCAACTCCTCTAAGGACTATTATCTTCCATTCAATTATTAAACAAAGTTTTTGAGTACAATTATTTAGTATTATTCATTTTTATTTATTAAAACTACCTCAGGGAAGGAAAAAAACAATGATCCTTGCCTCCTAGTTCCACCTTCAATGGGATAACAAGGGGAGAAGGTCATTCCATTTGATATTGGAGCCTAGATTTAACATTTAATCCTTATTAATTACTCTGATAAGTGTTCCTTAGAACCAAAGTGAATTACTAGGGCATTTTTCAAAGGCAATTGTGTGTATAAAGAATCACAACCCGAGGGATACAAAAATTTTCCTCTGCACTACTAGACAGTTTATGAGGAATCCTAGACCATAGTAGATCTTACATGCACAAATACTAAGGTTTTTGTTTGAAAAAAATGCCTCTAAGTTTTCTCATCTAATATTTATCCCTTCCTTCATATTATGCTTTTTACTAAAAATAATGACCCGATAAATGCTTCTCTCTTTCAGGTAAGGGTTTCTGACAGTTAGGGTTATGGCATTCTCTGCCATTTATTTATAGTACATGTAACAACAGATAATATTGACACACGTTTTCTTATGATTGTTACAAAAATGTAAACCTAAAATGAACATATATATTTTATAGAGTATATCCCGCACCAAGATGACCATGATCACAAATGAGGTCCCCTAGAGTGACTATGAGAAGAAGTATCATTCAAATTGGCGAGTCCTCTAAATGAGGAAGATGCCAGAGGAGGCCTTTGATGAGGATGTCTTAGGACTTAATGTGTTCCCTGACCTCGTTGATGGTATGAACCCTGATGATGGCCCATACCTTGAGGGTGACCCAAACCCCCTTAATGTTCCCAATCCCCAACAAAGTATGAGCCAATCAAGACACATGAAATGATCTGATTGGAACAACGTCAGGTGTTGATGGACACCATTAGTGCACTAGACCATAGGGACATAGCTCGAGATGAGAATGGTGCATCCTACCATGTTTTCCCTCACCTTGGAGATACCATCTTGGGATTTGTCAAGATGAACATAGAGAAGTTCTAGGAAGAAGACAATCCAAACTTATAGAAAAGGCGGATGCTTGGCCACTGGCAGTGGAAAATGGCTTCTACATTCTGAGGTGCATCCAAACAAGAAGGTGATCTTTGCCACCCATCTACTCAAAGGAGCATCTAAGCTCTAGCGGGAGAACTACATCATCACATGAGATTTGACCAATAATCCAATATTAGGGGAAGAATTCTAAGACATCTTCACCTTAGGTTTGTTCCAATATATGCCTAGAAGGAGAAGGAGAAATAGTTCAAAAATATCTACCAAGAAAATGTGATTGTTGTGGACCACACTAGAAAGTTTATACTCCTTGAGCATTTCTCCCATATGTTAGACGAGGAACATCAACTGGTGCACTTTTTCAACCACATGAATCCTCTACTTCAACCACATGCCATGGATAGCAATCCCCCAAATTTCACTACATCTCTTGACTTTGCCTTGAAGATGTATCAGACTATCATGCCCTTAAATAATCCACCTTCGAGTTATCTAGTGTCCACCAAAAGTGTATCTAATCCAAGGAATGATGGAAGGAAAACACACAACCACTTCTGTGACATGGGGAAAGATAAAGGAAGAGGATAGCCTCATAATGAAGTTCACAACCAAGAGGGTGTATTGAGATGCATGAACTGTGGAAGAAGGCACTGGCACAAGTGCCACTTCGCAAGATAGTGTGCTATTAGTGCAAGTAGGAGGGGTACTTTTGGTCCAACTTCCCTCTCCCACCTATTAGAGGTTTGGACCTATCGTAGCTCAAGTACTGACTGCAACCCAGTGTGTAGCATCCCAACCTGTTGCTGACTATCAACATATCATAGTTTTCGCCATTAACAATGAAGAGGCCCACACTAATGCCAACAAACTTATAGAAGGTACCGAATTTTAACACACAAAATCATTTTCTATGCCTCATAATAAGATAATTGAGGACTTTAATGCCATGTAAGAAATTGTAAGAATGCTTGATGTAATGGTCTACTTGGTCTGAGTTTTATTCGACTTTGGTTCCATGAATACTTTCATTTCTCAAAATCTCACAAGTATGCTCAATTTTAATTGCAAGGACTTATGGTACATCTTAGACGTTACCTCCTCGAGTAGGAGAATTTATTTTCATTGCAATTACATTGCCCATACTTGTTAAATATCATTACTTTAAAATCCCTACTGATTTCATTCTCCGCGATATGAATGACTTTGATGTCATAATGGGAATGAATTATCTCTATAATTACCATGTAAAAAGAGTTTGTATGGAAAAAAATTAGGGTAGAGAGGTA
Source organism: Alisma plantago-aquatica (assembly GCA_963693085.1). Classification (NCBI taxonomy): domain Eukaryota; kingdom Viridiplantae; phylum Streptophyta; class Magnoliopsida; order Alismatales; family Alismataceae; genus Alisma; species Alisma plantago-aquatica. The sequence goes on from OY856409.1 coordinate 1,196,984,117, forward strand.
TGGATACCACCTTTCACCATCTATGGTAGGAAATATGCCACCATCAGTCATTAAATAACTGCCTTAAAAGCAAAAAGGATGATATCTAAGGGTTGTATAGATTTCCTAGCTATACTAACTGAGGCAGAATCTAAGGCACACCTCTTGAGATAATATAGGTAGTTTGGGACTATGTTGATGTTTTCCTAGAATATTTCCAGGTATAACTCCAAAAAGAGAAGTTGAACTCTCTATTGTTCTAGAATGGGAGGACCTAATTTCTAGTCCCCTTATATAATGGCACATGTCAAGTATTTAATTTGAAAAATCAACTCTAGTAAATCATAGACAAAGGCTTCATCTGACCTAGCACCTCCTCTTAGGGAGCCCATGTCCTCTTTGTGAAAAAGAAATACATTTCACTTTTTACATCAACTATTGAATGTTGAACCAAGCCACTATAAAGAGAAAGTATCCTCTACCTAGTATTGACAACCTCTTTGATCCATTGAAAACCACCAGGGTCTTCTTAAAGATTAATATACGATTGGGATATCATCAATTATGAGCTAGAGAAGACAATATCAGTGTTGCTCTCAGAACCCAATATGCGACTATGAGTTCTTAGTAATCCCTTTTGGATTAACCAATTGACCTAGGATATTCATCAGCCATATATACACTGTGTTCCAATCCTTACTTGGTACCTTCATCATAGTCTTCATTGACACCATCCTGATCTTCTAGAATATCATTAAACAACATTGTGACCATCTATTTAGGGTTCTTGAAATCCTAAGATGGCAAAAGTTTTACAAGAAATTCTCAAAATTCAAAATTTGAATCAACTGAGTAACATTCCTCATACACATCATATATGTACGGACTATTACGGTGGACCCATCCAAGGTAGAGAGTGTTTGTGATTAGTAAGCACACAAGTCATTGACTAAGATATGTAATTTCTTGGGATTAGCCAGTTATCTCAGTGGTTCATCCCCAATTTCTTGAAGATTGCTTGTCCCCTATGCAATAACAATGGGAGTGTAAAACACAGAAGAATAAAGAAATTTCTCAAGAATCCTTCAAGCAGAACCATCGAATGCAACAAAACTAGATCAAGGTTTATACCTTATCGTGGAAGATGTTTTGATGATTCAACTTGTACTGATCAATGTAGGTCTGGACCTCCAATCTATGCATCACTTGAAGTTTTTTAGATCAACAATAAGACCTCTTTTCTAGTGTTTCTAGCACTCTAGAAGTCACATCAAAATGTGTGCAGAAAAGTATCTTTCACTGGCTTATCACAAAAATCTACCGATGATTGTCAATGACAGATCATGGGAGTCCACATACTATTTGCATATATCTCAAGGTCATAGAAATGCCTATGTTGACCCCAGATCAGACCCCAAAGTCAACAGTGGATGACCACATCGTTTTATCGTGAACTATGCAACAGATTGTATTGTTCCACCACTAGAAAATCTCTCCTTGAATTGTGTGCTCCATGTGGTGGACCACAACATTCTTTTGAGGAGACATTCTCCTGGATTTCCATGCCTATAGGTGGGGGATCAGAGGAATCTAATGGGGAGATTGTGTGCCTGGAGGACTGCTTTGTTTTATTGTCCACACCTTTGGTGGATTGTGTCATTTGGCCTTCACTTTAAATCATGTGATGTTGGTTAAGATATTTGTCTAGGACAAATTCATTATGTGAACTAGTCTCCACAATATCCATGCAAGTGCTTGAATACAACCGAAGTTGCTAGTCTCTGACTCTCCCACTTTCTCTCTCCAGGTTTCTCTTAGGGTTTCCTTGGAGGCAAAAATGAGAGAATCTAAGTGCATGCCTTGAAGGCCTCCTCTGACACACACACACACACACACATATATATATATATATAGATAGAGAGAGAGAAAGAAGTGGAGAGTCGGGGTTTCCTAAACCCTATTAGGCCAGGTTGTAGACTCCTTGAATTATGGAAACTTATTTCTTAAGTCTGGTTCCATATTTTATTCACATCCTTAAAACTTACTTTCAGCTCTCTAGATTTATTATAGCAATGACAATAAGGTCCACTTTAGCCTTTCTTCAAGCTATATCTATGTGTGTGACCGTATAGGCACCATAATACATTGTCAATGGATTCATTAATCAATATTATGATCCATAAACAATAAGCAATGTATAAATACACATCACCGCTACCCATTTAGTGTGATTATTCTATTAGAGAGTTTGTTTATTATTGTTATTAGTGTCTTTGTTATATGGGCCCAAGTGTCGTGGCCCATTAGGGTTAGTCTTATGTCTATACGCTTCCCTGTCCACCTATTTATAGGAGCATGGTTTCTTCCATTCAATACAACTCATAGACATCTTTTACTTTCTAAGATGGTACCATAGCAGTGATCCAAAAACCCTACCCTAAAGGGAGACAAAACCAACTTGTTCTGCCTGTGAGCGGCCACCACCTTCTTGGCCTGGCTTGGCTACAACCTGGGCAACTTCTATAGATCCACTCTTCTTGCTGTCACTAATCCACTCTTGGTCGTGCTACTCCACTGCCAAGCGGCCCCTGCTACCCCAACCGCCGACCATCTATACAACAACATGCTGCCAATCGTCATCCTAACTTGCATCCTATCAGAATTCCATCATCATTGAATCCTAACCGGCCACCACCAGATCTGCTGTACTGAAAGCAACAATAATCCTTGTCTTGTCTACCCTCATGATCTCTAATGATCTATTGTCAACCTTGTAACCCAGCGTCAACTGCCCCAAACACATCTTCCCACCCACAAACCTAATATGCAACCTGCCATTTTCGAGACCCTGCCCTGCCAGTGCCCTCTTCACCTATCTTTTCGTCGACCTTCTATTTCATCATATGTGGCATGCATTGTGATCCTGCCCCCTTCCCATGACCTGTACTCTTCTTGTGCTTCTTCCTCCCTACCTCAACCTCTTCCATCTACTGCCAAAACCCTTCATGTTGCCTTCATGCTTCTTAACCCCTCAGATTCCTCTTTGACTGCTTTTGTCTGATTGTTGGCTTGTTGTTGCTGTGTGGATTGCAATTCTGTTAATTATTCTTCTCAATTTTCTGGGATTTTTATTTGATTGATGCTGCCTCCTTCTAGCTATTCCACTGCACTGCCAACCCTTTGTGCTCTCACCCATCTACCGTGAGCCAACACTCTTCACCACAAACCAAATAGCTCCACATACTTTCTTTTTTATTTTCACCCTCAATTTCCTTTTCTACTGCCCCCATATACACTCTACATTTTGTTGCCCTACCGGGCCAAACAAATCCCCTTTTCGGGTTGATAAAAGATCCATTTATTTTTCTATCCGGATCTACCTATTCGGGTCATTTTCTACCTTGATGGGTGTTATCGGTTACCTCCTCCACATATTTGCCTACACAAACCTTGCCTCTACCATTATTTTGACTCTCCATGCCAACCACTCTTTGGCTCCTTCCGTTCTTGGTGTGAGGGGGAGAATAGAGGATGAAGAGTATAGGGAAGAGATGAGATGGATATAAGAAGAAGAATTTTATTTTGTTGTTCTATTGGACTTCATGCCACATTTACTGTTGATATATGGTTTCTTCTGCTGCTATGTGATGATTGCTGCTGCTATTATTGCTTATTCATCATCTACCTCGACTACTGCTATGAAGTTACATATTTGGACGTCGTTCTTACTACTTGTGCTATGGTTAACACATTCTATTTGCTGCTTTGTGCTTTTGCACTTTCTACTGTCCATGCTTTATTTTCACGTTGACTTTCTTCTGTGGACCAGCACTCTCTAGGCTCTGTGGACCAACAATATTTGGACTTTGATGTCTGTTAGCGTGATGGATACTTTATGAAAAGGGAATATGATGAAGATATTTGTTGCTGACTTTACATGGAGCTTCGTCTATTGGAATTATTTATTTGCTTGCTACTCTGCCTACTGGTCTTCTATCTGCCTATGTCATTGACTTTTGCTACTGTGCGCCAACACTCTCTGGCATGTCTGTGCCTTGTTTGCATGTCGACTCTCTACTTCTGTGTGCCAACATTATCTGGCTCGTTCGTGCCATGTTTTACATGTTGACCCGTCCATACTTTATTTGTACGTTGACTACTACTGCTACTGTGATCCAACACTCTCTGGGCTCTGCTACTCTACCACTATGACCCAACACTCTCTGGGTACTAAGACAATGACTTTGATGAAGATCTTGGTGCCTATCAACTATTTTATCTTTTGCTCCAGATTATTGTGTTGCTGTTTATTTCTACTCTAGATGATCGAAAAGAATGTGTGGCCTGCTTTCCTACTTGCTTGGAGTATCTACTTGAGGGGGAGTGTAGGAGTGTCTAAGTGCTTTAATTGTAAAATTGAGGGGGGAATTTCTTGTATGGGCTTGGTTTATCCTTTTTTTGTTTCTTTGTGTTTTAGTTTGACTCTTTATTTGCAAGATGATTTGGGATTCTCCCAACTTCAACTTGAGGGGGAGTGTTAGAGAGTCTGTTTATTATTGTTATTAGTGTCTTTGTTATATGATCCCAAGTGTCTCGGCCCATTAGGGTTAGTCTTATGTCTGCACGCTTCCCTATCCTCCTATTTATAGGAGCAGGGTTTCTTCTATTCAATAAAACTCATAGCCGTCTTTTACTTTCTAAGATATTCATACTAGACTAAACAAAAAATGACTAGTTTTACCATGTTGTATAATCCTTGTGTCACAGATATCCAGATTGTACTAGAGGCATGGACACATCATCCTCATTATGTTCAATATAAGTTCTATGATATCTAATTAGACTAACAAGATACATATGGGCTCAATATCATATACTAACTCATGTGAGCATGGCCATGCGTTTCTCTAGTCTTACTTATCAAGAGGCCTTGGGTGTCACTCTCTTTATATGGCAGAGACAAATTCCTTCTACATCACTCACAATGTGTGATATGATTCTCATCACACTCAATCACTACCTTTATCACAACCTTCTTAAAGATCATGCTGGGCAGTGTTAAAACATGACGATTGTCATACCACCATTATAGTGACTTCAAGTCAAAGGACCACAACACCACTATCACATTTGAGAGTTTGATTATGACTATCATATAATGGTCCATTAATCACTCTCAATGTAGGTCTATCCTATAAAATTATTCTCTAGCAAGTACCTATGTGTCTGACTTGGTATACAATACCTACGACAGACACGATCATCAATCACTAGACATACTAATCTCACATGTATTATTGTTGTCCAATCTGCAATGATACTTGACTAGGTACATTTAAAAATATTGTTATTAGCATCCATTATGAACTCATGCTCAAGTTACATACTTGAAGTCCCATGGCTTTAAATCAATAATTCTAAGGACATTTATTATGTACCAAATATCACTATAATTAAATGTGCATCAATAAATTGGAATTTCCTTTATTAATCATATTAAAAGTACATGATATCCCTATAACCATCATCTAGTGATTGCCTTCTAGGGCATATATACCAACACCCTCACCAATGTCACCCAAAAGAATGAGATGTTTGTTTGGTTCCATGTTTGTAAATCAATATTCCAGGAGCTTAAGGAAAGACTCATCTCTAGTCCTATGTTGATCCTATCCTCGAGCTAAAACATACTTTTTATCTTCATCGACGCATCAAAGATCAGTTTAGGATGTTGTCTAGAACAAGATTGGCATGTTGTCACATTTTCCTTAAGACAATGCAATCCTTACAATTTGAATTGTCTCACTTGTGACTTAGAGCTTGTGGCAATTCGTTATGCTCAGGAGATATGGAGACACTACCTCTGCAGAGATACATTCAATATCTTCTCCAACCACAAAGTTTAAAGTACCTTTTGACATAAAAGAACTTAACTTGCAACGATGATGGATGGAATACATAAAGGACTACAACTTCACAACATCCTATCATTCTGATATGGATAACATACCCTCATTCGTAAGTGTTTTTGTGACGCTGGTCTAGCCACCCAATGGAGAAAACTCAAAGTGTTTCCAGATGGATCCTAAAACCTTTTTCTGAAAGTTTTTGTCAAACAACACCCAAATCATCTCGACCTTCTTTTTGAGTTGGTAGCAGCCCAATTGTCTAGCCCTACCCTTGACAAGATAAAGGCCCTTCTCTCTAAGCCTCAAACCCACATCTTTGTAGGTTTTGATGGATGAATTCAATATATAGACAACATATATGTCCCCAAATACTCATCTCTAACAACTCACATCATGCAAGAATCACATGGGTTTATGTATGTCATGCATCCTGGCACCACCAACATGTTTAAATACCTATAATGATTTTTTTTGGTAGGGTATAAAGCTATACACGATCTCATTCATGGATAGTTATCTCATATGGTGAAGGAATACAAGAAATGACCAAATGATATACTACAATCCATCAAGATTCCTGAATGGAAGTTGGACCATATCACCATGGATTTCATGGGGGGTCTTCCTAGGACCAAGAATGCATACAATGCAGTTCTATGGATAGTAGTGAAGCATTTGATTTTTTTTGCACACTTTGTACCCTACAAGCCACTGCCAAAGTTTCTAACTTAACCGAGATCTACATCTAGGAGGTTGTGTGTCTTCATGGAGTTCCAAGCTCCATCATATCCGATTGTGATCCCAAGTTCACCTCCAAGTTTTAGAAGCAAGTCCAAGAAGAACTTGACACAACATTGAAGTTCAGTATCACCTATCACCCTCAAATTGATAGATAGTCAGAATGTGTGATCCAAACCATATAAGACTTGATAAGGGTTTGTGTCCTAAATTAGGGTGGATCATGGTGAGGTTATATGTATTTACCCTAGTTTGCCTATAATAATAGCTACCAAGAATATAACAATCCCATCCACTCATTCTCTGCAATAAGGAGGACTAGGGAGGCAAAGGATGTTATTCATATATTACCAAGGATATGGATTTAAATAAATAACAATTAATCAATATCAATTGCAAAAATGGATACTATTTACAAAGAAAGGATAAAAGCTCCTCAAAGGAGTTCCATATACTATCATAAGAAAAGAAATTCATGATATGAAATGTTATCACTTCAGATCTAATTAATCATCCTCGTGACATAAACTTTATAATATCCAAAGTATTCATATAAATATTCAATTATTCAATATTTAAAGTAGGCTATCCACCTAAAATGCTGACAAATAAAACACAATCAATATATTTCTATACTGTATATGTGGGTGTAACCAAAAAGTGTGCACACACAATTAACAAATGTCAAATCAAATCAAGTAGTTTTTGATAACATAAATTCCACATTTTCATTAACCCAAAATTGTACTCAACCCACTTAGTGTACTAAAACTAACTCCATAATTGGATTGTGAACTGTATATCCTATCACCAGGCTCATTGGTGTGTCTCCCATCATTGGACTCTTCCATATCACTTCTTCTTGTTCCTTAATCATTCTCATATTATCTTGCATTCTTTTCTTGGGATTGAGTTTCTCCCAACAACACCCTTGTGAGGTATTGATTATAGTGTTATATATTATCCATAAATGATACATACATATTGCATAATTTTTTAAAACTTGGAAGCATACAATGTGTACACTATGTATTTCAAACAATTGGAAAACTTTGGAAATCTAAAAAGCTCGATAGAAGCAGTTATTCATGAATTAACCCACACACCTTTTCCATGAAGGTATCACATAGTATCAATCCATGTACTTCATGTTGTGTTTCATCCAACCAATCAAAATCAGATTCAACCAATTAATCAATATAAAAATTGATTTTCAACCAAGTGTTACAAACATCTCAAATCCTACCTTAATATTTCTGAGGTCATTTTAGGTTTTTGACTATTAATTAGGGTTTGACCTAGTATTATGGTTAGAATCATTCATTAAGGTTGAACCCTAAATTCAATATTCATAAGTAAAATGAAACTTCCAATCTATCATCATATATAGAACATCAAGATATTATGTTTTGCTACACGATCAACATTAAGGCTCAAAACTCATAATGTTCCAAACTAGGATTTTTACATATTTTGAATCATGTTAAGGAGGAACCAAGGATACTTTTTAAATTACACATAGAATTATTTCCCAAAATTATGACCATTATATCCCTATCATTCTCTGGATAATTTTGGTGTATAATTTCATTATATTTGGAAGATCCTACCATTTAGAATGAATTTTTGAAGATAACCCTAAAAGGATTTTTTTAGAGAAACATGGCTAATCCCGATTGGGCCAAACCACATATGTCTGCTACCAGGATATCAAAGAGAGGACGGATGTGTTGGTGATATGCTCTAAGAAACAATCATATGTTGATTGTAATGGCACCTCTTATAATTGATTTGAATACTAATAAAGGTGATTCAAGTTATTGTGTTTGTTTCAATATGGGATAATGGATGAATATAATAATGTCCTAAGAATGTATGACTCAATGACATATGATTTCATGGAGAACTTGGATATGAGATCATGTGTATGCTAAGAGTATTTATTCTTGTCTTAGTCCCTAGTCAAATATTATTGTGGTCTAGTACACTTGTTCATAACAAGTACATGTGTGTTTGATTTGATATCCAATATCATGACTAATGAGACATAGTCATCAATCAAAACACATACTAGTCTTGATGTATTATTGTTATAGGGAGAAGACCATCAGAAAAGTTGGCCCAACAAATGGAGGATCGACCCATATCTGATCAATAGGAGACTGAAGAAATACTATTGGCAACAATCCCCCCACTTTGAGTGTAATACATGGAACCCAATTATGGCTGTCAGAACCACATCTCAATATGACAACAATGATTTGGTCCTTAGACTTGAAGTCACTACAATGATTGCATGTTGTTCAGTGTGCTTTAACACTACTCAACGTGACCTTGAATAAGGGGCAGTGCTTGGGTGCATTGTGACACATGTGGATTATTGTGTGGAATTTATCCCTCGCATTGGAGTGATATCCCGACCACCTGATGAGAGACTATGAAATGTATAACCATGCTCATGTGAGTCAATATATGATATTGAGCTTATGTGTATCTCAATAGTCTACTATAGATCAAGGAACAAAGATTGAACATTTAGAGGATGACATTTCCATGCCTCAGATTCAATCTGGATATCAGAGACAAAGGGGTTATACAATCACTATAACACTGGTCATAACACTAGGTTAAGTTGTTCTCCAACTTCTCCAATTACTTGGGTAGAAATGGAGTCTTGCTAGATACCAATCATTTCTTGTGAAATCATAATTTGATTATGAATATCAATGCCAACACAATTTTGAGCCTACAAGGTCACACACATAGGATGTATTGGATTAGGAGTATAGTTATGGACATGATTGGAAATAAACTGAGTCAAATTGACTACTAAAACGTTTAGGTAATCAACTACAATAGTATTGGAATATAATCTAATTTTATTGGTTAAAAGGTTTAAGCCAATTAATTGGATTTAAATTGTTGACTTATATGATAACTCTACTGGATAACCTCGATCTATCCGATAGAGTTGGATGGATGAAAATTTGTTAATTGATTAATATAGACATGATTCTAGAGTATTCTAATTATCTTCTTACAATCCATGATCAACCCATTTTAAAAGCCCCCACATCCTTTTATTTTTCTAGGTTTTTGGGAAACCCGACTTCCTTTCCTCTCCCGTATATAGGGGCATGATGGTCAGATTTTATACACACGCTCTTGTACATTAATCCTAGTCATCATTTTCCCCAAGAGAGAGAGGCAGAATGAGAGAAATAATGATTCTAGCACGTCATCAAGTGAAAGGCTACTCCTTCCTGTCGGCTCAAGTAGAACAAGGAGGAGTTTCAGTCCATATGTATGGACTACATAGAGACACAAGTGCTGAGCGACTACGTTCAAAAAATGTCTACGAGGACTGTCCATGCACGTAAATAATGTCACACATCATCACACGAGGAGGACATCGTTGGACCTACTCTGTGACAAAGGTATACTTTGTGCACCTTCCTTTTAAATAATTCATTGTCAAGGAAATATACTTGTAGGATATGTGGAGATTTTTTTTATTGCTTCCACTGTGCTTGCCTCCTCCTCAATTCCTAACAACATGTTGTGTGCATCTTGGGTCTACACTCAATTCACTAGGCCCAAGCAGGACATGTGGGACCATGGCCCTGCTCATGGCCTCGTCCTAGGCTCACACGCAAGAGATAGCAACGTAAGTTGTGTTTCCCATGTGCCATCCATCGTGGAGCTTTGCCTCAGACAACTTCTTGTGGACAAATTTGGCCATGGCATCTCAATCTACTACTTGTCAATGAATTGTGGCTCCTTAGGAATGTTGGTGGTCAATACTTGTGGCAGGAGGGGATATAGAGACTTTGTTTGCTTCTTCTCCAAAGCTAGTAATTGGAAATGCACCCATAAAGGGGCTGGCACGGAGAAGGGATGTTACAACCCATTGAAGCTTAGTTAGGTAATAATGAAGTTAATGATAATCTTAATAATAATCATGTCCATTGATATATTGATTGTTTCGTGAATGAAATAATCTTTAATATTTTAAATCTTTTTAGTACATAAATGAGGGCAATCTTGTTATGGATCCATAAAAACAAGAATGGATCAAATCCAAGATGAAATGAATAAGTTAAAACCTTTTTAGTTCTATAGAGTTTCCATCGCCTGACAACCGACGGGTGTATACCAAAGGTTGGTTAGGTGTGATAACTGATGGATGCGAATTGAAGATTTTACTGAGTACGCAAGTAGATGGTTTTGAAGTTAAGGTATTTGAAATTATCTTCTGTTAGATGCCTACTGATGTCTTTCCGTTAAGCATTAAATGATGGACATCAATCGAAGGCTTATCAATTAAGCACCTTCTAATGGTATAACAGAGAAACACCTACCGGTGGGTTGTATGGGGAATGTCAACCGGGGGTGAGAATTCAAGAGAAGACATGAATAAACGGAGGATGCCTACCGATGGTTCGGTAGACATACATCAACTAATGGTCTGGATGATAGGCATCAATCGAAGGGAGAGCAGACCAAAGGTTGGAGACTGATGGCTGCATTAACATCTAGAAGCCAATGGCTAAATGGCCAAAGCCAACAACTAATGGATGTGTGTGGGTAGAACCTAATGATGGCTCGTGTATCAAAGGCAAAGACCATCAACAAGTCGATACAAAGTTTGCTTTTTGAAGGCTTAGCCAACCAATGGCTGGACTGTGAAACTACCCAACTTGGTGACTCATAGGAGGCTTAAATCTCTATAAATACTCGATGCAAACCAATGCTTCAATGCTTATTAGCTTTTTATCTAGACCCTTGACTGTCTAGAGTCATCGAACGAAGCAGAGAAACAACTCTAGAGGTGGTTTGAAGGGCTATGACATGGAGGAAGATGACTCAGTGGTGGAACCTGATGGTTCCTACATAGATCGAGCTTAGTAAGTAGTTTTCAATGCTAGATCATCTTATTTTTATTGTTTCCCAACCCAGTGACGTCTCATAGATAAACTAAAGGTCACCATTGACCTTATTCCTTCATCTTCTACCTCTAGCCAATGGCTTCAAGGTCTTCTAGTTTTAGGCGATAAATTCTTGAATACAAAGCAAATGTCTAGAGCTTGAATCGGACATGTGCGATTTAGAATCTAAGCTTAATAAACAAAAAACCACATATCGATGATCCTAAAAAAAATCACCGAGTGGAAAATCACATCCTAACCTTGATTTACATCAAATAAATTCAAATTAATGTTGTTCTAGTGTTATTCTTACTCTGCCATATTTTCTATGAGGTTGTCATATATTTTAGTGATTTTTTAGCAGTTGAAATACCTTACTTATTATACTTGGTGATGTGATTCTATAGATAAAAATATTGTGTGAATATCTATGTATGACTATGGATAAAATGGTGGAATCATTGGCATCATAGATCCCATTTTGCCAAAATTTTGTATCTAAATAATCAGATTGTAAATTGTGAAAATTCCTGGGAGATTGTTGTCTAGTCAAATAAATTTTGTGAATAATAGTGCATGTCTATTTGTGAAACTAGGGTAATGATTAGTAATAATAATGGAGTAATTAGATCAATTAAACATCACTAGATGATAGATGTTGTGGACACTATAGAATCCTTCACAAGAAGGCCTATGATGTGAGGAGGAAACATGCTTCCCAACTGGAGGTAGTCCAAATTGAGGTAAGTCGAATTGTACCAGTAGGATGTGGAGGTCTAGGTTAGTAGGGATGACTCCTTATAATGGTGTCGTACCCAAAATAAGCGGGAGTTGCGGGTGGTACCTGTATTACTGGCCAGTGGTCAACTTTGGTAGGATCACTGTATGTAGAATAAGCCAGAGTGCTTTTGACTCTTCACATGAGTACCCAAGTTTAGAGGAGAAGTGTAGATATCCATTATCTAGACTTTGGTAGGATCACTATATTAGTTATCGAGAGAAGAGATAGATTTATTTTGGAGAATTTGTGGAAGCAACAAGATGTATTGAAGAATCAATTAATTTTGATAAACATGTTGAGAGTAAGAAATAATCTAGAGACTTTAGTAGGTGAGGATAGAGTAGTGGTGGATACATAGAAGGTGGTACTTTAATTTCTAACATAAGATGATGTCCTGGTTGTTTTGTAATACAAGGATTAATGTAGGAAAATATGGGCACATAGTATATAAGTGGAAACATAAATTTTATCTATCCATATTACCATAACAACAAGATTGCATCAAATACTATGAAATAGGAAGGATGGTTTAACGAGTTATACATGGTCCTGGAGCAAGTCCAACAACAAAAGCTCGCTTCAATGCAAATGTCTACAAGTTTCTCTTAGACGATGGCTATGCAACTCCTGGTTTTCACCACAAACAACAAACATAACATCTTCTACAATGACTCCTTTGGTCTTTCCATGAACAACAGGCTAACGTTGCTCTCCTAGCAACAAACTAAAGGACTCCTGCCTCTAGAGTAGTCCACATAGACCAACTAGAACTCCTTTCATTCAACTATAATGGACAAGAAGGAGTTGTCCCTCCCATTGGTGTATTAGTCACCAACTTTCTCTCCCACAACAATGATCCTTAGTTGTTCTCCCCCATCATTATCCCTCCCTTGTGGGGTAGGACTTGCTTGGGCTCTCTTGGTTACCATAACAAGAGAGGACAACAATTGTTAGAGCAACTGATTCTCAATTGATGTTCTTATTGTTGTGTTATAGAGAGCCCCCAATACCCCTCTATTTATAGGCGGGGTTAGAGCCAGGGTTCCCAGTCTGTTCGGGATCTGTGCAAGAGTGGAAGGGACCAAAAGATATTGATTTTTTGCAACCTACAAGACATGAAATGGTAGTCTGGAAGTCCAGATGGTCTTCTGGAACTGCGATACAGTCATCTGGTAGTTTCCCTATCACACACAAAACTGGCAATTCCATTCCAATTAAAGCTAAAAATTAATTCCTTGCACCATAAGTATTATGCAATTTTAATGAGTTTGGGAAACTTTCAGAACATTCGTTTGACCCCAACTAAGCCCTCTCAAACATGCGAGACACATGTCTTGCTCACCCAGATGACCGTCTAGTGAGTTGAGCCAAGCCGGTCGGTTTAACAGCTTGAAACATCTGGTTCACACTTAAGTTTGGGCATAACTAAGCCAATTAGATTTCCGATTAGCCTGATGATCCAAACAACCATCTCAACACTTGAGACACTCACCTGGCTTGCCCAAATGGTTGTCTCAACACTTGAGATGGTCGTTTGGTAGTGTAGTCAACTAATTCGTTGCGTGAATTGAGTACCTTAAAACTTCAGTAATCAATTCAATCATCATTCAAGATTAAACTCCACTTCGATATGAGTTCCTTTGTGTGTGACCCTATAGGTCCCATATCATATTGGCAGTGACTGTCCATAACTAGCTTATGACATCACAAGCAAGGAGTGGTGACTAGTCGCACATCAGTGCTACCCAAGTGAATAGAAAGTTGGAGAACAACTTCAACCTATAATCTGTGTAAGGTGTTGTAGCGATTGTATAGTTCCTTTGTCTCTGATATCCAGAGAGAACTCAAGGCATGAGCTCGTCATCCTCTCAATGTCCATCTCATGTTTCTGAAAAAAGAGTAGACTGTCTGAGATAATGTGACCTCAATATCATATATTGGTTCACATGTGTATGCACATGCATTCCTCAGTCTCACTTATCAAGTGACCATGATATCATACTCCAGTAGGAGGGACAAATACCATCTCTAAAACTCACAATCTATCCCATATGTCAAAGTCACCCAAAACCCATGTTCTAGGACTACATTTGATGATGTCAAAGTGTACCCAATGACATGTGATGCGTGCAATGATTTCAGATCTAAGAATCACAATCACCACCTTCACTATGAGAGATGACTGTGACTACAAATGATGGTCTCTATGTGTCACTTCTCAAGGTGGGTCTATCCCATACAATGCTCCTAACATGTATCTATGTGCTTGGTTTGATATTGCCATATCATGACTAATGAGATTCAGTCATCAACCAACCCACACTCTAGAGTCTTTTGTGTTACTGGTGTCTATCTACCTTCCACATTAACAACTGACTAGGGACAAAATAAGAATGTACATACTCTTAGCATTCATATGATCTCATTCTCCAAGTCACGTACTTGAAGACATACATCATTAAGTTTTGTCATTCTTTACAAATTCATAATGTTTCCTCATTATCTCATATTTGAATGAAATAAAATGAATTGGAAGCTTGCCTTCATGAGTATTAATCAAATCCTTTATGGTATATGCCATGTCAATCATCACATGATTGGCTCTATGGGCATACCTTACCAACATACTCCCATTTACACTTAGAGCCAATCACCCATGAATCATATTCTTAGTGATTTAAACATGTCCACTATGTTTCTATTACACAAGTGCTAATCCAACGGGTTAGCAACATTTTGCTAATAGTCGGTACATCACATGTTTCCTTATCTCTTTGTTGTATGATTTCTCATATGAGACAAAACTTCCAAAACATGGTATCTGATATTCCTTGCCTAACAAGTGTCTACATTTTTGTCACAATGTCACTACCAAGTCATCAATAGTTAGAACATCTATAAGTTCATCATATGAACTTTTACATCAATATAGTATCACTCTGTATTCATAACACAAGTATACTCAGCTTCTATTTAAGAATAGCATTAATAGCTATTAGTTAGGAACCCTTCCAACCAACAACATTTCTCCTTTTAAATCAAACATATTTATTGTGATCACTTTTGTCATTTATGGAAGCTTGCATCAATGTAACCCTTTACATCCAACTCTTCCTTTTATTGCTATCCTTATTGATTAGCAATTTTATCCTTAAGTACTTCACAAATACTAATGGATGCTTCTAATGACATTACAATAACCTATTGGAATTTTAATATCATATTGTCATGTCTGATACATACAAGATTATGCGTGATAAACTCACTTATAGCATTCATGATAGATCCATTGCTATTCCTATGACATCTTATTCATGTTATTTCCATTCTTCACAAGAATTGGAACATATGGTTCATGAGAGACTAATCTGAATCTTCTCATTGAATCCTTCAGTGTTGAACTCTTTCAACATCTTGCTATTGTATGTACTCAAACTTCCATTGTGAAACATTCAAGAACTATCCCATAGGTCTTGATCCTTATCTCATATCCAATCCTTCATTATTAAAGGTGTTTTCCACGCCAACTCTCAATATTCATAATATTGAGGCATTATTCCTCATCATATGTGGAATATTCATATATGCTCCCACTAAATCTTTTATAATCACAAATTCCATCTATTATCTTGATTCAAGTCATCTTGTTAAGTCAAAAGATCCCTCCTCTGAGATGCTTGTTTCAACCCCAAATTGAACTTGTGTAGTTTATAGACTTTATTTGCATTCATGAAGTTATGAAACCCTTTAGGTTGTGTTACACACACATCCTTTGATGTATTCCTTTTAAGAAATCCTGTTTCTATCTTCATATGCTAAATCTCTTAGTCTATTTTAACAAAAAGCCTAAGAATTAGTAAAGGAATTTCTATCATGTTCAAGAACTTGAACTGATTTGAAAAACTATTCAATCAATTTGTCCTTTTATGTTATCCATGTAGGTTTTTTAAATTAAGACCCCAATTTCACCTTTTGGGTCATTACCCTTTCAGGTAGTACTTTCAAGGTCATACCTTGTTAGTTTACATGGACTCCATAATAACTCAGATTATGGTACTCTATAGATTCTAGTTGATTAGTTGGCTCATCCTGTTATGACCAGCCTATCTGAGATGCTTGATTACAATCCTTAATTTTAGATGTGTTCAACAAGAACTTATTTTATTTTGTGTCACAAGATGAACTTGAGACTCCACAACAACTTGTGATTCTCTTAGTTCTTATTGTACCTCTTTGTGGATCTCGAACATTTGAAGTTCTACTTTTACTCCCACTGATTCTTTTGGAATTTAGGTATCCTATCAACATGAATTTTATTATTGGATTGAAATTAATAGTAACATTCAAAAATTTTGGTTTGTGGATAAACCTTTTGAAGAAACTACTTTCTCAATGTAGGTTTCAATCCTTTAGGCATATTGGGACGTTCCTGTATCATATCATATATGGTGTCTAATAAACCATTCAGACAGTACATCATTTAGTGATAGCTTTATATTTATGAGGATATAAGAAGATTAGATTAATTGATAACTATATCATGACTCATCATGGTATAATTCCTTCATTCTTACACATCATCATGTCTAGATGTATTTGACTTATGATCAAGTCCTTTCTTTGAAGGTTCTCAAGGTATCGATGTAAAGTATTTCAACATTTGATCTCATCAAAGTTTCTTAATACTTCCTCAAAGAGAAACTTTAGTTATAATCTCCTTGAACAGTTCAAGAGATTTATGTATCTATTTTACTGATTACATATCATTATATTACCAGTAAGTGAAACAAGGTATGATTAATCATCTATACCATTCATTCCATAAGATCTTCATGCGTCATATGTATGAGGTCTGATGAAAGCTTGTCCTCGCACTACATCTAGTGAAGGATGTCATGTTATGTACAAGCAAGAATTGCATATTTCCATAGGTTCAATAACCAAGGGAGTCTAGATTAACGTCAATATGTATTCTAGATATGCATTTATTATATACACATCCAAGGTGACTATTGCTAATGATAATATTGAGTTATCAATAACAATCCCTTGGTATAAAGGTTGAAAAATTATCCAAGATTCTTTCAAAAAAAAGATCATTAGATATTTGGACATTTCCATGCAAGATCATATCTTTTGAAACATAAACACTAATATCTTACTTCATGGATTTATCAATCTAGTCATACAAGATGCTTAAAGTAAATGTTTCTATTTTCTTGGCTCCATGAAATAGTAGTTCTACTAACTATATTACATGCCCATGGGGCTAAGATAAATTTAAATGTAGACTAAAGCTTCCGCAACACTTGCTCTGCCTTTGTCCATCTTTGTCCTTCCATGAAGTCTTTTACTTCTTGTCAGATCCTACACATCAATATGTCAGATATTTGTTTGGTATCACATACCAAAATGAAGAAGTAATGAAATTTATTTTATAATGTTTATACCTGAAGTGGAGACATCAGTTCCTTCCTTCTTTTTCTTTAGTTCCTCTAACCAGAGTGGGAAATTTCTTTTCCAATGTCCAGGCTGTTGACAATGGTGACATTTGTGTCTTTTCTGCACTCCTCCATGTGCTTTGAGATTTGAAGACTTAGGCTTCTAGCTAGCTTTAGAACCCTTCTTAGCTTTACCTTTGCCTTTAGGCTTACCCTTTGTCTAGCTAATCATCATCATAGACTTGGGTTTGTCTTTCTTCAAATAAACCTCAACTGCTCTCAACATGCCCAACAACTCTATAAATGTTTTGTCAGAGTCATTCATGTTGTAGTTCATGACAAACTGACTATATGACTCGAGCAGAGACTACATAATCATGCTAGTGGCCAACTCTTGACCCAAGGGGAATACCAGTCTAGCAAGGTTCTCCACAAACCCAATAATCTTGAGAACATGAGGAGCTACTGGATCTCCTTCTTCCATGTTACATTTGAACAATGTCATAGAGACATCATATCTGTCTTATCTATCCTGATCTTGGAACATGTTCTTGAGATGTGTGACGGTCTCAATCACATCCATGTCTCATGCTGCCTTTGCAACTCATAGTTCATGGAGAATAGCATCAGACACTTGACATCCACAACTTACTCAATATGCTCCTTGTAAGCATCCATGTCAACCTTTGGTGCAGTTGGAAGTGGTTCATCTGGTGCTGGCATTTCTAAGACATAGAGCTTGCACTCTTGTGTGAGAACAATTCTCAATGTCATGAACGAGTCATGGAAGTTGTTCCCTATTAGTTTGTCCTTCTCAAGGACTGACTGCAGAGAAAAGTGATTGTTGTTTGTTGCCATTTGATTCTACAAAAGAATTTGCAATTTTTCCAAAAATCCATTTTTGATTTGAATTTGGGCGATAATAATTAGGCATTTAATTAATTATCATTCTCACTATTTTGTTCAAATTGAAAACCCTCAAGTATCAATTCAGAAAATTGTAGTGAACAGTTTTCTAATGAGAAATATCCAAGACAATCCAACTATGGCCCAACCAACACCACAAAACACAGTCAATTATCAAGGTAGGCAACTTTTTCCAATTGCATCATATGAATTTCTTGATAGATGATATGCACAACTCCTTTCCATAATCATCCGCATGCTTTCGGGCTTAGATGCTCTAAGAATCACCAGTTAAGCCTGACCCAATAGCCAAGATGATAATAATGCACCCAACAGAGGTGAAACCTACATTATTACCAACACACTTCCGCAAGGTAGACAATGCACCACACGAAGGCGTAACCTGTGCTTGGTCAAACAAGCTTTTCATGTGGGTTGCTAATAGAAAGCATCTTAGACTTAATATGTCTTTATTGGGGGGTTTATATATATCATATATATATACATATACTATATCCAATCACCACATATATAGTACATATCATATACATGCTATATCCCACAATGTAAACATGCAATATAAAACAAAAAGCGATGATTATAGACATGTCTAATGTAATTCCTTAGAGCCATAAGGAATTACTACCACCTAGGTCAATCATAACATCACATGTATGAACCTGTTGTTGGTGTAGATATGTACTTGCCAATCTGGGTAGATCGGTTCAACCCTTGAACCAGTTGTCTCACCTCTTGACCGGTTGGTTAGTCATCCTATCCAAATGATGTCTGGACTGCTACCAAACAGTCGACTGGGCCTTTTGGGATGGTCGTCTGGCCTCCTATCCTACTAATGTTTGGACTCCTTCCAAACGGTCAGTAGGGCCCACCAGATGGTCGTTTATGTGATACGCCATTCGAACAAAATGTCATTAACTAAGCGGAAGCAATCACTAGCAACAGATTACTGAAAATCACTAAAAATTAAAACTTTTTTCAAAGAGATCCAATTCCAGGAAACTCTTAACAACAAGAACCAAAGTATTACACGCACATTCTGGTCCACAAGTACATACCATGTACCATCTCTTCTCGAGAATTACATACATCAGTTGCTCTCTTAAGTCTACACATGAGAAATACACAACCTCGAGGCATTCAAGCCAAAATCTCAGATCGATTATGAAAATACTAAGTACTGACTCCAAGGACCTGAGAGTACACAGACGACACATTGGACTCTTATCTACAAGTCACGACAATCCGTATCACCACCTGAGATGTTACTACTATCCTTGATGCTGCTATCCTTCCCCTGTAGTATGGTTCTTACCTCCTCGTCCTCGTCCACCTAAAAATGTTGGATCCCACGAGGGTGAGACAATTGAAATTGTCCCAGCGAGAGATATAACTCTCTGTCAGAAACATTATTATTGCAGTTTAGTAGAATAAAATTGATCAAAGGATAAGCAGTTTAGAACATTATCATATCTTAAAGCATTGCAACTATCTATGATAGAGCAGTAATTCATTTATTCACTTTATAAGGAATATGAAGAACATGTATATCACTTATCCATCTTACTATATCAACATCTCAAGATTATCTTGAGATACTCATTATCATGGTATGTCATCCATGAATCATTCTCATTTCTGTCTGTTGACTTTAGCCAATCTATTATCCAGATATTGAATTATTCCAGTCATGTGAGTATACATCATCATATTCTGTCCATGCATTGGACTATGCCAATTCTATGCAAACATTCCATGCATTGGATTATTACCAATCCCGTGAACCATTCCAGGCATTGAATTATTACCAATTCCATGCAACCGTTCCACGCATTGGAGTATTACCAATCGTGTGAAATTATTCCAAGTATTGGGTTATTACCAATCCTATGAAATTATTCCAGGTATTGGGTTATTACCAATTCTGTGCAATTATTCTAGGTATTGGGTTATTACCAATCTTGTGCAATTATTCCAGGTATTGGGTTATGACCAATCCTGTGACATTATTCCAGGTATTGGGTTATGATCAATCCTGTGACATTATTCGAGGTATTGGGTTATTACCAATCCTGTGTAATTATTTCAGGTATTGGGTTATGACCAATCCTGTGACATTATTCTAGGTATTGGGTTATGACCAATCCTGTGACATTATTCCAGGTATTGGGTTATTACCAATCCTATGCAATTATTCCAGGTATTGGGTTATGACCAATCCTGTGACATTATTCCAGGTATTGGGTTATGACCAATCCTGTGACATTATTCCAGGTATTGGTTTATTACCAATCCTATGCAATTATTCCAGGTATTGAACTATGTCAATCCTGTGCATCTATTCCAGGCATTGGACTATGCCAATCCTGTGCATCATCAATGAATACCACATCACCTTTACTAGGTATTAAACCTTGGCCAAGCCATCATACTTATTCACATCCTTTATGTAATTCAAGTATTCCTCTTATCTCCTTTAATCTTATTCAAAACACTATAGCCCTTATTTGGCTATAAGCATAAAGCATGCATGATTAAGATTTCATTATTATTATTGCATCCATTTATTATTATTATTATGTTATTAAGTTGCCATTTCGTAGTTAATTTGAACATTATCATTGCTTACATGAAATTTTATAAACATCTTGTTACCTCTTACTAGGAAACAACTATTCACATGGCTCACAAGTCCCATTAAACATCTTGTCACCTTTCACTAGGCAACAACTATTCACATGGCTCACAAGGCCCATTAAACATCTTGTCACCTTTCACCAGGAAACAACTATTAAGGTTAGGGTTTCCCTCTATAGCCAAATAGGGTTTCAAGTTCATATTATTAATTCAAGCCCTAATTCATTGCTCCACACATCTAGGAGCATACATTGATATCATAAGTATTCAATTATACTTATTTATTCTCATCTTTTATCATTAAATGATAATCATCACAAAGTGTGAGTTTCTCTCTCATCCTATGTAGGATATTGATTACATCATACTTTGTTATCTTGGCTTAACCCTTTCTCAAGGTATGTTAGCCTACACTTATCAAAGTGCATTACATCTTAATGTAATAATTGTCATGACACACTTCTTGTGTTACTCATCCAAGTATATTGGATTTTGGGTACATCAAGGTGTATCAACCTTGAGGTGCTGAATGTGATATCTATCACGTCCTAATGTTTCACTTCCCTCATCATCTTTATCTTACTCAAGTTCATCAACTTATCTTGTATTAGGGTAATTCTCATCCTAATACTTTATGCACCAGTTCATCACATATCATGTAATGTATTGGTTATAAGCCACTCATTTGATTTATTCAACCATTATTGATATAAGATTATCCATTATCAACCACTTTAAGTATTTCCCCTACCAAAATATTATTCACTATTCCATTATTAGGAATAGGGTTTCCCTTCTTTATCAATTAGGGTTTTGCATAACATCACCCTATGTTGGGGTTTCACATGACATCACCCTATATTAGGGTTTCACATCACATCTCTGCATTAGGGTTTCACATGGCATCACCCTTAATTAAGATTTCACATAACATCACCCTTAATTAGGGTTTCACATGACATCACCCTTGATTAGGGTTTCACATGTAGCTTAACCCAAAATTAGGGTTTCATGAATCATCCCCTTAAATTAGGGTTTTTGATTATATTACCTTGAATTGGGATTTCTCATATCATCACCCTAGATTAGGGTTACATCATTACCCTAGATTAGGGTTACACCTAGCATTGCCCTAAATTAGGGTTAGGGCTCATCATCCTTCTCAATTAGGGTTTCATGATCTCTTTATCAAGGATCATACCCTAATTACATATTTTATTCATGTTGAGAGTGTTGAGGTTTAACCACTATATTATTATATATGTATGAATCTCTCTCTCTCTCATCCTCTCTAGGATGTTGATTACTTCAAGCTTGATTAGATTAGGTCAACCCTTCATTCAAGTACATACATCTATGGTTACCATAGTGTATTGAGTTACTTCATTCATAAGCATCAAAGGTTAACCACAACCATTGTAATTATCTTTGATATACATCATTAACAATTATGGGGTTTAATAGTACTTACATGGTTTGAGTCAGTTAGACCTTCAAACGGTCTTGTGGTACTAGACCTTCAAATGGTCTTGAAGTATTTTTACCTTCAAACGGTCTTGGTCTATACCTTCAATCAGTCTTAAGACTGTTATACCATCAAACAGTCTTGATCTCAAAGTCCCTAAATGGTTTGAGACCATTTGAATAAAATATAATTATTTTCAAACGGTTTGAAACTGCATGAGCAACTCATCATTGAAACCAATTGAACATTAAATGGTTTGAGACCGTTTGCCCTCCAAACAGTCTGAAGACCATTTGATCCCAAACGGTCTCAAGACCATTTGGACTCAAATAGTCTCAAGACCGTTTGGTCCAAACCATCTTGAAACCGAGTGGATCGATTAGGGTTTCCTCCAACCAATCAATTAGGGTTTGCTTCATTGAATCGATCATCAATTGAACCATCGAGAGTACATCAAATTACAGCCTTGGATCTCCAACCATACATCACAACCCTTGAACTCCAAATGGTCTTGAGACCATTTGCCTCCAAACGGTCTTGAGACCGTTTGGACCATCAACCAAGAAATTGATCCAATTCAATTAAGATTTCTTCAATCAATCGATTAGTGTTTGCAATTAATGGATCATTCATTCTGAAATACATTATAATTAAATCAATTTGAGCCATTGGATCTTCATCATTTACATAAGCAATTAACCCCAAATGGTTTTGAAGTTCAATTTACCCATTCGATCTTGAGATCCATTACCCATTCAGTTTTGAACTCAATTATCCATTCGATCTTGAAGTCAATTACCAATTCGGTCTTGAAATCAATTACGCATTTAGTTTTGAAGTAAATTACCCATTTGGTCTTGGGTTCAATTACCCATTCAGTTTTGAACTCAATTACCATTCGATCTTGAAGTCAATTACCCATTCGGTCTTGAAACCAAATTAACTCAATCGATTTTGAAACCGAATTAGCTCAATCGGTTTTGAAAACCGTTTGCCCATTCCTTTGTTGAGGTGTGTGCTTAATATGACATCATCATCTTCAAGCTTCAAACCTTAGAAATCAATTGTGATTCTTATGGTGACGTCAACAACTAATCAAAAGGAAATCGAGAAAGAAGAAAGGTTCAACACATGATGAATAAATTGCAAGCAATAATGACATTTAAGGGTTCAAGTTATATAACCCGCCTTCAAAGTTGAATACAAGCTTCAAGATTCATGTCTTTAATGGTGAATGAAGCTTTCTCAACTGTCCAAGGTCCGTCCTCAAGTTTTTGAGTGAAAAGAATGGCTAAGATTGAAGATTGAATGGAGAAAAGAAGAAATTAAGCATTGAATTTTGATTTCCACCATGAAATCAAGGTTGAAGATGATTAAGGAGCTTACCTACAAGTTTTGGTACGTCCTCTTGTTTCTACTAAGCTCCCTTGTGCATGGCCAAAGCAAGGAAAGAGAAAGGAATCGAAAAAGCCTTTCATGTGGGTTGAAAATGGGATGTATATAAGGGAATTTCAATGAGAGAGAAAGTGATAAATAATTCCTTCAACTCCCAAAATTAGTGCCACATACTCCCCTCAATCCTTTGCATACGAACCCATCTCCCCCACCTTGTAATTCCTCTTCATTATCCATGAATTAAAAGAAAACAAATTAAGCACCTTAATCAATATAATAATAATATCCAAAAATGAGTGGATATTACTTTTTCTTTAACTAATGTGAGTGGGCTCTCCACTCACTGTATATATTTTGGTGCCATTGCAAGGAACAACGACGTCCACACTTATAAAAATTAAACCATCACACTTTTGGTTGAAGGGCACTTCCATTAATATATTTATTTTTGTATTAAATTGAATTAGGGTTTCAATTATGCTTAAATCTTGATTATTTTAATATCAAGTTTCTCTCCCCCCCAATGAGATTCAAATGAGACGCCCCTATGATTTTCTTATCTCTAAGTGATACCAAGAAACATTAGGGACTCTCTAGAAATGGTATTTTTCATACTGAACCCTAGGTTTTGGGAAAATTGCACATTATACCAAAACTAGGTTTTAATGCACAAACATTGCTTAATAAGCTCTTTCTTGGTGCTCAGGATACTACAAGCCATACCTCTGCATCATTTTTATTTTTATGATGCTTCAACATTTGAGGAACATTTTATCATGTAATATTTGCAATTTAACCCCTCAACTTGGGTAATTTGCACTTTAGTCCAAAACAAGTAAAACATTGTTTCAACATTATTTAAAAAGGACTAAAATTGAAACATAAGTTCCTCTTGAGCCTTAATTACTTTTCAAAGGATAAAGACAAGAATATAAATGACTTACTTAAGCAAAACCTCTTGGGTTAAGCCTTAACCCAGGTCACGGATGTTACAGTTTATTTCCATCATTTTGTCCTCCATGGTCCTGCAAATGGTCGACTTGTCTCACGAACTGGTCAACTCATTTGGCGATAATCATCTTCTTCGTCATTGTAAGAAATAAAACTATCCTATTGCTACTTTATTACATTAAATAAGAGAAACCTTAAGTTTCATTCGAGGGGAGAAAATGTAGGAAAGCATTAACTTTACATTGGGAAGACGGAGGTTCAGGCTTGGTACTCAGACCGAGATAAACATGAACCATACCATCCAACCACACACAAATATTGGGTATTGTCCATAACCACGCTACACATCCACCATAAAACTACTTTTAGAGTGAAGCACGTAAATTGCACATATATATATAATGATATATATATATATATATATATATATATATATATAAGTTTGGTATTATGTGGTATTTGATCAGATACACATATGAGACCGTTTAAATATTCACATCGTATGCAATAAATAAATGATAAAACCAAAAATCTGATCATATCGATGATCCTAATTTATAGTAAATTGATGTGGCTCTGATACCACTGTAGGGAAATACAGACACATATCATAACAACAGAAACAAAAGTTTTATCTATCTATATTCCCATAATAGCAAGATCACATCAACTGCTATGAAATAGGAAGGATGATTTAACGAGCTATACCTGGTCCTAGAAAAAGTCCAGCAATAACAACTCGCTTCAATGCAAGTGTCTATAAGTTTCTCTTGGACGGTGACTGTGCAGCTCCTGGTCTTCACCACAAACAACAAGCAGAACAACTTCTGTAGTGACTCATGTGGTCTTGCCACAGACTGTAGGCTGACGTTCCCCTCCTAGAGGCAGCCAAAGGACTACTTCCTCTATAGTAGTCCACACAGACCAACTAGACCTCCTGTCATTCAACTAGAATGGATAGGAAGGAGTTGTCCCTCCTATTGGCGTATTAGTCTCCAACTTGCTCTCCCACAACAATGATCCTCAGTTGTTCTCTCCTGTCGCTATCCCTCCCTTATTGGGTAGGACTTTCTTGGACTCTCTTGGTTACCACAACTAGAGAGGAAAACAATTTTCAAACCAACTAATTCTCAGTTGATGTTCTTATTGTTGTGTTATGGGAAGCCCCCACTACCCCTCTACTTATAGGTGGGGTTAGGGCCAGGGTTCTCATTTTGTTTGGGATATGTGTAGGAGTGGAAGGGACCGAAAGATCTTGAATTTTCACAACCTATGAGACATAAAACAATCATCTAGCAGTCAAGACGATCATCTAGCATTCTGATATGGTCATCTCATACTGCGAGATGGTCATCTGGAAGTTTCCCAATCACACACAAAATTGAAAATTCAATTCCAATTAATGCTAAACATTAATTCCTTACACCACAAGTATTGTACAATCGAAATGAGTTCGAGAAACTTCCAGAATGTTCTTTCAGACCCAACTGAACTGTCTCACACATGCGAGATGCCCGTGTATCTCACCTAGATGGCCGTCTGATGAGTTGAGCTAAGCCGAGTTGATCGATTCAACAACTTGAATCGGCCGATTCACACTTCAGTTTGGGTAGAACTAAGCCAATTCAATTTTTGATTAGCCTAACAATCCAAACAGCTGTCTCAACACTTAAGACACTCATTTGGCTTGCCCAAACGACCGTCTTAACACTTGAGATAGTCGTTTGGTAGTGCAGTCAGCAAATTCGTTGTGTGAATTGAGTACCTTAACTCTTCCGTAACCAATCCAATCATCATTCAATATTTAACTCCTCTTCTAGATGAGTTCCTTGTGTGTGACCCTATAGGACCCATACTACATTGGCAGTGAATGTCGATAACTATCTTATGACATCACAAGCAAGGAGTGGTGCCTAGTCATACATCACTGCTATCCAAGTGAATGGAAAGTTGGAGAACAACTTCAACCTACAATATGTGTAAGGTGTTGTAGCAATTGTATAATTCCTTTATCTATGATATCAAGAGTGAACATGAGGCATGGACTCGCCATCCTCTCAATATTCATCTCATGTTCCTTGAATCAAGAGTAGACTGTCTAAGATAATGTGACCTCAATATCATATGTTAAGTCACATGTGCATGTACATGTGATCCTTAGTCTCACTTATCAAGTGGCCATGATATCATACTTTAGTAGGAGGGACAAATCCCATATCTAACACTCACTCTATACCCATGTGTCAAAGTCACCCAATCATCACCATTATAACAACCCATGTTTCGGGACTACATTTGATGATGTCAAAGCGTACCCAACGACATGTGACGAGTGTAGTGATTTCAGGTCTAAGAATCACAATCACCACCTTCACCATGAGAGATGACTGTGACTACCAATGATGGTCTCCATGTGTCACTTCTCAAGGTGGGTATGTCTGATACACTGTTCCTAACATGTATCTGTGTGCTTGGTTTGAGATTACCATATCATGACTAATGAGATTCAGTCATCAACCAACCCACACTCTAGTCTTTTGTGTTATTGGTGTCTATCTACCTTCCACAGTAACAACCAACTAGGGACAAAAGGGGAATTTACATACTCTTAGCATTCATATGATCTCATTCTCCAAGTCACGTACTTGAAGACATACGTCATTGAGTATTGTCATTCTTTAGACATTCATCTTGTTTCCTCATTATTTCATAACTGAATGAAACAAAATGAATTAGAAGACTGCCTTCATGAGTATTAATCAAATCCTTTATGGTATATGCCATGTCAATCATCACATGATTGTCTATATGGGCATACCTTACCAACATCTAGTTCTTCATATAGTGACTAGTTCAAGAAAATGGAATACACCATCCAAATGGACACTGCCATCTAGGTCTTAAAGATCACCAATGTTAGTGACAGGTCCACATAGATAAGATACAACTATGTGTGATAACTACAAAACGACACATTCTGGTCAGTGTTCGAGAGATAATGCTCTATTATGTTTTCACTATGGACAAATAGAACATATTAAGAGAAATACCCATAGTTACAATATACACTTGGACACAATTCACAATCACAATTTTAGACTCTTCAGAAACAAACTCCAGTTGGAGGACAAGTTCTTCTGTAGCCCTAGGTTCTAGAGGGGGAGCACCTAGTACAAACAATGAACAACAAGGACACTAAGGTAGAAGGAGAGATACATGACACTACTTCTCAATTGCACCATATGAAGGTGTCATTTCAATGGGAGTTGTGACAGATGAGAAACTTCTCGTTAACAACATTTTGGTTACAATATTAATATATCCTGGTGAAACACATTCTTTTATTCAATACTGTATTAGTGGATTGAATTTGTTAACTCAAAACTTATCTTGTGTATTACTATTAAGAGTATTGTTAGATGTACCAACCATGTTGAAAGAAGTTTGTCCTGAATGTATGTTGAGTTTTAGTGTGTATACTATAACAGTTGATCTCATACCCTTAGACATTAATTATTTTCAAATTATCTTGGGTATGGACTTCCTTTGGACATATCATGTTCAGTTGGATTGTTGGAAGAAATAAGCTATCTTTTAGCAAGGTGGATTTTCTTATGTCTACTTTGGATATAGAAAAGTTTTACCCACTTATATGGTATTAGCTTCTCTAGCTAGTAAGATGATGAGAAAAGGGTGTAAGGCCTTTCTAGCTCATGTGGTAGATGTTAGGGATGAGAAAAGGACAACCAATATTGAAGATGTTCTAGTTGTATGTGAGTTTCTAGATGTCTTCCCAAGAGAGATGTTGACTTTGAGATACATAATTTACCTAGTAGTCACCAATAGCATTATCGACCTATAAATTGGCACCTGTAGAGTTAAAGGAATTTAAAATTCAGATGCATGAGTTACTAGATAAGGGTTTTATTCAACCTAGTACGCCACCATGGGGAGATCCAATACTATTTGATAAGAAGAAGGATGGAACAATGTGGTTGTGTATAGGCTATCGAAAATTGAATAAGATAACCATAAAGAACAAATATCATTTGCCTAAGATTTATGAACTATTTGATCAACTATGTGAAGCAAAAATCTTTTCAAAGATATATCTTAGGTGAGGTTATCATTACTTGAGAATAAAGGCATCATACATACCCAATTCAGCTTACAAGACAAGGTATGTGCATTATGAATTTGTGGTCACGACTTTTGGGTTGACAAATGCCCCAACAAATTTTATGTACATAAAGAATAGAGTTTTAGATCATATTTAGATAAGTAAATAGTGGTGTTCATATATAATATTCTTATATATTATAGATGCAAAACACCATGAGAAAAATTTGACGATAGCTTTGCAATTGTTGAGACAACTCCAATTGTACACAAACTTGAGCATATGTGAGTTTTAGTTATTTGAAGATTCTTTCCTTGGACATGTCATATTAGGAGAATGAGTCAGTGTAGACCCTAAGAAAGTGAAATCTATCCTTCACTGGGAGCAACCTACAACTCCTACTGATATTAGAAGTTTCCTTAGATTAGATGGTTATTATAGAAGGTTTACAAAGAACTTCAGTGGTCTATCAACACCACTTACATGTTTAACAAGAAATGATATAACTTTTGTTTGGTATAATAGTTATGAAAGAAGACTTAATACATTAAAGAAAAGGTTAATCTCAAATCTAATTTTGATCCTACTAGAGGCGGTTAAAGGTTATGTAGTGTTCTATGATGCATCCAGAAGGGGACTGGGATGTGTTCTTATGCAGGAGGAAAAGGGGGTAGCTTAAGCTTCTAGGAAGCTTAAGAAGAATGAAGAGAACTATCCTACACATGATCTTGATCTGGAAGTAATAGTACATGACTTAAAGACATGGCGTCATTATCCCTACAAGAAACATGTCATATTTTAATAGACCATAACATTTAAAATATACTTTTACATAAAAGGATCTCAACTTGAGGCAACACAGATGGTTGGATATCATAAAAGACTATGATGTTACCATTGAATACCACCCTGGGGAAGACAATATTGTGGAAGATGCTTTGAATAGAAAGTCTACATAATCAGTGAATGTGTTTTCAATGGCCTGTGAAAGAAGAGATCTATTAGTAAGAATGAGGGAAAAAATTTAGATCTAAATGTAATGTCCATGGCAAACTAATTGCACATATGCATTTTATATATATGTTCATTGATCACACTAAGAAACTTCAACAAAGTGACAATGATCTACACCATTTTACAGATGATATGGAAGATGATAAGAAAATGTAATTCAAATTTAGATAAAGGAACACTGTATTAGTAGGACATATTATGTGTGCCTAGTGAACCAAAATTAAGATATTAGATTCTAGAAGAAGATGACTCTTTTGACGTATGCAATGCAACCTTATAACAGAAAAATGTATAATATCCTCAAGCAACTATATCGGTGGTAAGGTATGAAAGTAGATGTGATGTATCTAAGATTGGTATATGTTAGCAAATTAAGGCTGAACATAAGAATCTAGAAGGTTCCCTATAACTACTCCCTATTCATGTATGGAAGTGGGAAAATGTTACTATGGACTTTGTGGTGATGTTATCAAGGAAACCATGTGGATTTATTCTATATGAGTACCAGTGGATAGATTAACTATGTCTTCTCACTTTTTACTAGTTAAGATGAAGTAGGATACACCTAAGATAGATAAAGTCTATATAGATGAGATAGTTAGACTGCATGACATACTGATTTCTTTAATATCTAATAGAGATCCCAAATTGACATTTATATTTTGAAATCAATTGCATTGTTCTATGGGAACAAGATTGAAGTTTAGTAGATATTTTCACCCTCAGACAGATGGACATATAAAAAGGAATATTCAAACCCTAGAGGACATGTTGAGATCATGTGTTTTGCATATTAGTGGTAGTCATGGGATGACTACCTTAGTCTTATGGACTTTGCTTATAACAAAAATCACCACTCCAGCTTAGGCATAGCCCCTTATAAAGCTCTATATAAGAGGAAGTGTAGGTCTCCTATTTGTTGATATTGTGACACCCGACGCACCACAAAATGAGATTACTCAAAACAAAGTGTAGAACTAATACTGATCAACTAGGTTACCAGAAAACATAGGAAATTAAAACCAATATTACATATCCAAATCAAGTGGAAGCATATCACATTTGAGACTACAAAAGATTATTACAAGATATTGTTCACTAGCTCACTGGACACAACCTGTTGCAAGAGGTAACCTATTCACATACATACATGCCATATCTGTACAAAAAGGCATACAACTAAAAATTGTCTCGATATACAAAATCTACAAAACACCCCAAGGACCAGAGAGTATAGGGATGATACATATGACTCTACTAAAAAACACTAACAGAACATCCAACCTTTAAATAGATACTACTCCTCTTGCTGCTCAGCCTCAACCACACGATCTTTACCTCATCACGCAAGACCATCTAAAAGATGTGGAAACCCACGAGGTGAGACCAAATGTCCCAACAAGAGATATAACTCTCCACCAATGTCTATTATAAGCACAAGTAAACTAAAGTAGATAAAGACCATCATTATCAGGTTGAGCAGATTCAACTAAATGATATGTATTAAATCGATAATACAAATTAAGCAAATTAGGTAGTTACCACTGAGTAGTAGAACAACTTAAACTTTAAGAAGGAATATGAAGAAAATGCATAATAGTTAATTTCTCTTACCACATTATAATTCAAGAAATCATTACAAAGATAAGGCAAATGGGTCATCCAATGTTATTCGTGTTTAGCCCTATACAAATATACTACACGACTATATTACATCATTTATTATGCCCTAAGGATTTGATTTGTACCACCCAAATCCAACCGACCACTACAAACTTAAAATCGATTCCATACAAGGTTTATGGAAGAGACGGAATCGATGACCTCTCCAACACCTCTTGGTTAGTACAAGAGAAACACCACGAAGACATATTAGTCAACTGCAAACAATGACATATAATCAAGCTGAAGGATCACCTCACGCATGATTGTCCTTATAAAACACCTATCCCACCTTGGTACATGTCATGACGCTAGAGAACAGACTCACACATGGCCATTCTAAAAGGCATGATGTAGTCGCACTGCTGCCATTCTCAATATCACAAACACCGGGGCATGACTGCAATCATCCTCCAAAACCTATAATTATGGATGCAAGGATATTCACTCAACTTGCGCCCCCACATATTCAACAATACGTACTCTGCGTTTCCCATAGGAGTTACTCAGTTTACCATCCAACAATAAAACTGACACCGGAATGGATCTATGGCACATGACAAATACATGATTAGGGTTTCACTTGATTAGTTAGCCCAATTGGGTATCTTTTAGCATCAATAAAGTTACAACATATAAACCCTAAAAAAAACTCTACAAAGACAAGGGGAAAATATAACTCCAGAAGATATAAAACATATAAGGTGTGAATTTGTCACATCATCACATGATACTTGTATTACTGCCATTCACAAGGCTATCACCATTGCCACATCATTATGGGATATTAATCCCTCAATCATATCACTAGAGCATAACACCTCACACTAGACATTAATCCTCTGCCAAGTCATAAGACCCATCACATCATTCCTGCACATTCAATGTCAAAGTGTGCCTCACATTGCACACAATCACCACCCTATATTATATAAGGATCACCATAGCTTTCACATGGATATGCCATACATTCAACCTACAAGGTTAGGTCCATTCAAGTAGGAGAGATAAAGTATAATTACATGCCATACATCAAGGAAAGTTCAATAAGAATAACAGACCCTAGGATTAGGGTTAGGGTTTCATGCACAAAGCTGATTAGGGTTTCATATCATTACTTATCACCAAACCCTAGATATATCATCTCCCATTTTCTTGGAACACAGTAGGGTTAAGAACATGATTAGGATTAACTAACCAATCATTCCAAACAATATTATGTATTAACCCTTAATTACATGTACATGTGTAGCAACCTCACTCTTGTTGGATATATGTAGCCACTAACATGGTGTAGCGACCATGTAGTGTCATGTGCGAGTGTGTCGACCAAACCATCAAAACATGGTATTGCGACTGCAACACATACATGTATCTCGACCAACCATCAAAGCAGGCATCTCGAATGAAACAAGACATCAATTGAAAACATGTGTAAAGACCCTTATGTAACGACCATCAACCATTAGGTTTAGGGTTGTGACCGCTACTAAAGGTATATGTGTGCATGACACACATGATAAGACAAACCTCATTCAAACCAAGCAAATGTATTTCGACCAAAACAAAACCAATCCATCATATGGGTATGTCGACCGCAAAAAAGCCAAACAAGGTGTCAACCAGCCAATCATGTGAACCACATAAGAGTATGTTGACCAAAAACACCAAGGGGAAAACACGCATGACCGAAACAAGTGCTAGACATCAAGAACACCAAGTGTCGCCCAGATCAAATTCTCATGGAAAAGGGACATACAACCCTAGAATTGTTCGACAACATAAACAACCTTCAACCTCATGAAAACCAAACCAAAACCTCAAGAAAATAAGGGCCGAACCATATAATGGTGATAAATCCAAGGGTCATGGTGCATGTAACAATTTCACTTCAACCACCACTTAACAATCGGGTTCATGAAATTAGGGTTAAGAATGAGAGAAATCTACATGAGAATGCTACAAACATTAAACCTTAGATCAAGGTAGATTCATCTAGCACATTAGCATCACATTTAAAAGATTAAACCAGTAGTACACATGCACAGATAAGGTGCAAATAGTAGAAGAAGGTAGAGAGTTATATAGCCCTCCTTATGGAAAGATCAAGATCTAAAGATCACGATATTCAAGAGAGAAGAAATCTCCAACCAAGAGCAACTCCATGTCTAAAAGATCACCTCAAAAGTGAAGAACACCATTGTCAAAGAAGAGCTCAAGAAAGAGGTGAAAAACTCTAGGCTAAACCGAAGAAGAAAGGAGAAAGAGAAGAAAGCTTCCTCTCACTTGAGTACCACCATGTCAAAACATAGTCTCCGACCCTAGTGAGGAGAAGTTTCTCTCAAGATGACCACCATGGTTGCACCATAGTCTCATGGCAGGGAAGAAGGAAGAAGATAGGGTGCAATGAAAAATGAGATAAAGGCTTCAAAACCATTTACCAAGGAAGAAGATCACCAAAGACCACCACAAGAAGGATGATCAAGATCAAGAACACCACATGCAAGGTTGATCAGACACCAAAGCACCTTGATCAATACACTCTAGCTCCACCAAGCTCCAAGGTCAGCCAAGAAAGGAAGGAGAAGGAAAGAGAGAAAAAGGATTGCTTACATGAAGAAGAGAGAGGTTATATACTCAAGGTAGGAGGGAGGTAAGGTGGGTATGCAGTGACAACAGAAGAGAGCACCAAAAGGACACTTGTCCACTGAGAAAACATCCATACAACCACTAGAAACTTGCATGCAACATATGGGGATACAACCTAGGTGGGGTATCGACCACATGGGTCACTACAACCCTTGTTGTGGTCAAGACACACCAAGGGTCAAAACAAACATCACCAAAGAAGGTGTATCGGTCAAAACACACCCAAGACACACCAACATGGTTGAAACTAGGGGTGGCGATCGGGTCTGGGTTGAGAGGGTCCTATTTCGGGTCAATTTGGTTGAGATCAAATACACTCGACCCGAACCCGACTCGAAAATAATTTCAGGTCATACTTCCTCGACTCGAACCCAAAATTACTATTTGCGGGTTTGACTCGATGGACCCGATGGACCCAAAAATACCATGTTATATGAAAACCCAAAAATACAAACCCGAAAAACCCGAATAAAAACCCATTAGACCTAAAATTACTACAAAATTTGTTGATTATTAGTGTTTTACAAGCAAAGACTTGTATAAACTATACTATTTTTATGTTTGAATGTGTTTAACTTTTATATGGATAAAATATGAAATATATATACATATATAAAGACATAATTTCAGGTCGATCGGGTTTTGCGGGTTGAGAATTGCAAACCCGGACCCAACCTGTAAATAATTTTGGGTTTTTTGGGTTCGGGTCATTTTGGGTCAGGTCAAAAAAATCAAGACCTGAACCCACTTTAGTCGGGTCGGGTCGAGTTTTGCCAGCCCTAGTTGAAACACTCAACCAAGATCAACATGGTCGACACCATGCTCCACCAAGCAAAAACCTAGAAACCCTAACATCATCACATGATGCCACATCATCAACCATGGTCCAAACAAGCCACCCATCTACATGATATTCTCTCTCATGATGCAAAGACACAAGAAACACACTATACATGTGACAAATTACAAGATAGCCCCTCCACTTAGGTAAATTGCAACTTGGTCCAAAATAAGGATACATAGCTCAAACATCATCCAAGCAGGATGAAACTAACACAT
The DNA here is from genome assembly GCA_963693085.1 of Alisma plantago-aquatica. Taxonomy (NCBI): domain Eukaryota; kingdom Viridiplantae; phylum Streptophyta; class Magnoliopsida; order Alismatales; family Alismataceae; genus Alisma; species Alisma plantago-aquatica. The sequence goes on from OY856409.1 coordinate 1,197,019,769, forward strand.
AAGACTATAACATGTTATTAAAGCATCTCAAGAGATTAGATTAAGGTTAAACATCTCATTAAGCAAAGAAAGCACACTCCAAAACTAAGCTAGGTCAGGGTCCTTACAACCATAAACCCCTAACAAGGATTTTGCCCCCAAAATCCTATGTGAAAAGAAATGGGTACTTACTACGCATCTCTTCCTCAAGCTCCCACGTGGCCTCCTCTACACTACAGTGATGCCACAAAACCTTAACTAAAATGATATCCTTCTTCTTCTTCAACTTCTTGACCCTCCTATCTAGGATCAACACATGACCTTCCACATAAGACATATCCTCATCTAACTCAACCTCCACTGGCTACAACACCAACTCTGTATCAGGGTGGCACTTTCTCAACATAGATAGATGGAACGCTGGATGCAACCTATGCAACTCAGGTGGCAACTCCAACTTGTAAGCCAACTTCCCAACACGTGCCACCATAGGGTAAGGTCCCATAAATTGGGGATCCAACTTACCCTTCTTTGCAAACCTTAAAACACCATTCCAAGGAGAGACCTATAGATACACTCTGTCTCCCACTTGGAACTCCAAGGGTCTTTGCCGATTATCAACATATGACTTCTATCTGTCATGGGCTACTTTCAACTGCTGATGAATCACCTTGATCTTTTATATCATTTGGTGTACAAGCTCGAGACCCAAAAGCTGATACTCACCAGCCTCGTACCAACACAAAGGAGATCTACAATGCCTCCCATACAAAGCCCTGTAAGGTGCCATATCAATGCTCCTCTGATAGCTGTTATTGTAGGAAAACTCTATCAAACTGAGGTTCACATCCCAACTGCCTAAGAACTACAAAACGCATGATCTCAACAAATTCTCCAAGGTCTGTATAGTCCTCTCAGACTGTCCATCTATCTGCGGGTGAAATGTCGTACTGAACTTCAACTACGTACCCACATCTGTGTGTAGATGTTCCCAAAAGCGATTGGTAAACTGAGGACCTCTGTCAGACACAATGATAGATAGGATACCAAGCAAACACACTATCTCATCAACATATATATGTGTAAGATTATCTGCTGTATACGTCGTCTTCACAAGCAAAAAGTGCACTATTTTTTTCAACTGGTCAACTATTACCCAAATGGAATCATGAACATTTGCTATCCTAGGCAGACCAACCACAAAGTTCATTGTAACATGATCCCATTTTCACTATGGCTTAGGCAATGGTTGCAAAGTCCCTGTAGGTTTCTGATGCTCAGCTTTAACTTGCTGGCACACATGAGACCTTGCCACAAACTAAACCACATCATGCTTCAAACCAGGCCACCGATACAAATCTTTAATATTGTGATACATCTTGGTGCTTCCTGGATGCATAGCGTACATTAAAGAGTGAACCTCTTCCAAGACCATCTTCCTTAGATTATCAACATCGGGAACCACGACTCTGTTGTGTTAACACACTGTCCCATCCTCTGCCTCATGGAAGTCATCACACTTCTTACTGCCAAACTCTGATCAGATATGTTATAACATGATATCATCCCGCTAAGCCTCTCTAATTTTTTGTCTCAACATAGGCTTCACCTGTAACTGTTCCAACAAGCCTTCCAACAAGGATACTTCCAACTTTACGTTCATCTCACGCAAACACACTAACAATACTCTCTTATGGCACACCAAGGAACTTAATTGCCCCTTGTTAGTAGATGATGATGATGAAGACTTCCTATTCAGAGCGTCTGCCACCACATTCACCTTTCCTTGCAATTATAGTCCTTGATTATCCCCATCCAGAGTCTCTACCACATGTTCAAATCATGCTATGAAAAGATGTTGTAACATACTAGATATTGAGTAGTAAATCTATTTTGAGCTATGATTCCTAATTTTCCCATAACTTGGAATCATTTACAAATGTTGTCCTTCATTGCAAGTCCTCTTGGGTCATTTAGATCCATTCTCATGTACTTCAAAACTAATAAAACCTTCACTTGAATTTATTATGTATAAATGAGTTCATCATCCTCAATTTGAAACATTTATAAATAGTCCCTGAACTTATATCTTGGAATAACTTTTCCATCACTTGAAACAACTTGAAATCATTGTGCTTGAATATTTTAATTTGATGTAGTGTTACAATGTCACACCCAATCCTTCAACTCTTGGATTTGAAAACACATTAAAAAATATTTTTAAGCATTAAATATTAACATGGATGAATTTATGATAATAACTAAGTTAGTCATCTATGTAGCATGAATGTAGGAGTTATTAGTTTTAATATTTACTTTAATATAAAACAAACTCATGGTTAATGTCTCATGGATATTAGCCTTTGCGTTTAAAAGTTATAAAACTTTGGAGGAAGTAGTAAGTAAGATATTGAATATAGTCATTAACCTAACATCTTTAATAAATGAGGTAATGCCTCCTTCAAACCCTCGCATCCTTCCCCCATGCACACCAGGACACCACTACCCTGACTTCAAGCGATGAAGACCAGACCCCATCATATCTCCCTCTCATCTGTCATCTCCATCAACACACCAAAGCCCTAGAACCATCCTCACCTCAACGGATGGTTGCCAAAGAAATGTCCACACATGCGTTACTAATCACCGACCGTTTTCCTATACTGAAATGGCGCCAACACTACCGTTACAGACACAAAAATCCTCCCCCATGACTGATGCCCACCATCCTCTTCTCCTTCCTCTCTGCCCTATTTTTCTCCCCTTCCTCCCTCATGGATATCGACGGATGGAACCCTAGATCCTCACAAAGAAGAAGCCCACTGACACTGACATGCCACCCACCACCTAGCCCTTCACAATGCAGATCTACCTCAACCATGATCAACCATAGTGGTGCCAGGGGATCTGCAGACCAATCCTCAGCACACCATCAACCACCTTGACACTGCAACCTACTAAGTTTGTGTTCCATTGCATTCAACAAAACACCATAGCCACCACCACTCCACGAGGGTGAGGCAACATCTAGAAGGTGCCATGACACCATCAGCCAAGGATGACTACAGAAACATGACCCAAACCAACACTTCAAGTCTCCTTCCTCCTTGCCACTATGCGTCGGCCCGCGTTTAACTACAACTCACCACAATGCACTTCCTCACCAGATCTCACCACCATCAAACACCTCGACCACATGCAAAGTATACTTAGTCACCAAATGCTATCACCCCACCTCCAGAACGCCACTCGTATACCTTCTTCATAACCCAATTAGTGCCGCCACCATATGCTATCCTGATTACCAAGAGATGCAAGCTTAGCTACGTCAGCCTAAACTCCCCTTGTCTGGCCCAGCAAATCATAGGAAATCATCTTCCCACTTGGCCTTTGATATTGGTACCTCATCCCACCTTGATCCCCAACTGCAATCCTCAAGCCATGGATTCAATGAAGATGTTTCAGAAGGTGGCATAATAGGAAGGATGATGACTAGGAGCCACTGAATTATATTTCACTTGTGAAGCCCTCTCTCTCTAAACTCCTTCTCGACATGACGCTTAACTCCAGCAAACTAACAACTCCACAGTATGCCATGAAGTTATTGCATGTTCACCTAAGAAGAAGACCAACACCTGAAAAGATCACAATCCTACTCCAAGGAATCCTAATAGTTAGTAAAGTAGTCCATGGTACTAGGATGCTCAGTCAAGAAGGGTTTAGTTAATCCCATGATCAACATGTAGTCTCTCCCTCCCGTATTATCATTATTCTCAACATACTTTCGATAGTTTATAGAGAATGAATAGATATATCCATGATGACAATATTTAATATAACACCCTTATACATATAAGGTTTACGAACCAATGTGCTAATAGTGTTATATGAAAATCCTATTAATCATACATATACAACACTTTCTTGGGTCCTGATTTTAGAGAGTTAATTATTAAGTCTACATATAAATATAATTTTGATAATACTTATTATGGTATGAATGCTACTAATGAGTATAGTAGATATAGGATATCTACTTGATCAATTAACTTAATGTCAATAATATCAACTTATGTATCAACGCCCTCATGTTATTGAATAACAAGATATAGAAAACTAACAATATTCATTAAACATGTACCAATGTTGATCTTGTTATGCATTATAACCCTAGAATAGATAGAAAAGATATTGATTTAAAAGTATTTTGATTTAAAACCAACCTATTTTGATTAAGATGAAAGTTAAGTAAGAAAGTATAAAAGAGAAACCTATTTGATTATGGGTAACCCTAATTGGGAAATAAAATTGGTGATGAAAGTAATGATAGACTGTATTCAAGTTATTCAATTCTTATACCAGTTTATTAACAATTCATATTTTGACTAGCATAAATAGTTGAGACCTAGGTAATATTATATAACTAGTATGCAACAAACTTAACCCTATCCCTAGTAAAGGTACATTGTTAAATAAACTTAATTGGCCTTAGTCAATGAATGGAGTTATTCTATGTAACATTATCTAATTTAGAGGAAAATGATAAAGCAATTGAGTACGTAATATTGATTATATATATGACCTAGCTATGAATAAGGATAATGTAATACCATGAATTAGTAATAATTCTAGGCGGGAAGGGAAATCCTAAATTAATAACAGATTAATTGATTCCAAGCTAAACAATAACCAAATTGTACCATACTTTGTAGATTTCCCACTCTTGGAGTCATTCTTGGTGATTGTACAATATATGGAGTCTTGGATAAATTAAGGTACTAGATTCTCTATTTTCATATTGAGTTATTAATTTCCCTCTTGAATTCTATGTACATTGTTTAGTGGTGAACCCTATACTTTTTATAGACCATTTCTGCCTTTTTAAAAGTTCACCACTCCAAATTTATTATTATTGGATTTTGTCAAATATTAAGATAGCACTGGAATTGAATTCTTGGAGTTTTGACTCCATGGACTTTGGCCCTTTAGAGCTTTAGCTCCTAGAGGTTCGGTACATCCCACCTCCCTGTGCATAGGTTGTAATGGATTAGTGGTCCCCAGTATACTGGTTGAAATAGCAAGCTACCATGCCATTCTCTCATTGATGATTGAACACATGTCATTGTAATCATTGATAAAGGAATGATATGAAAATGCTCAATATTGTCGTCTAAAGTTAATTATTGGAAATATTCTTGATATTTTTGGTGCCTTGAACTTGGATTATTTTGTATAATTGTTAGCCTTATGGAACTTCTATTTTGAAGATTGAACAATGAAACATCAATACTTGTTATTCTCATTTTTCTGAAATAAGTCCATCAAATAGTCCTCTCCTAGAATTGATCTAAAACCTGAATCATATTTTGCATCTACTTTTAATAGCCCAGTAATTGGATTTAGTACCAACCTTGCTGACCTTTATTTTTTTCTTCAATGGGGGTCCATGTGTGGTTTTGTTCCTTTTGGAACTCATGGAGAGGTTATACAAAGATGTACTAGAAGAGACATGCATGAGATGTCCTCCATTGAAGACTAGATAGGATTCAACTTTTACTTTCAATCTTGTAATCTTATGTTTAAAGCTTCCACGACTCTGATGTAAAGGTGTGATTGTAATAAAAATTATTTACATTTTGATATTATTTTGTAAATATTTGACCATAAAGATTGAGTCTTTACAACATGGTATTAGAGCTATAAACATTCGACACTGATGCACGTCTCCTAGAAGTTAGGGTCAAATAACTAGTATACCTAGAACTTAGGCCAATAGTTCACAACCAACCCTAGTCTTCTCAGCATTATCTAATTTTTTTGGTGACCGAGAGAACCCACTGGGGTGAGCCCGACGTGGTAAACTCTCAAGGCATGAGAGGGTGTGGTCTGGTCACCCCCTCTAGTGCCAAGTAAGTATGGATTGTCGTTCGTAGAGTGCCTTTGGTAAGGTTCAAATCCGAGTCCTTCATTGGGACTTACCAAGCTCTTACCACCCAAGCTACTATGGCTGGACTAGCCAAATGGAAATAATAACTTAGGTGGAATTAATTTTCACAAAATTATCTGAACCAACAATTAGTAAAGAGGAAACATCACCATATTAATAGAGATGTCTTGAGGTGTTAGAAAACGTGAACAATGTAGTAGTTGAAAGGTGAGAAGTGAGATTAGAAGCCCTAGTATTGAACTTGTGAATCCCTTTTGGTAGGAAACAATATACTTCTTCCTCATCATATATGAAATTACCCTAGTGACCCTTTAGGTATCATGTAAACATTCTCTTTACTACTTGAGTCAAGAAATTAGGATGGTGAATGGTGTTTAGAGGTGATTGTGACTTAGTCATCACATTAATTTTGGTCACTTTTGATTTTTCATAAAAATGTTTTCCATTGAGAAGTTATTTTCTTTATAAATATGATATGTACAATAGAATTGATTTTGTGGAATTTAATCGATGATTTTTTTGAGCTAAGTCACAATCACAGAAAAAATGACAAAACCATAGAGGAGAAACCTAGAGTTGGTGAAGGATATTGCATCATAGTTAACATGCCTATTTAGATTTTGAGTTGAATCCTTTTAAGGGTGGAGTATAGTACCTAAGTAGGCCATGGATAAACTAATTTTGAGGATGAAATCTACTTTAAGGGGTGGCGAGTTGTAACATACTAGATTTTGAGTAGTCAAACTATTTTGAGCTATGATTCCTAATTTTCCCCTAAATTGGAATCATTTACAAATGTAGTCCTTCATTCTAAGTACTCTTGGGTCATTAAGATCTATTCTTATATACTTAAATACTACTAAAACCTCCACTTGAATTTCTTATGTCTAAATGAGTTCATTATCCTCAATTGGATTATTTATACATTAGTCCCTGAACTTATATCTTGGAATCACTATCCATCACTTGGAACAATTAGAAATCATTGTGCTTGAATATCCTGATTTGATCTATTGTTACAATGTCACACCCAATCCTTCGACCCTTGGATTTGGAAACACCTTAAAATATATATTTTAAGCATTAAACATTAACATTGATGAATTTATGATAATAACTAAGTTAGTCATCTATGGTGCATAAATGTAGGAGTTAGTAGTTTTAATATTTACTTTAGAACAAAACAAACTCATCATTAAAATCTCATGGATAGAACCCTAGCTCCTCACAAAGAAGAAGCATGCCAATGCTGACCTACCACCCACCACCCACCACCCAAGTTACGCGATGTGGATCTTCCTCAACCATGATCAGCCATAGTGGTGCCAGGGGATCTATAGACCAACCCTCAACACACTATCGAACACCCTGACACTACAACCTACTAAGTTCGTGCACCATTGTAGTCAATAAAAAACCATAGCTTCCACCACTCCACGAAGAGGATGCAACATCTAGAAGGTGCCACGACACCATCATCCAAGGACGACTACAACAACATGACCCAAACCAATGCTTCATGTCTCCTTCCTCCTTGCAACTATGCGTCGGCTTGCATTTGGCTACAACTAGCCACAATGCACTGCCTCACTAGATCTCGCTACCATCTAATGCCTCGACCACCTACAAAGTATAATCACTTGCCAAATGCTATCACCCCATCTCTAGAATACCACTAGTATACCCTCTTCATAACCCAATCATTGCCACCACCATATGCTATCATGATATCTGAGAGATGCAAGCTTAGCTACGTCAGACTAAAATCCCCATGTCCGACCCAACAAATCATAGCAAATCGTCTCCCCACATGGTCTTTGACCTCTCTGCCTCCTCCCACCTTGATCCCCAATTGCAATCCTCAATCCATGGCTTCAATTAAGATGTTTCCGAAAGTGGCATAACATGAATGATGATGACTAGGAGACATTGAAGTATACTTTACTTGTGAAGCCCTCTCTCTCCAAACTCCTTCTTGGCATGATGCTTAACTCCAGCAAATTGACAACTCCAAAGTATGTCATGAAGTTGTTATTCACCTAAGAAGAGGACCAACACCTAAAAAGATCACAATCCTACTCCAAGGAATCCTAATAGTTAGTAAAGTACCCCATGATACTAGGATGCTCAGTCAAGAAGGGTTTAGTATATCCCATGATCAATAGGTAGTCTCTCCCTCTCTTATCATCATTATTCTCAACATACTTTGGTTAGATTATAGAGAATGAATAAATAGATATATGAATGATGCCATTATTTAATATAACACCCTTATACATATATGGTTTACAAACCAATTTGCTAATAGTGGTATATGGAAATCCTATTAATCATTCATATACAACACTTTCTTGGGTCCTAATTTTACATATTTAATTATTAAGTCTACATATAAAGATAATGTTGATAATACTTATAATGGTATGAATGCTACTAATGAGTATAGTAGATATAGCATATCTACTTGTTCAATTAACTTAATGTCAATAATATCATCTTATCTATCGATGCCCTCATGTTATTGAATAACAAGATATAGAAAACTAACAATATTCATTAAACATGTAGCAATGGTGATCTTGCTATGCATTATAACCCTAGAATAGATAGAGAAGATATCGATTTAAAAGTATTTTGATTTAAAACCAACCTATTTTGATTAAGATTAAAGTTAAAAAAGAAAGTATAAAAGAGAAACCTATTTTGGTTATGGGTAACCTTAATTGGGAAATAAAATAGGTGACGAGAGTTATGATAGACTATAATTAAGTTATTCGGTTCTAATATTAGTATATTAAAAATTCATATTTTGACTAGCATAAATAGTTGAGACCTAGGTAATATTGTATAACTAGTTTGCAACAAAGTTAACCCTATCCCTAGTAAAGGTACATTAGTAAATAAACATAATTGGCCTTAGTCAATGAATGGAGTTCTTCTATGTAGCATTATCTAATTTAGAGGAAAATGATAAAGCAATTGAGTATGTAATATTGATTATATGTATGAACTAGCTATGAATGAGGATAATGGAATACCATGAATTAGTAACAACCCTAGGTGGGAAGGAAAACCCTAAATTAATAACAAATTAATTGATTCCAAGCCAAACAATAACCAAATTGTACCATACTTTGTAGATTTCCCACCCTTGGAGTCATTCTTGGTGATTGTACAATCTATGGAGTCTTGGATAAATTGAGGTGTTGGATTCTCTATTTTCATATTGAGTTATTAATTTCCCTTTTGAATTCTATGTACATTGTTTAGTGGTGAACACTATACTTTTTATAAGCCATTTCTGCCTCTTTGAAAGTTCAGGGCTCCAAATTTATTTTATTGGATTTTTCCAAATATTAAGATAGCACTAAAACTGAATTTTGGAGTTTTGACTCCCTGGAATTTGGTCCTTTTGGGCTTTGGCCCTTTAGAGCTTTGGCTCCTAGAGGTTGGGTATGTCCCGTCACCCAATGCACAGGTTGTAATGGATTAGTGGTCCCCCAGTATACTGGTCAAAATAGAAGGCTATCATGTCGTTCTCTCATAGATGATTGAACACATGACGTTGTAGTCATTGATAAATGAATGATATTGTTACGACCCCACCTCACGATAACCCCCAATTAAGGGAGACCGAGAGGTCGAAGCCGCACCCATGACTTCCGGATCAAAGGTTCGGCAATTAACCAAGAATATTTATCAAATTTTAACATACTATACTGAAAGCTGTAAGAAAATAAAATTTTGCATACCTTTTGAAAACTTAGATCTCTAAACTTCTATCCACACCGATACTAATCTATCTAATCCTCCTTTGCACTTTAATTCTCATTTAGTATCACATGTGCCACTTTACTGTTTGTTCTTTTCATTGTACCTAAAACGCCAACCAAAAAAACGTCAGTCAGCCGTAGCTGGTATGTGGGGGAAACAAATAAACATGCAACTATGATAACAATGTAATCATTCAATTAATCATTTAACAATCAAGATTACGTTTTAAGCCAAACTACTCAATCCATACCTATCCACAACTCTGTGTTGTCCCTGTAAGGACTTATATGGTACCTCTATAAAGGTGACTTTGTGGACCTACCCTCTAGGAAACCAAAGTCTTTCATGACCTGATGGACCTACCCTCTAGGTAGCCATGTACTAGGTCAGCCATTACGACACAGAGGGGACCGGGATCTGAGCTAGTAGGCACATATCTCATGTGATAATCATAGTCACTTTATAGTTGCAAGAATTAAATAAACATCCAACAGTTTAGTTGCATTCAATGCGATTAAACATCTGAGAATCCATCGGGAAACTAAAGCGGTTATTCATAATCGTAACCACATACCTGTCTTGGAGATCTCAAGCAACAATTTATCCAAATCCAACTAGATGTCCAATCAAGCAACCCAATCAATCAATCAATCAAGCAAACATTGATCCTGAAAACATGTATAATGTCTAATTGTCACAAGCATATCCCAAGCAACTCCTTATTGACTTGGGACACCTTTCTAAGGTTTCTAAGTCTCATTAGGATGCATTAGGGTTTCTTAGATTAATTTCTCAAACTTTATCCTTTTTAGGTCAACAAACCGTAAAACAACTTTTCCACTCATAAAAACCCTAATTACTCAAATTATCCACATTAAGGATCTTTTATGCTCAAATTGTCTTAGGATCATCACATCTCTATTTTATTCGTGGATTTACACAATTAAACCAATTAAAATACATATTCATCAAAATTAGGGTTTTCAAGCTCATTAATGCATAATCATGAACGAAACCCTAATTTAAACCAAATATATAAAAAGATCATATTTTTATATCCTATTTTTCTCTTTCATTAACAACAGGTTAATATCAGCTTGAATTATCCATCTATCATCAAATCTAAGGGTTTTTCCTTAATCGAATCATTAAAGATGATAACTTTATGCCCTTTTCAACTTTCATGCATATTTAAGCACATAAACCCTAAATTAGACTAATCACGTGCAAAGTTCTTCCTTTTTGAACTCAATGTTCCTTTTTACATTTAACATATTAATATCAACTCTAAAGATCCATTAAACCCTATTAAACACATTAATCATATCAAAATATGGTTTCTTAATCTTTAATTCATTAAAGATAATGATTTACACTACTTTTCGAACTATGATCATATTCAGGCTGTAGAACTATTTTTAATGGATTCCTTGCATTTTTCTGATCAAAATTCATATATTACTTGTCCTGATCGGAGTTATGAATCTTTAATTATGAATTTAACAAAATTTCACTCACCCGGCCAATCAGGACGTGCCACGTCACCTAGCTCATGCAAGCGCTCGATTGGGTTTATAACCAAATTACGGTATTACCCTCACTTGAGTGGCTCACTCCTTTCCACGCGGAGGGGCAGACGCGTCAAAAGATGGCCCGATCGTCTTCAACCTTGCGCACGCGACCTGCTGCCGCTGCACTAGAGATCTGACGCGGCTCTGCCGCCCTCCTGGACCCCGACGGCTACCAGGGCGGCACCCTTGGCTCCGCCATGCCCTCGCGCAGGCGAGGACGCTGCTGAGACGTCGCCATGACGACCAGTAGGAGCTTTCCAACTTTGCAGCACACAGAGGTTCCATGGCCCTCCTGCAGGTGGTGCGCTCAAGCTAGGGCACCGGGCTGCTAGTTGCACTCAGCTGCGACATCGTGGGAGTATCGGGCTTCTACAGAACTCCAGGTTAGGGCTTCTTATTGCCCCTAGTCGCACTACCCTATAGTTAGGGTTTCAAACATGAAGAAGCAATGGGGAAGAGAGGGGGAGATGAAAAATCCCTTTATAACTCGATCCTGGGGGGTCTACCCCCTTTATATAGAGGGTACTCATGCCCACGAAAGTTTGCCCACAAAGAAAACAAAGCTTTTCCTAAAAGGAAAAGGATTCCTTTATCAAGAAGCTAGTTCTCTCTCTTCCTCTTCATATTCCTTTTTCTTTTGATATTCCTTATCCTTGATATATTAGAATTCGAATTTCTTCTTACTTATTCTCTCTTTCCTTGCTTTTTAATCCATTGACACGAAATTCTATTTCCTTCAATCAAATTTACTTTCTTGTTAACAATACCTCATAATTCATTAATAATGCAACACATTATCCTCTTATTTTACAATTTTGGTATTTTCTCTTTCTTTCCTCTGTATTGGGACTCCTTGGATCCCAAGAAACTTTATTATTTCGAAATCCTTTTTATTGGATACTCATTATCCTTCTAGATGCATCTACATGCATCATTCTTCATTATTATGTATATTTCTTATTAAAATATCTCTTTTGAGGATTTCTTTTTTATTTCTCTTTTATTTTCCTCATTGGTATTCCTTTTATCATTAGTAATCCTTGGGATACGAAATTCCACCAAGGATAACTCAATTATACCTCTTTTCACTTATTTCCCACATTTTCCCATTGTTTTCAATTTCTTTCTTAATAAAGAAATGCATGATTAATCTTTTCTTTTCTTATTGCTTTCTTTATGCAACTTTGGAATCCTTGGAACCCAAGGAACCCAAGAGGCACGAAATCCTCTTTGGATTTTCCCTTTAGAGGTTTCTACATTTTTCTTTTCTCAAAAATTCAATTATCCATTTACTATTTGAATTTCCTTGTTATTTCCTTGTTATTAGGCCCAATAGCCAATAAAGCCCACAACACAAACATCAAGGCTAATGTAAACGAAATCCATTTATTTGAAGAAAATTATATCATTATTTGTTCAAATATCTTTAATATGAGAAATTACATTTCTCACCAATTGAACCCAAAAATTGGGGTTTTATAACATCCTTCCCCTCTTATAGGAATTTTGTCCTCAAAATTCAGGCAAGCAAACAAACAATTCAGGATAAGACTTTTCCATGTCCATCATTGGCCCCTATGTGGCTTTGCCGTACTCATGGCGTTTCCAAAGAACCTTTATCATCACATATTCTTTTCTCTGAGTTCTTTCATCCTGGCGTCTATAAACTACACAGGTGACTCAGGCCATTTCAGCCTCCCTTGGGGCTCACTAGGTTCATTGCTCAGCACATGGTCGGGGTACCTCATATAGTGCTCTAAATTGGACACATGGAAAACATCTCCCATTACTCTATCCTGAGGGGTAGGGTCAAACCTAACCTTCTCCACACATCCATCTCTAATGGACCCATGTATCGGGGACTCAACTCTCTTAGTTATAACTTAGAGGGGTCGAATTTTCATGTCACATTTTCTCCCACAGTAACTTGTATGTCAGTCTACTTTGCATCTGCTCACGACTCTCATCATCTCTAGGCTCCTTTCAGCCCTTGCACGATCAAAGTGACTTCATCTACACGCACTGGGGTCCCTTTTTCTAACCATCATGTGGTACTTTTCTAACCATCATGTGGTTCTTTCACCAACATCACCTTACTGAAGTGGTGACCGACACAACCTCCCTTACAGAGCTTCATGTAAAACCCGATACTGGCTATGGTGGTCATTGTCACATCTTTCATAGGACAAGAACTGTCTCTAGATATCACCTTGAATGAGCACACATGCCCTCATTAGTCCCTTTAGTCTGGATCATACTAACCATAGTGAGGGGTGATAAACTATACTAACATTGAGTTCTTCATGTACCTACTTCCAGTTTATGGAAGTGAACCTTTAGGTCAAACTCAAGAACCTTTGAACTCACTTCATGGTGTAGTTGAACCATCTCTCTCATGGGTAGTTCAACTAGATCTGTCCCTTGACATAACTCTTTCTTTCTTATGTCATCTAGGTAAGGCGATCTTCCATAACCCATACTGCATCTCTACTTTCCTCGGTCCAGGGAAGACCTATCAAAACATCCATAGTGTTGAGCTCTCATTCCCTCTCAGGGATTCTTTTGTTCTCTATATCGATACACTGGGTTACTGGGGTTCGTCCTTTACCTCCTGGCTTGCATGGTCATAAACCACATGCAACTTCATCTTAAGCATCTAAAGTGCTATTGCCATTTTCCACGGTGTATGGTGATCTTCAATCATGATCTCCTGTATGTCATGATTCCTCAAGATCGATTCCTCTGAAACCCTAAACCACTCTAGTTGGGGTTTCATCACCTTCTCTTCCAAAGAAGTACATCTGAGGTTTTACCCCATCCTTTCACTGCATCCAGGACTAGACTGGATAACCAAACAACCATAACTTTTCAATGTATCTTGTTACATCTGAGTATTATCCAAACACCTCTCCTTTTCAAACTTAAGGTTAGCCAATCAACCCTTTCTAGCTTCTGGTCAAACAAGTCAGATGTATCTCAACTAGAGCATCCATTACCACTTCACATCCTTAGGTATTAGGTAACATTACACTTCCATGCATTGCACTTATCATGTCACCTCAACTATATGTTTATCTTCATAAGAACACTCTCTGATTTCATCATCATGGTGATCAAACTCAACCTGGTATAACTTGTAAGTTCCACATAGCTCATGATAAAAACATCCTCATAAGGGGACTACCTCATTCCTCTTAGCGTTTACAAACCATCCATGTATCATTCACTTTACCAGGGTAGATATCTTCTCTATCCCTACATCAACTCTTATCCTTGGTGTATGACATGCATAATGTACTATCTCTCACCCCCATAACAAGAGGAAATAAGCATTTGGCTGCAGTCCAAATACAGAGTTCTTCATGTTCCAAGAGTAGAGATGGTGCATCCCACCTTGCCAGTACACCTTTAAATCTAAGTTGCAACGTGCCACATATGTCTCTTCATCACAAACATCATGATATCAAACTAGTCTTGAACCTACTGAGGTTTATATCCTTGGTCATCTCTTCTAGGTCTATAGGGTACCGACTCTTTTGGGGTCATCCCTCTTCCCTCATGCATCAAGAGAGTGCCCTACTCATCTGCCCTTTGGGTCCCATGAGTTCATGAAGGTGATCAATCTCCTAACCCATGGCCCTTAGACAATGATAGATGTTACCTCCCGACCCTATGGTCATGTGCAACTGGGGAATTAGGCAACTCCTACTTTCATCGATCTTATCCCTACCTGACCCTAGGATAGACTTAGGATTCTCCATTATAGAACATGTTCACTTAGAACCTTACCCAAGTCTTCATCATATCTCTTTCTACATTCATGGGCTGACTCTCATCCGTTCATAGGCATCATGGCAACCTGCCTACCTTGGTCAAGCCCCATACTGGTTACCTCCATGGTAACACATTCACATGCAATAGAGATGGATATCTATGGGTCTGTAGATTCAATCTCATGCTATGTACCTTTCACTTAGCTTCTCAAGATCCTATGAGACCTCTTTAGGTTACCTTGAACCAACAAAACTGATATACACCCTTCCAAAGGGGTCCCTTTCCCAGGATGGGAGGAAAACTATCTCTAAGGTCACAAAAACTCTTAGGTCTAGGGTTTACATCCACACAAGCCTACTTAACCCTAGCAAGCCACTAAGGCACAAGCAGATCACTTACCGAACCATGCTAGGTCATACTTGTCCTCTTTCCTCAACGTTGGATCAAGATCATACCTTTCTTTATCATCAACCTAGTTGCGAGGGATTCTTCAAGCATACCTTAAACTTAAAGGGCTCCCCTTTTCCTCTATACATGAGGAGTACCATGCTCGTTTCTATAGGAACTCAGTTCTCATCATGAGCATCAGGTATACCACTTCCCCTCTTAGGCCTAGGAACCCTAGGTTTAATTGTAGGTGTCCAACTGCATGCTCTATCTCTTAACTACGAACCAAGCATGCAAAAGGCATGACATGCACTTCTTGTCATCCTTCAACTCGAGCAACACTTAGGGTTGGGTCCTCCTTAAGGACAACCATCAAGGTACAAGGCCTCATAACCTGCTACAAAACCTTTCTAAGTCTAAGGAACTCTTCTTCCTACCTCAGAAGGTAAACACCTATACCGTAGGCACATAGGCACCAGATGCTTCATCTTCATTCTCTAGGGTTGGTCCCTCTAAAGGCAACCAAGATATCATCAACTTTCAGGGATCAATCATGAGGCAACCACTATTATCCATTGTTCAGGGTTTTAGGCTTCCAACCTTCTTGCTGGGTTTTCTGCTCTCTCTAGAGCTAACCCACATCCAATCTCACCATTAGAGGTCCTTTCTTCATGAAGGATCAACCTCAAAGGCATGCTCTACATGGGTGAAGCCTAGGTTCGAACTTATGGTTTCTCAAGATCATCCGTAACCCTTTATGCTCCATCATAATTCCTTATCCAGGGTTTCATCCTATCGTGAGCACTATGACGTGTCCTAGGTGCCAGCTATACCCTACTTGCACCATCCCATAGGATTTCTAAGGTCCTTCACTAACGTCGTCATCTATGGGGCTATCCTTTACCCTTGCACGACCCTTCCCAGGGTTGGGTTGCCAAAAGGTGCTAGGTCACCCATGGATCGTATGGCATCCCAAAGGCATGTCCTTTCAAACACCCGATCCAACTCATCTCTCTCTAACCTTCACTTAGGGTTAGGGTTAGCATCATACTTAGAGGATGTTCCAGGTCTCTACTTGCAACGGAGATCTCTATCTCCAGGACTAACTTATCCTCCTGACAAGAAGGTCTGGCCTCAGGTCTCTTCTGAGGACAGACATCTTATGTCATACGTCCTAAGCATGTATCTATTATTTATTTTGTACTTAATCTATTAAGCTTATGTCCATGACATCTTATTTACATGCCTTTCATTAATTTAGTGGAGGATTCCTTAAACCTTATAAACCTTACCCATACCTCAAGAGGGTGAGGAGAAGAAACAAAACCCTAATCCTTTAGGTCCTTATCAGAATTTTGTGATGAGAAGGGATGAATAAGATGAGAAGTCCTAAAGGTATCTTATTTCGATTCATACCCTAAGACTTTGTCCAGGCGGTCACACGGGTCTGGGAGTCCTCGTATTCTGACTAGCGGTGCAGAGGAAAATCTTGCCAACCCCCGGTCGTGATCCCATTCTAGACACCTCCGTCTTTCGGATACTCCTCTAATAACTCCCTTGGGTTCTATGGAGTTTGTAAAATTTAATGATTATTAATGGTTAACTGAGGAACCTAATCTCTGATACCAAATGTTACGACCCCACCTCCCGATAACCCCCAATTAAGGGAGACCGAGAGGTCAAAGCCACACCCATGACTTCCGGATCAAAGGTTCGGCAATTAACCAAGAATAATTATCAAATTTTAACATACTATACTGAAAGCTGTAAGAAAATAAAATTTTGCATACCTTTTGAAAACTTGGATCTCTAAACTTCTATCCACACCGATACTAATCTATCTAATCCTCCTTTGCACTTTAAATCTCATTTAGTATCACATGTGCCACTTTACTGTTTGTTCTTTTCATTGTACCTAAAACGCCGACAAACAAAACGTCGGTCAGCCGTAGCTGGTATGTGGGGGAAACAAATAAACATGCAACTATGATAACAATGTAATCATTCAATTAATCATTTAACAATCAAGATTACATTTTAAGCCAAACTACTCAATCCATACCTATCCACAACTCTGTGTTGTCCCTGTAAGGACTTATATGGTACCTCTATAAAGGTGACTTGGTGGACCTACCCTATAGGCAGCCAAAGTCTTTCATGACCTGATGGACCTACCCTCTAGGTAGCCATGTACTAGGTCAGCCATTACGACATATAGGGGACCGGGATCTGAGCTAGTAGGCACATATCTCATGTGATAATCGTAGTCACTTTATAGTTGCAAGAATTAAATAAACATCCAACAGTTTAGTTGCATTCAATGCGATTAAACATCCAAGAATCCATCGGAAAACTAAAGCGGTTATTCATAATCGTAACCACATACCTGTCTTGGAGATCTCAAGCAACAATTTATCCAAATCCAACTAGATGTCCAATCAAGCAAGCCAATCAATCAATCAAGCAAACATTGATCCTGAAAACATGTATAATGTCTAATTGTCACAAGCATATCCCAAGCAACACCTTATTGACTTGGGACACCTTTCTAAGGTTTCTAAGTCTCATTAGGATGCATTAGGGTTTCTTAGATTAATTTCTCAAACTTTATCCTTTTTAGGTCAACAAACCCTAAAACAACTTTTCCACTCATAAAAACCCTAATTACTCAAATTATCCACATTAAGGATCTTTTATGCTCAAATTAGCTTAGGATCATCACATCTCTATTTTATTCGTGGATTTTCACAATTAAACCAATTAAAAGACATATTCATCAAAATTAGGGTTTTCGAGCTCATTAATGCATAATCATGCACGAAACCCTAATTTAAACCAAATATATAAAAAGATCATATTTTTATGTCCTATTTTTCTCTTTCATTAACAACATGTTAATATCAGCTTGAATTATCCATCTATCATCAAATCTAAGGGTTTTTCCTTAATTGAATCATTAAAGATGATAACTTTATGCCCTTTTCAACTTTCATGCATATTTAAGCACATAAACCCTAAATTAGACTAATCACGTGCAAAGTCCTTCCTTTTTGAACTCAATGTTCCTTTTTACATTTAATAGATTAATATCAATTCTAAAGATCCATTAAACCCTATTAAACACATTAATCATATCAAAATAGGGTTTCTTAATCTTTAATTCATTAAAGATAATGATTTACACTACTTTTCGAACTATGATCATATTCAGGCTATATAACTATTTTTAATGGATTCCTTGCATTTTTTTATCAAAATTCATATATTACTTGTCCTAATCGGAGTTACGAATCTTTAATTACGAATTTAACAAAATTTCACTCACCCGGCCAATCAAGACACGCCACGTCACCTAGCCCATGCAAGCGCTCGATTGGGTTTATAACCAAATTATGGTATTACCCTCACTTGAGTGGCTCACTCCTTTCCACACGGAGGGGCAGAAGCATCAAAAGATGGCCCGATCGTCTTCAACCTTGCGCACGCGACCTGCTACCGCTGCAGCAGAGATCTGACACGGCTCTACCGCCCTCCCGGACCCCGACGGCTACTAGGGCGACACCCTTGGCTCTGCCATGCCCTCACATAGGCGAGGACGCTGCTGAGATGTCACCATGACGACCAGCAGGAGCTTTCCAGCTCTACAGCATGCAGAGGTTCCATGGCCCTCCTGCAGGTGGTGCGCTCAAGCTAGGGCACCGGGCTGCTGGTTGCACTCAGCTGCGACATCGTGGGAGTATCGGGCTTCTACAGAACTCTAGGTTAGGGCTTCTTATTGCCCCTGGTCGCACTACCCTATAGTTAGGGTTTCAAACATGAAGAAGCAATGGGGAAGAGAGGGGGAGATGAAAAATCCCTTTATAACTCGATCCTGGGTGGGGTCTACCCCCTTTATATAGAGGGTACTCATGCCCACGAAAGTTTTCCCACAAAGAAAACAAAGCTTTTCCTAAAAGGAAAAGGATTCCTTTATCAAGAAGCTAGTTCTCTCTCTTCCTCTTCATATTCCTTTTTCTTTTGATATTCCTTATCCTTGATATATTAGAATTCGAATTTCTTCTTACTTATTCTCTCTTTCCTTGCTTTTTAATCCATTGACACGAAATTCTATTTCCTTCAATCAAATTTACTTTCTTTTTAACAATACCTCATAATTCATTAATAATGCAACACATTATCCTCTTATTTTACAATTTTGGTATTTTCTCTTTCTTTCCTCTTTATTGGGACTCCTTGGATCCCAAGAAACTTTATTATTTCGAAATCCTTTTTATTGGATACTCATTATCCTTCTAGATGCATCTACATGCATCATTCTTCATTATTATGTATATTTCTTATTAAAATATCTCTTTTGAGGATTTCTTTTTTATTTCTCTTTTATTTTCCTCATTGGCATTCCTTTTATCATTAGTAATCCTTGGGATACGAAATTCCACCAAGGATAACTCAATTATACCTCTTTTCACTTATTTCCCACATTTTCCCATTGTTTTCAATTTCTTTCTTAATAAAGAAATACATAATTAATCTTTTCTTTTCTTATTGCTTTCTTTATGCAACTTTGGACTCCTTGGAACCCAAGGAACCCAAGAAGCACGAAATCCTCTTTGGATTTGCCCTCTAGAGGTTTCTACATTTTTCTTTTCTCGAAAATTCAATTATCCATTTACTATTTGAATTTCCTTGTTATTTCCTTGTTATTGGGCCCAATAGCCAATAAATCCCACAACACAAACATCAAGGCTATTGTAAACGAAATCCATTTATTTGAAGAAAATTATATCATTATTTGTTCAAATATCTTTAATATGAGAAATTACATTTCTCACCAATTGAACCCAAAAATTGGGGTTATAACAGATATGATAGTGCTCAATCTTGATATTTATAGTTAATAATTGGAAATAGTCTTGATATTTTTGGTGCCTAGAACTTGTATTATTTTGTATAATTGTTAGCCTTTCGGAGCTTCTATTTTAAATATTTAACGGTGAACCATCAATACTTGTTATTCTCATTTTACTGAACTAAGTCCACCAAATAGTCCTATCCAAGAATTGATCTAAATTCTTGAATCATATTTTGCATCTACTTTTAATAGCTCAGTAATTGGATTTAGTACCAACCTAGTTGACCTTTATTTTTCCCTTCAATGGGGTCCATGTGTGGTTTTGTTCCTTCAAGAACTCATAGACAAGTTATACAAAGATGGACTAGAAGTGGTGTAGGAGACATCCTCTGTTGAAGACTATATGTAATCAACTTTTATTTTCAATCTTGTAATATTATGTTTAAAGCTTCCATGACTCCGATGTAAAGGCATTATTTTAATAAAGATTGCTTATATTTTGATATTATTTTATCAACATTCGACTGTAAAGATCGAGTGTTTACGGAGTTATTGAGGCTCATGTGGTCAGTGAACATCTGACACTTCTCACCTTACAGATAATGCCTCTAGATCTTCAAAGCATGGACCACCACTGCAAGCTCCAAATCATGGGTAGGATGGTTCTCCTCATGATTCTTCAACTATCATGACATAAAAGAGATCACATTCTTGTCTTGCATCAACACACAACCCAAACCATTCCTCGATGTATCACAAAAGATAATATAGCCTTTTCCTTGCTCTAGAAGTACTAGCACTGGTACACTGATTAGCTTCTCTTTCAACAACTGGAAAGCACATTGGAACTTGTCATCCCAGACAAATGGTACATATTTCCTTTTCATCTTTGTTAGGGGCAATGCTATAGCACATAAGTTCTTGATGAACCTCCTATAATATCCTACCAAACATAGAAAATTGCAAACTTATGTCAGCATCTTAGGTTTCTCCCACTCTATCACAAACTCAACCTTCTTAGGGTCCACACAAACACCCTCAATAGATATCAGGTGTCTAAGAAAGGACACCTCCTTTAGACAAAACTCGCACTTGCTGAACTTTGCATACAACTGGTGTTGTGTCAACAAGGCTAATGCCTGACACAAATGTTGTTCATATTGTTGTCTGTCTTGACTGTATATCAAAATATAATCTATGAAAACCACCACAAACTGATCAAGATATGACCTCAACACTCTATTCATCAAGTCCATGAACATTGTTGGTGCATTGGTTAGCCCAAACGACCTAACCACAAAGTCGTAGTTGGTGCATTAGTGACCATACTTTATCCAAAAAGATGAATTTTGTATGTCATTTTCCTTGATCTACAACTGGTAATATCCAGACCTTAGGTCTATATTTGAGAACACTGCAACACGTCATAATTGGTGGAACAAATCATCAATCCATGACAAATGATACTTGTTCTTGATCATCACTTTGTCCAACTCTCTGTAATCAATACACAACCTGATGGATCCATCCTTCTTCTCCATGAACAACATAGGAGCACCCCATGGAGACATGCTCGGTCTGATAAAGCCTTTATCAAATATCTCTTGCAACTGTTTCTTCAACTATGAAATCTCAGTTGGTGCCATCCTGTATGGTGTCTGAGCTATTGGCTGGGTGCTAGGAACTAGATTGATCTCAAAATCAATCTCTCTGACTGGGGGAACACCTGGGAACTCATCTAGAAACACATCTTCAAACTCACAGACCATTGCCATCTCCTGGATACTCAGACTCCTCACCTAGGTATCCACCACATGTGCCAAGAACGCATCACATCCCTACCTCATTAGCTTCTCTTCCACCATTGTTGACACCAGACACATTGGAAAAATCTTACTATCTCCTTGGAAGACCACAAAACATCACCATCGACAAACGTTGCCACTTTGGAACTACAATCCAAAATCACCTGATACTTCTCCAGAGTATCCATTCTAAGGATCACATTGAATCCATACATATCAAGTGGTATGAGATCCACTTGAATGCTATGTCCTGAGAAAAAAAGGACACATGAAGGACACACCTCCTGCAACTCAGCAAAACCAACCAACATGGATTCCAGACAAAGACTATCACATCTACGACTAACATGCAAAGAACAACTAGCAATCACTTCTCTAGTGATAGAAGAGTGTGTTGCACCCAGGTCAACCAAAACATATATAAAGCAAGAAGAAGAGAAATCTGAATGAAATAACTCCATATGACCTATCACAACTCACAAGTTGACCACTTCCTCTGACTGACTCATCACGTAGAATCGATCCATTGCCTGTTGTCATCCCCTTCCTCTACTGGCTTGCCAAGAAGAACCAACCTGCAATGCCTGACTGCATCCTCTGCCATTGCCACTATTGAACTACTATTGTTGCAAGCCCTACTGACTCTGCCTCGGCTGCTGGGTCACTTTATCTTCCTTCATTAGGCAATGTGAATTTGTATGCCCAACCTGCCCGCTCTTATACCAAGTCTTGTTCTCATTCCATGGTCATGACAACCCTGCAATTGACACTGATGCATCACTATGGGCTCCTACTGGTGAAAAGCTACAACCTCTCCCTCTGCTTAGTGACCACTAAGGCTCACTTGCCGACCTCAGTT
The DNA here is from genome assembly GCA_963693085.1 of Alisma plantago-aquatica. Taxonomy (NCBI): domain Eukaryota; kingdom Viridiplantae; phylum Streptophyta; class Magnoliopsida; order Alismatales; family Alismataceae; genus Alisma; species Alisma plantago-aquatica. The sequence goes on from OY856409.1 coordinate 1,197,042,717, forward strand.
GTGACGGCAGTACAGAAAACCTAGGCTTCTTAAAGCCTCCAGACGACTGTCCTTGATACTGTGCATGCCCCTTCTTGGCCTTCGTCTCACGTTTCTCAACCACCGACCATTCCACCCTTCTAATCGACTCCACACACATGGCAAACTTCTCTCTGTTCTCTAGGATGACACCTACGTTGTCAACTATGTACTCAAAACTTTCTTGAACCATATAATCCTCTCCTTGTCTGTAGCTACCATATGCAGACAAAACCTCTGAAACTCCATGAACTTTGCTTCATACTCATTGACCAACATAGATCCCTGCCAGATCTTCTCAAATTGCATGATCTTCTCATCCAGGTATGTCTCCAGGAAGTACCGACTCATGAACTCTTGTCAGAACTCTTATTAATTGATCATCACACCAGGACTTTTCTCCTCCTCAATGACCCACTGATGGAGAACACTCCCCTTCATCAGATACACTGCATGCTTCACCTTATCCTCTTCGGGGATGGTGAGGATCTTGAAGGCCTTCTCCAACTCAATCAACCACATATCTACATCTGTCGGGTCTTTCGTATCCGCATACTCAACCACTCCTACATGCCTCAACCTTTCAAAGGTCTTCCTAGAGCCCTAAGATTCCACATTGAGGACTACTGCTCTTGTTTGGGGTGGAGGCATTCTATCTACCATATGTGTCATTGTGGCTATAAACTATCCAAACATGGATTAGAAAGTAGGATTGACCACCACTGTCAGATCAAACTGGGGCATCTCAGGCACAACATTAACCCTTTCCTACCTCCTGGCACCACCTCCTGATGCAACAACACTACTCTCAACAACATGTTCTTCACGTTCTCTAGACATATTCTCTCTTCTTCTTCTTCTTCTACATAAGAAGAAGTGACCATAAGATAGATTGGAGGACACTAGAATGGACACAAACCCTAGTCCTATATCCCTGTAGACTCAGAAAACTTAAAGCTCTAATACCAACCAAATTGTGATGCTCTGACCCACCACAAAGTGAGATTACTCAAAATAAAGCGTGGAACTAATACTGATCAACCAGATTACCAGAAAACATAGAAAATTAAAACCAATATCACATATCCACCTCAAGTGGAAGCATATCACATCTGATTCCACAAAAGCCACCCGTCATATATCATATCAAAAGATTATTACAAGATATTGTTCACTGGCTCACTGGCCACAACCTATTGTAAGAGGTAACCTATTCACATACATACATGCCATATCTGTACAACAAGGCATACAACCAAAACATCATCTTGATATACAAAATCTAAAAACACCCCCAAGGATTTGAGAGTACATGGATGATACCTAGGAATCTACTACAAAACACTAGTAACACATCCAACCTTTAAACAAATATTACTACTCTCGCTGCTCAGCCTCAACCACACGATCTATACCTCTTCGTGCATGACCATCTAAAAGATGTGGAAACCCATAAGGTGAGACCAAACGTCCCAGCGAGAGATATAACTCTCCACCAACGTCTATTATAAGCACAAGTAAACTAAAGCAGATAAAGACCATCATTATCAGGTTGAGCAGATTCAACTAAATGATATGTATTAAATTGATAATAAAGATTAAGCAAACTAGGAAGTTACCACTGAGCAGTAGAACAACTTAAAGTTTATGAAGGAATATGAAGAACATGTATAACAATTTATTTCTCTTACCACAGTATAATTTAATAAATCAGTACAAAGATAAGGCAAAGGGGTCATCCAATGTTATTTGTGTTTATCCCTATAGAAATATATTACACGGTTGTATTACATCATTTATTATGCCCTAAGGATTTGAGTCGTACCACCCAAATCCAACCAACCACTATGAAGTCAAACTCGGTGCCATACAAGGTCAGTAGAAGAGCAGAAATCCACTACCTCTCCAACACCTCTTAGTCAGTATAAGAGAAATAATGCAAAGACATATCAGTCAACTTCAAACAATGACATATAGTCAAGCTGAAGGATCATCTCACACACGGATGCCCTTATAAAACACCTATAACCCACCTTAGTAAAAGTCACAACGCTAGAGAACATGCTCACACATGGCTGTTCTAAAAGGCATGATGCAGTTGCATTCCTGCCATTCTCAACATCAAAAACACTGGGGCATGACCGCAGTCATTCTCCAAAACCTATAATTGTGGATGCAAGGATATTCATTCAACTTGTGCCCCCGCATATTCAATATGCACTCTGAGTTTCCAATAGGAGTTACTCATTTCACCATCCACCAATAAAACAAATACTGGAATGGATCTATGGCACATGGAAACTACATGATTAAGGTTTCACTTGATTTGTTGGGCCAATTGGGTATCTTTTAGCATCAATCAAGTTACAAAATATAAACCCTAAACAAACGCTACAAAGATAAGGGGATAATACAACTCTAGAAGATATAAAACGTATACGGTGTGAACTTGTCACATCATCACATAATACTTGTAGCACTGCCATTCACAAGGCCATCATCGTTGTCACATCACCGGAGGATAACACCTCACACTAGGCATTACACCTCTGCCAGGTCATAAGACCCATCACATCATCCCTGCACATTCAATATCAAAGTGTGCTTTACATTGCACATAATCACCACCCTATATTATATAAGGATCACCATAGCTTTCACATGGCTATGCCATACATTCAACCTGCAAGGTTAGGTCCATTCAAATAGGAGAGAGGAAGTATAATTACATGCCATACATCAAGGCAATTTCAACAAGCATAACATACCCTAGGATTAGGGTTAGGGTTTCACACACAAAGCCGATTAGGGTTTCATATAATTACTCATCAACAAACCCTAGATATATCATATCCCATTTTCTTGGAACACATTAGGGTTAAGAACATGATTAGAATTCACTAACCAATCATTCCAGACAACATTATGTATTAAACCTCAATCACATGTACACATATAGCAACCTCACTCTTATTTGATATATATATCCACCAACATGGTGTAGAGACCATATAGTGTTATGTGCGAGTGTGTCGACCTAACCATCAAAACATGGTATTGTGACCACAACACATACATGTGACTCGATTAACCATCAAAATAGGTGTCTCAACCAAAACAAGACATCAACTGAAAACATGTGTAGCGACCCTTGTGTGTTACGACCATCACCCATTAGGGTTAGGATTGTGACCGTTACCAAAGTATGTGTTGTGCCCGACACACATCACACGACACACCTCATTCAAACCAAGCCAAGGTGTTTTGACCGAAACAAAACCAACCCATAAAAAGGGTATATTGACCGCAACAAAGTTAAACAAGGTGTCAACCAGCCAAACATTTGAAACACACAAGAGTGTGTCGACCAAAAACACCAAGGGGAAAAACACATATGACCAAAATAGGTGCTAGACACCAAGAACACCAAGCATCATCAAGATAAAATTCTCATGAAAAAGGAACATCAAACCCTAGAAACATTCCCCAACATAACCAAGCTTCAACCTCATGAAAACCAAACCAAATCCTCAAGAAAACATAAGGGCCGAGTATCATGGTGATAAATCCAAGGATCATGGTGCATGTAACAATTTTACTTCAACCATCACTTAACAATCAGGTTCATGAAATTAGAGTTGAGAAAAAGAGCAATCTATATGAGAATACTACAAAGCCTTAAAACTGAGATCAAGGTATCATCATCTTTCACATTAACATCATGTTTAAAAGATTAAAATAGTAGCATGCATGCACAAATAAGGTGGAAATAATATAAGAAGGTAGAGAGTTACATAACCCGCCTTATGGAGAGATTAAGATCCAAAGATCATGATTTCTAATAGAGAAGAAAGCTCCAACCAAGAGAAACTCCATGACCAAAAGATCACCTCAAAGGAGAAGAACACGATGGTCAAATAAGAGCTCAAGAAAGAGGTGAAAAATCTAGGCTAAACTAAAGAAGAAGAAAGGAGAAAAAGAAGAAAGCTTCCTCTCATTTGAGTACCACCATGTTAAAACATAGTATCTGACCCTAGTGAGGAGAAGTTTCTCTCAAGATGACCACCATGGTTGCACCATAGTCTCATGGTCGAGAAGAAGGAAGAAGAATAGGGTGCAAAGGAAAATGAGATCAAGGGTTTAAAACCACTTACCAAGGAAGAAGATGACTAAAGACCACCACAAGAAGGATGATCAAGCTCAATAACACCACGTGCAAGGTTGATCAGTCATCAAAGCACCTTGATCCGCACCCTCTAGCTCCACCAAGCTCCAAGGATGGCCAAGCAAGGGAGGAGAAGGAAAGAGAGCAAAAGGATTGCTTGCATGAAGAAGAGATAGGTTATATACTCAAGGTAGGAGGGAGGTAAGGTGGGTATGAGGTGTCAACTCAAGAGAGCAATTATGCATTGAGAAATAGCTATGTAGTCACTAAACACTTGCATGCAACATATGGCGATACAACCTAGGTGGGGTATCAACCGCATGGGTCACCACCACCCTTGTGGTGGTCGAGACACACTAAGGGTCAAAATGAACATCACCCAAAGAAGGTGTATGTAACACCCCTCCCTAGGGTTTCGTACATAACCAGTGGAAGCACAGCCTAATCCCCAACATTATCCATAATGTGGGGTACTTGGCATTTTAGGGAGGGTTGTCACAAAAAGGTAATCATTGCAAGTAAACAAATAATTCACCATTGAAATTCATACATTTATATGAATAGGAAACTACAAACAACAAGTCTAGAATTCTATTCATCCATCAACATGGGAAACTAAGCATAACAATAAGCAACTCTATATGATTGGATTGCCTAGAATGGATGGCACCCCACCAGATAACTCTTGGATGTCTTCTAGTCTTGGCTTCCTCTTCTTGAGTCCTTACTTGCTCCAAATCCTGGGGACATCGCGTCCCCAACCATGCAAAGGGAAAAACAACACATCAATAAACGGTACTGGCACTTTATAAAATAAACAAAGTAAACATACTTGACATGTAAGAAAATTGACATGAATTAACTTTAACCATTCTTGAATCATCATTATTAACATAAAGAATTGAAAATAAATCTTATGCGTCCCTCTGTGACGCCCCCTTAGGAGCACATGATTGCTAGGAAAGCCCTTGATGCTAGGAAAGCCCTTGACGACCCTTTTGAGGTCCATGATCGGGAGCATAACAAAACAATTTCAATTGCAATTACTTGACCATTAACATAATGTTGACATTAACATAAATCATGTTTCTTTAAACTTAACATGAAGGGATTTCTCCCCATTAACATGATATTTTAATCGTGATGGGATTTCTCCCACTTGATCATTAACATAAATTCCATGAGTCTTTAATGATAACAATAATCATAGTACACATTATAACATAGAACATAACATGTAGAAATAAGCAAGCAATAATATGGTAAACATGACTAAAGCATTAAACTTGAAGCAGTAATGTCTATTTCATATTTAACATGCAAGCAACCATAACTATTTGTGCTCAACAACATGGCATGTTTAACTTGGAGCAATGTAGATCCTAAGATTATATCTTCGATCCTTGGGGAAGCACCTGGATGTGATTTACAAGAAAATAGGCTAGTCTACTTGGAGCAAAGTTGATCCTAAGATGACCTGTCTAATATTTGAAGCAGCGCTTGAATGTGATTTGCAAGAACATAGGCTAGTGTGCTTTTTTCCTTGGTATGCTAGGATCATGGGGGTCCCTTTTATAGGTGGTAGGGGTCTAGAACTTTCTAATCCACATAGACTTAAAATTTTTAATATCTTTTTTCCTTTAATTAAACATTGGCATTATCTTAACTCCAATATATTAAAAGGTAAGACTTTGTGAAAAATGTCTTTCTCTTTGTTAATTACTAAAGTCCAACTTTGTGGTTAAAATAATTATCTTTTGTTTGTGAATTTCCTTTATCATCTTTCATATCTTTTTTATGAGATATTTAAGAGAGAATGTATTATCATTTGCTTTTATTTGTTTATCAAAAATATTACATTAACTAAATTACCATTACATTTTATTTGTAATCACAAAGAAAGAGAGAAAACGTGAGAGAGTTGTACCATTCCTTACATAATTGCCATAGTGTCTTATTTCCATGTATCTATGACCGAGACACATTATTTCATTTTATAATAAAACAAATCACTAAGTGAAGGAAAGAGAAAAAGAACTTTATGTTACATCTACATGCACTAGTTGTAAAGCAAGAGTATACAATGTGATTTCTATGTGTTAATTAAAATTTGTTTGACTGTAATTACTCATTCCCATATAATTCATTGTTGTTTAAAATAATGTTATAACTATGTAAAAATAAACCATTTTTAAGTGTCCATACCAATTACATAAATTTTATATCTTCTCATCCATAATGACATTTTCGTTTTCATATAAAGCTTCCTAGTAGTGTTGGAAAGGTGACGGGTGAAAACCCACATTTTTGTAGTCTCAAATTAATATATTTATCCATTGTATTCAATTATTAAAACTTTGGAATGTTAAAAGAAAGAAAATAATCACACTCTCCTTCTAGATTCCCTTCTACTATTTTAAACATATGGTCTCATCTTGACTAATTTTGATCAACAATTAATTAATGTTTACATTGCATGTGTTAAATGGATTGACATTGTGATTTATATTTATTTGAGAGGTCAAACGAATTTGAAACAAAACAAAATGTAGACCACACATTAATTACATACTCTAGATCCATCCTAGTCAATAAAATTCGAATTTTGAGAATCTTTTATTCACAATGTCCATATTTGTATATAATTTATTTTCATGCATTAAAAGGTGAGATAATGTTAAAGGATTCTCCTTAATTATTTCTTTGACTCTAAAAATGAGATGATGAATATTTAATCACATTTAAGTCTATTATGTCTTTATGGAAAATTTTATTGAAGAAAGAGACTCGAGAGAAGATAATGTTACATGCATTCAAAATTAAGCCATTAATTAAATTGCATTAAATGAAATGATATTCAAATCTTGGTCCATCTATATTCAAATCTCTCTCAAATTAATTGGGAGGTCAAACATAGTTCAAACGACTTCAAATTTGAATCATAGGCAAAATAGAGGGTCTAGATTATTCTTGTGAAGTTAGATTTCGTTTTTGGGCATATCTTGGTCCATAACTTCTATAGTGTCCATTAAAGGTAATATATTTTGAAAAGATCTTTTATTATTTTATTCATGAGTCATAAATCCGAGATTACTATTAACTAGTCACATTTGTCACCTTATAACTTTTCTCTATGCTTTATGGCCATTTTGTAGGGGAGAGAAAATGAAAGGGATTAATATGAGTTGATGGATATATTTAATTCATATTTGAAAAATGAAATATGACTTTGGATATTATCTTTAGTTTTTCTCATCCTATTTTGTATAAAGACAATCATTATAGGCATTTTTCTTTAAACCCCTCAATTATTGTTGTTTAGAAAAAAAAACTTCATATTAATTTAAAATTAACGATGAAAATTGGGATGTGACAGTGTACCTGTCAAAACACACCTAAGACACATTAACATGGTCAAAACACTTAACCAAGATCAACATGGTCGACATCATGCTCCATGAAGCAAAACCCTAGAAACCCTAACATCATCACATGATGCCACATCATCAACCATGGTCAAAACATGCCACGCCTATACATTATCTTCTCTATCATGATGCAAAGGCATAAGAAACATACTCTCCATGTGAAAAATTGCAAGATGTCCCCTCCACTTGGGTAAATTTCAACTTGGCCCAAAATAAGGATACATAGCTCAAACATCATCCAAACTAGACCAAACTGAAAACATAAGATTGTCACATGTTATAAAAGCATTTTAAGAGATTAGATTAAGTTTAAGCATCTAATTAAGCAAAGAAAGAACACTCAAGTACTAAGCTAGGTCAGAGGACTTACTGATATGAAGTTGGGGAGAGAATTCTAGGTCCTAAGTTGGTAGAAGAAACAACTAAAAAGATATTTTTCATCAGACAATAATTGAAGGTTGCATAAGACAATCAAATTTGTATGAAAAGGAAATATGTAGACTGCTTCAATTTGAGTTTGGAGATAAAGTGTACTTAAAAGTGTCACAATGTAAAGATGTACTGAGGTTTAGAAAGCAAGTCAAACTAACTTGTAGATACATGGGTCCCTATACAATCATTTAGAGAATTGGACCAGTAGCATACAAGTGTGAGTTACCTCCAATGCTTGTCAATCTACATGATGTATTTCATATATCCATGCTAAAGAAATGTCATCCAGGCACAAAGAAGATTATAGACCCAGAACTGATATAGTTAATAGAAGATGTCTCTTATCTAGAAGAACCTATATAGATCTTAGATCAAAGCATAAGGAAACTTAACAAGAGAGAGATACCTACAATGGGAGTTCTATGAAGAAGCATGGTATTGAAGAAGCTACATGGGAGTTGGAATCTAATATGTGTAACAAGTATCCTTTCTTTAGAAATTTTAGGATGGAATTTTTATTAGAGGGGAGATTGTTACAACCCGTACCAAGATTAGTTAAGTAATCATCAAGTTAATGACAATCTAATTTATCATGTTATATTTTAGTACATAATTTAGGGGAATTTAGTTATCGATCCATGGAAAAAAGAATGGATCAAATCAGAGTTGAAATGAACAAGTTACAACCTTTTCAGTTTCTGAGTTTCCATTGGTTGACAACCGATGGGTGTAGACCGAAGGTTGGTCAGGTTTAACAACTGATAGATGTGAAATGAAGGTTTTACTAAGTAAGCAAGTCGATGGGTTTTAATAAAAGGTCTATTTAAAGTGTTTCCATGGATGGTAAGGTAGATAGCTACTGATGGTTTTTCATTAAGCATCAGACGACATGCATCAATTGAAGTCTAGTCAGTTGAGTGTCTTCTGATGGTTGACTGGGAACTGAGGGGAAGAATCAGAGAGAATACAAGAATAGAGGGATGATGCCTACCATTGGTTCAATAGAATACATCAACTAATGGTCTGACTGATAGGCTCCAATTGAAGGGAGAGTGGACCAAAGGTTGGAAACCAATGGCTGTGCTGACACTTAGATAACGGTGGATAGACGTTCAAAGGAAACAACATATGAAATTGCATCAATAGTGTTTGGCGATGGATCACTTGCCAAAGGTGAAGACCATCAACAAGTTGATCAAAAGTTTGCTTTTGGAGGCTCATCCAACTAATTGTTGGATTGCAATGTCGGCCAGCTCGACAAATCATAGGAGGCTTAGATCTCTATAATTACTCGATTGAAATTGATGATTTAATGCTTACAAACTTTGAATATAGACCCTTGACTTTCATGATTTGTTAAGCGAAGGACAGTGGTGACTCCAAAGGAAAATTGAAGGGTGACGACGGGGAGAAAAATGACCCATCGGTAGATACTAATGGTTCCTTCACAAATCGAGCTTGGTAAGTAGTTTTCAGTGCTAGATCATCTTCTTTCTATTGTTTCCTACCCTGAAAATGTCAAATTGACAAAGCAAATGTCACCACCGACCTTCACCCTTCATATTATAACTCCAGTAAATGGCTTTGAGGTCTGCTACTTTTAGACGATTAGTTCTTGAATGCAAACTAATGGTCTAGAGCTTGAATCAAACACATGTGAGTTAGAATCTGAGCTCAATATATGCAGAAAGATACTGGTGATCCTACACATAAATGATGAATGGGAAATCACCTCCTAACCTTGATTTATAGTAAGTAAATTCAAAATAATGTTGTTCCAATGTTTTTATTACTCTATAGTACTTGTAGTGAGATTTTCATACATGTTAAGTGATTTTCTAGCATTAGAAATGCCCTACTTATTTTACTTAGTGTGTAATTCTATAGCTAAAATTGTTGTGTGAATTGCTATGTATGGTAATGGATAAAATGGTTGAATCAAAGGCACCAGAGATCCTGAGTTTGCCCTAATTTTGGATCCAAAGAATCAGATTGTGAATTGTGGAAATTTCTAGGAGACTGTTGTCTAGTCAAATAAATTTTGTAAAGAATACTATATGTCAATTTGGTAAAGTAGGGTAATGATTAGTAAGAATGTTGTAGTTATCAGATCAATTAAACACCATTATACGATAGATGCCTTGGACACTATAGAATCCTTCACAAGAAGGTTGCAGTATAAGGAGAAAACATGTTTCTCAATTGAAGGTAGTCCAGATCAAGGTAAGCCAGATCATAACATTATGGTGAGGAGGTCTAGGCCAATAGGTAAGATTTCTTATAATGGTATGGTACCCAACATCAACTGGAGTTGTCTATGGTACTTGTGTTACTAATCAGAACTTTGATAGGATCACTGATGCTGAATAAACTAGAGTGCTTTTGACTCTTCACTTGAGTACCCATGTTTAAAGGAGAAGTCCATATATCCAACCAGTTCCATTAGCTGGCGAGAGCCAGATGTGGAAATGCCTACTGTAGATGGGGAAGATGAGATTAAAGACTTAGGATCACATACATGCTTTTAAGTCAGCTTATTTGTGATGCTTTCACATGTTGTGGTACACCTCATGTGGGTCCAGTGGCATATAATAACTAGACTAAAGAACCTAACAATTACTTAGATATTTACTTTGATAAGTTGTTGACAAATTCTTGATACTTTGGATAATTTTTCAAGATTCTAGTTGTTTTTCTTAACTGCTTAAACTTCTAAACTGTGAATTCCTCCAATATGCTTTATCATGGTTACTTGTTGATTTTCTGTGCACTGAGCTAGTATCTCATCAATCTACTGAAACATTTTTCAGGTAATGAACCAGCTCAACCAGGATAGACAAAAGAAAACTTTTATCAAGAATGGAGCAAAGGTCCTTTGAAGAAGTAGTTAGATTAGTTACAAGGTCTCTTATCCTTACTCTAGATCCAAGGGAGGAGTGAGTGAGAAAATATAGCATTTTGTAATCAATTGTAGTTGATGTATAATAAAGCTTAACTCTTACTTCAGCATAATAGGTTGAACTCTATAGAAACCTTTCATGGTTTTCATACTTAAGATATTATCTTCCTAGTTAACATGATGTTTTATTGATTCTATTGAGTTAAAGAAAAGAAAAATTTATAACAATTTTTACTAAGTGATTAATAACGGATGGTTAGTTTAGTTCCTCCTTGACGGATCCTAATCCTAGTTAGGGGGTTTGGGTCACATCAAGGGGGTACAAGGCTAGAATTTAAGTGGAAAATACCAGAAATAAGTCATGGGTGATGAGGTGAAGCAAACATAGAGGTTTTATAGTTGTTTTTGTCTCTAGGGTTGTGGTTTGCTGCACCTTTCCCTTTCCATAGTGAAAGAGATTACGACATGATGGGTCTATCTTGGTTCCCAAGACATCTACTATCTCTAAATAACCCACAGATGGGTATGATTTAGTGAGAGGAAGGTTATGCCAACATTTTGAGAGTGGGAGGGTGATTGGAGAGATAGGACATGGGCTGGAGGAGAGAGATTAGGCTGGGTTCCCTCTTTCCTTTTCAGTCACAAGGTTGACGATGATCTCTGGATCATTATTCTATAGTCCAAGGGTTAAGAAATGCATGATTCATAAAAGGGGGCCAATCCTGGCTCCCCTAAGGTTTTAGGTGTTAATTAAGTATGTTAAACATTTAATGTCGATTAGACTTACCAAAAGAAGGTTATTTATCCAACAAAAGGTGAAAACTTCATGATTTTCCATAGGTCACTGGGATTATCTTTTCCACTAAAATTTGGAAGATAACTCATTAATACCTTGACCTACTTAGATTAAAAATATGGGATTCATTTACACAATATCCATATCCAAAACTTGCTCTCCAAGTCATACATTAGTAAAAGCACAAAAGGGAGAAAATAAAATAGCAAACATTCTTTGATTTTGTTTGAAATTGTTATCGGTCCCTATTAGCCCAATACTTGACTAAAGGATTTTTTTCCACCACTCTTTGAAAGAAAAACCTATTATTTGAATGAAATGAACGATATGGGTTTTAATACAAATGACCACATATGTTTCTTATTATTGGATAAAATCAAATTGTCAAAAGTTAACAACAAAACAATTGAATATAAAAAAGGCATGTTCCTACAAAGCCAGTATCAGAATGCTCCATTATGAAGCTTTTTATGGGAGTCCATGCTGATCACCACTTCATGGGGTGATGTAGGTGAGAGGACCATGTTTAGGTCAAAGGAACTACATTTATACTAGGACTGGAAAAACTTGGTCGGACTCGCTCATCCCAACCCGACCCAACGAGACTAAAGAAGTTCTAGTCTTTTTTTGACCCGACCTAAGATGGCCCAAACCCAAAAAAATGATATTATTTGCCGTTGTGGTCTGAATTTGCAAAATCTACATTTATTGTATTCAATAAATGCTAAGGATATTTTTAAATGATAAACTAAACAAATATTAAAACATTGAACAAGGTTCTACAAAATTCTAAGTTAATTATTTACCTTGATAATTAGATATTAGGTTGTCTACCTCTTTTATTAAGAATGAGTTTGGATTTCAAAGAAGGTCAAATTGGTTTGATATTCTACCTAGGGCTAGATAATCATGAATAAAGATTATGCTAAAATTTGAGATAGAATAGGGTTATGATGTGGTCTAGAGAAATATTTATTTAAAGTGGAATTTATGTAAAAATAATAAAAAATAGAGGGGGAGAGTCCATATGGAACCAAACATCATATCTGGGAAGAATCATGAGAGATGAGGTCTCATACCTTACACATACTCTTGCCTCCCTACGGACTAGGGAATCCAACTATATTCTAGAACCTTCCCCACTCTCTCTAGATCCTCTCTTTGCACAATTCAGTGACAAAAACTTTGTTGGCCAATAACAAATCCAAATAACCCCTCACTTGCCTTTATCATTAAGAGATACACCATTACAAAATTCTCATTTTATCTAGAAGGTTAGGGTTAGAAAACTAACACCTCTACACTCTAGACCATGCCTATATGAAGGCCCCTCTAGTTCCCTCATGATCCATACAAAGTACAATGCACTCTGTAATTGCCCTTAAGAGACCCTGTATCTCCCAGACGACCTCCACTTTCCTCTTTGATGATATTTTTCTAGTAAGTAAGAAGTGGTAGTATTGAAATAAGAATATAGAACATCATAGGAGGCAGAGGACACCTATCTGTATAATTTTTTTCTAAACTATCAAAACCCAACTTGATGATACGCCGAGTAGCCATAACATCAAGTTTACAATTGTAAAAAATTATACTATTCCTCTACTTACATATGTGGTATAATGCTATTAGAGTGAATAGCTGAGTTCTATTGCCAGACATTTTTATAAGATCCTCATAGTTTCCAGTTCTGAAGGGATATATCATTGCTTGCTGCCTTCACCCCATATGTGCTTTGTGCTTGAATAGGAGATAAGAATGTGCTTGTTAGATTTAGAGTTGTTGTTTCAAAGAGAGCATTGTTATTTGATGATGATATTGTTTTGATTGACGAAACAAAATATGGATTGAATGATAAAGTTGAATGTTGGAGAAAGGCATTGGAATCAAATGGATTGATGATTAGCAGGAGCAAAACCGAGTATATGCATTGCAATTTCAGCCAATCTCGCAGTGTGAATGATGGAGCCAAGTTGGACAGAGTAGATATACCAAAATGTGACAAATTTTGATACTTAGGTTCTATTATTGAAATAGACGGGGATGTCCAAAATGATGTTTGTCACCAGATCACTGTAGGATGGTTGAAATGGAGGAGTGCAACTGGAGTTTTATGCGATCAGAAGATCCCTCTTAGGTTAAAAAGTAAGTTTTATAGAACAACTATATGACCAGCCATGCTCTATGGGAGTGAATGATGGGCGGTGAAGAAACAAGGTCTCAACAAGATGAACGTGGCTGAAATGCGTATGCTGAGATGGATGTGTGGGAAGACAAGAAAAGATCGTTTGAGAAATGACTATATCAGGAATAAAGTGGGGGTGGCAAGCATTGAGGATAAGTTGCGTGAGGGCCGACTCAGATGGTACAGACATGTGCAACACAGACCTACTAGTGCGCCTATACGAAGCAATGCTATTGAGCCAAACACTATAAATAGAAGAAGAGGAAGGCCTAAATTAACATGGGATGAGCTTATAAAGAGAGATTTTGAATCTCTACATCTCAATCAGAATATGGCCCATGATAGAGCTGAATGGAAATGAAGGATCCATGTAGCCGACCCCAACATAGTTGGGATTGAGGCTTAGATGATGATGATGATGATGTTTCAAAGAGAGCATTGTGTGGCTAGTTATGCCTCTTTTTAGAGTTTGTCTTCTCGAAAAAGCTTTTTGTTCATCACTTTCCATGTGTGGACTTGTATCCTTCTTGGTGCATGTTTCTCCCGATTCAGGTTCTATGTTAACGGATCAGACATGGTTCCAAGCATCCTTAAGAGACTGGATCAATTTGCCTTTCATAAGGAATGAGTCCTTGTCTGTTGTAGAGGGGGGGGGGGTTCTTGAATATTTCAGTGACTTGGCTAACCCTTGCTTGCATTGGTAGAAACCATTCACCTCCTACATTGAGTTCTGCCATTTTGACATTGTGTTGAATGCCTGATCTTAGTCTAACACTACTGCTGACCAAGTCTTCTAGGGATTTGCCTTCTTCAAAGATGGGGTTTAGCCAAATTGAAATGGATTTACCATGTCAGATATTGCAAGTAACGCGTTGTTCGATTGTGTTTATTTGCTTGAGGAATTGTTTCCACGTCTAGAGAGAGTGAGTGTGGGTTGGGTAGGCCCAAATAGATTCCTATTTTACGTATTTGTTATGGATCCAACAAACCCACATGGATTCTTTACCATGGGCTATGTCCCAAAGGTTTTTGAGGATACCCACCTTGGACCAATACACGAGATTCCTGATCCGAAGTCCTCCTTCCTTTTTGGGTTAACATGTGTCCTCCCACAAGATTGTATGGAAATGTTTTTAAAGTTCATTATCTCCCCAAAGAAAGTTTTAGAAGGTTTTTTCAATTTCATCTATGACACCTGTTGGGAGAGGAAATGTTGCTGACCAAAAAATTTGGTAGACAGAGAGGGTTGATATGATCAACCCCACACATCTTGCCATGGATATCATTCTCATCTTCCATGATTCTAGTTTAGACTTGATGTTATCTATATGTAGAATGTAATGTTTCCTGGTGAGTTTGCTTGAGAATAGTGGGAGTTTGAGGATCATGATGGGAGGGATTCAACTTGTATACCCATAGTAGATATGGAGCTCGAATCCACCCCTTTACTGGTAAAGACTTGGCTCTTTGTTGGGTTTAGGTTAGGACCTGAACATTCCCCAAACTTAAGGAGTACATCATTAACAACAACTGTATTTTCTTTATCAACCCTGACAAAGATGAGTAAGTAGTCTGCAAATATAATATCTGAAACCTTGCATTTGTCAGTAATAGGTGGGGAGATAGCACCGTTATCTTCATCTTCTTTGAACATCGAGGAACGGGCTTGCATTTCGAGGACAAACAGATAGGGGGCGATGGGATCACCTTGTCATAAATTGTTTGTAGCTTGGAATATAGGTGTGGGTTCTCCATTCTGTAGGATATGGAAGGATGTAGAATTCATACAATCCTTGACCCATGCTATCCATTGCACTGGTAAGTTCCATTGAAACATTAGATTGAGAATGTGTTCTCTGTTAGTTGTATCATATACTTTTGACAAATTTTCCTTTATGCACATACTTAGGCGATGTTTGCTCCTATTGTAGCTGCTTATATTGTTATTTGAGATGAGGATGGCTTCTTTTATTCTTATTGCTTTGATGAATACTAATTCATTTGGGAATATGATCTTTTGAAGGATAGTTGCCAACTTTTTTTTTCATAATTTTTGTTAACATTTTGTAGTAGAGGCTGCATAGTGAATCAGGTGCCAATCAATGACCTTACTAGGTTCCAGATTTTTGGGGATGAGTGTGATGAAGGTCTTGTTTTCTTCTTTCAAAATTCTCCCACTTTTGAAGAAATATAGAATTGCTTCAGTTATATTGTCACCTATGATATCCCATCATTCTTTATAGAAGGTGGCATTAAAGCATCGACCTAGTGCCTATTTTCCATCAACTTCCTGGATGATATCTTCAATGCACGTCTTGGTAATAAGTTCATAGAGGGTCTTTAGGTGCTTGGATGTTAATTGGACCTGCTTTCTTTGTTTTGATTGAACATGTCATTATAGTGGTTCATGAAGCTTCTTAGAATGCCATCTTTGTCATTGATGTTAACACCTTGATGGTGTATGCTCCTAATGGTATTTTGGGTCCTTATTTTTTTGATGGAGGCATAGAAATTTTTTGATTTCATATCCCTCTCTTTGAGCCATAATATTCTTGATTTCTATTTTAGGAGGGATTCTTTTGCAAGCACAACCTCTTTTCCTCTCTTTATTGCATCTCTGGCTACTTCATGGAGGGCGGCATCACGGGGGTTGAGATCAGACTCTTCTTGGACACAAATGGCTTCAACTTTTCAACCTTTTTCATTGTCCCTGAGATCTCCAACTCTTGAGGTTTTGTTTCAGAGTTTGAAGTTTTTTGTAGAGCCTATACATATTTGTACCATCCACATGAAGGCACCGATATGCTTGAATAATATCTTTAAACATGCGTACGCGTTTCTAGTGGTTTATGAATCAAAAGGGGGCTCTTGTCTTAGGTTGTTCTATACAAGGTTCAACATGATGATCGAATGGTCAGTAATTATGGAAGATATTACCTACACCCAGAAGTCAGGAAAAGCATCATGGAAGTCTTGATTATATAGAACTCTAACTATATTTTATTTTGTGTGCTTCTTTTGTTCTTGATGATTATCCCACATGAAGAAAGGGCCTTTTGTATTGTACTCATAGAGGGCAACACAAGTGACAACTTGGTTATATTCTCACATTGATTTATTGGAAGGAGGAGAGCGACCCATGAGTTTAGATTCCATACAGATTGCATTGAAGTCCCCCATCAAAAACCCTAGGATAGTTTACATTGTGGCTGATGTCAATGATTGATTTTGAGAGATTGCTTCTGCTAGTATCATCATTGGCACCGTAGATGGCAGTGACTTCATAGTATTTCCTGCTCATGGAAATGGACATTACCCAATTTTTTTTTATGACCTAGTACATTGTCCCTCGTGACTCTGTACACCTTAGTCTAGTTGTCTTAACCCCAAGAACTACCAAAGGACCCCAAAGACTTCTCCATCCTCTACAAGCCCCTAGATCATGTACAATACCCAAATTCCTTTTGTTCTTTTCTGACTTCAACACAACATACCTTACTTACATCCACCCCATCTCTTATCATCTTTCTTCCCATGCCACCACTTATTGAGTCTACTGGATCCTAACAAAGGTGATAGAAGCCTTAGCTATAGATATCGAGGCCCATAACACAAAGCCAACCATGAAGTTGACTCCATGACTTCATGGCTTGCCTAGGATCTAGGGACGAACAATCCCCTTGGGAATTTCACAATCTTGTCCCTGATGTGCATGACCAAATTAGGGTAAAGAGATCATCACCACCAGTTTGAAATCTAAACGAACCACACCCCACTTGGGTGAAGTGGCATGCTATAATTAGACATAAAGTAATTAATTTTATAGAAAATATAGAAAATAAACTGAAGTCTAACTATAGCCAATATATACAGAAATTATCATAAAACACATAAAATCAAGAAATAAGGGTTTCAAGACTATTTATTCTCATATTCAAAATGTATGCTTTGATGCTTATATATCAAATGATAATTATACACAAACCCTAACTTTGAGAAATATTAATGTATATCTTGTTTGATAGGATGATTGATTTGATATAATATAATCCCATTTAATGATGATAAAATCTGATGATAACTTTAAGATTTGGATTAATTGTCTTTAATTAGGTCATATTGGTTTAATACAAGGTCAAATTGGGGTAGGGTTAAGGTTGCACTTCAGAAACCTAATTCTTTCATAGATTATTTTCAATGGTTACTAGATATACCTAAATGTTTGAAATTATTTCAATTCTAATTAATTATGAAGTCATCTATATATCACATATGGACATTTTAATTCTATGAACCCAACATGTACTCCCTTAAGGATAGTTTAAGGATATTAATACTCCCATGAACCAAGCGAAAGGCATTGAGGAAATGAACAAAAATCCAATGATGATGTTGTAACAAAGTCTAATGCTGGATAGTGACCATGAAATCCTATACTAGATAGAAATACTTGAGTTCATGGATGGAACAAGGGAATAGTTTCACCCTAAGATATAGAAAAATCATGGGTTGCATAGTTAAATAGAAAAGACAAAGTTTGATTACTGATGGTGATTGCTTGATATTCTTAATATATTGTTATCCATATGCAAACCTTTTTATATGCACCGACATACTGAATATAGAAATATGATGATTGTATTTTTGTTTATCGATGTTATAGTCTAGCTTCTTTATTTAAATCTTGAAGATATGGACATCTACAACATCAAAAGATCATACGACTAAAGATATTTAGAGGAGTAGTTAGATTATAGCACTATTTCCTTTCATGTAGTAATTCCCCTTTGAAACTTTATGTAACTCCTTCAAGGAGTGTTATCTTCCATTACGTTATCAATCAAAGTTTATGAATAAATTATTGAATATATTGGCTATTTATTAACATATTCTAGAAAAGAAAGTAATAATCCTTGCCTCCTTGGTCCACCTTCAATGGAATAACATGAAGAAGGGGTCATTACATGCTCCACATTTAGTAAGCTGACTAGCCCCTTACTTGGTTGACTAACAATATGGTCACGCCCCCCTCTAACAATGATAGTACTAGTCTTTCTAGTAACCATTGCTAGTTAGGATCCACTAGTCTACTGGGAAGACTTTTGTAGGTCTGACTAGACCTTTCATCATCCGACTAAATAGGCCTAGAAATGACCCTACTAATATCTAGATTCCACCATTGACTGTAATCACGTTCATCACTATTGACAAGTCAATTTGACTAACCATCAACCATGGAAAGATCAAGAATACATGAAAATTTAAGAACTTAAACTTGGATCCAACTTAACCAAGGGTTTTAAACTTTGATTCTAAATGTATTAATTTTTTTTGATGATTTCCACTAGTCTGATAGCTTGAATCATTTTATTTCCTCTTCATGACTTAATTAGGGTTTCCTTTTGATCAAATGACACCTAAATTCAATGTTTTATTTTGACTTGAAAACCAAATCAATTATAATTCAACTATAGAAAAAAAATCTTGAATATTTTACTTCAAGTACTAAAATTAAGGTTTACTCAAATGATATTTGTTGTTTATTGGGAATATGGAAAGCATTACAAGGTATCTATAGAGCATGTGGAAAGAAAATGAGCAAACATTGACCACAATGACAAAGTGTCATCGAGTACCAGTCCTTGCTTCTCGAGTATGGTTTTTTATAAAAAACATATTACAAAGGACAAACCATGTTCAAACACCAATTACTTGTATTATTACAAGATGATCCTTGAATGTGTCGATTGATGTGATAAGAAATATTAGATATGAATGTTGAAGACCCATACACACGATTGGATACCATAGTATCCAATTGCATTGTAGACTTATTGTAAAAGATGCAAGCTCCTTCGTATCTTAGCCACTAAGTTGAGTATGATCAAATTGGACATATACATGAAGGTGAAGCAATCAGTCATAGACTACCTAACTGGATCCATGATCTAGACTTCCAACATTGGACTGCAGAGGCATAAGGTGGCCAAATACCCATAGAAATTCATCTCAGATGTGACCTTCGCTCGACCAAACTCCAACCAAATGCTAGGAAAAATACACTTTCCATCCCTTACATTACTTCTCTATCTATATGTATAATTCCCTCACCATTATTCTTGGGATTTCAACCATTCCCACACCATGCCATTACCATTTTTAATCATATGCTCGTGTTCCACTTTCCACCCATGACCGAGCAAAACTTCCATGTAAACCTCCCATAGAATCTACTATAGACTACTTCACATCCCTCACCCACTAAAGTTAGATTTGTGGTACATAATAAAGTACAAGGATAGTGATAGATGATGGTAGGAAGATGTCACATCAATAACAAAGGAGATATATTTACCCTTCTTTAGTGACCTGCCTATTTATTATTTGTATTCTATCTTCTTATTTCAACCATTAATCATTGCAATGTTGTGTTAGGTATGAGTAACTAATTCTAGATCATTGAATTTCCCCCTTGATTCTTAACCCATCTATATTACTTTCTATACATTATAAAATCAAATTAATTTTCCATATTTATTGTCTTTCAAAATATAATGGGTGTTGTTGTGCCAATCTAACGGTGTACCTTAGGTAGAGGGGATATTTGACCCAACCATAAGAGATGCATACTGGGTTCGGTATTGTGATAGTCAAACCTTCATGAGCTACTATTGACAAGTGATCATGATACACCTGTTGTCTACTAAACATACAAGGTTTTACTTATTTTGAGGGTAGACCTATAATGATAACTACTTAGTTAATTGATCCCTTATTTTTAGTGCCTGTAATTGAATCATTAGCATGATTGAGATGATTCAAAATCATAATATAGATATTTTTACTTTGACTGCGTACATTCTATTAACATAGATTCATTTATGATTTCATTTCAAATGTTGCTATTTCATAAATACTCTATCAAAATTCTAATCAATTTAGCTAAATAAAACTGATAGCACTTTTGTGTTATTACAGTTTTCACTAGTACAAAAATGAGATATCTCATTAGTTGTTTTTTCAAGAAAAACTGACGGTATACCATATAGCGTCAATTCTTTAAAGACAACTACTACGAGTTGACCAGTTGAGAAAACACGAGTTGTGTTTTATTTTTATCGTCAATCGATTCTCAAAGCAACCGACATGATATATTACCTGTGAATATAGAATTTCACACAAAATTTTTGCGAGGCATTTCATCTTCCTCCAAAAACCTACATTGTCAATTCTTTTATAAATATTCAACGAGATAAAGAGGTGTACACACCATGTGTCCCATGGAAATTTTCCCACCCCCAATTGGCATTTTTCATCGATTGTATCCATCATGACTGACGAGAAATGTGTACGGGCCTTGTGTCCCACAAAAACTTTCCCACCCCAATTGGTGTTTCTTGTCGGTTGTCTTCAACATAACCGACGACATAGGTATCATTTGGTTGCATCTGGGATGTGGAGTTTGACATCAATTTACTAATGATAGCCGATGACAAAGTTGATTTTTTTCCAGCGGTGTTTTAATAACAACTGACGACGATGATAATACATGGTCGATTTTTATAATAACTAACACCAAATGTACATGTTAATCAACCCTACAAGAAACCCTTTCCCCACTTTCCCTCCCTAAGATTCTATCTGGTTGCCCTGCTACTCTCTCATAATACCAGCTGGTCTCCTCTAATCTATGTCGTATCTCTTCCCGGACCTATGCTCACCACCGGCCGCCATAGGTGATGCCACCAACCTCCTCACTTCCTCCCCATCTAGTTGCCTCCACCAGCCAGTTGCGTTCACCGCCACCACATTTGCTCACTGAAAACCTTCCAACGCTTTCTCCGTTGTCACCACAACTGCTCATGCCAACCTCCTCCAACACAAGTATTTCCTCTCCTCCTTCCTCTCTTCCTTGCTCCTCTCTCCTCCCTTAATTATCTCCATCTCTCTTTCCCCTCTCCTCCCCTACCCTATGATTTCTTCTCAATATTGAGAAGAAATTGTGAAGGGTAGGGTAAGGAGGAGAGGGGAGGAAGGAGGAAAGGGGAAGGGAGATGGATATTGATATAAATTGTGTCAAAATTGTGAATTGTGATGAAATTGGATTAATGGAGATTTCAATTTGTAGTGAATTGTGATGAAATTGAGAACAAATTGTATAAATTGTGTCAAAATTTTGATGAATTAATGGAGTTTTTATTAATTATTTGGCTTTATTAGGATTATTACATGATCATAATGAAACTATAACTTAGATGAGGAGAGAATAAAATTCTATGGCTCATTAATGAATTAAGATATTTGCATTATTTATTTGAAACTATAACCCTAATTTTATATCTATCATAAGTGCATTGTTTAATGCTAGCTGTTAAATGTTAATGGATAGATTATCATACCTAGGAATTAATACACTAAATTGATATGAATTGATCTAAATTAACTTGATTTACATTGAAATTGATATAAATTTAATTTATTAACCCTAAAACCTAAACTTCTAAAAAGTAAACTATAATTTTTAAACACTAACCCCTATATGTTGGCCTAGAAACCCGTACAAGATTTACTCATTAGAAGTAAACCTTGGATAGTCCCCGATTTATGACTATTCTTGAGCACTTCATCTCACTTAGGATGTAAGTGTATAATGCATGTTCGACTTCAATAGATTTTTACAACATTTCCCCTTTTGTTCCCTAGGTACATATGTAGTGGGTATTTGTTCATCTACATCGGTGTATTTGGAGAACTGTGGGGAAAGCTGCTAAAATTTATTGAAATTGAACACACATTATACACCTACTAGTGAGATGAAGTGCTCAAGAATGGGATAGGTGGTACTCATTCATGAATGTGAATGCTAGTGGATGACAGGGGCTCAATTCAAACATATTTCTTCTTCTTCTGAAATTAACTTACTAGCTAGAAAGAGATGAGATACTCGTCTCCCAACTGATCATAGAAATAGATCGATCATAGATGGCTAAACCAAATCGCTGCACTCTAGAATATATTAATGGTCTCGATGAGTTTGTAAGATTTGTAAAGGAACATATAAAATAACTAGGAGATATGTTCTATTGCTCCTGTAGGAATTGTAGTAACAACTTGAAAGTTAAAACTGTTGACATGATCAAAGATCATGTGATGTGCAATGGCATGGCTATACATAATGGTAATAGAGGGATTCCTAGTATGATATTAGCATATGTCAGTAGTGGTAGTTGTGGTTAAGAAGAAATAGATGATGATGTTAATGAGAATGAAGAAATTCCAATAGACGTAGTTGATGCAATGCTAGATAGTTGCTGGGTAAATGTTCCAGACACACCTCCCTTATTTGGAAACGATATGCATGATGTTGTGAAACCATTATACTTAGGTTGAATTAAGTTTACGAAGTTGAGTGATGTGTTGAGATTGTATACTATAAAGGCTAACAATAGATGGAGAGACAAAAACTTCACTTCTCTGTGTCTTTGTTGAAAGAAATTCTCCCTGAAGGCAACAAGTTGCCAATCTCAACATACAAAACAAAAAAGATGTCATGCCCAATGGGAATGAAGGCTAACAAGATACTGCATGCCTGAATGACTGTGTACAATTTCAATAAGACTATATCAATTTGAAAGAATGTCTGAAATGTGGGGCATCTAGGTACAAAAGGACGACATGGGTAAGACCAAAACCGAATCTCTTACCAAGGTGATGTGGTATCTGCCTATAATACCACAACTTCAACATTTGTTTTCTAATACTGTAGATGCACAAAATTTAACTTGGCATGCATAGGTAAATAAAAACAACGATGGTATGCTACGACATGCATCTGATTCCCCATAATGGAAGAAGATTGATTTATTGTATCCTGAATTTGATGAAAAAGATATGAATTTAAGACTTGGACTTTGTACTGATGAGATGTATCCATATGGAACATTAAGCATCCAACATAGCACTTGGCCTGTCATGATTGTTGTATAAAATCTTGCTCCATGGTTGTGTATAAGAATAAATACGTCATGTTTTTGTTGCTGATATCAGGTCCTTGAAAACCAGGCAATGATATTGATTTTACCTTGAACCTATGATTGATGACCTAAAGAAACTATGGGGAGAAGGTGTGATGACTTATGATTCTTTTCCCGGAGAGATTCTTAATTTACGTGCTATGTTGTTTTGCACTATTAATGACTTTCCTGCTTAGGGGAATTTGTCTGACTACCACATCAAAGAAACAAAGGCATGTCTTATATGTGAGGAAAATACATATTCTAACCGACTAAAACATGGTGTTAAGAATGTATATCTTGGTCATCGGAGGTTTCTTCCAAAGGTGCATCCTTATCGTAAGTTGCACAAAACATTCAATGGCTCAACTGAGGAATAGAGTGCCCCTAAAACCTATGTCAGGGGAGAATGTTTATGTAAGAGTACATAACATTGTAAATCATTTTAGTGAGAGACCATGTACTACTCCCACAGGTGAAAAGTATTTATTCAAAAAGAGTTTGATATTTTGGAATCTTCCGTATTGAAGTTCTTTATCAGTTTTACATTGTATTGATGTCATGCATGTTGAAAAAAATGTTCATGATAGAACTATTGGTACTCTGTTGATATACCTGGTAAGATTAAAGATGTCATCAAATCCAGAACAGGCCTACGTGATATGGTTATAAGGAAAGAATTTTCAGAAGAAGTTACTAAGGCTAACCGCAATATCTACCTCTTTCTTATTACACCTTGTCTACAAAGGAGAATATAACTTTTTACGAGTGCATGCGCAATGTTAAGTTACCACACAACTACTCAACCAACAGCCGTAGAATGGTATCAATGAAGGATCTGAAGATGTTACATCTCAATCCCATGATTGTCATACTCTAATGCAACATATATTTCTTGTGGCTATTTTATCTGTCCTGCCTAAGCATGCAAGGTTTGAAATCACTAGGCTTTGATTCTTCTTCAACACCATGGAGCAAGTAATTGATTATGAGATTCTAGATAAGTTGCAAAGAGAAATGGTCATTACCCTATGCCATCTTGAGCAGTATTTCCCCCTTCATTCTTTGAATCATGGTACATCTCATTGTCCATTTGACTAGGGAAGTGAAAATGTTGGATTCAATTTTCTTGCATTGGATGTATCCCTTTGAGTGGTACATGAGTGTTTTTAAAGGTGATGTTCAAAACTATTGTTGCCCCAAAGGAAGTATCATTGAGGGCTATGTTGCTAGGGAGGTTATGGACTTTTGTAATGACTTTTTGAGTTGCAACCAAACTCTTGCTAATATTGTGAATCCTGACATTTATTATGGAAAATGTATTTTGAGAGAACGATAGATAAATATTAGTTGTGAGCAGTCTGAACAAGTACACTTGCATGTTTTACACAACATTGACGATGTGGGTATTTATATCAGGGAACACACCAATGAGCTCAAGACAGGTTATCCCCGATGCAGTTCAATGTGGCTTGCTAGATAGCATAATCAAACACTTATTAAGTGGTTTGAAGAGAAATTATTCAATCGAATATCTCAAACATAAAATATAATTAAAAAAATGATCAAAGGACTTGCTTATAAACCAAATACCAAGTTACATCTTACGAAGGGTTTGACATAAATGGATTTTCAAACTACAAAAAATGTCAAAATGATAGGAGTGTCATCCAAAACAGTGGGGACATCCTTCAAGTGTTTTCATTTTATTTTTCTAATGCCACAGATAAGAGTCCATGTGAAGGAAATATGTCTTATTATAGTGTCATTGAAGACATATGGGAAATTGACTACACAGAGTTTAGAGTTCCATTATTTAGGTGTATATGGGTTGATACAAAGAAAGTAGTTGTAGTTGACAAACTCAATTTCACAATACTGAATTTTGAGTGGACATGTGAGAAGGATGAACCCTTCATCATGGCATCATAGGCAAAACAAATATTCTATATCGACAATTCTACAAAAGAAAATTGGTATGTCATTCTTCATGGGAAAAGAAAGTTCATTTTAGATCCTATTGAAGAAGAAGAGTACTATGACAAGTATGATGACTATAGTTCATTGTTTGTTGGCTTACCAAGTGTAAATGTTGAACAAACACTAATGACTATACACATGAAGATCACACATAAGGGATATTAGTTTAGGGTATACTCCATGTAATATTTAATATGTTATTTGCATTATATAACATGTTTATCCATTCATATGTGATCTGACTTTATGATATGTGATATGAATTTTTAATAAGTGATATGACTCTTTCATATATGATATGACTTTCTATATGTGATCTGACTTTTATCATATGTTTACTTTTGACTTTATAGATGGCATCTGACCAAGTGCACATTGGATCCGAGCATCAGGAGCCTAAGCATGAGGATCCTACTGATCATCTGACCAGGGTGCTGATAAATCAAAACATAAGAGAGGGATAACTTTGATGAAAATTGTCACAAATAGGAAAATGAGGAATGGCATTGTTGAATTCAATGAAGCAGACACACCAATTACTAAAGAGTTTGTTAGCTACTATGGGGTCCTTGTTTGAAAAAAAGTACCTCTCCTTGTTGAGGATTGGGGACAAGTGATTACGGCTAACAAAGACCTCATATGGAGGGAGCTAGAGGTGAGATAAATGCATTTATGTTTTTATAGTTTTTTCTTATTCTTTCTTTTAACATTTCTAACTAGTAGTGAATGTTACCCTTTTAGGGCTTGTATTGCTTGATGAAAAGCTGCATTACAGGTTTGTTATGCAGCTTGTCAGGAGAAGACATAGAGATCAACAAAAAATCCTCACAAGAGACTACATCTTTGGATACAAGAAGGACTAGTACCCAACTCTTAAGTGGAACGATACTGATTAAGATGATTGGAAGGAGTTTGTCGAGCATAGAAAAACAAATGTGTTTAATGTTTTGAATTGATTACATTTTTATAATTTTTTATGGTTAGTGAACCATATTTATTATTGAATTAATTACAATTTTATGATTTCTTATCGTTAGTTAACAATATTTCTTATTGAATTAATCAGGCCATTCAAGATGCTCAAAAAATAGGCATGACAAGAATGTGCACAACCATCGGTTGGGTTCAGGTGGATATATTAAATGCCACTGGATGAATGAGTAATAACAAGGGCCTTCTACTTCTACTCCTTCACTGATGAGTCTTCTAGTGCTTTTGGACAGTTGCCTTGCTATATTGAGTGTATAGATGCAAGGAAAAATAAAGCCAGAGAAATCCCTATCCACACAGTACAGGAGGTGTGTAACGACCCTGCTTCTTGGTAATTGCCAATTAAGGAAGACCAAGAAGCCAGAGACGTTATCCCAAAAATAGGATCAATGGTTTAATAATTAATCAGAAATAATTATCAAATTCTATGAAAAACTAAACTTGAAAGATGGAAAAAAATTTACTTTTACATACCTTCTAGAAATAGGTAACTATGGCTTCTACCCACAATAGAAATCTATCTAGCTAATCCTCCTTGGTATATTTAACTTTAATCTTCACATATTCCACTTTATTGTTTGTCCAATTTTAGATAATTCCTAAAACACTGACAAACAAAACGTAGGTCATATAAATGAATATACTAGTATGTGGTGACAAACAAAATATTGAAATTAGGCTCTAACAACCTATACATATCAATTAGTTGTTAACAATGCCAAATTTACATTTTCAATGCAACTTCTCAACCACTTTTACACATACTCAGGGATACCCTCTCTTAGGGGTTAGTCCTTGCAAGGGACTTAAGGCCACCTTCTCCATCCTGAGCTTGGTGCATGGGGTCACCTCTCTGGGTGCCCAGTGGTCTTCCCTCTGGGGCTTGACCACTTCAGACCTTCCCTCCGGGGCTTGGTCTTACATCATACATTTAGAGATGGTATGTAGGTTTGAGACAATCACACTTATACTTAAATTGTTATACACATAGTCACTTTAAATATTGTAGTAATGAAACATCCAAACAATTTAATTTTCATTACAATTGGTAAATCTTTGAGAAACGTCAGGAAACATAATGCATGTACTCATAATTTAACCACATACGTATTCATTAGAGTTCACAAGCAATAAGCAATTCCAACCAAGCAAGCAATCCAAGCAAGCAATTCAACCACACAACCACATAATCTTGAAAAGCATACATAACCTATTTACTACATACTTATCAAGAATCTTCTTTATTGACTTGGATTCACTTTCTAGGGTTGCTAATTCGAATTAGGGTTTCATTATAGTTCTTTTAGATCTATTGACAACTTTTCTCTTTTATGTTCACAAAACCTTAAACAGTATATCTAGGTGCAAAACCCTAATTACTCACTTATTCACATTAAAACCTTCTTTATCATCAATTAGGCTTAGGATTAACCTATTATCTCTTTTATACAAAGAATCTCGAAATATTTCACATTAGAAACCATTAACACCTATATTAGGGTTTCTAAGCCCATTAATGCTCATTAACATATCAAACCCCTAAACTAAGTTATTAAGCATATGGATCATCTACTTAGACATTAAAACGTCTTTTTATTAACAACATGTTAATATGATTGTATATTACCCATATTAATCATCTCAATTTCATTAATAATCAAAATACAGTTTCTTACTCATGAAAGCATTAAAGATGGAAACTTTAGGTACTTTTCAAACTATGATCAGATTCAGACTCTAAAATTATTTTTAGTGGATTCCTTGTATTTTTTTGATCAATTTATATATATAGCTTATCTAGATCTGAGTTACCATTAAATTTTACGCAAGATATCTTACCTTTATCCAATGGAGTGTTGACACATCAACACTATGGGCCTGCTTTTCCCCTTGTCCATGCAGATCGGGTCTGGCCAATAGGCGCCCGCCATCCTGATTTGACTCGCCACATGGGACGCATCTCAGAGAGAGCATGCAAGGTCTGTATTGCCCCCTACCGGCCCCAAGATCTAAGCCTTGCGCTCGTGGGCATACTAGTAATTCGCCAGGTCTTCATCTAATACCTCTCGCCCACAACAACCTACACAAGCGGCAGCCAGGCCGGTCAACTGCCAAGTTGACTCTTGCTTCTAGCGCTCAAAACCTCCAGGCGATCTCTCCATCGCCTCCGGTGACTCCACCTAAATTCGTAGGCCCTCTCAATTCCTCAGGTATCGAATTGCTCTGGATGGGCGGCCTGGTAGCTTACCAACAGAACAGAAGAAGAAAAGAGAGAAGAATAGGGACCACAAGGTGGAATTGGGGTCCGATTTTGATGCTATCTACTTGGCAGAACATCTAGAACAGATAAGCGATCCCTTAGAGAGTCCCCAAGCCCCCCATATAAATACCTCTCAACCTGGCCAATTTGCTCTTGGAGTCCAGATTGGGAGAGACTCCTATGTGTCCCAAAATCCTAGCAAACTTGAGATCCCTGAGTCTGAAATCCCCTCCCGATCTCAATGGGACACTTTCCAAGAACTCTCGTGTAGAGGCCATTGAGAAAATCGATCCCAAAAACTCACTTCCCTGCTCCTTTTCTAATAGAAGAGTGTAAAGAACAACCACTATTGGATCCTAATCTAATGGCTATCAGCCACGCGCCACGAACAATAATTTCTGATTAAATTGGATATTCATGACATTTAAATGATATCCTATTCACTTTAGGAAACTTACAAAATTCATATCTCCTAAACCATTTATCCTTTTAATCCCAAATTTTAGAGGATAGTCCATAATGACTTAAAATACTTGTGTACCAAGTTTGGGGCTCAAATACAAAAGTATGGGAGACTTTTCTTTATATGCAAGTTATCTCTTAATAAAGAATATTTTTATTCATATTTTCTCTCTCCCATTCTTTTATATCATTTATTTGGATTCCTTTTACCATTAGAAACCATGTAGACTCGAAATCTCATCCATGATGATTCCATTATCCATATTCCCACATATTTCTTATTTTTTCCTAATTATCTTAAATTTCCTTCTTAATAATGCATTGTTTGATTTCTTCTTTTTCTTTTAATCATATTGGACTCATTAACATATTATGATCCACGAAACCACATGCAAAAAGGAAATATTGCATAGGAATTCTATTCAATACTCAAAAATCACACAATCATACATTTATTGGGGAAATTGCATTTCCCACCATATGAACCCAAAAATTGGGGTTGTAACATCCTTCCCCTCTTATAGGAATGTTTCCCTCAAAATTCCACCAAACATACAAACCTATTAGGATAAGACTTTTCCATGTCCATCATTGGCTCCTAAATGGCTTCATACTCTCCATGGTGCTTCCAAAGAACCTTCATCATCTTATACTCTTAGATCTGAGTTCTCTCTCACCTTGGTATCTCATACCCTCATAGGTGACTCAGGATATGTTAGCCTCCCTTGGAGTTTAGTAGGTTTATGGCTCAACACATGGCTCGAGTACATCACATATTGCTCTAGATCGGACACATGGAACACATCATACATCATGTTATCCTGAGGGGTAAGGCTACACATAAGAAACTCCACCAATCCATCTCAAATGGACCTATGTATCGGTGTCTCAGCTTTCTCAGCTATAGCTTAGAGGGGTCAGGTTTTCATAACACATATTCTCCCACAGTGAACTACATGTCAGTCAGCTTCACATCAGCTCATGACTCTTGTCGCCCCCGGGCTTTCTCAGCCATTACACGATCAAAGTGACTTCATCTGCACACACTGTGGTCTCTCTGACCTTCACAAGGTTCTCTCATCGACATCATCCTAATGAAGTGGTGACCAACACGACCTCCTTTACAGATCTTCTTACATCCCGATACTGGCTATGGTGGCTATCATCACAAGCAAACTCTTCTAGGGGCAGGAACTACTACCATGTATTACCTTGAATGAGCACACATGCTCTCATCAGACCCTCTAAAGTCTGGATCATACTTTATCGACTGTCCATTAGTCAGTGGGTGATAAGTTGTACTAACCTTCAATCTAGTATCGAGTTCTTCTTGTACCTACTTCCACAACATGGAAGTGAATCTTGAGGTCATACTCAAAAACCTTTAAACTCAGATCATAGTGTAGTTGAACTATCTCTCTCTCTCTCTCATGTATATCTATAGTTCAATCGGATCTGTCACATTGACATTTCTCTCTCTTTGGCAAGGGATTAGGTCAACTTGGTAAGGCGATCTACCATAACCCACATTTCATCATGATCTCTCTTGGTCCAGGGGAGACCCACCACAACGTCTGTGGTGATCTTCTCCCATTCCCTCTCGGGGACTCTTCATTCTCTATAGAAACTCATTGGGTTACTGGTGTTCGGCCATCACCCTCTGGCATGTATGACAACTAGCCACATGTAACTCTATATCCTTCTTCATTATAGGTATTCAAGGTACCCCTGCAAACCTTAACCATCTCAGTAGTACCAGGGTTTACAGTGTACTTAAAATCATGAGCTCCTTGCATGACATGATTCCTCAAGGTTGAATCCTCAAAAACCCTAAAACACTCTAGCAAAGGGTTTCACCACCTTCTTCTCCCTAAGAGCTGTATCTGAGGTTCTAATAACAATCCTTTCATCTCAGCAATCTCTGGTCTGGATAACTAGGAAACCACCAACTTGACTAATGAGTCTGGTTGTATCTGAATGTTAGACATAAAGGTTTCATCTTCTAATGAACTTGGGGTTCACCTAGAAACATCTTCCAGCCAATCTATTGGCTAAACAAGATAGCTATATATTTGATATGTGCTTCAACTAAGTGTATCTGTTACAACATTAATTCCTTATGTGCTAGGTAATGGTGATAATACAAACCTTCCTATACTCCACTCATCATCCTCATCTCGAGTTTAGGTCTAACTGAGTCAAGAAAATGTCAAGCTCATCATCTTGGTTATCAAACTCAAATTTGTAACTCATAAATTCCATACTACATCCAGAGAGGTACGTCTTCATATTACCTTGTTCTCTTTGTGTTTTCAAACCATCTATCTCACATACTGTCACACCCTGATCTCACACTAACCCCTAATCACGAGATTAGGGTGCGACGGAGGGATTATCACATAAACAAATCACTGAGAACTTTTTCTTTCTTTTTAAAACCTCGTAATGATATCCGGATTATTTCTATAAACTAAAACATAATAAACTATTGCGGAAGCATTTCAATTAACCTGGCTAGAGAACATAAACATAGTTTACAACATGTAACATTGTTTAACAGAAAGTAAACATAACAGTTAATTTACTTCTTTTACACATTCGCCATACATACTCTCTCTCACCCACACCATGTCCCAAGGACCGAGGGGAAAGGACTAAGAGACCTCTAACTTCTAACTACATAAACCTTCTACAGACTGAGCGTTAGGATGAAAGGATCCTCCAGATTCCTGTGATGTTGATGACCTAAAAATGTTTTGAGTAGAGGTATGAGCCTACTCGCTCAGTGAATAGCATTTCATTTATCTATCACTAAACAACTCAGCAGATAGATAAAATTTAAATAAAAGATAAGTGCAATACTAAGCAGGGCAGTTCTAATGACATAGCAGATTTGTAGATAACAATTTCATTTCTATGCAACAACAGATATTTTAAACAAATAAACAGTTATAGAGAACTGGCACATAAGTTCAAATCTCTTAACATATTAAATTCACTGCGATCCTATGTGATTCATATTTATATTTTTATTATGCCCTAATCATATGCAGTGTACTCTGCATATGAAGATCCGTAGCGAACTACGATCCCACCGTACAAGACTTAGCGACACACCCGGGAAATGCTAAGTCTGACACCAGCCCTGTTCTGCCACAGGACCCACGGGCTCACCGGCCTCAAAGCACTACTCTGAGTACTCTAGACTCCTCCTCACTAACCTGAGCACACAGGCGGAGAGTCTCAATGGGTTACCACCATGACTCCGCACGGTTCTTGTTGCAATAACCCATAATTTCCCCCAGTGCCACCATGACTCCACACGGTTCTTGTTGCAACACTGGTTCTCTTTCCTCATGACACCATGACTCCGCACAGTTATTGTTGTAACACGAGTTTCACCCCTAAGAAGCAGATCTATCTAAAGGGGTTCTACGGTGTTAGGGCACCTAAGTCTATGAACTGATTAACATATAATCTTTTAAACAGGAATATCAAATTTCATACTCATTTCACATTCTGAATATTCATTTGAAACACATGTGTATCCTTTGTCATCCTTAAACATGATTCAGTATCATTTATCCAGTTTCAATGCAAAACATCTATTTTTAAATCAGCAAATACATTGCAACTATAATACAGGAAATTTCATCATTTTCATTAAGCATATCAAGTATTTCAAGTTCCAATGAATCTAACATACTCTATTGTATGTACTACACTATTTAAAAGTTATACTAACTGATGCAGAAGTAATTAAGCATTTAAATTGAGTTAAATAATGATTTTTAAATGAACTACTACTCATAGCGATTTGGACTGTCCGGATTCGTCCGGAGATGCGTCCAAGGCCTATTTCGAGGCGATTCCCGGGTCTTCTTCTACCTCGGTTCAGTTCTGACTCGAACGGATTCGTGATCTGGACCCATGGCTGAGTGCATTGGAGGTGTTTGGTGGTGCTTCCTGGGCAGAACGGCCCCTGTCCGGACCTATTGTGTCCACTATCACCGTACCATACCTTGCACTCATCCATGCATATGTCTTGTGTCGCCTGATACAGAGCCTAGTAGACTGTCTTGCAGCAACAGGCAAAGTGTTGACCAAACAGATACCACCAAACACAGCCGATAACCCAACTAAGCAATAGCTTTTTCCTCCTCAATTCTCTATCATCATAGGAATCATAACCCTTTGACTTTAGATTTCCAGCATTAGATCCTGACATCATCTTCTGCGGTGGATGCTAGAGGCATCCTTAATGCCGAATCCCAGACAGGGGTTGACGATAGAGCAAAGATACCTGATACTATTATTCATTTCGCATCCTTCCACCCACATCCCAATACGGACCTTGGACCTACTGCAAGCAAGCAGCCGTTTCCCCCATGAACAGGTTGAAGGGGGGCTCAGCTACGGCTGAATCGAAGGCTAATATCTATGAATTCCTGCTTTGGAACCTCGGACGAGCTCAAGGGCACTGATTTGGTGATGCTCCTCGCGCCCAAGAGGAATCATGGCTGGACCCACTGCTGCAAGCAGCATCTCCTTCACGTACAGGTAGGAGAGGGGAGCTTGCTAGGTGCTGCTCTAGGGCTTGATGGCGGCAGATTGCTGCTAGGACCTCAAGGACGACCTCGACGCCGTTGATTGGAGAAGCTGGCCGCACCAAATGACCTCTGGTCGGCGCCCTATTGCTTGGCCGCGGCTCTGCAGGTGCTGCTGCTGGCGCAGCTACAAAGGGGCACCGCCCTAGAGCGTGGCTGAGGTGAGGATGAGAAGGGAATCGAGGAGGAAGAAGAAGAACGGAGCCAGGTTACTGGTGATCGAAGCCAAGCCCCATGGAATCGCCTACCCTTTCCTTGGCTACGGCCGATCGGCCTGCAGCTGCTTGGCGCCGCTTTAAGAGGTTGTTGTTCTATCGGGTGAAGATGGCCGAGAAAAAGAAAAGAAAGGGAAAAGGGTTTATAAGCCGATAATGGGTAAATTGCAGCCAAGGTCCAAAGAACTAGAAAATGGGATAACTTTTGCCTCAATCGTCTGATTTGAATGATTTCTTTTGCGAAACTTCAAGAATGAGGCCCACTACAACCTCGCGACATATAAACGTGGTAATTAGATCATCCTAATTAGGTTAATTATCTTAGGTAATTATCTTAACAAGTAACACTACAATTATCATTAATTACATTAGATGAATCAATCTCAACTATTGATTCACATATTAACTTATCTTGATTAGCCATGTTGTTTAACAAGGTGATTAGCACTAATCAAGGTGTTTCACGCTAATCGAGGTATTTATTGACTAACCCTAGTATGGGTTGTAACAATCTCCCTCCCTTATAAGAATTTTGCCCCGAAATTCCTAAAAAGAAAAGGAAACTTGTTACACAACTCTGACTCAAGCTCCCACGTGGCTTCCTCTAATTTATGATTCCTCCATAGAACTTTCACTAATGATACCTCGCGATTTCTTAAGCTTCTTGATCCACAGGTTAACTATCTGTACTGGTCCTTCAACATAGGACACGTCAAGTCTGAGTTGGATAGGTTCTGAATTCACTATCTCCTCTGTACTAGGGTAACACTTCTTCAACATCGATACATGAAACACATCAAGTAAATTAGCCAACTCGGATGGCAAATCAAACTTATAGGCTATAAGTCCAATTCTCTCAATAATAGAATATGGCCGATAAACCTAGGAGTCAATTTGCCTCTCTTACCAAATCTCAGCACTCCTTTCCATGGTGAAACTTTCAAGTATACTTCATCACCAACCTCAAACCAACATATGGGTGATCTACACTTTCTACCATACAGAGCTTCATACGGGGTCATACCAAGACTGGAATG
Source organism: Alisma plantago-aquatica (assembly GCA_963693085.1). Taxonomy (NCBI): domain Eukaryota; kingdom Viridiplantae; phylum Streptophyta; class Magnoliopsida; order Alismatales; family Alismataceae; genus Alisma; species Alisma plantago-aquatica. Next base: position 1,197,078,204 of record OY856409.1, read on the forward strand.
GTGACTATTGTTGTATGCAAACTCTATAAGGCTTAAGTGTTCTTCCCAAGTTTCACTGAAATGCAAGACACATGCTCTCAGCATGTCCTCAAAAGTCTGAATGGTCCTCTCAAATTGACCATCTGTCAGCGGGTGAAAGGTTGTAATGCACCTCAACTTTGTACCCAAAGCTTGATGCAACTAATTTCACAACCTGGATGTGAACTTAGGATCTCTATCTGATATAGTTGAAACCGGAATACCATGCAACCTGACTATCTCATCCACATATATCTTAGCCAACTTTGGGATATCAAAGGTTGACTTAATATGAAGAAAGTGAGCAGACTTAGTCAGTCTATCCTCAATCATTCATATCGAGTCACAACCTCTAGGTGTCAAGGGCAACCCTATCACAAAATTCATTGTGATATGTTCCCATTTCCATTCTGGTATAGGAAGAGATTGTAAGGTACCTTTAGGTTTCTAGTGCTCAGCCTTAACCTGCTGACACACACTGCACCTAGTCATGTACTCATCTACATCCTTTTCATACTAGGCCACCAATACAACTCCTTGAGATCCATGTACATCTTAGTGTTACCTAAATGCATATCATACATTGATGCATGTGCTTCCTCAAGAATCTTTTCTTTCAAATCATTATCTCGAGGTACATGCAACCTGTCACGCTGATACCACACACCATCATCTGAAAACATGAACTCTGGTCTTTTCCCCATGTCATGTCATGCATGATCTGATGTAACTCACTATCACCCTACTGTAGTTCCTTAATCTAATCATAAAAGATAGGCTTGACTTGCATCTGTGCAATCAAACCACTCTACTTTGTCACCTCTAAGTCTAAGTTCAACTTCTGCATCTCTATTAGCTAGTCTCTCTTGAAACATGCCATAGAGAATGCATTAGCTACAAAACTAAACGTCCTGCTTAGGGCATTAGCTACCACATTCGCCTTCCTAGGGTGACAATCTATCGTCACATCATAAAGATAGTGATGTCATGTCTTAAGAGCATGAACTACATCAGCTAACTTTAGATCATGTATCAGGTAATACTCCTCATTCTCCACTACTTACTTCTTGTTATTACTACTGTAAGAATTTATTTCAAAATTATATCTTACTCTTTTCTCCGAGTCATTTTCATATTGTGTATCTACCCTCCAGATTAGCTAACTTTAAACCCTGGATTTTATTAGTGCTAGGTTACCTTTCATAGTGCAAATCTCATGATTTTGTTTTATAAAGATGCTAGTATTCAAGGTCAAATCACTAATGATATTCCTTGAACTACTACAACTCTAAACATTCTAGGGTTTCGTCTTTATCAATAACATAGCGTTATTGTGATGTGACTATGTTCCCTTAGTTTGAAATTCAAACTTTAGATCTCATAAGTTTTACTAAATTCTTCCTTATCTTATCACTGGAATTTCCTTTCTCTTATTTGTTCTGGACTTTGGTATTTCCATGATATCTCTTCAATTTAATGGAAGCTTATAACGTAACATGAATATCATTTCAAACTGGACAAGCCATATATTCAGTATTGCAAATATCAAGAGATTCAACATAATAAGCATGCATGCAAATTTCAACTTCTTAAATAATCTAATGACATTTTCACTTGTAATTTACTGAGAAATCAATATCAATATGCATGCAGGCAGACTGGAATTCTCAAATAAACAGAATGCATGTCAATTTGGCACTTTATACACTAAAATCGTGCAATTGAACTGTTAAGCATCACACATCTTATACTGAGAAATTCTTATATCATGCATTCATTTTCTAAGTTATGTGTTTGTTCTTTATTTTAAAAACTAATTTGTTAGTCTATGGAGACTTAGAATCCAAAGATAGTATGTATGAATGCACTAAACTTTATAATAAAGATATACATGCCATACTCTTAATTATGTCATGTAATCCTCATTCCTTAATCAAGGTCATCCTTTCTAACATTTCTTTTTATCCAACTAAGTTTCTTGTCCTGGTCTTATGATTTTCATAAGACTCTTTATTTCTATGCACTTATTGTATATTCAACTCCTTTCTTCTATTTTCTCTTTGCTTTGAAGTACATAAAAGTATTTTACTCCATTCCATGATCCAACCCAAAGTTGATTCTTACCATCTTAGCCTTTACCTACTCTTCTCATATCCTTCCCATATTCTCATATTTAGAGTTCGTATAATACTAATCATTAAGTTTAATTCAAACCTTATATCATGTTCCATTATTTCCAATTTAGAATTGCTCAAATGAGACTCCAACATTGGGCTTCTGATATCATTTCCAGCAAATTCTTAGTTGTTCTAATCTTTCTCTTACATCTCAACGTCTTATCGTATGTACATTCTTACTATGATTCAGGTCTAAATCATCCAGAGTCTACTCTAATTATACTGTTAATAGGAGTCATTAGATCCCAGTAACGCATCCTGCCAGCCAGACCAGGCCGAACCTGTAGTCCTGAAGCCAAGAGCTACTCAGGATTAACCAACTCCTATTAATCTCAAACATGTGGAAACAATATCCACTTAGGGCAAACTCATTTAAACATAACTTCTGGTCTACTTAATACAAAGAATATAAACAATAAATAAATCATTCATGACACACAACAATATAAAAGAATCATATTTATTTTACAAACTGAAAATCTAAATTCATACATATAAGAGCATTTCTAGTGATCCCTAATCAAATAAACAATATAAAACAAGAGTTGTATCGCATCCTATTTTTAATCTCTTATTCTTATATCAATTTCTGATTTCTTAACCCTAAAATTTCTAGGGTTTCTCTCTAGCCTATTCTTCCACTGTATACCTGGCCAGGGTATACGTGAAAGAATAGACAGAGTAGCTTGAGACTGGTCAATCTAAGTATTCAGACACCTGGCCAGGGTATCTAAACACTCAGACCTCCCAGAGCTAAAGACATATCACTTCTTATTTTCCTCACTTATAACTTTATCTTTTGATCCTAATGATCCCTGATGACTCAGCCTAAGCTCTCTACTTGGTTCTCGTGACCACATCCTCTTCCTGCCATTTGCAATACTATAACAGAACATTTCCTGTTATAAAATTGCAGTTAGAAGGAAGACACCTAAGTCCTAATCCTATTGGTCTCTTTTCGTCCCCTGACCTTGACTTAGAGTAACCATGTACTCAACCTATGCTCTGATACAAAGATTTGTCACACCCCAATCTCACACTAACCCCTAATCACGAGATTAGGGCGCGACGTAGGGATTATCACATAAACAAATCACTGAGAACTTTTTCTTTCTTTTTAAAACCTCGTAATGATATCCGGATTATTTCTATAAAATAAAACATAATAAACTATTGCGGAAGCATTTCAATTAACCTGGCTAGAGAACATAAACATAGTTTACAACATGTAACATTGTTCAACAGAAAGTAAACATAACAGTTAATTTACATCTTTTACACATTCGCCATACATACTCTCTCTCACCCACACCATGTCCCAAGGACTGAGGGGAAAGGACTAAGAGACCTCTAAATTCTAACTACATAAACCTTCTACAGACTGAGCGTTAGGATGAAAGGATCCTCCAGATTCCTGTGATGTTGATGACCTGAAAATGTTTTGAGTAGAGGTATGAGCCTACTCGCTCAGTGAATAGCATTTCATTTATCTATCACTAAACAACTCAGCAGATAGATAAAATTTAAATAAAAGATAAGTGCAATACTAAGCAGGGTAGTTCTAATGACATAGCAGATTTGTAGATAACAATTTCATTTCTATGCAACAACAGATATTTTAAACAAATAAACAGTTATAGAGAATTGGCACAGAAGTTCAAATCTCTTAACATATTAAATTCACTGTGATCCTATGTGATTCATATTTATATTTTTATTATGCCCTAATCATATGCAGTGTACTCTGCATATGAAGATCCGTAGCGAACTACGATCCCACCGTACAAGACTTAGCGACACACCCGGGAAATGCTAAGTCTGATGCCAGCCCTGTTCTGCCACAGGACCCACGGGCTCACCGGCCTCAAAGCACTACTCTGAGTACTCTAGACTCCTCCTCACTAACCTGAGCACACAGACAGAGAGTCTCACTGGGTTACCACCATGACTCTGCACGGTTCTTGTTGCAATAACCCATAATTTCCCCCAGTGCCACCATGACTCCGCACGGTTCTTGTTGCAACACTGGTTCTCTTTCCTCGTGCCAGCGTGACTCCGCACAGTTATTGTTGCAACACAAGTTTCACCCCTAAGAAGCAGATCTATCTAAAGGGGTTCTACGGTGTTAGGGCACCTAGGTCTATGAACTGATTAACATATAATCTTTTAAACAGGAATATCAAATTTCATACTTATTTCACATTCTGAATATTCATTTAAAACACATGTATATCCTTTGTCATCCTTAAACATGATTCAGTATCATTTATCCAATTTCAATGCTAAACATCTATTTTTAAATCAGCAAATACATTGCAACTATAATACAGGAAATTTCATCATTTTCATTAAGCATATCAAGTATTTCAAGTTCCAATGAATCTAACATACTCTATTGTATGTACTACACTGTTTAAAAGTTATACTAACTGATGCAGAAGTAATTAAGCATTTAAATTGAGTTAAATAATGATTTCTAAATGAACTACTACTCACAGCGATTTGGACTGTCCGGATTCGTCCGGAGATGCGTCCAAGGCCTATTTCGAGGCGATTCCCGGGTCTTCTTCTACCTCGGTTCAGTTCTGACTCGAACGGATTCGTGATCTGGACCCATGGCTGAGCGCATTGGAGGTGTTTGGTGGTGCTTCCTGGGCAGAACGGCCCCTGTCTGGACCTATTGTGTCCACTATCACCGTACCAGACCTTGCACTCATCCATGCATATGTCTTGTGTCGCCTGATACAGAGCCTAGTAGACTGTCTTGCAGCAACATGCAAAGTGTTGACCAAACAGATACCACCAAACACAGCCGATAACCCAACTAAGCAATAGCTTTTTCCTCCTCAATTATCTATCATCATAGGAATCATAACCCTTTGACTTTAGATTTCCAGCATTAGATCCTGAGATCATCTTCTGCGGTGGATGCTAGAGGCATCCTTAATTCCGAATCCCAGACAGGGGTTGACGATAGAGCAAAGATACCTGATACTATTATTCATTTCACGTCCTTCCACCCACATCCCAATACGGACCTTGGACCTGCTGCAAGCAAGCAGCCGTTTCCCCCATGAATAGGTTGAAGGGGGGCTCAGCTACGGCTGAATCGAAGGCTAATAGCTACGAATTCCTGCTTTGGAACCTCGGACGAGCTCAAGGGCACCGATTTGGTGTTGCTCCTCGCGCCCAAGAGGAATCATGGTCGGACCCATTGCTGCAAGCAGCATCTCCTTCACGTACAGGTAGGAGAGGGGATCTTGCTAGGTGCTTCTCTAGGGCTTGATGGCGGCGGATTGCTGCTAGGACCTCAAGGACGACCTCGACGCCGTTGATTGGAGAAGCTGGCCGCACCAAATGACCTCTGGTTGGCGCCCTGTTGCTTGGCCGCGGCTCTGCAAGTGCTGCTACTGGCGCAGCTGCAAAGGGGCGCCGCCCATAGCGTGGCTGAGGTGAGGATGAGAAGGGAATCGAGGAGGAAGAAGAAGAACGGAGCCAGGTTACTGGTGATCGAAGCCAAGCCCCATGGAATCGCCTACCCTTTCCTTGGCTACGGCCGATTGGCCTGCAGCTGCTTGGCGCTGCTTTAAGCGGTTGCTGTTCTATCGGGTGAAGATGGCCGAGAAAAAGAAAAGAAAGGGAAAAGGGTTTATAAGCCGATAATGGGTAAATTGCAGCCAAGGTCCAAAGAACTAGAAAATGGGATAACTTTTGCCTCAATCATCTGATTTGAATGATTTCTTTTGCGAAACTTCAAGAATGAGGCCCACTACAACCTCGCGACATATAAACGCGGTAATTAGATCATCCTAATTAGGTTAATTATCTTAGGTAATTATCTTAACAAGTAACACTACAATTATCATTAATTACATTAGATGAATCAATCTCAACTATTGATTCACATATTAACTTATCTTGATTAGCCATGTTGTTTAACAGGGTGATTAGCACTAATCAAGGTGTTTCACGCTAATCAAGGTATTTATTGACTAACCCTAGTATGGGTTGTAACACATACCCTCAAAGATGTGGTACTTCTTCTATACTCAAACATTATAGAAATGTTTCAACTCATACCACCTTCGTCCTTAGTATATGGCATGTGTTCTGTCCTATCTCTCATACCCATAACGAGAGGAAATAAGCATTTGGCTGTAGTCCAACTATAGAGTTCATCCCGTTCCAAGAGTAGAGATGGTGCATCACACATTGCCATTATCCTTTAAGTTGAAACATACATCACATGTCTCTGCATCATGAACATCTCGAATCTATGTTTACATCCATGAAATGGTTGTCCCCAAGCATTCTTGGGTCTACATACTACTCATATATACATAATCCTTAGTCCTTTCCCTAAGGTCTCGAGGGTGCTGATACTTTTGGGGTCATCCCTCTACCCTTATGCATCCAGGGAGTGCCTCCCTCATTTTCCTTTTGGGTCCCATGAACTCATGAAGGTGATCAATCTCCTAACCCATGGTCCTCAGACAAAGATAGTTGTTACCTCCCGACCCTATGGTCTTGTGCATCTAGGGAATAAACAACTCCTACTCCCATCACTCTTATCCCTACCTGACCTTAGTATTGACTTATGATTCTATCATGGTACATCTCAAACTTGAATCCTTACCCAAAACTACATCATCTCTCTGGGCACTCATGGTCAAACTTACATCCTTTCATAGGGATCATGGTGACCTACCTATCTCAGTTCGGCCCTATGCAAGTTACCTCCATGGCAACATATCCTCATGCCCCTTAGGGATGGTCATACATGGGTCTATAGATTTGTGCTCATACCATGTGCTTTCCACTTAGCTCATCAAGCTCCTATAAAAGACCTCTTTAGGTTACCTCAAACCTAACCAAAACCTGGCACTCACCCTACAGAAGGGTCCCTTTCCAGGATGGGAGAAAACTATCTCTTGATAGTATCAAAGGTCATGAACGTCCCTACTTCCAGGGTTTACATCATCATGTGCATACTTAGCCCTACCATGTTACTTATGCACGTAGCTAGCAACAAGACAACCTACTAAGCCATGCAAAGTCCCTTGGTACGTCATACTTGTTCCTTATCCTCAACATTGGACCCATATCCTACATGCATATGTCATCAACCATATACCTTAGTCCAAGTGGGGTTTCCTTTTCCTCCGAAACATGGAGGGGGTGACATACTCAAATCCTTAGGAACTCAAACAACCTTGTGAGCATCAGGTGCACTAGGTACCACTACTTCCCCTCTTAGTCTAGGAACCCCATGTTCACTTCCTATGCATCAACTATTCAACCATGTACAAGGTATGGCATACACTTCCTACCATTCATCAACATGAACAACACCTTAGAATCCAACACAAGGACAACCAACTGGGTGTAAGACCCAACAATGTGTTATCGTACCTCTTCAGGGTATAAGGAACTCTCCTTCCTACACCTAAAAGGTAGACACTTAAAACCTCTATACATCGGTTCAAGAAGCCTCTTTCTCTTTCTAGGGTTTGGTTCCTCTAAAGGCATCTAAGGTACAACCAATCTCCAAGGATCATGCATGATGCAACCACATCTATCCGCTCAGGGTCGTCTAAACCATGTCATACCATACCCAACTTCTCATGATTCCTCATGTCTTGGGGCTAAGGTCTCCAATCCTCCCCAACAAGTATCTCTCTCTCTCTCTCTCTAGAGCTAACCCTACAACTGGTCCTACATCTGGAGGTTCTCTCTTAGAAGAAGGGTCAAGCTCTTAAGGATACATGTCTATACCTACTTGGGTGGAACATACTATAAAGACCTATATTCGGCCAAGATCATGTGAAGCTTTGTGTGCTCATCTCATGAACATCATGCATAAACCCTTCTGGCCTAGGTCAAAAACTTGTTGTCAGGCTTACTGCCATTCTATTCTACATAGGTGCATGCCTCCTTTGTACTCATATATATCTGTTAAGGTTCCTATAAGATCACCACCAACCTCCTCAATGAGGGAGCTATCCCTCACCCTAACAGGTACGACCACCCAAGGTCAGGTCACCAAAAGGAACTAGGTCAAACAACCACACCTAGCTCTTGCTTCTCATGCATACACACAACCTCTATGCATGTCAACCCACGTACATACATGCACGGTCCACTATAAAATTCAAATCTCCTTGTCATCTCTTTCTCTAACTACCACTTAGGGTTAGGGTTAGCATCATCCTTGGAGGATGCGTTAGGTCTCTTCCTCTTCCTGGGGGCTTCCTTCTCCAAGGCTAACTATCTCCTCATCCTCCTACAAGAAGGTCTAACCTCAGATCTCTCTTGAGGGCATGACAACACACGCCATGCAAACTTACTCATGTAACTAATCTTTAGTTTACACTTAAACTATTAAAAAAAATTATGTCCATGACATCTTGTTTACATGCTTTTCATTATTTGGTGGAGGATTCCTTAATCCTTATTACTTTATCCCAAACACAGAAGGGGTGTGGAGAGAGAGAGAAAGGGTTGTGGAGAGAGAGAAACCCTAAGCACTTAGAATCCTATATGAATTAGGGTTGAGAAGGGAAGAAGATAGATGAGAGAGTCCTAGAGGTATCTTACTTCGAGTCAAAACCTCTAATTTTGGCCAGGCAGTCACATGGAATCTGGGAGTCCTCATACACCGACTAGTGGGGAAGAGGAAAATATTACCAACCCCCAGATTGTGATCCTTTTCTAGACACCTCCATCATTGGAAAATCCTCTAATAACTCCCTTGGGTTTTAAAGAGTTTGTAAAATTTAATAATTATTAGAGATTAAATGGAAAACCATTGATCTGATACCAATTCTAATGACCCCACTTCCCGATAACCCCCAATTAAGGAAGACCAAGAAGTCAGAGACGCTATCCCAAAAATAGGATCAATGGTGTAACAATTAATCAGAAATACTTATCAAATTCTACAAAAAACTAAACTTGAAAGCTGGAATAAAATTTACTTTTAGATACCTTCCAGAAATAGGTAACTATGACTTCTACCCATAGTAGAAATCTATCTAACTAATCCTCCTTGGTATATTTAACTTTAATCATTGCAGATTCCACTTTACTGTTTGTCCAATTTTAGATAATTCCTAAAACACCGACAAACAAAATGTCAGTTAGTATAAATGAATATACTAGTATGTGGTGACAAATAAAACATTGCAATTAGGCTCTAACAACCTATACATATCAAGTAGTTGTTAACAATGCCAAATTTACATTTTCAATGTAACTTCTCAACCACTTTTACACATACTCTGGGATACCCTCTCTTAGGGTTTAGTCCTTGCAAGGGACTTAAGTCCACCTTCTCCATCCTGAGCTTGGTGCATGGGGTCACTTCTCTGGGTGCCCAGTGGTCTTCCCTATAGGGCTTGACCACTTCAGACCTTCCCTCCTGGGCTTGGTCTTGCATCATACATCCAAAGATGGTATGTAGGTTCGAGACAGTCACACTTATACTTAAATTGTTATACACATAGTCACTTTAAAGATTGCAGTATTGAAACATCCAAATAGTTTAATTTTCATTGCAATTGATAAAGCTTCGAGAAACACTAGGAAACATAATGTGTGTACTCATAATTCAACCACATACCTATTCAGTAGAGTTCACAAGCAATAAGCAATTCCAACGAAGCAAGCAATTCAACCACACAATCACAGAATCCTGAAAAGCGTACATAACCTATTTACTACATACTTATCAAGAATCTACTTTATTGACTTGGATTCACTTTCTAGGGTTGCTAATCTAGGTTTCATTACGGTTCTTTTAGATTGATTTACAACTTTTCTCTTTTATGTCCACAAAACCTTAAATAGTATATCTAGGTGCAAAACCCTAATTACTCACTTATTCACATTAAAACCTACTTTATCGTCAATTAGGCATAGGATTAACCTATTATCTCTTTTATGCAAAGAATCTCAAAATATTTCACATTAGAAACCATTAACATCTATATGAGGGTTTCTAAGCCCATAAATGCTTATTAACATATCAAAACCCTAAATCAAGCTATTAAACATATGGATCATCTACTTAGACATTAAAATCTCTTTTTATTAACAACATGTTAATATGCTCATATATTACCCATATTAATCATCTCAATTTCATTAATCATCAAATTAGGGTTTCTTACTCACAAATGCATTAAAGATGGTAACTTTAGGTACTTTTCGAACTATCATCAGATTCAGACTCTAAACATATTTTTAGTTGATTCCTTGCATTTTTATGATCAATTTTCATATATAGCTTATCTCGATCCGAGTTTCCATTAAATTTCTAGAATTTTCACAAGATATCTTACCTTTGTCCAATGGAGTGTTGACACGTCATCACTGTGGCCTTCTTTTCCCCTTGTCCACACGGACTGGGTCTGGCTAATAGGCGCCCGCCATCCTGGCTTGACTCACCACATGGGACGTGGCTCAGAGAGGGTGTGCAAGGTCCGTATTGCCCCCCACCGGCCCCTAGATCTAAGCCTTGCGCTCGTGGGCATACTAGTAATTCGCCAGATCTTCATCTCGTACCTCTCGCCCACAACAACCTACACAAGCGATAGCCATTCCGATCAACTACTGAGTTGACTCCCGCTTCTAGCGCTGAAAACCTCCCGGCGATCTCTCCATTGCCTCCGCTGGCTTCACCCGAATTCGTAGGCCCTCTCAATTGCTCGGGTATCATCTTGCTCTGGATGGGCGGCCTGATAGCTTGTCGGTAGAATAGAAGAAGAAAAGAGAGAAGAGCATGGACTGTAAGATGGAATTGGGGTCTGATTTTGATGCTATCTACTCGGTGAAACATCTAGAACATATAAGTGACCCCTGAGAGGGTCCCCAAGCCCCCATATATATACCTCTCAACCTGGCTGGTTTGCTCTTGAAGACCAGATTGGGCGAGACTCCTATGTGTCCCGAAATACTAGCAAACTTGGGACCCCTGAGTCTAAAATCCCCTCGCGATCTCAATGGGACACTTTCCAAGAACTCTCGTGTAGAGGCCATCGAGAAAATCGATCTCGAAAACTCGCTTCCCTATTCCTTTTCTAACAGAAGAGTGCAAAGAACAGCCACCCTTGGATCCTAATCCAACGACTATGAGCCACATGCCAAGAACAAAATTTTTATATTAAATTGGATATTTTTGACATTTAAATGATATCCTATTCACTTTAAGAAACTTACAAAATTCATATCTCCCAAACTATTTATCCTTTTAATCCCAAATTTTAGAGGAAAGTCCATAATGATTTAAACTACTTGTGTACCAAGTTTAGGACTCAAATACGAAAGTATGAGATAATTTTTCATTATATGCAAGTTATCTCTTAATAAAGCATATTTTTATTCATATTTTCTCTCTCCTATTCTTTTATATCATTTATTTGGATTCCTTTTACCATTAGAAACCATGTGGACTCAAAATATCATCCATGATGATTCTATTATCCATATTCCCACATATATCTTATCTTTTCCTCATTATCTTAAATTTCCTTCTTAATAATGCATTATTTGATTTCTTCTTTTTCTTTTAATCATGTTGAACTCATTAACATAATATGATCCATGAAACCGCATGAAAAAAGGAAATATTGCATAGGAATTCCATTCAATACTCATAAATCACACAATTCCCATAATCATACATTTATTGGGGAAATTGCATTTCTCACCATATGAACCCAAAAATTGGGGTTGCAACAAGATGACTTCAAATATGGTAAATTTCTTGGTCTCACAATATGTCCTTATTCTTTTTTTACTGGATTGTTAAGTTTTACTAATTAGTCAGTTTTGATGATGAATTGTTGGAGTTGTGTGAGAAAACAAAGGATGGCAAGTTCACCCCTCAGGGCACACATGATGAATTGATGGTTGCTATAGGGAGGGAAGAGCATCTTGGACATGTTGGGATTGCTAGAGATGCGTTGGGATGAAATATTTTTTTGGAACATCCCAGCAAAAGTGCAAATATGGATGCAAAGGAGGTGCAAAGATTGATAGCTGCAACCTTAGAGGAGTTTAAGGCTTCTCAGTCGGCACAAGCTAATCTAGCAGTCACAAAACATGTACATCGTCACATGCCGACAGAGTGTATTAGGAGTAGTCCTGCATACCCTCATGGCATGACCGGGGTAAGATTCAACTTAAGTTAATTTATATATACACCGTGATAAAATAATCCCTCAAGTCAATATATATGTATGTCAATTTGAATTTTGTGTTTCATAAAATTGTAGGTGGCCAGAAAATGTCGTCTTGCCATCGATATTCCATCATACAACATCGTGGTAGATGCCTAGGTTTCTATCTCTAATACAGTTCATGATATTCACCTTCCCACTGATCATATTTGTGTGAACGTCATACATGTCATTCCGGCAATGAGAGAGACCTCTCCCATACAAGCACCCAAATGCCTCCAAAGTCAGAGAGGAAGAAGGCTACTTTACTAGGTGGCCCAAACAACTCATTATATTTCTTAAGGTATGACAAATATATATTGAAATTTATATGAATAATCGAAAGCTAATATGAGAATACATGCATGCAACCCACAACAACTAAGAAGCCCCCTAGAGTTACAAACCCTCTACCCCCACATTTTATTCCATAGGAGTTGTTCAATCTTTAGGCCCTAGCTACAAGACATTGACAAGATGGTTAAATAATATAGACTAATACCATGGTGATCGGCCTTCAAGAGGAGTTTGTAGGTATAGATTGCGATACTATTATAGTGTTGAAAGATTTTTTTGAGGTATTTCATATCAATGGCTGAACACATCAATGATATAACTTTGGATGCGCTGAGTCAAAATACCCGTCATATGTGAAGAATACATATTTTTTAATTGTTTCCTATATATTAACTAAATATTGTATATATATGTATCTCTCTCTCTCTCTCTCTCTCTCTCTCTCTCTCTCTATATATATATATATATATATATATATATATAGTTCAATCATTTGTATTACACGACTGTTGAGTTTGGAATAGAAAGTGGGGCCTTTCTAATGCCATCATTGATTAGCAATGTACTTAGAGATCCTAGTGACGTCAAAGATTATGTGGGTATCATGATGCAATCTTTTGGTGTTTTCAAGACCGTGATCATAGGTCCCTTAAATGTTGTGTACGTTTTGGGCTTGTTGTTTATATGTCTAACGTATGAATGCAATTTGGTGTGGCATTTAATTTTTATTTTATTTTCCTTCTATTAATTCATAAATAAGCATTTACAATTGTTAGTGATTATCTCGAGACTTGTACTGTGTTTTTCTTTGACCCTTCAGGTATATAACTAACACCAAATGAGGGACACCCAATGAAATTGGTGATTCACACAATTATAGTTTTTCCATGCTCAAGATATTTATTAATGTTTGCATCATATGCCATTTTAATAATGCAACATTTCTATTAATTTAACTTATAGGGGTGGAAAGCATTCCGTAGTGACGGAGGAAAAGTGGATAAGAAAAAAAATTAGTAACTTGTAAGAGTGTTGATGTAGTCCTCTCATTCCAATTACATATATATTACCAACTCTGGTTAATTACATTTATTAGTGTAATTGTAAATATATAGGACCCTATACAAGACAATGATTAGGCATGCACATATTACATGATGTTGTACATGCATACAATTTTCATGCACACACAATAGATCAAATGTATATAGAAGGTAATGTTATTAGTCTTGAATCATATTAATTAAGTAGTCTCATTTGACAACACAAACAATCAAATCTAATCAGAATTACGTCTCATTCTCTTTGTAGTTTTTGAAACTATTGAACCCTATACATTGGAGCAACTGAATGACGTACACAAATAGTGGGCATACTGCTTCATCAAACATGTGGACTTAAACAATGAATGCGAGGGTTGATTGATATTTTATAGTTCAAACTTTGATGTCAGATATTTGTTTGTTATATTATTATATTGTGGACCTAAAATCTGAGATGGAAGCTGATGTTGATATGTATTCGTGTGTCTGAATTGAATGTGAAGTGCATATGTGTGTGAGAATTGAATTTGAAGTGCATGAGGAAGATAATGATGTGTATATGTGCATATGTATGGAATTGAACGTGTGGCTGAGAAATGAATCAATTGAGTTGTGAGTTCACAAATATGTGTGTGGATTTGAAGTGAAGAATGATAAAATGTTGAGGTTTGCTGGCATGTTTATGCATATTGTATCAAATGCATTGTGATATTTCGTATATATATCTTTATTCTTGTAGGTTTGTTGGCATGTTGTTAAGCTGCGATGATTGTAGAGACCTGCCGTTCCTAAGAACTTTCTATTCTGAAGAACTACAGGTAGCAGATAGGCTAGTAGCTCAATACTAGGTTTGCATACCTGCTATATAAAAATAGATATTTCTCATCAATTATTTATAAATAATTGAATACATATACGTTCTACGTCAGTTATTTACCATAAACCGATGGGGTACCTAAAATTTTCACTGTTCAATCACTGATAAAACTGACATCATGATATTCAGTATTGGTTTTGTCTGATTACCCAACCGATGAGGAATTGTCACATGAAACTATTTTTGTTGTATAATTAGCTTTACATAGTTATTGTTCATAAAACTGATGGGGAAAGGTCAAAGTAAACCACAAATTCATCACCCACGATGTGTTACATCATCCGTTTTTCTATAACGTGGACGCAATGACAAAAATTGTTCTCATCGGTTTCCAGAATTGACAAAGAATGAATTGAGTTTAGCGTTGTCCAATTGGTCTTCAGAATCGATGGTGTATGCCTAAAATGACTGACACTATATCTCAATTCTATAACTCTCCTGCAAAAAATCCTACAATCTATACAGATGACCTCATTCACATGTGAGTATGAATTGAGGATTCTATAAATCTCAAGTCAGCAATTGAATGAGGTTCTATATATAATAGTTGACACTCTAATCCTATAGCGGTAGATCGAACACATGTCTCTGCCATGCATATGAAAAATCTTGGCATCATTGATGGGTAGATGGATGAATGTAGAAGTTATTCATTTAACTAGCCTAGTTTAATGATATTATTTTAGTTCTTCCTTGTTTTGATTAATTAATTGAATAATTTGTTCAATCTTATACCCATCAACTGGTGCCATAATGCCTACCGACATGAATGAGAACAACACCATAGAAGAAGAGGATGTTCGAATTGGTAGGGGCACTCATGGTTATAAGAATCACTTAAGGATTATACTATCACCAAGGTAGAAGAACTCTCTACCAGAGTAATAAAACTACCTTTTGATGTATAGAAAGACCAATCTAGAAAAACATTTCTTCCTCTTATCTAGTCTTTAACTTCTTAGTAATTCCTATGACAATGCCAATTAACATCTGTTGACTTTCAAAATTGTATATGATATTATACAAGTCAAAGGTGTTCCTAAAAATATGTCTGTATACATATGTTCAACTTTTCACTCTGAATCAAATCCACATTTTGGTACAACTCTATTCGAACTAGTACAATTCATACTTGGGAGGAATTAGCTGACACAATTATGATAAAATAGATGCTCCATGTCACATTATACACATTTAGATATGAATTGTGAAACTTTAGAATCAGAGTGTGTGAGAGATTTTATGAATCATGGTAAAAGATACATGAGAAACCAAAGATATTTCTCTCACCATGTAATTCCTGAGTAGTTACTAGTTTACTACTTCTTCACAATTTTGATTCAAAACTATAACCAATTGTCAATGCAAAAAATGATAATCATTTTCAGACAACAACTTAAAAATTTATGTTAAAATCATTGACTAAATGTTTTCTGATAAATCAACTTCGAATATAAATGGATGTTTTATGAGTACTAACCATGAAATAAGAATTTAGTTAACTACAAGCATTGTATCTATAGAAATAGATACTTTGACTTTCAATCTCAATAGCTCATAATTGACATGCAGGGTCAGTATCTCAATTTCAATTGAATCTAAAACTGGAAGAGAAACATATCAGATACACCATAGGTTGACTTAGTATTTTATGGGGGCAAAGTATGTGAGGATCCTTCCCATATATTTGAATTTTGCAATTATAACAGTTGTATGTAGTGACCATACACATCCATAAATCATAAGATAGCATCAACACATATTCTTAAATGGTATGTCCAAGTACTTTAGACAAGTGAAATGAATATTTAACTCAAATATATTCAATATGAACTCATGAAACCAATTTCAACAAAAATAATGTATTCCTCAAGTTTTGTTGTACATTAATCCCTAACTTGGGTCTCACCCAGGAGTCCCATTTCCAATTATATACAATCTTCTCAAAAAGGTTCTAACTAATATTAGGGGGATTCCCATGGAATCTACCATTCCTCTCTTGCTAGATGCTACATCATAGAATGGTGAAGCAAATCCAACAAGTGGCATCATTTTATTGCATCTAGTCTTAGCCAATCTTAGATCATTTTGTGACTTTGAGGTTTTCGTGTGTACAAACGACCCATAAGTTGTCCAAGAAGCTTATAATCATGCATGTGATCTATGGTAAAGATTTTAGAAATTTTGAAGATTGTTTGTATAATAATAAAATTCATATGGGCCTAAAATGATAACTTTTTATGATATTTTAGTTGGATGGCTAAATGAATTTATATAGGGAAGATGATCATAGAGTAATTAAGTACATACTCACATTTTCTCTATGTTTGAATATTTGATGGAATTATGACAGAAAGATTCACTTATAAGAATTAAATTGACTACCTTGTCTAAGTATTTTGGTCTTCCAAGTCAACAATCAGTCAAGAGTTACAAGTTCACAATGCACAACTAGTGATCCTTCACAAATGAAGTTATGCTCAAAACCCTCCTAAACTATCTTCTAGAAATCATGAGCCTATTATTGTGATTGAATATAAGAAACCTACATGGATTCTATATCTAAAATTCCTAAAGTGATCCTTTCAACTTTTGTTTTTAATAAACTAAAAAAACTCTTGTAAAAGTGATTTGAACCTAAAATTTTATTTCCCAAACACAAAAAAAAATATTTTACAAATTATTATAGTATTATTAAATAAACCACAATGGGGACTATATGGGAAAGGATGGACATGAAGGTCAAGGATCATGGATCCTTCCACCTCCCTTGCATCGTTGAAGTCCCAAAGTGTAAACATGTCTATAGACTTGGGTGCCAATATTGGTATAAACCCTCTGACGTTATGAAAGTGTATGAGCCTAATATCCATGAAACCTAATATCATGATAATCTAATTGAAAAACCCATGCATCTCAAGACTCATGGAGTTACACAGGATGTACCTATTCGAATGGAGGGGAATATTATTCCTTTTTACTTTGTTACCATAAACATGTTTGAGGACCCATTCTACAAATCAAAACTTGATTTCCTGACCTAGTAGTCCTAATTCCATAAAATTTGATGCCATTGGGCTTAATTCATGAAAAAACCTCAAACATGGTATAACACATACCCCATCTTGACTATATAATGAATCAAGATGAACGTAGTACACTGATGTGACTTAAACATATTAAGGTCTTTGTACTAAGGTCTATAAGCTATTTGCATCATTAGTACACATTTGTAATTAATAGAATAACACAAAGATTTAAGTAGAATGGTGCTTAGTATTCACGAGCGCTAATAATGGGACTTCTTGCTTGTGTCACCACAAACCATAAAATGTAACATACTTAAAGCAATTACGTTGTTAAACAAAATGAAGAATGGATATATATATATATATATATATATATATATATATATATATATATATATATATATATATATATATATATATATATATATATATATATATATATATATATATATATATGTATATGCATATATGTATATATATTCACATGCACACACACTCCTACACACAAAGACACACACACACACACACACACACACACACACACACACATATATATATATATATATATATATATATATATATATATATATATATATATATATATATATATATACATACATACATACATACATACATACATACATACATACATACATACATACATACATATATATATGTGTGTGTGTGTATGTATTATAAACCAATATAATACTATATGACATACCATGTCACCTTAAGTTTCATATTGTGGTCAATAAACATGGGAGCCGTCTGACGGACGTCAGACCTCAACTTATCCAGGCGGGCCCTTCACACATTCACTCGAGTCACATGCAACCTTCCTCTCCCCTCCAAAAGTCAAGCTACTTGCCCTTTAGTAGATCAAACTAGTCAATCCTTTTAGGATTTCATTTGATTGAAAAGTTGACAAAAACATCTGCCAATGATCCCCTCTCCCTGATACGATAGGTTTCTCGAACGGGTAGGGGTTCCATTCATGCCAACAATCTGACAGAAATGGTCTAGTAAATAGTGTAAGGATTGAATCCATGCCCATACCAATCTAATGCTAGCATAAGTCAACTCCAAGAATGTTTCAATACCCTCATTAACATGCTTTATCCATCTAAGAAATCCTATAATGTCTCAAACAAGACCCAACATTTACAAATCAATAGTAGTAGTGGAAAACACCCCAATGAACATAAATAAAACAATGTATATTAACATAGAATGTGTTTGTGCTCAATTAGAAGCTAATAACCTTACATAAAAGGGGAAAATAGATTAAAGTAGTGATCCATTTGAATATAAATATTAAGGGAAGTGTGCCAAAGCAAGATAATCCTAAAACAAGCCAATTCCAAAAAATAGAGGAATATATTAATCATGATAATATATACAGTAATGGTAGCATATAATACTAACATTTTAAGTGAGATAATGAGTATCCTCAGAATTAGAATATAATTCTCGACATCATAGTTACTTGAGGGTCATGTTTCATCTTGTATAGACTTTGTTTGACCCCTCAATTATAAAATACTACAATTTCTTTAATGTAATGGACTCTATATGATCTACACATATACTTGTATCAAACTTTCTTCTTCTTTTTTCTTCCCATAAACCATTGACGTGACAGTCACAATTTACTTTCCAACTTTCTTTCTAGTCACAAATTTATCTGATGCTTGCCCTTTGTCTTCTCAAATGCTACCTTCATTTTCTCACAATGAAAGAAACCACTTTCTCTTCTCTTATCTCTCTATCTCCAATCAACCATAGCCCATGATTTCTTTCCCTCACTTCCCTCACTTATTTTTTATTTTAGTGACCCTAAACCTTACCTAATTTTGTTTTATCTACTACCCAAATTAACCCCACTTATCTTTTTCCCTCCAATCTCTGTTTCCATTGAATATGATTGCTACCTAGGCACCCCAACCTATAAGTATTTCTACTATTACCTACACACAACTTTAAAAATTTGCTTCCAAATCTCCACTTCTCTTCAATTTCCTTGTTGCATACCTCCCTTACTCCACCAACACAATTTGGTCACTACGATATAGGTGTAAGGACTTCCACCTTTATACACTCATGTAACAACCTCAAACAAATCCATGGATCTTAGCTTAGATTTCTGTGCCTTTATTTCTCATAAATGAGGTGTACACCCAATTTCCTTCCTTTTGCGTCTCTATTGTTTTTCTTAACATTTTCCTCTCACCCTTGATCATTCAACCATATTATCACCTATTGTTTTTCTAGAATAACTGTTGGTTTTGTGTAATGATTTGAATTTTCCTATAATAGTCAAGTTTTATTGATATTTACTAATCCTCATGTCTCCTTGTTTCTTCAATGATTATGGAGAGGATTTGCAATGTTTCTAGACTTCTTAGGCTTCCTGTCAGGGATCTTTGGGACCATGAAGTCTCAAGGACACTATTTTTAGGTTAGTTTCCCATACCCCACTTTGCATTACAAACTGGGATATGAGAATTTTAGGTTCTATGGCAAACTTGAAGCTAAATAATGTAACAATGTCCTCGACAATTTCTATTTTTCATCCTCACCCTCATTTCTTTTTTTATTATGGGGTAACAAGGTCAATTAATGTTATTTACCTTGTTGTCACATGTTTTGAATCATGTTAAAGAAATGAGATCCTTGTCATGCAAGCAAGGTGTTAGTGCATGATTAATGAAAATAATGCCCATTTGTCTAGAATTCAAGTGTAATATCAATGGACATGTCTTAAGAATAAATGCATTAATAAGTTTTAATATAAAAATAACGTAGTAAAATATCATCTAAAATTATAAAATCATAATAATGTTTTAATAAAGTATGATTTTGGTAACATAATCCAAAACATATAAAATGATAACTTTTAGGATTGTATATTTAATGAGAAATAAATTTAGTCTTATCTAAAATGATATTAGGTGTTTGAGACTAATGTGGAACTTGGGGTTTGTTACTAGATACTTTTATGAATGTGCATCAAGTATGTTTCATTCTCCTGATTCATATTGGTCAACGACTTATGCTTCGTCTCTCTTGACCTACTTTAGACAGTCACCTACAAACTCTTTCTTTCATTTCTAGTTGACTCATTTTAGAGTTTTATCCTAATTTTGATCCTATGATATTTCATTAATGCGTAGAAATGAAAAATCGAGATCTATTTGTACACACTGTTCATTTTATTCCATGTTAACCCTATTTAGTGGAATTGAACAAGTTGACCCAAAGACATTCTTTTTACCAATTTTAATTAATGATCTATCCTATTTATGCTATTCCTAACTATTCTCTTAAGTGTTACATGGTCATTGTTGGTTTTAGATATGAGATCCATCATGCGATGATTGTAATAGGGATACATTGTATATGATTTCATTAATAATAGAAAGTGATTACACTTAATATGTTTGTTTTGAAGTTGAGACAATGAATAAATAAAATAATGTCCAAAGAATGTTTTGACTCGATTACATATGGTTTTGGTTGAGGACCTAAACATGAGATCATATGTATACTTAAGAGTGTTAATTGTTGTTATGTCCCTAGACATCCATTAGTGTGGATATTATAGGACAATAATAATGCATAAGACTAGTGCGTATTTTTAATGATGGCTATGTCTCTTTAGCCATGATATTGGATATTAATTTAGATATGCGGGTTCTTGTTAGAAAACAAGTTATACTAGACATACCCACTTTGTAGAATGACACATGAAGGCCATTTCATGATAGTAAGAGTCATATCTTAATGTGACATTGGTGACTATGATCCTTGGACCTAAAGTGTAATGCCTAGGCCCACTCTTTAAGGCTCAAGTAGAGTTTCTAGAATGATGATTGGCTCCACAGACCACCACTAGCCTAGACTACATGCTTTGTCCTCACACACCCACAAACCAAAATCAACTTCTCAAATGTCCAACCATCCTAGTACTACTCCAAGATAAGAACACTTAACTATGGAATTCTTAGTGATAGGCTCCCAGAGAAGGAGGAGCGCCTTGGTGATATGAGTAATATAATTATTCCTTTTAAGATCATTTTATCTAAGGCCTCAAACCCTAGGATGTTGCAATCTCCCCCACTTAGACTCTTGACATCCTTATCAAGGCTGAACTATATGGCCTCATAATATTTTCCCCATTTTAGTGTAGACGCCAAATGTCCTATGGGCACCTAGCTCCTGATCACGACTACTAGAGCAAGGGTGGCCACATCACTGCAAACAACCCTTTACAACATGCCTGGACTGCACGACTCAAGACTGGCATGCCACATGCCCATATGGGCCCTACCTACTAGAGGGGTCATGGTTCTGATACCATTTAGTACCACTAAGGCCCACTGCCCAAGGCTCTAGTACAGTTTCATGAATGATGGCTAACCCCATTGACCACCACTAGCCTTGATTGTGTGCTTTGCTCTCACTCACACCTAAGTAGAGATGAACTACCCTACTGGTCACCCATCTTAGTACTAATCCAATCTAAGCGCACTAAACTATGGAAAGGAGGTGCACCTTGATGATAATGCATGCTCCAATCATTCCTTCTAATATCATTTTCTCAAAGGCCTCAAATCTTAGACCGTTACATAAAGTCACTACAATAATCACATGATGTTATGTTACTTTAGCGCTACCAATAGTGACTCTGAATAAGGGTTTTTATTCAAATAGTGACTGGGTGCATTCTGACACTCGTGTATATTATGAGTGATGTACATGAACTTTGTCCCTCCATGGCAGTGATATACTTTCCACTTGATGAGTGAGACCATAAAATGCATGGAAATTCTCGTGTGAGTTAATATATGATATCAGGTTCTCAAAATCTCAATAGTATGATGTCATGAAGAAATATAGATTAAATATTAGGAGGATGGAAATTTTGTGCCTCAATTTCATCCTAGATATATGTGACAAAGGGATTATATGATGATGGTAACATTGGTCACTTATATCTTGAAGTTCTTATCCAACTTATTCCTATTACTTGGATATCAATAATGTGTTGATGTATACCAACTTTTTAGTGAGGTTTTCAACGTCATCTCCAATGTAATAAGGAACCAATGGGGTCAAATGCATAACGATGCTTAGAGGAATGGAACTTCACAATCACACATATGATTGGAATGGATCTGAATCATGTACATACTGATTTTTTTTCAAATAAAGTGACTCAAAAAGTAGTCAACTAACTGGATGATTTGGACCATGTGGTCATATTGAGTTTCAATCAGATGAATGATCACCAATTGCACAAGTATCCAATCGAATGACTGGAATCCAATCAAGTGACTTGGTGAAAGTAGGGTTAACCTAGAATTGGAAAGACTCAACTGATATGGAATTAAGTTGATCAATTAAAATAAAAAGGACCTACTGATTGAATGAATCAGTTACTGGATAGTCTAATCGGCCAATTGGGTCAGTAAGTTGGTCGATTTATTGACAAAATAGTTGATTGAGAAGTCTATCTGTGTTTTCTAGTTTGATTATATTGTGAGTGTGACTAGGAACATGATTTTATTTTTGGGAAATCAAAGCCCGTGACTCTCCTATATAAAGGAGTGGACGTTCAAAGCATATACAGCAAGACACAAGTTGTCTAAGAACCCTTTCTCTTATAGTGAGAAAACTCATCCTAAGGGTAATAACCTACAATAGGAGGAGAAGGAGAGTGAGAATACATCTACGACTCTGAGTTTTGCTTCCTCTTGGTAACCAACATGGTATGCTAAGATTATCTACATTTGCATGGATAATGTAGAGGTTGAGGTCCTTAGGTGGAGGCTTGAGTACATGAAACTTCTTCAAGAAGATGTTAAGATGTCGATGCAATGACAAGGTGGGAACAACAACAATGACTTCATATTCAGATATGAAAGTGCAAGTTATACACTTAAATAGGATGTGTCTAGTTGTTTAATAACTAGTATGCACCAAGCTATATTTGATATCCCTTCTCTGTCTTTAATATAACAGCATTTTATGACTTTGAGGATTTGTTGGATATGATATTTGTTCATATTTTTTTTGTATTTTTGTTGTGCCCCTTCCCTTGAAACCCTACAATCTTATGAGTGAGAACAAATGAAATGGATACATCATGTTCTATGAGAAATTATCTAATGTATTTATTTACCAAAGAATTATAAAGTTTTATAATAGTATATTTATTTTATATAATGCAAAAGGTTTAATAATGATGATGCCAATGGAGTTTTTTTCTTGTAGTTAGGTTTATATGGATCCTGGTAAATTACTAGTTTTTATGTTATTAAGTGTCTATAGATGAAATTATATGTTTAGCATCTATATAGGTTAGTAAAATTTTCATTTTGACTTAGATGGGCTTGGTTGAACTCATAGTTGGACCAAACACATCTTGACTAAACACTAATTTTACTAAAGGACCTAATCTTTATTTGCTAGATGTTGTGTTGAACCAATACACATCCATGTACACTCCAATCAGAGTTCAGTTCGTCAAAAGTAAATCTTTATCTAAGTAAAGTTCAAGAAAGAGACAGTCTAAATACATTTCCTTCTTTATTTTATCTTTTACTTAACCCAATGAGTCTACTGAGTAAGGATGCTCGTAGACTTTGAAATTGGCTTTTGTAGACCAACAGTAGTCCATACCTATATATACATAACATATTTGTTCACTTGAAGATACAATCAAGCATATCATTTGTTTTGGAAAAACATCTTAGCATTATAGAGATTCTCATTACTGTAATATTTCTTATCTTAAGAGAATCCCATCATCAATCCTATTATGTTTAATTACAATTCTTTCTTCCAATCTTGTTTACTTTTAATCGATTCTTCTAGACATGCTTCAAGGTGAGTGAAATAGCAATCAGTTAATTAGAAGTGGTGGACCTCCTTTGACCTAAAAAACACAACAAGAGGTAGTAGCCTTTCTGTGAAAATGAATAAAATAAGTTTGAGTGGTGGATTCCCATAGTCCATGCAAGGATATATTATGATCTCCTATGCCAAAGCTAAAGGAGACAGAAATGGTTTGACCCAAACTTTCAAATGTTTTATACATAATATTATCTTGTATTCACCCTCAACCATCAATAAATATTTTCTTGCCTCAACCTAGTGGCTATAAAGGCCACTAAGTGTGGATTAGGGAATATGGGTATGTATTGAACCACTTTATACTACCATCTTCATCCTTATTCCTACTCCTTTTAGTTTAATTGCTTTTGTCATATTATTATTGCCACTAAATGTCTGTTTGTAGATAATTTCCAAATTTTCTATATAGTATTTCACCCCCTTCAGACTATACTTTCAATTAGTAATAGAGAAGTGCTTCTAGGTACCTTCAAACAAAGATAGAAGTATGGGAGACAATGTTATTGGAATTCTCAACTTGGAAGGAGACAACAACCACTACATGGAGCCACCACTTTTATATGAAACAAATAATCTATAATGAAAGAAAAAGATGCAATCTCTAATTCATCAAATTTGGGTTTAAGAATTTTATACTATTTCCTAACATAAGCTTCACATACCTAAACCTTCAAGTAAAACACATTGGAACAATATCTAGACCATATCTCATGTGCTATTCTTGAACTAATTTTGAATGTACGTTGTTAGGTGTAAACATTGTGGTTTCCAAAACATATACCAAAAGGAAACCAAAATACTAGCTAAAGTAATATTATACCATGTGGAATTTAAGATGATTTCTTCTTCTATACACCATGATCTTGTTTTTTCTAGATGAAGTCAGCTATGATGCAATACCATAATATCATAGAAGGTCCTCAAATTCCTGACCAAGATATTCCCACCTCGATCAAATTGAAGTGTCTCTTAGTATTTTTCCAGGTTGACTCTATAATTTACTTAAAATTTCCTTTAACTTTTAAATGGATTATGACTTGTGTTTCATTAGATACATATAGCTAAGTATACTGAGATTATCAATAAATGTGATGAAGTATTGATACTCTTCTTTAGTGCTTGTGCTAAGATCAACATGCATCAATATGTATGAGTCTGAGTCACTAACTGTTTCATTATTACTAGTAGAAGGTTCTTTTTGTCATGTTGCCCAATAAACAAGATTTACATGTCTCTATTCAATAAAAATTAAATGATCTAGGTACTCATATTTATGGAGTCTAGAAATGTGTTTCAAATTCTTGTAGCCTAGATGATAACACCAAATATACGTAGAGAAATGGAGGTTTTGAAATTCTTTTTGTCATGTTTTAAGATATCTATCCCCCCTTCTTCTTCCTTAGTGTCCGTAGGTAGAGAAGGAAATATCTTTTCCAATGTCTTCACTGGTGACAATAGTAAAAGTTGTCCTCTTTTCCTACTACTTTTTTTTTGGGGAAGTTAGGAGATCTTCTTATTCATCCCTCTCTCCTCCTATAGGCAAATTTGAAGAGTTAAACATACAAGGTTCCGATTGTAAAGTAAACATGGTAGTACTACTACCATCATACTTGTCGCTTTCCTATTCCTACTTTAAGTGCTCAAAATTTAGACTGTTGGTCAGTTTTAGAACCTTTACTGGCTTTTCCTTTGTCCTTGTATTTTAATTTTCCTTTTATTGAGCAACAAAGTGGATGTAGGTTTGTCTTTATTCATTTGAGTTTTAGTTGTTCTCAACATTTCATGTAGCTTAGACATCAGTCTTACTAAATTCTTCAAGATGTAGCTTTTGACAAACTAACTGCAAGTTTTCAAAAAGGAGTGTAAGATTAAATATGTGACAAACTCTGGGACTCAGGGGAGTCCCAGTCTCTTTATGTATTGCACATACCCAATTAACTTGAGCACATGGGGCTTACTTAGATTACACTATCTCATATTGCACTTAATCAATGCCTTGGAGACATCATACCTCTCTTTCCTTATTGGTTCTTGGAACATATTCCCATGATGTGTAGCCATCTCTAGAGATCCCATGTTTGAATTTTGCTTTACAACTCATGATTCATGGAGGATATCATGTAGCAGTCAATGTCTCTAGCATCATTGGTATGATTATGAGAAGTTTTCCTTTCTACTCTAGGCGTATTTGGAGCTAGTTCTTATCGTAGTGGAGTATCTAGGTGATAGAGCTTGCACTCATGATTGAGAAAACTTCTCAATGCCCTATACCAATCATGAAAGTCATTTTCATTCAACTATTTTTATCTCAAAGATCGATCACAATGGGAAGTTGTTATTTATGATCTACAAAAAAATATTTGCAAAAAGATAAATTTTGATTTGATAAGTTTCATGGTTTTACTTGGGTCTTTAATTAAAACTACTACCATTATTTTTATTTAAAATTGTACCCTCAATATTAATTGTGAATATTAAAACAAGAAACTTCATTGTGGGCCAATGTCCATATCTCATTAGGTCATGAGTCACCTTTGGGTGATCGCCCATGACCTAACTATTTAGGTATGAAACTTATGCCAATTGCATATGATGCAACTACCAGACAAATGGCAACACAACTCCTTGTCATATTTATCATATGCAATATATGCCATGTTTATGCCTCTAAGTGCTTAATCCTATTAAGACCACATAGCTAAACCAACCTAAAGGCTAACACAATAAGTTATACTTTGGCATACCTACATGTGTATTATTACAATTTCCCAAGATATACATCACATCTTTCTTTGGCAACCCCACACAAAGTCAATTAAAGTTTCCATGTGTTTTCCACACTGGAAGGCATCATTTGATATTGTAATGAAAGGTTTTATAATATCCATATTATATAATCAACATTTCATATATTTATGTATATGCATCACATACTATAAACCATTGCAATATGCGAAAAAATAAGATCCAAAAACTAGAACAATGACTTGAGAAAACAAGTATTATGGCCAAACATCAAACTTATCACATGTTTTGTGAACTTTAGATTGCCCTTCTAGGGCTTCCAACCATTCGATTGGTAACCAGTTGATCTATTTGAGGCCCTATTTGGGAAAAACTTGATTTGTTGATGGAGTCACTTTATATTCATCACGACCACTCCAAGGACCTTCCTTGTTTAAGTTTGTGTATGATAAAGTCTATTTTTCCTCCATTTTCCTTCACTGATGCCATTACATCAACTTAATCTAGTAAATTTAGATTTCTACGGAGAATGTATATATATATATATAAAGAGTAGCATGGCATGCATGCCATATACATTACATATTTTGGATCATTCATCAAAAGTGCAATTACATGTTTTAGACCAATCAAGCACACACCAAACGACCTAATTGACATATCCACATCCACCAAAAAAATTGATTTTAAAATGTATTACATTGTATTTATGTTATATACACATATCATGTCATATATGATTGCTAGTAATTATTGGTGGATTTGAATATGCAAGTGGCGCTAATGATAAGAGATAATGGTTCAAAACCCAAAACAAAAAATACGTATGACGTGACTCTCATACCACTATTGGGGTTTTAGTGAGATATTCCACATCAAAATGAACTTTTTTTTGGTAAATCACGCTCCAATCAAAATGAACTTTTATCATATAAAACCCCTTTTTGTGGATCTATCACAAAAACAAAATTTTGGTATAATAAAGAAAAAGTAGGGATATCAAATATACTTTGGTGTGCTCTTGATGTAAAAAAACTAGACAAGATTTTTCCATTTTTCTCATGCTTTTTGATCCAAATTTAGAGGCAGTGTAAATAATATAATATTGCAATTACAGAAATAATACCAATCTAGAAGTAGCAACTCTAGAAACCATGTGTTCTCCTCTTGGAAGATTGTCTTCCAGTCCGTGCACACATGCAATGGCCTCTACCTTGCTTATACAGATGTTGAGAACCTTTGGGGAACCAATTTTGATTCCAAGGAGGAGTGGTATTGGACTATAAACCTTCTAGTATCTTCTATCCTCTCCTTTAGGGTCATGTGAATGTCGAGAACACTTGGGGCATCACCTGGGCCTCAAAGGAGGAGTGGAACTGGAATTCAAATATGCTAACATCTCATGTCCTCTCCTTGAGGGTTGTGGTTTGTTTCTCTCTCTCTCTCTCTCATAAAGGGATAAAATTCATGTGTGTCAAGTGTATGAATACCCCTAGACACAAACTCATTTTATAGGAGGGAATAGGTTAGGGATTTATCAAATTTAAGTCCTAATCCTATTCTTGAATACAAAACTCTAATGTTTCATGCAACATTCTAGTAAATCAAGTGGACAACCATTCGATCAACTGAACAATCAACTGAGAAATTGGACGATACTCATGTGAGTAGAACAACACAATAATTTGATTAACTGGACAACCAATCAATCAACTATTGAGTACTGATCTGAGTAAAAAAACACTTCGGTTGATCATTTGATAGTTCAATCGATCATATGGTCTGCTTCATTGATCATTTGATGATTCATTCAACTAATTAAAATTAACCATATTGATTTGGGATCAACTAATCGATTGATCATCAATTGGTCAGTTGATAGATTACCATATTGAAAACTAATTGATTGATTGGCACTCAACTGATTGGTTGTGTTACGACCCGCGTTTCGTTTTGTAAGTAAGTACCTTGGTTAGTGCATAATTGAGCTAGTTATGTTGAGATGAGTACTCACTCTTGTTAATAGTGTTTTGAGTTTTGAGCTAGTGTTAATGTATCATTATCTTGTTTTCTTGTCCTGAGGTTGAGGACAAGTTTATTCTTGATCCGTTGCCAGAGAAATCACGCGAAACTGACTTACGAGTAAAAAGATATGGACTTTTTGGTGTTCAGGGACCTATGTGCAATATCGGAAAGTTTTTGGGCAATTTATTTTCGGCCCCCTGGGCGCTCTGCCTTATCCTTTCCTTTAGCTTTCCTTTATCACTTCGTTAGCCGTCTAAGGAATGAACGAAGGGTTCATTTCCTCCGTTAGCCGCTGGACGAGAAACAGGGAGAGAGTGAGGGAGCGAGCTAGAGAGGAGAGGCTGGGAAATCAAGCTCTTCTCCCCCGATTTCTTCACCTTCTCCAGCTAATCCACCCGCCGCATATTCCTTCTTCTTCCCTGTGTTCTTCTTCCTCCTGCAGCCATGAAGATGACGACCAAGGAGGTGGTCTAGGGAGCGAACGGCGCTTCCTTTTCGGTCCTTTCTTCTTGCAAAGTGTTCGCTAGGTCGTCCCGGAGCTATAGGAGCGATTTGGGTAAGAATCGTCCGCCGAATCGACCCCGATCTTCGTTTTTAGTTCTGCAATTTCCGTTCTGCCCAGGTTGCACGGCGTGCAAACCTGGTTTGCACGGCGTGCAACATTTCAGATAACTGAAATAGGGGAAAAATCCGTTTCTGCGCAGGTGCACGGCGTGCAAAGTCAGTTTGCACGGCGTGCAAAGTTGCAGATAGCGGAACGAGTTTCAGCCCAGGTGCACGGCGTGCAAATCAGTTTGCACGGCGTGCAGGTCAGTTTGCACGGCGTGCAAAGGTGTAGAAAAGCAGATCAGAAGTGCACTGAAGGTGCACGGCGTGCAGCCTAAGTGCACGGCGTGCACATTGCTGTAAAGGGCAGAATTAGGCGTGTTTGTGGACGTTTTTCGGTGTATACGAACACACCGAAGTGGGTGAGTAATAGTTCATTTAGAAATCATTATTTAACTCATTTTAAATACTTATTTGCTTCAGTATCAGTTAATATGATTCCTGAACAGTGTTGCATGTACTTCAGTATGATAAGTTCAGTGGAACTTGAATTGCGTGATGTAAATGATGAAAAAGAGGAAATTCTATGTCTTACAGTTGATATGAGATAATCTTGTTTAATTGCATATCTGTTAATCAGTTAATAAACTTAGGTGCCCCAACACCGTAGAACCCCATTGCGCGGTCTGTACCTTTGGGGTGAAACGGTCAGTTCTGGGGATACGCCCAGGCATCGGAGACTCGTGTCCAAAAAATACCGATTGTCTCGGTGACACGTAGTCTGAGTGGTAGGATTCCGGTCAGTTCTGGGGATACGCCCAGGCATCGGAAATCCAAGAGTACGTTCCGGTCAGTTCTGGGGATACGCCCAGGCATCGGAGAAGTCCCGGTCAGTTCTGGGGATACGCCCAGGCATCGGAGACTTAGAGACCCTCCACTGTGCACTACAGGTTGCGGAGGAGTCCAGAGCACTCAGAGTTAGTGCAGTGAGGCCTTGTGAGCCTGAGAGTCCTGTGCAGACCAGGACGAGAAGTCAGACTTAGCATTTCCCGGGTGTGTCGCTAAGTCTTGTACGGTGAGATCGTAGTTCGCTACTGATCTTCATATGCAGAGTGCACTGCATATGTTTGGGGCATAATAATGTAAATATGTAATCACTTAGGATCACAGTAAATTTATAATTTTGTCTATTTAACTGAAATACCTGATAATGCATAGAATTGTGATTAATATTTGTACAACTGCTATATTAATAGAATTGCTCTACTTGAACTGTATATATGTTTAATTTCAGTTAATAAACTTGACGAGTTGTTTAATGATAATTAAGTGAAATGTTATTCACTGAGCGAGTAGGCTCATACCTCTACTCAAAACATTTTCAGGTCAGCATCAGCATCAGGAGTCGGAAGGATCGTTTCATCCTAACGCCTAGTTGATAGAAGGTTTGTAGTTAGTCTAGTTAGAGGTCTCTTAGTCCATTCCCCTCGATCCTCGGGACAAGGTGTGAGTGAGAGAGAGAATGTGTATATCAGATGTAAATTAATGTTATGCTTTCTTTATGTTAATCAATGTATTATGCTGTAGACTTTGCTTGTATCTTCTATCAGTTTAATAGAGAAGTTTCTGCAGTTTGTTTAGTTCTTGTTTACAGCTTAAACTTGATTATCAATTAAATGCCTTGGATTGTTTTAACAAGTGAAGAATGGTTGGTTATGTGCTAATCCCACCTGCCGTGCCTTAATCTCGTGGTCTGTGTTTAATGTGAGATTGGGGCGCGACAACTCTTGGTATCAGAGCGTAGGTTTGAGTACTTAGTTACTCAAGTCAGGGGACGATAAGAGACCAATAGGATTAAGGTTTAGGTGTCTTTCTTCTATCTGTAGTTTTCTAACAGGAAATATTCTGTTATATCATTGCAGATGGCAGGAAGAGGCTTTGATCGTGATGATCAGGCTGAGAGCCATGTTGGCCCTGATCCGCGGTACTTGGGTCCAGGTGGTGGTGACCACGTGGATGAAGCATCCCGGATGTACAGGATGTTCTTGGAGACCAAGGAGAGGTACAAGGCTGATAGGCGAGAATCTTCTTCTACCAGCAGTAAAGATCTGATGCGATCTTATGAGCTTGTGAAGAAGCTTGGTGGCACAGAGTTCAGTGGCACCACAGATCCCGCAGAAGCTGATGAGTGGTTTAGACAGATAGAGAAGGTCTTTCGCCTGATGGAGCTTTCAGAAGAGAAGAAGATTAATCATGCAGTCTACCTTTTAACAGGCGATGCGGAGTTGTGGTGGCGTGGTGTGGAAGAAAAGAGGAGAGGTACAGAGCTTTCCTGGCAGGATTTCTCTGAGGAGTTTCATCTCAAATTCTATCCACCCACTTTCCTTAATGAGAAAATCAGGCAGTTGCAGAATATCAAGCAGGGAAACATGACAATTACAGAGTATGAAGCGCTTTTCACACGGTTGGCTAATTTCTGTCCGCAGCTTGTTCCTGACAACATAGAGAGATGTAGAAGGTTTCAGGAAGGGCTAAGGCCAGAGATCCGGCATACAGTTTCTGCTACTAGTAGGAGAAACAGAGAGAACTTTGGTGAGTTTGTTGAAGCTGCTAGACAGGTGGAAGAATTTGTGAATGCTGACAGGGTGCCCGAGTCTAAGAAGAGATCTACAGATTTCAGTAGAGGACAGTCCAGTAGTGGATACAGAGGTGGAGGTAGAGGTTTCTTTTCTAAACTTGGGCGTGGCCTTGGTTGTTTCGGCAGGCAGAGATCTGAGAATGTCACTACTTCTAGAGGCAGAGGAGGATATAACTCAGGAAGATGGAGCAGTGCCACTAGTGGACAGTCTTCCGGGTCATCAATGTCAGTGACTGGTCCACAGAGACAGGAAAAGCGAGTATGTAATACTTGTGGAAGGTTGCACTCTGGACAATGTTGGGGTCCAGACCCTATAGAATGTTTCCACTGTGGACAGACAGGACATACAAAAAGGGATTGTCCTCAACTGCGGCAAGCGGCATCACAAGCTTTCCAGCCTCAATACCATGATGTTCCGAGTTCTTCTATGGCTTCTGGTTCTAGAGGAGGTGGAGTATCTAGTGGCAGGAGTGGTCAGAGAGGACAGCGAGGCAGAGGGAGAGCTTCAGCACGTTTCTTTTCTTTGACACCTCAGGAAGGTATAATCTCATCACAAGTTGTTACAGGAGAGATGCTTTTGTTTAATAGTATACCAGTTTCAGTTTTGATAGATCCGGGTGCTACTCATTCTTTTATACGACGTTCTTTAGTTGTTGAACTTAATCTGTTAACTCAAGAGTTGGTAGATGAGTTAGTGTTGAGGGTTCCACTAGGTGGACCGACAGTTTTATCTGAGTCCTGTCCCGGATGTTTGTTATCTTTTGGAGGTTACACCTTTGCTGCTAATCTCATACCCTTGGATGTAAATACCTTTCAAGTCATCTTGGGTATGGATTGTCTTGAGACATATCGAGTGCAACTCGATTGTTGGAAGAAGGAAGCTACCTTTCAACTAGGGGAATTTTCTTGTGTCTTTACTGGAGACAGGAAAGTTCTGCCTACGTGCATAATATCAGCTGCAGTAGCTGATAAGATGTTACAGAAAGGATGTGAAGCGTTCCTTGCTCATGTGGTGGACACCAGAGCAGAGAAGAGCACCGCCAGTGTTTATGATGTGCCTGTGGTTTGTGAGTTTTCTGATGTTTTTCCAGAAGATTTACCAGGCTTACCTCCTGTCAGAGACTTGGATTTTGAAATTCAGATATATCCAGGTAGTCATCCAGTAGCACTGCCAGCCTATAGAATGGCACCTGCAGAGTTGAAGGAACTCAAGGTGCAGTTGCAGGAATTGCTAGATAAGGGTTTCATTAGACCCAGTTCTTCACCGTGGGGTGCTCCAGTCCTGTTTGTTAAGAAGAAGGATGGTACCATGCGTCTCTGTATAGATTACAGGCAACTGAACAAGATCACAATAAAGAATAAATATCCTTTGCCGAGAATTGATGATCTGTTTGATCAGTTGCGTGGAGCGATGATCTTTTCTAAAATTGATTTGAGATCCGGATATCATCAGCTCAGAATAAAGGCTTCTGACATTCCCAAAACAGCTTTCAGAACCAGGTATGGGCATTATGAGTTTTTGGTCATGTCGTTTGGGCTGACCAATGCCCCAGCAGCCTTTATGGATATGATGAATCGGATTTTCAAACCGTTCTTAGATCAGTTTATTGTAGTCTTTATAGATGATATTCTGATCTATTCCAGAGACGATGAGCAACATGAGCAACACCTGAGAGTAGTGTTGCAGTTGTTGAGACAACATCAGTTGTTTGCTAAATTCAGCAAATGCGAGTTCTGGTTGGCTGAGGTAGCATTTCTTGGACATGTTATCTCGAGAGGTGGAGTTAGTGTTGACCCTAAGAAAGTTGATTCTGTACTTCAGTGGGAACAGCCTACGACTCCTACTGAGATCAGAAGTTTCTTGGGTTTGGCAGGTTACTACAGAAGGTTCATACAGAACTTCAGTGTGTTAGCATCACCTTTGACACGCTTGACTAGGAAGGATGCACCGTTTGTTTGGTCTGATAACTGTGAGAGAAGTTTTCAGATTTTGAAGAAAAGGTTGACTTCAGCACCAGTGTTGGTTTTGCCTGAAGCAGAAAAAGGCTATACAGTGTTCTGTGATGCTTCCAGGAGAGGTTTGGGTTGTGTGTTGATGCAAGAAGGCAAAGTTGTGGCTTACGCATCTAGACAGCTTAAGAAAAAATGAAGAGAACTACCCTGTTCATGATCTGGAATTAGCTGCTATAGTTCATGCTTTGAAGACATGGCGTCACTACTTGTATGGTGAGACATGTCAGGTGTTTACAGATCATAAAAGTCTGAAATATATCTTCACTCAGAAAGACTTGAATTTGAGACAGCGCAGATGGCTTGAGCTGATTAAAGACTATGATGTGACAATCGATTACCATCCGGGTAAGGCAAATGTTGTAGCTGATGCTTTGAGTAGAAAGTCAAGTTCAACAGCAAATGCATTTTCTATGGCATGTTTCAAGAGAGACTTGCTTGTAGATATGCGAAGGTTGAACTTAGACTTGGATGTGACTAGACAAAGTGGGTTGATTGCTCAGATGCAAGTCAGACCTACTTTCTATAATCAGATTAAGGAATTACAGCAGAGTGATGATGAGTTGTGGCAAATCATGCAGGATATGTCAGAAGGCAAGAGAGCAGAGTTCAGGTTTTCTGATGAAGGCACGTTGTATCTTCATGATAGGTTGTGTGTACCTGGAAATGGTGAGTTGAAAGAGCAGATCCTTGAGGAAGCACATACTTCTATGTATGCTATGCATCCAGGTAACACAAAGATGTACCGGAATCTCAAAGAGCTGTACTGGTGGTCTGGTATGAAAAAGGATGTGGCTAGGTGTGGGGTGTGTCAGCAGGTTAAGGCTGAGCATCAGAAACCTGCTGGTACTTTGTAGTCGCTTCCTATACCAGAGTGGAAATGGGAACACATCATGATGGACTTTGTGGTAGGATTACCCAGAACGCCTAAGGGTTCAGACTCGATATGGGTGATTGTGGATAGACTAACTAAATCTGCTCACTTTCTTCCTATCAAGTCAACCTTTGACGTTCCAAAGCTGGCTAAAGTTTATGTGGATGAGGTAATCAGGTTGCATGGGATTCCAGTCTCCATTATTTCTGACAGAGATCCAAAGTTTACATCTAGATTCTGGAATCAGTTACATCGTGCATTGGGCACAAGGCTGAAGTTCAGTACAGCGTTTCACCCACAGACAGATGGTCAATCTGAGAGGACCATTCAGACCCTTGAAGACATGCTGAGAGCATGCGTGCTACAGTTTAAAGGCAACTAGGAAGAACACTTAAGCCTAATAGAGTTTGCTTATAATAACAGTTACCATTCTAGTCTTGGAATGGCTCCATTTGAAGCTCTTTATGGCAGAAAGTGTAGATCGCCAGTTTCTTGGTACGAGGTGGGTGAGAAGGAAATTCTTGGACCTGAATTAGTTGATATAACTACAGAGAAGATATCTGTGATCAGGGATCAGTTGAAAGCTGCTCAGGATAGACAGAAAAGTTATGCAGAAAGACGACGTCGACCTCTTGAGTTCGAGGTTGGTGACGAGGTTTACTTAAAAGTTTCACCGTGGAAGGGAGTTCTGCGGTTTGGCAAGAGAGGTAAGTTGACCCCTAGATATATGGGTCCATATCCTATTGTTGAGAGGATTGGACCTGTAGCTTACAGGTTGGATTTGCCGTCTGAGTTGGCAAATCTTCATGATGTCTTCCATGTGTCTATGCTGAAAAAGTGTCATCCCGATACAGAAAAGATTGTAGATCCAGAACCGGCGCAGCTTAGAACAGATGTGTCCTATGTAGAAGGACCCGTGCAAATAGTTGATCACCGGATCAAAAAGCTTAAGAACCGTGAGTTATCTTTAGTGAAGGTTTTGTGGAGGAATCACAATATAGAGGAAGCTACGTGGGAGCTTGAATCGGAAATGTGTAGCAAGTTTCCTTTTCTCTTTCAGGAATTTCGGGACGAAATTCTTATAAGGGAGGGAGATTGTTACGACCCGCGTTTCGTTTTG
Source organism: Alisma plantago-aquatica (assembly GCA_963693085.1). Taxonomy (NCBI): domain Eukaryota; kingdom Viridiplantae; phylum Streptophyta; class Magnoliopsida; order Alismatales; family Alismataceae; genus Alisma; species Alisma plantago-aquatica. The sequence goes on from OY856409.1 coordinate 1,197,114,744, forward strand.
TAAGTACCTTGGTTAGTGCATAATTGAGCTAGTTATGTTGAGATGAGTACTCACTCTTGTTAATAGTGTTTTGAGTTTTGAGCTAGTGTTAATGTATCATTAGCTTGTTTTCTTGTCCTGAGGTTGAGGACAAGTTTATTCTTGATCCGTTGCCAGAGAAATCACGCGAAACTGACTTACGAGTAAAAAGATATGGACTTTTTGGTGTTCAGGGACCTATGTGCAATATCGGAAAGTTTTTGGGCAATTTATTTTCGGCCCCCTGGGCGCTCTGCCTTATCCTTTCCTTTAGCTTTCCTTTATCACTTCGTTAGCCGTCTAAGGAATGAACGAAGGGTTCATTTCCTCCGTTAGCCGCTGGACGAGAAACAGGGAGAGAGTGAGGGAGCGAGCTAGAGAGGAGAGGCTGGGAAATCAAGCTCTTCTCCCCCGATTTCTTCACCTTCTCCAGCTAATCCACCCGCCGCATCTTCCTTCTTCTTCCCTGTGTTCTTCTTCCTCCTGCAGCCATGAAGATGACGACCAAGGAGGTGGTCTAGGGAGCGAACGGCGCTTCCTTTTCGGTCCTTTCTTCTTGCCAAGTGTTCGCTAGGTCGTCCCGGAGCTATAGGAGCGATTTGGGTAAGAATCGTCCGCCGAATCGACCCCGATCTTCGTTTTTAGTTCTGCAATTTCCGTTCTGCCCAGGTTGCACGGCGTGCAAACCTGGTTTGCACGGCGTGCAACATTTCAGATAACTGAAATAGGGGAAAAATCCGTTTCTGCGCAGGTGCACGGCGTGCAAAGTCAGTTTGCACGGCGTGCAAAGTTGCAGATAGCGGAACGAGTTTCAGCCCAGGTGCACGGCGTGCAAATCAGTTTGCACAGCGTGCAGGTCAGTTTGCACGGCGTGCAGGTCAGTTTGCACGGCGTGCAAAGGTGCAGAAAAGCAGATCAGAAGTGCACTGAAGGTGCACGGCGTGCAGCCTAAGTGCACGGCGTGCACGTTGCTGTAAAGGGCAGAATTAGGCGTGTTTGTGGACGTTTTTCGGTGTATACGAACACACCGAAGTGGGTGAGTAATAGTTCATTTAGAAATCATTATTTAACTCATTTTAAATACTTATTTGCTTCAGTATCAGTTAATATGATTCCTGAACAGTGTTGCATGTACTTCAGTATGATAAGTTCAGTGGAACTTGAATTGCGTGATGTAAATGATGAAAAAGAGGAAATTCTATGTCTTACAGTTGATATGAGATAATCTTGTTTAATTGCATATCTGTTAATCAGTTAATAAACTTAGGTGCCCCAACACCGTAGAACCCCATTGCGCGGTCTGTACCTTTGGGGTGAAACGGTCAGTTCTGGGGATACGCCCAGGCATCGGAGACTCGTGTCCAAAAAATATCGATTGTCTCGGTGACACGTAGTCTGAGTGGTAGGATTCCGGTCAGTTCTGGGGATACGCCCAGGCATCGGAAATCCAAGAGTACGTTCTGGTCAGTTCTGGGGATACGCCCAGGCATCGGAGAAGTCCCGGTCAGTTCTGGGGATACGCCCAGGCATCGGAGACTTAGAGACCCTCCACTGTGCACTACAGGTTGCGGAGGAGTCCAGAGCACTCAGAGTTAGTGCAGTGAGGCCTTGTGAGCCTGAGAGTCCTGTGCAGACCAGGACGAGAAGTCAGACTTAGCATTTCCCGGGTGTGTCGCTAAGTCTTGTACGGTGAGATCGTAGTTCGCTACTGATCTTCATATGCAGAGTGCACTGCATATGTTTGGGGCATAATAATGTAAATATGTAATCACTTAGGATCACAGTAAATTTATAATTTTGTCTATTTAACTGAAATACCTGATAATGCATAGAATTGTGATTAATATTTGTACAACTGCTATATTAATAGAATTGCTCTACTTGAACTGTATATATGTTTAATTTCAGTTAATAAACCTGACGAGTTGTTTAATGATAATTAAGTGAAATGTTATTCACTGAGCGAGTAGGCTCATACCTCTACTCAAAACATTTTCAGGTCAGCATCAGCATCAGGAGTCGGAAGGATCGTTTCATCCTAACGCCTAGTTGATAGAAGGTTTGTAGTTAGTCTAGTTAGAGGTCTCTTAGTCCATTCCCCTCGATCCTCGGGACAAGGTGTGAGTGAGAGAGAGAATGTGTATATCAGATGTAAATTAATGTTATGCTTTCTTTATGTTAATCAATGTATTATGCTGTAGACTTTGCTTGTATCTTCTATCAGTTTAATAGAGAAGTTTCTGCAGTTTGTTTAGTTCTTGTTTACAGCTTAAACTTGATTATCAATTAAATGCCTTGGATTGTTTTAACAAGTGAAGAATGGTTGGTTATGTGCTAATCCCACCTGCCGTGCCTTAATCTCGTGGTCTGTGTTTAATGTGAGATTGGGGCGCGACAGGTTGATTTCTCAAACTTCATCCAATTGATTGATCATTCAATTGGTTGGTCAACTTTCCAGCCTTCATCAAATTAATTGGAACCATTAGTCTCCTATTTTTTTAGCATCCTATAGGTGTGGCTTGATAGGATCCATATTACATCCATAGTGATGTCTTCATGACTCCACAAGAAATGAGAAGTATCTAACAACGCGATATTGATGCTCAAGTAATTGAAATAAGTCATATAAGAATTTCAACCTAAGTGTGAGAAGTGCTAGCATGACTATGTAATCCCTTCAGCACATATATCCAGATTGAACCTGAGGCAAGAAGTCATCATATATAAGTATTCAATCTATATTTCTTGATCTACAGTAGGCTATCGAGTTACATTGAGCTAGAAATCCAATATTGACTCACATGAGCACGACCATGCATTTGTAATCTTATTTATCAAGTGTCTAGAATATCACTCCAATAGGAGGGACATTAAATCTACATTACTCATAATAATCCACATTTGTCACAATGAACCGAATCACTACTTGTATAACAAACCTTAATCAAGGTCATGTAGAGTAGTATAGAAGTACATTGAACTACAAGTGATTGTTGCATTAACTTCAGGTCTAAGGATCGAAATCACCATTCTCACATTTAGATATGAGCGTGACTAAAATTGTATGTCTTTCATGTATCAATCTCAAGGTAGGATTGTCTACTACACTTGCTCTCTAACAAACGATATGTGTTTGACTTGGTATCTAATATCCTGACTAATGAGGTATAATCATCATAACACCCACACTAATATCAAGTATTATTCATGTCCTTAAAGCTTATATAACAATAAATATCTTACTAGGGTCTATACAAGAATGAGTAATCTAAGTATACATATGATATTGTGTTTAGGTATGAACCCAAAGTCGTATCTCATCGAGTCAATAATTCTATTAAGTTCAATCATTATCCCATATTGAAACAAACATAATGAGTGGAATGCCTTTTTATACATTTTCAAATTAAGAACAAAGTATTCCATTACAATCATCATATGACTAGATCAGAGCATACAACCAATGATCATTATACATAATTTTAGCTCTACAAATAGTTCCACCTACAATGAGCATACATACATACATATGTATGCATATATGTATGTATGTCTGTATGTATACATTTATCAGAACCATTTAAATATATTCTGAATTCCCCCTAAAATTATAGGAGGTCAACCAGATACATATAGCCCAATGCTATACCACAAAATGACTACACTCACTTTTCTATCTAACATGTTGCTTGCGCTTAACATTTTTATAAATATTTACAACAATGCACCTTGTATTAGTGGTTGTACCTTAGTGCCTCCTCGTATTCTACTCCTCCCAAATATGGTAGCATAGAGAAGCAAATAAGATTCTCTTTGTATCATCATTCCCACATCTTGTCAACATTCTTCTCGAGTCCTCTCCGACTATAGTTACATTCGAAAGTCTTCACTTATCTACTTACATACCTCTTTTGTAAAGTTGCAACCTCCCACTAGATGATCATCATACTCACTGGCCTTCTTATAGAGCATGCACACTGTGGAGACATCATAGTTCCACCCATGTACCTTATCAAGTATGGCAAGTAAACTATGCATAATTTTATAGAGACACATTATCCCTTTTGGAACATGGACACCGGTCCAAATCTGCCCCAAATGCATGTCTTTTGCAGCCCTTGAATGTGTCATTTCCAATAGGTTTATCTTTGTGTCTTTAAGCAGCCATCTCCCCATGGTATGAGGCTCCAAAAAATGTCTAACTTTCTGCCATACCTCTGTCATGATATTAATGGTGTGTGAGTATCCCTTAATTGTCCTTGGCTTGAAGTATAGACCTCTTGCATATCTCTCGCTCATCTAATTCTTCCAAGTTGAGATGCCTTCTTATTAGATAATTATTCTCCATAGTGTCCCCCACTTTTCTATGTCTCTAGGTGTTTTTAAAGTCAGACCTCCTTCATCTTTTGGAAGAGCCATTCTTGCATATCTCATCAGATGATGTTCACTTGCCCATAGAGAATTTTTCATCTTCATCTCTATTCTATCCAAAAATGAATCGGGAATATCCTCTTGCTGCACCCAGAAGATAAGAAGCCCCTCTATAGAAACCCTTATTAGTGTTGTTCTTCCTGCCATGTATGTATGTATTGGAATCGGGTAAATATATTCAGACTCCCTCCTAAAATAATAGGAGGTCAAGAGTTACATGTAGGCCCAACGCCATACATCACAAACACCATAGCTACAACTCACATTTCGATCTAATGTGCAGGTTACATTTAATACATTTACATATTTTTACAGCAATACTCATGGCATTTGCAACAACCCCTTGATGTTTCCTGTCATTTCATTCCTCCCAAGTGTGGTAGCATAGAGCAGCAAAGAAAAGCTTCTTCCTATCATCGTTCCTACACTTTGTCAACATTCTTCCTGGATTGCCTACTAGCTGAAGTTGCACCTTGAAATCTTTGCACACCACATACCAAATCTCTCTTGTGAATTTACATTCACCCACAATATGATTATGAGTTTCTTCAGCTTCCTTACATAGTAAGCACAGAGTGGATACATCATAGTTCCAACCCTTTATCCTATCAAGAGTAGCAAGAATACTATGCAGAATTTTATATAAACACATACTCCATTTTGGCACGTGCATACCATTCCAAATCTGCTCTCCATGTGTGTCCTTTACACCCCTGGAACGTGTCACCTCCCATAAGCATATCCTTAGTTCTTTAAGTATCCATCTCCTCATATCCTATGCCTCAAATAGGTGTTTGACATACAGCCATGTTTTCATCATAACATTAATAGTGCATATCCTTTTCTTGTCTTTGGCTTGAAGTCAAGTCCTCTTGGATATCTTTCTCTCATCCATTTCCCCCAAGTTGAGGTGCCTTCTTGATAAATAATAATTCTCCTCATTGTCCCACACTTTGCTATTTCTTTAGGTGCTTTTAAATTCAGTCCTCCTTCATTTTTTGGAAGCACTACTCTCACATATCTCATGGGATGATGTCCGCTTACCCATAGAAAATTTGCCATCTTTATTTCCATTCTGTCTAGAACTGAATTGGGAATCTCCCCTTGCTGCACCCAAAAGATAAGGAGTCCTTCAATAGCAGCCTTTATCAGTGTTGCTCATCCATGCCATGTATGTATGTATGTATGCATGCATGCATGTATGTATGTATGTATGTATGTATGTATGTATGTATGTTTGTATGTTTGTATGTATGTATGTACACAACACACAATTAAACTTGCATATTACATAAGCCGTCCAACTCATTTCAACATCCCAATGCACTTCAACACCCAAAACACTTCACACACCCAACCCACTACAGTATCCCAAACCACTTTAAGAATTCCACCTTGAACATGCAAAAAACCAAATCCATGTCAAACAACCAACAATCTCCAATCAAAGTGCAACAAATCAAATCCACTTCAAAGAACCACCATATAAACCATGCAATCATTGCAACACATATCCAATCAAGTAAAATGGGATGTTCTCACTTCCCCCAATTGGCATCACTTCAAACAATCACTACAACAAGTAATGATCATAACATTATATATATGTATGTATATACATATACATACAAACATGTTTGATATGTATGGTGGGTGAAAAAATAGCAAAGATTAACCTTCTTAATACAAAGTTTAACTCCTTCTCTATTGACAATATCCCAAATGAAAACAATAAACCTAGAAAATATGTCACATCAAAGCACCCATTTGTCATGTTCCTCTTCTAAGGAAAAAAATCCATCGAAGTTCGATACCATTCCATAGGATAGGGTGAATGATGATATCAATGATGAGAGAGGGTGATGACTATATAGAGCATTTGTGAAATAGCTTGGTGAAGGAATTATTTATTGAGTGAGGTGGAGGGATGACCAAAGGAGGGTACTACTTCAGGGATGACCAAAGACATGTAATATTTCCTTTTGCCATTGTTGTATAGGAGGATAGGATGAAGCATGAGAGGGAATAGAGGAAGGAGGTACACTAGGGTATTTTAGACTATGGACGATTTGGCATCATGTGAATATCTAATTCTAGCGGAACAAAAGTGATAGGTGCTTCTACTATCATTGATGTTGCTTCTCATTACATGCATTGGAAAAGATACGTGCTATTAGCAATACAATTAGGGCTATCTCCAATGTATGGAGAGAGGGTGGTGGCACACCTATAGATGGTAACAACAACTAATGGTGGTGACACTAGCCTAAGTGGTGGAGGATGATAAAGGGAGGATGGTTGGCTCTAGGGCTCATCTTTGTGAATTTGGAGCTCGATTGTCACTGAGGGGAGAGTGAAATAGAAAGGGGGAAGGGAAATCTAGAAATTTGCATACAGTCATTAGGGGTATATAGTGTGACATTTCTAAGGTAAAAGACTGATTTCTAATACCATGGTTCACTTAAGTAAACATGTGTCAACATCATATGCAAATGTCATTAGGTAATCCGTCATGATTTTTATTATGTATCATTTATCATAAGAAACCATCATTCTAAATGCTGATACAAGAGGTGAATTCTGGTATAACAAATTGGTTGATTATACAGTAAAATCTAAATATATTTCTATCAAACACCACAAAGAAAGTTAAATAGATTAGGAAGGTCATCAGTGGACCTAGAGTTCTTCCCAACACTATTGATGTAGTAGAGATACACTGTGATGACAATGGAGCTATCCTACAAGATGAAAGATACAAATCACATCAATATTCCAAACATATTCTTTGGTGAGTCCATCTTGCTAGAGTTATTAGTTTATTATGTATATGGGCCCAAGTATACTTGGCCCATCAGGGTTTGCCTTTGCTTCCTTGTAAGTGTCCCCTTTTCCTATATATAGCAGTGAGTTTGTATCTAATAAATTATCTCATTAGACTTTGTCTTATTTTTAACATGGTATCTAAGCATTGATCCTAATCCTAGGGAGTAAAAGAGAGAGCCACCTTGCCATGAGCGGCCACCATATGTTCTTGAGTTGGCTACCCATCATGTATCATCTCGACCTCCATGATTGTATCCTCCCTTCTTTTTACATATGAAATTTATCATCCTCATACTCCCAACATACATGCTATAACACCGGCAGCCCTGTTGGATCCCCTCCCACAAGAGGCCTATTTGAACCTCAGTACACCTTTCCTTGTCGAATTGATTTCATCAGAAGTCTGACTACTGTGTTATCATTTGTGCCTATTTTTTATCGCATGTATACCAATCCTCCCTAAAACCATAATTGTTGCTTTTGTCTAAGGAGAAGTGTGACCAATAATGATGAAGTGAAAAACAATCATTGCCAATATTGTCTAAAGATGGATTGTCCTAAATAAACTCTGTGCCACTGGATACATTTCATTGAGTGGAATGATGAGCTCCATTACACACAACTATTCACATTTGAGAATGAAGACCGATATCAAGATCATCCATGCTAGGCTACATGCCAGACAGCTTTGGCTACAAATCATCTTCAGATACCTCTTTTTAACTTCAGTTACAAGAGCATTCTAGTCTTTGTTGTGAGGAAGAGCACCAAACCCACATCATGGAAGAATCACCTCCACAGTTCTACAATACATATTAATTATGTGAAGACTAGCCAATGATAGATGTATTAATTAGTTTATCCTCTCCCTTTACTACCTTCTACTTGGTGCTCTGCCATCTTCACTTGCAACCATTCTAGGTACTAGCCCGCTAGACCTAACATCAATTGTGGTTACCCACCGCTCCCCACTTCTCTCCACTACTAACAAAATCCCTACATACACATACCATACCTCCCTCATTTTTTGTGATTGCCTCCATACTCACTTTCCTATTTCTAATCTAGTTCTTAACTAGACATGATTTTTGGTCTATTCCATATAGCGAGGACTCTGCCCCTTTCTTGGGTCACACAAATATCCATTTCTTTTTTTACCAAATCCTATCTCATAGGGTAATGTAACATATTAACTCATATTATCGATTATATCAATGACATATTTGAAAACAATACAACCATGTTAGTATTTAAAGCACAAAAAAGAGAAAAGGCACCACACTATTTATCTTCCTTTCCATGTGGTTCCCCTAACCCATATGAATGAGTGCATTTATTTCAAGTAGGGTTTCCATGTTACATATCACAATGCCTACATTCTTATAATTTTTCTTTCATCCTACCATTCCTATAATTCAAATAGTTCTTCCTTTTCTCATATCTTTCCTACAAAGCCTAAATTCTGGCAGTGCTTCTTTTTCTCATACTTCTTCTATCATATTTTTCCAATAATGGTATTTTTTGTCAGTGATTATTGTATTACATCTTAGCTACCTACAATAGATGCATGGAGCCAACAACAATCCATCAAGCATCATATCACTGTTAATGCAACCAATTTATCAAGAGGACCCTTATTATAGTCCATCCACTCATAACCACTAGTTTCGTGATTGTGGTTGGTGTGAGTGTGAGATACAAGGAAAGAAAATAAGAGCATTTATGCGTATATGTTGTTAATTCCTGCATATTCATATATGTTTTGTTGATACCTTCTACAGCTCATCTATCCTATAGCATCATATCTCAAACACATGTTAACCTACTATAGTGCAATATTCCTATATCAATGCTCTTATAGCAACTACAACATGCATGATTCTAGTGTTGGTATTTCTTATTCAAAATTATATCAATGACAATGACAAATTAATTGACTTCTACATATATCTTCCACCATCAACATTTTGAATGCTCGCTAAAGATTCTGATATTTATTCATAACTGCTCCTATGAGTCTTTTGATTGTCAATTTTAGGGAGAGTTTCATACATAATTCCTACTTCTACCTTGGAGCTCTCTTTATCAGGGGAAGAAGATGTGATTACTACCTACCATGTGTTATATTCTTGGTGGGGAGGGGTGTAGTGTGCATTAATTGTTGTATTACTAGATTCAAAGGGATATCATTTCTTGTCAAGGTAGATCAATTGATGTATGGGATAATTTATCTTTTTATGGATTAGAAAGTTAGACATGAGTTTCATCCATGCTCCAACTTTAGGGGGAGTGTTAAAGTTATTACTTTATGTATATGGGACCAAATATACTTGGCCAACTGAGATTTGAGTTTGCTTCTTGGTAAGTGTTCCCATATCCTATATATAAGAGCATGGTTCTATCTAATAAGTTATCTCATTAAACTCCATCTTATATTCCACAATCTCGTATAATATATTATTCAATGTTGAGATGTGAAGATATGGAGGGTACAAATGAAAACCGACATTGTCAATCACTTAACAAGGGCATTGATGCTACAAAATCATGATGGATAAGTTAGACCACTTTGTATTAGATGTATGAGTGATTAACATTAGGACAAGGGAGATTTCTAGTGTACATTCCCTATAAGTCAATCATTTGATGATTTCCATAGGAATATATTGCACTTTTTTTTTATTAATAAAGGAATTCACATTTATTTATGCACAATTGTTACTGTGATATCGATGTACTTAAAAATTTCCCTAAAAGTTATCGATCTAAAGACATGTGAATTCAAGCATAAAACAATAAATGAGATCCCACTGAATGTTAAAAATAATATTATTGAATGTCCCTAGTCATGTATTATTGATGACTAGATAACATTAATAGATGTGAGACTAGTATGTGTATTTCCTAATGATAATGTCTAATGGGCCATATGTAATCGATGCCAAGTCTGATACATATGTATTTTTTAGAGAACAATCATCCTAGAGAGACCCACCCCAAGTGTGACTGATAGATTATTATATCATTGTCATAAAGATATCGTGATACTACAATGAAGTTGTGATCCTTCGATGTGAAGTCACTAAAATGGTGACATGATGCTTGTCATACTACAACACTATACAAGTGAAATTGAAGAAGGTTTCCATAAAGCAACCGACTGGGTGTGACGAAAGGTACATTATGCATTGTGAGTGATGTACAAGAAATATGTCACTCATATATAACGCGAGTGAGATTTTATGCCTCTTGATAAGTAAGACTAGACAAATGCATAGACATGCATATTTGAGTCTATGTGTTATCGAGTTCATATGTATATGGCTAGACTACTTGAAGATCTAGGAACTTGGATTGAATGTGATGATGAGTATGTGTCTAGGTCTCTAGTTTAATATGGATATATGTAGAATCTCTCATATGTAGCAAGTTTATAAAGCATAGTCAAATAGAGTTTAAGAAATCATGACCTCTCCACTCCTCTATATATCATATGAGAGGGGGTCGTCAAGTTATGCAATGTTATTTTCTCCTTATTGTATCCAAGGTTTCATAAACTCCTAAAACAACTAGATAAAGAAATTGAGGGGGTGCTCAGGTAGATACATTGGATATGACCCCAGACAACAAACTCATTTCGAACAAGCGACTTCATCGACAACACATAATTCAAGGAGAGAGTCTTTACCATAGGAGGCCTTGTTTCACAACAACATCTACAAAAATAGTCAAGTGCCATGTGTCATGTGCTTGTCTACCCATGAATATGTGGTGTATAAGAGAAAATCATGTTATTATATATGTGGTGGTGTGATCTTTCATTGTGTCAAAGACTCCACATCAATGTGCAACATGTTCCCCCAGTGATCCAATGTATGGATCACAAACAACTTAAGATCCAATGAGATCACAACTTGTAGGAGAGAAAACAATCTAGATAGACTCCAAATTTCAACTTTATTCATCAGAATAGCATCTCAAATAGAGTAAAATACCAAAATCCATAATGAGGGTTTCTCAGGGTAACATTTCTTTCCAATAATAGAATATCAATGTGTTTTTGTCCTGGAAACCAGATGGTGTACTAAGATCCTATATTGTAGGCTACGGGGGAATTGAAAAGATATTTTTACTAAAAATAAAATATAGAAACAAAATTTGGTATATTTATCAAAAAATAAAAAAAATATGATCCGTAGAGGACGGGTGTTGACATTTTGGGATGTAGGGAGCATGTGGAGGAGGGTTTTCATGATTTGATAAAATGTGGGGTCTTCTACAATCTTCGGAAAAGAGGTGATTCTCAGGGGGATGACTTGAAAAGTTACAGGAGGTTTTAAAACACTTACATCACACTTTGGTATTATAATATAATGCTCACGTTCCCACTCTCAATCTTATTGCACAGGCAGTGGTATGTGGCTAAGAATTAGGGCGGTAAACGGTGTGGGTACGGTGTGAGTATGACCATATCCAGAACCATACCCAATTATTTTAGTGGGTACATATAGTCAGACCCGCACCACACCCGAACCCGCATACATTAAGGGTAAACGGTATGGTTCCACAGGTATATAGTTTTGTACATTGTTTTTATAAAGTATCAAAATTGAAGTTTGGACACATTTTTTGGCCCAAATTGATTAGAATATACCCAAAAATATGTATAAAATTACTACAATTCTGAATTTTTAATTGTAAAGGCTGCTAGAGTAACAAAAATATGTTGTTTCATAAGTACCAAATTTATTAGAACTCTCTAAAAATGTATAAATTTATTGTCAGAATTTGTAACGTGGTAGCTGCACGAGTAACACAAATCTACTGTTTGTAAGATAAGATGAATGTAGATACATAATGCATAGCACACGTACCACATAATGCATTAATAAAATCAAAATTTGATACATGAACATGAATAAGGACATATGCACACAATCCGTGAATTAAAGCACCTTCTAGGAAACACAATTTTAATATATGGATAGAAGGAAACATTACCAAAAACAAATGAATATCATAAGACTATGGAGAACTAATGTAACAAACAAAAATAAAAGGCAAAAAGCAATGAGGTAATGAATCAAACAATAGAATTTAGTAACTGACTATTCCCCACAGTTTGTGTCAACACACACATGTGAGGAATAAGAAGATTGTTGTTGGGGGGGAGCCAGAGTCAGAGAAGCAGATTAGTAGAGTAGCTGAGCAAAGACTGGACAGATTTCAGGAGTAAGATCAACCAATAGTTGAGCAGCTTGAGCCTTGGGCAACAGTAGAGGGTTGGAAACTGGAGCTTGGGCCACCCCTGGTGGATTTCAAGCATGATTATGCTGGATGGAGCCTGGACGCTGGTCGCAACTACCCATCAAAGTGCCAGAAGCCAAAGCCTGGTGATCGTCCATAACTTATTGTGACATCCCGCTATCACACAGACAATGAAATGCCATGCGAAAATGTGCGGAACTACCATAAACCACATATTATCAAAAACACGGGTTAATTAAAACCATTTGCGGAAAGAAGATAAAGAGAACTATTACATCCAGATCCTGTAAGAAAACTTGTTATATAAATATTACAAACCTTGATATAAGTTCAAAACTTAAGGTATCTGTTGTCTTGTCAGCATAAGAGTTCACCACCTATATATACATATATTATAGGCCACGTCAGGCTAACAACAGGATATACAAAATTACAACATCTAGTCATCGTGAAACATCGTCAAAACACCTCTGAGGACATGAGAGTACATGGATGACTCTAGGACTCTACTACAAAACCACCAAAACAACAACATGTCCATCCTCTTGCCTTCTACTGCTCTTCCTCTTGTTGCTTGGCTGCAACCTCATGACCACCACCATGTCTAGCGCGATCACCTAAAAAGGTTGTAAACCAGCGGGGTGAGACACACAGTCCCAGTGAGAAACATAACTCCCCGCCGAAATTATAAAACCTCAGAAGGTTTAAAGCAGATAAAGCAGATAGCTGGTAAAGACATATAATAAGAGTAGCATACTGAGAAAAACTATTATTACCATCAATCTTACCAAGATATTCATGAGGCCTATATCCAGATCTTCTTTTATGGAACATGATTGACAAGATAAGCTTTATGAGAACTTATCACAAGATATTAAGATCGTACAAGTAACTGTAAGAGATAACTAGATCATCTACATAAGCAAGGCCTCAACCAATGTTCCGTTTTTTTCTCTTAGTATATACTATTCGGCTGGATTACATTTTATTATGCCCTGAGGAAGTGAGTTGTCCCTGCTCAAATCCAACCTTCAGCTGCGAAGCCCAAAACCTGTGCCATACAAGGTCAATGGGAGAGCCAGACTCCATGACCTCACCTCCTCATGGTTAGTGCATGAAAACCAAAGCAGGACTGCAGTCTCATGCTTATATAGCCTCAGCCTCAGGGTCAACTCCACAAGCTACCCATATCTCTAGCTCACCTTGACACAAGTGCTAGTATACTTTTGAGCCATGAGCCTGATCACCGTGTTCTTGAGCCATGGACGCATTCATGCTCTAACTCATTGAGTCATGGACCTGTTCACCATTCTCTTTACCATGCAGAGTCTACAACCGTAGTTGTACTCTAGACCTCCTATTTTTGTCTAGGAGAAACTCTCTCATATTCAACAATATGTGCTCCAGGTAATCTTGCAGAATAAACCTGTTTCACCATCACCAAATCCTGACGATGATGGATCTATGGCCAGGGAAAACTACATGATATGTTCCACTATAATTAATTATTATATTTTAAGTGAGTTGTTGAGGCAACCAAGTTATAGAGCATCAAGTTACATTATCACTGTCACTATCATGGGATCTCAATCCCTCCTCACAGATTGCTAATGCCTCTCAAGGCATCAACATCCTGGGATATCAATCCCTTATCTCATCATCAGAGGATAACACCTCAACTAGGCACTCAGCCTTTATCAGGTCCTCAGACCTATCTCATCATACTGGTGATGCATGTTATCTCATCAGCAAGGATTATTATCATTCAATGTTATTCAAAGAACATATACCTCATAGCTCTTACCTGGCTATGAATCCATTTAATATACCTGCATGGTTAGTATACATATCAAGAGAGATAACTTAAATAACTGAACATAGATCTTTATGATTATCATGCTATCATGTTTGGAACAACATCCATGATTATATGAAGCATAAGCTGTATCAATCATATTATTGTTATCAAACCATGAGCATACACTATGCCCTATTCTTATGAACATAACCATGTATCTTATCATCTTATGTAGCAGCATCTTAGATTCCCAACATACCCCGGTTCACAACCTACCATCATATCCCATTACTAACACAGATGCGGGTTCAAGGTGATTAATCCCTTTATTAGGATTTTTGGGTTACACATAACCTTCACCAAAGATTCCAACTTTCCTCACTATAATGTGGCGGGTAGCACCACCCTCACCAAAAAAAAGGGGGCAAGATCTTATCCCATATTATAGCCTATCATCTAGGGTTTCCAAACCCTAAAGCACTTATGTCACTATATCGGCCATCAACACTACACCCTATCGTGCACTAGAGAGCAACCAACACTGAGTTGTGTTGTGCAGCTTGAACTAGAGGTGTGTATCATGCACAAGCAGCTAGGGTATCATAACTTATCCTATCGACCAAGAACCCTATCGTGTACTAGGGTTAGGGTTTCTATCGGCCAACCCTCTCAACAAGGATCATATCAACCAGGAGCATGGTGCCCAAGCGACCCTATTGTGCAACCATCAAACCATGTCGCCCAAGGGAACCTCGTGTCGGCCAAGGCACTCTATCGCACAAAGCATCATGTCGTCCATGGGCAAGGTGGCCACTAAGGCATCATATCAGCTCACTCAACTTAGGGTGTGTCGTGTAAACACAAACCCCATGCCCGACACAGGGTTTACCCATCTTACTCATATCGTTCAAGGAAGAGGTTAGGGTGTCTCCCACCTAAAACAAACAATACTAAGGCACCAGAAGAAGGCCCATTATCCAACTAGGTCAAGCACCTTATATCGGCCACCACTAAGGCACCTATTAGGGTTTCACCATGCAAACACCATATCATGCAACTCAAGACCAAACCATGTCGCCCAAAATAGAGATAACTTACCAGCCACCATGTCGACCATGGGGACATCCAAAGCAAGGGATCATCTCGGCCAAAGCATATCGACTAAGGATACTAACAAGGTGAAAGGGGTCATATCAAGCACAAAGCCAACATGGCTCAACTGAACATATCAGCCAAGCTAAAACCCACAAAAGGGTGTATCGTGCAAGGGCACAAGAACCTCACCAAGATGGTCATCTTCAACCTCAAACTCTTTAGCAACAAACCCTAATTGATCAAGATAGTTGGCTCACCTCTCAACAACCAAGTGAGAGGGGTTTTGCACAACCTCCATCACAAATCAGGCAACATGATAGATCATCTCCAACTTAGGTCATCACTCATCTAAAGGCTCACCTCTCAAATCCATGGTGAGAGGAGGGTGTTGCCCAAGCAACTAGAGCATAGACTCACCTCTCAATGACTAAGGAAGATAGGGGTTTTTCCTACACCACTAGAGCTCAAACTCACTTCTCAAAACCAAGGAGAGAAAGGGGTATTTCCCCAAAGGAAACCCTAATCTATGGGTTCGGCCAACTAGGTCCAAAGGTACACAATGAACAACAACATCATCAACAACATGATCACTATATCCACAAGATTAAAGGTACATGCTAGAGCAAGAAACATATCTAACAACATGCATGGCCGATCATGATCATATATGAATATGCAACATAAAAGAAGGTAGTATAACTAGGGTTAGAAGTTATGTAACCCACCTTAAGCAAGCTCCTCAAGCTCTAAAGATCCAAGCTTTAAGCTCCTAGCTCCAAGGCACACCACCTTCAGCCACCTCAAGGAAAGGAACAAAGCTCATAACCACCATGGCCGAAGAGCAAGAAAGAAGGAGAAGGAGATGCTAAGGGGAGAGGGAAGATGCTTACTAAGGAAGCAAGACTCACCTATGGTTCGGCCACCAAGATAGAGGAAGAAGAAGAGAACTCCTTCAAAGGGATCAGCCACCAAGCACACCAAGGGAAGGTGTATCGTGCACCAAGGAAGAGGGAGGCAACAAAGAACTAAAGGGATCCTAAGCAAGTGAAAGGGAAGGTATATATAGAAGAGGATGAAGGGGGAACCAAGGCAAGGTCTCGCCCACCTAGGGACACTTGTCCATGGGCAACACCACCTTCTCATCTCACCACATCCACATGTCCAAGGCATTTGCCACATGCATGCATCAAGCACCAAGTGTCCACAAGGGGAGTGACACAAATGATGCTAAGAGTCAAAGATGGTCATAGTCTGATACATCCTTTTGGGCAATACACTCATGCCTGATACAAGCCATTGCCGACACACACCAGGCCGACACAAGAACCCAAACACTCCATTTCCCTATACAAGGCCCATCAAGGCAAGTAAAAGACCAAACAAGGCAAAATAAGGCTCAACATAGCCCAAGGCTACTCAAGAAACGAGCCCAACCCATCCTCTTCACTCTAGAGGATGCAAGGAGAGAGAAACATCTCTCAAGGTGAGAAACTTGCTCATCAACCCTAAAACTTGGGTTATTTGCAAGTAGCACCTCTAACTCTCAACAAAGCACAAACAAACCCTAATCACCACTTGAGGTGATTAGAAAGCAACTAAACACTGGGGTTAGGCAAAGAAAATAGGATAAGCCCAAAATGGAGGTCAGGGTCCTTACAAGCCATAAACCTCTACAAAGGGATTTCATCCCCAAAATCCAAAGAGAAAAGGGAGGGATACTTCCTCCTCATCTCTTCCTCAAGCTCCCACGTGGCTTCCTCAACACCACGATGATGCCAAAGAACTTTCACAAGAACCATGTCTTTTCTTTTTAACTTCTTTACTCTTCTGTCAAGGATCGTCACTGGATCTTCCTTGTAGGTCACATCTTCATCGAGCTCAACCTCAACTGGATGTATCACTGTCCCTGTGTCTAGATGACTTTTCTTCAGCATGCTGACATGGAACACCGGATGTAACCTGTGCAACTCTGGAGGCAGCTCTAACTTATAAGCTACCTTGCCAACACGTGCTATTACCGGATATGGCCCCATATACCTGGGTGCCATTTTTCCTTTCCGACCAAACCTCAGCATGCCTTTCCAAGGTGAGACCTTGAGATACACTTTTTCTCCCACCTGGAACTCTAAAGGTCGTCGACGATTATCTGCATACGACTTCTGTCTGTCCTCACTAGTACAAAAATGGTCTGTAGCGTCGGTTTTTTTAAGCCTATAGCATCACTTTTCAGCCGATGCCTAAGTGGCCATCGCTACAGAAATTGCTCTATAGCGTCAGTTTTTTTAACCCAAAAAAACCGACCTTGTATAGTAAAAACCGACCCTATAGGCTCTCAAAAACTAAACCCAAATGAGAAATGAAATTGTACCTGAACCCTATAACGTCAGTTTTTTAATAAATAACTGACTCTAAAGATTATTTCTAAGGACGGTTTTTTACTAAATAACTGACTCTAAAAACCGACTCAATAGAGTCTTGGAATATAATAGAACGGCCGTGCTACGCGGCACGGCCATTCTACCATATCTCAACACGACCGTTCTACGTGGCACGGCCGTTCTACCTCATCCCAACACGGCTGTTTTATGTAGCACAACCGTTCTACACGGAACGGCCAAGACACCTATAAGGTCGGTTTTTTAAGAAAACCGACGCTATATGGTCGAATTTTTTTTAAATTTCTGTAGAAACTGAATAGAACAAAACAGAAGAACAAGAATAAGATATGGGAGAGGGGAGCATTGATGCTCAACTGTCACCATTCCAAACCATACATTCATAACAAAAATGATTCATATATTGAGTTGAGTACACATAGTCACATCATAATTTACAAAATGATAGATTGCAATTTTGAGATGATATTAAATGCCAGATACAAAAGTAAATATGAAAGAGTACTGAAACCACATACATAAATGGAATGTAACTGGCATATTTATTCCAATTCAATATTGACTTCATTTAGAAAAGCATATGACCACTCTTCTCGGAATTCATTTAAGTCCTCACGTGTGTAACGCTGAGTTGTAATGATCTGTAACAGAAAATGCACATGCTAATATTTTATAAAATGACTACAACTCACTTGTAAATTTATGATGTTATTCTTTATTACCTGATCTATAGTCTGAATGTCATTTGATGCTTATTTGATAATAGCTTGCATATATTTCATTACATAGTAACCACAAGCCCAGTCATTATTTTGTATAGGACACTACAAATAACGAATTATACTTAATGTTAGTAACTACTATAAACAGAAGACTATAAGAGTTGACATATAAGAGTTGAAAATTAATACATATAAGACTAAGCAGTTGTCAAAGTAGCTACCTTGACATTTTTTAAAGTCAATGTCTTTAATTTTGTGGGTATTTGTCCTCCGCCTTCATGAAAAGCTTTTATACCCCTATCAATTAAACGATAGTTGGTAAAATAGAAATTCTAAACAGAAATATCATGTTGAAGCATTGACTATATTTATGCTTACGCCATAGCTGGCAATTTCAGTTTGTGACCCCTTATTGTTTTTCCCATTGGGTCAAGATAATAAAGAGTCATCAATTTTGGGACAATCACCACTAATTCCCAATGTCTAGATCTGAGTAAGAATAAAACAAACATTAAAATAAATACATTTGTTCATTATTAAAATTATATTGAATAATAATACTTACTGGACGTTAAAAGGAATTAGGATAATTTCCTTTCCCACAGTCGCAAAATATTTGAATGCATCAGAGAAGTACTCAATCACTTTCTCAATATGTGTCTCCACCTGACTAGTGACCGAAGGAACTAAGAATCCAACATTCTTTATATCAAAGTTTGTGGCCTCGGTATATAAATGGATGTTAAACATTTGTAATTATTTTCATTTATAGAAATAAGCTAATAATGTGTATTGGAATGTTCTATATTGATAGATCCTTACCTTATCCATACTACTAATATCGAAGTATTCATCCAATCATAACAGAACAACTCTATAATATCATCAAGAAAAATATAATTGTCAAAGTCCCTCCCAGTTGCATCTTCTATTAAATTGATCAACATTTGTAGTCCAGAGCTTTGGTTGGCTAAGTATCGACACAAACATTTACATTTACTTCCCAACGCGTTGAATGTGGATTCTGGAATAATAGATGGCTTGGGCATAGGAGGACGACTAGTAGAATTTTTACTTTTTGGTTTGCAAACCTGTTAATTAAATTACATACTTCTATTACACGAGTTCATATATGCAGTCAAATATGAAAAACATGGTAGAATTCAAGTATACCTTGTCATTGATATCCAAGTGTCTAGGCCAACCCACCATAGCACCCTCTGCTTCTTCAACTATACTATATTTAGGATTAGGTATGGGTAGTGGTTTGTCCCCCATTCCGTCATACACAAGATGGATGGACACACGACAAATGTCATCAGTAATTTGTTGGCAATGTAATGTACCACCAAGGTTGTACACCTTGCCCGCTGCCACAACATTATATTCTAGAACCTCCACTGTAATTTTACAGTTCATACCAACCTAGATTGAAATAATATAGGTTATTTAAGAAGTAGTAGAACAGATACCTATTACAACTATATATATTATCATATATATATCATACTAATAACACAACATATAGAACAAAAACTTACTACAAATTGTTGTGGTGGGTCATTGGGAGTGCTCCCATGACCTTCTACAACTATAGCATGGGCTTGTACCTCATCACTTGAGAGGCGCATAGTATGAATAGGTTGAGAAGGTTGAGTAGGCTGAAATGAAGACATTATTTCTTGTACTTTCTACGCTACTAATGCTTCAACCTCCTCTTGTGTAAGACCTCCTGCACGACCTCTTTTAGATTGTGAAGGGCCAAAATAAGACTTGAATCCTATGCCATCTCCTAATCCCCTAACACATCCAGGATGATCCTTCATACCAAGAACAATTGATAGTTCATCCATGTGGTCAGTTGGGATGAACTTTCCTTCCTTCCTTTGCTCGTGGAGATCAATCTATTCATAGTTAATAAAAATATTAAATCACAATATCAATTAGATATAAATAATTCTAAGTTTGTGGGAGTTACTCTTTACTTAGTTGGGATAAACCTACCATATTTTGTGCCACCTCCTTAGTTGCAGGGTTGACAATTTCACCTGATCGATTCTTTCTAGCATCAATCCATGTCAAGTGTCAGGGTGGACGCTCAACTTGAGGTGTACTAGATTCTTCTCCAGAAGAGGATTGCTTCTCTTATAGTTGGTGGCGGAAGGCATAACTACCGGGCCCCAAGCGATGGTCATGCACATTTTTGGCCCATCTTTCCTTTTGAGCTTGTTGGATAGCTTGATCATTTAAAATGAGATATTGCAATTCAGACTTGGCAAACATGTATAAAAAGATTCACCTCCTTAATTGTATAAAATTAAAGATTCATACAATACATCATAATCTTTATTACCTGAAACTCTTCCGATCTCCTAGTTGCAACAAATCTTTCCCACACCTCAGGATCTATAAAAATATATACATCTGTTGCTTTCTTCTTTTGTTTAGGATTATCTATAAATTCCCTTGCGAGATATGTCTTAAAACCCCTCCATCGTACACCACAACGTTGTAGCACTCTTTTCTTGTGATCTTTTTCATTTAGATGAAAAACACCCTATACATACAAAAGAAGCAATTAATAATGTTGTTTTGAAAAGCAATTAATTCCAAGCAAACTAAATTAGAATCAATAGATAAAAAAACATATTAAAATAATATCACTTCCACTCACAGATATATCTTTCCATATGAGGTATTTTTTGGCATTAGGAACATCATGCCAATTTTCTATATCTATTGGCACCTTACTGCGTGCGGTCGCCCCTACGTAATGCTTGAAAGCACTAGCATGTTCCCCAACAGGTGTTCCTATGATATCAAACTGGACTGGCAATTTGTCCCCTTTAGCCCTGAGCTCCTGCAACCTACGCATCAGTGTGGGACCTCTACTTTTCTTAGCATCACCACTACCATCTTCATGGTGCTCATGCTCATGCTCAGAATGTTCATCTTCACTCACCATTTTAGAACCTGCAAGTATACATGATAAAAAAATAATTGATAATAAAAGCACAAGTGATAAGGTATACTTGCTTGAATGATAATAAAATAAATAATTCAAAGAATACATGCCTCTAGTATTGGTTGAGTTGTTAGTCAAGGAAAATTCCTTCAGCATGGTCTTGATGTTTATAATATTCATCGGTGTTATCTTCAACATTTACACTTGGAAAACCAACTGAGAATGGACTGGAATCATCATACTTTTCGTAGTATTCTTCTTCATTTATAGGATCTACAGTAAACTGTCTTTTTCCATGAAGAACGACAGACCAATTTTTATTTGTCGGGTCATCAATATAGAATACTTGTTTTGCTTGGTATGCCATGATGAATGGCTCATCTTTCTCACCAATCTTTTCAAAATTCACCAATTTGAAACCCAACTCATCCATTAAAACTCCTTTGTTGTTGTCAACCCAATTACACCTAAAGATAGGAATTGAAAATTTGTATAGTCCATTTCCCTTATGTCCTCAATGACGTCGTAATATGACATCTCAGCTTCACGTGGTCTTTTATCTTTGGCACTAGAAAAATACAACAAACAAGCTTGAACAGTGACCCCACTATTTTGAACTACACTACTTTCATCTTAACGCTTTGTGTAGTATGAAAATCCGTTTATGTCATACCCTTCATATGACATGACATCCATTTTTGGCTTAAAGGTGAGCCATTTTATGTTCTCAACAAAATTATTCGGTGATTCAGATAGTTTATTAAATACTTTCTCTTCAAACCACCTAATAAATGTTCAATTATTCTCTCTTGCAAGCCACATTGAACTGGATCACAGATGATTTCTCTTGATAAGATCATTGTGTTATGTGATGTAGCTACTAACTTCATCGATGTTGTGTAAAATATACAAATGTTCTTGTTCTCACAACTCACGACTGATTCCTTTCACTCGTCCTCCCAGAGTTCCTTTGCCACAATAAGATTCAGTGTGATGGGAATTTTTTAGATCGCTAGAAGTTTCATTGCAATTCAAAAAATCATTGCAAAAGTCCATCACCTCCCTATCCACGTAACCCTCAACAATACTCCCTTTAGGATGATAACGATTCTGAACATCACCTTTAAAAACACTCATGTAGTGTTCAAATGGATACATCTAGTGTAAGAAAATTGGACCCAACATCTTCACCTCCCTTGTAATATGTACTACAAGATGAACCATGATATCAAAAAATGGAGGAAAGTACATTTCAAGCTGACACATGGTAACAATTACATCTTTCTATAATTTATTGAGAGTATCAGGATGTATCACTTTGTTGCATATTTCATTGAAGAAGAAACAGAGTCTTGTGATTGCAAACCTTACATGCTTCGGCAATATAGATCGAATAGCCACTGGTAAAATTTGTTGCATTAAGGTGTGACAATCGTGAGATTTGAGACCTATCAACTTCAGATCCTTCATTGATACCAATCTACGAATATTAGAAGAGTATCTTTATGGAACCTTAATATTATACAAGCACTCACAGAAAGTCTTTTTCTCCTTCTTTGACAAAGTGTAACAAGCTGGTGGTAAATATGTGCGGCGACCCCTGATCTCCACTGATAATTCTTTTCTTATACCCATTAATTCTAAATATTTTCTAGATTTGATGCCATCTTTCATCTTTCTTGGTATGTTCAATAGCGTACCGATGATGCTATCACAAATATTTTTTTCAACATGCATGACGTCAATGCAATGTCTAATTTCCAAAGATCTCCAATAAGGAAGATCCCAGAATATTGACCTCTTCTTGTATAGAGATTTGTCACATGTGAGTGTATGACTACTTGAACTCTTTCCAAATTCATTAACAATATGTTTCACCCTATCATATACAACATTTCTTGGTATAGGTTTAGGAGCACTTCGTTCCTCAGTTGACCCATTAAAGGTTTTGTGTTGCCTTCGATAAGGATGCACTAGTGGGAGAAATCTCCGATGACTAAGATATACGATTTTACCACCATGTTTCAGTTTGATTGAATCAGTATTTTCCTCACAAATAGGACATGCTTTGTATCCTTTTATGCTATATCCAGACAAATTTCCATAAGCTGGAAAGTCATTAATTGTGCAAAACAACATAGCACACAAACTAAAGATCTCTTTACGTGAAGCATCATATGCCATAATACCTTCTTCCCATAGTTTCATTAGGTCATCTATTAGAGGTTGAAGGTAAACATCAATATCATTTCCAGGTTGCTTGGGCCCTGATATCAATATTGACAACATGACATACTTATTTTTCATACACAACCAAGGAGGAAGATTGTATATAACAATCATAACAGGCCACATGCTATGCTGGCTTCTTAATGTACCATAGGGATTCATTCCATCTGTACGGAGTCCAAGTCTTAAGTTTCTTGGTTCGTTGCCAAATTGAGGGTATAATAAATCAATTTTCTTCCATTGTGGTGAATCATATGCATGTCGTAGGATGCCATCATCATTGGCCTTTAACTCCGCATGCCAAGACAAGTTTTGTGTATCTTCTGTATTAGCAAATAAGCGTTAAAATCGTGGTATTATTGGTAGATACCACATCACCTTGACAAGAGAGCCATTTTTAGCCTTAGCTGAATTTGTGGTCTTATACCTTGATGCACAACATTTTGGACAATTTATTAAATTACTATAGTCCTTCTGAAACAACACATAATCATTTGGACATGCATGAATCTTCTTAGCCTCCATTCCCATTGGTCACATTATTTTCTTTGCTTGATATGTTGAAATTGGAAGCTCGTTGCCTTCAGGAAGAATTTCCTTTAACAAAGACAACAATGAAGTGAAACTCTTATCACTCCACCGGTTTTGAGCTTTAAGAGTATATAATCACATCACAGCACTCAACCTTGTGAACTTAGTACAACCCTTATATAAAGGTTTTTCAGCATCATGGACTATGTTTGCAAATAAAGAAGGTGGGTCAATGACATTGTCCCGACAACTGCGTAGCATCTCATCAACCATATCATCCTGAATTGGGTCATCCTGAATCGGTTCATCATTGAAATTATCATCATTATCTATATCTTCTATGCCACAACTATTAGTATTGACATTTTCTAATCCATTATTAATTTTCTCTCCATGCCAATACCATTCATTATAACCTTGTATGATCCCATTGCATATGACATGATCCTTAATTTCCTCAGTAGTATCAAATTTCAAATTGTTACCACAATTTCTACATGGACAATAGAACCTATCTGTAGGTAGTTTCCTATGTTCCTCAGCAAATCTGATAAATTCATCAAGACCTTTCGCAAACTCTAGACTACAACGGTTCTTGATAGACATCCAACTTCGATCCATTTTCTATATCACATTAAAAATTAATTACAAAACTAAGCATTTAATATTGATACTATAAGATGCAAGTTTTTATTGATAGGAAGTTAATTACTTTTCTACTAAAGTGTACCACCTATCCCATTTTTGAATATTTAATCTCATTAGTAATTGTATAATGTATGTTTAGTTTTGAAGAAAATTTCAGCAGCATTTCCCCTAAGTTTTCCAAGTACACCGATGTAAATTATAAATAACCACTCACATATGTACCCAGAGAACAAATGAGGAAATACTACTAAAATTTTCTTCAAAACTAAACATACATTATACAGTTACATCCTAAATGAGATTAAATATCCAAAAACAGTCCCAAACTGGGGTCTATCCAAAATTTACTCCTATTAGTAAATTTTGAACGAGTTTCTAAGTTGATACATGAATAAATGTATTATTGTCATATTTATATATTAAGTTAAATATCATGCATTCAATGATCTCATATATAAACCCTAAAGTGTCAATCTGAGACTACACAATGTTTACCCTCATATTTCTGGAATGTCTACCAAGTGCTACCGTATGTATTAAATATTTGAATCAAAATGAAGCCTAATGGCACATTGGGAGAGTGAGAATATTATACCTCACGTGAAGGCTGAAGAAGAAATATATTCAAGTAAACAACACCTGCAACAAACACAAATACACGATTCAATTCTATTATAATGTAAGGCATTAGGGTCAATATACATCAATATTAGAGGAGCAGTAAGATTTTAACAAATGCAGTTCAGCAACTCAGCCAACACGACCGTGCTACCTAACAAATACATTCACTCAGCCACAGTCACCACGGTCATGCTACCCAGCACGGCTGTGCTACCCAGCACGGTCGTGCTACCTAACAAATACATTCACTCATCCACAACCACCACGGTCGTGCTACCCAGCACAGCCGTGCTACCTAACAAATATATTCACTCTGAACCTCTCCTCAATCGTGGCATCACAATAAGAAGAAAAATGGTCGTGGTTATGGCACGATCATGCTACTACCACCAGCACCCATCGATACCCACTGCCGACCCCAGACCCGACCGCAGCACCCATCACTACCCACCGCCGGACCCCAGCCCCGACCATAGCAACCCCCACCTGCCCCGCCTCTCCTTTCCAACTGAGAAGAGCTCTTTGACGGCGGCACTACACATACAACTGAGAAGCTTGCGACCGATTTTTGGTTAATAAAATGTACCTTGCGACCTTTAGTTGGAGGCGGCGGCACAACACAGCTCGGCGGCGGGACAACACGGCTTGGCTCCTTGCACACGGTGGCCACAACATGACTCAGCTCGTTGGACACGACGGTGGCGTCGGAAGGACACAGAGATGGGTTCCTTGGACACAACGACAGAGAAGGAGGGGGTCTCTAGCACTGTGCTTTCAAGCAAAATGAAATGAAACACAAGTCGATTGAGTCTATCATGCATTTTGTTATCAGCCCGACCTTTAGCGTCAGTTAACTGACAAAATTGACGCTACAAGTCGGTTCTATAAAGTCGGTTATTTGAGAAAACCGATGCTAAAGCCTAAGTGGTGCCTGAAATTTCATAGACCATCTATAAGGTCGGGTATTTGGAAAAACCGACCCTAGAGGTCAGTATCTATAAGGTTAGTTATCCATAAAAACTGACCCTATAGTTCCAAAGCGGTGCCCGCATTTTTGTTTGACCCTATAGCATCAGTTGTTTGGAAAAACTGACGCTATAGTTCGAGGCGCGAAGCCAAAATCACGTGAATGTTTTCCATGGGAAACCTGTAAGGTCAGTTTTTATGATAAAACTGATGCAATAGTCTATTAGGTCAGTTATTCTAATAAAAATAACGCTATGGGCAACGACATTACTGGCCAAAAATGTAGTAGTGCCTGTGCTGCTTTCAACTTTTGATGTATCACTCTGATCTTCTCTGTTGTCTGCTGCACTAACTCAGGACCCAAAAGCTGATACTCACTAGACTCATACCAACATAGAGGAGATCTACACTTCCTTCCATATAGAACCTCATAAGGAGCCATGTCGATGCTCCACTGGTAACTATTGTTGTAGGCAAACTCTATCAAACTGAGATGTACATCTCAACTGCCTAAGAACTACAAAACATAAGCTCAGAAAAGATCCTCTAAAGTCTGAATAGTCCTTTCAGACTGCCCATCTATCTATGGGTGGAAAGCAATACTGAACCTCAACTGCGTTCCCAATGCTTTGTGCAGTTGTTCCCAAAAATGACTCGTGAACTGAGGACCTCTGTCAGAAACTATTGTTGTTGGTACACCGTGCAAATGCACTATCTCATACACATACACTTGAGCAAGCTTTTCTGTTGTATATATTGTCTTCACGGGTATGAAATGAGCAGACTTTGTCAATCTATCCACTATCACCTAAATGGAATCATGATTCCTAGTTGTCCTTGGCAGACCAACTACGAAATCCATAGTTATATGATCTCATTTCCACTACGGTATCGGCATGGGTTGTAACGTACCTGTCAACTTCTGATGCTCAGCCTTAGCTTGCTGGCACACTGCACACCTAGCCACAAAATTGGTTACATCCTTCTTTAAACCAGGCCACCAATACAGGTCCTTTAGGTTATGATACATCTTGGTAACTTCTGGATGCATAGCATACATTGATGTGTGTGCTTCCTCGAGCACTAGCTTTCTCAGATTATCGACATCAGGGACCACCATCCTATCATGATAACAAACCAGTCCATCCTCAGACTCATGGAACCCATCACGCTTCTCACTGCCAAACTCTGATCTGATCGACTGAACTGAAGCATCTATCTGTTGTGCATCCTTGATCTTCTACCCCAACGTAGGCTTTACTTGCATTTATGCCAACAATCTTGCCAACAAGGAGACTTCCATATGTACACTCATCTGTCGCAAAGAGACAAGCATATCCCTCCTATGGCATACCAAGGAACTAAACTATGCCTTTTTCATGGGAAGAGATGAAGACTTCCTGCTAAGCGCATCAGCTACCACATTCGCCTTACCAAGATGATACTCAATGGTGCAATCATAATCATTGATCAGCTCCATCCAGTGATGTTGTCGCATGTTTAGCTCACTCTGCGAGAAGATGTACTTCAAGTTCTTATGATCTATAAAGATCTGACACACTTCCCCATAAAGATAGTGTCTCCAAATCTTTAATGCATGGAGCACTGCTGCCAGCTCCAAATCATGTGTCGAATAATTCTCCTCATGTTTCTTAAGTTGTCGCGAAGCAAAAGAAACCACATCATCCTCCTACATTAGCACACATCCTAGGCCTTTCTTGGAAGCATCACAGAAAACCACATAGCCTTTCCCAGGCTCTAGCAGCACCAACACCGGAGCACCAGTCAGCTTCTCCTTCAAGCTTTGGAAAGCTTGCTGACAATGATCATCCCAAACAAAGGGTACATCCTTCCTGGTAAATTTTGTCAATGACAGCGCGATCATACTGAAGTTCCTTATAAACCTCCAGTAGTATCCTACTAAACCTAGAAAACTACAAACTTTTGTCGGCGTCTTCATTTGCTCCCAATCTGTAACTGACTCCACCTTCTTAGGGTTCACTCTGACTCCTTCTACAAATATCACATGACCCAAGAAGGTCACTTCTTTCAACAAGAACTCACACTTACTAAACTTGGCATACAACTGGTATTGGCTAAGAAGAGTCAACACTTGTCGAAGATATTGTTCATGCTCTTGACTATCCCAACTATAGATCAGGATGTCGTCTATAAAAACTACAACAAACTGGTCTAGAAACAGACGGAACATTTTGTTCATCAGATCCATGAAAGTAGCAGATGCATTGTTTAGCCAAAATGGAATAACCACGAACTTGAAGTGACCATACCTCATCCTAAAATTTGACTTTGGTATGTCCTCATCCTTAATCCTCAACTGATGATATACAGATCATAGATCGATCTTTGAGAACATTGTAGAACCACACAACTTATCAAACAAATCACCTATCCTCGACAGTGGGTACTTGTTCTTGATCGTAACTTTGTTCAACTGTTAGTAATATATGCACAAATGCATCGAATCATCCTTCTTCTTTACAAACAGGACTAGAGCACCCCACGACGATGTGATCATTCTGATGAAACCTTTATCCAACAACTCCTATAACTGCTTCTTCAGTTCTGCCAACTCAACTGGAGCCATCCTATATGGTGTTTGGGAAATTGGTTGTGTTCCTTACACCAGATTGATCTCAAAGTCAATCTCTCGAGGTGGGGGAACACCGGGAAACTCATTGGGAAACACCTCCGCAAATTCTCAGAAAATAGTCACCTCCTCAAGACTAGGACCTTTTGCCTTAGAATCCACAACATGAGCTAGGAACACCTTACATCCTTGCCACAACAACTTCTCTGCCACTATTGCTGACACTAAGCACGTTAGAAGAATCTTTCTATCTCCTTAGAAGATCCACTTCTTACCACCGTCATCAAACACTGCCTGCTTGGAACCACAGTCCAACACAACCTTATACTTCTCTAAGGTATCCATCCCAAGGATCACATCGAATCCATGCATCTCAAGTGGTATAAGATCCACTTGTATACTGTGTCCCAAAAAAAGATAAAACACAAGATGGGCACTCCTCTCGAAGCATAGATGAACCATCAAGAGGGGTTTCTATAAACATGTTATCTCGCTTACAACTAATAGGTAAAAGACAGTTTTCAAGCATAGTTCGTGCGATAAAAGAGTGCATAGCACCCGGGTCAACCTGAACAGATATAAAGCAAGAAGAAGACAAATTAAAATGAAATAACTCCATCTGACCTTCCACCACTCATGGGTTGACTATCGCCTCCGGTTGACTCATAGCATAGAATCCATCCATTGCTTGCTGTCATCCATGTCCTCTTCTTCCTTGAGCAGATGATCCCGCTTGTGACGCTTGACCGTTTCCTCGCCCTCTGCTACTAGTGGGTTGTTGTCTATCTGACCCTTGCTGATTCTGCCTCGGATGTTGTGTCACTTTAACATCTCTCTTTGGGCAATTTATCCTCAACTGCCCAGCCTGTCCACAGTGGTAACATGACCTGCCTTCTATCTGCGGCCTAGATGGCCCTGTCACTATTACTGAAGCTGTACTATGAGCTTTGGATGGTGAAAATACATGCCCTCTTCCCTTACACAGAGACCACAGAGATGGTGCACGAGAACTCTGCATCGCGGAAGGTGCCAAAAACCTTGGCTTCTTGAAGCCATCAGACCTCTATCTCTGGAATTGAGCATGCCTTTTCCTGGTCATGGACTCCCTTTTCTCCCTGACAGACTGTTCAATCCTACGGACATATTAGTATGTATCTTTCTACCCACGTGCACAACACCTTGTGTGTTGATTCGTTGTTTCACGTATGTTTTAGGTTCAGAGCTAGCTTGGGATAAAAGACGGGAAGTGAGCAGTTGTCTAGGTTGTACCTATTGTGTAGATCCTAGTTTAGCATACATGTTCTTAGATTGTAGAATTTTCATTCAATATGTAATTATAAATCGTTGTGTAATAATTCATGTTGTATAAATTTACATGTTGAATGTTGAGAATGTTATGGTTGTATGTTCATGTATGTGTATTATACTTCCGCATCGCTTTCTGATATGATTGGATGATGTTTTTGGATTCTGACATCTCATTCCCAATAGGGTTTGGAGAAGCCAAAATCCGGGGACGTCACAGCTTTCAACATCCATAGTGATGAACTCCCTTTCTCTTTTGGGGACTCTTTATCCTTTATATCAATGCATTGGGTTACTGGTCCTCATCCTCCACCCTCGGCTTGCATGGCCATAGACCACATGCAACCTTATCTTAGGTATCTAAAGTACCACTGTCACTCATTATCTTCATAGTACGGTGTATGGTGATTTTAAAATCAGGATATCATGTATGTCATTATTCTTCAAGATCAATACCTCAAAAACCCTAAACCATTCTATCGGGGTTTCATCACCTTCTTTTCCAAAGAAGTGCATCTGAGGTTCTACCACCATCCTTTCATTGTATCAAGGACTAGACTGGCTAACCAAACAACCCTTAACTTTTCAATGTATCTCGTTACATCTGAGTGTTATCCAAACACCTCTCCTTTCCAAACTTAGGGTTAGCCAAACAACCTCTTCTAGCCAAACTAGGCATCTATAACTCAACCAGAACATCCATTACCACTTCACATCCTTAGGTATTAGGTAACATTGAAGACATGCACTTCCATGTATTTCACTTATCGTCTTACCTCAAACTCTATGTCTATCTTCATTAAGAAAACTTTCTAATTTCATCATCATGGTGATCAAACTCAACCTTGTATGACTCATATCTCATGATAAAAACATCCTCATAAGGTGATTACCGTAGTACTCTTACTATTCATAAACCATTCATGTATCATTCACTTTACCAGGGTATGTTAGCATCTCTGTCCTCTTAGAAACGTTCCAACTCACCTCATCTTTTATCCTTGGTGTATGGCATGCGTACTGTCCTATCTCTCACTCCCATAACAAGAAGAAATAAGCATTTGGCAGCCGTCCAAATACAGAGTTCTTCCTGTTCTAAGAGTAGAGATGGTACATCCCACCTTTCCAGTACACCTTCTAAATTGAAACGTGCCATTTATGCCTCTATATTACAAACATCATGATATCAAAGTTACCTCCATGGAAAACTAGTCTTGAACCTACTGAGGTTTATATCCTTGGTCATCTCCTCTAGTTCTATAGGGTGCCGACTCTTTTGGGATCATCCCTCTTCCCTCATGCATCAAGAGAGTGCCCTACACATCTTCCCTTTGGGTCCCATGAGTTCATGAAGGTGATCAATCTCCTAACCCATGGCCCTCAGACAATGATAGTTGTTACCTCCCGACCCTCTGGTCATGTGCAACTGGGGAATTAGGCAACTCCTACTTCCATCGGTCTTATCCCTACCTGACCCTAGGATAGACTTAGGATTCTCTTATAGTACATGTTCAACTTAAAACCTTACCCAAGCCTTCATCATTTCTCTCTCTCTGCATTCATGGGCTGACTTTCATCCTTTCATATGGGTCATGGCAACCTTCCTACCTTGTTCAAGCTCCATACTAGTTACCTTCATGGTAACACATCGATATGCACTTAGAGATGGTTATCTATGGGTCTACATGTTCATTATCATACTATGTACGTTTCACTTAGCTTCTCAAAATCCTATGAGACCTCTTTAGGTTACCTTAAACCAATAAAGCCGGTATACACCCTACAAAAGGGTCCCTCTTCCAGGATGGGAGGAAACTATGACTCTTGACCACAAGGTCACAAACATCCTTAGGGTTTACATCCATATGAGCATACTTAACCCAGGAGCTACTAAGGAACAAGTAGATCACCTACTAAACCATGCTAGGTCATATTTGTTCTCATTCCTCAGCATTGGATCAAGATCATACCTTCCCTTGTCATCAACTTAGCTGTGGGGGGGGTCATCAAACACACCTTAAACTTAAGGGGTTTCCTTTTCCCTCTAAACATGAGGAGTACCATGCTCGAACTTATAGAGACTCAAATTCCATCATGAGCATCATGTATACTACTTCCCCTCTTGGGCCTAGGAACCCTAGGTTCACTTAGGTATACCATTGCATGCTCAACCTTTAACCAAGCATGTCTAAGGTATGACATGCACTTCCCATGATCCTTTTATTCGAGCACCACTTCAGAGTTGAGTCCTTCTCAAGGACAATCAACAAGGTACAAGGCCTTTCAACCTGTTACTAAACCTCTACATGGTATAAGAACTTCTTCCTTTCTCAGAAGGTAAACACTTATACCATAGGCACATAGGTGCCAAAAGCCTCATCCTCTCTCTAGGGTTTGGTCCCTCCCATGGAAACCAAGATGTCATCAACCTCGAGGGATCAAGCATGTGGCAACCACTATCATCCACTTAGGTCGCATTATCCTCAACTCCCTACTTTTCCTCATATCTCGGAGTCTAGGATTCCAACCTTCTTGCATGTGTCCTGCTCTCTCTCTCTCTCTCTAACCCTACAACCAACCTCACCATTAGAGGTCCTCTCTTCGTGAAGGATCAACCTCAAAAGCATGCCCCTACCTGGATGAAGCCTATGTTCCACTTATGTTTGCTCAAGGTTATCCATAGATCTTATGTTTGTCACATAAGCTATCCATCAAACTCACCCGGTCATGGTTTCAACCTATTGCTCACACCATTGATGCCTACTGGGTGCCTATTATGCCATGCTCATATCAGCTCATGGGGTTTCCATGGGTTCTTCTCTATCCTTATCAAGGAAGGAGCTATCCTTCGTCCTGACCTACATGACCCCTTTCGAGGGTTGGGTCGCCAAAGGTACTCGGTCATCCAACCTCTCATGGCTCATATGGCATCCCAGGAATGTCCATCCAAACACCGGTCTAACTCATCATGCCATCTCTCTCTCTAACCTTCACTTAGGGTTAGGGTTAACATCATCCTCAGAGGATGTGCCAGGTCTCTACTTGCAATGGACATTTCTATCTCCAAGACTAACTCTCTTTATCTATCCTCCTGATATGAAGGTCTAGCCTCAGGTCTCTTCTGAGGGCATGACAAATTATGTCATACGACCTAAGCATGTATCTATTCTTTAGTTTGTGCTTAATCTATTAAGCTTATGTCCATGACATCTTATTTACATGCTTTTCATTTATTTGGTGGAGGATTTCTTAAACCTTATCAACCTTACCCATACCTCAAGAGGGTGAGGAGAAGAAAGAAAACCCTAATCCTTTAGGTCCTTATCAGAATTTTGTGATGAGAAGGGATGAATAAGATGAGAAGTCCTAAAGGTATCTTATTTTGATTCATACCCTAAGACTTTGGACAGGCAGTCACACGGATCCGGGAGTCCTCGTATTCCGACTAGCGGTGCGGAGGAAAATATTGCCAGCCCCCTCATGATCCTTTTCTAAACACCTCCCTCTTTCAGATAATCCTCTAATAACTCCCTTGGGTTCTATGGAGTTTGTAAAATTTAATAATTATTAATGGTTAAGTGGGGAACCTACGCTCTGATACCAAATGTTACGACCCCACCTCCCGATAACCCCCAATTAAGGGAGACCGAGAGGTCGAAGCCGCACCCATAACTTCCAGATCAAAGGTTCGACACTTAACCAAGAACAATTATTAAATTTCAACAATCTATACTAAAAAGTTGTAATAAAATTTTGCATACCTTTTGAAAATTTTGGATTTCTAAACTTCTATCCATGTATGTATTCTACTATAACTAATCCTCCTTGCATTTTACTTCATGTATTTCGCAATATGACGATTTACTGTTTGTCCTTTTGGCTTGAACCTAAAACACCGACAAACAAAACGTCGGTCAGCCGAAGCTGGTATGTAGGGGAAACAATTAAACGTGCAACTATGATAACAACATAATCATTCAATTAATCATTTAACAACCAAGATTATGTTTTAAATATAACTCCACGATCCATGAGTACCCTATCCTCTATGTTATCCCTACAGTGGACCTGGATACTACCTTCCTTATGGTAGATCCCCATTAAACCCCTCATGGTCCCACCTATAGGTGAACCAGTTTCTAGGGTTGAGTCACATGTCACTACTCATAAGTATCCCACTCCTTAACTCATGGCATGCTAATGGGTCTCATGGCACTACACGTGGTAGCCCAATTTCTAACCCTCGATAACCTAGACCTTACTATAGGTTACCCCTTTGTAGCCTTTACAAGTCACATAGGTGAACCCGGATCTAGCCACTTATACATGTATATTCATAGTGATAGTCGTAGTCACTCTATAGTTGCATGAAATAAAAGCATCCAACGGTTATTTCAAGCCATGAGGGAAACGTCGATAAAATCCTCAGAAAACTAGTCGGGATAATCATAAGCGTAACCACATACCTGATTTGATGATTTCACAAACATTAAGCAAATCCAACCAAGAATGCAATCCAAGCAAGCAATCACATAATTCCTGAAAAGAATATGTACTCTATTTATTACACACTTTATCAAGAATCTACTTTATTGACTTGGATTCACTTTCTAGGGTTTTTGTATCCATTTTAGGGTTTCATTAATCTTCATTAGGGTTTCTTAGATCCATTCCTCAAACTTTATCCCTTTTAGGTCAGCAAACCCTAAAATACTCTTTTCTACTCATATAAACCCTAATTGCTCAATTTATCCATTTCAATAGTCTTTTATACCCACATTGACTTAGGATCATCATATCCCTATTTATTTATGGATTTGAACAATTAAAACAATTAAAAGACATATTCACCTAAATTAGGGTTTTCAAGCTCATTAATGCATATTCATGCACGAAACCCTAAATTAAGCCAATTATATAAAAAGATCATCTTTTTAGATCCTATTTTCACTTTTATTAACAACAGGTTAATATAGGCCTGAATTATCCAAATAACATCATTAAGTCCATCTATCATAAAATCTAAGGGTTTTTCCTTAATTAAATCATTAAAGATGATAACTTTATGTACTTTTCAAATTTCAAACATATTTATGCACATAAACTCTAAATTAGACTAATCATGTGCAAAGTTCTTTTTTTAACATAATGTACCTTTTTACATTTAACAGGTTAACATCAACTCTAATGATCCATTAAACCCTATTAAACACTTTATTCATTTCAAAATAGGGTTTCTTAATCTTTAATTCATTAAAGATGATAATTTAAACTACATTTCGAATAGAAAGAGGAATTAGGTTCTAACTATATTTTTATTGGATTCCTCTCATTCTACTGATCAAAATACATATATTATTTGTATTTATCTGAGCTACAGTTTATTAGATACGCTTTTTGCAATAAATTATTTACTTTGGTCAATCGGAGAGCGCCACGTGTCTATTTCCATGCAACGTTGCTTCCAGATTTGGAAACATAACTAATTTACGAAGATACCCTTCATTAAGTGATGGCTTTCTTTAGAACACGAAGGGCAGAAGCGTCCAACGGACATCCGAGCTTCTTCAACCTCGAGTTGCCCTAACAGAGCCGCGATGCAGCAGGTTGCGGGCGCTCCTACTCTCTCCTCCAGGGCCCGATGGCTGTAGCAGACCCCTGCCCCAGCTCCGCCGACCTCCGTCGCCCTTGGGGCACCGCTCAGACGCAGCCAACACGACCGATCCCGCGCGCGCAAAGCCTGCACTATGTGGCTCTTCTTGCATTCGTGTTGTTACTTCTGTGAAGGGGTAAGAGCACGACGACGATGGCCAACCTTTTCTCCGTCATCTTGGGCTAGTAGGCTTCCATCGCACTCCTTCTTTGTCCCCTTCCAGCTTCATGCTCATGTTGCTTTTTATGGTTAGGGTTTTTGTATGAAATCGTGGAAGAAGAGGATAAAACGAGGTGTGGGATCTTCTGGGCTCTGTCCACGGTCTTTCCCTTATATAGGGAGGGTAAAGAAGCCCCATGATGGCTTGCCCACGAAGAAACGCAGCCCCTTTCCAAAAAGAATTTGATTTCTTCATTACCAAGCAAGTTCCTCTTTCTCTCTCCACTAATCATCTCTTTGATATACCTTATTTCTTGAATATTTTTGGAATACGAAAATCCTTACTCTCTTTATTCTTGCCTTTTAGTTATTTGTCATGAAATCATGTTTTCTTTTAATAGAAAATACCTCCTTTTGAAAAATAACACAAAATTCATTAATAATGTATCACATTATCCTTTTATTTTGCAATTTTGGTATTTTCTCTATCTTTCTTCTTTATTGGGACTCCTTGGATCCCAAGACACTCTATTATTTCGAAATTCCTTTTTCAAGGATACTTTTTATCCTTCTAGATGCATCTATATGCATTATTTCACATTATCTTGTTTATTTCTCATTAAAATATCTCTTTTTGAGTATTTCTCTTTATTTCTCTTTAATTTTCCTCATTGTCATTCCTTTTATCGTTGGTAATCCTTGGGATACGAAATTCCACCAATTATACCTTTTTCCACTTATTTCCAACATTTTAACATTATTTTCAATTTCTTTCTTACTAAAGAAATACTTAATTAAACTTTTCTTTTCTTGTTGCCTTTTCTTTGCAACTTTGGACTCCTTGGAACCCAAGGAACTCGAGAGGCACGAAATCCCTCCTTAGATTACATCATTTTTCCTTCTAGAGGTTTCTATTTCATTCCTTTCTTAATTATTTAATTATTCATTTACTAATTGAATTTTCTTGTTATTTGGGCCCAATAGACAATAAAGCCCACAATACAATCATCAAGGCTATTGTAAACTAAATCCATTTATCCCAAACAAATGATATCTTTATCTGTTCACAAATCGTTAATATGAAAAATTACATTTCTCGGCAAATGAACCCAAAAATTGGGTTTGTAACACTTACTCACCAAGAGTGGTGGGTAAGGGTATGTGTAATTATCCACTCCATCAATATCCTTACTCTCCCCTTACCCTTACCCTCTTACCCACAAGGTAAATGATGAGGGTAAGGGTGAAGTGGGAAATTTATATATCTTCTTCACATTTGTGCTCATATTAATAACAATGGTCTGGCTGATATATTTATATATTTTAATGAAATATAAAAATGCTCTAGAATGACTTTTAAATATACAAAATAATTCTAAGTAATCTTATATAATAGTATATATATGATTTGTGGTGTATTGGATGCATATACAAATGGTACTGCCGTAACATTGGTGTGTGAACAAATAAGTTGTTCCCAAAAGATAAAAGTTGCTACATTAAAATGATATTTAATGATAATATGTCACAAAGAGTTATTTTTTGAAAAATACATACCTTATACCCTCTAAAATGTTGTTGCATCTAAAAAGTAAGCACAAATAAAGTAGATAACAATATATGATAGCGGGTTACATTAAAGATTAAATCTTGTTATTATTATACATGTTTGTCTTACACCTCACAAGTATTTAATGGAATATAGATTATTTTTATACACGTGTCTTGTACTTCCAAAATGGTGTTGCATACACAACCAAGTTATTTATATAAGAAGTAAATAAGAATATCATATATTGCATGAAATGATGACAACATAATATTAAATATTCTATAGACTCAAACAACATAATGACCACACATCTCATATATTATACATAAATATTGGTGGATAGCGGGTTAGAGGGTATGGATAATGAGTTACCTGAATTCTTACCCTTACCCACTAAGGGCACGTTTGATTTGGGGCACGTTTGGTTAGCAGGATTTACTGAAATCCTGTATTCTGTCCATCCTGCATTACTGAAATGCTACATTCTCAAAATCTCGCAAAGTAAAATTTTATGTTTGGTTTGCTGGATTTTGTAAGTGTGAGATTTATTTTTTTTCATGTCTACCATCTTGTCCATGATGGATTTTGGCGTCCGGGAGAATTTTGATGGAGACCAAAATGCGGGATTCCTATTATGTTTGAAAATTCCGGAATTAACCTCATTTCTCCAATCCTGCAAACCAAACATAAAATTTGCTGAATTTGAGTCCAAAATACAATCCAATACGGAAAAATCCAGGTAACCAAACATGTTGGTGGATTTTCAAGAATCCTGCATTTATGTCATCCTGTATTTGCAAAATACTGCATTGTCAAAATCCCGCAAACACAAATTTTATGTTTGGTTTTCCGGATTTATAAAATACATGATTTAATTTTTTTTGGTCCACGGACCAGCCAAAGCTGGATTTTGGCGTTCGGGAGAATTTTGATGGAAATCAAAATACGGGATTCCTTTTATGTTCGGAAATCCCGGGAGTAGCTCCGTTTCCAGAATCATGTAAACCAAACATAAACTTTCTGTAAATGGATACCAAAATACAATCCAATACTGCAAAATTCAAAAAACCAAACATGTCCTAAGATAGCGGATTAGAGGGTAGCGGGTAGGCGGGTAAAGGATAAGAAAATCCCTTACCCTTACCCTTCACCTACTGCGTATGGGTAAAGGGTAATATCCATTGACAGCCCTAATTGGCGCTGACAGACGTCTAGGTAAAACGTAAAGATGATGTAGCATTCACCTGTCAAGTGCTCCATCACTTTCGCCAGTGTGTCTATAGTCCAAACTTCGCAACGCCTGGCACGTCAGCAGGCAAACAGCGAGCCCTCCACGTTCTGCATCCGTCGAAGTCCTTTTGCAATCCCACGAGCACCGCGGGATGGTCAGTTCCGGTTCTGCTGTGTGCGTCTTCAGGACCTCGCCGGCCGGCGAATTAAGCGAGTAGCGGAACTGGCAGGCTGGCGGTCAGTTCACCAAGTGCGGCAGGAACGGGATAACTTCGCCGGTGGTTAGGCCATCAGCCACCGTGTCTCAGCTAGCGTTCCTATATAACAAACTTCAAAGGTGTAATCGTTGACAAAGACCGTTCATAACTTTTGACCTGGTACACAGCAGTGCTGAAGCTTTCCAGAAGATAGCTGTGGGTGGACGTCAGATATAGGATTTCATTTGACCCTTTCGGTTGTATAGCCCGATTCATTTTCTTATGCCCTTTCGGTTCTCCGTTTATACATGCCTTTGATTTCGCCGCCAGGGTGGTAATGGCTCCTTGGTCGCTGAACAACATGGCTCTTGAAGGCCGCCGGCGTCTCATGGCCACCGGGCTGCTGGTGCTATTGTCAGCTGCCATCGGCTCTTTGCTCGCAGCTACAGTTTTTCGTCCGTTAGAGCCGTTCCACGACGCACTCGCTTTGGGTTTCACGGTGATGGCGGTGCTGGCTGGCCGCTACGCCGTGTCCCTTTCAAGGCGACGCAGCGACGGCGAAGGCGACGGCAGAAACGACCAGGGTATCCGTCAGGTTGCATCCCCGGTCGTGGCGCCGAAGATCCTCCGCCGAGAGGCTCCCCGGGTGAACGCCGGTCCCGGGGATCCTTCCAACGACCGGCCGCCGTGGTGGGACCCCCACGACCGCCGGCTCTACCGCCGAGGGGTCAACGACCTCGTTTACCACCAAAATCAGGATACACTGAGTGACAACAGCAGCGACGACGAATCCGATAGCGATAAGGCAGCCGCCTGGGCTGTTTGAAGAAGAGGAGGTCCGTTCAACCGGCTGCTCCTGGTTAGTGGATGCCACTACGGCGACATTCGGTTTTACTGATCTTGACCGCACACTTTCCTTTTAGAATTTTCTTATATCAGTTTGTAACTCCTCCAATCCAGCCACATTTGATTCGATGTAATTTTTAAGATCGAATGATTGCTCGGTATGCTCTTTTTCTGTCTAATTATCTTCATGTTACCTTGTAGATTTCACATCTTTACCGCATGCATAACCACTTGGATTGGCTTTGCTTCATGGTAAAGTTCTGAAATTTGCAGCATTTGGGTCTTGTATTTTTCAAGGTTGCCTTTGTACGTACGGATTTGAAATAAAGCTTTTGCAATGCCATGAATGATGATGATATATCAAGATCAAGAGGGTTTATTGGCGTGCCTGAACACAATGTCTTGCAAATGAATATCCAGTGATAACATTTCTTGGAGAAGAGGAATTGTTTTGTTTATTTACTAATTACTTCTAATAGTTTGCATCTATGTGGCAAAATTTTTCGGTCTACTTAAATTGAACCTCTCACTATATCAATAGACATGCAAATGTGAACGAATTCAGTGCGATGAACTGTGGACGACCATCAGACGAAAGAAGTATAATCATGAATTTAGTAACAAAGTAGCTACACATATGCCAATTGGTTGACATTGAACCATTTCACTTTCCCTCACTTCTCCATTGGTCTATTATGTGTTCCAATGGAATCAATCACCTTAGTAGACCTGCCATCTTATGTAGATATTTTTCATCTTCTCATTTCTTCTATTTTCATGGACACCAATTCCCTAACAACTTCTTAGGTTTACAGAGGATGGCGGAGAATAATGGAGGCGATATTATAGGCGACAAAGAAGACGAGTTGTGTCGACCTAGGGTACTGGGTTAGTTCCCTCGTAGACAAGCACCACTGCTCAGAAAGGAGGCTCGACATCTAACTCTTGGGTAGACCTTTTCAGACTCCTAGGCGGGATGACAATACATCTCTTGAGAGAACATAAGGATAAGATACCCCAAAAGGGAAACCTTCAAGAACGTGGCAAAGTGGAGAAGTTGCTTGACTGGTACATCATAGGGCTCAATGCTCACCTCCCCACCCTAGAGAGTTTCTATCACAAATCTGGGAGCCCAAAGGGCCGATTGAGGTGACTGGTAGGGACACCATATTCTTTATTGTCAAACATATGGATATTGAAAATGAGCTCAAGGGAGGAGAATGGTCGTAAAGGGCTAGTCCATCTCCTGAAGAAATGGAAATTCAGGAGATGTTCTAATCAAGTCCAAACTTATAAATACTTCAGGTTGCATGAATATCAATGACTTGCCTCTTGATTGTGGGAAAGGAAAATGTTCGAGCAGGTAATGCCCTACCTAGAATCTCTCTTTGCTTTGACAAAATGATAGGGGGTTGTAAGAGGATGATTTTTTCTACAATCCAGATCATAATTCCTACTAAATCAAATCTCCTGATGTCTTGGATGTATGATATGAAGAGTGGGATTCCCGTTTAATTAGATTTGATATAAGTCATTTTCCACAACCTGTAGCTTATGTGGTCTATCCATACATGCTGATTGCAGGACAAAGACTGATAACAATATGAAAAAGGTCTAGGTTCTAAGAAAGATATCAGACGGTGAAAATAATGTTTCATTAGTTGATGAAACCATCAGAACTAATTGTTGACTCAAGGTCAATTAGGTCAATGTTGACTCACGTCTAAATTGACTAAACCCGTGTTTTGATGATGACTAACCATTCCACATACTGGTGTCTAATGTCTCTACTTGAGTGATTTCAGATTAGGTATAGACACACTCCAAATGACCTAACGTGCGCATATCGAATTGGAGAAAAGACAAGTCAAAGTCATACAAGTGCACGTTTTTGTAATATGATGTATATCCATTAGAATCATGTTGTAAATCACTTGTAATGATTGTATGACTTGTAATTAAGCTTAGAAAAATATCAGGAATACTTAGATCGAATTTTAGAGCACTTTAGATGCATCTTTGAAAATCAATTACAGGCACTTGGTCGGTCGAGTTTCCCTAGCCTGAAACTCGACCGATCAACCTTGGTCGATTTTCTGAAGATTGCATCGGTCGAGTTGTGCACCCACAGAACTCGACCGATCGGGTAGCAGGCCATTTCCAGTTGAAATGGTCGGTCGAATTTCCACAGGACAAACTCGACCGATCCTTTGAATATTGGTTTGCCTGTTACTTGATCTGTCGAGTTACACCCATTAGAACTCGACCGATTGCACTGTACGGAAAAGTGCAGAAAAGTATTTCTAGCCGTTGTGGAGTTGCAACAAGTGAAAATAGATCTGTTGCAAGCCACAAAACGGCTAGTTTTCATTCACAAGTGTTCCCAAAGGTTAAGAGGCATCCCCAGCTATAAATAGGACCCCTTGGGCTTCATTCCAAGGTTGAGCATTCATTGCAAACTCTTTGTGAGGTTCCTATTCTATAGTTGAGTGCTTCCTACAACCTCCTCTCTCTCTCTAAGCTTAATCACTTGCTACATCCATTAGAGTGAGTAGGAAATATGTAAGAGAGCTAGTCTTATATGTATATCTTGTGAGGCTCTCACTTCCACCACCTTCCCATCTCTCATTTGCAATCATGAAGATGAAGGTTCTCTCTCTTGTCCAAGAGAGGTGAAGAAGAACAAGGGAAGGATTCCCTTGGTGAAGATCAAGGCAGAAGACTTGGAGCTAGAGTGGGTAAGCCCTTAGAGAAGGCAAAAGACTCAAGCTCAAGTAGGTAAGACCTTGGTGGAAGCTTCTTCGAGTGAAGGTGAAGTCAAAGGAGGAAGATCCAAGAAGAGTGGGTAATTCCTACAAGGCCGAAGACTTGTGCAAGAGTGGGTAAGTCCTTGGAGAAGGCCGAAGACTCTTGCAAAGTGGGTAAGTCCTTGGTAAGGCCGAAGACTTGTGCAAGAGTGGGTAAGTCCTTGGAGAAGGCCGAAGACTCTTGCAAAGTGGGTAAGTCCTTGGTAAGGTTGAAGACTCTTTGTATTGGATAGGTAAGTCCTTTGTTGGTCATGTATTGTAAGTCTTATAAGTGAATATAAGAGTGCAATTATTGGAAGTCCTAGAGGTTGACCTCTCTAGGAAAGTGGACTGACACACTTCTAGTTTGAAGTGTGGAACCACTCTAAATAGCTTGTTTAATTGGTGCATGTTCAATCTCTCTTATCCTTTCTATGCATGATTTAGTTGCACTCAAATTACCTATTTAGCAACCTTATCTTTTGATATATCTTGAAGGTTTGATGAGTTTTGTTTAAGTGCATTCAGCTCTATTCACCCCCCCTAGAGCATCTAATCACCCATCTAGGATCCAACACTAATGAAGTTCTTGCTAAATCTATGGATACTTCTTCCTAGGAAGAGTGTGATATTTAAAAAGTTGGGACCCTACATATCCTCAACATGTTGAATTCCTTAAACTCTATGCTAGAAATAGTAGAATTTACATTGAAGTTATTATCACTACTTCATTCACCTCTCACCTGACTCAGAATAATAGTTGAGAAGCTCAATTAGGAATGCTACTTAAAAGAAAAGGTATAAACTATTAAACATAAGATCTTGAAATTATAAATATATCCTTATAAGTAGGTTTAGTGAACTTGAATGGTATACTGATTGTAGGGATGGTTCTGAAACCATTGAAGGACTAGATGGAAGTAGTAATCCCAATAGATAGAAAATATTTTCACATCGCTTCATAGAATGGTAAAGGACTCAACACTAAGGCCACTTTAATTCATGTATATATCAAGTGGTTGAAGACTCACATTAACATTCAAAAGTTACAAGGT
The DNA here is from genome assembly GCA_963693085.1 of Alisma plantago-aquatica. Classification (NCBI taxonomy): domain Eukaryota; kingdom Viridiplantae; phylum Streptophyta; class Magnoliopsida; order Alismatales; family Alismataceae; genus Alisma; species Alisma plantago-aquatica. The sequence continues at coordinate 1,197,158,652 of OY856409.1, forward strand.
TTGACACTACAATATCCATAACCTACTAGATAATTTTTTCTTGGGTATTCTTTGATTTCAAATCACGATTCAGACATTTTCATGAGAGTGATGATACTTTGGAAAGAGGATTGAAGTATCAACAAATTGTAGAATTTTGATCAAATCATTAAAGCAAGGTACATTCTAAAAATGCTTCCTTACTTGTTACTCTTTTTTATGGTCATAAAGATGATTATGAAAGAACCTCCTTATGAACTGACTTTGAATCTCTTTCTATCTTTATTGATGTGCCTTCAATTTTTGTGGGCGGCTATAACATTATCAAGAAGGATATTGAACGTATTGATAAGGAGCCTCCAAATAAGAAATTTATGGAGGACTTCATCAATTGTTTTGCTAACTACATGCTAATTGAGTTAGACTTTAATGCTTCCTTTTATATTTGGTATACTAATTGAATTCCAAAAAGAATTCATTGTATCTAAAATTGATAGAAATTTTGAGTTTATATTTGAACTTTCTAATTTTTAAGGTCATGTTCATTCAAATATCACTAGTGATCATAGGTTGTTAACCATCTGTGAAAGATCCTTTCTAGTTCACTAATGCCAGGTCAAGCACATACAATTTTTGAATATTGTTAACAAGGGTTGGGATCTACAAATTTGATGGATACCCCATGTTTAAAGTTTATAAAAAGCTAACATATATCAAAGATGCACTGATTTCTTGGAACAAAAAGATGGGTAAACTTTTTAATTCTATTGAACTTCCTAAGAAGAAAGTAATTCAAGATCAATTGTATTCTGAAACAACCCTACGGATGAGAGTATCTTGTAACAAGCCACTAAAAGCATAAATCTTGATTTGGATGTTTTTCTTCAAGCGGAGTCCCTATTGACGAAGAAATCTCACATCCTATGGTTGAAGAAAGGAGATTACAACTCCCAACTTTTTATTCTTATACTAAAGTCAGAATGTAAGCAAATCATATCAAGAGCTTGGTCATTGATTTAAAGCTTGGTCATTGATTTAAAGCTTTGTAATTATGTTGAAAGGGTAGAAGACTTTGTTTTCAACTATAATAGGAGTTTTTCTATAATAATGACTTTATTTGTTTAGTCTTGATGTTGATAAATGCCCCAAGACAAATGATTGTAGTTGTAAGATTCAGAAATCTATCTGGGAGATAATCATGAAATACATTATTGCAACTTTCCTTGAGTGATTTAAATATGAAAACTTTATGAGAGAAGCTAATGAAACTTTTGTTTCTCTCATCCCAAAGTGTTGAGACTCATGTAATGAAGTGGTGATTTCAAAATCATGGATAATAGGTTGTGAAAATACTTACCTCATGTTTACTAATAACCAATGCAATTTGTGAAAAGGAGGAGTGCAAAAGATGTCATCCTTCATTCTATGAATTTATCCATGATTTAAATAAAAATAGGGTATGGCTCGTACATACATTAAAAATGACATAACTATAGCTTATGACTCTGTAAACTAGAATGCCTTAGTTTTTAAGTTTAAGTGAATGCTAATTCCTATCAGTTGGGTGATTTGGTTGAGAGATATTTCTTCTATAACCTTTCACAAAATTTTATTCATTGGTGAATTCACTAATTCTTCTACTCCAAGTAATGGGGTTAGACAAGGAAACCCCTTGGTACCTTATTTGTTTGTTGTTATGATGCAATGCTTCACTTAGTTGATGAATAATGGTGTTCAAGAAAGTATATCGATCCTTTGAAAGCTTCTAAAAATATGGAGGTTTCCCACATGATCTTTGATGATGACCTAATGGTTTCTACTAAGGCTAGTGAAGAAAATGTCATATATCTTAAGGGCCTATTCTCTAAGCTCCTTTTCTTGATTGGTTTGAGTATAAATCCTTCAAAAGTCTTGTGTTCTATAACTACGATGTTGACAAAGAGTATATCTATAGTATTCTTCATATTCACGAAGGAAATCTGCGACAAAGAAACTTGGGGATTCCTCTTTTCATTGGGAGACAATGAAAGATTTGTCTGTCCCTCTATTAACAAATTAAATATACATTTGATGGGTGGAAATTGAGGTTTTCCTCTATGGTGATTAGACTTGAACTATTCCAATCAACAATGTCTGTTATACGTCACTGTTGGTCATCCACATTTCTCCTACCTTTCTCTATTTCTAATGAAATTGAACAATTATTCAAAAATTTTATGGGGGGATTTTGTGAATGCATATTCAATTTAGTTTGAGACTCATTTTAGCATAGTTATCATCTAGATTTCCCATTAGTTTTTGTAATAAACTTCCATGTAGTGTTCTTTAATTTATGCTAATTTATTAGATTTTTATCCAATTCTTAGTTTTCCATGGTGTTTGCACTTTTTTCTCTACAAACCATATTAGGTTGGTGGTCCCTCTAACTGATCAACAATCCCACATCAACTTGTGATCCATGTTAGAGTTTTTTTGATCTAGTGCCTCATTAGCCTCTTTGAAATACTCATCATCCAAAACATTGGCCCGATGATACACACCAATCCCCTTACGATCCACATTGATATGTGCTCCCATTGATTTGCTTTTTCATCAGATTGCATTGTCATCAATATTCGTTGTCATTAATTTGTAGTGTCATTGGTCTACATCAAAATTTACTAGCAAGACTCCCACGAACTGACAATGTGCCAATCAATGACGTGTCAACTGATGAAGATACTACCCAACCTGATAGTAATCAATGAAGCTCCCATGATCCATGGGACTCTCGCCTGATGACACTACTACCAGATGATTCTTATCTACCAATGAGATCCTATTCACAATGAGGCTTCTGGCCCCAGTGCTCATGTATTAATGGGTCTACCAAATGATGGAATTCCTACCAATTGATAAGGCCAACACTGAAAATGGATTTTGTTGGCCTCTATGCATATGTTCCTTGCACTGTTTCCCCTACATTCAATGCTACTGACAACATCACTGTAGGAGAGTATAGAGTTACAACTCTAATACTAGCATCTATCTATAAATATCATCCATTGCCCCCATGACACGACATCATCTTCTTTATTCTGCTAGACTTCCACATTCCACACTTAGCTTTGTCTCTAGTTTTCTTCAGTTGATATCATCAATTAGTCAAAGCCATCTATCGATGAAGCCTTCACTTCCACCAAAGGTCCAAGGTCCAAACTTAAAATTCTGATTATTGATGATGCCTTCTACCATTTTCTAGTGGTTTTAGTTAAACATCTAAGGGTTATATTATCCCTGACATTTAGTCACTTTCCCGACTAATAATATTAGTCAACTATATAACATCCAGTTAAGCATATAGACCCTCTTGCCATTTGTCTAGGGTTTTAGACAATCTAGTATAGTTAGAATTGAATGTCTAAACATTTTTGTATCCAATCCTACTTATATTACTAAATGGAAAGTTTCCGATCATGTACATGATTATACTCCTTTTCATTTTTCACCCTATGTGTGTCACCTTATAGGTTCCACATTACATTATTAGTGATGTATGTCATCAAATTACAACTTAACAAGCTATGAGAGGTGTCTAGAAACACATAATCGAATTCCATGTAATTGTATAAGTCGAAGAGTAACTTCAACCTTTTAGTGACCAATGTTACCATGATCATATAATCCCTTATCACTTATATCCATATTAAATTCAAGACATGGAATTATAATCTTCTTAATGTTCATTGTATTTCTATTGAATTAGAGTAGATTATTGAGAACATATTGTTTCAATATTCAATATTAAATTCAAACCAAATAGCCATGATATCACTTTAATAGGAGATATAAATTCCCTACATCACTCAAAATAATCCACAAGGAATATGGTGCAACAAATCACTACTTCCATGGAAACCCATGCTCAAGGTCATTTTGAGTAATGTTAAAGTACAAAAAACAACATGTGAATATAGTAGTGGCTTCAAGTCTAAGTATAACAATCAACATTGTCATATTGATGTACTGTTTTGATTGTCATTTAATAGATTCAATAGTTCATTCTTGAAGTGGGTCTTTCCAGTAGACATGTTGTCTAACAAGTATTTATAGGTCACCTATGTGTATAGTTTAATATCCAATTCCATGATTGATGATATGTAGTCATTAGTTGCCACACACACTAGTCTTTATGTATTATTATTGTCATAATTTCTACAATAATACCCAACTAGGGACTTAAACAAGAATGAACACTCATGCATACACATGATATCATGTTCAAACCCTCTACCAAAAATCCATATTTTGTTGAGACAAATATTCTTAGGACATCAATATATTTTATTAATATCTCACAATGAGAAAACCATATAAATGGAATCACATCTATTAATAATCAAATAATAAACAAGGTTTCCCACTATAGTCATCATATGAATAGCTCTCAGAGCATATACACCAACATGAAGTGCAATGTTTGTGGCACTATTGTAGACAACAAGGAAAATAGTCCTAGCATGGATAGAGTTAATGTGTTTTGGGAGTTTGAGGATGGATTTTCTAGGGAGTTTTTAGGTTTACCTTCACCTAAAGAGATTGAATTTGAGACCAATATAGTACCTGGTACTCGAACTATTTCTCAAGTACCTTATCAAATGGCACCAACTAAGTTGAAGAAGTTGAGATCAATATTCAAAAGTTGTTGGACAAAGGGTTCACACAACCAAATAAGTCACCTTGGGAGATCTTATATTGTTTGTGAAGAAAAAGAACGGATCTTTGCTTTGTGCATAGATTACCATTAGTTGAATAGAGTGGAAGTGATGAATTGTACCCTTTACTAATATAGATAATTTATTTGATCAGTTTAAGGGAGATCAAATGTTTACTTAGTCATGTGAGAATAGGAAGGGGTTTGTATATGACCCAACAAATAAAATTTTCATTAGAATACGTGAATCTAAGGATGCCAAAAGAATATTACAATTTCTTTCATTTATATGGTTACTATAGATATTTTATCAAGAAATTTATTCTATATATTCACCGCTAACCACGATCAGAAAGAAAGGTGTACCATTTTTTTTGGAATGAGGTGTAAGAGAGTGAAATCACCCCTTTACTAACAATTTGAAGAATTGACATCCATTCCAAACCCTCTCAGAGGTATGATGGAATGGGCATAGATTTTCCAAATATATTTAGCATTGGTATACAAAAGACCATTAGAAAGCAGCGGAGTAAAAATTAACTGACTATATTCAATTTCATAAAAGGTTTACAAAAATACATCAAATTCTCCCATTAGGGTTTACATCAAGACACACAATCATGATCTAGATATAGGGAAGTCTAGACTACTACAATGTTGTCTCCAAGCAACATCTCCAAGAGCTAGGTCCATGTTGGAAGTTATGTTCTCCTTGGTCATGTTCAACAGCTCGATCTAAACCTGGGTGGTTGGGAAATCACCCAGTAAGAGAGAGAAATACAAGGTATGTGTCAAATAATAAAATAAAAGATAAAATAATGAATTCCATAATATATGAATAAAGCATGATACTTAAAAAAAGCAACCCAATTGAATTATTGTCATGATATTTACTTCAATAAAGACAACACAGTTGAAAAAAATGCAAGAGGAATTTTAATCAGCATAGGTATGCCTAACAAATATGAATCACCTTATGAATATTGGTAAAAAGTGAGACACAAATTTGGGGACACGATACTCTCCATTAGGGTTTGTGATTATCTGGTTCGTTCACCATGAGTATTTATGGTAGTGAGGATATAGCGATCGAGCATCATATGCCAGAAAATTTCTAGTCTTTGTTCATTGGTTAGGTACAATATGGCTGTTGTAGACTTGTTAAATTTTTACCTTAGAAACTGAAGACACTTTGTAATAAAAAAAAAATTAAAAAACACAACTTTGTCGAAACCCACCTCTTCTTGTCATTCAAGACCCACTGCCGGTTACAAGAACTGACTCGATAACACATGAAGCAATCTGTCTCTATGATACAGAAATCCTGATCTTAATTGTACACATTAGTAAGTAAAGATATAAATGGAGAGATAAATGAGTCTAAGATTGGACACTTGAGTGGTTAGATCTTTGATTTGTTAATAAGAAGTTTCAAGTTCAGGCCCACAAGATGACAGAATAGAATTGACATTAAAAAAAGAAAAAGATAATGGAGGTTTTTGTTGTATCATCATCATCTAAGCCTCAGTCACAACTATATTGGGGTCGGCTACATGGATCCTTGATTTCTATTCATCTCTATCATGGGCCATATTCTGGTTGAGATGTAAGTATTCAAAATCTCTCTTTGTAAGTCCATCTCATGTTAATTTAAGCATTCCTCTTCTTCTATTTATTGTATTAGACTCAATAATATTGCTTCATATAGCACATTAGTCGGTCTGTGTTGCACATGCCCGTACCATCTGAGTCGGGCCCCGTGCAACTTGTCCTCAATGCTCGCCACCCCACTTTATTCTTAATATAGGCATTTCTCAAGAGATCTTTTCTTGTCTTTCCACACATCCATCTCAGCATATATATTTCAGCCACATTCATCTTGTTGAGACCTTATTTCTTCACTACCCAACATTCACTCCTATAGAGTATGGTTGGTCGTATAGTCGTTCTATAAAATTTACTTTTTAACCTGAGAGGAGTCTTCCGGTCACATAATACTCAAGTTGCACTCATCCATTTCAATCGTCCTGCAGTGATCCTCTGACGAACATCAATTTGGACAACCCCATTTATTTGAATAATAGAACTCAAATAATGAAATTTTGTACAAACCAAATAATGGGGTTAAAAGGAGACAAGTTAGAACAATTTTTTATTATTCAAGGTTATTTTGTAACTGCTAGCGTAGTGTTGGAAAAATAGGAGAGTGACTAGTGTATTTTTAGTTGTTGTTGAAGGTCGACTTAGACTTATATTACCCATACAAGGAAGAATGACCATGTTGATTAGGGTCAAAACTAGAACTTGTGGGGTTCCATAGATATCCCTTTCATTAAATGCACTATGTTGACGTCCTAATCGGTACATACTTTATACGTTTCTATTACTTTGCTGTACTTGATTTTTCATTACGTTGATCGTACTCCCATCTATTTTTTGTCTACTATTAATATAACAAAGTCACATCATGGAAAATCTAGACAATGCTCTTACGACGTATAGGGAATTCCGACGATTAAGATGAATATATATATATATATATATATATATATATATATATATATATATATATATATATCATTTACTATTTGTACGGGTAATTAATTTCAATTACTCGTGGATCTATTTTGTAATAGAAAGGTACATGTTTGTAATGAGACAAACAAAGATTAAATTTATAACACAAACATTCCTTTTGTATTACAGTATAAACTGCTCTCATAAATATCATTTTAACTGTAATCAGACGTGTAACACAAAATGAATATTTGTATTATAAATTTGATCATCTCATTACAAACGTTGTTTGTCTCATTACATATATGTACTTTCTATTACAAAATAGATCCACGGGTAACTAAAGTTACCCGCACAGGTGGTGTATGTATGTATATGTATATATATGTGTGTGTGTGTATATGTATATGTATATATATATATATATATATATATATATATATATATATATATATATATATATCTGTGTGTGTGTATATATGTATATATATATGTATATATATATGGCTCATCTTTAATACCCATGTGGGTAGCTATCCGCGCACCCTTCCTGATATTTAAAAAAAATTGTAATTGTAGAGGAGCATTTTATCTAGCTCTCCAAAAAAAATTATCCAAAAATAATATCATTTGCCACCCCCCAAAAAAAAACCCATCCACATATTTACTGACTGTATATTTTCTACGCAGTTACTTTTTTTATATCAGAGTTACTCTTGTGTACCATATAGTTACTCTTTTGGATGGGCGGGTAGCGAAAAATTAGGCTACCCGCACGAGTAGCGAATAAATCCTCATATATATATACATATATATATATATATATATATATATATATATATATGTGTGTGTGTGTGTGTGTGTGTTGTTTATTGAGTGCCCGCACGAGTACTGTAGGAATGCTACCCGACTATAGAAATCATAGTGATAGGCTTGTAAATAAACTCAATACTCATATGTTCTAAGTGGAGCTGACATCAATTGTAAATTACCCATAGGAGATCGACGCCTTCCAGTGCCACGTCGTCGACCTGTTCTAGGACCTCACCCCTCCTCCACCGCCAGCCCCCGCCCCCACCCCCGCTTCCACAGCCGGCTGCGGCACCAAATCGCCAGGACACAGCGTTGGGGAGGGCCAATAGATCCTTTCCCTCCTCTGGATCCGCTGCCTCCTCGACTCCTTCCTCATCTGCCGGGAAGAGTTCCGCACCATCCTCTTCAACAACGATGGAGACCTGTGCCGTTCGGCTTCTGCGAAAGCCCAGTCGTGACGGTGTCACTGTGTCAGGCCCCTACACCTCCAATAATATCTCTCTTCACCCCCTCCCGCACCAGTCGGTACCCGGGCACAACGCGACGTCGTCGTGGCGCCATGTGTCTTTGACCCCGTCGTCGTCCATGCGGAGCACTGACTTGGTGGGGTTCCTGAGGTCCATGACGGCGCCGCTGCCTCCCTTCTCGGTGAGGTAAATGACTTTGTTGTTCCCCCCGACACCGACTCCGACGGCCAACCCTCGCTTCCTGAGGAGGCATTGCTGGGCAGTAGAGACGATCACCGCCGCTGAGACGGAGCTCCGGAGGCAGGAGTCCCAGAGCTTGAAGTTGAGGCCGTCGTCGTCGGAGAAGCCTAGGGTGAGGGATGGAGTGTCCAGTTGAAGGCAGAAGGCGGACTTGATCAATGGGACGAACCCAGATGTTGGGGAGACTAAGGAGAAGAAACTGCCACTGTTGCTTTGAGTTCGGTCGTCCTCGTCCTCTTCATCCTAGGGCCTCACCACGTTGCCGCCAAACCAGGATTCCCACCTGCCCGACCCGAATCCCCAGTCCTAAACAGAGCAACCAGAAACCTCGTCCTTCTCGTCAGACTCATCTTCTTCATCTTACTCCTCCTCGGGTTTGTCGATGTCAACAGACTCTCACTCCGTGTCCTCGTCAGAGAAGTCAACAGTAGGCTCGGGGACGATCGACCCACCTCCCATCATAGCCGGACCACCACCTCCTCCACCACACCCAGCAGCAGCTACGACTCTCTGCATGTGCCTCCTCAGCCATCGCACCGTCCTCCGAAGCGTGCGTACGAGGCTCCCGAGAGCCGCTACGGCGGTGAGGAGTAGTGCGCCCTAGGTGCACAGGCTCCAGATCTGTGCTACCTCCATGAGGCCGCAGAGGACGAGGCTTGGGTCGACGACGACGACGGCATCCATCAGGACCACGTCCATGGTCGAAGAAGCTGTGAAGAAAAGGGGAAGGAGGAGAGAAATTGGGGTGTTGTTACGCTGTTGTTAGGTAGGAAGAGACAGCTAGGCGAAGATGGCAAGTGGGGGCGTGTCATGAGAGATGAAAAGAGGGGAAATATTGGTTTAAGACTGAGGAGGGGAAGCGGCGGGAGGGGTTGAGGAGGTATTTATAACAAGAAGACAATAATAGTAAGAGGTAGATAGATGAAGGATATCAATCAAGACGAAACCATGTAGATAGAGACCGACCAACTCTACCAGCTATCTACATGAGCTGATGAGTCGATTTGTGGCAATCGTGGTGGTATAAATGGACGAAGATAGTTACTTTTCTTATCATAAAATTACTTTATGTGTCATGTTGTTACTTTTAATGTCATATAATTACTTTTTGTGTCGGATAGTTAATTTTCTTATCATAAAGTTACTTTTTAATAATGCAATTGCATTTAGAAGTCAGAGCAAACACGCATACAAAGACATATATATTTATTACTTTTGATGACTCAACGTTACTTTTTATGTCATATAGTTACTTTTTTAAGCTATCTAGTTACTTTTTGTGTTGCATAGTTACTTTTTATACTAACTAGTTACTTTCTATAGCGCATAGTTAGTTTTTATACCAAATAGCTAATTTCTATACCCTTATGTCAAAATGGGTTTACTTTCTATGCTGCATAGTTACTGTCTATACCAAATAATTACTTTATATATGACAATTACTTTCTATGCACACATAATTACTTTTTTACCATATAGTTACTTTTTTATAGTAAAAGTAGTCATATTGCATAAGGCATAAGAGAATAGTTTTAACTTTACGACTCCCTTGGATCCCTGAGTCCGATATGTACGAGACAAACCGGCCACACCATAGAGAGACCCTTCAATCCACCATCATGTACTTGCAAGCACCCAGCCACCACGCATCCCCGCTCCACTTCTCTCTACCCCCCCAGCCAACTCTTCACTCTACCTTCCCTTCTTCCATCTGTATCTACATCCCCCACCTCTTCTGCTTTCTATCTATCTTATGCTTACCCACCATCCAACCCAAGATCTCAGCTTCATCACCGCCGCCACCGCCAGTCTTCCTGTTGGCACCTTTCCCCGACCATTACATGTCCAGACGTCGATAGCACGAGAAAATAGTGGGGGCCTCAATACCGTCGAATCTGAAATAGGAGTTCGACAAGGGCAGCGTTGGCGGTCCGGAGCCAGGCCAGGCTTTGGTTCACATGGGTGCTCGACAAGGAAGTGTAAATGGTGCGTTGACTCGTAGTTATGTACTCGTTCTAAGAAAGGCTCTGGTTCACTGGTGATCAGAGAAGATAAGACACAGAGAACAACGACACTTAAAATAGTTACTTTTTATACCTATCATTACTTTTTTGAATAAAAACTTACTTTTTACAACGCACAATTAATTTTTATAATGCACAATTACTTTTCATATTATAAAATTACATTTTATTAGTGTGTTTAATAATGTATAGTTTATGTATTTTTTGGTTTTTCAGGATCTATACATCATCATTGTATCTCCTTATTCGTGCTGCTTCTTTTCTTCCTAACACAAAGCATGTTACCTACGCGGAGTATCGCGTCGTCGGCGCTAAATATCCTCCCCCATTGTCCACTGATCCCGGCAGCGGACCCAGCCGCTACTAGCCCCGATACGGCCGAGGCAGCGATGGCGACGCATGCGGCGACCCAGGCCAGTGTGGGGCGGTTGGCTCCCAGCTCGTTGCCTACGCGTGCGGAGACGGCCAAGCTGAGGGACGAAGGGAAGATGTAGAGAAGTGTCGTTGTCTGGATGAGTACTCCCATGGTGGCTACCGCAGGTTTTGGGTCGGGTAAGAGGCAGCAGAGGAGGATGATGAGCTCGTACCACCACCATTCCAGACACACACTCGCTAGGGATTGTGAGCTAGGCCAGCGGGGCCCACCCTCTGAGGCAGTCCCCGACTTTTCCCGCCTCAGACAGCAACGTCAAGCTCGTCTCTCCGGCTCTCCTCCGGCTGTAGTTGATTAGCAAAACGAGAAGGACGAAGTTGGTAAACATCCTCCCCCATTGTCCGCAGATCCCGGCCGTGAACCCAACCGTGTTATCTGAGTTATTTACAATGTTTGCCACCGTGTCTTTGGATACCCGCGCGGGTATTAAAAACAATCTCATATATATATATATATATATATATATATATATATATATATATATATATATATATATATATATATATATATATATATATATATATATATATATATGGCCCATCTTTATTGCCCGCGCGGGTAGCTACCCGCCCACCCTTCCGACCACTTTTTTTCAAAAGAAAAAATTTGTAATTGTAGAGGACTATTTTGTCTAGCTCTCCAAAAAAATTTAGCAAAAAATAATCTCATTTGCCCCTCCAAAATCAAAAAATCCGTCCTTACATATATATGTTGTATATTTTGTACAGAGTTACTTTTTTGGCCAGCAGAGTTACTTTTTTGACACCATAGTTACTTTTTTTACAACAGAGTTACTTTCTTAGCCATGAGAGTTACTTTTTTGGCTGCCGGGTAGTGAAAATGCAGGCTACCCGCGCGGGCAATGAATGAACGCTCATATATATATATATATATATATATATATATATATATATATATATATATATATATATATATATATATATATATATATATAATGTATCATGTATTTAATATCCACCCCTTATTTTAGTTACTTTTCTTGGAATTTCTTAATTTGACATGTAAAGAGTTACTTTACCTTGTAAATTATTACTTTTCATGCATAGATTATTACATTTACAACAACTATAATAAATATGAAATTATATATATTTGTTGTGTATTTTGCCCATTTACTTTTTAGTCGTATAGTTATTTTTTTATTATCATAATTACTTTTTTGTCCAGCGAGTTACTTTTCTGATCGAATAGTTACTTTTCGATGCACGCGTAACGAATTCCAGACTACCCACACGGGTATTGAATGAACACACACACACACACACACACACACACACACACACACACATATATATATATATATATATATATATATATATATATATATATATATATATATATATATATATATATAGGGTATATCTTCACTACCCGTGCGGGTAATTAAGATTCGCTACCCGTGCATCAGTTTTGTAATGGGAAGGTATGCATTTGTAATTAATGAGACAATCCAATTTGTAATGAGACGACCAAAATTGTAATACAAAGACTCATTTTGTATTACAGCGTTGTTATAGTAATAAATATATATTTATTACTGTAACATCGTTGTAATACAAAATGAGTTTTTGTATTACAATTTCGGTTGTTTTATTACAAATTTGGTTGTCTCATTACAAAATTGATGCACGGGTAGTGAAGACACACACACACACACACACACACACACACACACACACACATATATATATATATATATATATAGAGAGAGAGAGAGAGAGAGAGTCAGGCTAGTGTACACTCGAGTGTACCGGAGGCACCGTACACCTCAGTCATTTTTAAAGATGCAGTAACTTTTTGAAAATTTTAAACCGTTGATCTTCTTAAATATCTTAAGAACATACTATATAATAAATTTTAGATCATTTCGATACTTATAGGTCATGCATCTAAAGGAAGCAAGAATCATACATTTAAATTAGTTTTGTGCGTCGATTTTGTTGCCCTTGGATGAGTGGCTTACACTCATTCAAATGAGCTCAAATTTTGTATGTGGCCTATTATTATTGTAACTATAAAAATCAATGGATTGGATTTTGAAAAGACAAGGTCTAGATAGGAAAACACCATTGAGGTGTACGGCGTAATCTGTAAACTCGAGTGTCGAGTGTATTCTAGTCTCTCTCTCTCTCTCTCTCTCTCTCTCTATATATATATATATATATATATATATATATATATATATATATATATATCACATGTACGGTCTTTCTGCCTGTGTGTGTGTGTGTGTGTGTGTGAGAGAGAGAGAGAGAGAGAGAGAGAGAGAGAGAGAGTTGCCACCCATCAAAATTAATGTCTCGTTGAGTGATATTACCATCAAATTGAAGACTGCGTTCCCATGCATCTATAGGAATCTGAGTCGAAAGGACGGAGGCCAGCCTACTCAAGCCCACGGAATTTCACAAGGCCCCGGTAAGGCCATGGCCTCATGTGGCACACATGGGCCCGCAACTGCATATAATCTTGTCCGTAGACTGTAGGCTGTAGAGGTCCGTCTACCCATGTGCATTACGGTAGCCATGCCTATCTAGTAAGCATGAAGTAGTTACATTAGTATTGACTATGGTCGGTGGGTAAAAACGTATTCGGCATAAATCCTTGATTACCAATTCTCAAATTCTGAATGGTTTAAGCTCAAACTGAAGAGTGCTGAAATGAAATCCTCATTTATGACTGTGAAGTCTTTTTCTTTTGAAGACTGACAACGTGGATTATTCTCATATGTTAGATGCCTTCATAGCACATAAATTCTCTCATGAGGGGGTGAATGAATGTGCACCGATGAATGGCGTGGTCATTCTGCTCTCATGAAAAAGGGGCAAAACCGAAGGCTTTGAATATTAGGATGTTATTCCAGACGTGTTGCAAATGATCTGCACCGTAAAAATATCAAATTAATTTCTATAAGATAAAGAGGTTGTGTTTGGGGTAGATGAATGATTAAGATTGGTTGAAATAGAATGTTCAATAAGATTCCGTCACAACAAATCTGAACGCACGAATAGAGCCATTAATGGTCTTGTGCAAACCAACGGAGATGAAAACTGCTCAACTCAACCAACGAAAAGAAAGAAAGATGAAGAACAAGTGGAAGGTGCTAGAATGAACCCGACACGAATGAATCTTTGTATATAATCCACATGATAGGATTCGCATAACTATTACATAACAAGCCCCATGTCAAGTTGAGTACATGTCACCCACACACACGCTTACGCCACCATACACTCAGACAACAATCTCGCGTTCCCAAATCCCAAAGACCAGCATGCTGGAAATCGGACATCCAGAGTCCAGAGACCACATCTCACAGACAGACAGACGGACACGATCATCAGAAGCAGGCGTCCAGGACACAGCAGCAGCACAGGGCTGCACAACTGAAACAACAGGAAGAATCCACCATTATTGATAGTAAGGGGCGGATCCAAGAGGGGCAGGCAGGGGCCACGGCCCCCCAAAATAAAAATAAAAAAATATAAGGTATATATATATATATATACATATACATATGTCTGTAATATTCTATTGATATTATATATTATGTATACCAAATATTAGTCATAAATATAGACTTGGTGGAGTAGTTTGTGGCTGCAACTATATCCAAGAGGTTTCAAGTTTGAATCTTTATGTTTACATTACTTATTTTTCGCAACACGTGCAGAATGCAATTGCTTTGCTATATATATTGTCTTTAACACAATAAAATACAAAATTACATTACTTATTTTTCGCAACACGTGCAGAATGCAATTGCTTTGCTATATATATTGTCTTTAACACAATAAAATACAAACTTATTTTGATGTAGTGGTTAAGGTGATAAGTTCTAATCATATATATTGAGCATTTAATATTTTGGCCCCCGCAGCCACCAAGTCCTGCTACTGTTGATATAGTGATTGTCATACAACAAGATCAGGAAAATACGGCGGCAGGCTGGGGATCATTCGGAAAATCTACTTACCATCCTTTCCAGAACCCATCGCCCCTGCTCTTCGTCTCAACGGGCGCTTGCTGTTGCTGATTGGCGTACGGGTCGCTGCCTGGGTACCTGGCCGGCGGTGGAGCAGGGTAACCCTGTGGCGGTGGATATGCCTGACCAGGTGGTGGGTACACTGCACGCAAAAAGAGAGAAATAAATCATAAGAACCAAGGGGAAGGAAAAATTAGAGTTTAATGTTTTGAAGCAGGCTGTGGATGCAGAGACGAAGTATCGATCTGTAAAATTAACCCAACATCCAAAACCGCGGGTAGTAAAAATAAACACTCTTTTTCTTTTCCCAAGAGGATGTGGGCTTACGATCATCTCGGAGAAGCACACACAGATCACAGATCACAGAACACAGATAAAACTGCAGGAAACGAATTAACGAAAGCTACTAGACAGAGCTTCACGATACAGGATGGTTAGGCCTCAGATCCAATGCCATGGAGATGACTTCATCGGATTGGAACTCCTACGGAACACGCCTAAATCCCAGAAATCATGGGCACGGCGACAGGATCAATTAGCGAATATTTCTACCTTGCTTAAACAGATGCAGGAACGGAAGTTCACAGTAGGATTCAATTATAGGTCCTTAATTTCGAGCTAGGGTCGATAGATTTGCTTGTATGTTACAGTATATACTCCTACCAACTATTCTCCCTTGCATCCTCGACATATAAAAATGGGTCCTTAATCCTCTTTACTCACCTGGTGCCTGATGCTGATCGTACCCGCTCATCGTGGTAGGCTAGGTAGCTGATACCTCGACCCAGAAACCAAAAACACGAGTTTGGTGCTAACAGAGGAGGGTGGCCAGCTGCTGAGACAGGAAAAGGTAGAGAGGGGGATCTGCCGGGAGGAGACAAAAGCGTTAGAAGGTACTGTGGGTGGGAATCTGGTACGGCTGAGGATTTGAAGGAATGCCCACCTGGGTGGCTGGAGGAGTTGCTGATGGAAGGGAAAGGCAAGGGTTGGCCTAGTACTTATACTAGACGGTGAGGTTGCTTCGTTGAGTAGTCAATGCCAAAAATGGCATCGCCGCCAACCAGCCAGTGAACACGAGGCAAACATACAAAACACAGATAGCGAACGAATCATGTCTGGACTGAGCCTGAGGTGGTTCGCCGTTGCCGGGTGCCGGCATTCTTCCTTTCCCCCACCGCGTGTGAAGTGATTCCTCCACCAGTCCCCCATGGAACCTACGCCGCTACAAGGTCAATTTTAACGCGGCGATCGGGTTTCTTGACCTTGAAGTCTTTTTTTTCCAGTGTACTTGTTAATAATTGAGTACTCTATATATGGATACCCATTTATGTAGACATCATAATGTTATACACAATGGTATGTTGGGATATCAGAAGGTCCTAGTTGGATTAGAACTTAAGAGGGAATTGGTATTTTGTATTACCAATACTAATAGGAGTTCAATCCAAAAATGAAACAACATATCTCCTCACATGTTTGGAATTGGAGTATGATTTCTAGTTACATCCACATGGAAAGGAGGTCTATGATAGAAGTCCTAGGAGAGGTTATTGAGACATCCCACGTGTTGGTGTGTGACTCACTAACTATTGGTTGTTGGTGTTAGGATTTCGTCTCTTATCCTAATTAGATAAGAAATAATATCTAACAATATTAGGAAAGTGCAAATTGATGTTAGACTTGGAGTCCAAGACATTATCGTTATCCTTTTGTATTGTCATTTTTTAAACCTTATAGAATATGTGTATCCTCTCATATTGTCTAACTGGGAGTCTCTAACTATATAAATAGGGATAGACATCGTTAGAATACGATGCACTGATGTGTGGGGGTTCCAACTTGTGGTAATTTTGGGTGTGCCAATGTGTGACAACATTGTGCGTCAAAGATGGAAAACCACAAAGGATAGCCAAAGGGGAGAGACAATGAGAGTGGGTTATGAGATTCTATTATCGCCACAGTATTGTGAGGGAGCGACAATCCTTGTAATCTTTTTGAGGATGCTTAACATAACTATGTGGTCTTCTTCGCCAACTATGATCTCTGCTTGGTTATTTATTTGGTGGTTATTGCCTTTGTTGACGTGGACGGTCGTGATTTTTATTGTGCATGATTGGTCTATATCTCGTGCGGCATTTTTCTTGGGATTGAAGCTTCCACAAATCTCTTCAGTTGGTGACTTATGTGCTAGAAGATCCAAAAAATAATAATGATTGATGTGCTCTCTAGTGGTGACATACGGTTAGTGTGTGAGAGAGCATGCCATGGAGACCTATATTATAGAGGCTTTGGGAAGGTCATTGAGACATCCCATTTGTTGATGGGATAGAGAACACCAAGATGATGGACACCCCCATGTCAAACACCACCAAGCTTGACAAAGATCAAGAAGGTGAGAAAGTGGATGAGAAGCTCTATAGAGGTATGATTGAAAGTTTACTTTATTTAACTGTCTCTAGACCTGAAATAATGTTTAGTGTTGTCTTGTGTGCTCACTTTCAACCAAGTCTAAGAAAATCACATCTCATAGCGGTTAAGAGAATTTTGAGGTATCTAGCCAAAACTCAATAGTTTTAGACTATGGTATCCCAAGTCAAAGGACTTTACTCTTATTTCCTATAGTGATGCTGACTATACAGGGTGCTTGATAGATAGAAAGTACACAAGTGGCACTTGCTTCTTCCTAGCACCATGCTTGGCTTCTTGGTTCTCTAAGAAACAAAGCACAATGACTCTTTCAACTACTGAGGCTGAATACATTACAGTTGGGAGTTGTTGTGCCCAAGTCCTATAGATGAAGAAAATGCTCCAAGACTTTAATATTTATTTTGATGCTTATCCTATATACTAGTGTAATTAATCTCTCTTATAATCCTATATTTCATAGTATATCTAAACATATAGAGGTCGGTCATCACTTTTTTGGTGACCACATTGCCAAGAAGAATATCTATATCACACATCTGGACATGGAGAATCAACTTGCGGATATTTTCACTAAACCTCTAGCAAGAGAGAAATCTACTTTCATTAGATCAAAACTTCTTATAACTTCTCTTGATGATATTGATATGGAATCTAGCTAGATGTTATCATACATATATGTTTTTTTCTTATATTTGATCATCTCTTAACTGAAAGTGCTATAATTGACATGTTTTCATGCCAAGTTTTGCTTGTTTTCGGCTATTTTATACAAATGGATGTTTAATCGGAAAATAGTAACCAATGATGAGTAAAATGTGCCTCAATATGTTTAAAATACATGATAGACTAGAAAACTAAATTTATATAGCACTCTAGAGGATTATAACTAAATTTTCTATGTTTTGGATAGGTTGACCATTAGGTCGAGTTTTTCCATATACAAACTCGAGCATCACTATCTGAGGACTGAACTGATATTCCAGTTTGGTCGAGTTTCCGACACATCGAACTCGACCAAGCCCGGGACCGGATGCAAATTAAAAAGGGGATTGACCGACTTTTATCCCTATCAACTAGAGGAAGTCGATCGATACCCGACCTCTAGTGCTTTGTCCTCAAACTCTAGGCTAGACCAACCCCTCCTCCACCCTTCCTAGCCCTGGATATACCTTCCTTGCCTCTCTGACTTGCGACCATGGTGGTTTGGCGGCCTACCTTGTGTGTTTCCTCCCTCATTTGGTGGTTATCTTATCCATCTCCGACCTCATGGCCTCCAACTGTAGGAAGATATCGGCTCTAGCTAGAGCAACATCCGCACAAGCTTCTACAAGGCATGTCTCCTTTGATGGCACCTCCTTCATCTCAAATCAAGCCTTGAATAGGTACATGGAACTCCTTCCTAGGAATCACTTTCCTTTTTGTGCCTTGTTTGAACCTCATTTTGTAGCGAATTAGGTTATTAAGGAGGTTATTTGGGTGTTAAAAGCACATCATCTCAGTGCTTTATGTGTTGAGTTTTCGTTCTTCACAAATACTATGTCGAGCATGAAGGCGGTCCATGAATTCTATGCCAATCTGACATGGAACTACAACACCTATGTGCCACCACCTAATACCCAAGTTGTTTTGACTTCAATGATAGTCGGTACCAAGATAACAATATCTAAAGATTCTCTGAATACCTATTTCTCTGGTATTGATGTCATTGTTTCTTGGGTGTCTTCCTAACCTTCTTTCCATGATCTGTTGGACCCTGAAAGTTTCTATAAGAGCTTTGATCTGCCACTTACCCTTCCCGATATCCATAAGTTCCTGAAGAAACTAGATGTCCCATATAGGAAGAAATCAACCCTACCCTCCTCTTCCCTTGATATCAAGACAAGAATGATCACCTTAGTTATCAATTACAATATTCATCCCAAAAGGAATCAAATAGAAATAGTAGAGAACACTACAATCATCAAGTATTGTCTCTTGAATAATATTGGCGTCAAGTGGGCTCGTTACATTCTGAATGATATGACCTGCTTTAACTCTAGGAAGAATACCATATGTACCCATCTCCCTTATCTAAACCTAATATGTGGTGTTCTTGCTCACCATAATGAAAAATCACTCTTCCATGCCCTTGGATACAAACCAAGTCGCAAAGGGGTTTGCATTAGTGAGACAACCATCAAGAAGACATTTCTACCTATCTCTTCCTCCACCACACTAGGTGCCTCTAACTCCACACAAGCCCCTCCACAACGACCACCCTGACCTGACCGCGCTTCATTTTCTATATCAAATGTAGCCCTCATGGGATATATGATACATCAACATGTATATAACCTTAGGGTTCAGGATCATCTACACCAAGACCTCTGTCAGATCATGTCACATATGAACTTCTCCTACAACCATCCCTACCAACCCTGCCAGACGTACAACAGAGGTGACTATGCCTCTTATGCATACAGTCAGATTTACCCTAACCCCCAACCTCCTACAGCTTCCGTTGCACCCCTTGTTGTTGCTGATGGTGGACCTACCCCTACCCCTGGTGCTCTTCCTCTTCTGGCTCTACCTCTTGGCCCTGCTGCCACTCTGGCTTGCTGGTTATAATGGAGTTTCTACTCCTGTCTTTCTGCAAGCAAATTCCTTACATGTATGTGGCATGTCTTGGACTGAGTAGAATGCCAGGTGGCCTGGTACACGTGCTTTTGGGACTCCTGTTGATGATGAGATGCCAAACCAGGACATTGAGGATGAGGCTGATGTTGAGGGTGTTGAGGATGTTGATGGCTCTGATGTTGGTGATGATGGATCATTTGATGGTGAGGATGGTGAGGATACAAGTGCTGCCACTGATGCACCATCTGATGGAGACGAGGACCGTCAACTTGATGATGAGGATGATGATGAGGACATAATTGATGTAGTAGATGATGCAGATGTTTAGTTTTGTAGTCTATTATAACTTTTTGTAGACTATCAAGAATTAGACATTTGGGCATTGTATCTGAGGCATGCTATTTTATCATCTCATCATTTTGTCATTGGTTTGTAGTTTTTATTCTGAGAGGATACATTTGGTGTTGTAGTCTTAATCTTATGTACCTTAACTTTTTGGTTGACAATATCTTATGAGTTGTTGGTATGTTATCCCATATTTTGATTATGACTCTAGATTGCTTGTTTCTCTCTATTTTTTGCCTCTATTTGGTGCATGTTGTGTATGGTTGCTTGTGTAGTTTGTGCCTGTGGTGTAGACCTATGATTTATTGCTCTTATACTCCCCTGCCTTTTTGCAATGGAAAGGGGGGAGAAGAATATGAGAGCTCATCATGTACCACATGTACTAGAGGGGATAAATGAGCTTAGATATATTTAAATTGTTGCTTATGTGATCTTTTTCTAGTCAATTATCTAAAATATCATGTGACTTGCTAGATGACCATATAGGATATATATGTTCTATGGTTGTTTGTGGAAATACTAACCATGCAGGTAAAATTAAGCATGAATTGAGGGAGAGAAATTAACATTGTTCATTCATATATCCCCTTGCACTTTACATGGTAAAGATTTTCATTTTCATATCCTTTTCAATATGTTAAGGAATGGTTTGTTATTGTCAAAAAGGGGAAGAGTGTTGAAATGAGAGTTACACATTATCTATATTTTGATAATGACTTAACCATTCCATTCATATATATCTAATATGTATATTTGAGATTGATTTTAGGCATTCGGTACATGAAAAGGATCATTTCCATCAAGCCCTATCTTGATCAAGTTCAAGTAAAAAGAAATGTAAATGCACTTTTGTGGAAAACACCCTAAAACCCTTAGGATGATTATTGTAATCCTTTGTATAGATGTTATGACTTGTAACTAAGATAAGAAAAACTAGGAGCCCTAAATTTGGAAGTTTAATCACTCTAATGACATTTTCTAAAATTCATTACAAGGTTTTTTTCTTTTGAGTTTCTCATGTGTCAAACTCGACTGATCCATTTGACGCATTTTAAGAAAATTCAGGTTTGGTCGAGTTTACCTTACACAGAATTTGATCGGATTGAGTGGTTCAGTCAAGTTTCATCCAGGATAAACTCGACTTATTCTTTAAATTAGCTTTGTCGCATAGTGCAACCGGTCGAGTTACTTTTATTAAAACTTGACCAACTGCACTGTATGGAGAATGTACAAAAAGTGATTCTAACCATTTGATTGTTGTAAAACTCAAAATTATATCCGTTGAAACTTCCCAAATGTCTAGAAAATGTTCCTTAGTGATCCTAGCCTCTAGTGGACACCCCAACTATAAATAGGACCTCTTGGAGTACATTCCAAGGTTGCTCCTTCATGATATTCAACCTCCTCGCTATAGTTGAGTGCATCCAGTCTACTTAAGCCCCTTTATCTCTCTTGTTTGCAAATTAAAGCCTCCATATGAGTGGCATACGATCTGTGTGAGAGAGCTATTTCATTCTATGCTTATAAAGCTCTCAGAGCTTCCCTTTCCCCAGCCCCTTTCTTCAAGATCAAGTTGGTGAA
Organism: Alisma plantago-aquatica; assembly: GCA_963693085.1. Lineage (NCBI taxonomy): Eukaryota > Viridiplantae > Streptophyta > Magnoliopsida > Alismatales > Alismataceae > Alisma > Alisma plantago-aquatica. The sequence goes on from OY856409.1 coordinate 1,197,180,790, forward strand.
AGCTTCTCCAAGTGAAGGAAAAGGAGCAAGATTCTTTAAGACATCAAAGAAGGTGCAATAGCTTCTCCAAGGTGAAAGATAAGGTCAAGGATGAAGATCCGGGAGTAGAAGTGGGTAAATCCTTCAAGGAAAAAGACTCGGTGCAAGAAGGGGATCTCTTTGGCAAAGGTGTCCAACTATTTGTAAGAGTGGGTAAGACCTTGTAGAGGTAGAAGACTCTAGCTCCTCTGGATAGGTAAGACCTCAGTTTGTTATTGGCTTCCTTGTTCTCCAAGGAAAGTTTGGGTATCCTTGACCCAGAAAAGGAAGTTCATCTTGTATGTATTATAATGGAATATAAGTATACATTGGTTGCAAAATCCTAGGGCTTGACCTCTCTAGGCAGTGAATTGATTTTCTCCTAGTTTGGAGATTGGAACCACTCCAAATAGCTTTAGTTCTTGTGTTTGTTCAATCTCTCTCATACTTTCTATGTATGTTTAGTTGAACAACAAATCCAATATTTGAAATCTCATGTGTTGTAGTAACTTGAAGGTCTAATGAATTTTGTGCAAGTATTTTTAGCTCTATTCACCCCTCCTCTAGAGCCCATTTGATCCAACAAGTGGTATCAGAGCCACGGTCTTCTCTGACAAGATATCCTACGAGACAAGAAGATGGGCGAAAACCTACTTGGGTCTCTCAACTTGTAAGGTGGTTTCTCCATGAGACCCTCAATCTTCAATGGTAGAAACTTCCCTTATTGGAAGAGACAGATGCATTTCTACCTTCAAGGGATGAACTATGACATGTAAAAAGTGAAAAAAACACTATAGGGGGGGTGAATAGGGTTTTATGGATATTTTAAAATAATTCAACTCAAAGAAAGCAACCACAAAAATATTGGATAAGGGGACAAGGATTTAGAGTGGTTCCAACCTTAGCAAATACTAAGGCAGTCAATCCACTACCCGGTTGCTTACCCAACCGAGATTTTGAAAGTATTTAATTTTATTACCTCGCAAGGATGTTACATAAATTACAACACTTTCACCAAACCCTTCGGACAGCCTTCACCTAGAAGTACTCTCACCAACCTCGAAGCAGCCTTCCTTGAAGTAACTTCAAGCTCCCCCTTGAAGTAGCCTTCCTCTTGAATTAGCTTCCCATTGAGACAACCTTCTTGAAGTAGTCCAAAGTCCACCTTCTCCACCTGAGAAGTCAAACCCTCTCGAATCCGCAACCTCCAACCCTAGGAGTAGCAAGGAGAGTACAAACAATATAAAGGAACAAGAAGGAAAAATAGAAATTACAATACTGTTGTAGCACAAGGCTTGATTTCCTATATCAAGCGTTTTGATCTCCTAACCAATATGTATATGGAAGTGTAAGTGCAGTGGGTAGGAGATGCTAGCCTATAGGACACGAATTTGGAGCAATGGAAATGTATATCCAATGTTGGAGTTGCTCAATTGCTCACTAGAATGAATAGCCAATTGCAAGTATTATGCTCAAGTATTGTACAAGTGTGTTTTGGGTGTCATATGGCTTGTCCTATTTATAGGAATGGCTATGGATGCTTAAGGATGTTCTAGACACTTTCAAGGGGGTTCTAAGTGCTCAACTAGCTGTTAGATATCCATTAGTTGCTTTAACAACAGCTAGTTAATTAATCCTGAAAAGTGCAGACAAAACTCTTCTCGGTCGAAGATTTGTCGACCGAGAGTCCTTCTTGGTCGAGGATTTGTCGACTGAGGGACTGTCTGGATAAAGTTGTATAACGTTCTTGTTACGACCCCATCTGAGCTTAATTGGTAAACTAGGGTTTACCTAGACAATTGCAAAGATTAATTGGAATAATCATTCTTGAAATCTAATTAATGAAGATAACACAATTAGGATGTTTTAATTACGATAAGAAGTCTAAATGTTCTTTTTGTCTTGAGAATTAGGGTTTGAGAAGCATAAACCCTAATCGGCCCAAAATAGGGTTTCAATGACATATGAATACAGAATTTGATAAGTAGAATGTATCACTAAATGATTTTTAGTATTTTATGTGTAACTCTGATTTACTTCAAATTTGGATATGAATTGGATATATAAAATGTGAACAACGTTGGAAAATATCAGAATTTTTGAAGAATGCTCTGACCTGTTTATCGGCCGAGTTTCAAACTCGACTGATCACGTTTCCAGAATTATACAGTAGTGTGGTAATTGAATTTTATCTTTTTATTGGTATATCCAATTGATCTCAAATTTTAACTGTGCTTGAAAAACACAGTTTTAGACACTCTGTTAAATTGGCATAATTCTTGGATGACTTTTGAATCCCTACAGTAAGAGTGTCGGTCGAGTTTGTGCAGGACAAACTCGGCCGAATATTCTGCAGACTGCAATATAGCAGTGCACTGTTTGATTTTTTAATTAATTATTGGTAACTCCAAATGATCTCAAATTTTAACTGAAGCTTTATGGATCAATTATAAACAACTTGTAAATTACCATAATTGTTGGAGAATGTTTGATCTCTGAAATAAACGAATTACAGTAACTTTTGTATAACTGAATATTCAGCCAATATAATTAAAGTTAAGTGTTGGGTCAATATGCAATTGACCCAAGCAGCTCAATTGACTTATATGAGCAACCACACACACACACAGCTATCATTCTTCGTCATTCACTCTAGAGAAATGAAAATCTAGAGAGAGAGGGAGAGTTAGGGCTTGAGTGGAGAAAGTGGGGGAATTGCTGAATTAGGGTTCTGCGGTCCCAAGAATGGTGAAATCAAGTAAGTTTGGATCCTTTGCATAGACTTTTATGGTGAATCTTCTCTCTCATGTCAAGATTCCGTCCATGCTCTGATTTGATCCAAGATGATGTCGAAATTCCCTCTTTTCTCACCCTTTCTTCATAATCCCTCTTTTTCAAGGTTCCCGAGTTGAATGGAAGAAGAATTGGGAGATTTGCTAGGGATTTGATAGGAATTCGAGATTCCCTGAGTTGAGCTGCAGTTGTGAGGTATTTTCACACCTTAGGGTGAGTGGGTTCTTCCTTCAAACATTCTAATGCACGAATTTGATTATAATATCCAAATCCCTAAATGCTTAGCATGTGAATTCTAAATCCCGAAATGTCCGTTTGATTTAAGTTATTGTAAATTGATATGATACGGATTCCTTCTCTGTTGAATGACTTTTTGATGGTAGATTCATATCAGATACGTATACAACACTTCTTAGTGAGAATGCTTTTCAGATTTATATCAAATGATGTAATTAGGGTTTAACCTAATTGAGACATCACTAGTGTTTCAACCTTATTGAAAAGGACTAGTAATCCCATAAGTGGTTAGGATGTACCTCGTGGGTTATCTTAATTGAATCTTATTCTGGATACATGATATCGCAGTGAATGATATGGAAAAACCTAAATTTAGTTAAATTTTCATGGTTTCATGTCTATATTGATTGCATATGATTTGTTGGAAACAATCTTTATTTAGTGAATGCTTATATCCTATGAAATCATTATGAGAGCCATGTGAAAAGGTGAATGAGGCGAATGAAACCCTAAGAGCAGGGTGTTGGCATGTGATGAATGAATAAGGCAAATGAAACCCTAAGGATAGGGTGTTCAATGAATCATGCTATGGTAATATGAAAGGTCTCGATATGAGATGTGGTGATGCTTAATTGTTGAATTGTATGTTTCTAGTGCATTTAACTTTATATGCTTGTTCTCTCTGAAAGGATATTTACATACTGCAGGACTTCTTATATTTCAATACATATCTCGTAAATTGCAGGTGATGAGATATGACATGCCCTAGAAAGGGATGTTACTGAGACCTGGTATATGTTGAATACATGAGCTATGATATTTATATGTTAATTAGTTAATAGACATAGGTGCCCTAACACCGTAGAACCCCTAAAAGAAGGTATGTTACTTAGGGGTGAAACTCGTGTCCAACATCAACCGGTTGAGTAATTCTGGTGGCACGAGGATAGAAAGAAAGGCAGTGTCTAACAACAATCGTGCTTGTGTCACGATGGCACTGGGAAAAAGAAAACACGGTTATCTAACACCATTCGTGCTTGTGTCACGAAGGTAACCCTGTGACCCTCCGCCGGTGTACTCAGGTTAAAGGAGGAGTCAGGAGCACACGTGGTTGTGCATTGAGGCCGTAGAGCCTATGTTTCTGGCCGGAGAGCCAGGGGTCCTGTAGCAGAGCAGGGCTGGCGTCAGACTTAGCATTTCCCGGGTGTGTCGCTAAGTCTTGTACGGTGGGGTCGTAGCATGGACTTGTTACAGATCTTTATATGCAGAGTACACTGCATATGATTAGGGCATAAGTTAAAATATGATCATATAGGTTCACAGAGTTCTTTATAAATGAAAGAGTTAAAGAAGACTGGAAGCATAGTATTCTTGTAGTTATTATTTGGATGCAATATTTACATTCTTTGTTATTTCAATTATATTGTTTAGAACTGCTTAGTGTAGTATTTATTGTTGTTAAATTTCATATCGTTTATTCAAATTATATCTGTAATCACATTAGTGCATTAGTCTGTTTCCATGAAGTACTCATTCACTGAGCGAGTAGGCTCACCCCTCTACTCAAACATTTTAGGGTTAACCGCGTGGACTTGAAGATGGTCAGAGCATCAGTGTAGACCTGCCACAGGAGTCAAGTACGAGATTAGTTGAGTCAGTCGGTCCTTGTCACTCTAGGTCCTCAGTAAGAGTTTAGAGAGAGAGTTGTAATTACAATGTGTAATATTGTTTCTCTTTGATATGTATGCTAATTAGCAAGTTTCATGTGCATAATGTGTGAAAGACATCGTGAATGCTTATACATGTATCTTTACTATTAAAGTCTGATTAGTAGAAGAAATGTCCAGATTCCTTTGTTAAGATGATATGTGGTTCAATGCGATGAAACAAGAGTTTAAAAGAAAAGAAAAATTTAAGGGTGTTCTTTGTGTTAAATATAAATCCTATCTTACGCCCTAATCTCATGATTTGAGGAAATTGTGAGATCGGGGTGTAACAGCTTGGTATCAGAGCTTAGGGTGAGTTGTCAAGGACCATTAAGTTAGTAAGTTAGAGTCCTAAGTGTGGCAGATAGGATATGTTTGATGTTAGCTTTGGGGATTTGAGTATTTGGATATCCTGGCCCGATATCTGAGTACTTGGATCAGCCAGTACAAGCTACTCTGTCTATTCCCTCACGTATACCCTGGCCAGGTATACAGTGGAAGAATGGGCTAGAGAGGAACCCTAGAAATGTTAGGGTTAGAAAACGAGAAAAGAAACAAGAATTAAGAGCATAAATGTAAAAGGAGATAGAACTTACATTTCATAATGTTGTTTTTGTTGGAAATGTATAGAAATGCTCTTATATGTTTGAATTGAAATATTCAATACTTTGAAATATGGGTCTTTAATATCTGTTGTACACTATGCAATTGTAGCATTTATTGATTTCATTCTTTGTAACAAGTAGACTAGAATTGACCTTTGAATGGGCTTTTGTTTCTATAGTTTTGCCCGCTGATTCGAGTGAAATTGACATCAGCATGTCTGTTTAGGTTTTCAGTCTGTGCGCGATTCGGCCGGGTTGTATGTGATTCGGCCGAGTTTCCTTAATAGGCAATCGAACAACAAACTGATCGGCCGAGTTGTATGTAATTCGGCCGAGTTTCCTTTTTCAGGAAATCAAACAGCTAGTTGATCGGCCGAGTTTCAAGCGGATCGGCCGAGTTGTGAAGCAATCGGCCGAGTTTCTGACCAATCGGCCGAGTTTCTGAGCTGTGAGTGGCAGTTCAGGAAGAATGTAATCCTTTGTAGTTCTTGGCTTTAGGATTTCAGGTTTGGCCTGGTTCGGTTGGCAGGATGCGTTGCTAGGATCTAATGAATCCTATCAATAGTATAATAAGAATAGAATTTGAATAATTAGACCCACATCAGAGTAAGAATGTACATACAGTAAGATGTTGAACATATGGGCAAGATCAGAACAACTAAGAATTAGTTGAAACTGATATCTGAGGTTCAATTTTGGGGCCTCATATGAGAAACCCTTAATTGGGAATAAAGGAACATGATATGAGATTCATAATCAGTTTATTGATTAATATTATATGAACTATACATATGAAATATAGAAAAGATATGTCAAATGTATGTATGGTTCAAGATAGCAAGAATCATTCATGAAGAATGAATCATATAATAGAGTATAATGCTTTTATGAACTCTAAAGCAAAGGCTAAGTAGAGAATAGGGTTGATAAGAGAAAATGAGTCATATATGGTGCATAACTACCTTGGTAGGGTCATCTAGTGAATGTAATAGTGACATACAATATGATAAAGTGCGATAAGAAATAAATTCTTGTGTGATAGCAAGAATGACGAATAGTCTATTCCTATTTTAAATGCTTCAATGTTAATGATGTTTATTGTATATAATCATATGAATAGGATAGGTAGCAAAAAGTAAAGAAGTAATGAACGAGCAGAGAGATATGGGAAAACACTAGCTTTGTGTAGTATGTGAATTTGTTTTTACATGTATGAGTTGTTGAAGGCATATTAAGGTATGAAAGTTGGTTCTACATATGATTTCAGTGTATTTGTGCAAGCTATGTGTTAATTAAAGGTGTATGATAGTTGTAGTAACTCATACCAGATATGCATCCTAGTATTGTGTATTTGTAATATGGTGATACAGTTTGGATGATGACGGAAGACATGGAGTGATATCCTGAATAAGGTAGTTATACCTATTCACTCATATTAATAGAAAGGGATGATAATCAGATTGTCTGGACAAGTAACCCTAATGAGGTGTAGCTTGTTATACCTAGCTCTAATATAACTGAGTGATGATAATTGAGTATGATTAATGCTTGAATGATTGATACAATCGTGGATTACCTTATTACTGATGTTGAAACTCTAAAATGATATAATATGATGGTTACACTTTGAATTGTGTGTGGGCCCATAACCCACAGGTCCCAGGATCGAAACAGGATAGTATGGAATGAGGTGGTAATGCTTCACCTCATGCATCCATGACCCAATGGGGATGCCAAGAGTAGTATTGTGCAATTGATTGTTGAATCTAGTCTTTTAAATTAAGACTGTTTTGCTATTTGAATAGCACTTGATTAAAGTTTAAAACAGTATGGTGAACTTGCTTTTATCACTTAAAGGTGATACAGAACAATAGAACTCTCTGAGCAGCATAAGTTGAGATAGTTGTATCAAAGTATCAGAGTTGCGCAGTGAAAGCGTGGTGGTTTATCTTTGCATTCTATGTTTGACTGTGGCATAAAGAATTTGCTTGATATCATTGAGAACTATTTGAAATATGTTGTGATTTAGTAAAGAATTAAAAGACCTAATGTTGAAAACTACATTCAGGTATGAAATACAAGAGTATAATGACATGGAAGGCTTTAGAAGCTTAGAATAACCTTGAATGTATCTTTCTTGTAGGTTTATGTTTCGAGGACGAAACATTCTAAAGGGGGGAGAGTTGTTACGACCCCATCTGAGCTTAATTGGTAAACTAGGGTTTACCTAGACAATTGCAAAGATTAATTGGAATAATCATTCTTGAAATCTAATTAATGAAGATAACACAATTAGGATGTTTTAATTACGATAAGAAGTTTAAATGTTCTTTTTGTCTTGAGAATTAGGGTTTGAGAAGCATAAACCCTAATCGGCCCAAAATAGGGTTTCAATGACATATGAATACAGAATTTGATAAGTAGAATGTCTCACTAAATGATTTTTAGTATTTTATGTGTAACTCTGATTTACTTCAAATTTGGATATGAATTGGATATATACAATGTGAACAACGTTGGAAAATATCAGAATTTTTTAAGAATGCTCTGACCTGTTTATCGGCCGAGTTTCAAACTCGACCGATCACGTTTCCAGAATTATACAGCAGTGTGGTAATTGAATTTTATCTTTTTATTGGTATATCCAATTGATCTCAAATTTTAACTGTGCTTGAAAAACACAGTTTTAGACACTCTGTTAAATTGGCATAATTCTTGGATGACTTTTGAATCCCTACAGTAAGAGTGTCGGTCGAGTTTGTGCAGGACAAACTCGGCCGAATATTCTGCAGACTGCAATATAGCAGTGCACTGTTTGATTTTTTAATTAATTATTGGTAACTCCAAATGATCTCAAATTTTAACTGAAGCTTTATGGATCAATTATAAACAACTTGTAAATTACCATAATTGTTGGAGAATGTTTGATCTCTGAAATAAACGAATTACAGTAACTTTTGTATAACTAAATATTCAGCCAATATAATTAAAGTTAAGTGTTGGGTCAATATGCAATTGACCCAAGCAGCTCAATTGACTTATATGAGCAACCACACACACACACAGCTCTCATTCTTCGTCATTCACTCTAGAGAAATGAAAATCTAGAGAGAGAGGGAGAGTTAGGGCTTGAGTGGAGAAAGTGGGGGAATTGCTGAATTAGGGTTCTGCGGTCCCAAGAATGGTGAAATCAAGTAAGTTTGGATCCTTTGCATAGACTTTTATGGTGAATCTTCTCTCTCATGTCAAGATTCAGTCCATGCTCTGATTTGATCCAAGATGATGTCGAAATTCCCTCTTTTCTCACCCTTTCTTCATAATCCCTCTTTTTCAAGGTTCCCGAGTTGAATGGAAGAAGAATTGGGAGATTTGCTAGGGATTTGATAGGAATTCGAGATTCCCCGAGTTGAGCTGCAGTTGTGAGGTGTTTTCACACCTTAGGGTGAGTGGGTTCTTCCTTCAAACATTCTAATCACGAATTTGATTATAATATCCAAATCCCTAAATGCTTAGCATGTGAATTCTAAATCCTGAAATGTCCGTTTGATTTAAGTTATTGTAAATTGATATGATACGGATTCCTTCTCTGTTGAATGACTTTTTGATGGTAGATTCATATCAGATACGTATACAACACTTCTTAGTGAGAATGCTTTTCAGATTTATATCAAATGATGTAATTAGGGTTTAACCTAATTGAGACATCACTAGTGTTTCAACCTTATTGAAAAGGACTAGTAATCCCATAAGTGGTTAGGATGTACCTCATGGGTTATCTTAATTGAATCTTATTCTGGATACATGATATCACAGTGAATGATATGGAAAAACCTAAATTTAGTTAAATTTCCATGGTTTCATGTCTATATTGATTTCATATGATTTGTTGGAAACAATCTTTATTTAGTGAATGCTTATATCCTATGAAATCATTATGAGAGCCATGTGAAAAGGTGAATGAGGCGAATGAAACCCTAAGAGCAGGGTGTTGGCATGTGATGAATGAATAAGGCAAATGAAACCCTAAGGATAGGGTGTTCAATGAATCATGCTATGGTAATATGAAAGGTCTCGATATGAGATGTGGTGATGCTTAATTGTTGAATTGTATGTTTCTAGTGCATTTAACTTTATATGCTTGTTCTCTCTGAAAGGATATTTACATACTACAGGACTTCTTATATTTCAATACATATCTCGTAAATTGCAGGTGATGAGATATGACATGCCCTAGAAAGGGATGTTACTGAGACCTGGTATATGTTGAATACATGAGCTATGATATTTATATGTTAATTAGTTAATAGACATAGGTGCCCTAACACCGTAGAACCCCTAAAAGAAGGTATGTTACTTAGGGGTGAAACTCGTGTCCAACATCAACCGATTGAGTAATTCTGGTGGCACAATGATAGAAAGAAAGGCAGTGTCTAACAACAATCGTGCTTGTGTCACGATGGCACTGGGAAAAAGAAAACACAGTTATCTAACACCGTTCGTGCTTGTGTCACAAAGGTAACCCTGTGACCCTCCGCCGGTGTACTCAGGTTAAAGGAGGAGTCGGGAGCACACGTGGTTGTGCATTGAGGCCGTAGAGCCTATGTTTCTGGCCGGAGAGCCAGGGGTCCTGTAGCAGAGCAGGGCTGGCGTCAGACTTAGCATTTCCCGGGTGTGTCGCTAAGTCTTGTACGGTGGGGTCGTAGCATGGACTTGTTACGGATCTTTATATGCAGAGTACACTGCATATGATTAAGGCATAAGTTAAAATATGATCATATAGGTTCACAGAGTTCTTTATAAATGAAAGAGTCAAAGAAGACTGGAAGCATAGTATTCTTGTAGTTATTCTTTGGATGCAATATTTACATTCTTTGTTATTTCAATTATATTGTTTAGAACTGCTCAGTGTAGTATTTATTGTTGTTAAATTTCATATCGTTTATTCAAATTATATTTGTAATCACATTAGTGCATTAGTCTGTTTCCATGAAGTACTCATTCACTGAGCGAGTAGGCTCACCCCTCTACTCAAACATTTTAGGGTTAACCGCGTGGACTTGAAGATGGTCAGAGCATCAGTGTAGACCTGCCACAGGAGTCAAGTACGAGATTAGTTGAGTCAGTCGGTCCTTGTCGCTCTAGGTCCTCAGTAAGAGTTTAGAGAGAGAGTTGTAATTACAATGTGTAATATTGTTTCTCTTTGATATGTATGCTAATTAGCAAGTTTCATGTGCATAATGTGTGAAAGACATCGTGAATGCTTATACATGTATCTTTACTATTAAAGTCTGATTAGTAGAAGAAATGTCCAGATTCCTTTGTTAAGATGATATGTGGTTCAATGCGATGAAACAAGAGTTTAAAAGAAAAGAAAAAGTTAAGGGTGTTCTTTGTGTTAAATATAAATCCTATCTTACACCCTAATCTCATGATTTGAGGAAATTGTGAGATCGGGGTGTAACAGTTCTGATCCAACTCACAGCTACTTTGTCTGTTGTATCTAACGGTTACTTGGGTCATTCTCAGTCGAGGAAATTGTCGACCGAGAGTGTCTCGGTCGAGGAGTTTGTCGACCAAGAATGACTCTGTTTCAATGTTTTAAACTAAATACTAAGTGTGTGTATGAGTGTGCAGTTGTGACACTATTGTTGGGGATGACCTATCTAAATGTTGTGATTGACTAGGGAAGATCTAAATTCTTGATTTACATGATATCTAAGTACTTGTACATTATATACTTGTAAAAGTTTTTACATTTGATTACAATCATGAATTAAAGCAATTTGAGCATATAGATCTTCCAAGTTGTTTGTCATCCACCTAATTCCTGCAACACTCAAGTAGCACGTTAGATCCACAAGAATTAAATGTTTGTCATCATCGAAACAAATGGATTATAATAATGTCCAATTTAGCCAACAATCTCCCCCTTTTTGAAGATGACAAATATTTCCTAAATATAAAATAAGGAAATATAAATCATATGAGTTTCATACCTGATATTTACCTTTTGTAGCCATTCTCTTGTTTTGCAAGTGTGTATTGGCCCGAGATTTATGAAACTCATTTTACTTTATATTTTCAGTTTATATTATTTCTCCCCCTTTGTCATTTCAAAAAGATATCCAGGAAAATCATTTTGTATGACTTTTATTTCTCCCCCTTAATTTTATGCTATGCCCCCCCTTAAAGAGATATTCAATTTAAAAGCAAGGGATTAATGCAAACCGATTATTGTTAATTTTAGCCACAATTTATTTCTCAATCATTTGCAAAGGATGTTAAGCCTTGAAATGATATGAGTTCCTTTTAAGTTCATGGCATATGTGTATTGATTTCTCATCCATTTTACAAGGGATGTTAAGCCCTGAGAATGAAATGAGATTCCCTTAAGCTCATGATGGATACATATTGATTTCTCATCCATTTTGCAAGGGATGTTAAGCCCTGAAAATGATATGAGAATACTTTAAGCTTAGAGTACATGAAAAGTGTCTCTAACCAAATGCACAGGATGTTAAGCCCTGATTTGCTTAGAGATTTCCATTAAGAACAAGATATATATCACATTCATGAAATTTGTAGATTCCTTTATTTTCATAACCAAGATTAAAAATACTAAGGTCATAACATGTTTACAAAGTTTTTGTGAACTCCCCCTTAATCTTATAATCAAGATAATTTTAAGATGCTAAGGTTATAACAATCATTAGATCATAATAAATTAAACTTTTATGAAAGCTATGCACTAGAATCTTGTTTAATATACTAAGGTTGATTTCAAGAAAATGATTTACAAATAAGCATTTTTTCAAGCTTATTTTAGGTCGTCCTTGACTTCGACCATAGCGCCCCTTGATCAAACATGATTTCAACCAAGCGGCAATTTCTACAGATTTTCAAATAAAATGCATTTTTGCCATGAAGTTTTACTATTTATGCAAAATGGCATCTTCATATGAGCTGAATCACAATTATCAAGAATAATATCCATTCATGGTTTGTTTATATGGATCAAAGATTATTTTAGACAAACCAATGAAACACAATGATCATGGCACAATAATTATGATAGAACAGTAGAAGCATATCCACAATGCTATGATCAAGATAAAAGTATATAAATACAATGCTTATGATTATTTTAATTAGAATTCAATATACATGGTTCCTATATAGATAGACCAAGGAATACTTAGGAAAAGACCATGTGATTATGATAAAACAGTAATTTCCTTGATTAAACTAATCATGGTTCATATTTTCAGTTTTAAGCCAAACCATGTAGAGAATAAACCAAAATAATCTCATTCAGGTTCATAAGTTTTCAATTTTAAGACAAATCATGTAAATGAACATGCTTAATAAACTTTTTCAATCAATGAATAAGGTTTGTTCAAAATCAATCTTCATATAACACTTTTGCAATATGTTTAAGGATTTCATATTCATAATGTTATACCTTAATTCATGATGTAAAAAGATCAATATGTCTTGTTTCAAAGATGGTCTCTAAGATTTATTCTTGATTTGCATATTAAATCAATCATTAATAACAAATTGATAGCAAACTAGATTAATTGAAAATAGGTTCAGCAGAACTTGATTCGGTCGAACTGTTTGTCGACCGAATTTATCTCGGTCGACGTTTTTCTCGACCGAGAATGCTGTTGTTTGTACAAATTTTATCAGATTTGTTACAGACTTCAAACAGTAACCTACTCGGTTGACTATTTCTCGACCGACCGTGTTCTCGATTGAACAGTTTCTCGACCAAGAATGTTTCTGTACTATTTCAGAACTGTTTTCAGTAATTGTTTCCAAGTAAAACAAGAATATGAAAGTTAAAGCTCGATTGTGTTGAGATATGACATTTGTATATCAAGAATCAGTTTAGGTCAAATCTCAACTAGTCAAATTCAAACTTCTAAGTTTTAGGAACCCAAGCTAGATCATCATTCCTTTTCTTGTATGGGCATGAAAAAGAGTAGTGTCCAAGACGCAAGCAATAATGACAACTAATAGAGTCAATCTCATTTCTCTTTCTAGGAGTTGAGTTGTTCTTGGGTACATACATGGATTTATTCTTTAGCACTTGTGTCCTTCTCCAACTAGGTTTTTGATAAGATTTTCCCTTAGTCTTATAACCTAGTCCTCTAATTCCAATTTGACTATAAGAATCATTTAAGATATTATCAAGAATATTATTGTTACTCAAGCTACTCACTTTTTGTTGTAACTTCATAATATCATCCATTTTCTTCTTGATATCTATTTTTTCTTGATCTAGATTAGATAACAAAGAATCTCTTTCTTTCACAATAATATCATAATCTAGATGTGTACACAAAATAGGTTGTTTTTAAAGATCATTTACTTGAGTTTGCAAGTTTAACTTTTCGAGGGAAAGAAGATTGCAATTTGCTTTTACAGATTTCAACTTAATATCATAATCTTCAATAGCCTTTTTGAGATCTTCATTTTCAGATGTGAGAGCAAGAAGTTTAGCATTTAACTCATCATTTACTTTATTTGATTTCTTAAATTTCTTCTTGCACTCAATTTATTTCTCATGTGTATCTTGAAGACTAGCAATTAGATCTTCTTTTGGCAGATCAAAAAGACTTACCTCTTCTTCTTCTTCTTCATTTGTTGCAGCAATAAGACATTCTACTTCTTCTTTTCCATCATCACTTGAATCATCCCATGCAACTTTATATGCTCTTTCTTTCTTTTTGTGAGATGATTTCTTCCCTTTCTTGAGTTTTGGACAACCACCTTTCATGTGTCCCTTTTTGCCACATTCAAAGCACCTGGAAGAAGAAACACTAGAAGTTTTGTTAGTTTTAAAACTTTTATACTGCTTACCGTTTACAATGAGAGTTTCTTCTTCAATATCATCTTCACTTATGTCATGACAAATCTTAGTTGATGCTTTGAATGCAATGTCCTTCTTTTTCCCTTGTTGAAGTTCACGTTCTCGTCTTTCTTCCTCTTCTAAAGTTGCCTCATGTGATTCTAGGTTGCCAATAAGTTGTTCCATCCTTAGCCGGGTGAGATCATTTGCTTCTTCAATAGTAGTCACCTTGGGCTTGTATTTGGGAGGAAGAGACCTAAGGATTTTTGATACTTGATCTTCTTCAGCAATTACTTTGCCTAAAGCATTCAAACCATTTACAATAGAAGAAAATTTTGCATACATTTCACTAATAGACTCATTTTGATCCATACGAAACTATTCAATTTTTTGCTTAAGCATTCCGATTTTAGAGTTCTCAACTTGAACAGTTCCTTCATAAGTTATGGAGAGTCTATGCCATATTTCATATGCTATTTCACAATTTGATATTCTATTGAATTCACCAATGGAAATTGAACAATAGAGTATACTTATAGCTTTTGCATTCATTTGGGCTGATCTTACCGTATTAGCATCCCAAGTTGCATACTCTGTTTGAGGGAATTCATATGGATTTGATACCATTCTCCATAGATCCCAGCTAATTCCTTGGAAGTAGAATTGCATCCTCCTTTTCCAATAGGTGTAGTTAGTGCCATCAAAAGGTGGAGGTCTAGCCATGAGTATCCCTTCTAGGTTGAGGTTGTTAAGTACCCCGTCACCCATTCTTCAAGACTTTGTTAGAGTTCCTTGAAGCCCTACTCTGATACCAATTGAAAAAAAACACTAGAGGGGGTGAATAGGGTTTTATGGATATTTTAAAATAATTCAACTCAAAGCAAGCAACCACAAAAAGATTGGACAAGGGGAGAAGGATTTAGAGTGGTTCCAACCTTAGAAAATACTAAGGAGGTCAATCCACTACCCGGTTGCTTACCAAACCGGGATTTTGAAAGTATTTAATTTTATTACCTTGCAAGGATTTTACATAAAATTACAACACTTTCACCAAACCCTTCGTACAACCTTCACCTAGAAGTAGTCTCACCAACCTCGAAGTAGCCTTCCTTGAGGTAACTTCAAGCTCCCCCTTGAAGTAACCTTCCTCTTAAAGTAGCTTCCCATTGAGACAGTCTTCTTGAAGTTGTCCAAAGTCCACCTTCTCCACTTGAGAAGTCAAACCCTCTCCAATCCGCAGCCTCCAACCGTAGGAGTAGCAAGGAGAGTACAAATAATATAAAGGAACAAGAAGGAAAAATAGAAATTACAATACCGTTGTAGCACAAGGCTTGATTTCCTATATCAAGCATTTTGATCTCCTAACCAATGTATATGGAAGTGTAAGTGCAGTGGGTAGGAGATGCTAGCCTATAGGACACAAATTTGGAGCAATGGAAATGTATAGCCAATGTTGGAGTTGCTCAATTGCTCACTAGAATGAATAGCCAATTGCAAGTATTATGCTCAAGTGTTGCACAAGTGTGTTTTGGGTGTCCTATGGCTTCTCCTATTTATAGGAATGGCCTATGGATGTTTAAGGACGTTCTAGACACTTTCTAGGGGGTTCTAAGTGCTCAACTAGTCGTTAGATATCCATTAGTTGCTTTAACAACGACTAGTTAATTAATCCTGAAAAGTGTAGACAAAACTCTTCTCAGTCGAAGATTTGTCGACCGAGAGTCCTTCTCAGTCGAGGATTTGTCGACCAAGGGACTGTCTGGAGCAAGTTGTATAACGTTCTGATCCAACTCCCAACTACTTTTTCTACTGTGTCTAATTGCTACTTGGGTCATTCTCGGTCGAGGAAATTGTCGTCCGAGAGTGTCTCGGTCGAGGAGTTTGTCGATCGAGAATTACTATGTTTCAATGTTTTAAACTAAGTACTAAGTGTGTGTATGAGTGTGTAGTTGTGACACTATTGTATGGGATGGCCTATCTAAGTGTTTTGATTGACTAGGGAGGATCTAAACGCTTGATTTACATGATATCTAAGTACTTGTACATTATATACTTGTACAAGTTTTTACATTTGATTACAATCATGAATTAAAGCAATTTGAGCATATAGACCTTCCAAGTTGTTTGTCATCCACCTAATTCCTGCAACACTCAAGTAGCACGTTAGATCCACAAGAATGAAATGTTTGTCATCATTGAAACAAAGGGATTATAATAATGTCCAATTTATCCAACAAAAAGTAGTCATCCTTCATTACAAGGAGCCGGAGGATGATATAGCCACTTGGGATGAAGCCAAACTCAAGAAGTCACATCTAAATGCAAAGAAAATTATCATCATCTATTCTACCCTCACCCCTCTGAGTTCAACCGGATGTCATCTTGGGACATATCCCATGAGATTTGGAAATAAGTTGTGCATCACCTATGAAGGCGCAAAGTAAGTCAAGGAGTCAAAGGTCTACATGCTCAAGGGACTCTTTGAAAATTTCAAGATGGGAAAGTAAAAGAGAGTGGAAGAGATGTACATAAGGCTCAACACCATCATCAATGGACTTGCTTCTTTAGGCCACGCCATGAATAGAGGGACCATCAACTCCAAGATTCTAAGGTCTTCCCCAAGAGATGGGAATCCAAGGTGAATTCCATTGAAGAAGTTAGAAGCCTTGGTGACATAGCCACCAAAGAGCTCATTGTCAACCTTCAAGCTCATGATGTTGGAATGTGAGCCCAGAGACCCAATCATATGATGATTGTAATGACATAATATGTAAATGATTTGATTAATAAATAAATGCAAGCTTCCAATTTGTTCTATTTACTTTAGTTATGAGATAATGATCTAGCAGTATAAATGTCTAGAGACTGATATTACTCAATGACGTATGTTTTCAAGTATGTGACTTGGATGACAAGATCATACATATGTTAAGAGTATACATATACATTCTAATTATGTCCCTGATTAGTTGCTATTATGGAAGGTAGATAGGATATATAATAACACATAAGATCAAGATGTGAGTTGGTTGATGACAAAATCTAATTTTCCAAGATATGGAAATATCAAACCAAGCACACATATACATGTTAGAGAATATTGTATCCAACAAACCTACCACAAGACTAACAAGTGGAAGCCGTTACCATGGTTTTCATGGTCAACTTTCGTAGTGATGGTGGTGATTGTGGTTCTTAGACCTGAAGTCACAACACTCATCACATGTCATTCAGTATTCTTTGACATCATCATCCTAGGGCTTGACCTCTCTAGGCAGTGAACTGATTTTCTCCTAGTTTGGAGATTGGAACCACTCCAAATAGCTTCAATTCTTGTGTTCGTTCAATCTCTCATACTTTCTATGTATGTTTAGTTGCACTACAAATCCAATATTTGAAATCTCATGTGTTGTAGTAACTTGAAGGTCTAATGAATTTTGTGCAAGTATTTTTAGCTCTATTCACCCCTCCTCTATAGATCATTTTATCCAACAAGTGGTATCAGAGCCACAGTCTTCTCTGACAAGATATCCTACGAGACAAGAAGATGGGCGACAACCTACTTGGGTCTCTCAACTTGTAAGGTGGTTTCTCCATGAGACCCTCAATCTTCAATGGCAGAAACTTCCCTTATTGGAAGAGATAGATGCAGTTCTACCTTCAAGGGATGAACTATGACATGTAAAAAGTAGTCATCCTTCATTACAAGGATTCGGAGGGTGATATAGCCACTTGGGATGAAGCCAAACTCAAGAAGTCACAGCTGAATGCAAACAAAATTAGCATCATCTATGCTACCCTCACCCCTCTGAGTTTAACCAGATCTCATCTTGGGACATATCCCATGAGATTTGGAAATAAGTTGTGCATCACCTATGAAGGCACAAAGTAAGTCAAGGAGTCAAAGGTCTACATGCTCAAGGGACTCTTTGAAAATTTCAAGATGGGAAAGAAAAAGAGAGTGACAGAGATGTACACAAGGCTCAACACCATCATCAATGGAGTTGCTTGTTTAGGCCACACCATGAATAGAGGGACCATCAACTCCAAGATTCTAATGTCTTCCCCAAGAGATGGGAATCCAAGGTGAATTCTATTGAAGAAGTTAGAAGCCTTGGTGACATAGCCACCGAAGAGCTCATTGGCAACCTTCAAGCTCATGATGTTGGTATGTGAGCCCAAAGACCTAATCATATGACGATTGTAATGACATAATATGTAAATGATTTGATTAATAAATAAATGCAAGCTTCCAATTTGTTCTATTTACTTCAGTTATGAGATAATGATCTAGCAGTATAAATGTCTAGAGACTAATATTACTCAATGACTTATGTTTTCAAGTATGTGACTTGGATGACGAGATCATACAGATGTTAAGAGTATACATATACATTCTAATTATGTCCCTGAACGGTTGCTATTATGGAAGGTAGATAGGATATATAATAACACATAAGATCAGAATGTGAGTTGGTTGAGGACAAAATCTAATTAGCCATGATATGGAAATATCAAACCAAGCACACATATACATGTTAGAGAATAGTGTATCTGAAAAACCCACCACAAGACTAACAAGTGGAAGTTGTTACCATGGTTTTCATGGTCAGATCTTATAGTGATGGTGGTGATTGTTTTTCTTAGACCTGAAGTCACAACACTCATCACATGTCATTCGGTATTCTTTGACATCATCAAACATAAATCCTGAAAGAAGGGTTGCCATAACAGTGATGATTGGGTGACTGTGACATATGGGGATTGACTAATGTAGATGGGATGTTTCCCTCCTACAGGAGCATGATATCTTAGGCCTCTTGATTATAGAGAGTGATAAATGCATGGCCATGCACATGTGAGTAATATATGTGATATTGAGCTTACATATATCTCATATAGTCTTCTCTGGTTCAAGGAACAAGATTGAATGTTGAAGAGGATGACTACTCCATGCCTTAAGTTCAATATGGATATCAGTGACAAAGGAACTATACAAATACTATAACACCATACACAAATTGTAGATTGAAGTTGTTGTCCAACTTTCCACTTACCTGGGTAGCTTCGATGTGTGACTAGGAACCACTCATTTCTTATGATGTCATAAGTAGTTAAGGATATTCAATGCCAACGTAATATGAGACCTATAGGGTCACATAAATAGGTCATGACCTAAAAGAGGATTTTAATTTTCAATTATAATTGAATTGATTATTAAAGTATTTAGGTATTCAATTCACACAAAAAATCAATTGACTAGACTCCCAACTGATCCACTCATGTGATGAAATGGTCGATTGGAATGACAAGTTGATTGGATATTGAATTGGTTGAGTTCTACATGGATCAGGCACCAGCCGACTGGCTCAATGGGTGAACCGGTCAGCTCGGGTTGAGTGAGATGACCGGTTCACTTGGTAATCGACCAGCTTGGTTGTTCCAACTAAAGGTTCATGAGAAAAGTTGATCTTTCACTTGCCTAATTTGATTGGTGCAAGGAATTAATGTTAAGAATTAATTGGAAATGAATTGTCAAATTCATATGCAATTGGGAAATCACAAAATGATCAGTTTGATGTGCAAAATATTCGGATCACATATGATATGATCAGTTTGGTTGCCAATCGACTGGTTAAATGCTCGTAGGTTGCAAAAATTCAAGATCTTCCGGTCCCTTTCACTCCCACATAGATTGGGAACCCAAGCCCTAACCCCTCCAATAAATAGTAGAGTACTGGGACTTTTCTAAACGCAACTCAATTTCTTCTAACAATTTTTGTCCTCTCTAGTTGTGGTAACCAATAGAGAGCCTAAGCAAGTCCTACCCGCTAAAAGGAGGGATAGAAAGGGAGAAACAATTGTGGGAGAGCAAATCGGTGACTAGTACACCAACGGGAGGAAAAACTCCTTCCTATCCATTCTATTAGAAAAATATGAGTTCTAGATGGTCTGTGTGGAATTACATAGAGGCGTGGAGGTTTTTGTCTGCCGCTAGGAGGACAACGTCAACCTATAGTCCTTGGTGCAGACCAAGAGGCACAATAGTAAGATGAGTCCCAGTGCAACTAGACGACAGTTGCACATCTACAATGACGAGAAGATGTCGCTAGACTTGCTCCAGGACTAAGTATATCCTCTTAACTATCCTTTCCATTATATATTTTTTGACGCGATCTGCTGGTTTAAGGGGAATATGACAATGAAATTTTTATTTCCAACACCTATTATGTCACCATATTTCCCTACAGTGGTATTAGAGCCACATCAATCTATTATATTTTAGGACAATTGATTTGATAGAATTTTGGTTTTATCATTTAACTATTGCATGTGATGTGAATAATTTCGTGTTCAATCAAATACCATAATAATCCCAAACTAATATATATATATATATATATATATATATATATATATATATATATATATATATGCAATTTACACACATGCCCCAATTTTGGGACAATTGATACAATGGGATCTTTTATGGCAGTGCCCCAATGTCTTATGGTCTCTACTTATTAGATCTAAAGATAGATGTTTATAATGTTAATACCAAAATACTAAAACTCAACAACTCAAACAAAACATACCTTTGGCATTTTCATCTAGGGCACATAAATGAGAATCGCATATTTAGACTCCATAAAGATGGTTATCTAGACTCTTTTGATCTGGAATCAATAGCGACATGTGAATCTTGTTTGTTGGGCAAGATGGCTAAGACCCCTTTCACTGGTAACAATGAGAGGGCTAGTAGGACTCATACATACTAATGTATGCAGGCCTTGTAGAACAACCGTTAAAGGGGGTATCAATACTTCATTACCTTTACTGATGACTTTAGTAGGTGCGACTGTGTTTATTTAATGAAACATAAGTCAGAAACTCTTGACAGGTTCATGGAGTTTATGAAGGAAGTACAAAACCAACTTGGCAAAACTATTAAGGAACTTTGTTCTGATCAAGGTGGATAATACTTAAACCAAGAGTTTGAGGACCTTCTTAGAGCCTATGGGATTATATCCCAGTGGACTCCACCTGGAACACCTCAACATAATGGTGTATCATAAAGAAGGAACCACACATTACTGGATATGGTGTGATCGGTGATGAGTTTATTTGAGCTTCTGACTACCTTCTAGGGGTATGATCTAGAAACCGCCGCATTTACACTAAACCGAGTACCATCTAAATCGGTTCAAAATACATCATATGAAATATGGTATGGGAAGCATCCCAAAATGTATTTTATGAGGATTTGGGGATGGGAAGCTTATGTTAAGAAAATGTTTTCTAAAAAGCTTGATCCTAGATCTGATAGATGTTGTTTTGTTGGATACCCTAAAGAGACAAGAGGATATTGCTTTTATTCCCTATCTGACAACAAAGTTTTGTTGCCACAGATGTTGCACTCCTTGAGATGGATTAAATTTCCAAAGGAATCAGTGGGAGAAAAGTGGAGCTCAAAGAGGTTCAAGACCAATAAGAAAACATTGAACCAATAGATGAATAAGAGGAACAAAGAGAATCACAAGGTGTTATGGAATATCAAATTCCTCAAGTGCATATGCACCTCATAGATCTAATAGAACATGCCTTGAGTATGAAAGATTTGGATATCTTGTGACTCAAGAAGGTGGTGATTTGGTCATATATGATGAAAAAACAACCTATGTAGAAGCTGTTGAGGGATCGAAGTCTAAGAAGTGGCTTGAGACCATGATATCTGAGATGGAATCCATGTACACCAATAAAGTATGGACTTTGGTGGATCCACCTGAAGGGGTAAAACCCATAGGGTACAAGTGGGTCTTCAAAAAGAAGATTGACATAGATGGTAAAGTACAAACCTATAATGGCGAGTTTCATACAAGTTCAAGGTGTTGACCATGATGGAACCTTTTCTCTAATGGCCATGGTTAAGTCCATCAAGATCATGCTTTCTATTGCAGCTTATCATGACTATGAGATTTGGCAAATGGATGTTAAAACCACATTCCTTAATGGGAATCTTCTCCAAGATGTGTATATGACACAACTTGAGGGGTTTATAAATCCAAAGGATAAAAATAAAGTCTTTAAGCTACAAAGGTCAATCTATGGGTTGAAGCAAGCAACTCAGAGTTGGAATCTTCAATTTGATGAGACAGTCAAAGGGTTTGGATTTATTCATAATGAAGATGAACCTTGTATGTACAAGAAGGTTAGTGGGAGCATAATGACATTCCTCATATTGTATGTAGATGACATACTATTTATGGGGAATGACATCCCTACTTTACAAAAGGTAAAGACATGGTTGGGAAATACGTTTTCTATGAAAGACTTGGGAGAAGAATCCTACATTTTGGGGATTAAGCTCTATAGAGATAGATATAAAAGGCTTCTTGGACTAAGTTAGAGCATATACATTGACAAAGTGTTGAAGCGGTTCAGCATGGAGAGATCAAAGAGAGAAAACCTAACCATGCGACATGGAGTTACCATCTCTAAGGCTCAGAGTTTGAGTTCTTGTGAAGAAAGGGACAACATGAGTTTGATTCCATATGTCTCAGCAATTGGATCACTCATGTATGCAATGTTGTGTACCCATCTAGATGTCTTGGGCATGACGAGAAAATATCAGTATGATCCAGGTGATGCTCATTAGACATCCATAAAGAACATCCTCAAGTACTTGAGAACAACTAAGGATCAGATCTTGGCCTACGGTGGAGAGGAAGAGTTGGTGGTAAGAGGTTACACCGATGCAAGCTTCCATACTGACAATGATGATTACAAATAAAAATCAAGATTCGTGGTTTTCCTAAATAATGGATCTATAAGCTGGAAGAGTTCTACGCAAGAGATAGTTGTCAATTCTACAATAGAGGGAGAGTATATTTGTAAGGCCCCTAACCTAGCTTAATGATTGAGTATGCTTTCTTTGCTTAATAAGATTCTTAAACCTTAATCTAATCCTTTGAGATGCTTAACTAAGATGTGGCAATCTTATATTTCCAGTTTGATCATGTTTTCATGATTTTTGAGCTTTGTATGCTTATTTTGGACCAATTGCAATTTACCCATGTTGAGGGGTTATCTTGCAATTTGTTAGATGTTGTGTGTGATCTTATTTCTTTAGCATCATGAGAGATAAAATGATTTTATATGTGCCTTGTTGGACCTTGGTCGATGAGGTTGCATCATGTGGTAATGCTAGGGTTTTGCTTGGTGTCGACCATGTTGAACTTGGTTGGGTGTTGAGACCTAGTTTCGACCTTGATGGTGTCTCTTGAGTGTATCTCGACCGAAACACCATCTTTGGATGGGTTTTGTTTCAACCGTGGAGGTCTTGGTGTGGTTTGGTTGAGATGGTTGGCCTTCTTGTGATGTGTTTCAACCATGTTTGCTTGGTGGTCTTTTCGTGTGGTTGAGACAAGGTACCTTGATATTTGTTTTGGTTTCTAGGGTGGTGGTGACCCATGTGGTTGAAACCCCACCTAGGTTTTATCACCATAGGTTGCATGCATATTTTTAGTGGTTGCATGTATGTTTTCATGGTGGACAAGTGTCCCTTTGGTGGTCTCGTGTGTTGACACCTCACACCTACCTTACTTCCCTCCTCCATTGTGTATATAACCCCTTTCTCTTTCATGCAAGTTATCCTTTCAGCCTTCCTTCTTCTCCCCTCTCTTGTGTTCGTCCTTGGATCTTTGACGAGAATGAAGGATTGATCTTGGGTGCTTTGGAGGATGATTAACCTTGCATGTGGTGATTTGTAGGCTGATTAACCTTGCATGTGGTGCTTTGGAGCTTGATCAGCTTCCTTGTCGTGATTCTAGGTGGTTTCTCTTCTTGGTAAGTGGTTCTACCTTCTTGATCACATTTTTCATTTGGAACCCTACCTTCTTTCTTCTCTTTCTCGGCCATTAGACCATGTTTTACATGGTGGATACCTTTAATATCTTCTCCTCACAAAGGTTGTGGACTATGTTTTGACATGGTAACACCCTAGTGAGAAGGAGTTCTCTTCTTTCTTCTTTCTTCTTGGTTCAGCCTAGGATTTTCACTCTCTTTCTTGAGCTATATTTTGACCATAGTGTTCTTCTCTTTTGAGGTGATCTTGTGGCTGAAGTGTTGACTTTAGTTGGAGCTTCATCTTCTTCCTTGGAGCTCGTGATCTTGGAAGTGTGGTTCTCTACCTAAGGTGGATTATATAACTCTCTACCTTCTTCTATTTGTTTCACCATAATATTGCTTGCATGCTACTATTTTAATCTCTATTCTTGATGCTAATGTGCTAAATGAGGTTATCAAGATCTAAGGTTTAAGCCTTTGTAGTATCTTCATGTAGATCGCTCTCTTTCTTAAGCCCTAAGTTTCTTGTACCCGATTTGCTATGTGATGGTTGGGGTGATTTTTGATACATGCATTATTATCCTTGTTCGTATCACCATGTTTTGGTTTAAACTTTGTGTTTTCTTGAGTATTTTGAATTGGTTTTCCTGAGATTGAAGCTTATTCTTCTTCCACCTAGTTGATTTCTCGAAGGTTCATGTTGAAGTTCAGATTTCAAGGTCTTGAGATTCATTTTAGTTTGGAGTTCTCCTCTTGATGATGATGATTTTCCTTGATGTTAATCTTCTATTTTATCTGTGGTGCAATTCTATTTTGATTATGGTTTAACCATGTTTTGAGGATGGTTTCTCACCTTTGTGATAGCTTGACCTTGGTGATTACTACCCCTTTGATTTTTGTCTTGCCCGACACACTTTGATAATGGGGTGATGGTCAAGATGTTTTACTTTGTTTTGGTTGAAACATATGACCTTGTGTCATAGTCACAACCTTAAACCTAATAGGTTGAGGGTCATATCACTTAAGGGTTGAGACATATGTTTTGTGTCACAGACTAAAACTTAACTCTAGGGTGGTCGAGGCACTTGTTTTGTGGATGGTCGAAACATATGTTTTTGTCATGATCGAGACACATGTTTGTTCATGGTCAAAACTCATGCTTTTGGGGTGGTCGAGATACATGGTTGGCTTGTGGTCGAGACACCTATTTTGAGATTGGTCGTAAAATATGTTGATGAATGGTCGATACACTTATATGAGTACATGGTCATAATACATGTGGGACATTGTAAGATTGGTACATATACACATGTAAATATTGGTTGATACCTAATGTTGTTTGGATAGTTGATTAACCAAGTTGATGATGATATTATGATCCTAGTATACTCCAAAAAGTGGGAGGTGATGAGACTAGGGTTTGGTGATTGAATAATGCTATGGAACTCT
This sequence comes from Alisma plantago-aquatica, assembly GCA_963693085.1. Classification (NCBI taxonomy): domain Eukaryota; kingdom Viridiplantae; phylum Streptophyta; class Magnoliopsida; order Alismatales; family Alismataceae; genus Alisma; species Alisma plantago-aquatica. Next base: position 1,197,206,301 of record OY856409.1, read on the forward strand.
AATCGGCTATGTGTTGGAAACCCTAACCCTAATCCTATGGTATGTTATACTTGCTGAGCTTATATGGATGGATAGCATGTGATTATGTTTTCTCTTTCCTACTTGTATGATTCTAACCTTTCAAGTTGAATGAATGCCATAACTTGTATATGCTATGGTGGTGGTCATATGACACAGGGTGATGTCTATGAGCCTTGATGAGATCATATCGATGTGATGGGTCCTATGACCTAGTGAAGGCTTAATGCCTATTGTAAGGTGATATCCTCTAGTGATGTGATAGAGGGATTGATATCCCGTAATGATGTGACATTGGTGGTATCTTTGTATGGTTGTGTGACATTGGTGATGGCCTTGTGAATGGCAATGCTACAAGTATCATGTGATGATGTGACTAGTTCACACCTTATACGTTTTATATCTTCTGGAGTTGTACTATCCCCTTATCTTTTTAGAAATTTTTTGGGCTTATACTTTGTAACTTTATTGATGCTAAAAGACACACAATTGGCCAAAGTAATCAAGTGAAACCCTAATTATGTAGGTGTCTTGAGCCATAGATTCATTCCAGGTCTAGTTTTATTGTTGGATGGTGAAACAAGTCATTCCTACAAGAAACTCTGAGCACATGTTTTTGTATATGTGGGGGTGCAAGTCAAGTATCTCCTTGTGTCCACAATTACATGTTGTGTGAGACAGCCATGCGTGAGATGTTCTCCTTGTAATATGTGACAGGAAACAATGTAACTGCATGTGATGCCTCTTTTTAAGAATGGCCAAGCATGAGCCTATTCTTCTAGCACTATGACATGTACCGAGTGGGCTATATGTGTTTTTATATGGATGGCCATGCGTGAGTGAATCCTTCAGCTTGACTATATGTCACTATTTGAAGTTGACTGAGTTGTCTCCGAGGTGTTTCTCTTTTACTGACCAAGAGGTGTTGGAGAGGTCGTGGATTCTAGCTCTTCCATTGACCTTGTATGACACCGATTTTGAGTTTGCAGTAGTTCGTTGGATTTGAGTGGCACGACTCAAATCCTCAACACCTAATAAAAGACGTAACACAACAGTGCAATGTAATTTCTTAGGGTCAAATACACTTCACATTGGTTGAACCCTTTGCCTTATCTTTGTACTGATTTCTTGAATTATAATGCCGTAAGAGAAATCAACTATTATACATGTTCTTCATATTCCTTTTTAAAACATTAATTATTCTACTACTCAGTGGTGACTGCCTAGTTTGTTTGATCTACATTATCTGTTGGATATATATCATTTAGTTTAATATGCTCAACCTGATAAGTATGTTATCTACCTTCTTAGTTATCTGTGCTTTTAATAAACGTTGGCACAGAGTTATATCTCTCCTTGGGAAGTTTGGTCTCAACATGTTGGTTTCCACATCTTTTAGGTGGTCGAGCACGTAGAGGTAGAGATCGTGCTATTGAGGTTGAGTAACAAGAGGAATAGTAGCCGAGTACAGGTTGGATGAGCTACTTGTATTTTGTAGTAGAATCCTATGTGTCGTCCTTGTACTCTCAGGTCCTTGGGGGAGTTTTTTTAGATGTTGTATATTGAGATGATGTTTTGGCTATATGTCGTTGTTGCACAAATATGGCATGTATGTATGCAGACATGTTATCATATGTACAGGTTGTAACCCGTGATCCAGTAAATAGTGCTATGTAATAATCTTTTGGTAGGTGTTATATATATAGGTGGATCTTGTGGACTCAGATGTGATAAGATCCAGTTTTAATGCTTATGTGCAAATGGTTTTTATTTCCTGTGATTTTTGATAACCTAGTCGTTTAGTATTAATTCTGTGTTTTGTTGTGAGTAATCTCGCTCTATGGTGCATTGGGGCATCACAATATTTCTACATCGAATGCATCAAAGGAGGTTGTATGGATCAAGAAGTTCATCTCTGAACTTGGGGTCGTTCCAAGCATCATCGACACAATTGAGCTATATTGTGACCACAATGGAGCTATTTCAAAATTTAAGGAACCTAAATCGCATCAGCACTCAAAGCATATACAAAGGTGGTTCCATCTCATACGAGAGATCATACAATAAGGAGATGTAAAGATTTATAGAGTAGCAACTGAGAAAAACATTGTTGACCCCTTAACAAAGGCACATTCATAGCAGAAGCATGATGGACATGTTAGATCACTTGGAATATGATTTATGGGTGATTGGCTCTAAGTGCAAGTGGGAGTTTGTTGGTATGTGTGCCTAGAGAGCCAATCATATGATGATTGTAATGGCATAATATGTAAATGATTTGATTAATAAATAAAGTCAAGCTTCCAATTGGTTCTGTTTAATTCAGTTATGAGATAATGATATGATATTATAAATGTCTTGAGAATGATATTACTCAATTACGTTTGTTTTCAAGTTGTGACTTGATGGATGATATCATACCAATGTTAAGAGTATACATATACATTCTCATTATGACCTGGATCAGTTGTTATTATGGAAGTTATATAGACAACAGTAACACATAAAATTAGAGTGTGAGTTGGTTGATGACAAAATTTCATTAGTCATGATATGTCAACATCAAACCAAACACACACATATATGTTAGAGAACAGTGTATCAGACAGACCCACCATGAAACTGACACATGGAAGCCATTACCATGGTTGTCATAGTCATCTCTTATAGTGATGGTGTTGATTGTGGTTCGTAGACCTGAAGCCACTACACTCATCACATGTCATTCAGTATGCTTTGACATCATCAAACATAACCCTAAAATAAGGGTTGCCATAACAATGATGATTGGGTGACTGTGACACATGGGGACTATCTGTGAGTGATGCAGATGGGATTTTCCCTCCTATAAGAACATGATATCCTAGTCCCTTGATTAGAGAGAATGATAAATTCATGGCGATGCACATGTGATTCAATATGTTATATTGATCTTACATATATCTCAGACAGTCTACTCTGGTTCAAGGAACAAGATTGAATGTTGACGAGGATGACTACTCTGTCCTCGATTTCAATATGAATATCAGTGACAAAGGAACTAGACAAAAACTATAAAACCATACCCATATTGTATTTGTTCTCCAATTTTCCATTTACTTGGGTAGAATTGTTGTGCGACTAGGAACCACTCATTACTTGTGATGTCATAAGTTGTTATGGATATTCACTACCAACATAATATGGGACCTATAGGGTCAAACACATAGTTCATGGCCTAGAAGTGGAGTTTAATATTTAATGATGATTGAATTTATTACTAAAGTGTTTGGGTATTCAATTTACACAATAAATCAACTGACTGGACTCCCAACTGATCGGCTTGTGTGATGAAATGGCCGATTGGAGTGATAAGTTTATTGGATATTGAATTGGTTGATTCTACATGGATCATGCACCAACTGATCAGCTCATTAGGTGTACCAATCAGCTCGGGTTATGCGAGACGACCGACTCACCTAGTGAACCGATCGGCTTGGTTGTGCCAACTGAAGGTTCTAGTGACTTTCCCAAATTCTTGAGAAAAGTTGATCGTTTCACTTGCTCAATTTGATTGGTGCAAGTAATTAATGTTAATCATTAATTGGAAATGAATTCCAAATTTATTTGTGATTGGGAAAATGCAGAACGACCGGCTCACATGTGAGATGACTGATTCGGTTGCCAACTGACCAGTTCAACGCTCACAGGTTGCAAAAATTTAAGCTCTTCCAGCCCCTTCCACTCCCACACAAATTGGGAACCCAGACCCTAACCCCTCCTATAAGTAGAGGGGTACAGGGGGCTTCCCTGGACATAACTCAATTGCTTCTAACAATTTTTGTCCTCTCTGGTTGTGGTAACTAATAGAGAGCCCAAGCAAGTACTACCCACTAATGGGAGGGCTAGCAAGGGAGAAACAATTGTGGAAGAGAAAGTTAGTGGCTAGTACACCAATAGGAGGGACAACTCCTTCTTGTCCATTCTAGAAGGATGACATGAGTTCTAGGTGGTCTATGTTGACTTCCATAGAGGCATGGAGGCTGTTGTTTTCCACTAGGAGGACATCGTCAACGTACAGTCTATGATGCAGACTAGGAGGCCCAACACTCTGACTAGTCCCAGTGCAACTAGAAGAGACTTGCGCATCTACAACAATGAGGAGATGTCACTGGACTTGCTCTAAGACTAGGTATATCCTTGAAACCACACTTTCCATTATATATTTGTTGACATGATTTGTTGTTTTATGGTGAATATATCCTATTCTATCACCCAATTCAACTAAAAATGAGCCAAGGCTTGACAAGCGAGAGGAAGATGAAAATCAAGAAGAGAAGGAATCAAAGAAGATCAAAGACAATGCCTTCAAAGCGCAAGTGGAGGCAATGATTCTCCAACAACAACTTACTTTATGGTCCTCTCTTCCATCCTCAAGTGAAGATGAAACCCTTACTGACCATGAAGCAATCTACTCCAAGGGCAAACACTTCAAGGGAAAGTCTTCCTCCTCTACTCCAAGGTGCTATGAATGTGGTCATAAGGGGCATTATAAGAATGATTTCCCCAAGGCAAAGAAGTCCTACCACAAGGACATCTACAAGAAGAAGGACTACAAGAAGGAAGGCAAGTACAAGAGGAAGGAAAAGAAGGACAAGAAGAGCAAATATGCAGCCCATGCCGCATTGGAGGAGTCATCTTTAAGTCATTCCATCTCCAATGACGGAGAACTCCACCTTGCACTCATGACCTCTACTAGTGAAGACATTAGTGAGGTAAGTGAGGTACGTAAGTGAGGTAAGCTTAAATGATCTATCTAAGGAAACTATCATTGACATGATTAATACCAACATCTCTTCTTATTTTGAATGCAAATCTAACATGAAGAGATTAGGGAAGATCATAAATGACTTGTATGTCAAAATTGATATTCTTGATCAAAATGAGAAATTGCATCTTGATAGCATTGATTCCTTGCAAGCGAAATTTATTGACCTTGAGCTTCAATAAAATGGAGTTGAAGTAGAGAATGGTATCTACCTTAAGAACATCAATAGTCTTAAGGAGGAAAACCAATTCCGACTTGATGAGTTGGTTTACTTAGAACTAAATTTGATGATATTAAACATGCTTGTGATGCTATTAAAGATGAGAATCATATTTATCTTAATGATCTTATCATGATTAGAAATAAAAATGCTAGATTTCTTGCTCAAGTTAATGATCTTTCTTCTAGACCTTTATTGACAAGTAATGAAGTTACTAGTCTTACTTTAGAAAAATATTCTTATCTAACTAAAGCCCTTTATTTGGAGGCTGAATTACTTCATGAACAAGATGATCTTGCTTGTTTATATTCTACTGCCATTACTCTTAGTGATGATAATCACAAACTTAGAGCTTCCTTGTAGAAATTCTTTAACGGGAAAAAGTCCCTCAATGAAGTTCTAGATCACTCTACCAAACAAGTTAGCACTAGGGGTTTGGGATATGTAGGGGGAGCTCCAAAGAGAAAGAGAAAGGGCAAGGGTAAGAAAAAGAGAAAGTAGTCTCCTATTTTCCATGGAGAGTCATCTAGTTCTAAGAACCCTATGGTTTGTGTTCATTGCAAGAATGATGACCATTACTCTACTTATTATCCTTATAGAGAAAAGGGGACCAACTCAAAGATGAAATGGGTCCCCAAGCTAACACTGGAATCCAAGGCTTGAATTGGGCACAAATATCTTCCTTTCTTATTGGTAAAAGGAAAATGGATTGTTAATAGTGGTTTCTCAAAGCATGACAGGTGAAATTAGCCACTTAAACCAATTCACAAAAAAGAAAGAAGGATCAGTAACATTTGGTGACAACAACAAAGGTAAAGTGATAGTTGAGGGTGATGTTGGTGATTCACTATGCATCAAGAATGTTCTTCTTGTGGATGGCCTACATCACAAATAAATTAGTGTTAGTCAATTATGTGATAATAGATATCTTGTTATTTTTATCTCACTAGAATTCTTGCTTCTAGATTCCCTCTCCTACAATGTTATATATAAGGGAACTAGAAATGGTAATCTCTATGTTATTGTCCTTGACTCTATTAAGCCTATTTTTGGTAGATGTCTTGTTTTGAATTCAAATGATATTTCTTTGTGGCACTGAAGGCTTGGTCATGTAAGTATTGTTGGTATGTATGCCATGAGAGCCAATCATGTGATGATTGGTGGGATACATTAAGATTGATTTGATAAACATCAAAGGCGAGCTTCCAATTCTTTCTGATTCAGTCATATGAGATAGTGATAGAACAAATTGAATGTCTAGAGAATGACAGTACTCAATGACGCATGCCTTCAGGTTCATGACCTGAACGATGAGATCATACGGATGCTAAGAGTTTGTACATTCTTGTTGTGTCCCTAGTCAGATGTCATTGTGGAAGGTAGATAGACAGCAATGACACACAAGACTAGATTGTGGTGTTGGTTGATGACAGAATCTCATTAGTCATGATATAGAGATATCAAACCAAACACATAGGTACTTGTTAGAGAACAAGTGTACCGGACAGACCCACCGTGAGTTTGACACATGGAACCATGAGATGGTAGTCACAGTCAGTACTCACAGTGATGGTGGTGAGTGTGATTCTTAGACCTGAAATCACTACACTCAACACATGTCGTTGGGCACACCTTGACATCATCAAACGCAGTCCTGAAACATGGGTTCTTATAAAGGTGATGATTGGGTGGCTTTGACACATGGGGCTTTTGAGGGGTGAGTGATAGATATGGGATTTGTCCCTCCTGAGGGAGTTTGATATCCATGGCCACTTGATGAGTAGGATTGAGAAAGGCGTGCACGCATGTGTGAATCAGTATATGATACTGATGTCATACATATCTCTTCCAGTCTACTCTGAGATCAAGGAAGTGAATGAACGTTGACAGGATGATTGTTCCATGCCTCGAGTTCATTCGGGATATCAGTGACAAAGGAATTATACACTCACTGTAACACCATTCACGGATTGTAGGATGAAAGTTGTTCTCCAACTTTCTACTTTCACTTGGGTAGCACTGATGTGTGACTAGGCACCACTCTTTGCTTGTGAAGTCATAAGTGTTATGAACTTTCACTGCCAACGTGAAATAGACCTGCAGGGTCACACACATAGGATTTAACCTGGAAGAGGAGTTTTTTCCACAAAGCAATGTTTAGATTGATTACTAAAGGAGTTTAGTAGTTCAATTAAACACTCAATCAGTCGATGGCTCAATATCGTATGGTTCAAGGTGTTGGACGCATTGATTGGAGTATCAGATTGATTGAAATCGCAATTGACTGATTTTGCCCAACCTGTGCTCCCAACCGATCGGTTCATGTGATGAACCGGTCGGCTGAGGTTGCTGAACCGGTCGGCTGGAGTGTCCAGGCCGATCGGCTCATGCCCAGGTTGAAACGACCGGTTCAAGGGTTGAACTGATCGGCTCAACTGGTGCAACCGACCAGTTGGGAAAAGTCATGTCGGCAAGAATTTTCCTTTGGCTTCAAATTGCCCAATTCGATTGGGAATAACATTGGTATTCGATACCAATTGGGAAAGAAACAAGGAAAGTCTTTTTGAGCCGGATTAGGACCATGAACCGATCGGTTCAGGGCACCAACCGATCGATTGGAGTGCCCCAAACGGTCGGCTCAGGTCCAACCGATTGGATCAATGTCCGAACCGATCGGTTCAGTTGTGAACCGATCATTTCAAGTTGTGAACCGGTTGCTTTTTGTGGAAAATTCTCGAACCCTTCTACTCCTGCTTTTAGTCCCGCATTGCCTGGGATGGAGAACCCTATCCCATGACTCTCCTATATATATAGGGGTATTGGGGGCTTCTCAAAGTACAGCTCAGTGCAACCAGTTGCTCTGCAAGTTGTCATTCTCTCTGGTTTTGGTAACCGTGAGAGAGCCCGAGCAAGTGCTTCCCGCAAAAGGGAGGTGCAGCAAGGGAAGGACAACTGCAGTTGCAACAGGAGGTAGGAGAGCGTGTTGGCGACTAGTACATCAACAGGAGGGTGCGACTCCTTCCACTTCCTTGTGGGACAAGGAGTGTGGAGTTCCAGGTGGTCCGTGTGGACTACTACAGAGGCGGGAGGACACTACCGCTTAGGAGGACAACTGTCATCTGACAGTCCGGTTCGAGTAGGAGTTGTCAGTCCCGGTGCGACCAGGAGCTGCACAGACACCGTCGAAGTCCGGAGTTGAAGACCGCACATTGCGCGAGGTATTGTCGCCGAGCAAGCCTCGGGACAAGGTATGATTCCACAAACCATCCTTTCCTATTATATAGACGTTGACGCGTTTCCTCGGTATGGGTTGGGGGAGAAAATTTTTATTTCCGCTGCCTTCTATGTCTCCCCTAAAACCCAACAGTGGTATCAGAGCCACGTCAACTGCTCTATATTTTAGGAATATCGATATGATCGATTTTGGTTTGTCGCCTTTATTTATTGCATACGATGCGAATAATATCGTCTTTATGCATGTCCAATCCTAAATCCACAAATCCCTAATTACATATATGATATGTATTATTAATGCACTCGATACGCGTCGCCCTTAAACGAGTTTTGTGGTGGATGTGTGTAGCATGATTATGGCCTATAAAACCCGTATCTGTGTTTGGTTGTGTGTGGTTGCTTGCATCTCGGTCTGCGCACCGATCTTCCCTCTCTTATTCCTGATGTAACTCGAAATAATTCGAGATTCTTTCCTATCTTTTCTCCCCCCGAATGTAAATCGGGGTTTCCCTTTTAAAGCAATGTAATAAATAGAATAGGATTTTATTTCCTGTTATGTCAAAGACCGGCGGACATCAAGACGACTGCTCAGACGATCGGTTCAAGGAGTGAACCTATCGGTTGACCTTCCAGACGGTCGGTTCAAGGAGTGAACTGATCGGTTGATGACCGGTTCAAGGAGCGAGACGAGCGGGTGGCAGACATGACGAGATGCACGACGACCAGGCGAACCGATCGGTTGGAGGAGCCAACCGATCGGCTGGTGGCACCCAGACGACCGGCTGGAGAGTATAGATCATTCATGTTATGAGTTGATCTACTCGGATGGCAAGGCACAGAGTTCACCTTGTACAGGTTGCATGTGATGTAGACCTAGATGACCGTGATTCCTCTTGGCTTGAGGAATCACATGAGGATGGCCATAATCATCGCCTTTTATCGTTTGTGCATGTTTTCTGTGGGATATAGCATGTATATGATACGTACTATGTATTGTGGTGATTGGATATGTATATGTATATAAAACCAAATCCCTCATTAAAATATTAAGTTTTAGATGCCTTCTAAATGCGACACACGTGAAAAGATTGATTGACCAAGTGTGGGCACGCCCAAGCGTGGTGCACCGTCTATCTTGTGGAAGCGTGAAGGATGAACGTGTGGGTCTGCCCAAGCAGGGTGCATGTTCATCGTGTTTGCTTTGGGTCGGACTTAACAAGGTGACCTAGATAGGATCTAGCGCCTTGAGGCATGGAGATGATCATTGCAAGGAGTTGTATATGACATCTTATCAAGAGTTGCATATGATGCAATTGGCAAAAGTTGCCTACCTGAGAGATCTATGTTGTGGGTGACAGCCCAAGCTGGTCCATGACTTAGAGGATTTCAGGATCTTGCCCACTAGAAGGTTGTACGCTGCAATCTTCCGAATTGATGGTGAGGGCTATCAATTTGAAGTAAAATAGTGGGAGCGATAATTAATTAAAGGCCTAATTATATCGTCAAACTTTCAAATCAATCAAATAAGTCAAAAATGAGTTTTGGACTAAAATTGCATATTTTCCTTTTTGTAGTTCAAATGGCAACAAACAACAACAACTTTTCTTTGCGATCGGTCCTTGACAAGGACAAGCTAAATGGGACAAACTTCCACGACTGGTATCGGACATTGAGAATTGTTCTCACTCAAGAGCGTAAGGTCTATGTCCTGGATACTCCAATTCCAGAGGAACCCGCTCCTAATGCACCAAAGACAGAAAGGGATGCTTACAAGAAGCATTCTGATGATGCCATTGATGCAAAGTGCTTGATGCTATGTTCAATGAACCATGAGTTGCAGAGGCAACATGAGAACATGGGTGTCATAGAGATGATTCTGCATCTCAGGAACATGTATGAAGATCAGGCACGGCAAGAGAGGTACAATGTTTCTAGGGCGCTGTTCAAGTGCATCATGACAGAAGGAGATCCAGTTGGTCCTCACACACTCAAGATGACTGGGTATGTGGAGAACCTGCAAAGATTGGGATTTCCACTGAGCCAAGAGTTGGATACTGACGTGATATTGCAATCGTTTCCAGAATCTTACAGTCAGTTTGTGATGAACTACAACATGAACAACTTTGATAGGCCACTGTCAGAGTTGTTGGGCATGTTGAGGACAGCCGAGTTACAGATGAAGAAGGACAAGCCTAAGTCCGTGATGGTGATCACGAGCAAGAAAGGCAAGTCCAAGCGCAAGGGCAAGGGCAAAGCTAAGAAAGGTTCTGAAGCTAGCTAGGAGTCCAAGCCATCTTCAACTCTCAAGGCCAAGGGAGGCGTGACCAAAAAAGGAATTTGCCACCATTGTCAAAAGCCAGGACATTGGAAAAGGAATTGTCCTCTCTACCTGGAAGAACAAAAGAAGAAGGAGGCAACTGAAGCCTCTACTTGAAGGTGTCATGAAAATAAACTTGTAACACTTTTTGAGGTATATGATACCAAGATGTAAAGTGTAAATCATTCTTATTTGGGGCAAGTGTTGCCTTTATAGATAGGAATACTTTAGTTTATTTTCAGCCAATAAGGCATGTAATACAGTTATGAACTGCTATTTCATACTTGCCAATAGATAGAAACACTTTATTTTTGCATATTGTATGACAATGATGGCAATTAATAAAGAGATGTTTCAATTTATAAAGATGTGATCTTTGTGGCAATGCCTTATTTATCTTATGATATTTGATATGCATAAGATAAGACGATACCTAAAAGTTATAGATAACTCAAACAATTTAATTAGCATTAATCATGAGAAATTCATTCCTAGTTTCCATATGATGGATAAAACTAGACTCTTTTGGTTAGAGAACCAGTAAGGGACATGAATATCTTGGACATGATTGATCAATCTTCACTAATGTAGTGGGAGAGTGATTATCCTATTAGGTATAATACATGTGATGTATTTACATACCTATTGGAATAAATGCTGATACTTCAAATGGTGTTTAGAGAAATACCAATATGAATATCTTGAAGTGTTCAAGATTATCATAAATGAAGTACAAATTTGGTAAAATATTAATTCTTGAAGAGATCAATGAATGAAATACTTGGACCAAATGTTTGAGATCCTTATGAGTGATTATGATAGTGTATCATAGTGAACTCATGATTAAGACATGGTGATGTCTGAATCAAGAAGGAATCATACTCTAAGGAGTTAGAGAATGATTATCAAATAACTGAATTCTTCTTAATAAAAGAATACCCTATACTAATAAAAGAAATTAGGAATCACAAGGGTTGTGAGTTCTTATATCTTTAACAGATACACCTCAATTATCTATGTGATGAGTTGTTCATGTGATGAGTCAACTATCAAGATGAATATGAGGAACCGAATCTTGAGTTATGGTTTATGACCATTACATCCTAAATGACATCCATGTGAACCATAAGGTATGACCCTGATGGTAGCACTCATTGGATCATATCCATAAGTGCAAATAAGTCTTAAGTGTTGAGACACATGGATAACATTTTGAGAAGGATGATGCTTGTTGATTGCAATTTAATGACTAAGACATTTGGCATATGGATACTAAAACCGCATTCCTATGAGGAATAAAACCAGGATGTGTACGTGACACAGCCTACAAGGTTTATGAATCCACTAATGCAAATGAAGTCTATAAGTTACAATGAACTAATCAATGTGATTGATTGAGTACAAGCAACTCAAAATTGGATCTTTACTTTGATGATATAGTCAAAGGGTTTGACTGATATGTCAAAGAGAAAGAAGGGATCTGTGATTTAGTGGGAAAGTATTCACATTCCACATATTGATGTGAAATGGAAATGTTCTAGATTGGAAATCCAAAAGTGGAAATTATCTTTAAGGAAGATAGAGATGTTTCCTATGTGATAGGAATAGAGATCTATAGAGATAGTTCTCAAAAATTTCTTGACCTGGAAAGAGAAAGCATACATTGGCAATCTGTACTGAAGTGTTCAGTATGCACAGATTCAGTGGGAGAAAACTTGTCCATGTTACATGGAGTTAGTATCCCAAGGCCAAGTGTCCAATTCTTATGAAGAATGGGAACACTAAGAATAGATATGGATCTATCATGTATGTAATCATCCCATTATCTTGCATGTAAGACATGGCAAGAATAAAATGCATTCATCATCTTGTATGTAGGACATGGTAATATGATGTGCTCATCCTGATAACTCGTATGTAGGACATGACGAGTGGTTGTCTGTCTACTTCCAGTAAGGGTTACTGGAATACCATAAGAACTTGATAAGTACTTGGGAAGTACTAGTTCTATGGAAATAAGGAAGAGTTCGATGTAAAGAGTTACATTGATGCGAACTTCCGAAAGGACAGAAAATTAATCGCAAAATATACATAACATGTATAAAAGTGAATGCTTGTTGATAATTGGAAGTGTTCCAATAAAACCATTTAAAAGGAAATGTCGAGTATCTATGTGTTAGAGAACAACAATAGATACTATATGGATCTGGAAGTTCATGAGATGAACTTATATTTCACTCATTGATGACAAGTCTGGAATCCTTGATCATGCAATGTGGCTAAAGGTTAGCAATGGAATACTAGATCGCATATTACGACAACTCCATCTCATACGTATGACGTACAACGAAGAGATGTGAGACATGCAATTTGTACAGACTTTGGCAAGGTGTTGCCATTACTCACTATGTTTGCACTAAGAGCACAGTAACATGTGGGACATGTTTGAAGATCACTATGAATATGATTCAAGGGTGATTGGCTCGCAGTGCAAGTGGGAGTCTGTTGGTATGTATGCCCTGAGAGCCAATCATGTGATGATTGGTGGGATACATTAAGATTGATTTGATAAACATCAAAGGCGAGCTTCCAATTCTTTCTGATTCAGTCATATGAGATAGTGATAGAACAGATTGAATGTCTAGAGAATGACAGTACTCAATGACGTATGCCTTCAGGTTCATGACCTGAACGATGAGATCATACATATGCTAAGAGTTTGTACATTCTTGTTGTGTCCCTAGTCGGATGTCATTGTGGAAGGTAGATAGACAACAATGACACACAAGACTAGATTGTGGTGTTGGTTGATGACAAAATCTCATTAGTCATGATATAGAGATATCAAACCAAACACATAGGTACTTGTTAGAGAACAAGTGTACCGGACAGACCCACCGTGAGTTTGACACATGGAACCATGAGATGGTAGTCACAGTCAGTACTCACAGTGATGGTGGTGAGTGTGATTCTTAGACCTGAAATCACTGCACTCAACACATGTCGTTGGGCACACTTTGACATCATCAAACGCAAACCTGAAACATGGGTTGTTATAAAGGTGATGATTGGGTGGCTTTGACACATGGGGCTTTTGAGGGGTGAGTAATAGATATGGGATTTGTCCCTCCTGAGGGAGTTTGATATCCATGGCCACTTGATGAGTAGGATTGATAAAGGCGTGCACGCATGTGTGAATCAGTATATGATACTGATGTCATACATATCTCTTCCAGTCTACTATGAGATCAAGGAAGTGAATGAACGTTGACAAGATGACTGTTCCATGCCTCGAGTTCATTCGGGATATCAGTGACAAAGGAATTATACACTCACTGTAACACCATTCACGGATTGTAGGATGAAAGTTGTTCTCCAACTTTCTACTTTCACTTGGGTAGCACTGATGTGTGACTAGGCACCGCTCTTTGCTTGTGAAGTCATAAGTGTTATGAACTTTCACTGCCAACGTGAAATAGACCTGCAGGGTCACACACATAGGATTTAACCTGGAAGAGGAGTTTTGTCCACAAAACAATGTTTAGATTGATTACTAAAGGAGTTTAGTAGTTCAATTAAACACTCAATCAGTCGATGGCTCAATATCATATGGTTCAAGGTGTTGGATGCATTGATTGGAGTATCAGATTGATTGAAATCGCAATTGACTGATTTTTCCCAACCTGTGCTCCCAACCGATCGGTTCATGTGATGAACCGGTCGGCTGAGGTTGCTGAACCGGTCAGCTGGAGTGTCTAGGCCGATCGGCTCATGCCCAGGTTGAAATGACCGGTTCAAGGGTTGAACCGATCGGCTCAACTGGTGTAACCGACCAGTTGGGAAAAGTCATGTCGGCAAGAATTTTCCTTTGGGTTCAAATTGCCCAATTCGATTGGGAATAACATTGGTATTCGATACCAATTGGGAAAGAAACAAGGAAAGTCTTTTTGAGCCGGATTAGGACCATGAACCGATCGGTTCAGGGCACCAACCGATCGGTTGGAGTGCCCCAAACGGTCGGCTCAGGTCCAACCGATCGGCTCAATGGCCGAACCGATCGGTTCAGTTGTGAACCGATCATTTCAAGTTGCGAACCGGTTGCTTTTTGTGGAAAATTCTCGAACCCTTCTACTCCTGCTTTTAGTCCCGCATTGCCCGGGATGGAGAACCCTGTCCCATGACTCTCCTATATATAGGGGTATTGGGGGCTTCTCAAAGTACAGCTCAGTGCAACCAGTTGCTCTGCAAGTTGTCGTTCTCTCTGGTTTTGGTAACCGTGAGAGAGCCCGAGCAAGTGCTTCCCGCAAAAGGGAGGTGCAACAAGGGAAGGACAACTGCAGTTGCAACAGGAGGCAGGAGAGCGTGTTGGTGACTAGTACGTCAACAGGAGGGTGCGACTCCTTCCACTTCCTTGTGGGACAAGGAGTGTGGAGTTCCAGGTGGTCCGTGTGGACTACTACAGAGGCGGGAGGACACTGCCGCTTAGGAGGACAACTGTCATCCGACAGTCCGGTTCGAGTAGGAGTTGTCAGTCCCGGTGCGACCAGGAGCTGCACAGACACCGTCGAAGTCCGGAGTTGAAGACCGCGCATTACGTAAGGTATTGTCTCCGAGCAAGCCTCGGGACAAGTTATGATTCCACAAACCATCCTTTCCTATTATATAGACGTTGACGCGTTTCCTCGGTATGGGTTGGGGGAGAAAATTTTTGTTTCCGCTGCCTTCTCTGTCTCCCGTAAAACCCAACAAGTATGCATCAATTGAAGAAGTTGAGAAAAAAATACTTGGTCAAAGGACTTCCCAAATTGGATTTTGAAAAGGATGAGGAATGCCAACATTACACATAAGGAAAGCAAACCAAGTCCTTTAAATACAAAGGAGTCATTAGAACCAAGATATATCTCAAACTTCTTCACATTGATCTATTTGGACCAATGAGAACTCAATTGCTTCGTGGTAGCAAGTATTGTCTTGTGATTGTTGATGATTTTTATAGGTTTACTTGGACCTTGTTTCAAAAAGTGATATTCTTGATGTTTTCTCAACTTTTTGTAAACGAGTTGAAGATGAAGCTTCTTGTCAGATCATCTATATACGCAATGACCATGGGGGATAGTTTGAAAATGACTTGTTTGAACAGCTTTGTGAGGAATCCGAGCATGCACATAACTTTTCTTCACCTTGAACACCCTATCAAAATGGGGTTGTATAGAGAAACAATAGGTTGCTATGGGAAGTATCTAGGACCATGCTTCTAGCGTATGAAACTCCAAAGAAATTTTGGGCCGAAGTAGTTAGCACTTCATGTTTTGTTTAAAACTGGGTTTTCACTCATCCATATTTAAAGAAAACCCCCTATGAGTTATGGCATGGTAGAAACCCATCTGTTGATTTTTTTCATGATTCTGGTTGTCCTTGTTTTGTTTTGAACACCAAGGATTCTCTTGATAATTTTTATGTGAAATCATACAAGGCTTTCTTTCTTGGCTATAGCACTACTAGCAAGGCTTATAGAGTATTTAACATTGAATTGTATAAAGTTGAAGAATCTATCAATGTTAAATTTGTTGAGACTAGCCCCTCTATTCCAAAGAATATTTTTAATGATGATGTTGTAGGTGAGGTGATCCCTCACTTAAAAGAGCTCATGTAAAAGAGTGAAATCACCCCTTTACTAAAAATTTGAAGAATTAACATCCATTCCAAACATTCTCAGTAGTATGATGGAATGGGCATAAATTTTCCAAATTTATTAAACATTGGTATACAAAAGACCATTAGAAAGCAGCGGAATAAAAAAAAAAACTGACTATATTAAATTTCATAAAAGGTTTACAAAAATACATCAAATTATCCCATTAGGGTTTACATCAAGACACACAATTAGGATCTAGATAGAGGGAAGTCTAGACTACTACAATCTTGTCTCCAAGCAACATCTCCATCAAACAAGTCCAAACCAAAAGCTAAGATCTTCCTTGTCTTATCCATCACCTTGCTCAACACCTGGGTGGTTGGGAAGGCACCCAGCAAAAAGGGAAAGGGAAGAAAAGTATGTGTCACAAAACTAGTCTAGGATATCAAGATAAGTAAAGCAAATAAAAACAGGCTAGGGTTCATCATATGATGAAGATAACAAGAGTATGAGGCTATATATCAAATAAGCTTGCCATTAACAAATATAATAAAAAGGATTTTCATGTAAGATAATTATGTCTACCTAACTAAGTAGGGTTGAGGCACCTACCAGACCTCTAACCTTAGGTGAGGGGAGAATAAGACATTCCCAGTCACCTACAATATTATGGGGAGAATAAGACATTCCCCAGGATGATTATTTACATGCCCTCTGTGGGTGGTTGTACATAAGTACCACTACTTTTAATTAAATAGAACATAAATCCACATGCTAGAAAAGTAGTCATGGAAAGAGTAGTCATAATATTCAATAAGCATGGCAGTGGGGTATAAGACCCAAACAAGAAGAAATTATAATCTAATTTGAGGCATGAACAACATTAGGATTCAAGAATAGAATATTTAGGGTTCATTTAAGCCTCATTAGGGAAATATAGGGTTGGGATGCAATTATCCCAACATAGGGTGTAAGGAATGCACATACCGCTCTTACTGATATCAATGACTAACTTTCACCACTTTAATTGAGTCCAAGTTCCACTTTGCCTATTTTCAATGTATTAAAATGTATTAGAGTACATAGTGCACATATATATAGAAACCCTATTTTTAGAACTTTTTAGAAAAATTCGGATTTATCTTTTGAAAATATCACCAATGAACTTATTAGGTTTTCCTGATCAAGAAAACATATTTTTATGTTAATTTTGGAGTTATGATGATTAAGATGTAATTTTTATGGATTTTATGCATTAAATTCGTTTTACAAAAACCACCCTTCGTAAAACCATGAAATAAGACCTTGAAAATATGTTTATTAGATAGAGATAAATTTTCCAATTCCAAAACATATTTATTTGTCCAATTTGGATAAGCGGTTTAGAAGATATGAATTTTGCAATACTGACCAATAGGAAATTGCCACATCATCAAACTGATCGAGATAATTAAAGAGAGAGGGAGAGGGAGAAAACACCATTTGACCCAAGATCAGATTTGAAGTTTATTAGATAACCAAACTAGATATTCTAGAGAAAATAAAATAGCAAGAAACCAAAACCTTAGAAGAACATGGTAAAAAGAGATGGAAATCATCGATTATCAACATAGAAGCATGGGTTTTAAGCATGTACTTAAGCAATATATGAGAAGGGGGTTAACAAAACTTTCCTTTAGGGAAGATAATAAGGTCCAAACAGCAAGGATCCGAGCTTAGAAGGTCTGGTTTCTCCAAGCCTAGATCCTTTCTTGGACAAAGATCACCTTCTCAACTTAGAGGTGATAAATCCTAGCAAAAGAGCATAGAGATGAGGTGTTTTAGGGTTTTAGGTGGGGTTTCACCATGGAATTCCATGTTTACGACCTGTAATAGGGTTTAAGGAATACTAAAAGTATGAAAATAGGGAAGGAATGGATGCAACTTACTAGTTTTGGTCAAATTCACCAAGGAGGAGCTTTAGAAACCCTAATAGAGCAGTTTGGAAACCCTAGGAGCCTTCTTCACCAAGGTAGGCTCCCTCTATTACCTTGGGATAGCTACTTCGTGGAAAAATACAGAGGGAACTATTATCTAAGCTAGAGGAAAGAAAAGGAGAGCAAGAGTTTTCGAATTGTGAGTTGGGAAGGGGTATACATGGCTATATATAGAAAGAGGTGAAGCATGAGGTGTCTTAAGGGACTTTCCATGTGTCTTTAGCCTAGGGATTGATGGCCATGCAAGAGGACAACTCATAGAGGCTTCATGCATATCAAAAGTTGGTACTAATATCCCATAGATCCTTCTAGGCCATCCCTACCGTTTTTCAAGAAAGAAATAACCTCATTGGTTGATAGCTTTTAAGGATAAGCATCTTTATAAAGAGGGTAATCCCTATAATGCCCTTGGAAAGAAATACCATCAAACCAAGGTGAAACTAGGTTCTCCAATGGTTTAAATCTCTTTAATGGTAAGGGAATATCTAAGGATTAAAATTCAGTTGATAATTTGTAAAGAAAACCTCCCAATTGGGTAAATTTCATAAAAGTCCAAAATGTACCTAAAATTGCATAACTTGCACAAACAACATCCAAATCGAACCAAATTTGAAACTTAGGATCATTTTATGTTTTAAAATCATATCAAAAAGTTATATTTAGGTTTAGAGCACTTAATTATGGTAATTAAGCCTTCACTGAGGTATTTCTGCATAAACCCTTATATTGGTACAATTAGTGAGTAAATGTTCACTAAACCACCATAAATTCAACTAATTAAATAGAAAGGCCAAAAATGATAGAAATGAAAGGAAAAGATAGGAAATAGAGTCAAAAGACAAAATTCCAGAATTCGGTATGTTACAACTCAACATTGTTAATAAAGGAAAAAAGGTGTTAGTTGATGAAGAAGAGAAAGAAGAAGAAAAGAAGGATCCAACTCCTCGCTTTGCAAAGCATCACCCTAAAGAGCTCATTATGGGTAATCCTTTTGAAAGGGTGAGGACGCAGACTACTTACAACAAGGAACAAGATGACAATGCCTTAATATCTCTACTTGAGCTAAATAATTTCAAAGAAGTCCTCAAGGATGATGAATGGATCCTAGCCATGCAAGAAGAGTTAGAGCAGGTTGAGAAGAACAAGGTGTGGACCTTAGTGACAAGACCAAGTGATAGAAAGATCATTGGCACCAAGTGGGTTCACCACATCAAGCTTGATGAAAGTGGGGAAGTGGTAAGGAAGAAAACAAGGTTAGTAGCTCAAAATCGCAACCAATAAGAAGGTATTGGTTTTGATAAAACTTATGCACATGTTTCTAGACTTGATTCTATTAAAATGCTACTTTCTTTTGCTAGTTACAAGAATTTCCCACTTTATCAAATGGATGTTAGAAGTGCATTTTTAATCCTAAAATTGAGAAGTATATGTGGCTCAACATCACGACTTTGAACATGATAAATTTCCTAACCATGTTTGTTTGTTGCAAAAAGCTTTCTACGGACACAAACAAGCCCCTAGATCTTGGTATGAGAAACTAAAGAAATTTTTTCTAGACAATGGCTACATCATGGGAAAAGTCGATTCTACACTATTTCTAAAACACACTTGTAGCAATTTCTTGATCATTCAAATTTATGTTAATGATATTATTTTTGGTAGAAATGATCTTGATCTTTGCAAGGAGTTTAGTTCTCTTATGTAGAGTGAGTTTGAGATGAGCATGATGGGGGAGCTTACTTTCTTCCTCAGATTCCAACCAAGAAAACCAAGGAAGGTAACTTCATCAACCAAGGAAAGTACACTTGTAAACTACTTAAGTGCTTTGGGATGGAACATACCAAGCTGATGGACACCCCCATGTCAAACACCACCAAGTTTGACAAAGATGAAGAAGGTGAGAAAGTGGATGAGAAGCTTTATAGAGGTATGATTGAAAGTTTACTTTATTTAACTGTCTCTAGACCTACCATAATGTTTGGTGTTGGCTTGTGTGCTCGCTTTCAATCAAGTCCAAGAAAACCACATCTCATAGTGATTAAGAGGATTTTGAGGTATCTAGAAAAAACTCAAAATTTTTGGGCTATGGTATCCCAATTCAAGGGGCTCTACTCTTACTACCTACAATGATGTTGATTATGTAGGGTGCTCGATAGATATAAAGTGCACAAGTGGCACTTGCTTCTTCCTAGGACCATGCTTGGTTTCTTGGTTCTCTAAGAAACAAAGAATAGTGGAACTTTCAATTACCAAGGTTGAATACATTACAACTGGGAGTTGTTGTGACCAAGTTCTATGGATGAAGCAAATGCTCCAAGACTTTAAAATTCATTTGATGATTCTCCTATCTACTGTGATAATACTAGTGAAATCAATCTCTCTTATAATCCTATATTTCATATTAGAGATAAACATATATAGGTCCATCATCACTTTCTTTGTGACCACATTGTCAACAAGGATATCTATATCACACATGTGGACACGGAGAAACAACTTGCAGACATTTTCACTAAACCTCCAGCTACAAAGAAATTTACTTTCATTAGATCAAAATTTCTTATAACTACTCTTGATGATATCGAAATGCAATCTAGCTAGATGTTATCATACATATATGTCTCTTTCTTACATTTGATCATCTCTTGACTGAAAGTGCTATAATTGACATGTTTTCATGCCTTGTTTTGCTTATTTTCCGCTATTTTTCACAAACAGATGTTTAACTGCAAAATAGTAGACATTGATGAGTGAAATGTTCCTCAATATGCTTAAAATACATGATAGGCTAGAAAAAGAAATTTATATATCACTCTACATGCTTAGAATTAAATTTTCTATGTTTTGGATAGGTTGACCATTATGTCAAGTTTTTCCAGATACAAACTCAACTGTGACTATCTAAGGACTGAACTGATATGCCAGTCTAGTTGAGTTTCTAACATATATAACTCAATCGAGCGTGGGACTGGACGTAAATTAAAAAGGGGATTGGATGACGTTATCCCTCTCAACTCGAGGAAGTCGATTAATAACCAACCTTCAATGATTTGTCCTCAAACCTTAGGCTAGACCAACCCCTACTCCACCCTTCCTAGACATGCATCAACCTTCCTTGCCTCTCTAACCCATGACCAAGGTGGTTTGGCGACCTACCTTGTGTGTGTTTCCTTCCTAGTTTGGTAGTTATCTTCTCCATCTATGACCTCATGGACTCCAACCATACAAAGATATCTGCTCCATCTAGAGCAACATATGCACAAGCTACTAAAAGGCATGTCTCTTTTGATGGCACCTCCTATTGGTAAGGTATGCCCATAGAAACAATCATATGATTGACATTGAATAATTACCTAAAAGGATTTGATTTTCATATATAAAGCTTCCAATTCATCTGTTTCACTCAGTTATGAGATATTGAGGATACAAAGTGACTGTCTAGAGAATGATATTACTCAACGACATATGCCTTCAAGTATTAGCCTTGTTGAAATGAGACCATATGGACGTCAAGAGTAAATATACATATTCTCATTATGTCCCTAGTCAGTTGTTACTATGGAAGGTGGATATACACTAACAACACACAAGACTAGAGTGTGAGATGGTTGATGACTGAGTCTAACTAAGTCATGATATGGTAATATCAGACCAAGCACACATATACGTGTTAGGGAATAGTGTATCAGACAGACCCACCTTGTGAGTGACACATGGTTGTGGTGGTCATAGTCATCTCTCATAGTGAAGGTGGTGATTGTGATTCTTAGACCTAAAATCATTGCACTCACCACATGTCGTTGGATACACTTTGACATCATCTAATGTAGTCCTGAAACATGGGTTGTTATAATGGTGATGACTGGGTGACTTTGATACATGGGGATAGCCTGTGAGTGATATATATGTGATTTTTCCCTCCTACTGGAGTATGATATCATGGCCACTTGATATGCGAGACTGAGAAACGCATGTGCATACACACATGAATCAATATATGATATTGATATTGCACTATCTTAGATAGTCTACTCTTGGTTCAAGAAACATGGATTGAATGTTGAGAGGATGACCTACCATGCATTGAGTTCATCCTAGATACCAGTGACAGAGGAATTATACGATCACTTCAACACTTTACACATATTGTAGGTTGAAGTTGTTCTCCAACTTTCTATATCACTTGGGTAGCACTGATGTATGACTAGGCATCACTCTTTTCTTGTGATGTCATAATCTAGTTATGGACATTCACTACCAATGTGACATGGGACCTATAGGGTCACATGCATAGGAACTCATCTAGAAGAGGAGTTTGATTTTGAATGACAATTGGATTGATTTCTAAAGTGTTTAGGTATTTAATTCACACAATTGATTGCTTGATTGGCTGACTAGGTCTGCCAAGTGATCATCTCACTAAGTGAGATGACCATTTGGGCAGCCAGACGGGTGTCTCAAGAAGGTGAGAAGACCGTTTGTGGGTCAGGTTGATAGGAGAACGATTTGGCTTAGTTCTGCCTTTGAACCGACAGGTTCAATGTGATTCAATTGACCAGCTCAACTCAACTCACCAGATGTCCATCTAGGTGAGTGAGATGGGTGTATCGCTTGGGTGAGATGGCCCAGGTGGGTTGAACAAAGGTTTGGGATGTTTCCTAAATAGTTTTTATTGTTCTTTACTTGAGGAACAAGGAAATTAATATGAGATACTAATTGGATTTGAAATAACCAAATTCCTTTCAGATTGGGAACTGCCAAACGACCATTTGGTAGTGTGAGATGACCATATGGGTGTGCAAAATGGCCGTTTCATCTGTTGTAGGTTGAAAAAAATTCAAGATCTTCTGGTCCTTTCCACTCCCGCACATTAATCCCGTAGTAGATAGCAACTGGGAACCTTGACCCTGGCCTCTACTATATATAGAGGGGTACTAGGGGCTTCCCAGAGCACAACTACAATATAGACAATTGAGAATCAGTTCCTCTGGAAACTATTGTCCTCTCTAGTTGTGGTAACTAAGAGAGCCTGGGTAAGTCCTACCTGAAAAGGAGGGATAGCCAACGGGAGAGAACAACTGATAAGTTGTCATTGTGGGAGATTAGGTTGGTGACTAGTACACCAACAGGAGGGACAATTTCTTCATGTCTGTTCTTGGTGAATTACATGAGTTCAAGTTGTTCAGTGTAGACTATTCTAGAGGCAGGAGTCCGTTGGCTTCTACTAGGAGGACAACTACAACCTGCAGTCTGTGGCCCGACGACAGGAGCAATGTAGAAGTTGTCTTATTTGTTGTTCTTGGTGAAGACTGAGAGTTGCATAACTACCTTCCAAAAGAAACTTATCAACAGTTGCAAAGAAGCATGTTTTGTCACTGGACTTGCTCCAAGACCAGGAATAACTTGCTAAAACCATTCTTCATATTTCATAGTAGTTGACGCGATGTTGCTATTATGGGAATACAGAAACATAAAAATTTTGTGTTTGCGACAATACTCTGTGCCCATATTTCCCAATAGTGGTATTAGAGCCACGCCAATTTACAATGTTTTAGGATAATCGATATGATCGGATTTTAGGTTTATCATTTATTTGTTGCATATGATGTGAATATTTAAACTTCTCTCATATGCATATATGATCAAAGACCACATAATCCCAAACTAATATATATATATATATATATATATATATATATATATATATATATATATATATATATGCAATTTACACACGTCGCCCTAAAATCGATTTTGATGGTAGATGTGTAGCGAGGTTATGGCCTAAACTCCTTTTCTATGTGTGGTTGGATGGTTTCGTTCCCGTTTATCTAGGTATGTGAACTGAGCCTATACCTCCCTCTTCCAATGTAAAGATAATGTTTTCCTACCTTTGCTCCCCTCAAATGTAACTCGAGGTTTCTCTTATTCAATGTACTAAGGTAGATGTAGGATAGTTTCTTTTCTTGCAACGATGTTGAAGATGTTCATCGCCCATTGAGACAACCTGTTCGTGAGATGAGCAGACCGTTTGGAGGACCATGGAGGATAGAGCGATGGAACTAGCCGACCACCTGGTTGGCCCAACCAACCACATGGAAGGAGTTTAGACATTGGTTGGATAGGATGTCAGATGACCATCTCAGTGGGTCCAACTGATTGTTTGGAAGGATTCCAAACATCAGTTGAACAAGAGGACCAACCAACCGACTAAGAGGCAAGACGAATGGTGTAAGGGTTGAACTGATCTTACCCAGATTGGCCAGAAAATGTCTACACCAATAGTAGGTTCATTCATGTGATGTGATGATTGACCTCGGTGGTAGTAGTTCCTTGTGGATCCATGGAATTGCAAGTAGACATGACCATAACCATCACATTTTGTTTTATATTGCATGTTTGCGTTGTAGGATATGGCATTTATATGATACATACTATATATGTGGTCATTGGATACATTATATGTATATATATGATATATATATATATATATATATATATAACCCCTCAATCAAACATATTAAGTCTAAGATGCTTTCCAATAGAAATACACATGAAAATCTTGTTCGACCAAGCGCAAGTTACCTAAATCTTGGTGAGCCGTCTACCTCATGGAATTGTGATGGTAATAAAGTAGGTTCCACTAAAGAGGGGTGCATTATTATCTTATTAGCTATTGGGTCAGGACTAATTAGTGATTCTTAGAGCGTATGGGATCAGAAGCATGCATATGATTATGGCAAGGAGTTGCACATATCATCTATCCAAGAGTGTCATATGATGCAATTAGAATTATTGCCTACCTTAATGTTTGATTATGGGCACTGGTGTAGGCTGGGTAATAATTGAATCAGTTTAGATCTTGTCTCATTAGAAAATTGTTCACTGTAATTTTACAAATTAATACTGGAGGGTTATCAATTTGAACAAAATAATGAGAATGATAGTTAATTAAATACCTAATTATTATCGCCCAATTTTAATCAAATCATATCAATTTAAAATAGTTTTTGACAAAATTGCAAATTCTTTTGTAGAACCAAATGGCAACTACAAACAATCACTTTTCTCTGTGATCGGTCCTTGAGAAGGACAAACTTATTGGGAACAACTCTCATGACTGTTCCAGGATGCTAAGAATTGTTCTCACACAGGAGAAAAAGCTCTAAATCTTGGAAATGCCAGAACCAAAGGAACCTGCTCAAAATGCTCCAAAGGCTGACAAGGATGCTTATAAGAAGCATATTGAAGATGTCATCGATGTCAAGTGTCTTATACTATGTTAAATGAACCATGAGTTGCAAATGCAACATGATAACATGGGGGTGATTGAGATGGTCACACATCTCAAGAACATGTACCAAGATCAGACAAGATAAGAGAGATATGATGTATCCAAGGCATTGTTCAAGTGCAACATGGCAGAAGGAGATCTAGTAGGCCCTCATGTACTCAAGCTCATTGGGTATGTGGAAAACCTGGCTAGACTGGGTTTCCCATTAGGCCAAGAGTTGGACACTGGCATAATTCTACAGTCCATGCTAGAGTCATATAGTCAATTTGTCATGAACTACAACATGAACGACTTTGACAAGCCGTTGACAGAGTTGTTGGGCATGGTGAGGATAGGTGAGACACAAATGAAGAAAGACAAGCCCAAATTTGTGATGATGATCACCAAGACAAAGGGAAAGTCTAAAGGCAAAGGAAAATCTAAGAAGAGTTTTATAGCTAGCCAGAAGCCCAAGTCTTCATATCTTAAGGCAAAAGGTGGAATAAAGAAAGTGAGAGGAAATGGTTACCATCATCACCAGCCTGGACATTGGAAGAGAAATTGCCCACTCTGGTTAGAGGAACTAAAGAAGAAGAGGATGACACAAAGGCCTCCACTTCAGGTGTAAACAATATAAGATAAATTTGATAACTTCTTAAATTTTGGTATATGATACTAGATAAGAGATCTGACATACTGATGTACACGATCTGACAACAAGTAAAAGCCCTCATAGAAGGACAAAGATGGACAAGGTGGAGTAAGTGTTGTAGAAGACAAAGTCTACATTTAATTTATCTTAGCCCTATGGGCATGCATTAGAGTTATTAGAACTACCATTTTATTATGTCATTAAAGTAGAAACATTTTCTTTATGCATCTTGTATGGACAATGATGATTATCAATAAAGAATTATTAGTGCTTCTATTTCAAAGATATGATCTTGTATGGCATTGGACCTAAACATCTTGTGATATACATGTCAAATGATCGAAAGATGAATGTTTATAATGTTTATACCAAAGGATAATACTTTATGACTCAAAACTATCATTAGTAATAAGCATCTTGTACAAATATGAGAGGTGCATGCCTAGAACACATATTGATGTTGATCTAGATTCCCTTGGTTATTGAACCTAAGAAACATGAAAGTCTTATTTACACACAATATGACATGACGTCCTTCATTAAATTTAGTGGGATGATAAGCCTTCCATCAGATCTCATGCATATGATGCATGGAGATCTTATGGAGTGAATGCTATGGATGATTACTTATACTTCATTTCATTTACTGGTAATATGATGATATGTACTCAGTAAAGAAGAAAGTCTCTTGAAGTGTTCAAGGAGATTATAAATGAAGTATTACGTTGATGAAAGTATTTAGAAACATTGATGAGATCAAATGTTGAAATACTTCAGGAATGAACTATGACAAGGTATCACAAGTCAAATCCATCTGAACATGATGATGTGTCAGATTGAAGGAATTGTACCATGATAAGTCATGATATAAATATCAATTAAATCTAATCTTCTTATATCCTCATAATTATATACCTAACACTAAGTAATGTACCGTATAAATGGTTTATAAGACATCACATATGATATGCATTGGGAATACCCTAATATGTCTAGGGGATCAAAGCCTACATTGAGAAAGTTGTATTTTGAAGAAGGTCTATCCATAAACCAAGATTGTTGAAGATTACTATTAATCCCAATCCAACAACAAAAATGTTTTGTTAATAAGATAACCAAGTTCTTAAAGAATCAGTGGGATTGAAAGTAGAAATCAAAGTGTTTGAGGTCAACAACAAGGGTACTATGAGAACAATGAGAATCACAAGTTGTTGTGGAATCTCAAGTTCATAATATAACACAGGATAAAATATTTCTAGTAGAACACATCTGATATTGGAGGATTGTGAATCCAACAATTCAGATAGGTTGGTCATACATGACGATCCAACCACTACTACAGAAACATCATTCAATGTCACTTTTCTGGGCGTCGGTTATTAGGAAATCCAAAGCCTATAACATTCAACGTCAGTGATTTAGGAAACCCGACGTCTATATTGAAAGACCAGCCAGACACGGGTACCGCTTTGTATTCAGCGTCGACAGGGTAACACAAAACCGGCGCCTAAAATCGCCCGCGAATTCCAGTTTTCGAGTGAAAAACAATTGGCCCCAAAGTGTCACATACAACGTCGGTTTGTTAACTTCTAACCGGCGCCTATATAAGATGAAAATTTGTGCAAAAAGTTCCAATTTTGGTGTCAGTTTTCCTTTGATAACCGAAGCTGATAATGGTTACCGTCAAATAATTTAGGGCAAAGATTGTCTAATTGGACGTCAGTTCTTAAGGAACAACCGACGCCGAAGAGATTAGGTGTCATTTGTATTTGATAACCGATGTCGTTTACCAACTTAATAGACCCACAAACAGCAACTGTTCCCCTTTCTTCTGTTTCATTGTGAAGCCACCCACCCGCCCGCTGCTGCTCGCCGCCTGCTGCTGGCCGTCGACGCCGCTGCTTCTCGCTCGCCACCGATGCTGCCTACTGCTTTCTCACCGCCGACGCCACTGCTGCTGCTCTGCGTCGTCGCCGCCTTCCTCCTTGCCGTCGCCCGTCGCCGACGTTCTCTTTGCTGCCGCCACCGGCACTATTCCTTCCTCGCCTCCGGCTACCGCCGTTGTTCTCTTTGCTCGCCGCCGCCCACCGCCGCCTATTCCTTCCTCTCCCTACTCACGCCCGACTGCGGCTGCTGGTTCTGGAGCTCGCCGGTCACCACTGCACCTACCTTCCCTGCCGCCTGGAGCTCGTCGGCTACCGCTATTGGACCACCACGCCGCTTGTGGAGCTCACCGACTACCACCACCACTGCTGGAGGTCCGTTGCTGTTACTCGCCTACTTGTCCGCCGCTGCTATTGAAAGGTATGCTTCCTCCAGTACTGCTCCTCCACCGTTGTCTAGTTGTGCATACCTGGGAGTTATCAGGAACACCTAAATGAATGTCTAACACCTAAATGAATATCTAGTTGTGTATTTAATTTGGATGTATATGCTGAACCTAGATTTAGAGAGGACATGCTATAGTATTTTCCTAGTATGGTGAAAGATTCTCAATCGTGTGTATCACATGGGATTCTTATCCTCAACACAATGGACTGCAATATATGCATCTAATGCCTTAAATGGGAGACTCAAATGTTATAAAATCCCATCAAAGTAGGTAGAAACAACTTATATATATTCAGATCTTAATAATTCCATGAAGTGCACATTATCTTACTCAGGAAAAGTATGTGTATAATGTGGGATTAGTTCCATATAATGGTTCTATTTTAGTAAGCACATAGACTTAATCAAAATTGCTACTTGTATGATCCTAGTGATTAAAAGACTCTTTCCTGGTCCCCTCAGTAACAAATGTTCCCTTGAGATGAGGGTTAATTGATCTAGCTTGCTTACTTTCCTTGTAATGCCATCTTTTATGTGCTATGACCCACTAGTCACCTTTAGAGTATTAAAATGATGCAACTTGTACACTTGTTAAATTTGAATCTATAAATCCTATGAAATGATATCACCCCACAAAATCAGTAGTCACTATTATGTCTTGTACACTCTAGAATCAAGATCTAATACTCTTATGCTATTTTAACACCATGAGACCTTTTTTGCTCATTCTAGTGGATTATTATGACCTATGATGACCTAACATGAAACCATGCTCTTAATGATATGATTTTGTTGGCCTAGAAACCCGTCCAAGATTTACTCATTAGGAGTAAATCTTGGATAGTCCCCGGTTTGGGACTGTTCTTGAACACCTAATCTCACTTAGGATGTAAGTGTATAATGTGTATTGGGTTTTCAAGAAAATTTCGGCAGCATTTCCCCGTTTGTTCTCTAAGTACATATGTACTTGGAGAACAATGGGGACATGCTGCCGAAATTTTCTTGAAAACCCAATACACATTATACACTTACTAGTGAGATTAGGTGTTCAAGAATGGGATAGGTGGTACACATTTATTATATATAAGAATGACAACACATGTATTTGTTGGCCTAGAAACCCGTCCAAGATTTACTCATTAGGAGTAAATCTTAGATAGTCCCCAGTTTGGGACTGTTCTTGAACACCTAATCTCACTTAGGATGTAAATGTATAATGTGTATTGGGTTTTCAAGAAAATTTCAGCAGCATTTCCCCGTTTGTTCTCTAAGTACATATGTACTTAGAGAACATCGGGGAAATGCTGCCGAAATTTTCTCGAAAACCCAATACACATTATACACTTACTAGTGAGATTAGGTGTTCAAGGATGGGATAGGTGGTACACATTTATTATATATAAGAATGACATCACATGTATTTGTTAACCGTAGACCCTAATCTTGAAGCTAATGATGACTTATATGTGTGCGAAGATCACAATGAAGGATTGTTAATTGATAAAAGATCACAATTTTAGAGGCATACATGTTTATATTTTTTTTTTGAAGCTAAAGGTTTGATTTTTTATTATCAATATCATTTTCAGATTTGATGTTTCATTATCTTTTAGTTAATACAAATGCTAAATGTGTGCCTTTTTAATGACATTTTCATATGGCTGACCATGATGAGCATGATGCCCATGATGAGCATGAAGTCCATGATGAGCATGCTATCCATGATGAGCATGGAGAGGATACCAATGTAAGTTCTAAAAACATATCCTATATTTCTATAAAATTCATTATCTTCTAGTTATGTCATATATCCCATATTTCTATATTGGGCTAATTCAGTGTGTTTATTTTTGTCAAATTTTAGGTTGATGATGCACATGTACCCACTGAAGCACTGGAGGAACTTGATGCGCATCACCAAACACTTAACAAGAAAAGGGGCATTACTCTGTTGAAGAAGTTAATAGCGCTAAGTGGAAGTGGATCCAGATTGGTTGTGGAGTTTGATAATGGAGGACATGCAATTGGAGTGAACCGCAATAATTTTGTAAATTATCTTGGGGTTGTCACTCGAAGCCATTGTGGTGTTAAGTATGATAATTGGCATAAAGTTCCTCAAGTGAAGAAAGACTTGATATGGAAGGATTTATGTGTGAGTTATTATTATTTGCAATTCTATTTTGTAGATTACAAATTCTATTATTTGCAATTCTATTTTTGGATACTAGTTAATAACAATTCTATTTTACAGAATCTGTTTGCATTGGATGAGAAGATGCATCGTAAAAGCATGATGCAATGTGTTGGAAAGATGCTAAGGAACTATAGGACAAATTTCAATAGAGAATACATAATAGATGGTGATAAGAAGAACAAGTCAGCCCTTGAACAGTGAAACTTCTTGGACAAAGAAGATTGGGACACATTTGTTGCTTCAAGAAAATCTGAAGAATTCAAGGTATTAGACGTCACTCCCAATTTAATTAATATACATTGTATTCACCTATTCAATATTAACATTTAGTGCTACTAACCAAATCATTAATGTGCATACTAACTAGGCCCTCAGTGAGGCATAAAAAGCAAGGCGTGCACTGAATGTGCATGACCACACTATGGGTCCAAAGGGCTATGCAAGCATTCGCCAAAGACTACATGCGGAGTCTGGTGCTACTCAGGAGTCCTCTACTACATGTTCCACACCCATGCCTCGCCATGATGTCTGGATAGTTGGGAGGCAAAACAAGAAGGGTGAAATAAAGAAGCCCGTAACTGCTGAGGCGCATGTGAAAATGGTAAAATACAACTCTTAGAGCAATCGTTTTAATATTGATTATTTGTGGTGTTAACTTACCAATTTCTATTGATGGTGATTAGCGGGAGCTGCACGAGCAGAGGAAACAAGGCATGTTCATCCCTCAGGGCACAAGGGATGAATTGATAGTTGCTCTGGGTAACCCAGAGCATCCTGAACGTGTTAGGGGTGCAGGCGCTGGTGTGGGCATCAAAGCATTCTTTGGGCCATCCCAACGCAAACCCAGAGGGGGACTTTCACAAGAAGAGGTAACCTATTCTTTTTTTAGAATGTTACTACAAAAGGAAATTCAATAATAAGAAGCTAATGTTTCTTTTATCCATGTATAGGAGAATAAGAGAGTTGAGGATATAGTTTCTAAGAAGGTCAATGATATAGTTGCTGGGAAGGTCAAGGAAGAAATAGTGCGGCGGCAGGCATCTCAGGCTTCCAATCATCCTATGGCAACCCACTCCTCCTGATCCACAGACTGAGAGTAATCCTATAGACCCACCGCCTAACACGTCTTCTATAAGTATTGTTTATGACATTGTATCTAGTCTTTTCAAGATGATATGTTTTCAAGATGATATGTATATATGTATACCATTCTTTACGTAAATGTATAGGCGTTGAAGCCATGTCGCTTAAGAATGCAAGACTATGTTGTTGTAGAGGCGCATGCTTACCCGTCCCTTCCTGGGACAACATTTCACGGGACTCCAATGCCACAGGGCTATGTTCGTGTGAGCCCGATACATGTATTACCCGATTGGAGAGAAGCTACATTGCCATATGCCCACCTGGATATTGATACACTTACTGAGGCAGAAGGCGGGGTGATATTGTGACCCAAAGCAGATGTTGTCTACACTACTGAAATTATAAGATAAATTTACATTACTTTAGATTGTTAATGTGTATATATGAGGTCAATTGATCTGAAATTATATATACAGGTTAAAAAGAAGACACCCGGAGCACCTAGGCCTCCACCTCTACTTCCTGCATTACCAAGTTGGGTTCCAACTGACCTAAAATACCCGTTAGGTCCTGCTTGTAGGGGAATGGCATGTTGTCTACGGGCACATAATATACATTGCCCTATAATTGTTTCTTTAGAAGCGAATTATGCAGGTCAATCATACGAAAGCTCTTTATTTATACAAGATATTATTGAGTTGTTTATATATGATTGGATGAACACATCAATGATAGAGACATGGATAAGGTGAGATCTTGTTTATACATCCATATACCTTGTAAAAGTTCCAGTGATTTGGTTTCTTATATATTAATGCATACGTAATACATGTTTTGCAGCTACTTAGTCGAAAATCAATGCAAACAATTTGCATTTGACCATGTGGGATTTTTGATTCCATCATTTATTAGTATGGTAGCTAAAGACCCTCATAGTGTTCAACAATACTGTATAGATGCTTTTACAATTTTTGGTCAGCAACAGAAGACGATAATAATATCTCCATTCAATGTCAAATAAGTTTACTTTACTTATAATTTGGACTTAAGAAAATTACATTTTTATTGTGGATTTTGAGTTATTAATTTTTACTTTTTTACCTCTAGCGGTAGGCATTGGGAGTTACTAGTTATTCTCCCTGGGACGTTCACTGTTTATTATCTAGATCCTGTGGGGAGTACATTGAATACTAAAATTGGACACGTAATGAGATTGCCATTATTCTGGTGAGAAATATTTCATTTTTATATCTGTTAACATATGTTATTACATTACTATTTAATTATGCAATTTACTGTGTTACATTAACATGTAGGGGTTTAGATGCATTCAAAAAGGCTGGAGGAAAGGTCCCAAGGAAAAAGAACCACCCAATAATTTGGGAGAACGTAAAAGTAAGTTCCCGACTCCAATGTATATATTATTTATGTGAACAGTGCTTAGTTGTATTTTTTAATATTTTGTATGTTTCAATTTATAGTGCACTACACAAGACAACATTTGGGCATGCACATACTATGTGATGAGATTTATGCAGATGATTATCCAATATGCCACATTGGACATCAATACCATACATGAGGTATTATATATAGTCTCATTAGTTAGTATGAAATATATCAATCTTATTTTTATATTATTACTTATATATATACATCATTCTCTTTGCAGGTGTTTAAAACTGACCAAACTATAGGTAAACGCTTAAAAGATATACATGCTCCATATATGATGGAAGTATTAAATGAAGTAAGAGAAGAATGGGCAAGAGCATACAAGCAGTGGCGATTGTAAGATATAATTGGGATGCTGATAGCGATGTTGAATGATATTTTGTAAATGAATATTTCTGAATGTTTATACATGTCTAAATGTTTCTACATGTATTTGAATGTTTCTACATGTGTGAATGTGAGAATTGAATTGATGTCTGAATGTATCTACTTGTGTGAAAAGTATATTTTTTGATTTTACAGGTTTGTGGCCTGTTTGTAGGCTGATATCAATGGATGTCATAAACCTGCAGTTCAAAAAACTGAACTGCAGGTTCTCATCCTGCTGACCAGCCACAACAGGCCTGCAAACTGATAACAAAAAAAACATAGGCGTCGATTATTTATAGAAAACCGTCATCAAAGGCTTACAATGTCAGTTATTGGATAAAAATCGTCGCCTAATATGACAAAACAACCTGACCGTGCAGGAAACCACAACCGTGGCAGAAAGTGAGTCAGTTATTAGTACCAAACGGATGCCTATAGTAGCACGGCCGTGGCGTCTGGGAATATGGCGTCGGTTTTTTAGTAGCAAACCGACGCGTATCGGTGCCCTACTGGCGTGTTTTCGGTGGCGCAAAGCCTTTTGGTGTCAGTTATAAAACCGACGCCGAAGAGTTCGACCTTTAGTGGCACCCACATAGACGTCGCTTGAGAACCGTCACTACTAGGGAATAAAAAATCGACGCCAAAGGCCTATTATGTAGTAGTGAACTTGTCAACTAGAAGCTATTTCAGAGTAATATGGGATCCATGTAAGCTAGCAAGGTAGGACCTTGATAGAGCCACCTAAAGGGGTAACACCTAATGGGTATAATAGGGTCTTATGATCAAGACCTACATGGATAACATAAAAGGACAAATTGGTTGAATATGTTTTTCAAATTTGTTCAAGTTGTTGAACATGATAGAAATTTCCTTTACCAATCGTCATGCTTATTGTTGTAGTTAAAATAGACCAAGAGATTTGACATATGAAGATTAAAATTAGATTCCTTAAGGGAATACACTATAGGATGTGTACGTGACACAACCTAAAGGGTTTTTATAACTTCAAGAATGCAAATGAAGTCTATAGAGTACAAAGTTCAATCTGGGATTGAAACAAGCAACTCAGAAATGGAATATTTTGGCTTGATAAGATAGCAAAGATGTTGAATTGAATCTAGATAAAAGATGATATATGTGATTACAAAAGATTTAGTGGGAGCATATATGAATGTGACATCTCAATATTGTGAATATTGAAAACTGGAAATGAAAAATCCTTCAGCAATGAAGGATAAGATGAAACGTCTTATGAGATAAGGATCGAGATCTATGAGATAGTTCTTGAATATTTCAGAATGGAACTTTTAAGCACATACAATAGCAATGTGTTGAAAGAGTTCAAAATAGAAGGATTTAATGATAGTGAATTCAGATTAGTCTCTCATAAACCCTATATTTCTATTCTGGTGAAGAATGGAAATATCACAGATTAGATTCTATGGGCCAGGCCAACAATGGATCTAATATGAATGTTATAGATGTACTTATCCCATATAATTTTGTATGTATTGGACATAACAAGATGATATAAAATCCAACAAGGGTTTTTAGAATGTCATTAAAGATATCAATTATTACTTGAGAAGTAATTAAGGATAAGATTGCTAATCAATGAGGATAGCAATAAAAGGAGAGTTGGGTGTAAATAGTTACATCGATGCAATTTCCATAATGACAAAAATGACCACAAATTAAAATATGTTTGATTTAAAAGAGAAAAGGATGTTATTAGTTGGAAGGGTTCCAAACTAATAGCCATTAATTTTTATCTAAAATGGAGGTCGATTATACATGTGTTGTGAACACAGAGTGATACTATATGGATGTAGAAGGTTCATATAATGAACTTATAGATGTTTTGACCATTGATGATTCAGTAGAGATGCTCTGAAAATAATGGAGCTAATTGTTAGGCAAGGAATATCTGATAACATATTATGGCAGTTTCATCTCAGAGAAAAGAGATAACAAATATGCAATATACCGACTATAAGTAAAGTGTTGCTAACCTGCTAAATCATCACTAGCACAGAAGAAGCATGTTGGACATGTTTAGATCACTGAAGATGAGATCCATGGGTGATTGGCTCTAAGTGCAAGTGGGAGTCTGTTAGTAAGGTATTCCCGTAGAGACAATCATATGATTTGCATGGCATGATTACCCAAAATGATTTGATTAATAATAACAACACATATAAAGGCAAGCTCCCAATTCATCTGTTTCACTTAGTTATGAGATAATGAGCATACTGAGTGAATGTCTAGAGAATAATATTGCTCAATGATGTACGTCTTCAAGTATTAGTTTTGTTGAAATGAGATCATATAGATGTTAGGAGTAAATATACATGTTAGGGAACAGTGTATCAGACAGACCCACCTTGAGAGTGACACATGGTTGTGGTGGTCAAAATCATCTCTCATAGTGAAGGTGGTGATTGTGATTCTTAGACCTAAAAGCACTGCACTCGTCACATGTCGTTGGGTACACTTTGACATCATCAAACACAGTCCTAAAACATGGGTTGTTATAACAGTGATGATTGGGTGACTTTGACATATGGGGATAGACTGTGAGTGATTGATATGGGATTTTTCCATCCTATTGAAATATGATATCATGGCCACTTGATAAGTGAGACTGAGAAATGCATGCACATGTACATGTGAATCAATATATGATATTGAGGTTGCATTATCTCAGATAGTCTACTCTTGGTTCAAGAAACATGGATTGATTATTGAGAGTATGACCTACCATGCCTCGAGTTCATCTTTGATATCAATGACCAAGGAATTATACAATCACTGCAACACCTTACACACATTGTAGGTTGAAGTTATTCTCCAACTTTCCGTTTCACTTGGGTAGCACTGATGTGTGACTAGGCACCATTCTTTTCTTGTGATATCATAATCTAGTTATGGACATGCACTGCCAACATGACATGGGACCTATAGGGTCACACACATAGGAACTCATCTAGAAGAGGAGTTTGATCTTGAATGACAATTGGATTGATTACTAAAGTGTTTATATATTCAATTCATGTAACTGATTGCTTGATTGAATGACTAGGTCTATCAAACAACCATCTCACTAAGTGAGATGACCATTTGGGCAGCCAGACATGAATCTTAAGAAGGTGATACAACCATTTGGGGGTTAGGTTGATCGGAGAACAATTTGTCTTAGTTCTGCCTTTGAACCGAATGATTCAATGTGATTGAACCGACTGACTCAACTCAACTCATGAGACAACCGTATGGATGAGTGAGATGATGTATCACTTGGGTGAGATGGCCCGGTTGGGTCAAATGAAGGTTTGGGATGTTTCCCAAATAGTTTTAATTTTTCTTTACTTGAGGAATACATAAATGAATATGAGATATTAATTGGATTTAAAATAGCCAAATTTGTTTCAGATTGGGAACTACCAAACGATCATTTGGCAGTTTGAGACGATCGTCTCATGCACCAGACGACCGTCTGGGTGTGTGAAATAGTTATTTCTTCTGTTGTAGGTTGTAAATATTCAAGATCTTTCGGTCCTTTCCACTCCCACATATTAATCCTGTACCGGATACTAACTGGGAACCCTGACCTAGGCCACTATTATATATAAGGGGTATTGGGGGCTTCCTAGAGCACAACTACAACATAGACACTTGAGAATTAGTTCATGTGACAACTGTTGTCCTCTCTGGTTTTGGTAACCAAGAGAGCCCAGGCAAGTCCTAACTGAAAAGGAGGGATAGCCAATGGGAGAGAACAATTGAGAAATTGTCATTGTGGGAGAGTAGGTTGATGACTAGTACACCAACGGGAGGGACAACTCCTTCCTGTTCATTCTTGCTGAACGATAGGAGTTCTAGTTGGTCTGTGTAGACTACTCTAGAGGTAAGAGTTGGTTGGCTGCTGCTAGGAGGACATCTGTAGCCTACAGACTATGGCCCATCACTACAAAAGTTGTCTTATTCGTTGTTCGTGGTGAAGACCAAGAGTTGCACAACCACCATCCAAGAGAAACTTATCAACAATTGTAAAGAAGTAAGTTTTGTCATTGGACTTGCTCCAGAACTAGGTATAACTTGCTAAAATCATCCTTCCTATTTCATAGTAGTTGACACGATCTTGCTATTATGGGAATATTGATACATAAAATTTTTGTTTCTACTGTTATACTCTGCATCCGTATTTCCTAACACCTCCTTCATCTCAAATCAAGCCTTGAATTGGTACATGGAACTCCTTCCTAGGAATCACTTTCCTTTTTTTTCCTTGTTTAAATCTTAGTTTGCAATGACTGAGGTGATTAAGGAGGTTTCTAGGGTGTTCAAAGCACATCATCTCAGTGCTTTGTGTGTTGAGCGTTCATGCTTCACAAATGCTATGTCGAGCATGAAGGCAATCCATAAATTCTATGCCAATCTAACATGGAACTACAAAAACCATGTGCCACCACCTTATACCCAAGTTTTTTATACTTCAATGATAGTCAGTACCAAAATAACAATATTTGAGGATTCTTTGAATACCTATTTCTTTGGTACTAATGTCATTTCTACTTGGGTGGCCTCATATCCTTCTTTCCATGACTTGTTGGACCTTGAAAGTTTCTACAATAGCTTTGATCCCCCGCTTACCCATATCGATATCCATAAGTTCTTAAAGAAACCATACATCCCATATAGGAAGATGTCAACCCTACCCTCCTTTTCCATTGATATCAATACAAGACTGATCACCTTAGTGGTCAATTACAATATCCATCCCAAGAGGAATCAAATGGAAATTGTAGAGAACACGATAATGATCATGTTTTGTGTCTTAAATAATATTGGCATCAAGTGGGATCGTTACATTCTACATCACATGGCCCACTTTGACTCCAAGAAGAATACCATCGACACCCATCTTCCTTATCCAAACCTGATCTATGGTATGTTTTCTCACCATAATGAAAAGTCCCTATTTCATGAACTCAGATACAACCCAAGTCTTTAAGGGGTTTGCATTAGTGAGACAACCATCAAGAAGACCTTTCTACCTACCTCTTCTTCCACCATACTAGGTAACTCTACCTCCACCCAAGCCCCTCCATCACCACCACCCGACAGACCACGCCTTGTTTTTTGTATCAAATGAAGCCCTCATGGAATATATGATACATTAATAGGCATATAACCTTAGGGTTCAGGATCATCTCCACCAAAATCTCTACTAGATCATGCCACATATGAACCTATCCTACAACCATCCCTACCCACCCTACATGGTGTATCTTGGAGCTGACTATGCCTCTTATGCATATAAGGTCAGTTTTACCCTGACCCCCACCTGCTACTTTCACTGCACCCCCCTACTGCTGCTGATGGTGGACCTACCCCTACCCCTGGTGCTCTTCCTCTTTTAGCTCTGACTATTGGCCCCATTACCACTATGTTTGCTGGTTATGATGGAGTTTCTACTCCCACCTTTCCATAAGCAAATGCCTTACATGGATGTGGTATGTCTTGGGCTGAGCAGAATGCCATGTATCCTGGTACATGTAATTTTGGGACTCCTACTGATGAGGAGGTGCCAAACCAAGACGTTGAGGCTGAGGCTAATGTTGAGGGTGTTGAGGATGCTGATGGCTTTGATGCAGGTGATGATGGTGAGGCTACAGATGATGCCATTGATGCACCATCTGATGGAAATGAGGACTACTGGCCCGTCGATGAGGATAATGATGAGGAAACCATTTATGTAGTAGATGACACATATGTTTAGTTCTATAGTCTATTATATCTTTTTGTAGACTATAAAGTACTATACATTTGGGCATTGTATCTAAGACATACTATTTTGTCATCTTGTCATTTTTCGTTGGTTTGTAGTTTTTATTTCGAGATGACACGTTTGGTGTTGTAATCTTAATATTGTGTACCTTAACTATTTTGTTGACTATATCTTATGAGTTATTGGTATGTTATCCCATATTTTGATCATGACTATAGATTGCTTATTTCTATCTGTTTTGCCTCTATTTGGTGCATGTTATGTATGATTGATTGTGTAGTTTGTGCCTGTGGTGAAGACATGTGCTTTATTGCTCTTCTAACCCCTACCTTTTTTCAATGAAAAAGGGGGAGAAGAATATGAGAGCTCATCATGTATTGTAGGTACTATAGGGGAGAAATGAGCTCAACTATATATCAATTATTGCTTATGTGGTATTTTTCTAGTCAATTATCTAAAATATCATATGACTTGCTAGAGGACCATATACTATATATATGTGTGTTGTGGTAGTTTGTGGAAAGACTAATCATGGATGTAAAAGTAACCATGAATTGAGGGGGAGCAATTTACATTGTTCATTCATGCACCCCCTTGCAATTCACAAGGTAAAGGTTTTAATTTTCTTGTCCTTCTCCACATGTTAAGGAATGGTTTGTCATTATCAAAAAGGGGGAGAATGTTGACTGAGAGTTACACATTGTCCATATTTGATAATGACTTAACCATTCCATTCATATGTATCTAATATGTGTACTTGAAATTGATTTTAGGCATTAGGTACATGAAAATGATCATTTCTATCAAGCCCTAGATTGATCAAGTTCAAGTATAAAGAAATGCAAATGCACTTTTGTGGAGAACACCCTAAAACCCTTAGAATGATTTTTGTAAGCATTTGTATTGATGTAATGACTTGTAACTAAGATGATAAAAAACCAGGAGCCCTAAATTCGAATGTTTAATCACTCTAATGACATTTTCCAAAATTACATTATAGGGTGTTTTTTAGTCGAGTTTCTCCTGTGACAAACTCGACTGATCTCCTTGATGCATTTTGAGAAAATTCAGGTTCGATCGGGTTTATCATACACAAAACTCGATCAATCCCTACACTGAACAAAACTAATTTAAGCGGTTTGGTCAAGTTTCAGCATCTCGACTGATGCTTCAATTTAGCTTTTTTGCATAGTGCAATTGGTCGAGTTACCTTTATTAAAACTTGACCGACTACACTGTATGGATAATGCATAAAAAGTGATTCTAATTGTTGGAGTGTTGCAAAACTCAAAATTACATCCCTTGCAACACCCCAACTGGTAAGAAAACATTCTTTAGTGCTCCTACCCTCTAGTGGACTCCCCAACTATAAATAGGACCTCTTGGATTTCATTCCAAGGTTGCTCCTTCATGCTATTCATGATCCTAGCTATAGTAGAGTGCATCCAGTCAACTTTATCCCCTTTTTTTCTCTTGTTTGCAAATTAAAATGTCCATGTGAGTGAGACATGATCTGTGTGAGGGAGATACTTCATTGTATGCTAGTAAAGATCTCGAAGCTTCCCTTTCCTCAACCCCTTTCTTCAAGATCAAGTTGGTGAAAGCTTCTCCAAGTGAAGGAGAAGGAGCAAGCTTCTTCAAGTTGTAGAAGAAGGTGCAAAAGCTTAACCAAGGTGAAGGAAAGGTCAAGGCCGAAGATTCTGGAGTAGAAGTGGGTAAATCCTTCAAGGAAAAAAACTCAATGCAAGAAGGGTATCTCTTTGTCAAAGGTGTCCAACTACTTGCAAGAGTGGGTAAGATCTTGTCAAGGTAGAAGACTCCAGCTCAAAGGATAGGTAAATCCTTGGTTGGTTTATTGGCCCCTTTTGGTCCTTCAAAAGGAGGTTGCGTATCTTTATTCCAGGAAAAGGAAGGTCATCTTGTATGTCTTATAATGCAATATAAGTATATATGGGTTGCAAAATCCTAGAACTTGACATCTCTAGGTAGTGGACTGACTTTCTCCTAGTTTGGAGATTGGAACCACTCTACATAGCTTGTTCTTGTGTTTGTTCAATCTCTCTCATCCTTGTTGTGTATGCTTAGTTACACTACAAATCAAATATTTGCTAATCCCATATCATGTAGTAACTTGAAG
The DNA here is from genome assembly GCA_963693085.1 of Alisma plantago-aquatica. Taxonomy (NCBI): domain Eukaryota; kingdom Viridiplantae; phylum Streptophyta; class Magnoliopsida; order Alismatales; family Alismataceae; genus Alisma; species Alisma plantago-aquatica. The sequence continues at coordinate 1,197,247,790 of OY856409.1, forward strand.
GTCTAATGAATTTTGTCCAAGTGTTTTCAGGTCTATTCACCCCCCTATAGAGCCTATTGATCCAACTTTCTCAATAGGCAGATTGTCATCAATAGGAATACTGTCTTCGGCGCATGCTGAGAGGTGTGAAAGATGATCAACTACATTTTTTTATATTCCCTTCTTATTTTTAACCTCCAAATCAAATTCCTATAGCAACAATATCCAATAGATCAGATGGGGTTTAGCATCCTTCTTTTTCATGAGAGATATATTGTGTCATGATATTTATAGACAATGAATTTGGACCGCACAAGATATTGTTGGCATTTATCTAAAGTGTAGACTATGACATGCATCTCATTTTCTGTTGTGGCGTAATTGATTTGTGCATCATCTAAGGTTTTACTTGCATAATGGATATCATGAAGCTTGTTGTCTCACTTTTGTCCTAAGACTGCCCCTATGGCGTAATCATTGACATCACACATTATTTAAAATGTGGCACTCCAGTGTAGTGGCTAAATGACAGAGGTTGAGATAAGAGCATCTTTCAATCTTTGGAAGGTTGTTTTGAATTCTTCATTGAATATGAAATCCACATCTTTTGCCAAAAAAGAGAAAAGAATTTTTTTTAAATCTTTAATGAATCTTCTATAGAACATTGTATGTCCCAAAAATCTTTGAACTTCAATCACTATGGTTGGAGTTGACATTTTCTCAATGTCTTCTATTTTTGATTTATCAACCTCAATTCCTTTTCTTGATATGAAATGACCAAGTACAACCCCCAATTTTAATATGAAATAGCACTTCTCCCAGTTGAGAACGAGGTTGACTTGTTTACATTGATGCGAAACTTTGGTTAGATTTAACAAGCAGTCATCAAAGGAATTGCCATAAACATTAAAATCATCCATAAGAATTTCCATAATATTTTATACGAAATCAGAAAATATAGCCATCATGCATCTTTGGAAAGTGATGGGTGCATTACATAGCCGAAAAGACATTCTGCTATAGGCATGTGTCTCATAAGTGCATGTTAAGGTTGTTTATTCTTGATCGGGTAGATAAATAGGAATTTGGAAGAATCTAGAATACCCATCTTAATAGTGAATATAAGAATGATTGGCAAGTCTCTCCAACATTAAGTCGATTAAAGGTAGAAGGAAATGGTCCTTTCTTGTGGATTTATTTAATCTTCTATAGTCAATGCACATTCACCACCCAGTTACCACCCTTGTTTGAATTAATTCATTATATATTCTCCAAGGTGAAGGAGAAGGCCAGGACTAAAGATCTGGGAGTAGAAGTGGGTAAATCCTTCAAGGAAAAAGACTTCGTGCAAGAAGGGGATCTTCTTGGCAAAGGTGTCCAACAACTTGTAAGAGTAGATAAGACCTTCTAGAGGTAGAAGACTTTAGATCCTTTGGATAGGTAAGACATGGGTTGTTTATTGGCTCCCTTATCCTCAAACGGAAGGTCGGATATCCTTGACCCAAAAAAGGAAGGTCATCTTGTATGTCTTATAATGCAATATAATAATACATTGGTTGCAAAATCCTTGTGCTTGACTTCTGTAGGTAGTGGATTGAATTTCTCCTAGTTTGGAGATTAGAACCACTCTAAACAACTTGGGTTCTTGCATTTATTCAATCTCTCTCATCCTTGCTATGTATGTTTAGTTTCACTACAAATTCAATATTTGCAATCTCATACGTTGTAGTAACTTGAAGGTCTAACGAATTTTGTGCAAGTGTTTTTAGCTCTATTCACCCCCTCTAGAGCCCATTTGATCCAACACTCATCAATTATTGGTTGTCGATGCCTCCTATGGTAGAAGAGCCAGAAAATAATAACAACTAGTGGCACTCTATCGTGGATGAGAGAGGGCCAGTGACTCTACCTTGAGGCTAAGTAGCGGCTAACAATTGGTGGAACATTAGGTGTATTGATAGTGCTTATCACTTGTGGATAAGAGAGGGCCAATGACTTTGCCTCAAGGTGGAGTAGCAGTTGGTAGTCGACAACACAATGTTAGTGCATTGAAAACGGAAATGGGTCCCAGCAACAGAGGACACCCATCAGTTGGTGGTACTTTGTTGGTGCTACAACATCGACATTGGTGGTGCTCTGTCCTTTCAATAGAGGAGGAGCATCTGTTGGCAACACATAGGTGGTGCATCAACCACAACAGTGGATCTGAGCAACAAAATATACACATAGTTGGTGGCACATCATTGGTGACACGACAACAAAAATTGTCCATCCAGTCAGTAGAGGATGCATATCGTCTATCTCAGGTGGAGATAATTCTGGCGGGGCATTAGAGTTCTAGTTGGAGGTGCCAACTAGAATAAGTCATAGATGGAAATGAGGTAGGAGACCTTGTCCCAAGTGCAGGAGGCCCGGTCAATAGTCACATCAACAACAAGCAAGGATATAGGTGTTTGTCTCATCCCAAGCAACAATGGTGTCATGAGGAGAAAAGTTAAGAGGGAGGGTTTGTACACATTCTGTGTAATTCTGTTCTTCCTTACCTTTATTCTTGAGTAGGGTCGCTTTCCATATTTATGGCTAATTAAATTGGGGATGGTGTGAGTTATTATCTTATTACATAGTACCGTTGGCAAGTATTGCCCCATGGTTTTTCTTTCCTTATCTTGGGGAGAGTTTTCCACAATAAATCTTGTCCTTCAGTCTTGCAGAGCATCACAACTTTCCCATAAAAAATTCCTAACAAGTGGTATCAGAGCAAGGTTCAAAGGATGTGTTGGGAGTAGTGGGATGGCATCTGAAGATAGGAATGGACAAACTGACAAGAAGCAGTCTTAGAATAGTTGCATGTTTTAGGTGTGAGATTCTATCTGGAGGGGTAAACATGAAGAGGTGCAATGAGATGGATGTTTAAGGAAGAAGGGCATTTCTATTACATCTCGAGTGGGATAAAGCTTCTAAAGAGGAGTTTCATAGATAGGGGGAATGCCATCAAAATGTTTATTACCCTTATTACAGAAGGTCAGAAACATGTTCTTCATCCAAGATGGCTCCATGGATTAATCAAGAGGAGCTTATAATGTTCCAGGAGCAGACATGGAGAGTAAAGTGGGGCTGTCATGTTACTTCTTCTCAGTTGTATAAGAATTGAGTGAAGTCATGGTGGGACTTGAACAATATGGATTAAAATGACATGATGCTGACATGTTTGAGGAGAATGGACTATCAAAGTGGTGATGGGGTCCAGAAGCTACTCCAGATGAAAACTGAAGATAAAATCTTCCTCATGGGCCAAAGGGGGATATTTTTGAGATACGAAAGGTTCCAGCTGTCTAATTGGAATAGGAAATAATAGGAGTTGGTATTTGGTGTTGCCAAGCTTAACTGGGGTTCAATCCAAGAAGGAAAGAAGATGGCTCCCTATCTGTGGTATTAAATACTATATGGATTTGAACTAAGGATTATAGTAGGATTCCTAGTTGCATCCACATGGATAGGAGGTCTATAAATAGAGGACCTGGGGAGTCTATTGAGGCATCACACATGTTGATGTGTGATCCCACTAGTATTTGGTTTCCGGTGTCGTCAGTGGTAGAAGAGCCAAGACATAATAACAATGCATGGTTCTCTCTTGTGTATGAGAGAGGGTCAGTGACTCTACCTCGAGACAAAGTAGTGACTAACTACTGGTTTCACATTAGTTGTATTGATAGTGCTGCTCTCTCGTGGATAAGAGAGAAACAATGATTTTTCCTCTAGAAGGAGTAGCGGTTGGCAGTCGGCAACACAAAGATATTGCATCGACAATGGAGGTGGGTCCGAGCAACAGAGGACACACATTAGTTGGTGACACTTTCTTTGTGAAGCAACATCGACATCGACAGTGCTCTATCTGATCAGTGGAGTAGGCACATCATTCTGTGACACATAGGTGGTGCATCAACCATGATGGAAGATCCAAGCAATAGAAAATGCACATGGTTGGTGGCACACTTTTGGTGACACGACAATGACAACAGTCCATCTGATCAAAGGAGGATGAGTATCAACTCTCTTAGATGGAGATCTTTTTGGTGACATGTTGGAGTTCTAGTTGGAGGTGGTAACTATAACGAGTACCACAAACAAAATCAAGGTAGGCAACCTTGTCACAACTGCATGTAGCTCGATCATCGATCACATAGAAAACAATTGGTCATCGATCACATCGACAAAATGTAAGGACATAAGCATGTGTCTCATCCCCAACAACATGAGTGGTGTTGTGAGGAGAAAAAGTTAAGAGGGAGGGTTTGTACACATTGGGTGTAATTATATTCTTCCTCACCTTTATTCTCAAGCAAGGAACTTTCCAGATTTAGGGGTAATTAAATCTAGGTAGTGCGAGTTGTAATCCTAAGAGATGGCTCCCTATGTGTGGCATTAATTACTATTTGGAATTGGACTAGGAATTGAATAGGATTCCTAGTTGCATCCACATGACAAGGATACCTATAAATAGAGGCCATGGAGGAGGCCATCGAGACATTCCACATGTTGGTTTGTGATCCCCAGTTGTTGGTTGTTGGTGCCTTTGGTGGTAGAAGAGTCAAAAAATAATAACAACTGGTGGTGCTACCTTGTGGATGAGAGAGGGTCAGTGACTCTTCTTTGAGGTGAAGTAGTGGGTGACAATTGGTGGAACATTGGGTGTACTGACACTTCTGCTCTCTCATGGATAAGAGAGGGACAAGGAGTTTTCCTTGAGATAGAGTAGCGGTTAGAAGATGACAATGCAATGGTAGAGCATCAAAAATGGAGGTGGGTCGGAGCGGAAGAGGAAGCACATCAATTGGTTTCACTTGTTGGTGTTACAACATCGACATTGACAATGCATTGTTTGATCAATAGAGGAGGTGCATCAATCGACGCTGCATAGGTGGTGCATCAACCACGACAATTGTAGGAGCAACAGAAGACACACATGGTTGGTGGAACACTATTGGTGATGTGATAATGACAATGGTTTGTATGATTAGTGGATGATGTGTGTCGTCCCATTTTAGGTGGAAAGAGTTCTGGTGGCTTGTCAGAGTTCTAGTTGGAGGTGACAACTAGAACGAGTATCATAGATAGAACGAGGTAGGTGACCTCATCATAAGTGATGCGGGCCCAGTCAACAATCACATCCGAAACAAGTAAGGGAACATGTGTGTGTCTCATCCTCAACAACGGAGTGGTGTCATGAGGAGAAAAAGTTAAGATGGAGGGTTTGTACACATTGAGTGTAATTATGTTCTTCCTTATCTTTGTTCTCGAGCGGGGAAGATTTCTAGATTTAAGGATTATAGAATATGAGTGGTGTGAGTTGTAATTCTAATTACATATTGCTTATTGTCTGGTATTACCTCATGATTTTTCTCTCCTCATCTTGGGGAGAGTTTTCCATGTTAAATCTTGTGCCTTCAGTCTTGCAGAGCATCGTCACTGGCCCACCACAATTTCCTAATATTTACAACAAATGAATGTCGATCTAATTCGTTAGCATGGTTCCTCAAACTGGTTTAGGCAAGATATGATGATAGTGTCTGAACATACTAGGGATGGTAATTAGATGGGTATAGATGACCCATACTCATACCTATACACATACCCATATTTATCATTTATACTTGACACATACCTGCCTCCATTAAGAAGAGGAAGTATAAAAGGGTACAAATACCAACCCCAATGTGTCGTGGGTAAGCATTTTATTGGACTCCCAATTGCCCATTTAAACAACAATCTCTAAAAAGTAAGGAGAAAGACATTAATACAAAATGCCAATGCCTCTATGCTCTTTTCCTTTTTACTAGATTCTTTGTGCATAGATAAAAGGATTTTTCAAAATCATTTGTAGATTTTACTCTGTTGAACCAACCAACCAATAGGTAGTTGTAGACTAAATTGTGAACCACTCCCCATTTGAAAATGTTACAAACAAACTAAGCATCAATTACAGACCACACTATTTTCATCTAGCAACACAAGAGCTTCTTCTACCACACAGTAACATCACAACAATCATCATACATTTCACATACAACAAAAAATAAAGGAAATACAAATCAAAATATTTTCTTTTCTAGTCACTCAAATGATAGTTCATTTTAAACTTGTTATTCATTCAAATGCAACCATAATCCCTCTCAAATATGGAGCTCAACTTAATACTTAAATAAAGAGATAAAAAGTAATACACCATTTTATCCAAGACTAAAATTCATGCTCCATTCATCTCATGCAACTCGACAATTCATCCAAGATCAAAATGCATGATCCATTCATTTCATATAGATTGATAGTTCATCCAACACTAGAATCCGTACTCAAATTCATCTCATATAGCTTGATGGCAAGTCAGCTCAACATGGGGGAAAATTGATGTATATAGCCAATTCAATATAATAAAACTATTACCCTAAATCCATGAAAATATCCGATTTGCCTATGTAATACTCATATAATATTAAACATAAAAAAGGCCAAGCTAAACTTACTCATCGGAGGAGCATTAGAAACATAAGGAATGTAATTCCTTGAAATATCCTAAGCAAGTCAATTCATTTACATAAAAAGGATGCATAAGGGTGTCCATAGGCATAGCTTAGAAAGCAATACCATACTCTTTACTAAAACTTTGGCACATTAAAATCCCAAGAAACATGGAAATTCAAAGGAACATTGAGCCTCTTATCCAACTCGAGCAATATTGTACTAAACTAATTATTCAAAAGGAATAATTTCATCCCAATAAAAAAGTACTGATATTACCTTTATTTTCACTTTCATCATCACTCAACATGGTATCCAAATCATTTTTCCATGAAGTATCTCCATTTGCGTAATAAATAACATAATTGCTTAGTCAACAAACTTACATACAGTTTGAAATAATGTATAAATTCCTAGATAATTTATATATATACCTTATTTTGTTTGACCAACTTTTGACCAAATTTGTGTGCACATCAACGCTTTTATAGTTGTCAAATAAAGCCTATTAAGGTGGGGATAAATGACTCTATCATTTGTGCTGAACGCAAATTGATAAGCTCTGGTGGAAATGCTCATATTGCAAGAATATCACTTGCAACTAATTGAAGAATTAGACGTTGCTCTATTTTCTACTTCCACCATCCCATTATATCAAAATTAGGTTTTAAAGAAAACAACTCCACCTCCAAATACTTATCAATATTGGTTTAGGAAAAAAATAAATTATGTACTTTTCGTCTTCCTCATAAGGCATCAAATTAAAGCAAGCTCTTATCAATCTCTTACGATGGAACGACATGACTACATGATACATTGTTAGTGTCACTTTCCTCAAGACTTATACTTTGGTATTTTTATTCATCATACATAGCATATGTGACATTTTTTACCTTCTGAACAAGTTCAAAGGATTTCTCTCCATAAACACCACTAAAACCATATTCAAGAATTTGTTTCTTGCATCTAAGGTCTAAAATGGTTGCAACCCCCATCAACACATATAGATTTTCCTAGTACTTTTCAAACATTTCCATCATAACCTTTTTATTTTTGATATCACAACATTAAAGGAAAAAATACATACATCTAAGTTTCTCTTATATGACACATATTTGTGAAGTAAAGACTAGTAGTAGGGTATTTCTTTCTAGAAAACAATTCCACTACGACAAAGAATGTTCAATTTCTCACATATATCACCAAAAAAATTTCCAATCATCTTTGTTTGGGATTGTCGTGTAATGAGATTAAAAAAAACTTAGGTGAAAGAAGACATCTTTATACGTGAAGTCTATTTGCAACATTAGGAATGTCAAATCCCATCTTGTTTCACAATCCACACATGAGGCACACACAAATTATCGTTATTTTGATATATAATTTGGTTATTTTTCATTGTCATTTTCTCTCAAATGAATACATGTTCATATATATATATTTCACAAAATTGGTATATAATCACTTGTGCATCAATTTTTATTTTTTTTTCCCATGCATTTTGTATGTATTTTACATATTTTAGTTATCATAATAATTATTTGACCTAACTTATTTCTTATTTTATTGCAAATGATTGTTATTTAATGGAGTAGAGTCGATACTTCTGACTTCAACTCGGTGGTACCGACATGGTATCGGAGTACAAACGTATTATTATTATTATTATAGATCAAGAAGAAAAATGACTTTTACTGTAAAAAGTTGGTAGCACCAACTTTCCTAGTCGACGGTAATGACACACGCTGACGACCATGATTTGATATTTTATATGCAACAATTATTGTTATATTTTAATCTATTTAAATTTTCTCTTAACCTAAATATAGGTGACAGTCGAAAAGCATACCATTAGAATTGAATTTTTGAGATCTATTAGAGAGGACTGACACGAGAGGACAAAAGAGGGAGGAAAGTGAAGGAACCCTACCTGGCGGACTTTATAGGAGTTTTGGCAGCAAAATAATGGGAGAATGACACCATCTTCTCCGTATTTTTTACTTAAATATTTCTTCTATTTTTTGTATCACACAGTCCATGTTTCACATATTTTCAATTTACTGTGATATCATGTCAGATTTCTTTGGCTAAATTCATCTTTTCCCCAGGACCTGAGAGTAACCCAATACATTATTATAATTGAATTTGATGAGTTTATAATATAGTTTCATTTGTTCTGAACTTGAATCTATGATATCGTTAATGACTTGTTTATGCCTAATCAACACAACCAAATCAAACTCCTAATTTCTTTGGCAAAGGGATTAGAAGTTAGAAAAACCATAGATTCATATAGCTTATATCATTCTTTAATAGAAAGCTTACGACTATGAAAGAATAACCCACGTAACTTACTAATCACTTAGATTAAGTTCCTAAAGTGGTAAGGGAGTGAGGAATGGGTTAGTCTAACTTGTGCATTATGTTGAGGGAGCGGGTAATGTTAGATACAAATATTTAGTTTAGAATAAGGACGATTAACTGTACATGAAGAGAATTCAGTTATGATATGTGTTGTGATGAAACTACATGTTCTAGGGAATCCATTTAATCTTCTTTATAATCACTTATTCAATTTTCTCACTTCATGTTCCTAGTTAAATAACCACCAATCCTTTTTTCGGCCTAGATTATTGATCTTAACTAGTAGTAGTCTTTAACCTCACAAATCTTCATGTTCGATAACACATGACTCATAATCCCATATTACTTTGACACGTACACTTGCTTATTACATGCACATTATACACAGGTCAAGTTTTTGGCGTCGGTCGGGGAGTTGGAATGGTTAACACTAAGAAAAGTTAGGATCGACCACTATAGACCATTTTTTATCTTTTAAATTTTGTTGCTAAATATTTTTATTAGAAATTCATTGCTATATCTTTTTGTCTGAATTAGAATGCTCTATATTTTTTGTCACAATTTTTTAGTACCTTTGGTCTACATAGTTGTGTTTATCTTATTTAGGTACTTGAGTGATATGGAGGCATGAGGAATCAATAAAATGGTCACCAAGCTGATTGCATAAATGAATGATGTGACAGTGCAATTAGTTATTTTGAATCTCAGCAGAGCCCCGATTTATAAATATTGCATATATTCAAGGCAAGACAATTACAGACGTGATGATCAACCATGGGGGTTTGATACCTATTCTTCTTGGAGGAGTCCATATTATTTTAGACATGATGCATACCAATACATGCAACCATAACAACTTTAAGATGAGGAGGACCAAGGCTTGAGTGAATTAGACAGTTAGAGAATGTGTTGGATATATTCATGACAAGGAACAACGCATATCAGGATCAATTCAAGAAGGAGTCACAAAACAAAGGAGCTCAAATCATAAATTTCCAAACTCAAATATCACAGATGGCCCTAGAGTTGAATAATATAACACAAAGTTTTTGGGGTAATATAAAGATATCTCACCATCAACAACAAGTATGTTGTGTTTCTATTTTTACGGAGAAGGAGTATGCTAAAGAGAAGACACCAGATCCAAACATTCCACAACCTGAGTGTGTCCATGTTCCATGAGTTCCTTTTCCCAATAGCTTGTATGAAAGACCAGGGTGTTCTGCAAATTCTAGGAATCATGCAAAGGTGAATACTCTAACACAAGAAGAAAAGCACACATAGTTGCAACCCTGACAGCGGCAAAGAAATTCTAATTCACATGATTTGCAAGAGTATGCACCCTAAGACTCCACCGCCACCATGTCTACTCCCCTAGATCTATAGGAGGTGTCCATGTAGCAAGAGAAGGTGAAGGTTCTAATTTATAGTAAAATAGTCATAGTCAACATCAAGCCGCCCACATTTGAGAAGGTCCATCCACAGGTGACTCCAATCATGCTAGATGTACCAAATTTTATTCCAAATGATGGCACAAAATTCAAGATTAGGGTATGAGATACCCAAGGTGCTATATATTCCTCCACACAGGTGCAGAGAGCATCCAAATGTGCCATTCCTAAATAATCTAAAATTCAGGAATGAAGGAAAATTTTCAAAAGTTCTGTGGTTACTTATCTTTAGGGATTGATGATGACATGGTGTAGTTTAGATTTTCGAATTATTCTTCACCACCTTTCTATGATAACTCAATATAGTGGTAAGAATAATGTCGAGCCTGAGACATAAAACAAGGGGCTTTGTGGGAGGCAACCCGTCAATTAGGATTCTTAGATTAAAATTTATTTTGATAAAGTTTTATTGTTTTTGTTATGATTAGTTCATCTTATTTTGTAGATTGTTGATAAGTAGTTTTGATGCAAGTAAAAAAGTTGTTGTGATATGTTTGTTCATTGTACAATAAATAACTAAGACGTTACCACCAACATCCTGTTGGTGGCACTGAATCAATCATTTTATCATTATAGGAAATGAATTTACAAACATAGTGGCACCGACCTCATGGTCGGTACCACCTACACTTCTTTGATGAACTACATGTTAACTATGACATTAGCTTGGTGCCATTCGACACCCTGTCGGTGGCACCAACTTTTCATCATAAACATACCTAGATACATGTTCATCTCATTATCACCAACCACACGGTTGGCACCACCAACTTATATGGCAAAAAGAAACAATAAATCTCTATAATATTATTGGTGGTACCTACGGAAGTGTCGGTAGAATCAACTCAAGAGACTACTTTTTACATTAAGAGACAGAGTTCAACTGAGTACCACCAACTAGCCAATTAGTGTCACCAAGATATATACAAGTCGAGCAAGTATCGACACCGACAATATTCATGGACATCATCTATCAAGAGATAGCTCAGTACCACTAAATTTAGAGAGAGTGGCACTGAGACACACTCCCAAATCAATGTGTAGATTATTGAAAGGAGAGTTAGAGGAGGTGTTTTTGTGCTATCACCTACGATCCTATAATACGTTCTCATAGATTCTATCAGACATGCCAAGGAGCTCAAGTTCTTATTGGAGGGTATACTTTCATGTGGATCCCATCCACCCATATTTAGCCCCAAAAAATTAGTACAACCATTTCACTTATCTTCCTTTGCTTTTGACATTGTAGAAAATGTCAATCTTAGGGAGAGGAAGGGAATGATTTATCTATCTTTATCTCTTGCATATGCTCTTTTTATCATATATGTGCATTTTTTCATTTTAGAAAAATAAAATTTTGATTTGAATTTTACGGTCCGGTTCTATATAGTGTAATTGTGGACAAATTCTTTAATTTTATTTTGATAAGTGATGAGGATATTATCCCACTATAAATTCATTAAGAATGTAATTTCTAGAGTTTCCAAAACTAACATGCAATAATGCCACCTGCAATAGGATGGGTCCTATCACAATACAATTAAGGATCGAATCCCAAGGGACAACTTGTTTAAGAATTATCTAATCATAGCAACTTAGTAAGAAGTAGTATTTATCATAGAAGTTGAGATTGGTTTGTTTAACTAAGGTTGTAAGAATTAAAATAGCTAGATTAAGTTTCTAGTTATCAATGGATGGGAACACTAGGGTGGAACTAGGTTTCACCGCCACTACACAAATCTGCACAATCATTCAAATCCAAACATACACGAAGATATAATTGGAGTTATGCAATTTTCCCCTTTCGGAATTAGAAACTTATATGAGTATATATCCTGGTAGCCTCAATGTCTCGTTACTTACATATCCTATATCCACTACTCTGGAGACATCTCACCAAAAGTTGTTGTCAGGGCATCAATCAAATCTAATCGATATTCAAATCTTAAACATTGAAGTTTTCACGATAAAATATTATAATAAATCATGTAAAGTGGGTGATCAATCCACAAGACATGTCATAAACAATTAACTATGAATTAAATGAGCTCATACAAAAGTTGGAATATGAATGAAATTATAAGAAACGGGTAGTGGGGCTAGTCCCCACACCCGAGTGAAAAGAATACTCCCTTAACATAGCGAGATTAATATCACTAGAAGAGGAAGAGGACACCATCATGGTCATGATGGTGGCAGAATCATCTTGGAATGGTGTGTGATAACAAACTTCCTTCTTTGTCCTTCAGGTATCAACCATGACTTGTAGCAGAAGTAGGTGGATAGACATCAACTCAAGAAGAGATCGATCGCCTCAGAGAAGGATGTTGGCTACTTTGGAGTTGCAGAGGTCAATATGGAGGTCGACACTCTAGAGGTTGATAGAACTCGCTAGGTCGATAGGCCTATACTTTGCTATGATCTCGACGTCATCCTTTTGGCATTTCTATCTTTAAAATTTTGAGCTGGTTTGAAATTCTATGTTGGGGCCTATTTATTGGGTCATGATTGTCGACCACTTTCCATTGACGTCGATCACTTGTTGCTGGTAGATGGGTCTATTGGGCATGGAGGTCGACGGGTCTATCGAGCACTTGTGTTCATCGACAAGAGTGTCAACATAGTAAGCCGATGGCATGATTTCTTGTTGTCTATAGATCAATGATGTTGTTGAGAGAGGGAGAGATCGATTGGTTTGTCAACCTTGATCCTCGATGAGTCTGAGTGTTGACCTTTTGTATGTTGAGCATCTGTATGTCGAGCATGGGGGTCAACATGTCACCATCCTGGGAGGTTGACAAGGATGTGGATCTCCTAGATGTCTTGATTTCTTGATAATTTTGATGTCGATTGGCAGGTTGATCGATGGGTTGAATTTGTCCTCAGACACAAAAAATTTATATCGATATGCCTTCTGGAAGTGCTCAAAATCTGTTTTGTTCTGAGGCACTGCCCTACACTGCACGAGAGGCGTCCCCCTCTTGACTTTCTATAGCATGATAGAATTCAAACCTACAAAAAGGGAGTCAAGAAAAGTATCAAATTCCTACAAATTATCATAAAAATCTAAGTAGATCAAAACAAAACTATTCCTGATGAAAACTAGGCTATATGAATGCTAAATCAGACTAAGAATACATATAAAACTGAGATGAATATGCATTCATCAATAAGCCTTTCATGAATGATGTGGTATCAATTTTGATTTGTTTGAATCTGAATGTGCTCTCATGGTTTTCTCTTTAAGCCAAATTGCTATGTTTCATAGTACATAACTTAAGGAATTGTTTGGATTAGTCAGTTTCAAGACATATCAGATGAATGAAAATCCAAACTTAACCTTAAGTCTTGTGTTATGATGAGGATGTTTTAATCGAAACCAACCAAATAGTAACATGATCTTTATATGAATTTTAGAAACAAACTCTAAGGTTATCCTATTACAGAAGTTGATAGGAGAGGGAAACATCATGTTTGGTAAAGACCTTGTCTTTTAGTCATGTGATCTCATCCACCTTCATTCATTTTCATTCACCACCATGGGATGATCAAGTTTAATCCAAATTATTTTCCTCTTGTTTGCATTACATGGCATGATAGGCAACATATAATTAGTTCATCTCTGTTTGCATTAGAAAAGAAAAGAAAATAAAAATTTGCATTTCATCTCTTGATCATCTTTAGTTTGCATAACAAAATTTCATATAGTGCATTTGCATTACATATTTCATAGGGTGTTACATTTTTGTATCTTCCACAATTTCTTATCAAGTAACAGAGTTAAATAAAAAAGTTGTATATTCTTACTCCTTCTCCATAGAAAATAAGAGTACAAAATACCAAGCATGAACTATTTCTCTTTCTAAAATTAATGGGTAGAAAAAAGAGTATTTGAAAGGAAAAAAGGAGAAACGGGGAAAATGATTTCTAAGTTGAATGCCACATTTCTCCAAGCAATAAAGAAGGGAATTGTGGAAATTTTATTTGTAAACACCTTTTCACCTATACTCATTATTAGGATGAAGCATCCATTGTATGCATCATTCCACCCTTATAGTAGATATTAGAAGGCATCCATTCATTCCATCCATCTTGTAGGCACATCATATTTTATTTCATGCATAAATAATTGGATTATTCTTGTAATTCTTATTTCGTAGCCCCCCATCTTTTCCACCCATTGCTCTGCATGGCAGTCCACTCATATGAATATTTCCCTCATTCATGTTATATGAGGAACTGCTTCTAAAGTAGTTTGTTTAGGAATATCATAGCAGTATAGATAGGTAGATCATGTGGCTCATCAAGTATGTGTTCTGTTCACCAAGACTCTAGCTTCTTCTTACTGATAGTGTTATTATTGTTTTTTTGTGGACATCTTTTAGGGACATTATTGATCTCTTATGAGTAGTTACTTGTTCATTAGTTCAAGAGGCTTGGCTTTTGGACCGACAAATGGAGGGTGGTTAAAAAAATTAAATTCATTGATAATTATTTTCTTGTTGACTTTTTTAGACAATCCAAGAATAATAGTCAAGCTTAGGGGTGAGATACACACACATTTTCATTATTTTGATATCTAATTTGGTTGTTTTTCATTGTCATTTGCTCTTAAATAAAGATCTTTTCATAAATTTCTCACTAATTTAGTATAAAATCACTTGTGCATCAGTGTTCCATTTTTGCATGCATTTTGCAAGTATTTTACATATATTTTATATAATTTAGTTATTATAATAATGATTTGCCCTAATATATTGTTTATTTTATTAGATTTGATTATTTTTTACTAGAACAGAGTCAAAACCATCGACTCCTACTCGATGGTACCAACATGGTATCGTAGTAAAAATATATTATTATTCTAGATTGAGAAGAAAAAGAATTTTTGTTATAAAAAGTTGGTCGTGCCAACTTTCCTAGTCGGTGAGGAAAGTCAGTGGTACCGACACAGACATTAACAGCCAGAATTGCATGTTCTAAATCCAATATTTGTTGTTATATTTTAATATATTTAGGTTTCTCTTTATCTAAATATGAGTGACGAGAGAAACGCATACCATTAGAACGTGATTATTGAGATCTACTAAAGGGGGACAACAAGAGAGGACACAACATGAAGGAAATTGAAGGAATAAAACCTAGCGGATTTAGATGAGTTTTGGTGACGGAAACGATAATGGGTGACTCCATCTTCTCCAAATTCTTTCCTTAACTCTTTCTTGTATATACTATATCTTGAAATCCATGTTTCACATGTTTTGGATTTACTTTGATACCATGTCAGATTTTTTCGGCTAAATCCATGTTTTCTCTAGAACCACGGAGTAACCCGACACATTATTGTAATTGAATTAGATGAGCTTATAATATAGATTCATTTGTTCTAAACTTGAATCTATGATATCTTTGATGATTTATTTATACCTGATCAATATAACTAAAGTATCAAACTACAAATTGCTTTGGGAGAAGGATTAGAAGTTAGAAAAATCACAGATTCACATAGATTATACTGTGATTCGAGCGAAATCTTAGGGCTATGAAAGAATAATACAAAGTAACTTAGTATTCACTTAGATTAAGTTCTAAACTACTACGGGAGTGAGGTTTGAGTTAGTCTGAGTAGTGCATTATGTTGCAGGAGTGACTAATGTTAATAACATGTCTTTAGTTTAGAATAAGGTCAATTAATTATAGATGAATACAATTATGTTACGACATGTGTCCTTGTGGAACTACAAGTCTTGGGAATCCTTTTAATCTTGTTCACACTCACAATATTTGATTTTCTCAATTCTTATTTTTAGTTAAATAACAACCAATCCGTCCTTTCTTTTGGCCTAGTTGATTGTTTTTTATTAGTAGTAGTCTTTAACCTCACAATTCCACATATTTGATAACTCGAGACTCATAATTTCATATTATTTCGACACATAACAAACACATTATATGTGTGTCAAGACACAACTTTCTAGATAAGTCAAACTTCATAAGTTTAGCTGTATTTGCAAATTTTTCTTGTCTTTTCAAGTTCAAAACCTAGTAAGCCACACTAGCCCAAACTTTTTCAACTTCATCCTTGATAATAGATAATACATCATTTACTATCAGATTTAATATATAAGTACAACACCACATGTGAAGAAATCTCCCAAATAAGATCATAGAATGAGATAGAATCCTAACTGTTACCAAATCAATTGACCTTTCTTCATTAAAATGAATTTGAACTTTTACTAGATTGATCATCGCATCATATGTGTTAGAATTATCCAATACGATAGATGAAAATTCCCTGTCAACATTCCATTCATGTAAAACAATGCACTAATAGTTCAGAGATTACCTCTTTTGTATGAGGACAAGGAACATAAATAAATTGAATGATTCTACTTTGCAAGGCCCAAGAAGATTCTATATAATGAGCTATGACTGTCATATAACCTCTTCGTTGGTAGTTCAAAGTCCACATATAACTTGTAATTGCTTCTCTTCTTCCACTAATCTCAAACACCTACATTAGTTTCTTCTTCTATATTTAATAAACATTTAGCATATAACTTTTTATAGTGTTTTGAGATGGACACTTGAAAGCAAGTTGCAGAATATTGAGAATTATTCAAAAGTCGTGATCTTCAACTATGGCTAGTGAGTATTCATCTTGCAAAAGCTTTTCTTGCATCAACTTGACTGAATGTAGATTGTAGTGCCTCTCTATTCATTGCTAGTTTTCGAACATCCCCCCCAACACCCTCTAATGCAGGACATCTATCAAGATGAGAGCTCAGATGAGTTGTCTGATGTGTGGCAATAACACTCAAATGATGGTGACAAGAGTGGCATATTGCTTTCCAAACACCATCAATTTTTTTCCTATCAGAATTCTTCTAGACCTTAGTTGTACGATGTCTTTTGGACACCAATGACCACCTATGCACATCTTGCTCATTTGATTGGCTTTTTGTTGGGCAAGTAGTAGCCATTAGAGATGAGCAGCATCATGAGTTCATGTTCTTGACCCTAGGTAGTCAAATTTGAAAAGGAAAATATTTGTACTATTAGATTTGGTTTACACATTGATAGTAATTAGTTATCATTTAAATTTTCATTTAGTACTATCTTATCAAGTCCTTGTCCTCCAACCTAACCCATTCTTAAACACTTAGTCTCAGTAATGAGTGTGTTGTAAGCTTTTTATCTAAAAAATAATCAACAACGTTTCCCCTTAGTTCTCTAATAAAAATGATGTAGAATGATATAATACTCATCTACACACGTACCCAAAGAATGAATGGGAAATGACCTACCAAATTTTCTCAAGATCAATACACATATCACATACTCATGTCCTATGTGAGATTAAGTTTTCCAAGAATAGTCTCAAAATCGGGGCCATTCTCCTAGCGAGTAAATCTTGAATGGGTATCTAATTCAATTTTCTTATGAGTGGGTATCTCTTTAAGTTGTGTATTATTAGTAGATTTCTTTGCTCTATTAACTCATTTTCTTATGAATAGGTTTAAGATTGTGATGTCCTAAACTCAAATGGTGACCAAATGGAAGATTAAATAGTTACCATTATGAATAGATATATAATGACAAAGCAAACCTACATTGACATAACAGTTTAGAAATAAGTTTGATTATAAAGCCACATACATGAGGTTGGGTAAAGGCATAAGCAAAATATAACATTGATGACCAGAACACTACTATGCCTTTTAATTTGACTTGATTGACATAACAGGTTATAAATATCTCGCACATCCACACCCACTAGATTATTTTAATTGGTGAAAAAATAAATATTAGTGACAAACAAAGGGCGTTTCATAACTTACAGATATGCTTAGTATATGAAATGTGACATGATCAAAGGATAGATAGATACCTACATTTACAAGTCTACATCCCTGAAAACATATGAAACAATAAGATTCCACGACAAGTTTACCTAGATTGTGAAGGGGAAATCGTTAGGAGATTGGATTGGGTCCGATTTGCAAACATTGGTGAGATGTGATTTATCATTATGAATATTATGTGAAGATTGAAGATTTTGGAATGTGATATTTCCTATCTTGGATTATAACCATCAAAATCCAATGTGGCCCTTAGTTGAACAAGGATTAATCCACTTTCATGCTTAGAATGATGTCCAAACAAAAAAATTGTTAAAACAAGGAGTGAAATTATCAATTTATATTTTTTGAGAAAATCCAGCTTGCAACTCTCCTTGAGAAACAATACTAAATATAGAAATAGCAAATGCGTGCAATAGAGACAAAAAGGAACCTTGTTCTAATGTAATAAAGTTCATGACAATGGCATGTTCAACTATTCTAAGGAGTTGTCTGAAGATAGACTCAACATTCTGATGGACTCTAGAAAACATTATCTTGCTCTGACCAAAATAGATCATACGCGAAGACAAGTGACAATGGAAAATCCAAAAATACTCTTACCGAACACATAAATCAGTAAGCTAATCATTCGTATAAGACGATGATTGAGTTCTGGAGTTAGAACTGAACATAGGTTCTATCATGCATATCAAACGGAGTAGAAAATCAAAAGTATCAAATCAAATAATATTATTATTGTATGGATAAGCCATCAATCGGAATAAAACCAATACCAAGGATGACAATCGGATGAAGAAGGAGTTCTATTCATGCAAAAATTAATGGACAAAGACAACATACATTGAAAATCAGTTGAGGGGCTACAAGAAAGCTGGAACCAATGGGGAGTGAATCTGTAAGCCGTCAATCAACCCAGTAGAGCCAAATCATCCAACAAGGAACCAATAGGGAACAAATTTGGTACTCTACATCACCAAGGAACAAGTAGATGATGAGAAAGGAGTGAGATATGTTTGTAAAAGGATAGTTGAGTTCAAGAAGATAATAGTACAAATAGAGATGAAAATGGAAGCGAGAAGTAGTGATATAGTTTGACCGAATGATTACATTGTCATTGGTATAAGCCTTCTTGGAAGGTCCTAAAAGATGGGAGACCCTAACCTCTAGCTTGTTTGTGAAGTGGGGTCATAGTTTTCATAGACGACTTATGAAGCAGGGTCGTGGGCCTTGCAACTTCACATCACCGTATTCTAAAGTGCGGTCGTGGCTTCTCTTCATGCCTATTAAATCTTCTAGATGAGAAGTGGTGGTAGAGGTTGACTGAAGGACTACCTTATCATTGGTGTAAGCCTGCTTAGATGGTCCTAAAAAATGGGAGACCCTAACCTCCAACTTGTTTGTGAAGCAGGGTTGCAATTTTCATTGCTGACTTGTAAATCAGGGTCGTAGACCTCAATCTTATCCTCTCTAGATTCTGAAGTGGGTTCATGGCTTCTCTTCATGCCTACTCAATATTCAAGCCATCACCATCTTCATGGTAACACTACCCTAGACACCAAATAGGGTTTAATAAAAATCCCATTTAGATATGGATGACAAACATAGAGACACGAGAGACTATCGGGAGAATGTTAGTCTGATGGGACTCAGTGGGTGGGGTGATTTCTACAAATGCCCATTAGTTTAACCCATTACAACCCAATTAGTCAGCAAAACCCCTTAGACCCGACAAGTTTGGGTTGAAATAGGATGGGTCATGACAGACATGGGTAGAATGGGCCAAATTGCCATCCCTAAAACATATACAGTTAAATGTATCAAAAAAATCTATTTAATATAAGAGAGCATTTTTTTAGAATATGCACCTATATTATGTGATACACGATTGATCATGATATGACAAAAAATAAATGTTGTGGAATCATTAACGACGAGTGTATAAATCTAAAAATGGAACCACAAGCAGATAAAGGGAGAATACCACATTAATCATGGAAA
The DNA here is from genome assembly GCA_963693085.1 of Alisma plantago-aquatica. Classification (NCBI taxonomy): domain Eukaryota; kingdom Viridiplantae; phylum Streptophyta; class Magnoliopsida; order Alismatales; family Alismataceae; genus Alisma; species Alisma plantago-aquatica. The sequence continues at coordinate 1,197,267,966 of OY856409.1, forward strand.
ATCATGTGACAACTAGGCTTTCTATCACCATTTATATACACACTATCTTTATTTTAGTGACCCGTCTCACTTAATTTTATATCAATTACATGAGTTGAGTGATTTGTTGCTTAATTGTAGTCACAATGACTCTTGCGTTCCAAAATGTGACATTCAATTTCAAACTAGGTTTCATGCTTCAATATATTATCATCTTATAAGTAAAATTGACCATTATAAACATGTTCTTTTTCTCTGTAATGTATTTCATGTGGTAGAGGATTCAATTGTGAGTCCAACAATACAAAATTGTCCTTAATCGAACTACCAGAGATCGAGTTATGACTGCTCAAAGATTAGTAAATTTAAACCTTGATTTAGGCCTTTTCTATGCCCTTTTCCCATGATAATGGCCTGGCTCCTCATAGGCCCATCACCATGCATGTGGCCTATCTGCGACCTGACTCCCCTCTCTAGTTCTGAAACATAACTGAATTTGAGTGTTTCACCTAATCTCGGTCCTCCTTTCACCAGGACACAAATCAAACATTCTGTCCAATGACCAGGGGATCTCTGCCCACCTCCATATGTAGCCCAGTCGTCATGTGGCTGTGACACCTATTATGCACTAGCCAACCCATGACTACCCTGTTGACCCCTCTTTCTCTTCTTTGTTCTCACTCTTTCTTCATATTTCTTCTTTCTCCTTTGCTTTGCCTTGCTCTTACTCCCTAACTACCAACACCCCTTTCCCCCTCATTTTCTTTTTCTTCTCTTGTGATGGAGGTGTTGTTCCAATCGAGGTTCTTGTGTCCCATCCTGCCCATCTTGTGGGCCAAACAAGACTTCTTTGGGTCTCTCCTGGCTGAGGCAGGGTGTGGGGCACCTCCACACTGGTCGGGGGTGCCCAAATCGCATCCTTCCCTCATGTTGGAAACGATAGCCACTGGTGGTTGCCCCCCACGGGCAGTGCAACTAGGCACATGATGGAGATGATGGGGCCAGATGTTGTATTCCGATCCAATGATGCATCCCCACTTTTCTATTAGGTCACTCATAACAGAGGCCCGACTGACTCCCACACGTGCCATATGTGTGTCCCTATCTTCCCTAAAGTTGTAATCTTTAATTGTATTGCATGTACCTAATGCTTCTAGATGATACAAATTTGATATTTAATGATGATCTACCCTATTAATCCTCAAATAAATGACATATGCATACTTTTGAACTAAAGCATGGCCCTAATCGCCTTTCTTTTTCTTGGATGCCTCTAATGCACATATATTATTTGATTTGGATTGTAAATGCTTAATTTTGATCAAAGTTGTAATCTTGCATCTGTATGTCATCCAACATCATCTTAAGTTTGAAATAAATAGTTTTTATCACCTCTTTAGAATGAGGATCAACCCCTAATCCCCTTTTACTATGTTTTTCTATGTGGCACTTAATGCATGAATATGACCTCTTTATGATGATGCATGAACATACTTTAATCAAATGATGTCTTTTACCTAATCAATTCACCCAATTCGAATTGGTCTTAACTTTAGTAACTTTATGATTTGCTATCATCTATATGTCTATGGTTAACCCCTTGTGTGGTGCAATGCTGCATGTGACCCTAAATTCACCCTTAAGGACCTTATGTGTCCAATATGGCTTGATTGTCTCCCTTGTACGTTTATTTGATATGGATCTTAACATTATGCCTCCTCCCCTCAAATAATAGTTTTTTCTATCCCTTATGATCACTTTGATGTGTATGTCTTGCATAGTTCATATGCTGACCTCTTATGATATAGATGAACTATATTGATGATTACATTTAAGTTTGAGATGTTGATACCCAATGTTGGAGGTATATGAACCTAGAATTAGGTGACTCCCCGTAACCTTGAGATATTCTTCTTGTCCCCACCTTGTTGATCTATATGAGATTTCATGCTTGAACTTAATAACCTGATGAACCATAGTCTTCTTTGTCCTATTATGAGTCTTTTGACCCTAAAATGAAAGTAAGTGACTTAAACATTGAAATAATCATATAAAATAGATGGAACATCAAAATGACTTGAAACTTGGACCACACCTTCATGATGGAATCTAAATCAATAAAAGATCATTAAATGTACTAATAACCAACTTGGAACTGAATTTGACCAAAACCCTAAAATGGAGCGATCTATGGCTATTGATGAGAATGTGATACATGAATGTTATCTTATCTTAATTAGGTGGTTGATTGTGATATATATGGTCAAGTATAGGTTAATAATATCTAAATTTAGGTACAAGCTTTAATAATTATATGATTATGGTTTTCTTTCTTGTAGCTTGATATGTATGCATGTTTGTTTACTTGAACATATTTCCATAAAGTATTGTAACATTGTACTCGATGTTTCGTTACGGTAATTTTATAACTTAAATAGAAATATAGATCTTCATTATATAAACCATGTGAACCTCTCTGTATTCTCAGTATATGGACATAATATTGGGTATCCTATTTTAGTTGTCAGGCTAGGGCAGACCATTTTGATAAACATAGTTAGCTAATGGCTTTTCTCCTTAAGCACCCTCACATACCCCTTCTAATGGGAAATTGGTCAAATTCCTTATGTTACATGACATTGTTGGTATAATGGAGTAAAATAAGTAAAACATGGTTTCCATTTTGCAAAATATTAGTTGTCATTTCTCTTATTCGTTTACTTCTACAAATCTTTCCAAATTGTGAAAACCTTAGGTATATGTACCTATCTTTTCTGTAAACAACATATTGTGTGTTAGTACACTTGTTTGTTAAATATTATATATTTAGAGATAGCTTGAAAGTTGATGGCTTGTGAGAAAATGTTTGTGTTGTACATTTCTTAAGTTCTTGGTTTAAATGGATGACCCCGCTCTCTCACCTCTCTCACCCTAGCGCCTCTAGGGTTATTCCTCCATAGGTGGCTGGCTGGGGGAGGGGGTTTGGCCGCCGTAAAGCGGTGCCCCGCTCCCCCTCGGCCTCTTCTCGCCTATCATCAGCAGGGTCTCTTCTTCGGGAGGTGTGTGAGCGTGGTGTCTTTGGAGGCAACGGTCTTCTTCCTCCCTGTCGTTGAGTCCGACTGCGACGAGTTTCCTATCCCCTTTCTCTTTTATTGGCTTTCTGTTTAGATTGTTCTCTTATTTTGTCTATCTCGCTGTTAATCAGCGCTGCTTTCTCTTCTCATGGTAGATTTTTCTTTCTCGGTCAATTTTGTTGTGGAGTTTGTATGGCAGCAAGTGCGGGAAAAATATCTTTTTGGAACATCGATTTGGTGCAGGTACTCTACCACATATACATACTCATGTTGAAGGTATTCCTCATAGAAAGCTGCCTTAGCCAGTGAAGGAGAAGAAGGATCAATACATCATTCTCCTTATCAGATTCCGATATGAGTTTTTGTGGTGGTTTGTATCTGTTCTTGATCTTTGTGTGGTCTTTTAGTTTATTTTTCTCCTCATGTAGATGTCATATGGCTCCTCTATAATGAAATTTGTCTGTTTAACTTCAAAAAAAAAGTTCTTGGTTTATTGTACATGATCAGGCTTGTATAATTGACACTTAAAATTGTAACTAGAATTATATAATAAATCATGTTGTATAATATATTTGTTGAATGCTGAGATTATGTTGGTGTTTTCATCTAGTTATTTGTTCATGCATGCTAAGATTTTATGCTTCCACATTCACACTTTGATATAACCATGCTAGGGATGGACATTTGGGTCATTTTGCCATTGACTTGCTAGTAATTTGGAGTTTGGATTTAGGTACTAAATGCTTCTATGATAGATGGTATGAGAGCATGAACAATAACTACACCCAACATTTTCACGATCTTTCAATTATGTATATATAAACTCATAAGATTGCTAATTGTATTAAACAACATCCCTCACCTTCAATTGGATGAATTTGGGTCACATTTTGATCAATTAATAATTTGGATGTAAATAAATGTCACATTGAGATTAAATGATTAAAGTTGTGTGCATAATTTTGACTTTTGAACATAAATTTCAAATGTTGAATTCCCTCATTATCATCATATTGGATCCAAAATTTTTGTACATGAAGTAGAAGAAATTCGTGACACAATGGTGATAATTTCATGCAAATCAAAAGTATGGTTCTGAATATGATTTTTTTACCAAATGTCTAAAGAAGCACAATTTTGGTTCTTGCCATTTTAGAAATTCGTAGGTGCTCCTCTCAACCAATGAGAGTGCCCATATTGAAAGATGTGGATGAGCCATGTCAATAATCTAGCTTAGTCTCTCTTGACCAATGATGTGGCTCTAATAAAGAGGCCATGGATTCAAGCTTGATCCAACAACAAACTTTTCTTCTTCCCCACCTATTCCAATGGACAAAGTAGGTGTCTAGAGGTACACCTTGCCTCTCCTATACACACCACCTTGGGCGGAATTAGAACTTTCTTTTACAGCCTCTCACTTCATTTCTTCTCACACCTTCGTTTCCCTCCTTAAGATGTTCCTTTTGGGCCCTACTTTTTCCTCCTAGCAAGCTCTAGCGAGTTGCTTTAGTAGTGCCACTGTCAGCCTCCCTTTTTGGGCTTTTTCACCCAACACCCCTCTATTGCAATGAAGAATTGGCCATCGCAAGCTGCATCTAAATGCTACATTCCTCTTCCCTTGATTCGTTGTTCATCCTATCCCCTTCTGACATTTTGATCCAGTGACATTAGTTGTGATGGACAGAGCTCCACACACAACAGTCAGGCAAAGGTGACGTCCCTTGGGGCTATTAGGCATTGACAATCCTAGATCCAATGGCCCCCTATGGGTGCACCCACTTTCCTTCTATGAGTGAAGTCATGTGCCATGAGTTGTACGATTGGATCTAGTCCATTAAGGACTCAACATCTGGGGCTTGTCTTTTTCTCAAAAATGGTAAATAGTCCCTCTCCCACACAATAATGCTAGAAAATGTCCAGATTTTGCAAAATTTGTGTACAATGCATATTTTTCCAAAAAAATGGTTTGAACACATAATTCTACTTGTAGTTCTTCTAAAATCCCAAAATACATGTTCTTATGATCTTTTTGATATGATAATATCATTTAATGTCAAACTTGACCAATAATGATTCAAACATTTATATATGCAGAAGATTGGTTGTATTTTATAGTTAATGATCCAAGATTCAAAATTTGTAACTCTTATATGTCAAATCATACTATTATGCCATGAATATATATCTCATGTAGATTTTAATGGGTCACTTTGGACTTTATGATTTATGTGACCTTTTATGACTGTAATCATCTTAGTAACTCAAGATCACTAGCATCACCTAACAAACTCAACTTTGATCATAACCTTAATTTAATGCTAAATGATGATCTTGTGACACTAAATGTGTCTTACTATGACCTTAGATGGGCATTTGATGATAATATCTTGAACCTTGTACACATGTTGATCTAGTGATACTCAAAACTACCATGTGACCCCGAAACTAGTAGCTTATTGATCCTTATGACACAAATTGAACTTGATCTTGTTTAAGAACTAGTGATTACTATAATGTATGAAAATGACTATAAATAACTTTAAATGACAATTTTGATGCTTACTGTAACACCCCTCCATTAGACATATATTATAATTGAGCGGAAGCTTTTACCTTGAAGGAGGAATGCCACATTTATGAAATCATAACAAATAAATACATAAATCACCATTGAGATTCATACATTGTTCTTTACATAGGAAACTATGGTTGAGTTCTATAACATGTCTAAACATTCCTAAGCATGGAAATCTAAACATAAAAGTAAACATCTTTATAACATTGGATCACCTAATATGGATGGAACCCCACCAGTTAGCTCTTCAAGATCTTCTAGCTCCTAAGCTTGCTCCTACCTGTGGGCATCACTCCCCCAACCATGCAATAAAAACAATGGTAAGTGGATTGAACATATTATAAAGAAAACTTGAAACTGAAATAAACATATAACACTATACATTTGAACATTTAAAAGACATGCATTTTATTTTAGATCAATTTCTTTTATCTTAACCTATATAAGTGTCCTCGGGTTTGCACAAATGTGCCTCTTCTCTTATGCACCAAAGTGCCTCTTAGGTTGCATCGAGGTGCCTCTTTTCTTATGCATCGAAGTGCCTCTTCTCTTATGAGGAACTTATATAAGTTTTATTTTATCATTCTCTCTCTTAAGGCTCTTATCTTTACATTAGACTTTATTGGTAACATTATCATTAGGATTCATGAAGCTGATACCATACATCATAAACAACTCAATACATCTTAATCTTACATAATTTAACAATTAGGAACAGTAAATAACATAAACATGACATTCATCGCAAACTTCATATATGCATAATTAAATCAAGCAATTTAACTATGTTCAATTGCATGGACCACTTACCTTGGAGCAAATCTAACCCTAAGATAGTATCTCCGATCCTTGAGGCAGTGCCTGGATGTGATTTCCAAGAACATAGGCTAGTCTACTTGGAGTGAAGTTGATCGTAAGATGATCTCTCTAATCTTTGAGGCAGCACTTGGATGTGATTTACAAGAACATAGGCTATTGCAGGATCATGGGGGTCCCTTTTATAGGTGTTAAGGGTCTAGAACTCTCTAGTCCAAGTGGACTTAAATTTTTTAATATCTTTTGTCCTTTAATTAAACATTGGCATTATCTTAACTCCAATATATTAAAAGGTAAGAATAGGTGAAAAACATGATTCTCTTTGTTAATTACTAAAGTCCAACTTTTTGTTTAAACTAGTTATCTTTTATTTGTGAATTTTATTTATTATCTTTCATATCTTTTGTATGACATATTTAAGAGACAATGCATTATTGTTTACTTTTATTTGTTTATCAACAAATATTCCATTAACTAAATTACCATTACATTTTATTTGTAATCACAAAGAAAAAGAGAAAAATTGAGGGTTGTATCATTCCTAACATAATTACCATAATGTCTTATTTCCATGTAAATAAGGCCGAGACACTATTTCATTTTATTAAAAAAATCACAAAATGGAGGAAAGAGAAAAAGAACTCTATTTTACATCTACATGTACTAGTTGTATAGCAAGAGTATAAAATGTGATTTAAATGTGTTACTTAAAAATTGTTGAATATCATTACTTACTCCAATATAATTCATAGTTGTTTAAAACAATGTTATAACTATGTAACAATAAAACATTTTTAATTGTCCATATCAATTACATAAATTTTATAACATCTTCTCATCCATAATGACATTTCTATTTTCATATAAAGCTTCCTAGTTGTATTGGAAAGGTGATGGGTAAAAACTCACATTTTTTGTAGTCTCAAATTAATATATTTATACCACTGTATTCAATTATTCAAATTTTAGAATGTTAAAAAAAACAATCAAACTTTCCTTCTAGCTTCCCTTCTACTATTTTAAATATATGGTCTCATGTTGACTAATTTTTACCAACAATTAATTAATTTTTACATTGCATGTCTTAATTGGATTGACATTGTGATCTATATTTATTTGAGAGGTTAAACAAATTTGAAACAAAACCAAATTTGGACCACACATTAATTACATACTCTAAATCCTTCCTAGTCAGCAAAATTTGAATTTTAAGTATCTTTTATTCATAATGTCCATACTTGTATATACTTCATTTTCATGCACTAATAGGTGAGATAATGTTAAAAGATTCACCTTAATTATTTCTTTGACTCTAAAAACGAGATGATCAATATTTATTCACATTTCACTCTATTATTCCTTTATGGAAAATTTTATTGAAGAAAGAGACTCGAGAGAAGATAATGTCACATGTATTCAATAAGGGAAAGCAAGTAATATCCACATCATTTGATTGATGATTATTCCTTTCCATGCTTCCAAAATTAAGCTATTAATTGCATTGAATTTTTCTTTGTCTTTTTCATATCCCAAAGAGGAGAGAAATAGTGAATTATACTTTATCCATTTTATTTTAAAAGCTACAAAAGAAAGTAAACTTCTTGTTCAAGCTATATGTTTATCATTTCAAATTCTACTTCTTTCATTTTCTAATTTTATTTCTTGTAAACATTTTGAAGGATGAGAGAGAGAAAAAGAGAAGGGAAATCATTCATTCAACATTTTAAATTAATTGCAATACATGATGGAATATGTATAAGAGAAAGTGTATTTTTAGTTTTTTTATTTGTCTTGCTTTATTTTTTCTTCTATACGGAATATCATTCCATGACTTTTTTACATTAATCCCTTCAACTATTGTTATTTTAATAAAATTTATTTTATAATTTTTTTTGTGAAAAAAATTGGGGTGTTACAATTCTACCCACCTTAAAAATGAATTTCGTCCTCGAAATTTTCTAGGGTACTACCCACCTTAGGGTTTAACATATTCTATGTGCACTAAATTCTGATTTCATTTTAAGGTCTCATTCTCATGGTAAAACATTATCTAAAACTCATTATTAAAGCCAACATGTGGGTAATCCATTTCAAATCATCATTGATATGGTAAAGGACCTCTTCTCTAGGGGTTCTAATTCTTGCTTATCTATGTCAAATATCTACTCTTTGAATGCATGCTTAGTTCCACGATGAATCTGATTCGGTTTAGGTGACTATAAATCTCAAGCTTTTGATTCCAACTCTTATTTAAATGTCACCTTTGAATACATGTCGGATGCTCATATATTCAAAGATGACATGGTTTATCGCATGTGTCTTAGCACCTCTCTCTCTTGCACATGTCCCATACCACATGCACTAGAAAGGACTAGACAAATATGATTATGCGCATAACATTCTCTCTACAAAATCCCATAAGAATGTGTCCCATACCACAAATACATGGGAAAAAGAGAGAGTATGTTATATACAATTCTAGAGTTAGACACAAAAATCCAAAACTTCTAGGCACATAACCCTAGTCCTTATTTGAGCTAGATCTCTACTTTTATTTCTAATATCACACACTTACTTTTTCTATACCTAGGGTTAGAACATACAAATCATATTTCTTCTTGGTGGTCATCCATTTATCTGCTCTGATACCATTAATGTAACACCCCTCCATTAGACATATATTATAATTGAGCGGAAGCTTTTACCTTGAAGGAGGAATGTCACATTTATGAAATCATAACAAATAAATACATAAATCACCATTGAGATTCATACATTGTTCTTTACATAGGAAACTATGGTTGAGTTCTATAACATGTCTAAACATTCCTAAGCATGGAAATCTAAACATAAAAGTAAACATCTTTATAACATTGGATCACCTAGTATGGAGGGCACCCCACCAGTTAGCTCTTCAAGATCTTCTAGCTCCTAAGCTTGCTCCTACCTGTGGGCATCACTCCCCCAGCCATGCAATAAAACCAATGCTAAGTGGATTGAACATATTATAAAGAAAACTTGAAATTAAAATAAACATATAACATTATACATTTGAACATTTAAAAGACATGCATTTTATTTTAGATCAATTTCTTTTATTTTAACCTATATAAGTGTCCTCGGGTTTGCACAAATGTGCCTCTTATCTTATGCACCAAAGTGCCTCTTAGGTTGCATCGAGGTGCCTCTTCTCTTATGCACCGAAGTGTATCTTCACTTATGAGGAACTTATATAAGTTTTATTTTATCATTCTCTTTCTCTTAAGGCTCTTATCTTTACATTAGACTTTATTGGTAACATTATCATTAGGATTCATGAAGCTGATACCATACATCATAAACAACTCAATACATCTTAATCTTACATAATTTAACAATTAGGAATAGTAAATAACATAAGCATGACATTCATTGCAAACTTCATATATGCATAATTAAACCTAACAATTTAACTATGTTCAATTGCATGGACCACTTACCTTGGAGCAAAGCTAACCCTAAGATAGTATCTCCTATCCTTGAGGCAGTGCCTGGATGTGATTTCCAAGAACATAGGCTAGTCTACTTGGAGAGAAGTTGATCCTAAGATGATCTCTCTAATCTTTGAGGCAGCACTTGGATGTGATTTACAAGAACATAGGCTATTGGTGCTCTTCCTTGGTATGCTAGGATCATGGGGGTCCCTTTTATAGGTGTTAAGGGTCTAGAACTCTCTAGTCCAAGTGGACTTAAATTTTTTAATATCTTTTGTCCTTTAATTAAATATTGGCATTATCTTAACTCCAATATATTAAAAGGTAAGAATAGGTGAAAAACATGTTTCTCTTTGTTAATTACTAAAGTCCAACTTTTTGGTTAAATTGATTATCTTTTATTTGTGAATTTCCTTTATTATCTTTCATATCTTTTGTATGAGATATTTAAGAGACAATGCATTATTGTTTACTTTTATTTGTTTATCACCAAATATTCCATTAACTAAATTATCATTACATTTTATTTGTAATCACAAAGAAAAAGAGAAAACTTGAGAGTTGTACCATTCCTAACATAATTACCATAATGTCTTATTTCCACGTAAATAAGGCCGAGACACTATTTCATTTTATTAAAAAAATCACAAAATGGAGGAAAGAGAAAAAGAACTCTATTTTACATCTACATGTACTAGTTGTATAGCAAGAGTATAAAATGTGATTTAAATGTGTTACTTAAAAATTGTTGAATGTCATTACTTACTCCAATATAATTCATAGTTGTTTAATACAATGTTATAACTATGTAACAATAAACCATTTTTAATTGTCCATATCAATTACATAAATTTTATAACATCTTCTCATCCATAATGACATTTCCGTTTTCATATAAAGCTTCCTAGTTGTATTGGAAAGGTGATGGGTAAAAACCCACATTTTTTGTAGTCTCAAATTAATATATTTATACCATTGTATTCAATTATTCAAATCTTAGAACGTTAAAAAAAACAATCAAACTTTCCTTCTAGCTTCCCTTCTACTATTTTAAATATATGGTCTCATGTTGGCTAATTTTTACCAACAATTAATTAATTTTTACATTGCATGTCTTAATTGGATTGACATTGTGATTTATATTTATTTGAGAGGTTAAACAAATTTGAAACAAAACCAAATTTGGACCACACATTAATTACATACTCTAAATCCTTCCTAGTCAGCAAAATTCAAATTTTAAGTATCTTTTATTCATAATGTCCATATTTGTATATACTTCGTTTTCATGCACTAATAGGTGAGATAATGTTAAAAGATTCACCTTAATTATTTCTTTGACTCTAAAAATGAGATGATCAATATTTATTCAAATTTCAGTCTATTATTCCTTTATGGAAAATTGTATTGAAGAAAGAGACTCGAGAGAAGATAATGTCACATGTATTCAATAAGGGAAAGCAAGTAATATCCACATCATGTGATTGATGATTATTCCTTTCCATGCATCCAAAATTAAGCTATTAATTGCATTGAATTTTTCTTTGTCTTTTGCATATCCCAAAGAGGAGAGAAATAGTGAATTATACTTTATCCATTTTATTTTAAAAGCTACAAAAGAAAGTAAACTTCTTGTTCAAGCTATATGTTTATCATTTCGAATTCTACTTCTTTCATTTTTTTAATTTTATTTCTTTTAAACATTTTGAAGGATGAGAGAGAAAAAGAGAAGGGAAATCATTCATTCAACATTTTAAATTAATTGCAATACACGATGGAATATGTATAAGAGAAAGTGTATTTTTAGTTTTATTTTTTTTTATTTGTCTTACTTATATTTTTTCTATACGGAATATCATTCCATGAATTTTTTACATTAATCCCTTCAACTATTGTTATTTAAAAAAATCCATTTTATAATTTTTTTTGTGAAAAAAATTGGGGTGTTACACTTACATTGACTATCTTACTCAAATCTTAGGAATGATCACTTGAAGATACTATAACTCTAATCATGAATCCCTGATCTTAGTTGTAATGTGTCACACTAGGTTCTAGAGGAATCGATGATGTATGATGTAGCTTGATTATGACCTTGCATGGACTAGTTGAGACAATGGAATCAATATTGTTTGATACCTAGACTTAGGTGACACATCCAACCACCATGATAATGATTATTGATACCCAATTTTATGAGGTTAATATAATTACATTTATTTGTACCATCAAGATCACATTGCTGACTTAATTGCCAAGATCTAATCAATATTTATATATATGATTTTCTAAAATCATGGTTAATCATGTGCTCTAATCAATGTACATTTATCATCCTATCGTATAGACTAGTAGTATTGAACTTTTTTTTATGTATGTGTTCTTACAAAACTTGGCTTTATATACTTTTTGAGATACTTGTTCCCTATTATTAGTACTTCCATTTTTCTTAATATATATTGAACAAACTTGATAACATAATCATACATGTCCACTATACAAACCTTGTGCATCTTCATATATTCTTGGGGTAAGTACACAAGGCTAGGCATCCTACTTGAGTTTCCAATCAAGGGTGGATCATGTTGATAAAAATGGTTAATTCTTGACTTTAGTCGTGTTGTCCCTCACATTGAAATATGTGTAATTAGTAGCTTTGGGTTTAGTGATCCTCACAGACCCTTCCTTTGGAAAGTTGGTCAATGGACATATATTTTTGTTTAGTATAATGGAATTACACCTAGAATACACTTGCATGTTGAAATAAAGTCAGTTAATGTCATTGGTTTGCTTCTTGTTATTATATCAAGTTTTTTCCAAGAAAAATATGTTCTCTTAAACCTATAAGTTTATGTCTTTTATATCGTCCTCAACACCTTTGTGGTGATGTGCACCCCATTTATGATTTTAGGTATCAGGTACACAGTCATAATTACCATGATCATTTCTTCTTCTCTATTATAATAATATGTTGCTCTAACTTTGCTGGAATCCAATGACATGAAAACAAAATTCATATGGTTTGATATGTGGGACTAAGGTCTTAATGTGAGGCACTAATTTAGCATTCTTTTGATATGCCTTGTCTTTTCATACCTAGGTTCTTCTATATTGTTGATTATTCTTTTTTCATGCATATGTTATGTGATGTGTTCCATTCAGAGATGTACGCTCGGGCCCTTTCTCCATTGACTTTCAAGTCATTTGGAGTTCAAGTCGGGTAATAAACATATATGTGACAAATGGTATTAGAGCTAATCATACATCTTCTATGCATGTTTAATAACTCAATTACTCATATGAACCTAGGGAAAACTTAAGTCCATAATAGTGAAGATGAGGTGTCCAGATTGGCCAATGCAGGGGGCTAATACATCTCCTATCGACGTATTTGTGGTGGTTGAGGTCTCCTTTGCATACCCACCTAGTCAAATTGAATCCAAGCCCGGACTAAGGATTATTCCCTACAAATATTAGAGAGTCTTCTAGAATGTCATCTCTTTTTTAAGAACTACCCCAAACCACATAATTATATTATCATTAGTTAGCTTCCAAATGTAAGATTACTCTAGTGACAAATTGCTCACATGATGTATCAATTTTGGGTAGTCTATGTATGGAAAAAAAACTTGAATGAATTTCTAATGGTTGATTATGATGAAAATGATACAATGGTCTGATCTTAATTTAAAACCCTATTAGAAGTAATGAAATTACTCTTGGAGTTACGTACTCATGTATAATCAGATCATGTAAACTCAACTTTACCAAAAATATGACTTATGTGCTTCCTATGTTTGAATAAATGATAATATTGATATGATTAAAGAAGAAAGATTCATGACTTATACCTCATCATTGACGAGGTCCATATTATATTAAGTCTATGTTTCCCCGTTATTGATTAAACCTTAAACATAATTAAGACAACCTTTCCCATGTTTGATATGTACCGTGATCATGCTTTGAAATGACTATTCTTTTAGACTCTCAAATCATGTGAAAAAAATTGTTACAAGAGGCACTTTTCCTTATTTATTTCAATGCCTCTTTGTAAACTCAATTTCAAACAACACGATGAATATGGATATCAATCTTGCCCTATTATTCTATAAATCTTAAAGTGCCCGTGAATTCTCAATTTCCAAATATATCATCATCTTGATCAAGAAAGGAAGGGAATGCAATTATGACCTTGGCCTTGCAGACCTTGAAACCTAGTGGATCCATGATGATAATTCATCATGACCTTATGAATTATGACTTGATGATTGATGTTCTCCCTATTTTTATATGCTAGATGTTTCCTGACCTATGAGGATAAATGCGTTAGATTAGGGTGGTAATTTGTCTTATGAATTTTCTAACCTAAGTCCCATCCCTATTATGATTTTCTCTAAATCCTTGTTGTGATTGATTACTTAGAGATTGGAAAGGTGTTCCCTTTTAATAAAATTCTCATTTTCTTGACCTAAGTCTCTGAGAGGTCAGCTATATGATGATATTAACACTCACCCTTGAATATCAATTTAAAAATGATCTCGAAACGTGATGATATTGACTATGTCTTGTAGTTAAGTTCCTAGAAAGACCTAGTTCTAGATCATTCATCAACCTTGAATATCATGATAATGAACTTGATATTGATATCTTGAAATGTTGCTCGAATACCTATTGATTGTTTCTTGATTGTTGTATATGGATGAATGATCATATATATGGTGTATGTAGGACTCTTATACTATAGGGAGTGGGACCCAAGAGGGGATACACTCCCTACTTAATTTGAGGAATAAACCCATCTAATCCATACATAGTAAAAATTATGTTGGAGTAGGTGTAAATTTTTCATTTCTCAAATAGTGGTATACAAAAGACCAAAGGATAGCAACAGAATAATATTTCATGACGATATTCAATTTATAAAGGTTACATAATATTCTCCTACTTGGGGTTTACATGAAAGTAAGAACATTAGGATCTAAGTAAGGGGATATCCAAACTATCTCAAATTTAACTCCCGAAATCAACTCCATCAAGCAATGTCCATGTCTTCATGTCAAGTCCTCCATCATATGGGGTTGGAAGCATTACCCCACAAGAGAAGACAAAACTATATGTTGTCATCTTATAATCTAGCATGAGCATATTAACTGGGGATTGAGAAAAACTAAGAGAAAGGACATCAAATATAACAATGCTTCCTATAAAGAAGAAAAGTACTATCCAATTGGATATCAAGAGAAAGAGATCTATAGAAGATAAAGTGTAGGGCATTTCTTGCCTTAAAACACTATCACAATAATAATATCACAATCTATAAGAAGTGTATGTAAACAACATAGACTAAGGTTATTTCAAGAAGGGTTGGGACACCATTTGATCTCATCCAAAATGTATTAGGTGGAAAAAGCACTCCCATGGCGGAATAAGTGTGCCCTATATATATGAGTGGAAAAGCACACTCGGGGAAGTATTAGCATGACCTATATATGGTTGTACTCATGTACCAATACTAGAAATAAAATTAGTCTAAGACATGCACAAAAATGTAGAGGTAAGATATAAGTATAGGCAAGCTTCAAAGTGTATGGATGATAACATCCAATAGTTATCATGTGGGGCACGTGGAGCCATAAAAAAAGATGCAATTATGTTCTCAACAATAATACATCATAAGACAACAAGAGGCCATGACATTAGAAAATAAGATTCCATTTAACTGAATTTCTCAAAACAGTATTTCTACATGTAAAGGATGATCAACATATACATCAAAGTACAAAAGAATATCCATCAAACCAAGTATAAAAGATTAGTATCAACATATAAGTACTCAAATTAGTCAATATCTTAGAAGGGAGAGAATTGTATAGGATAACATGTCCCAAAGGATCAAGATAGACTGATAAATATGGATGAATTCTCAATATGATAAAATAGGAATGCAACATACCTCACCTGAAGTCTACATATATCCAAGGTCAAAACCCTAGTTTCATATCAGTCCACAAGCAATCAATTAAAGGCATACATGAGATTAGAGTTAGGTTTACATCAATTGTATAAATACTAGAAATTGCCTTTTTATTATTATCGATTTAGGTGATGAAATCCATATCAACTTGTATATTATATTTTAATGACTTGATAACATAGTTTATTGTATTTTTCTGGATTTTATATGATTAGATATCAATTTTAGAAATCATAAACAATTACCAAAATCTTTTAAAAATCACTTAGATATTATATTTGATTTAGATGATGAAACATATATCATTGGATCGAGTATAATTTTCTTATTTCAAAATATATTTTATTTTATTTTATTTTATTTTCTTGAGATATATATAATTTTCTACGAATTTTGAAGACTAATACATTTATTGATTAAGTTAAGAAACTAACTAACCAACGACAAAAAAATGCCCTCGCATAAAAAATACAAATCAACTAAGCATGATCGAGTATAATGGGTAATTAATCAAAATAGGTTGTGTAGTTAACAACCAAAATATAAGGGCAAAAAGTCTGGACTACCCATGGAGGCGTGAGGTGTAACAAATTGATACTTGGGCAATTTTGAGAATTGATCAAACTTGTTGACCAGAATGGAAACACCAAATTGTATAGATTACCAGATCTTGCGAATCTTGAATCAGTGATACCAAACCTCAAAAACACCATGGGTGATGGCTATGAAGATGCTCATCAACTTCTGTGCCTCTCATCAAACGTAGAAAGATACAAGAAGATTTGTGTGGTGACCTGGAGCACCTAGGGAACCTCCTACCATGGCTGTGGAAGTAAAGAGAACCGAAAGGAGGGAAAATATGCCAACATATTTCGGATCCAAATTGTGGGCTGCAATTGCTTTGCAGAGGCCCCTGAAGACATCCAGGACCATTTCTGGCAGGTTTTGTAACCAGAGATGCCTTGTCAAACTCTGACAGGTGACCAAACACAAGAGGAGTGCGGGAAGATAGGGGCAGATCTATAGAGGGGGATAGGAGAATGTAGTCATTTTTGTGGTGGTACGAGGATGATTCCTAAAGGGACACTACCAGGGAATAAGACATAGGTGGTGAGGAATAAAAATAATGAGGAAATATAAAGGTTCAGATGGCCACCAAGTTTGATTTAGAGATAGGCCTTAAACAAACCCTATATAGGTTAGGATTACTCTATGTGGAAATGAAAGGGGTACTTTTGTAGCGGGGAAATAAGATACCAGATAATCAAGGAAGGAGATCTCCGAGGAGAGAAATCTGCGACACTGTGACTTCTTGGCATGAGGGAAAAAGGAAACTCAGGAAAAAGAAAAACCTTTGTGGCCCTGGGATTGGTCCTGATTCGACGACTAAATCACAGAAAAAGGGGACTGTATGATCAGTAGGCCCGCGTTGGAAGATAAGGGAAATAGAGTGACATAGTGCACATTTTAAACTTTAGGAAATCAATTGCATTGATTAGGACAATTATTAATTCATACCTTTCACTTTATGTATATATATTTTTTTAATTTTGTTTTAGGGATCATAGATGTGCCGAATAATGTGAAATTCTACAACTAAGCTGATTAGAACATGTAGAATCTATTTTGGCATCAATTTGCACTTTTGCAATTGTTCACTATTTTATTTAACATTTTTGACTTTAAGTTACATTCTCTCTCTTAAATAAACTAGGGTAGATAAGATTGTTCAATTAATGTGATTTACACATATTTGATATTTATAATTTGAATTTGGGATTTATTTCTTCTTTTAAACTCATTCAATAATTTATTTAATATTTTTGGCCTTATCTCATGTTTTCTTTTCTAAATGTAATTAGGATACTTATTATTGTTTGAATAATGTGAAACTTGGCACCCAATGTAAATGGGACCCAAGAAACATTATTTTCAACACTGTCTTTGGGCTTTGAGAATTCTTTTTATGAGTTATGGCACCATTAGGATTTTTGGCTCATTATCATTATATTTATCAAAATATTATATCTTTATTATCAACATTCACTTAATTGAATCATATTATCTTCAATTCATTTCCAAAAGAATTTCCTCATATTATTATGCATGAAACTCTATATTTTACTTATTTAACCTATTTAATCCATTAAGTCAATACTTATTTAGATAATGATACATTATTCATATTTATGGACATGGAAACACATTGTTATTCCAACACACATTATACTTCTCATTAAACATATCTTAGCCATTTTGTGAATATTAGTTAGCAAACGAAACTCATGTAACATATTTAATGAATATACTTACATGTTAGTACATAATTAAGTTATTATGTTAATAGGAGTGTATTGTGATATGTGATGTTGATTATAGGACATATTTCCACATAAGTGTTACATTTGTTTTAATCATGTATTCGTCTGAGTTACGTATGGTTTATCTATATTACATACATTAACTATGTACATACATGTAAAACTCATCCTAGTTTGGTTAAATATAAAGAACCAAGCATACCAATTTCTTATCCAGGGGATTGGGGTTTCTAGAGTCAACATGCTAGATTTCAACATGTTACATATACCCCTATTCTCAAAACTTTTATACCTATGACTTTTGATGTCCAAACTTTGATTCGCGGTATTGATTAAAAAAATCTTGACTTATGAATATTAATCACGATATTGATTGGACTCATAAGATCACCTCATTTGAATGTTGGGATCATCCTTGATATATGATGGATGACCTTCTTGTTTCCTAATCTAAAAGATTTTGAAATGATGATTATGTTGATTCACCTTTTATAACTTAAGGTTCAACTCACATGGGGACTAGGGTGGGATTGTAACATACCGAATTCTAAAATTTTGTCTTTTGACACTCTTTCCCATATTTCCCTTTCATTTCTATCCTTTATATCATTTATGTTTAATTAGTGGAAATTATAGCGGTTAAGTGGAAGTTCATTCACTAATTGTACCAATATAAGGGTTTATACACAAATACCTAAATAAAAGCTTAATTACCATAATAAAGTTCTCTAAACCTTAATCTAACTTTTTGATATGATTTTAAAACATAAAATGAGGCTAAGTTTCAAATTTGGTTCGATTTGGATGTTGTTTGTGCAAGTTATGCAATTTTAGGTACATTCTGGACTTTTATGCAATTTGCCCAGTTGGGAGGTTTTCTTTGCAAATTATCAAATGAATTTTAATAATTAGATATTCCATTACCATTAACGAGATTTTAAACCATTGGAGAACCTAGTTTCACCTTGGTTTGATGGTATTTCTTTCCAAGGGCATTATAGGGATTACCCTCTTTATAAAGATGCTTATCCTTAAAAGTTATCAACCAATGAGATTATTTCTTTCTTGAAAAATGGTGGGGATGGCCTAGAAGGATCTATGGGCTCTTAGGACCGACTTTTGATATGCATGAAGCCTCTATGAGCTGTCCTCTTGCATGGCCATCAATCCCTAGGCTAAAGACACATGTAAAGTCCCTTAAGACACCTCATGCTTCACCTCTTTCTATATATAGCCATGTAGACCCCTTCCCAACTCACAATTCGAAAACTCTTGCTCTACTTTTCTTTCCTCTAGCTTTGATAATAGTTCCTTATGTATTTGGCCATGAAGTTTCTATCCCAAGGTAATAGAGGGAGCCTACCTTGGTGAAGAAGGCTCCTAGGGCTTCCAAATTGCTCTATTAGGGTTTCTAAAGCTCCTCCTTGGTAATTTTGACCAAAACTAGTAAGTTTCCTCATTTCCTTCCCTATTGTCATACTATTAGTCTTCCTTACACCCTATTACAGGTCGTAACCATGGAATTCCATGGTGAAACCCCACCTAGAACCCTAAAACACCTCATCTCTATACTCTTTTGCTAGGGTTTATCACCTCTAAGTTGAGAAGGTGATCTTTATCCAAGAAAGGAGCTAGGCTTAGAGAAACCAGACCTTCTAAGCTAGGATCCTTGCTGTTTGTACCTTCTTATCTTCCCTAGAGGCGAGTTTCATAACCCACTTATCATATATTGCTTGCTACATGCTTAAAATTCATGCATCTATGTTTAAAATCGATGATTTCCATCTCTATTTACCATGTTCATCTAGGGTTTTGGTTTCTTACCAGTTTACCTTCGCTAGAAGATCTAGTTTGGATAACTATTAATCTAAAACCATGATTTTAGGTCGAATGGTGTTTTCCCTCCCTCTCTCTCCTTGCTTATCTCATTTGGTTTGATGATGTGTCGGTTTCTGATTGGCCGAATTTCAATAATTCATAACTTTTGATTCCTTTATGAAAAAACTAAAGTAAAATATGTCCTAAACTCAAAAAAACATTTTATTTTCAATAATAATATTTCCAAGTATTGGTTTTGAGTTTTGTAGATGGTGGTTTTCTAGAAAATGATTTAATCACTTAAAAAACACCACAAATACACTCTAATCATCGTAACTCCAAAATATGCAACATTATATGTTTTCTTAATCAGAAGAACTTAACTAAGTATATGGTGATGTTTTCATAGTCTAAATCGAGGTTTTTCTATAAAAAGTAAAAATATGGGTTTTCTCTACCTTAATGCATATATATCATTCTAATACATGTATACGAATTGAAAATAGGAAAAATTGATCGTGGACTCAATCAAGTGATGAAAGTGGGTAATATGAATCATAATGAAATGTATGTACTATGTATGTGCAATCCTTATTTATGTATGTGCTATGTATGTGCAATCCCTATTTATGAATGTGCATTTACACCTTAAGTTGGGAATAATTGTGCCTTAACCTATTTTTCTATTAAACCCTATTTCATATACTCTTGAATCTTTTTCTATACTTGCCTCATAAATCAGTTTCAGAACATTATTCTTAGGTCTTGGAATCCCACCACCAAGTTGTAATCATATGATGATTTATCTTGCCACTTTACTATTTCTTGAACATGATGGTTTATTTGGCTATTTAACTATAGTAGTGGTACTTATGTACAACCACCCACAGAGGGTATGTAAATAATCGCCCTGGGGAACGCCTTATTCTCCCCCTGGGGAATGGGTTATTCCTCCCCTATAAAATTTGATAGGTGACTGGGAATGTATGAATTTCTCCCCTCACCTATAGGTTGAGGTTCGGTAGGTGCCTCAACCCTACTTAGTTAATATAGTCCAATTAATATCATGCATGCTACTTCTTATATGTTTTGTAATGGTAAGAATCTATTTTGTTATGTGCCTCATTATCTTGGCCCTCTCATCTTATGATGATTCAATATATTTATGTTTCATATGATTTCCTTTTCTCTTGTACTTATTCATTATTTGACGCATACCTTGTTTTCCTCTCCCTTTTACTGGGTGCTTTCCCAACCACCCAGGTGATGAGCAAGGTGATGAACAAGACAAGGAGTATATAGCTTTTGGATTGGACTCAGTTGATGGAGATGTTGCTTGGAGACAACATTGTAGTAGTCTAGACTTCCCTCTATCTAGATCATGATTGTATATCTTGATGTAAACCCTAATGGGAGAATTTGATGTATTTTTGTAAACCTTTTATGAAATTTAATATAGTCAGTTAGTTTTTATTTTGCTGCTTTCTAATGGTCTTTTATATACCAATGTTTAATAAATTTGGAAAATTTATGCCCATTCCATCATACCTCTGAGAGGGTTTGGAATGGATGTCAATTCTTCAAATTTTTAGTAAATGGGTGATCACACTCCCTTACAACATTGTATCAGAGCCCATGGTAGTTGGAATCTGACTATTTCAATTTTGTCTCCCTAATTAGAATCCATGCCTTACATAGTTCCTTTAGGTGACATGGTTGCCTTAGAGTTGATCTATAAATAATGAAAGGTTGATTTAGGACCCTATAGTTCCACATTAATATCATGATGACTAAAACTCTAAAATACTCATAACTAAAATATTCATAACTTAATGTTGTTTAAGTTTGCCTTTATTAAACTATTAGGGCATGAAGTTGAAGCAAAGGTGTCTATAAAGGATCAGGTTTTGGGGGCTGGAAATATTTTCCTCCGCGCCACTTATTTGGTTTACGAGGACTCCCAGATCCATATGATACCGGCCTGGCCTAAGTTGAAATGGATTGTCCAAAATAGTTTTCTTTTAGGCAATAGTGACCTTAGACATCTATGTTGTATATCTTTGGGAACCCTAAGTTTTAAGTGTATGATGACTTGTTTGAGGATGGATACCCAATATAGTTCCCTTATGACCCATAAAACCACATGTTTGGATAGTTATCCCTAGAACCTAAACTTTGAAGTTTGGTGTTTAGTAAGCAATCTGAGTGCGCAGTGAAGCATGATGTATCTTGTATATGGTCTAGTTAGACTCACCCTTTTACCTCTAGATTAGTTTGGCTTAGTAGGTCAAACCTTTTAAGGGGTGGAGAGTAGTTGGTTTGATGATGTTTGGGTAGTTAGATTTTGAGGATGAAATCCTTTCCAAGGGAATGGAGTCATGTAACATACTGAAATATAGCTACTCTGACTTTAGAAACCCTAACTCCCTAATTCAGAAGTTAGTGTGCTTGAATCCTTAGTTTTGACCAAACAATTTATAGTTGTAACCACATGTTTCTTTATATCCAAAAGAACATATAACGATCATCTAATGAATAGTTCATATATTTGAATCCTAAGGAATATCTAATGCACATAATAAGAGTAACTCACATTTTAATACTAATAATGGATATGCATGATGTTGACCATGTCATAAACCAATAAACCCTAATGAAATGACGAGTAAGATAATTGTAGCCTAATCTTTATTTAATGCATACTAAGAATGTATAGATGAAGAATAATGACCATGTTAACCTAAACCCTATGTTGTAATCATCTAACCTTAACATATACATCCTTAATGCCTTTCATGATACATTAATGACATTAGGTGCCATAATTAGTTAACGTACTTTGATACACATAAATGATATATATAATCATCTAATCACATATTAATCAAGTCATCAATATGAAATGCATGGTATGTTACCTTGTTATCTAATACACACATGATTAGTCACTTAATGTGAATCCATTCGTAATATGCCTCACCTTGATCATTAAAATACATGGAATGGCTTCAATATGAATATGAAGTGATTCGATTCACATAAATGTGCATATCAATAATATAAATAAATATGAGAAAATGATTAATGATGACATTAATGTGAGAAATAAAGATATTGTGGCAATGAGATAACATTTAATATAAATATATGTAATTGATGTGACATAATTTGGATTGAATGAAGATTTCATGACAAATTGAATAATTCATGAAAAATAATTCGTTATAACTTAATGTGGTGATAGTATAAGGATAAGGAAGTCGAAGTTCAAAATATTAAGGATATGATCAAGTATAATGAGGGAATCAAATAACCCATAAGTTTTCTAAAATTCTTAGTAAGATAAATGATATATATATATATATGATGTTTCATGGATGATAATGAAATATAAATTCCTTGGTAATAAAGCGATTATGACATGGCATAATTAAAATAATGTTGATAATGTGATATAATAAATAATATAATGTAAATGAGCCAAAAACGTAAATAATGTTAAATCTCCTAAAATAATATCTAAATAATGAAACATAGGTGATCCTTGAGAACCTAATCTATGTCAAGATGCTTGTGGAGTATATGTCGATGAGTTGATTGGTAGAAGTTAAGGTTGGAGAAATAACCTAAAGTTTTGTGATGAGATGTTGCACACTCACCCTTCCCTTCTTGCTTGTGATTTCGGGGACGAAATCCTCTTTAAGGGGTGGAGTGTTGTAACATACCGAATTCTAGAATTTTGTCTTTTCACCCTCTTTCCCATATTTCCCTTTCATTTCTATTCTTTATATCATTTATGTTTAATTAGTGGAAATTATAGCGGTTAAGTGGAAATTCATTCACTAATTATACCAATATAAGGGTTTATGCACAAATACCTAAATAAAAGCTTAATTACCATAATAAAGTTCTCTAAACCTTAATATAACTTTTTGATATGATTTTAAAACATAAAATGACGCGAAGTTTCAAATTTGGTTCGATTTGGATGTTGTTTGTGCAAGTTATTCAATTTTAGGTACATTCTGGACTTTTATACAATTTACCCCGTTGGGAGGTTTTCTTTGCAAACTATCAACTGAATTTTAATACTTAGATATTCCATTACCATTAACGAGATTTTAAACCATTGGATAACCTAGTTTCACCTTGGTTTGATGGTATTTCTTTCCAAGGGCATTATAGGGATTACCTCTTTATAAAGATGCTTATCCTTAAAAGCTATCAACCAATGATGTTATTTCTTTCTTGAAAAACGGTGGGGATGGCCTAGAAGGATCTATGGACTCTTAGGACCGACTTTTGATATGCATGAAGCCTCTATGAGCTGTCTTCTTGCATGGCCATCAATCCCTAGGCTAAAGACACATGGAAAATCCCTTAAGACACCTCATGCTTCACCTCTTTCTATATATAGCCATGTATACCCCTTCCCAACTCACAATTTGAAAACTCTTGCTCTCCTTTTCTTTCCTCTAGCTTAGAGAATAGTTCCTTCTGTATTTGGCCACGAAGTTTCTATCCCAAGGTAATAGAGGGAGCCTACCTTGGTGAAGAAGGCTCCTAGGGCTTCCAAATTGCTCTATTAGGGTTTCTAAAGCTCCTCCTTGGTAATTTTGACCAAAACTAGCAATTTTCCTCCTTTCCTTCCCTATTTTCATACTATTAGTCTTCCTTACACCCTATTGCAGGTCATAACCATGGAATTCCATGGTGAAACCCCACCTAGAACCCTAAAACACCTCTTCTCTATGCTCTTTTGCTAGGGTTTATCACCTCTAAGTTGAGAAGGTGATCTTTGTCCAAGAAAGGAGCTAGGCTTGGAGCAACCAGACCTTCTAAGCTCGGATCCTTGCTATTTAGACCTTCTTATCTTCCCTAGAGGCGAGTTTCATAACCCACTTCTCATATATTGCTTGCTACATGCTTAAAATTCATGCATCTATGTTTAAAATCGATGATTGCCATCTCTATTTACCATGTTCATCTAGGGTTTTGGTTTATTACCGGTTTACCTTATATAGAAGATCTAGTTTGGATAACTATTAATCTAAAACCATGATTTTAGGTCGAATGGTGTTTTCCCTCCCTCTCTCTCTCCTTGCTTATCTCGTTTGGTTTGATGATGTGTCGGTTTCTGATTGGCCGAATTTCAATAATTCATAACTTTTGATTCCTTTATCCAAAAACTAAAGTAAAATACGTCCTAAACTCAGAAAAACATTTATTTTCAATAATAATATTTCCAAGTATTGGTTTTGAGTTTTGTCGATGGTGGTTTTCTAGAAAATGATTTAGTCACTTATAAAATGCCAAAAATACACTCTAATCATCGTAACTCCAAAATATGCAACATTATATGTTTTCTTAATCAGAAGAACCTAACTAAGTCTATGGTGATGTTTTCATAGTCTGAATCGAGGTTTTGCTATAAAAAGTAAAAATATGGGTTTTCTTTACCTTAATGCATATATATCATTCTAATACATGTATATGAATTGAAAATAGGAAAAATTGATCATGGACTAAATCAAGTGATGAAAGTGGGTAATATGAATCATAATGAAAGGTATGTTCTATGTATGTGCAATCCTTATTTATGTATGTGCTATGTATGTGCAATCCCTATTTAAGAATGTGCATTAATACCTTAAGTTGGGAATAATTGTGCCTAAACCTATTTTTCTATAATGATGCTTTATTAAACCCTATTTCATATACTCTTGAATCTTTTGCTATACTTGCCTCATAAATCAGTTTCATAACATTATTCTTAGGTCTTGGAACCCCACCACCAAGTTGTAATCATATGATGATTTATCTTGCCACTTTACTATTTCTTGAACATGATGGTTAATTTGGCTATTTAACTATAGTAGTGGTACTTATGTACAACCACCCACAGAGGGTATGTAAATAATCATCATGGGGAACGTCTTATTCTCCCCCTGGGGAATGTGTTATTCCTCCCCTATAAAATTTGATAGGTGAATGGGAATGTATGAATTCTCCCCTCACCTATAGGTTGAGGTTCGGTAGGTGCCTCAACCCTACTTAGTTAATGTAGTCCAATTAATATCATGCATGCTACTTCTTATATGTTTTGTAATGGTAAGAATCTATTTTGTTATGTGTCTCATTCTCTTGGCCATCTCATTTTATGATGATTCAATATATTTATGTTTCACATGATTTCCTTTTCACTTGTACTTATTCATTATTTGACGCATACCTTGTTTTCCTCTCCCTTTTGCTGGGTGCTTTCCCAACCACCCAGGTGATGAGCAAGGTGATGAACAAGACAAGGAGTATATAGCTTTTGGCTTGGACTCAGTTGATGGAGATGTTGCTTGGAGACAAGATTGTAGTAGTCTAGACTTCCCTCTATCTAGATCATGATTTTGTATCTTGATGTAAACCCTAATGGGAGAATTTGATGTATTTTTGTAAACCTTTTATGAAATTTAATATAGTTAGTTAGTTTTTATTCCGCTGCTGTCTAATGGTCTTTTATATACCAATGTTTAATAAATTTGGAAAATTTATGCCCATTCCATCATACCTCTGAGAGGGTTTGGAATGGATGTCAATTCTTCAAATTTTTAGTAAAGGGGTGATCACACTCCCTCACAGGGACCTTCCATTGATCTTGATATGAGACCATGATATTGAAATATGATGTTTCTTTCGAAATGTTGAAATGTGAAATCTAAATCATGAATGTATAAACCCACCTAGGCCAATGTATAAGACATAACCGTAATATTGGGATTTAGAGTCATTATTTTTCTATTGATTCAAAGAGCTCTATTTGTCTGACGTAAAATGTGATCTCTCCAAATTTGTGATTCATGCGATGATCTATTACTGATTTTGATGCTCTATTTCCCGACTCTAAAATCATAGTAATGTTTAAAGTCATTATGATGCATTATTGGAATGATATGATGGTTACGATATAGAACATAGAGTCCAAATCTTAATTGAAGGATTGATTAAATTTTGAGGACAAAATTCCTTGGAAGGTGGGGAGATTGGAATAACCTTGATTTTTCTCACTATTTCAATTATGTACATCCAAAATCATAATATGTTTATTTCTATTCAACTACCTCCCTCCCTCCCTCCCTCCCTCAATTGGATAAATTTGAGTCACATTCTGCTCAATTAATAATCTATATGTGAATAAATATCAAACTGATCTTAGTTGACTAAAGTACGTAGATGTTTGAACATGAATCTCGAGAGTTAAATGCCTTCAATATCATCATCTTAGATCCAAACTTTTTTTGCTAGACATATAAGAAATTTTTGACACAAAGGTGAAAATTTCATGCAAATCAGAGGTTCAGTTTAAGATATTTGAGTTTTACAATATTGCTAAAGAAACACTATCTAAAACCTTAGTTTTTGCCATGTCAACAATTTGTAGGCGCTCCTCTCAGCCAATGAGAGGGCCCAAATTGTAAGTCATAGGTCGCCCATGTAAGAAATCTGCCTTAGTCTCTCTTGACCAGTCACATGCCTCAGATCAAGGGCCATATATGCAAGCTTGATCAAACAACGGACGTGTCTTCTTCCCCCACCTGCTTCTAAGGACATGATTAGGTGGCTAGAGGTACACCTTGACTCTCCTATACACTCCATCTCATGTAAAAGTAGTACTTTCTCAGTCTCCTTCACTTCATATCTTCTCCCACCTTCTTTTTCCTCCTTTCTCTATTTGTTCTGGGCACTATTTTCAGTCCATTTCTTCTTCCACCTTCTTTTCTCTTCTCAACTGTTGCTTTGAGGACTCTACCTAGTGATGATCTTGCACCCCCTTCCTAGAAGTTTTTGAATGTGAATCAGAATCACTCAATTACACCTCTAAAATAGACCACTCATGTACTATCACTCTATTGCTCAAGGTGATCATGTTGCTCTTTTTCATCATCTGAAGACTGCACATGTGAATAAGCTAAAGCATCATCATACTCATCATTGTAAGAATTGTCACCTGATCTTGCAGCTTCTGTATTGTCACTCTCAAGCTTCATCATTGTCTCATTCTCATAGAATGTCACATCTCTCTGTATTCTCATGGTTTTCTTTATTGGATCACATAACCCATAGCCAAATTGTTGTTCTTCATAGACAAGAAAGATCATGGTGCCGCTTTATCATCTATCTTGTACCGCTTTTCCTTTGGAACATGTGTATATATATGCTTTGCACCCAAATACTCACATATGGGTATAATATACATCCTTACCAATTAATATTTTTTGTAGTATCTAAAATTCAATAGGAACTCATGGAGATCAATTAATCAAATAGTAGGAAGTACTCATTGCGTCGGCCCATAATTTCTTTGACAACTTCGTAGTCTTCAACATGCATCTGACTTTCTTCCCTATGGTATTTTTCATCCTCTCATATGTACCATTATGTTGTGGTGTGTCAGGCTCTGTTCTCTCATCCCTAGCTCCAAAGCTCCTTTAAATATCTCAAAATTTCCCACACCTACTAGCCCTATAAGGATAAAATGAGAGGTTTTTGAAGAAAGAACCTAGTTTCATCTATAGATAGTAAAGAAATCTGACAAAGACAGTAAATGAGAGAGTGGATAACAATATGGATTCGACCTAAAAAAGGTTTTGATGATGATTTCTAGCTTTGATCCTCCAATAGCAAGTCACCAACATGCATCGGCCATGCATCTGAGATTTCTTTCCTCTTGCTCCACAACATCCTACAACCCCAAAACACACTCACAAAGCCTTATGGTCAATGTGATTGTATATTTATAGGCTTAGTTGGGAGAATATTGCAGTTCTGCCCAAAAGTAGATCACATTGGGCAATTTCGTCTACTCAAATAGTCAGGCTCCAAAACATGTATTGGGCGCAACATGCACACATAGAGCATCAACCTGGCCTGATGCAACAACATCAACCCGACCATGGACCTAAATCAGTTGCATCAACCGGGCAAGGGTGACCACAACTAGCCGTAGTCGTCCAAGACCCGCTCACATAGATCAGTTGCATCCGACTACATCTTACCAAACATGCTCTTGGCTACACACCTTAGTTGCCCATCTTCCCTCTATTCTGTCAGTGATATAGTTTTTTGAGTTGTTATGAATCAAACGAAAATGAAAACAACATAGTTGTGGCTAAAAAAATCTAAACAAGTGAAGACACATGCCTACCTACCTTGGATCGGGACCGATAACGTGGGCATGAAGTGTGAATGATCTAATAGCCACGTTTTCTACATGAGTATCTCTCAAGTCCGGATTATACGTACATATTACTCGTCTTAATCATGGTTCACATTTTACCAAAAAAAAATCATGGTTCACATTTGATTCACATGTGCTTCTGTTCTATAATTTCAAACGCTCGTTTTCTGAATCCAACACTACCTATACCTATACAAGTACCTACACATTCCCCGAAGAGCACTTCATGACATCTACTCACTTTTTGTATGTAGGATGTAGAAGTTCGAACGTGTGCATCGCGATAGACTGTGCGTATCTAGTAAGCATGAAAGCATCACATATACATCGAATTATGCTTAAATTAATTACATGAGTATTTATGACTCTGGTCGGTGGGTATTTTTATTTGACACATATCCTTGATTCTCAATTCTCAGATTCTGGTTGGTTTAGCTCAAACTAAAGAATTCTGAAGTGAAATCCTCAGCTCAAACTAGAGAATCCTGAAGTGAAATCCTCATTTCTGACTATGATCCATGGGAGAACAGCCAACAAAGTTTCTTTCTTTGGAGACTGGATTGTTATCATTTTTGGACGTCTTGAGAGCACATTTCACTCACGAGGGTTGAAGGGGCGTGCACCGATGAATGGGGTTGTCCCTCTGCTCTCATGAGAAAGGGGGGAAACAAACGAATGGAGCCATGATCTGTCTTATGCAGAATAACAGAGAAGCAAACTGCTCAAGTCAACCAACAAAAAGGAAGAAAAGAAAGAAAGAAAGATGAAGAACAAGTGGAGGCCGTAAGTATGGATCGATCTGACACGAATGAATCTTTGTATATATTTCATAAGTTAAGATATACATAAATATTAAATAGCAAACCCCATGTTAAACGATAAGGAGTGGGAGTACATATCACCCACACTCACAATTACGCCACCACAACTCTCAAACAACAATCTTGCGTTCCGAAATCCATAGTCCAGTAGCATGCTGGAAAGTAGACATCCAGAACTCCATCTCACAGACGGACACGAACATCAGAAGCAGGCGTCCAGGACACAACAGCAGCACAGGGCAGCACAGCTGAAACAACAGGAAAAGAAGACACAACGATTGTAAGCGATTGTCAAACAGACAAACACAAAGGTGAGGAACTGCGGCGGCAAAATGAGGGCCAATCAGAAAAGTTCACTTACCATCCTTTCCAGAACCCGTCGCCCCTGCTCTTGGTCTCAACGGGCGCCTGCTGTTGTTGGTTGGCGTAGGGGACGCTGCCAGGGTACCCGGCCGGCGGTGGAGCAGGGTAGCCCTGTGGAGGCGGGTATGCCTGACCAGCTGGTGGGTAAACTGCACACGAGAAGGGAGAAATAAATCAGAAGAATCAGGAGGAAACCGAAGCCAGAATTCAACTTTTTCAAGCGCAGCGGGTTGCAGAGGCCAAGTATCGATCTGTGAGAAAGCCTATACAGAGATGAGCAAAAAGTCGAGTTAACCACATCCAGAACCTGGGGATAGGAAAAAAGAAAGCTGATTTGTTTTTGCCTAAGAGGGTATAGTTTATGATCATCTCGGAGAAGCACAAACTGGTTACGGAACACTGATAAAACTGCAGGATACAAAAGCTACAAGACAGAGCTTAACGAAACAGGGTGCTTCTACTGCCGAGGCATCAAATCCAAAATCTTCGAAATGCGTTCATCGGTGGAACTCCCTCGGAACACGCCGAGCTCCGAGAAATCATGGGCATGTCGACATGATCGATCGGGGAATGCTCCTACCTTACTGCGTAGGCAGATGCAGGGACGGATGTTAAAAGTCGGATTCGTTTGAAGGTCGTTAACCCAGAGCTAGGATCAATAGACTTTCTTGTATGTTACAGTATACTCCTACCAACCATTCTCCGCAGCATCATTGACAAATAAAAAGCGGGTTTCTTTACGCACCTGGTGCCTGGTGCTGATCGTACCCGCTCATCTTTACCTCGACCTGGGATCCAAAAACCCGAACTTGGCGGTAACGGAGTGGGTGGGTTCTCGGACAGGAGAAGGGGGCTTGATCTGCTGAGAGCAGACAGAAAGGATGGAAGGCACTGTGTATGGGAGTTGGGTACAGTTCGATGAATCGCTGCAGGGATATAAGGATGGTTGTTGTTGATGAAAGGGAAAGGCAATGGTTAGCCTGCTACTTATAGTGTTATACAGGACGGTGAGGTTGCTTCGTGGAATAGTCAAGGGCGGAGTCAGTATCGATTCGCCGCAAGTAAAGTAGTAAACACGAGGCAAAACATGTCAAACCCGGATAGCTACCGAATCATTTAGATTGAGGTGGTTGGCCGTCGCCGGCAATCTTCCTTTCCCCAACGCGCCTCAGCATGGTTCCTCTTACCAGCCCTCATGGTCAATTTTAACGCGGCAATTGGGTTTCTTGACCTTGAAGTCTTTTTTTTTTTTTCATAAATCCTTATTGGTTAACAATCGGTTCATTTCTTTTAATGTAGATCCATGTTGATGTAGATCCAAGTTGAAAACATGTTGGTATACATCCTAATGCCTACAAAACGACTATCGATCTCAATCATCACCATGCTCAGGCGATAGGCAACAAATCATGCCAGTGCCTCAAACGGACACGCTTCTTACATGTATAAATCAATTTTGTATTATCTTAATGAGTTTTTTTGTTTCGCAAAAACTTCTTTCCTTACAACAAAATTTAAAACGTGCTCCCAATGTTTTGAATAATCCTTATATCACCCCTCTAAAGACCCAATCACTCGTAGGGATGACAGTGGTGCGGATATGGTACGATTTATAGTAAAATCATAATCACATTATATAGAAAAATCAAACAGTATATCCACTGCGATAAACCATATCCGCCCCACAAAAGTCGCAGTCAACCGTACCGTGTCAAATCGTGAACACATTTCTATTAACATAGTAATAACTGTAATATCATACATAAAATTATGAAACTTTACACAATAAATGGAAGTACCAACATAGACAACAAATAAGTAGAACATGTATGTTTATTAGTTGTACAAAGACGACAACCATGTGTGTAGTAATTGTATAAAAAAGTTAAAATTTTCACTTTTTTATACATTAAATTTCATTTTAGAATTAAAGATCTAGCAATCTATATAAGATCACAATAAATAATGTGATTAGGATAGTATTCTACATATAGTTAATATATTAGTATGTTTTTATCCATGGCTTTATCTCTAAAAGCATAATTGCACCACACCAAGCGGTTTCATAAACTTAAAACTATATCACTACCATAACCATTTGGTGCGTTTATGGGATGTAACATAGATGCGGTTATCCACGGATATGATTTTTTCACAAAACCATTGCCATCGCTAGTCGCTCCCCACCTCCACGTACGTAATGTTTTGTCTTTTTTCCCTAGCTGCTATACACTCTAAATCTAAATCAGTTTATTTTACTGTCTTTTTTACTGGCTACCATACTCCGCAACAGTACATTGATCAGTAGCACTGTTCACATCTGCCAACTTAATTTTTAACAAGCTTCATCTGAAACCGACAATTCGGGTTCCGTTTGACACAAAAAGTTGTTTTTTTCTTCTTTCAAATATTATTGCAGTTTAAGTCGGGTTCTATTAAATATGTGATATCTAAAAGCCTTTGAAATTTCAGATCCAATCATGCATGTGATTTTTTTCCTTCAAAATTGCAGAAAATTTATATCAAGAACATGTGTTTATCTCCTCAAAACGGTTAACCTTTTCCATCAAGTTAGAGAGATGGTTTTTCGTAACCCACAAAATTCCAGGTCTAGTTCACCATGCATGTAACCTTCTTTTTCTTCCAAAACCCACAATAGTTTTGGTGAAACAAGTAACTTTCTTTTTACAAACAACAAAATTTTGGATTAAGTTTCGTGATTAGATGATTCCATTTCCAATCACATAATAAACTGGGCCTGATTCAGATCAAACGTTGTGTTTTTGTTACACTCACATCTCACAATACCACTAATCATAAGATTTAAGCATAAATTACACACTAAGAATACTAACAACTACTATTAACTTTTTTCTATTTCAAAAACTCCTACTTTGTCACATTCAACCACACGAGCTAACTCTATATATGAAAATGAATTGGTTTTTTTTCTAATTATACACAGTAAGAGACAGACAAAATTGTTCATTCTGGTTGTAACGTATATATAATCATATATCTTTTTTATTTATTATAGACTATATAAAAATATATAACAATATACAACATCATGTACAAGATTCTTTTATTTGAACTAGGGCATGTGGTGACATGAAGCAACTAAGCTCTACTAATCAAACACTTAATTCTTGTGACATAATTGTTCTGATGCATCTAAGTCTCCATAATTCAAAGTGTTTACCTATAAGAACCTGAGTAGAGGAGTGTAGTCAGTGAGTAAAACAATAAAATGGTACAAATCGCTAAATTAGACACGATGTTTTTTGAGAAATTGAAATGAAAAGCAGAATTGTATCTAGATTAAAATTATTAATTATACAAATTAAATTATGATATGCATTAAGAATAATATGCAAGTCTCAAAATCATTTTCCTCATTTTTGTTTTTAATCTTTCATTAACTTTGAGTCAACTTGAATACGAAATTGGTAGATGTACTGGCAAATTGAAAGTTATGACTAGGTCAACTCTTTATATGGACTAACTAAAGCAAACTAACTTTCTCTTTCAATTTTCCATTGAACTCACTTGGAGCATACCATCTAAGTAAAAGACACTATTGTGTATTTAACATACTGAGACCTAGTATCTTGACTCTAGAAACTCTGATAGCGGTTTAATATGCATGGATCTTTAGATTTGACTTAACAATGTTAATATAGATACTTATAACTAAATGAACACCTAATGCATGTAACATGAATAGCATGTAACACTAACCATGGACACATGTAACCATGACCACGCTGGGAAGAAGTGAATTCGAACAGGTCAATTAAAGGCGATGGTTAGCCTGCTACTTATAGTGTTATACAGGACGGTGAGGTTGCTTCGTGGAATAGTCAAGGGCGGAGTCAGTATCGATTCGCCGCCAGTGAAGTAGTAAACACGAGGCAAAACATGTTAAACCCGGATAGCTACCGAATCATTTATGGATTGATGTGGTTGGCCGTCGCCGGCAATCTTCCTTTCCCCAACGCCCCTCAGCGGGGTTCCTCTTACCAGTCCCCCATGGTCAATTTTAACGCGGCGATTGGGTTTCTTGACCTTGAAGTATTTTTTTCTTCATAAATCCTTATTGGTTAACAATCGGTTCATTTCTTTTAATGTAGACCCATGTTGATGTAGATCCATGTTGAAAACATGTTGGTATACATCCTAATGCCTACAAAACGACTATCGATCTCATTCATCACCATGCTCAGGCGATAGGCAACAAATCATGCCAGTGCCTCAAACGGACACGCTTCTTACATGTATAAATCAATTCTGTATTATCTTAATGGTTTTTTTTTCCGCAAATAGTTCTTTCCTTTCAACCAAGTTTTAAAACGCATTCCTAATCTTTTGAATAATCCTCGTATCACTCCTCTAAAGACCCAGTCGCACATAGGGATGACACTGGTGCAAATATGGTACAGTTTATAGCAAAATCATAACTACACCACATAGAAAAATCAAACACCATATCTATTGCGGTTTTCAATATGATAAACTATATCCGCATCATAAAAATCGCAGTTAACTGCACCGCACCACGTCAAATCGTGAACAAATTTCTATTAATGTAATAACATACATAAAATTTATAAAATTTTACACAATAAATAGAAGTAACAACATAGACAATAAATAAGTGGAACATGTATGTTTATTAGTTGTACAAAGACGACAACCATGTGTGTAGTAATTGTAAAAAAGAATAAAAAATTTCACTTCTTTATACATTTAATTCCATTTTAAAATTAGAGATCTAACAATCTATGTAAGAACGACAATAAATAATATGATTAGAATAGTATTCTACATATTATTAATATAATTAATATGAATTATATGTGGTGCAATTTTATCCATGGTTTTATCTCTAAAACCATAATCGTACCACACCAAGCAGTTTTATAGACATAAAACTATTTCCGCACCATAATCATTTGGTGCATTTATGGGATGTAAAATATGATACGGTTATCCCCAGATATGGTTTCTTCATAATACCATTGTCAGCGGTAGTCGCTCTCCACCTTCACGTAAATGATGTTTTGTCTTTCTCCCCTAGCTGCTATACACTCTAATACTAAATCAGTTTATTTTACTTTTAGTCTTTTTTAGTGGCTCCCATACTCCGTAACAGTACATTGGTCGGTAGTACTGTTCACATCTACCAACTTAATTTTTAACAAACTTCATCTGAAACCGACAATTCGGGTTCCGTTTGACACAAAAAGTTATTTTTTTCTTCTTTCAAATATTATAGCAGTTTAAGTCGGGTTCTATTAAACATGTGATATCTAAAAGCCTTCAAATTTTCAGATCCAGTCATGCATGTGATTTTTTCCCTTCAAATTTGAAGAAATTTAGATCAAGAACATGTGTTTATCTGCTCAAAACGGTTAACGAGTTAGAGAGATGGTTTTTCGCAACCCACAAAATTGCAGTTCTAGTTCACCATGCATGTAACCTTCTTTTTCTTCCAAAACCCACAACAGTTTGGGTGAAACAAGTAACTTTCTTTTTACAAACAACAAAATTTTGGATTAAATTTCGTGAATAGATGATTCCATCTCCAATCACATAACAAACTGGGTCTGATTCAGATCAAACGTGGTGTTTGTGTTACACTCACATCTCTTAATACCACTAATCATAAGATTTGAGCATAAATTAGACTCTAAGAATACTAACAACTACTATTAACTTTTTCTATTTCAAAAACTCCTACTTTGTCATGTTCAACTACATGAGCTAACTCTATATATGAAAATGAACTGGTTTTTTTTCTTCTAATTATACATAGTAAGAGACAGGCAAAATTGTTCATTCTGGTTGTGACATATATATAATCATATATCTTAGTTATTTATTATAGACTCTAGAAAAATATATAATAGTATACAACATCATGTGCAAGATTCTTTGTTGAACTAGGGCATGTGGTGACATGAATCAACTAAGCTCTACTAATCAAACACTTAACTCTTGTGAAATAATTGTTGTGATGCATCTAAGTCTCCATAATTCAAAGTGTTTACCGATAAGAACTTATGAGTAGAGGAGTGTAGTCAGTGAGTAAAACAATAAAATGGTATAAATCACTAAATTAGGCACTTGATGTTCTTTGAGCAATTGGTATGAAAAGCAAAATGGTATCTAGATTAAAATTATTAATTATAAAAATTAAATTATGGTATGCATTAAGAATAATATGCAAGTCTCAAAATTATTTTCCTCTTTTTTTTAATCTTTCATTAACTTTGAGTCAACTTGAATACGAAATTGGTAGATGTACTAACAAACTGAAAGTTATGACTAGCTCAACTCTTTATATGGATTAATTGAAGCAAACTGACTTTCTCTTTCAATTTTCCATTGAACTCAGTCGGAGCATACCATCCAAGTAAAAGAAACTATTGTGCATTTAACATATTGAGACCTAGTATCTTGACTCTAGAAACTCTAATTCCAATGATGGCCGTTTTATATGCATGGATCTTTAGATTTGACTTAACAGTGTTAATACACATACTTATAACTAAATGAATACCTAATGCATGTAACATGAATAGCATGTAACACTAACCATGGACACATGTAACCATGACCATGCTTGGAAGAAGTGAATACTAGCCGGTCAATGATTTGAATATATAGAATCCAACCCTGGATTTCATACATGTTTTTGAGGCGTATGTGATATATAGTGATCATTTTGACCTAAAATCTAAGTTGGAATCAAGAAACCATGATGTATACATTCTTAATACTAGATGTGATACAATAGTAAAAATAAGTGTTTAATTGCATGATGTATCATGATACTCTAAAAAATGGACCTAATAACCTAACAAAGATCTGGTATGTAAGTTGAACCCATAAATATGTAATGTACGAATGTTCATTAATACACACCTACTGACTTAAATGTGACATCATCTAAGTTAATATTGAATTAGTGTACATAATGGGTTAAAAGGGTAAAATATGGAAACTCATGCAATATAATACATTATAACTCTTTTTATAATATAAGGATAGTATGAATCTAATATTAAATATTGATGACAATAATATAATATTAACATAATACATATTAATATAGTGAGGCTAAACCCTGATTTTATGGGAACTTATAAAAGGAAGTCTTAAAAGTTACATATAATTTCATAATCCTCATGTTTAAGTTTGCTAGTGGACCAAGATTCACATTAAACAAATAATAGATGCCTTGATTTTTTAGGACAGAAAATAAAAGATAAACTCAAAAATATTAAATGATATATTTGATGTCCTCAAAATTTAAAACTAATGGTAAATTAAGATTCTACATGTCTTAACTAGTCTAGGTGTCACATTTCACAGTATTTGAAACTTATTTGACCCTGAAGTAAAATGAGAAAGAAAATATTACTTTTAATAACTGAATACCCTAAGTATTAAATAATTGCACTAAATTTATTGAAGTTGCCTCTTATTTTCTTATCATGTCAGGTTTCCTTATGCATTTTTGTCATGGAATGATTAGATTACAATCAGACACACCTAACTTATCTTCCACTAGTCACCTATTTCCTCGCCATGTACAACCTAGTTCCTCACAATTTTTCCTTTCCTATTTTCTCCCTCATCTTTGGATGATTTATTGAGATTTATTTGTCTATGAAACCATGTCATAATTCGGCATAGAATGATCCTAGATTTCCCCACCTAATTTCTTTCCTTGTAGAAAAACATAAATCCGCTCCCTTGACCTTTTTCCATAGAGGCCATTAAATAAAACCTTACCCATAATCAGCCCTTTGGCATCCTTCACAAACAATTGCTCTAAAACTACTTCCACAACCACACTCCTACCCACATTATTTTATAAAGTTTGGGCTTTGCATTGCCTACACAACATGATATTTTTTCTTTTTTAAAGACCATCTCGACATCCTCACAAAGCCTCTCCACTCGTTCATTTTCTTTGGTTTCTGCGGTGATGATCTCCCTAACTCAAGGTGTACTGTTCGTTGGTGTGAGTCTGATAGAGTACTTCTAGTGTGCATGTGATCCAAAAAGGGCAATGTTATCTTTATACAAGAGTGATGATGCTCTTCCTTTTCCATTTTTCTATAAACCACAATAAATGTTCTATTTCTTTTCCCCCTCTTCCTGCTACAACACCGTGACATGAGTTAGGAATCCATTTTTTTGAAACTTATTTTTCTGGCTTCTTGCACCTGTGGTTTCTTTGTGAATTCTACAGACTCAACAACATTGAAGTTTCGGCCAAAACACCCCATGTCTGCTCTCCCATAGTTTCTCATTCTTAAGTGGTCACGGTGGGAGTTGGTTATTGATCTCTAGGCCACCTCATGACCTCTACTTTTGGTCTCAAGGACCAGATGGAATAGGGGAACCGATCGGTAGGATTTCCCAAAGTATAATAACTGAACAGATGAACTTCATAGTTTTGGTTTGACCTCTAGTTTTCATGTTCTTCACAAATTGAGAAAACAATAAACATGTCATGTTTACTCGACTGTCCCTTGTCAAGGTTTTCATCTGTCTTCGAGACGAGGGTAGTTTTGTCTTTTCTCTAGGTTTTTAACACTCTAATTGTATGTGTGATTGTTGGGACATTGAAAGGGGACCACTTTCCTGTGGTCCATTGTATTTCTATTGTTCTTGTATTGTCACATGTAAAACACATGGATACCTTGTTCATATTTGTCATCCTCTTATTTGAAGCTTGACTAAACTTATTTCTTGCCTCAACATTAGTGAATGTATAATAGACTAAATTTATTTAGAGTAGTGATACTTCTGTACCACCATAATATTATTGGGTGTGCCTTTCCATCCGAGTTAGGGTTGAGATTTTATGGGTATCAGTTCTTCTTAAATAATATTATTTGATTATTTGACATGAACTATTTGTATATGTTTATGATTGGGTTATTTTGTTGTGAGATTGTTTAAGGCAAGAAATCATTTTATTGGTATCTTTTTAAAGGTTCTCTTTGATATTCATTTGGATGTTCTATTTCCCTCTTGATTTGGGAAGCATTGATAATTTTATTGATGTCATTTTCCATAATATTGCTTAATCCTTATTTTTATGCACATACCACCACTTTTGTTCTGACAAGTTTTTACTTTGTCTTTTCTTGCGGGGTATGCTTCCAGCTTCTTAGGTATAGGACATTCAGGACATGACAAGATGACCTGGACTCGGCTCAATGGAGCTGACTATCAGGAGATAGAGTTGAAATAGCCTCAATTTAATCAGATCTTGGAGTTGTGGATTTCATGTGAGCCTCTTATTGGGATATTTTTATGTGATCTTCTAATATTGAATATAGTCACGTTATGTTATTCCACTACTATTCTTGTATACCATTATTTCAAAAAATAAAAAACACACATATTCCATAATACTTATTAGTGTGTTTGGATTAGCTGTGTCCTCAGATTGAGTAGGGAGTGGATCCCCTCTTGGGTCCCACCCCTTACAAAATGGAATTAGAGTCATGGTAGTTGAATTCTTACTATTTTAATTTTATAACCCTAAATAGAACCCCTTCCCTACATAAAACCCCTCTAAGTGAGATGTTTCACCCTAGATTTTATTCAATGACGTTCATGAGACAATGAAAGAAAGTTTTGGAATCATTTTGAGGTACGCATTAAGGATTGTAACGAGTAAACTTTACGGTGAGGGGACCTATAGGTTCACACATTTTATACTAGGTTAATGTTATATTTCTTTGGATATTTATAAGATTTGGATTTGGGGTAAGTTAAGTGGTGATGACGTAAAGTAGTTGATAAGAGGGTTTTAATTGGATAAATTGTGACTTAGTTCTCAGTTTGATTTTGGACCCTGTCTTTAGCTTTATATTGCAAGGCTTCACCATCAAACTATTTTTCTTTATATTACTACATGTACACAACAAATGTTTTCTATATTTTATTGAGGTTTTTCTTGAATCAAATCACAATGAAAGAAGGTATGAGGTTTTCTGGGGAAACCCTACAATCATAAATCTTAACCCTAGTTAAGTATGGAGGATGAATAAGAAAATAGTTTCTTGTGCTAAAGGTTTCTTCAACCTACCCTTTTTCTCCCTTAAGTTGTATAATATTGTACCCAATGACTTTTTGTATGCTCACGTGATCGTTAGGGTTGTTATGTTAGATACACGAGGACCTAAATTTCAGCCATAAGTAGATATCAC
Source organism: Alisma plantago-aquatica (assembly GCA_963693085.1). NCBI lineage: Eukaryota > Viridiplantae > Streptophyta > Magnoliopsida > Alismatales > Alismataceae > Alisma > Alisma plantago-aquatica. The sequence continues at coordinate 1,197,308,653 of OY856409.1, forward strand.
CTTTTAGTTAAATGCTTGACCTATGTACATTGAAAGCACAACTATTAATCATGACTAAAAAATATACATATGAAACCCTAGTATCTTTAAGAGTAGTTAAGTTTACTTATTAGGTGAAATTTTTTTAGGGTGGAGAGTAGTTAATTGGTAGTGTATATATGGATGGTTAGATTTCAGGGACAAAATCCTCGTAAAGGAGTGGAGTGTTGTAACATACCAAAACCTAGCAACTCAACTCTAGCAACCCTGATCCCAATGATAGAATTTTATTATGCATGGATCTTATGATTTGACCAAACAATCTAAATACACATGCATGTAACCTAATGAACACCTAGTGTATGTAACATGAATAACTCAAATCAAATGCTAACCATGGATACATCTAACCCTAACAATGCTTGGCTTAAGTGAATACTAATAAGTTGATGAACTAAAATTATCAAACCTAACACTAGACTCAATGCATGTTGATGAGGTGTATGTGATTTATAGTGATTGTGTAGACCTAAAACCTAAGTTAGAATCAAGAAACCCTAATGCATACCCTCTTAATAGCATATGTAATGCATTCATAAAATTAAGTGTTTAATCACATAACATATCATCATACTCTCAAACTGGACCTAAGAACCTAACTAAGATTTAGTATGCAAGTTGAACTCATGTATGATTGTTCATTAATAGAAACATACAAACTTACATGTGGCATCATCTAAGATAATGTTGAGTTAGTGGACTTAATAGATTAAATAAGTAAAATATGGAAACTCATTTAGTATAATACAACATAATATTTTCTACAATGATATGAGGATAATAGGAATTTAATAATAAATATTGATGACAATGATGTAATATTATAATAATACATATTAATATAATGAGTCAAAACCCTAATTTTATTGGAAATCATAAAATGAAGTCTTAAAAGTTACATATAATTTTGTAAGATGATTACTAATGTTTACGTTTTCTTTAGGACCAAGTTTCACATTATTCTATATGTCTTACTTAGCCTAGGTGTCAAAATTCAAATTATTTGGAACATGTTTGAGCCCTCAAGTAAAATAGAAAACAAAATATTACTATTTAAAATTGAACGACCAAAGTGTTACATCATTGCACAAAATTTACTATACTTGGTACTTAATTCCCTATAACTCCAAGTTTCCTTATGTGCTTTTGTCCCAGAGCCATTGGATTGTGATTTTACGCACTCCACTTGTCTTTCACCTTAGGAAAATCACATTTTTCTCACCTTGTACACCCTGGTTCCTCATGATTTATTATTCTTAATTTTCTCCAACATCTTTTGATGATTTCTTGAGATTTCTTCTCCTATGAGTCTTTTTCATAATTCTTCACAATGATTCTAGCTTTCCCCACCTAATTTTTTCCCTAGGAAGAACCCTAAATCCACTCCCTTGACCTTTTTCCACAGAGGCCACAAAACAAATTCTTACCAATATATTATCAATTCATCGACATCTTTGACCCTTTGGCATCCTTCTAGAACAAACAATTTCTCTAAAAATACTTCCACAACTGACATGCTTGATATTGCCTAAGGAAATTCTCTAGGGATAAAATTTCTAGAGTTTACCTTAGCCAATGTACAATAATATCACCCGCATGCAAACATATCTTGTTGCAGTATAATTCAGGATCAAACCCAAAGGTCAACTTGCTTAAGGATTAATCTGATCAAAGTAACTTCTAGAGAACTAATATTTAACACAAGGTTTTGATTGGTTTATTATACTAATGTTGCAAAATGAAGGGTCGAACTAAAGGTTGATTATCACATTTTGGAAGTACTAGGATAGAATGAGTTTCACCACAACTAAGTATGGACATATATGTTGAGGCTAGAAAACCCTCCTCCCTTCAGCGTAAGGATCAAAACCCTGATAGATATCACTCTAAGCCCATTGTCATGTTACCTAGAGATCATTCATCGATCACCTCATAAAATACCTATAAGAAGTTTTCATCAAGGGTTTAGAAAAAAAACAATCAATATCCTAGAACTTGGGTTTGAAGTTCTCTACACCCAAATTCTGATAAAAATGTAAACATGTTGATCAGACAAGCATACAAACATAATATGATTAATTTATAAACATGTAATGGTTCATTGATGTATGGGATTTGAGTCACTTATTGCGGGCCTAGTTTACATTTGTTTTGTGAATTTGTTAGTCAATTAGTTGATTATATGTGCATAAATCTTGATAATTGGCTTGTATTGTCTTTGTGCATCAAACTATGCTTATTTCATCGTAATTATATTATTTTATATATTTCTCAGCTTAATACATGGTCCTTGTCAAATTTTAGGAGCTTCCATATATTTGAAGAGTCGGTGCAACCGGCCACACAGGTCAGTGCCACCGAGATGACATCAGGTGCAGCCTCAATCGGCCAAAAGAGTCAATGGCACCGACCATCTAGGTCGGTGCCACCGAGATAGCATTAGAGAGGAAAGGAAAAATTCATATCAACTCGGTGCCACCGACATTCCAGTCGATGGTACCGACTCAGTCAGAGATCAGCCAAAGCCTGATGCCGTCGGTGCCACCGACTCTATCAGATTTCAGCAATCTAAACCGACCGCTCCGATCCAACGGTCCACGTTATGTGGTACCGTAAGTGACCTAGGACAAAAAGGGAGGACGGAGAGACCAAAAGGAGATCAGTTTTTGCACCACACGATGACCAGAGAAGAGAGAGACAAAGCACGGTGCCGAAGGATGATGACCTAACTATTTGAGCACCTCTGACGGACGTTTCTACTGCTGGAAGACTGTAGAACATGCATTTCTCGACGAGGATCATCTGGAGCACCTTCTTTCCAGGGGTTACATAAATCTCCTTCATGTTTCCCACATTTTTCTTCTCTCCTTATATGTGTTCTCAACTGAAAAACATGTGGGGATAAACCCCTCTTTTCCTTAGGACCCGAGAGTAGCCCAGGAAATTGTTGTATTGACTATTTATATGAGTTAGTATAAGTTTCTCTTTATTCCTGGATATATATAAGTGTGGATTTGAATGACTTATCATTGCTTGATTACCATCAATAGGGTATTAGACTAATAATCACTCCGGAATTGGGATTAACGGTTAGAAAACCATAACTTGTACACTTCCCTATGTGTTCCTTGGAATAGGTGACGTACGGGTAGTGGAAAGAACCCAGAGTTTTCATTAATGCACCTAAACTAAGAATAAATTACCATAGACATGGAATTGGCTTAGATTTAGGTAGTGAATTGTATCGTGGGAGTGAGCAATTTAGGCTACAAGATTTCTATCCAGGTTAGAAGTAGGAATTTATGTTAATCCGGTAGAGATAATATATAACGAGACCTCGTGGTGAAACTGGTAATCCTAAGGAATTCAACCATATTCGAATCAACCGTTTTCATTTTCTCTTAATTTTCTTTTGCTTTGTTAAAACTCAATTCAACATTTTTAATCGGCTGAGCTGATCGTACTGTAGTTAGTAGTAGTCACTGATACTAAGTCTCCTTGAGTTCGACTCGGGCCTCACAAGGCCTATATTACTCGACACGTGCACTTACGTTTTTATGCACGGTTTTGGTGTGTCAAGTTTTTGGCATCGTTGTCGGGGAGACGACACCTTCTTAGCACTATGAGTGCTGCGGTCGACCACTTTAGGCCACTTTTTAATTTTAGTGCAATTTAATTAAAAAAAAAGATTTATTTCATATTCATATATCGAATTTTCTCTTTAGGTACCTTGGCTAACTATTTTCAATTTTTCAGGTACTAGTGTATGGTGACAACGAGAACCACAGACTACATAGAAGCTACACTTGAGGTTCCAGTCGTTGTTGAGGCTCCTATCCAAACAACTTTATTAGAAAGCATACCAGTGTCACCCAGACGAAGAGTAATGGGGTACGGAAATCTAGGAGCAGAGAGGACCATCTGGGAGAGGATAAAGGCATCCTCTTCAGCTGCATAGACATGGTCGATCAAAAAGCAACATGTGAATGTAGCTCATTACAAGATTGATCTAGGTCTGATCGCACTCGTCAAGTCACAAGCGTTCTATGGGAACACTCATAAAGATCCAGTGGCGCATATTAGTAATTTTATGGAAATAAGTGACATGGTCAAAGTCGATAGGTTTCCTCAAACTGCCATCTATCTAAAGTTGTTTCCATCATCACTGGCTGACAAGGCAAAGGAATGGCTGCACAATCTTCCAAAAGAGTCAATCGAGACATGGGATGAAATGGTCAAAGCATTCTTTGAAAGATATTTTCCTCCAGAGAAGACAAATGAGTTGATTAAGAATATCCACAACTTCAAGCAACATGCATCTGAATCTTATTCTGAGGTGTGGGAGCGCTTTTAGATAATGCTCAGGAAGGTTCCACACCATGGGATAGATTTAGAAAATCAAGTGATGATGTTCTATTTTGGGCTGCGAAAAAGCGAACGGACTACTTTGGATAGTGTAGGGGTTCTTTCTTAATAACCCACCCTCAACATGTTAGGATATTTTGAAGAACATGGAAAAAAATTAGGCATGGGGTAATGAGAAAGACAATCCAAAGCAGATCAAGAGCATAGGGGAATCCAAAGTCATCACATCCTTGAATGAAAAGCTAGACTTGATAGCAAAGAAGCTGTTGGAGAAGGACAATAATTCATCAGATGAAGAAGGCCAGGTGAAGTATATGTGACAACAAGGCTACATGAACAATGACTATGCATGGAGAAAGGATCCTAAATTCTCTTGGAAAGATCCAAACAATTTACTTTAGGACCCTGATCAACAACACCAGCACAAGAATAACCAGCAACAATGACATGTAGCAGAGGAGACCACAAATGAGATTCTCAACTGTATAGTGAAGCAAAATGAGCAACTGATAAACAATTTCCAACGTGATCTCCAAAACCAAGGGGCCCAGATGAGGAGCTTTGAGACAACTTTGTCTCAGCTAGCGGCAGATGTGGCGGCTTTGAAAAAGCCGTCTCAGTAGGGGTTTCCAGAAAATACTGACACTCCAATGGGAAATCAGTAGGTCAAAGACATTCTACTGAGAAGTGGGAAGAAGATATTGACCCCACATACTGAGGATACTGAGTTGATCAATCTCGTTGACAATGATGACTCAGCGGCAGAGCAGGCGCAAGCAGAACCTGAGGCAGAAAACACATGGGATGAGTAAAAGCAAGAATTTGAGGTGGAAAAGAAGATGTCATATGTGCCACCGTATCATAGGACACAGACAGTACTAGTTCCATATCCTAATAGCTTAAACGAAACAAAGATGGATCAACAATTTAAGAAGTTTCTGGATAGCTTTAGGAAGCTTTCTGTTAATATACCATTGATTGAGGCAATTGAACAAATACCCTCATATGGTAAGTTTCTGAAGGATATCATTAACAAGAAGATGAAGATCCTAGATTCCGAGGTGGTGGTACTAAGAGAGAAAGTCAGTGCCTTCATCTTAGCCACACTTCCACCAAAGAGGCAAGACCTGGGTTGCTTCAACATCACATGCTACATCGGGAAGACAAAGTTTGGTGAGGCACTCTGTGATTCAGGGGCAAGCATCAATTTGATGTCCCTATCCACTTTCAAGAAGCTTGGTCTCAAAACATGAACGAAGAGTAGTATGAAGATTCAGTTAGTGGACAACTCGGTAGTGACACCGTATGGCATTTGCGAGGATGTGCTTGTCAAGGTAGATAGGTTTGTTTTTCTTGTAGATTTTGTAGTGATGGAGATGCAAGATGAACATGGTAATGAGCTTCTTCTAGGAAGGCCCTTCTAAGCAAAAGCTGACATGATCTTAGAGATGGGAAGAGGTTTCTTGACTATGGGAATTAAAGATGACATGTTTGAGATAACCATGCCGGATAATTCCAGGTCATCCAATGCTCAGGAGCAGTGTAATATGATGCATCACATGAATAAAAATATCTCCTTGTTCTTGGGAAAACCATTTTTAGACATGTCACATGTTATGATAAAAGTGGACAAGGGTACACTTGCTGTGGATATCATGGAAAACACTAAGGTGGTCTCACTTGCTAAGGCAGTAGGATACATGGATGATGGAGAAGAGGAATTGAGCTTATCTACTATGGATGATGATGCAGATGATTCCATATTACAGGTCCATCCGCAGTTTCCCCTAGAGGCGTGTCTAATGAACATAATGGATGATTGCATTCGGGATCGGTCATTGGAGGAATGTGCACATCTTATGAAGGTGTTTCCATGTTATTATACAAGGTATTTCGAGGACTTGGGACCACTACCACTGCCATTGGTTTCTTCACTTTTAAACTCACCTGAGTTAGAGCTCAAGCCGTCACTGCCTAATCTGAAGTATGTTTTTCTAGCCACAGAGGAGAAGCTACCAGTCATCATATCGGCATCATTGAGTATCTCGGAAGAAGAACAATTGATCATTGTGTTAAAGAATCACTGAGGCGCTTTTGGGTGGCCTGTGGCCAACATCAAGGGGATTTCTCCCACCCTGTGCCAACACAAGATTCAGCTAGAAGAAGGAGCAAAGTCGATCATTCAACCTCAGCGTCGCTTAAATCCAATTATGACAAAGGTGGTGAAGAAGGACGTAACAAAGCTATTGTCGGCATGTATAATCTATGCTATTTTAGATTCTTTATGGGTTAGTCTGACATAGGTAGTTCCTAAAAAGGTGGGAATTACTGTCACTACTAATTCATCGAATGAGCAAATCACCACTAGATTAGTGACAGGATGGCGAGTTTGCATTTATTATCGCCGGTTGAACACTACGACACATAAGGACCATTTTCTGTTACCGTTCATTGATCAGATTAATGAACGACTCACCGATCACTCCCATTTTTGTTTTCTCGATGGATATTTGGGCTACAATTAGATTTCTATCGAGCCTAAGGACCAGGAGAAGTCTACCTTCACCTACCCTTATGGCACCTTTGCATATCTCCGCATGCCTTTCGGGTTGTGCAACACACCTGTGACTTTTCAAAGGTGTATGTTGGAAATTTTCTCAGATATGGTGGAGAGATGTCTCGAGGTTTTTATGGACAATTTTTTAGTTTATGGGACGTCTTTTCACGATTGCTTGAAAAATTTAGATAAGGTCTTGCAGAGATGTGAAGACACTCATTTAGTGCTTAATTGGGAAAAATGTCACATGATAGTTAGCGAGGGCATAGTGTTAGTGCACAAGGTGTCTAGAAAGGGATTGCAGGTGGATACGATTAAAATAGAAGTGATCTCAAAACTTCCACCACCAATGTCGGTGAAGGCAGTTAGGAGTTTTCTAGGCCATGCCGGATTTTATCACCGCTTTATTAAGGATTTTTCAAAAATCGCTAAACCATTGTCTGAGATTTTGGAAAAGGATGTCGAATTCAATTTTAATGAGAGGTGTTTAAAGGCTTTATAGATTTTGAAGGAAAAACTCATATCTGCACCGGTTGTGCAGGCTCCAGATTGGAGCCAACCATTTGAGCTGATGTGCGATGCATCAGACTATGCTGTAGGGGCGGTGTTGGGGCAACGTCTAGATAAGGTTCCTACAGTCATATACTATGCATCTAAAACACTTAACAACGCACAACTTAATTACACCACAATTGAAAAAGAATTACTTGCTATTGTCTTTGCTTTTGAAAAATTTAGACAATATCTTGTGGGGGCAAAAGTGGTGGTGTGGACTGACCATGTGGCTATTAAGTACTTGCTACAGAAGAAGGATGCTAAACCAAGATTGATTAGATGGATCCTTTTATTACAGGAGTTTGATATTGAGGTCAAGGATAAAGTAGGTGTATAGAATGTGGTGGCTGACCACCTATCTCATTTGGAGAGGGTGGATGAGAAGGACATGAATATACCCATTCTAGAAACCTTCCCTGATGAGCAGTTGTTCACCCTTAAGAAAAAAGATCCTTGGTTTGCTAATATTGTGAATTATTTAGCATGTAAGCAATTGCCTGCAGATTGGGGTTATCAAGAAAAGAAAAGATTTTTTCATTCTTTGTGCTATTACTTTTGGGATGATCCTATTTTAATGAAACAATGTAGGGATGGAATTTTGAGGAGATGTGTACTTGAAGAGGAGTATGAGAGTGTGTTAAAGCATTGCCACACAGTACCTATAGGTGGACATCATGCTAGTTCTAGGATAGCCACAAAGGTGTTGGAGAGCAGATTATATTGGCTGAACCTATTCAAAGATGCTTACGACTTTGTGCGTAGGTGTGATGCATGTCAGCGGTTAGGTAACATATCAAAGCGGCAAGAGATGCCCTTGAATGTGTTTTAAGAGGTAGAGGTTTTTGATTTATGGGGTATTGATTTCATGGGACCCTTTGTGTCCTCTAACTCCAACATTTACATCTTTTTGGCTATAGATTATGTGTCAAAATGGGTGGAAGCAATTCCAACCCGAACCAATGATGCAAATGTTATATGTAAATTTGTAAAGGATCACATTTTCTATAGATTTGGAGTGTCGAGGATGATCATAAGTGATGGAGGAACTCATTTCACTAATCAGAAATTTGGGGCACTGTTGAACAAGTATGGAGTGACGCACCGTGTGGGTACACCATATCACCCATAAACACAAGGACAAGTAGAGGTTTCCAATCACGAGATTAAAAAGATCCTTGAAAAGACGGTGTCGTCTAGTAGGAAGAATGGAGTGATTTGTTAGTTGATGCGCTATGGGCCTATAGGACTGCCTATAAGACACCCATAGGAACCACACCATTTAGGTTAGCCTATGGCCGAGCATGTCATCTTCATGTGGCATTAGAACATAAGGCTCATTGGGCGTTAAGAAGGCTCAATTTTGATCTAGATGAAGCAGGTAAGACAAGGAGGTTAGAGTTGAATGAGCTTGATGAAATTCGGATGAATGCTTATGAGAACTCAAGACTGTACACGGAAAAAACTAAGAAAATTCATGACCTCCATATATCTAGGAGAGTCTTTTTACCAGGAGAGAGTGTGTTGCTATTTAACTCAAGATTGAAATTGCACCTTAGGAAATTGAGATCTAGGTGGAGTGGACCATTCATCATAGAAGAGGTGTTTCCACATGGAGCGGTTAGGATTAAAGAAGGAGAGAGGTCCTTCTTGGTCAATGGTCAAAGATTAAGGCATTATTTTGGGGAAGATTTTGTGAGGAAGGAGCATGAGGTGAAACTTATTGCTCCTAATTAATCTCAGAAATGGAGTCGTCTATCCTAGGATGTTAAACAAGGGTGCTTGTTGGGAGGCAACCCAACCATTAGGATTTTCATTTCTATCATTTCCATTAAGTTGTTTTATTAGTACTTAGTTTTTGAAAATTTTCTGTAAACATGATACCCTGACTCGTGACTGAGTCGGTGCCACCGACTTGCAAGTCGGTGCCACTGAAATAGGGTTAGAGAGATGGGCATATCAGTTGATAATAGTCGGTGCCACCAAAATTTCTGAAGAAAGTGCAGAACTCGGATGCGGTTAACTGATGAGCCGTTGGTACCACCGACACACAATTCGGTGGCACTGACTCGGCATGGTGTCCCAGGTTTGGTGGGTGCATCGATGCATCCAAAAAAAAAGCCGATCATCATGTCGGTACCACCGACCACAACGTCAGTGCCACCGACCAAAGGAAACACTGATCCGTAGACAACCCCGATCTATGGCTCAGATGCACCCATGTGGACTATCCAAATATTTGATCCCATCAAAAAGTCAGTGCCATCGACTCGTCAACAATCCGGAAAAAGAAGATCACACACCGACAACTGTTGATGCACTGAGGGCTCAGATTCAGCCCCATAAGTCAGTACCACCAACTTTGTCGCAACTGGTCTGCGCCGTCCCTGTAAAAGGGAGGTTGTGGTTTGTTTCTTTCTCACAACTTGAAGAACCATGACTCCCATGAGCACAAGCGGCTACTCCGAGCATCCAAAGGCTTCATCAAGCTCTTCCTTTCTTAATCTTCTTCTCCACTCACTCCATCATCATGGCCAGATGAGGAGGACCCCCTGGCGCTCTTATGCCATGACCATGCCTCAGCCACCCCTTGATGGAGGTGAGGAAGGTCTAAGAAGAGCTTGCAAAGTGGCCATTCACACCTACGCGATACAATGATCATCAACTGCTGGAGGATATGGGCTTCACCGACAATATGGTGTACGTCCTTGAACAACAGGAATTCATGGGAAGGTCTGTGAACCCAATCTTTGGCAGGTGGCCGGCGTATAAGGAAATTGTCATCGAGTTCATGGCGTCACTGGAGATTTGCATCATCCCCGACCAAGTGCAACCATCAAGTGGCGAGTGAAGAGAAGGAAGGGTTGATTTTCACTTGTACAACACCAACTACACCCTTACTCTTCGTGCCTTCAATGAAATTTATGGGTGGCCACATATGCCATGTCGTCATCCTGAGAATGTTGATTTGGATGCCATCTGGAAGGATTTTATGATAGCGTCGAAGGGTAAAAGGCTGAACTTCCACCATAGTTCTTTGGTAGACTTCGAGCATCACTTTGTTTGGGTGCTTCATCAGATGCTGACCAACACGCTATTCGCAAAGTCAACCCAAGCGCAAGAAAAGGTACAAGTGCTGGACTTGTACTTTCTGTATCAGCTTATAGAGGGAGAGCTGGTCAACTGGGGAGCATTCTTTCTCTAGTACATTATTCAAGTGAGGCGCAACGTCAAGCGGGCCACACCCATACTGTTTAGGGGACTTATCACCCCCATTTCTCTTCACTTGGGCCTTGATCTCTATACTCTGGAGCCGCTGAACTCTAGGCTACACATCGACTGCCTTCATTTTAAGCAGTTCGGCCTCATCACTGTGGAAAACGATGTCATATACGCCACATGCTCGGTTGATGATACTTTCTACAAGCGTCGACTTCCTGATCCCATCTTCAACATCAGGGGAGTCGGGCACTATAAATGGCCGACTGTGGATGACGAAGACAATGATGGACAACAGGAAGCTAATGCTGAGGAGGATGAAGAGGAAAGCGACAACGTGGAGGAAGTGGAGCCCACCATTCCTGTGAGACATAGAGTGGCTCCATGGAAGCGTCCTTGCAATTATGCTGCCTCATCATCTTCTACTATGCCACCCTCTTAAGAAGGAGAGGATGCATACTCTATGGCGGGTATGTATACTATGCTATAGGACATCTAAATGCATCAACAACAACAAACCCAATCCCTGGCTGGCATTCAGGACGTGCAAGGTCGGATGTATACCAACTAGCAGGCGATCTATGAAAATGAACGCCTTCTCTTAGCCAACCAAGAGAATATGCATCAATGTCTACAATAGATGGAAAATTATCAGCAAACTTTCTTTGATCATTACTGGAGTTAGGGGTACTTTGGAGGTTACCCGATGCCACCGAACATGCCCCTGTCTGATCCGACCTTCCAGGGGATGTTTCCTCCCCAGGACCCCACACAGCCACCGCCACCACCATTCTAAATCGGGTATCACTATTCCACCTCTTAAGTTGGGATGTTGACTATGAGGCCATAGTCATATTCGAGCTTGGGGGGTGCTAGACCAACTTCTATCTTAGTTTTTTTAGCCTTTTGTTTGTTTTATCTTGAGAAATGTAGTTAGTTTTCTTGTTAGTTTTTCTGTTATGTAGGATCCACAATCTATCTAGTGTAATATGTGGAGAAGTAAATGTATGGTTTCAATTGAGAATATCAATCTCTGGGTTGGGTGTATTATATTTTTTTTCTGTATGAGCTTATCTTGCAAGTAATCAAGTCACACAACTGAGGAAGTGCTTGAGTAAGTCAGCTTTAGGACATTAGAGCATAAATGACCATCTAAATTTTCTAAGAAAGTGATTGAAAAGGATTGTTGAGCCTAAACTGATCAAATACTAACATGACCTTAAATTAAACTTCAAAAAAGAAACCCCTTGATTATCCTATACACAAGTCATTAGAGAGGGACATATGATTTTTTCTGTAGGTTTTGTCTCTTAGTCGTGTGATCTCACCCACTGCATACCTTTGACTCACACCCCACCATAAGAAGATTGAGCACATGTTGTCATTCTTTATTTTGATTGCATAATAGACTTTGCATAGTAATTGTTTATTTTTGCTTGCATTAGTGCATAAAAAAATATATAGAAAAATCTTACATGCACAACAAAACCATGGTGCATGTCATTTAGTTGCATAACACCTTTTTTCATATAGTTGCATATGTATGACATTTCTTCTTGCATAAAAATCTTGTCTAACTTCTCAGTTCTTAATAAAAAGGTAGTGATTGTGCCCATTCTTAAAAAAAGAGAAAGCACTTACAAAAAATATTATTAATTAAAGGTGTAGTGCAATTAGAAGCCCAAGGCAATTTTATCATGATTTAAAGGGGCTTAAATGAAAAGAAAAAAGAAAAAAATACTTATACATTTCTGAAAGTTCAAGGGCACAATTCTACCTAATTATAAAGAAAAGTTAGCACATGATGTAGTTTTGTAGATATTTTATGTTATATTGAGATGAAATAATAGTTGCATGCATCATTCCACCCCAATGATTAGGCATTAGGAGCATTATAAAAAAATCACATCATCATAGGTTCATCGTGATTTTTTATTGCATGAATGATTTTATGTGCTCATGATTCTTCTGCAACCACCTATTTCAACTACCCGTTGCTCTTATTGGTAGGCCACTCAAATGTTTTCTTCTCATTCATTATTTTATTAGGAGAACTACTTCCATGTAGATGGTAGGTAGAGAAAAGAGCAACATAGATAGGAAATCACATGATGCATTCAGTATGAACCAAACGATTCTATCATATTAACTGCTTTAACTGATAATGTCTCATTGATTGGGGGTTGAACATCCTGGATAGAGGTTTTTGGCCACCTATAGGGAAGTTAGTGTTCAGTGGTCAGTGAAGGCCGGAAGGAGGATCGAAAGGTGGATATTTTTAGGTGTACCTTATGCATGATGTCATTCAACTGACTTATGACAATCAGATCCAAAGGTGTTGTTTCTCGAGGACGAGCAAGATTCAGCTTAGGGGAGTTTGATGTATGGGTTTTGAGTCACTTATTGCAGGCCTAGTTTACATTCATTTTGTGCATTTGTTAGTCAATTTGTTGATTATATGTGCATAAATCTTGATAATTGGCTTGTATACTCTTTGTGCATCAAACTATGCTTATTTCATTGTAATTATATTATTTTATATATTTCTCAGCTTAATACATGGTCCTAGTCAAATTTTAGGAGCTTCCATATATTTGAAGAGTCAGTTCCACCAACCACACAGGTCGGTGCCACTGAGATGACATCAGGGACAGCCTCAATCGGCCAAAAGAGTCGATGGCACCGACCACCCAGGTTAGTGCCACAGAGATAGCATCAGAGAGGAAAGGAGAAATTCATATCAACTCGGTGCCACTGACATTCCAGTCAATGGTACCGAGTCAGTCAGAGATCGGCCAAAGCCCGATGTCATCGGTGCCACCGAGTCTATCGGATTTCGGCAATCTAAACCGGTCACCTTGATCCAACGGTCCATGTTTTGTGGTATCGTACGTGACCTAGGAAAAAAAGGGAGGACGAAGAGACCAAAAGGAGATCATTTTTTGCACCGCACGATGACCAGAGAAGAGAGAGAGAGAGAGAACGGAGCCAAAGGATGACGACCGAACGAATTGAGCACCTCTGACAGACGTTTCTACTGCCAGAAGACTGCATAACGCACATTTCTCGAGGAGGATCATTCGGAGCACCTTCTTTCTAGGGGTTACACGAATCTCCTACGTGTTTCCCACATTTTTCTTCTGTCCTTCTATGTGTTCTCAACTGAATAATAGGTGGGGCTAAACCCCTCTTTTCCTTAGGACCCGAGAGTAGCCCGGGGAATCATTGTATTGGCTATTTACATGATTTAGTATAAGTTTCTCTTTATTCCTGGATATATAAGTGTGGATTTAAATGAATTATCGCTGCTTGATCACCATCAATAGGGTATTAGACCAATAATCACTCTGAAAAGGGGATTAACAGTTAGAAAATCATAACTTGTACACTTCCCTATGCATTCCTTGGAATAGGTGACGTATGGATAGTGGAAAGAACCCAAAGTTTTCATTAATGCACCTAAACTAAGAATAAATTACCATATACATGTAATTGGCTTAGATTTAGGTAGTGAATTGTATCGCGGGAGCAAGCAATTTGAGCTATAGGCTTTCTATCCAAGTTAGAAGTAGGAATTTATGTTAATTTGATAGAGATAATATACAACAAGATCCCGTGGTGAAACTGGTAATCCTAAGGAATTCAACCATATTCGAATCAACCGTTTTCATTTTCTCTTAATTTTCTTTTGCTTTGTTAAAACTCAATTCAACATTTTAACCGGCTTAGCTGATTGTACTGTTGTTAGTAGTAGTCACTGAGACTACGTCTCCCTGAGTTTGACTCGGGCCTCACAAGGCCTATATTACTCGACGCGTGCACTTGCATTTTTTATGCACGGTTTTGGCGTGTCATTCATATATAAATAGATGCATATAAGAGAGTAAAATTAGACATTGGTCTACTCCCTACACCCTAGAGAGAGGACTACTTGATCATGAAAATAATAACAAAAACAACAAGGGAAGAAAGACAAAAGGCCATCATCACATAAGAAGAATGGGTCGGAGTCATAGTGCGTAGATGTTTGTTTTTGAGATCTAGAGTGATGGAAATTGATGTAGAAGTAGATCTACCCCTAGACATTTGTTAGAGGTTGACGTCGAGTGTCCTTTTTACTTCTTTGAGGTTGGATCTAATCATTATCGGGAGAGAGAACCAGTTAACGAAGGCGTGAAATCGTCAACCAACATATGAAGGTGTTGAGGAATATACCTCCTTTAAGGTTGGAAACTTAATACCTTGGAAGAGGCAGATGTGGAAGCCTCTTTGGTGGATCTCCCTTCCTAGAAGTGAATGCATTGTAATTATAGGTAGAGGCTAGGGTTTTGATCCCTCCCTTCGGCTATTGAATTATTTACTTGGCCACCATGAAGGTGAATGTGATAATCTGTCACATTAAATGAGATTATTCAAAACACAAAACACAACTGATCACAAATTAATCACATCTCCAGAAAAGAGGGTAAATTACAACCATTCCAACATCACCAACATGCTCATAAACATTTACATAAGATCCCAACATATTGCTTGTATTCATATTATGCCAAATAAATTATACAAATCATTTCATGACCTCATCCACAACATATGTATATACATAAGAACATTATCCACATATATCACATGTACAAGTATAAAAATGCTGCTAGAACTCAATTCCATTAAAACATTATATCCAAACTTTCCTATATGTACCTGAGAGTACATGAACGACCCTAGGACACACTAGACATCTACGAAAACATCTCTAAGGTCCATCACCACAGCTATCCCTCACTGTCACAGGTCTACTACCACTACATCTGAGCACCTAAAAATATGTGGTAGCCCACAAGGTAAGATCCATGCCCCAACGAGAGATATAACTCTCAACAACAACTGTTGATTACATCACATAACTAAATTATATAGGCTAAGCAATTTAAGTAGATGAAACATATAGAACATATTATATAAAAGAATAAGAATACTAGATGTAAAACTTCTTAAGAATAGTTCTAATCAGAGTGTTACTTATATCATTGAAAGATTAACATTGTTCTCAGGAGACCAAGTGCAGTTAATCATTATGGGCATAACTATCATCATGAGTCTAACTAGTATCATGAACATATCTAACCCAATTAGCATGTCTAATAGGATAAACATATTGTAACATCCTCAATTTCATAGCTAATGTAAGCCTTTAATGTGGGGTTTTCTAGTAAGTGTATGCTAAGAGACCTAATGAACCTAACATGGCTAGGTATGTAATTAAGTTTACAGAATTGGTGATACAAGTCATCTGGTCAACCAATACACACATAATAACTTAAATGTGTATGATTGTAGTCGGTTGTATATTTTTTTTTAGGGAAGTCGGGCGATAATTTTATTCATCTCGCTCACCCCGTGCAAGCATATTCAAAGGCAAATTACAGATGTGAGTTATTTGCATAGAATTAAATATGGTAGTACTACTACCATTACAAGTAATGATTTGTCCAGTATCAATGACATCCTTGGGAGGGACATCATAATACTTGATTCTGCAGGTTTTTTGTAGATGTGCCTTAGCCAACACATCAACTGGTCCATTTTGCTTCCTCTCCACATGGTGAATAGTCACATTGTCTCCCAGAACTAGTTGGATTCCCCTTATAATACTCGCATATCGAGGATGCTTGTGATAATCATCTTGTAACATCTTCATGGCCATCAAACAGTCAGTGATCACAACAGTGCCTTGCAGCCTGACGGATTTGATAATTTTTGCAGCAAGGGCAATGGCCATAAGTTCAGCCTGTAGAGGGTTGTCCGCTGAGATCAACTGGCCTACCCCTCCTTTCCACTGATTATTACGATCCTGAACAGTCACAGCAATGGCGCCTTTGCTCTTCTTCCAGGCGGCGTCCACATGTATCAAGAGTTGTCCGCTCCAGTTACGATTCTGATGCGCCATAGTAGTTGGATTCTCGTCGGCTTCTTTCCTATCCCAAGTTGCGGCTGTTCTTTTGTATTCCAAAAGAATCATGTTCACCTGTTGTAACGCAGGGGTATCTTTAGCTTCAAAGACCTCCAAGTTGCGTTGTTTCCAAATGACCCAGCATGCTATGAGAAAGACAGTTCTGGTGGCCTCGCTAGATCGGAGCCCCCTGCTAATCCATTGCTCAAAATTTGATGAACTCTAGAAATCCAGTGCAATAGACGTGCCATTCCCAGGCGTTACTCCAGCTAGTAATCGTAGCCACACTGGTTTCACCTTCACACAGTCTCTCAATGCATGGAGACTGGTTTCATCTTCTTTATTGCAGCGACTGCAAACAGCATTGGTGGTCATCCGCCGTCTTCTCCGTTTCCAATTAGTAAGTAGGGCTCCATTAGCAGCGATCCACATGAAAATCTTCACCTTCGCCGCCACCTGGGCTTTCCATATAACAGGCCATTGTCTAGGTCTTTTAACCTCAGAGTCCGCCCTCAAGGCCGTATAGGCTGACTTGGTCGTGTAACTGCCCCCATTGTTGAGCTTCCATACATATATATCTTCAGCCTCAGTCTCAACAGGTGGCTGAATATTAAGGATCTCCTTGACTACACCTGCAGGAAGCCATAGATCGAGAAATTCACGGTCCCATTGACCTTCCAGGTTCACTAAGCTGCTCACCTGCAAGTCACACAGCTCATCAGGGACATCTCTTCTAACGTGGTCCTTCAAATAGATACCGCTTGGGAGCCAACGGTCATGCCACATGTTAATGTGGTTCCCACTCATAGGGCAGAGGAAAGTATTAGCTTGCATAAAGGAGTTCATTTGCAGAACAGTTCTCTCCAGGCGAGACAAATTAGGATTAGTTCCTGGATTGCTCTTCATCAGCTTGTCATGCATGGCCATGCAC
Organism: Alisma plantago-aquatica; assembly: GCA_963693085.1. Lineage (NCBI taxonomy): Eukaryota > Viridiplantae > Streptophyta > Magnoliopsida > Alismatales > Alismataceae > Alisma > Alisma plantago-aquatica. Next base: position 1,197,326,266 of record OY856409.1, read on the forward strand.
CAAAGAGTATTTCTACCACACCAGATATCCCAGTTATGGCGGAGAAGAAGTGCCTGGTTCCAGTCCCGCATTGATTTAAGCCCCAGACCACCATGGATCTTCTTGCTCGTTAGCCTTTCCCAAGATACAAGATGCGTCCCTCTCCTTTTCCGTCCACCACTCCAAATGAAACGTCGGATTTCACCATCTATTCTGTCACATAATTGTAGTGGGAGCTTAGATGTTTGCATGATGTAAGTTGGAATGGTGGCGAGAGTACTCTTAGCAAGGCATATGCACCCCGCTAAGGATAAGGTTTTAGCAGCCCAGGAGTTAACTCTGCTTGTGACCTTATCTAGAACTTCGCTGTAAGTCTTCTTGTTCACTCGTGTGTGGATGATCAGGACCCCTAGATATCTCCCCAGGTCCTGATTGCGTTGCAGTCCGCTTCGATTACAAATTTGGATAGCTTCCTGCTGGGTTACACTCTTGGAATAGAAAATCCTCGTCTTCTCAATCGAGATCGCTTGACCCGAAGCCAACTCAAACTCCTTGAAGCAGTGCAAGATAGTATCAATGTTGGTTATATTGGCTTTGGCAAACAGAAGTAAGTCGTCAGCAAAACAAAGGTGAGCAATCCGCGGGCCCTTCCTGCCCAATTGTATAGGTTGCCATCTTTTAGAGTTGACACACTCCTCAATCATCTGACTTAAGCGTTCAATACAAAGCACAAAGATATAAGGACTTAAAGGATCGCCTTGTCTTAGACCCCTTCTCAGTTTAAAGCTGGTCGAACTCCTGCCATTCCAAGCAATGGTAGAGTTGCCACTAGTGATAGAACTTATGATGTAATGAATCATACTATGAGGAAGGTTCACTTTTTTCAGCGTATCCTCAATGAAATTCCAAGCCAGTCTATCATATGCTTTCGTGAGATCAATTTTAATGGCCATTGTCTTCTTCGAATTCTTCCTTTTCATAGAGTGTATGATTTCCTGAGCTACAGAGATGTTGTCAGAAATCTTCCTGCCCGGGACAAAGGCACTTTGCATTGGGTTAATCCAAACTGGTAGCCATTTTTTCAATCTTTCAACAATGACTTTAGAACAGAGTTTAAGGATGGTGTTATTAAGAGAAATAGGGCGAAACTGACTTGCAAGTTATGGTTTAGGAATTTTGGGTATAAGGACCACGGTAGCATTGCACATTTGTTCATTCAGAATGCCATCACTTAGAGCCTCCTGGACAGTCGTACATATAGAATCTTGAAGCACTGGCCAGTTGGATAATAAAAAGTGAGCAGAAGTACCGTCTGGGCCAGCAGCTTTGTATGGGTCCATGGACTTAAGAACAACAAAAATCTCATCCTTCTGAACTTGTTTGGTCAGCCGGTTGTATTCCTCTCCGATTACCGGAGCAAACCGCATGGGAATAGTATCAATTTGTTGCTGGCAGGTATTGCTATTAGCTGTAAATAGCTCGATGAAGTAAGCTGTGACCAGTTGGAATATATCGTCTTCATTTGTGATCTAGTCCCCCGACCGGTTTTTGAGAATTTGACATTTATTGGGCCTCCTCCTCTAATTCACATAGGCTTCGTAGAAGCGGGTATTGGAGTCACCCTCCCGAATCCAGTTGACGTGGCTTTTTTGTTTCCAATCCTCTTCTTCCTGTTTTAGGAGCATTTTGAGCTCATCCTCCATCTTGGTGCAAAGATTGTCAGAAATAACATCATAGTGAACAACCATGTTAGTCTGAAGGGTATTTATATTGCGCAAGAGCCTGTCTTTAGTTTCTTTTCTCTGCTTGTTTCGTGCGAAATCCCACGCATTGATGTGCTGCCTTGCGTGCTCAAGAGCCTCTTGGAAAGGAAGGTGTCTACTCCAGTGTCGATCAAGGCATAGATTGAACGAAGGGTCCTGAGCCCATGAAGCTTTGGTAACAAATCTGTGCTTACTATGCGAAGACGACTGAGTTTGAATCAGAAGTCAGTTGTATATGAATATAAATGAATTATTCCTATGAACAATAATGTGATAAATATATGATATGACGAGTCCATTTCATGGCTTGAGCCTTAGACCTAGCTTAGGTCTTCATATTATGTAACTAAAGAAATAGCAATCACATGTGTCATACATGAGCATCAATTGAGAAATTATATTGATTCAAGATTTATTTTCATGATTTGGAATACAATTAAGCTTATGGACCCTTTGAAATACTAAGGGATGGGCCACGTGCCCTAGAGCCCAATTTCAGTCCTATTGGACCAATTAAGTTTTACAAATAGGTCCTTGGAGTTCAAATTTGGGGATTTAGCATTTCGTGTTTATAATAAATACTCAATGTAATTTTGATAGATGGATAATTGATATATAAGATCAAGGGAGAAAATTTAGATGTTTTTGATTTATCTAGTGACCTAGGTGATTAAATTAGTAATTATCTGATATTTATCTAAAAGGCAAATTCGGATGGTCTATGTAATTATTTTTGACTTGATGTATTTTTTAATGTAAAGATTATTAGAATACAATATATCTCCCAAATTTTGGGATCAAACGGAGCTACAAATCGGGATATATAAATATTTCTATAAAATGTACTTTTATGCAAAAATAAAAAATAAAAAAATAGAGGGGGGCGACTCCAGCCCTCACGGACTGGAGAATCGCCGCCTCTATTTATAGGGTGCAAGCAGAGTCCCTTGTACCAGGGGATCTCGCCCAAGATCCGATAGGAAAGAGACTATAAAAGTCCTAGATTTCAGAACCCATGGGTGGTCCTAAGTAGATGTGAGGGTTTCAGTTGGATCCATGGGAAGAGCACGACGAAGAGGAGAAATTTGAGTAGTGATGGCGGCTAGGGCTGCAAGACCAAGTTCTTTGACATTGCCCAGGCTGCGCCCAAAGGCGACGGCACCCTAGGGTTCCAGGGCCGCCAGAGTGATGAGGAGCTTCGACATGCGCTGCATCGCGCTCGGAGCTGACTTTGAAGATGCTCCAGCTGGGGGTGCGGCGTGAACAGGGGAACTGCAGAAGAAATAGGGGAGAAACCCCCTTTTTATCGGGTGAAGAAGATGCCCCAGATCTGGGAAGCTGGCACTTATTACCCTCAACCGTCAGTTCAATCTTGAACGGTTAGCATTGTTTTGATAGAGTAGTTCTTTGAAAATTCATATCTTGAGATGTAGAGCTCAGTTTGGGACAAACAAGATACTTATAGAAAGCTCATGATGAGTACAAATAAAAATACTTCCAGATTATGATTTTGATATTTTTTATTTATTAAATATAGTGTGTTCAAAACTATATGCTTTTGATGTTTTGTCAATTAAAAATAGAAAACGAATTTAGAAATTCATGCAAATTTTATTGGATGTGTATTATAAAATCCTTAACATGATTTCAAAGCCCGATCTCTGTTATATGAAGTTTTATTGAGGTTTTGATATAAATCCTAATAAGGGTAGTTTGGGTATTTAACCCATAATCTGATTTTTTAAATGACCTGATATTTTAATACATGATCATTCCTACATTATATGAATACTTTTTTAGAGATTTTATGAAGTTTCTTATGATGTTATATTAGTTATTAATTTTAGATGAGTAGCCAATATGAAAGAATAATAAATGATTATCCTAACACTATAAGTGATATATGTATGGCCAATTAGGACTGATATTAGTAATGTGATGGTATTCTACTTTGATTTCCTGATTGAGTCAGTAATTTTACAATATGTGACTATTTTTTAGAATTATTCTCATTATATGAAGTATATGATCATATTAGTGCATAAGATGATTTATGTCTTATTTGAGTATAAAGATAATACTAATTATATAGTATGAGTTTTATTTTATTTCAATGCTAAGATTTTATGGTGACTTTAGATTAAAGTTATGTTTAGTCTAAATAAGAACCCTAAGTTGGTATATGTAGTTAGGAAGATGGGGTTTTGATAGTTAGAAATAAAAAGAGGGAATATAGGCTTGGACTGATAAAACTATGATGATATTCATGTTATTAAAGTTATGGAACTTAGGATCGAGACCTCCCTATCAATGCCATCTGTATAAGAGGTAAGTGGTCCATGCCCATGAGTACTCATGTTTTTAAGTTCAATATGTTTACATGTCTCCTGATAAGACTTTTATAATTTATATGGTTCAATGTTCTAAGATTTTAATGCAAACAAGAATATTCTCATATCTCTATCATTATGTAAGTTCAAACATCCAAAATCTCAAATAGAGACATGTTGCTCAAAATAGTTGTGACCCATGGACTAAGTCCATGAGAAAGTTAAAGAATCATGTTCCTAGAAGATTTCTTAGAAATGTTTGAAATTAATGAATAAGATTGTAAGATAAGATATGCAAGTAATGTAGCCATACTTAGTAGGTGATTTGGGATAGTTTTTTATTGAGAATTTAAGTACACATATGTTGTTAGGATTTCTCATATTTATAGGCATAACTATGTATTACAATTTCAAGTAGAAATATGCCATTAAAATTTCATACATATGTATAGATATAAAAACTAGATTCCTTAGAGTTTATAATATCTAGAATTTAATTACAATACAAGAATATGAATTTCAGAATATTAAGACATGGTTTACTTTTAGAAATAAAGGTATTGTTGGGATCACAATGTATTATAAAAATGAGTTCATGATGGCATTATAAGATAATGACACATTAAGTTATGATTAGGTTGGAATACAATATTTTATAAGATTTCTATTTTGATATTTAAGGTTTAATATGTAAGTTCATATGGAAAGTTTCAGGGTAACATCATCTTTTATAAGAAGGATTGAACCATCTTGTCAGAATTGATATTTTTAGATATGTTGTACTTATGATACTTTCATAAGCTTGACTTAAGATACTTTGTATACTTAGTATTTCTATATTCATGTCAGATCCTTTCTCATAAGACATTAAACTCATTTATGATATAATTGGTATAATGAAGTAATCTTACTAAATTAGAGTTTTAGAATAAAGTTTACCCAGATAATGAGATACATGTTCAGATCCAGCAATGAATTCAGTTTAGAACTTAAGAATAAGAGATTTAGATTCAGACTTAGACTACTCACTATGTGAGTAGCCAGATTTTGAATAAAGATACACAATATGGGTTACAAAGCCAATATCAATTATGTTGCAATTCGAAATACATATCCAAATTCCATAATAGATTCAGTTCAGATTTGGAAAAGTAAAGATTCAGTTTCAGATTTCAGATTCAAAACTAAGTACATGTTTAGTACTCAGTTTTAGATAAGTTCAGATTCAAAGTTTAGTAAAGATAGACTTAAGATAATTAATTCAAAACCTTCACATAATACATTATATAATAAGTCCTCACCAGAGAGTCACGGGACGATTGAGAGGGCGCGTTGCGCCAGACACTGCGGGTGTCACAGAGGGCATGTTATGCCAACAAAGAATGTGTTGCACCATAGAGGACACTTTGGTGTCAACAGAGGGCACATTGTGCCAACAGATGGTGTGTTGCACCATAGAGGACACTTCGGTGTCACAGAGGAGGACTTATTGTATAATGGTGGCCACAATCAGATAAAAATCGTAAGTAAAAGATACCTTAGTTTATAGCATGCCCATAATCTCATCCATGAGTATGATGAGAGGGAATCAGATAAGATAAGTATGACCCAAGCACTTTGGTTTAGGTCTTGAGATCCATGTACCAGTACATGTCTCCAAAATAAGATAAGATATGAAGATAAGAATTCATAGTGAGAAATGAAATACTGTATGTTTCAGTTTACTCATAGTTTGATATTAGTTCATGTTTATAATATGTAATTTCAGATATTTAGAAATATATATTTTAGAATACTCATGCCACTTACTCTAACGTCTATTTTTCCCAATGCATGGATGGGGACGCGATGTCCGTAGGTTTTGGAGCAGCTGAGGATCAAAGGAACAAGTAAAGGTTTAGGAGACTTTCAAGCTTGCCTAGTGGGGTGCCATCAACCTAGATGATCCTTAGTATTGACATCTTTTTATTATGAACTTATACATAAACACGTGACCAAAAAAACTTATGCATAAACATGATGTAGTTTTATGTTGACAAAAATTTATGTATGAATCAGTTTTACAATTTTGCAAAGTGTTTCATTTACTTTTATTGCAATGATTATCATGTTTGTGACACTCCCAGAAGAATTTTTTTTGCTTCCGCTCATGTGATATAAAAATCTGGGTGTTACACATATCTACTATATAAGTAAAGATAAAATTATAAGAACAACTACTAGCATAAGCATGATTAGCAGCATAAGCTTTTTAACATCATGAGGTAACTAACATCTTAAGCATAACCAACAATAACAGTATATCTAACAAAATAAGCATGGATACTTCTCTTATTGCACTATACATCATTTATACGTGAAAAGAGAAATCAAGGGCTATCATCCAATGTGAAGCACTACGTAAAACCCTAAATATATTTTCTACACAATTGTATTAAATCTTTTATTAACCCCTGGGGAATTTGACCCGTAACACCTAAATTCCAACTGACCACTGCTTGGTCACAATCTATACAAGATCTAAGAAGAGTTAGACTCCAAGATCTTCTCCGCACTACTCGGTTAGTTTGTGTCTACACTGCAGTGATATATCAGTCAACTACCATCGGTGACATGTAGTCAAGATGAAAACACCTAGACCACCTTAGTATAGTTCACGGCTCTAGAAACCTTGGTATACAAACCATATCACCAAAGTATTGTTGGTGTATATGCCTAGAGAGCCAATCATATAATGATTATAATGGCATGGCTTGTCAATGATTTGATTATTAATAAAGGAAAGCTTCCAATTTATTATGTTTATTCAATTTTGAGATAATGAAATATTATTATAAATGTATCAAGAATTATATTACTCAATGACATATATTTTCAGGTTGAGGACCTAAAGAATGAGATCATATATATGTTAAGAGTATATGCATTCTTGTCATGTCCCTACTCAGTTGTTATTTTGGAAGGTAAATAGAAAACAATAACACAAGATCAGAGTGTGAGTTGGATGATGACAAAATTTTATTAGTCATGATATGGTGATATAAAACCAAGCACACAGACACATGTTAGAGAATAGTGTATCAGATAGACCCGCCATAAGAGTGATACATGGAAACCTTATCGAGGTAAGTCATAATCATGTCTTATAGTTATAGATCCATGTCTCAAGTTCAATCTAGATATTAGTGACAAAGTAACAATACAAACATTGTAACAACATACACAAATTGTAGGTTGACATTGTTCTCCAACTTTCCATTTACTTGGGTAGCAATGATGTGTGACTAGACACCGCTCATCGCTTGTGATGTCATAAGTTTTTATAAACATTCACTACCAACGTAATATGAGACCTATAGGGTCACACACGTAGGAACTCATTTAGAAGAGGAGTTTAATCTTGAATGATGATTGGATTGATTACTAAAGTGTCTAGGTATTCAATTCACACAACAAATCAGCTAACTAGACTGCCAAACGATTAGTTCAAGTGTTGAGATAATCGTTTGGAGTGTCAGACTGATTGTATTATACATTGGTTGGAATTCAACCTGACCCGAGCTGCGAGATGCCCGCTTCTCTTGTGTGAAACAACCATTTGGCATGGTGTGAGTTGATTGTCTCATTTGCACCAAACTGTCAGTTTGGGGATGCAATTCGATTGCATCTAGGATTGGTGTTGACGTCATGACATGCACTAATTGTAATTGAATTGCCAAAATATGTAAAAAAATGGGAAAGTATGACACGACCATCTGGAGTGTGCGAAGCGACCGTCTGGCATGCCATACGACTGGTTCAACTACCGTAGGATGCAAAGTTTCCAGAATTGTTATGAAAATTTGAGATCTTCCAGCCCCTTCCGCTCCTCCATAGACCAGGAACCCTGAACCTAACCCTGCCTATAAATAGAAGGGGTATTAGGGGTTTCTCATAGTACATCACGGACAATTGAGAATCATTTGATCTTAGTTATGATAACCAAGAGAGCCCAAGTAAAGTCCTACCCAACTAGGATGGGATAGCTATGGGAGAGAATAACTAAGGATCATTTTTGTAGGAGAGTAGTTTGGTAACTAGTATACCAATAGGAGGGACAACTCCTTCATTTCTGTTTTAGTAGGATGACAAGATTTCTAGTTGGTACGTGTGGACTTCTTTAGAGGTGAGGTAGCTTTTGTCTGCCGCTAAGGAGGACAACATCAGCCAATAGTCTGTGATGAGAGGAGTTGATGCAAGAGATGACATTCGAGTCTGTTGTCTATAGAGGAGCAATCGGATGAGTCCTAGTACAACTAGGATCTACACAGACACCATCCAAAATAGAGTGCGTATCTACATCGACAAGGATTGCCGCTGGACTTGTCTAAGACTAGGTATATCATCGCGAAACCATCATTCCCATTGCATATTTATTGAGGCGATCTTTTAGTTAATGGGAAATATGTCAGTAATTTTTTTATTCCCACTACCTATCTGATGTCGTATTTCCCAACAGTGGTATCAAAGTCACGTCCATTAATTATGTTTTGGGATAATAATTATGATTGGATTTTTGGTTTTATCATGCTTATTTATTGCATATGATGTAAATATTTAAATTGGTACATGATGACCAACCAGTCATTTGGAGGAGCTAGATGACCGGATGAAGGTGACCAAATGAATATTCACATATAAACCCAAATGAATATATATATATATATATATATATATATATATATATATATATATATATGCAAATTATAGGTGTCACCTTAAAATCGAGTTTTGATGGTAGATTCGTAGCATGGTTATGGCCAATAACTCATGTTACATGTGCATGGTTGTGTGGTTGGTTAATCCTATTTAACTCGATCTGCACACTGAGCCTCTCTCTCATATCTTCCAAATGTAAAAGTATTATTCTCTTCTACATTTGCATTCCTCGAATGTAACTCAAGGTTTCTTAATAATTATGTAAAAGTAGGAGTATACTTTATAATTTTAGAAAAGAAGAAAGATGCCAACCATCTGCATGGAGGAGCCAAGCCGACCGGCTGGAGAGTACTCTGAGCTGACCGTCTGGTAGGTCTGAGACAACCATTTGGCAGGGCCAAAACGACTGACTAGAAAGATGACCGACTGATGAGTCGACCAGGAGCATGAAGGACCAAACGAGATGACCATTTGAAGGAGCCAAATGATCGGATACAGGATGACAACAAGTCATTTGGAGAAACCAGATGACCGACTGCGACCAAACGACTGGCCAAGAGGCGAGTCGACTGATTTTAAGGTTGAACCAGTCAACTCAGATTGGCAAGTACGAATCTTCATCAACAATAGGTTTCTGCATATGATATAGACCTAGATTGTGGTAATTCCTTATGGCTCCAATGAATTACATTAGGCTATCCATAACCCCGTCTCTTTTTGTTTATTGCATGTTTTCGTTGTGGGTTATAACATGTATAAGATACGCACTATATATATGTGGTGATTGATTACTATATATGTATTATACAAATTACCTCAATAAAATATTAAGTCTAAGATGCTTTCAATTAGAAACACACATGAAAATTTTGATCAACCAAGTGTAGGCACCCCAAGGTGGTACACCATTTATCTCGTGGAAGTGTGATGGTAACAATGTGGGTCTGCCAAGCAGGGTGCATTATTATCATGTTGGCTATTGGGTTAGGCTGAACTTGTGATTCTTAGAGATTCTAAGCCCATAATCATGAGTTTACATATCATCTATCCAAGAGTTGCATAATATGCAACTGGAAAATGTTGCCTACCTTAATAATTGGTCATGAACGCCATCGCTAGTTGGGTATAGACTGAATTGTTTTGGATATTGGCCCACTAGAAGATTGTATGTTGCAATCTTTTGAATTGATATTGAGGGCTATCAATTTGAATAAAATACTGGGAGTGATAGGTAATTAAAGACCTAATTAATATCATATTTTCAAAACAAATCAAATCAGAAAATGGTTTTTGACAAATGCAAATTTTCTCTTATAAAATCAAATGAAAAATACTCAATCATTGCAGTCAAACTAATTAAATGAGATTTATTTCCATAACTGGTTTAGGACCTTGAGAAGTGTTCTACATGTTCATGAAACACTAGTTTTAGTATCCACTCCAAATTCTCCTAAGAATGACATGGATGCTTCTTTGAAGCATGCCAATGATGTTGTGAACATCAAGGTCGTTATACTAGGTTGCATGAACTATGAGTTGCATAAACAACATGATAAGCATAAAACATATAATGTCTCTAAGGCACTATTTGAGTGCAAAATGATATATGGAGACCCAATAGAACCTCATGTGTTCAATATGATTGAGCATATGAAGCATCTTGAAAGATTGGGATTCCTTTAGGCCAAGAGTTGTCCATGGATATAATTTTGCAGTCATTGCCCAAATTATATAGCTAGTTTAACGAGTGTTATCACTTGAGAAACATGGATAGACCGCTGTCAGAGTTTCTTGACATTTTATAAGTCTAGAAGCACAAATGAAGATGGAAAAACCTGTGATGATGATCATCAGAGTTGAGTCCAAGGACAAAAGCAAGACCAAGAAGCGTACTGTGGATAAGCTAAAGTCCAAGTCTCATGCACTTAAATAAGGAGAAGGATAAGGGAAGCTAAGAAGATGAAGTAAGGGATTGAGATCTCTACCTCTGGTATATATATTATTGAGCTTAACTTTACTACTTCCTCATCATGTGTACTAGATACCGGATGTGGATCACATATTTTCTCAAATGTGAAGGATCTGAAAAGAAGTAGACCTATAGAGAAAGGTGAGGTAGAACTCTGAGTTGCAAATGGCACAAGAGTTGCGACCAACACAGTTGGAACCTATGAGTTATCTCTATTGAGTGGGCTAGTAATAGAGTTAGATAACTTCTATTACATACCTGCCATTAATAGGAACATCATATATGTATCTTGTTTGGACAAGAATGGATTCAAATTTTTAATAAAGAATGGAAGATGTTATATTAGTAAAGATGGGATCTTTTATGGCGGTGCCCCAATGTCTTATGGTCTATACTTGATAGATATAGAGACAAGCATATATAACGTAAATACTAAAAGAAAAAAACTCAACAACTCAAACAAAACATATCTTTGGCATTGTCATCTAGGGAACATAAATGAGAATTGCATATCTAGTCTCCATAAAGATGGTTATACGACCTCTTTTGATATTGAATCAATAGAAACATGTGACTCTTGTTTTTTGGGCAAGATGACTAAGACTCCCTTCACTGGAAACAGTGAAAGGGCTAGTGATCTATTAGGACTCATACATACTAATGTATGTGGACCTTTTAGATCAATTGCTAGAGGTGGTTATCAGTACTTTATTACCTTCATTGATGATTTAAGTAGGTATGGCTATGTTTACCAAATGAAACATAAGTCAGAAGCTCTTGAAAAGTTTAGAGAGTTCATGAATGAAGTACATAACCAACATGGTAAAAGTATTAAGAAACTTCATTCTGATAGATGTGGTGAATACTTAAACTGAGAGTTTGAGGACCTTCTGCTAGCCTGTGGTATTGTATCACAATGGACTCCACATGGAATGTGACAACCTCTATCCAACTGATAATGATATCACACTAAACCATGTGAAAACAACCATTATCAAAGAATTACCAAAAATCACTAAAAATAAAACCATTTCCCACAAAGATCCATTGCTAGGAACTTTCCACAAAAGGCCCAGGGCCATATATATATATATATATATATATATATATATATATATATATGCATCATTGTCATCTTATACATACATCATTCCTTCATATAGCAAAATATGAGACAACAGTTGCTTTACCAAAAATGTACACAAAAGAAACATCATACATCAAGGAATTTCTATCCAAAATCTCAAATTGATCGTCAAACCAGTTATGAAAACTATCTCCCAAGTACACAAAAGAAACATCATACATCAAGGAATTTCTATCCAAAATCTCAAATTGATAAAAGGAATTTGAAGAACATGTAAAATTGTTACAAACTAAATAGTATAAAATAAAAGCAAGGTTTCAACAATATGTTTTAATATTTGATCCTTAAACAAATACACTACACATCTGATTACATCTTTAAACAATCCTTCTTATGCCATGTGGAGATGGGAATATACCTTTCATCTCCAACTAACCACTGTGAAGTAAGCATCAGTGCCATATAGGTCATTGGAAGAGCCGGAATCTGTGACCTCATCTTCCCCAATCAGTGCGAGAGTGGTAGTGACACATGAGTCAATCTGCATTTAGCTAGACCGACGTATAGAGGCTCTTTTCTATAGAGATACAACATGTAGCATGTTCTCTGGTTAGGGTATGACCTGTAGTCAATCCTGCATATATATATTGAGTCATGGCCTGTAGCCATACTCTTCTTTTGTATTGGATCTACAGCCTTGACCAAACTCTTTTTAGAGTATGGCTCGTAGACAATCCTATGGATTCAGGATACAACTTGTACCCTGCAAATTCAACAATATGCGCTCTGAGTTAAACTCATTTCACCATTCAACAAGTTTTGACAGCAAATGGATCTATGGTCAGGGCAACTACATTTTTAGTTCACTTGATAGGTTAAGTGCATTATTGCATCTTTTAGCATCAATCAAGTTACAAGCATGAACTATCGGTAATTAATACCAAGGAAAGCATAATACAAGTTTCCAGAAATTTGGTATCAATTGGAATATATCTCTCTATACGCTTCCTGGGATCTCAATCCCTTGAACATATTACTGGGAATCTCATCCCTTAAATATCTTCATCATCATGATCACATGTTTTGGATTTCAGACCCTCAGTTCATCTTTGAATAGTGTCACATCATACCAGGCAACAATCATATCTAGGTCATATAACCCATATACTTGATTATCACATACCACAGTGTTTCAATCTTCTTAATTCATTATTGAACAATGTCACCTTTCATTAGGAAACAACCAACTCTAGATCATAAGACACATATAAACATTATACATGTTGTTTAAGTAATTCACATGTATTACAAGGCCCATTCAATATATATAACATCACATTAGCATAGCCCATAGTTGGCTATGCTTATTATTTCAAAGACACTTGCATAGTTAGGGTCTCGTGACAAAAGAGATATCAATTTAAATGTCAGCACCATGCTGTAAAAGAATAATCCCTTAATCAGTTTACAAATATAATAAAATGAAAGGTATATCATATTGTCTAACATTCTTTAACAGTTAGAACACCTATGTATTACCCTATCATTTTCATCATGGGATTTCAATCCCTTAAACTCGCCATTGAATACCACATCACCTTCTAGGCAATGATGTTTTTTCCAGGTCATCAAACCTATATACATTCTTTCTGTGAAATTATTATTCCATAGGTCTCATGAGGCATAATAAAGCTATAATAGATTATAACCACTATATCCCTCATTTGGATATATCCATAAGGAATTCATAGTTAAGATTTCATTATTGTAACCATTGATTATTATTATCATGCCATTTCAAGTTTCATTCCATCTTGTGATTAGGGTTAGGGTTTCTCTTTTCAGCTGATTAGGGTTTCCAGGGTTATATTCAATCGTCATCCCTAGATTATAACTCCTCATTTCTAGGAGCTTATATTATCATATTTACATCCAATTGTATCACAGATAAGCATCAATCAAGTTACAACCCTCTCATAATTAGAGTTAGGACTTTTATTGTAAGTGATTAGGGTTTTATTCAACGATCGAACCCTAATTCATAACTCCTCACATCTAGGAACTTATTTCATTGATATAACTATTTGATCATACTTGATTACTCACATCAGTTATCCTTAATTGATTATCAACATAAGGTATTACCTTTCTCATATGAGTAGTACAAGTTTCTCTTTCATCCTTACTAGGATATTAGATTCAACTTTAACTTGTAGTATTGACTTGATCCTCTTTAGGGTATGCTGGCTTACACTTTTCATAATATGTCCATATCATTACTTTATAGTGTATCCATTGGTTATATTCAAGGTGTATCAGCCTAAGTGTTACACCTTGTGTCAGCCTAGACACATATGTTTGTGTCGGCTAAGGTACCATTACTTGTATCGGCCAAGGTATATCAAATGGTATCAGTTCAGAAATGCTTGAGAAGGTATGTCAGCTATAGTGTACTTTAGGGTGTCAGCCACCCTATTTCTTTGTGTATATGCCACATCAACGCACTGTGTATTGACCACATCATCTACTAGGGTATCAACCACTCAACCAACTAGTGTGTCAGTCTCACCATCAACTGGGGTATCGACCTAGCTTATCCCTTTGTATATAAACCACATGGCTTACTATGGGATATCGACCTCTAGGCTTTGATTTGTATCTGGTGAATGCTTATTCAACACCTTAATTATCTCACCTATTGAGCTCACCATTACTTGGTGTATCGTCTAAGGCTTCAAAGAGTATATTGCCCCCATCTTCACATGATGTATTGGGCTAGAGGGTGTTTGTAAGGACCCTGACCCAGGTTTTGGGCTAACCCTCTTTGCTTTGCTTATGAAAGGTGCTTAGAACCTTAATATAATCTCTCTAGATGTTTCATTATCATGTGACAAGCTCATGTTTCCAGTTTGGTCTCGTTCGGATGATGTTTGAGCAATGTTTGCTTGTTTTGGACCAAGGTGCAATTTACCCAAAGTAAGGGGTTATATTGCAATATTTCACATGTAGAGAATGCCTTTAGTTCTCTACCATCATTAGAAAGATAATGATTCTGTGGGACACCTTGTGGAGGACCTATGTTTCAAGTTTGAGCTTGGTTGGTTGATATTTATGATTTATGTGCTAGTTTTGGTGTAAATTGCAAATTACCCAAAGTGGAGGGTCAATATGCAATTTATCAGATCTAGAGCCTTCTTGCATCTGTTTGGCATCATCTAGAATGTGGATGGAGGTAGGGGCACCTTGTTTGGTTGATAGATGAGGAGTGACATCACATATGTGTCACATAGGCCACCTTGTCCTTTAGTGTATCGGCTAAGGCTTGAAGGTGTGTCACCCAAGAGAGGTGTGTCGGACATGGCAGTTGCCTAGCTGCATGATACACTTCCTACAGTGCATCACCAGGCCATGCATGAGCTGCTAGGGTGGCAACAAGTGGCGTTATGAGCTAGATCAAGTGGCACCTTGGTTTATGTGGTTATGACACCTCTCCCTTGCTACCTCTCTCTTCCTTGGTGTATATAACTCCCTCCCTCCTTGACCAAGTGATCCCTTTCGGCCACCTTCCTTCCCCTACCTGTATGGGACGAGCATGGGAGCTTTGGGAGCTAAGGAAGACTCCCACGGAGAATGGAGGGGCAAGCTCCTTGGCCATGGAAACTCCTTGCTCAAGATCCGACCTTGGTGAGTCATGCTTCCTTGCTAGTTTTTCCTTGTGCTTACTTATTCATCTTCCTCTTTCCCTCTCAGCCATGGATAGGCCCTTGATAAGAGTAAGAAAGGATGTGGTCATCTTCCCTCCTTTCTTCTTCTTGAGCTATACATAACCATGGTTTCTTCTTCTTCTTCTTCCTTTGTTCCTTGAGGTGATGATGATGGTGGCGAAGGCATGTTTGGATCTTTGGATGGGTGTTGTTCTTGGAAGAGAACATGAGTTTTCTGCTTGGACCAAGAATCTTGATTCCTTTCTTGGAGATCCTCTTAAGGCGGGTTACATAACTCTCAACCATCTCTATTAAGTATACTCTCCATATGCACATATATTGATCTTGTTCCTTAATTTGGTATCCATCTTTTATGATGTTTATGCATGTGGAGCTTGAGATCTATTTTGATATAGATGGCTATGTTTTACTACTGTCCATATGTTGTTCTTGTACTTAATGCTTTGAATGGCTATAGGTTGAATATGACTTGCACGATATGAGTCTTTGGCCGATACAACTAGGTTGCCCGATATGGGTCTTTACCCGATACAATACCTTGTTCTACAACCTATGCTTTGGTTGATGGTTATGGCAACACCCCTTTCACTCCTTTGGACTTGAAATGTGAGCCTATGACCTAGACATATGGACAATATTATGAGTTGGTAATAGTTTTACCTTAATGCCCGATATCCCCTATCCACCCTAGAGACAAGATTTGGACGACGTGGTTGCTAGACCCTTGGATGGGCTCTTGGACGATATATGTTTCCATGATGACCCTTTGAGTGTGTTGCCCGATACCCTCTTCTAGAGTTGAGCCTTGGGTGATATGATAGGTGAACTCTTTAGTGACCTTGTTACCAATATGTACATCTACCCAAGATGATGGTGGTTGGTCGACATAAAACCCTAACTCTAGAGTCTTGGACGATATGGGGCTTCAACCCTAGTTTGGGCGATAGGGTTGTCCTGGGTGACATAGATGATCTACCCTTGTTGCACGACATGGTCTTGATGTTGAAGATGACCAACTTGGTGTGGTCCTTGTACCCTTGCACGATACACATTTTTGGTGCCCTAAACGATACCCCCTCATCTAGGGTTTGCCTTGAACGTTATGTTGCCCGATATGACTCCTTACCAACGTAGTATTTGTTGGGCGATATGGATAAGTCTTGAGCCTAGAATGATGAAACCCTAGGTGGGTGATACCATGGCTGCCTCCCTGACCGTTATGTGCATGGTTGAGGGGCTTTTGTGTCGGGCATGAGGTTTGTGCTTGCACGACACTCTCTAAGTGAGTTGCTCGACATGGTGCCTATGGACGACATGGAGCTTGAGTGATGTGAGAGGATTAGCTTCTTGTTGATCTTGTGGCCGTTAGGCCCTTCCTATGATGAGTAGTTGGCCGATATACCTTGTATAGGTGGTTGTCCGATACACCATGTAGAGAGGATGCCCGATACACCATGTAGAGTGGATGTCTGATACACTCCCTTGTCTCGAGATGATCTTGGCTGTTACGTGGTGCTAGCTTAATGCCCGACATGGCCTTGGCTGATAGACTTTGATAGCTTGGTGCCCGACACAAGATTTGGACGACACCACCTTGTCTTAGTAAGCTTGGCCGAGATGAGGGGATGGATGACATGGCATGATGTCTGATATGCTAACCCTAGATGCTAGCTGTTATGTCTGATACATGACTATGCACGATATGGTTCTTGGTGCCCTGGCCGATAGGAATGGTCCATGGAAGATACAAAGATGATTTTGTAGCAGGGGCACCTTGGGGCGACACCCCTTTGACCGATAGGGTTGCTGTGGTGGTTAGCCGATAACCATGCCGATAGTGCACCTTAGTGAGTATCTTAGTGGTGATGTTCCTCTGACCAATATGGTATAATGGATGACATGGGTGCCCTGGCTGATATGGATGACCCTTGAACGATATGGAGATGGTTGCACAATAGAGGTGCCTTGGGCGTTGTGCTTTGGCCATTATGGTCATGGTTGATGGTTAGCCGATAGAGTAACCCTAACCCTGATCCTTGTGCCCGATAGGCCCTTGGGCCTTTAACATCTGTTGATACACGATACACCTTGCCCGACACCATGTGAACTGGTGGGTTCTAGTTGCATGATAGGTGAAGTGATGGGTTGGCAGATATGGTGGTGAGCTTGCTTAGGGTTGGGAAACCCTAGCCAATGCATCCATTGGTGAGTGTATGACCATACCCGATATACCTTTTGGTGAGGAATGGCGTTGCCACCAGATCTTTGGTGAGGGTTGCGGGAGCCTTGGTGAGGGTTGTGCCTAACCCGATAACCCTATGCATGTTCCTTGAGCTTACACCTTTGATCATAATGATCTATGACAAGATAGGTGGAGAACCCTTGTATAGTGGTTACTTATGGTTAATGATAGATGAACTTCTGATTAAGATGGATGGTGGTTCATGGTGTATGATCCTTAAAGTTAATCTTTAGGGATGATGTGCTTGATAGATGTGGTGTATTGATGAATACACCAGTCATGACATTAATCTACATATGTTCATAATGATGAAAGAATATACAGATGTATAAACCTTAATCTTGATGATATGATAATCAAAGATATGCGCATGAGATATGGGGCATGGTGGGTGCTCATAGTTTGGTAATGATAATGTAATTGCATTTCTTGCATTTACAGCCTTGAATCTCATGTATATATGAACATGGATGATGTTCCAATTCTATACACCTGCATTCCTGATGGCATGATAATCCCAATATGTTCTATGCTTGGTAATCCAATTATCTCTTTTTATGCAAGCTAACTATGCAGGTATATTGAATTCATAGCCAGGTAAGAGCTATGGTGATTATATAATTATGTGCTTTATGTAGCACTTGATGAATGTGCAATGACTGAATAATAATGATGATAACTTTGTTGAAAAGATAACACATAACAACAAGTATAATGTGAAAGGTCTGAGGACCTGATTAAGGCTGAGTTCCTAGTTGAGGTGTTATCCTCTGATGTTGAGAAGGGATTGCTATCCCATGGTGATGATGTAAGCCTTGAGAGACAGTGGCATTATGTGATGAGGGATTGAGATCCCATGTCAATGTGATGATCCTTGATATAATTTGGTGTTATAACCCCAATTTATTGGGTTCAATTAGTGAGAAATGTAACTTCTCATATTAAAGATATTTGAACAAATAATGATATAATTTGCTTCACATAAATGGATTTCGTTTACAATAGCCTTGATGTTTGTGTTGTGGGCTTTATTGGCTATTGGGCTCAATAACAAGGAAGTTCAATTAGTAAACGAATAATTGAGTTTTTGAGAAAAGAATGATGTGGAAACCTCTAGAAGGCAAATCCAAAGAGGGATTTCGTGCCTCTTGGGTTCCAAGGAGTCCAAAGTTGCAAGGAAAAGCAATAATAAAAGAAAAGATCAATTAAATATTTCTTTATCAAGAAATAATTTGAATATAATGGTAAAATGTGGAAAATAAGTAGAAAGGTGTGTAATTGGGTAATCCTTAGAGGAATTTCGTATCCCAAGAATTCCTAATGATAGAAGGAATACTAATGAGGAAAATGAAAGAGAAATAAAGAGAAATCCTCAAAAAGAAATATTTTAATAAGAAATACACATGATAATACATTTCGATGCATCTAGAAGGATAATAGGTATCCTTAAAAAGTAATTTCGAAATAATAGAGTACCTTGGGATCCAAGGAGTCCCAATGAAGAAAGAGGAAAGAGATAATGCCAAAATTTCAAAATAAAAGGATAAGGTGATACATTCTTAATGAATTTTGTGAATTTGATAAAAAGAAAGTATTTTCCTATTAAATGAAAATAGATTTTCGTGCCATTAGAATAGAGAGAAAGTTTTAAGAGAATGAAAGAAGTAATTTTCGAAATTCTAATATTTAAAGAAAAAGGAATATCAAAGAGATGATGAAGAGAGAGAAAGTTGCTTTTATAATAGGAAAATGAGTTTCCATGTTGGAATATGACTTGGTTGCTTCATGGGCAAGCAGTCTGGGGCGGGGATACCCTCCCCTATAAGAGGGTAGAGCCCAGGGTTGACTTCCAGAGAGATCCCACGTCTCCCACTTTCTTCCTCATCTACTTCATGCTTCCCTATGTCCAAAACCCTAGAAGAAAGGAACAACTAACCATGGGGCAGCAAGGAGTCCAGGCAGGGATTTCGATGGAGGCCGGGGATGCCAAGAAGTCAGAACAAGGACCAGCTAGCATCGCCGTGACCTACACGGCGCACCATGGCCGTGATACGGCTGCACTTGCAGCTGCAAGTTGCAGGTGTTCCCCGACCAACCCAGCCATTCCGACCAAGTGTTGGGGGTGCCCGAGGTGCGCCAGAGGGTGGCGGTGATAGAGAAGCAGTTTCCGGCACTGCTAGGGTCCGGAATCGGGGGAGGGGGAGGCGTGCCGAGGGCCGTCCTCGGCGGCTGCTGTTGCTGATCCAAGGTTGAAGACAACCTAGCGACCAGTGGAAAAATATACCCCTCCAGGTTGTGAAGGGCAGGCACTTACGCAAGGGGCATTTGAGTAATTCCGTTATGTTCCAGGTCGCGAGAGCAGTGTTGCAAGTTAAAGGCCACGTGGCGCCTCCCCATTGGCTCGAGTAAGTGTTTTATTACAAAAATCATATCTCATGATTCATAACTCGGATGAAAACAAGTTATATATGAATTTTGATCAGGAGAACACAAGGAATCCAATAAAAATAGTTTCATAGACTGAATCTGATCATAGTTCGAAATATAGTGTAAATTATCATCTTTAATGAATTAAAGATTAAGAAACCCTACTTTGTTATGATTAATGTGTTTAATAGGGTTTAATGGATTTTTAAAGTTGATATTAATCTATTAAATGTAAAAAGGAACATTGAGTTCAAAAAGGAAGAACTTTGCATGTCATTAGTCTAATTTAGGGTTCTATGTACATGAATATGCCTTAATGGGATTAGAAACCCTATTTTATGTTGATATGAATCCTAATGGTTTTAATTGTACAAATCGAAGAATAAAATAGAGATATGATGATTCGAAGATAATTTGAGTACCAAAGATCTTTAGTGTGAATTATTTGGATAATTAGTGTTTCCTAGTGTATAAAAGTGGAAATAGTGATAAATAAGGTTCATATATGTGAGTTGAACTATAATGAAATATGATTTGTCAATTTGGAAGAAATCGAAGATGATAATTAGCCTTAATGTTTTGGATATGACCTAAACGGATAAAGATAATAGTTTTAGTGTAAAAGAAACATATTAGACTTATTTGACATTCAATTGTGCCTATGATGCAAAAATTAGGGTTTGTGAACTAAAGGAGCATTAAAAGTGATAAATGCATAATGAAGGCTAAAAACCTAATAAAGCCCTAAGGTTGGCCTAGAAATTATAAGGTGGAATCCAAGTTGATCTTGTGGATGTTTGAATAAAACAATGACACTTGGATGTTATGCATTATTTTCAGGATATTGTTGATTGCTTGTTAATTGTGTTGAATGTTAATGCATGGACATCAAGTTACTATGGATCATGTATGTGGTTACTTATGAATAACCGCTTAGTTTTCTGATGGTTTCTCAGACGTTTAATCACATTGGATGCAACTAAACTGTTTGGATGTTCATATTGCAAACTATAATGTGGCTATGACTATCACAAAGGATATATGCCTACAAACTCAGATCCTGGTTCTCTCTGTGGCATAATAGCTAACCTAGTACATGGCTGCCTATGGGTAGGTCCATCAGGTTAGAGAAAGGCCTAGTACATGGCTACATATTGGGTAGGTCCATCAGGTCTATGGATGACCTAGTACATGGCTACCTATTGGGTAGGACCATCAGGTCTATGGTTGACTTAGTACATGGCTACCATGGAGGTAGGACCATCAAGTCATAATGAGTTAGATATTGGGCTATCTTCGGATAGTGCCATGCGACTCTATTACCTAAAAGAGAGGTGGTATCCATGTCCACTGCAGGGACAACCCAGAGTTCGAGAATATGTATGGGTTGAGTTGTATGGTTTAAAATGTAATCTTGATTGTTAAATGATTAATTGAATGATTATATTGTTAACATAGTTGAACATTATCTGTTTCCTCCACATACCAGCTTCGGCTGACCGATGTTTTGTTTGTCGGCATTTTAGGTACAATGAAAAGAACAAATAGTAAAGTGATACCTTGTGAATTCAAGAATTAAAGAACAAGGAGGAACTAGTTAGAATAGTTCAGCTGAGATTAGAGGTTTAGTTTGTTCCAAACTTTTCAAAGGTATGCAAAGAAAAATTTTATTACCATTTTCAGTATAGTCTGTTAGAACTTAATAATTGTTTATGGTTATATGTCGAACCTTTGATCCGGGATTAATGGGTGCGGCTCAACCTCTTGATCTCCCTTAATTGGGGGTTATCGGGAGGTGGGGTCGTAACATTTGGTATCAGAGCTTAGGTTCCTCAGTTAACCATTAATAATTATTAAATTTTACAAACTCCATAGAACCCAAGGGAGTTATTAGAGGAGTATCCGAAAGATGGAGGTGTCTAGAAAGGGATCACGACCGGGGGCTGGCAAGATTTTCCTCCGCACCGCTAGACGGAATACGAGGACTCGCGGACCCGTGTGACTGCCTAGACAAAGTCTTAGGGTATGAATCGAAATAAGATACCTTTAGGACTTCTCATCTTATTCATCCCTTCTCATCACAAAATTCTGATAAGGACCTAAAGGATTAGGGTTTTCTTTCTTCTCCTCACCCTCTTGAGGTATGGGTAAGGTTAATAAGGTTTAAGGAATACTCCCCTAAATTAATGAAAGGCATGTAAATAAGATGTCATGGACATAAGCTTAATAGATTAAGCGCAAAATAAATAATAGATACATGCTTAGGACGTATGACATAAGATGTCATGTCCTCAGAAGAGACCTGAGGCTAGACCTTCTTGTCAGGAGGATAAGTTAGTCATGGAGATAGAGATATCCATTGCAAGTAGAGACCTGGCACATCCTCTGAGGATGATGCTAACCCTAACCCTAAGTAAAGGTTAGAGAGAGATGAGTTGGACCAGGTGTTTGAAAGGACATGCCTTTGGGATGCCATATGATCCATGAGAGACCTAGCACCTTTGGCAACCCAACCCTGGGAAGGGTCATGCATGTTAGGGTAAAGGATAGTTCCTTAGATGATGATGTTAGTGAAGGATCATAGAAACCCTATGGGCTTGTGCAAGTAGGGTATAGCTGGCACCTAGGGCACGTCATAGTGATGAAACCCTGGATAAGGAATTATGATGGAGCATAAGGGGTTATGGATGATCTTGAGAAAATATAAGTTTGAACCTAGGTTTCTCCCATGTAGAGCATGCTTTTGAGGTTGATCCTTCATGAAGAGAGGACCTCTAATGGTGAGGTTGGATGCAGGGTTAGCTTTAGAGAGAGCGGGAAACCCAGAAAGAAGGTTGAAAGCCTAAAACCCTGAATAATGGATGATAGTGGTTGCCTCATGATCGATCCCTGAAAGATGATGATATCTTGGTTGCCTTTAGAGGGACCAACCCTAGAGATAGAAGATGAAGCATCTGATGCTTATGTGCCTACGGTATAGGTGTTTACCTTCTGAGGCAGGAAGAAGAGTTCCCTAGACCTAGAAAGGTTTGGTAGCAGGCTGTGAGGCCTTGTACCTTGTTAGTTGTCCTTAAGGAGGACCCAACCCTAAGTGTTGATCGAGAAGAAGGATGATAGGAAGTGCACGAGATGCCTTTTGCAAGCTTGATTCATGGTTCAGAGATAGAGCGTGCAGTTGGACACCTAAAAGTGAACCTAGGGTTCCTAGGCCTAAGAGGGGAAGTGGAATACCTAGTGCTCATGATGAGAATTAAGTTTCTATAGTTTCGAGCATGGTACGCCTCATGAATAAAGGAAAAGGGAAGTCCCTTAAGTTTAGGGTATGTTTGATGAACCCCTCATAACTAAGTTGATGACAAGGGAAGAAACGATCTTGACCCAACATGGAGGATGGGAACAAGTAGGACCTAACATGGTATAGTAGGTGGTCTGCTTGTGCCTTAGTAGCTTGCTAAGATTAAGCATGCTCATATAAATGTAAATCCTAGACCTAAGGGTGTTTGTGACCTTGTTATCGAGAGATAGGTTTCCTCCCATCCTGGGAGAGGGAACCCTTTGGTAGGATGTATATCAGTTTTGTTGGTTTAAAGTAACCTAAAGAGGTCTCATAGGATCTTGAGAAGCTAAGCGAAGAGTACAGGGCATAAGAATGAACCTTTAGACCCACGAATAACCATCTCTATGTGCATGTGGATGTGTTACCATGGAGGTAACTGGTATGGGGCTTGACCAAGGTAGGCAGGTTACCATGAAAGGATGAGAGCCAGCCCATGAATGCAGAAAGAGAGATGATGGAGACTTGGGTAAGGTTCTAAGTGAACATGTACTGTAATGGAGAATCCTAAGTCTATCCTAGGGTCAGGTAGGGATAAGACCGATGAGAGTAGGAGTTGCCTAATTCCCCAGTTGCACATGACCATAGGGTCGGGAGGTAACAACTATCATTGTCTGAGGGTCATGGGTTAGGAGATTGATCACCTTCATGAACTCATGGGACCCAAAGGGCAGATGAGTAGGGCACTCTCTTGATGCATGAGGGAAGAGGGATGACCCCAAAAGAGTCGGTACCCTATAGACCTAGAGGAGTTGACCAAGGATATAAACCTCAGTAGGTTCAAAACTAGTTTGATATCATGATGGTTGTGATGAAGAGACATATGTGGCACGTTGCAACTTAGATTTAAAGGTGTACTGGCAAGGTGGGATGTACCATCTCTACTCTTGGAACAGGAAGAACTCTGTATTTGGACTACAACCAAATGCTTATTTCCTCTTGTTATGGGGGTGAGAGATAGGACATTATGCATATCATACACCAAGGATAAGAGATGATGTAGGTTGGAGCGTTGCCATGAGAAATGGGATAGAGAAGATATCTTACCATGGTAAAGTGAATGAATGATGGATGGCTTGCAAACACTAAGAGGAATGAGGTAGTCCCCTTATGAGGAAGTTTCTATGATGAGCTATGTAGAACTTACAAGTTATACCAGGTTGAGTTTGGTCACCATGATGATGAAATTAGAGAATGTTATTAATGGATATAGACATGGAGTTTGAGGTAATATAATAAGTGAAATACATGGAAGTGTATGTCTTCAATGTTACCTAATACCTAAGGATGAGAGGTGGTAATGAATGCTTTGGGTAAGACTTGTTTGACTAGAAGTTAGAAGAGGTTGTTTGGCTAACCCTAAGTTTGAAAAGGAGAGGTGTTTGGATAACACTTAGATGTAACAAGATGCGTTGAAAAGTTAAGGGTTGTTTGGTTAGCCAGCCTATTTCTTGATACAATGAAAGAATGGTGGTAGAACCTCAAGTGCACTTCTTTGGAAAAGAAGGTAATGAAACCCTGACAAGAGTGGTTTAGGGTTTCGAAGGAATCGATCTTGAAAGAATCATGACATACAGGAAATCATGATACACCATGGAAAATGGCAATAGCACGTTAGATGCTTAAGATGAGGTTGCATGTGGTTTATGGCCATGCAAGCCAGGAGGTACAGGACGAACCCCAATAACCCAGTGTATCAATATGGAGGACAAAAGAATCCCTGAGAAGGAATGAGAGCTCAACACTATGGATGTTGTGATAGGTCTTCCCTGGACCGAGGAAGGTTGAGATACAATATGGGTTATGGTAGGTCGCCTTACCTAGATAATATGAGAAAGGAAGAGTTCTGTCAAGGGACAGATCTAATTGAACTACCGTGAGAGAGATGGTTCCACTACACCATGAAGCAAGTTCAAAGGTTCTTGAGTTTGACCTAAAGGTTCACTTCCATAAAGTGGAAGTAGGTACATGAAGAACTCAATGTTAGTATAGTTTATCATCCCTAACTATGGTTAGTATGATCCAGACTAAAGGGTCTGATGAGGGCATGTGTGCTCGTTCATGGTGATATCTAGAGACAGTTCTTGTCCTATGAAAGATGTGACAATGACCACCATAGCCAATATCGGGTTTTATATGAAGCTCTGTAAGGGAGGTTGTGTCGGTCACCACTTCAGTAAGGTGATGTTGGTGAAAGTATCACATGATGGTTAGAAAAAGGGACCCCAGTACGTGTAGATGAAGTCACTTTGATTGTGCAAGGGCTGAAAGGAGCCTAGAGACGATGAGAGTCGTGAACAGATGCAAAGTAGACTGACTTACAAGTTACTGTGGAAGAATATGTGAGAATCCGCCCCCTCTAAGTTATAACTAAGAGAGCTGAGTCCCCGATACATGGGTCCATTAGAGATGGATGGGTGGAGAAGGTTAGGTTTGACCCTACCCCTCAGGATAGAGTAATGGGAGATGTTTTCCATGTGTCCAATTTAGAGCACTATGTGAGGTATCCCGACCATGTGCTAAACAATGAACCTAGTGAGCCCCAAGGGAGGCTAAAATGGCTTGAGTCACCTGTGTAGTTTATAGACGCCATGATGAAAGGACTCAGAGAAAAGAATATGTGATAATAAAGGTTCTTTGAAAATTCCATGGGTACGACAAAGCCACATAGGGGCCAAGGATGGATATGGAAAAGTCTTATCCTGAATTGTTTGTTTGCTTGTTTGAATTTTGAGGACAAAATTCCTATAAGAGGGGAAGGATGTTATAACCCCAATTTTTGGGTTCAATTGGTGAGAAATGTAATTTCTCATATTAAAGATATTTGAACAAATAATGATATAATTTGCTTCAAATAAATGGATTTCGTTTACAATAGCCTTGATGTTTGTGTTGTGGGCTTTATTGGCTATTGGGCTCAATAACAAGGAAGTTCAATTAGTAAACGAATAATTGAGTTTTTGAGAAAAGAATGATATGGAAACCTATAGAAGGCAAATCCAAAGAGGGATTTCGTGACTCTTTGGTTCCTTGGGTTCCAAGGAGTCCAAAGTTGCAAGGAAAAGCAATAATAAAAAAAAAGATAAATTAAATATTTCTTTATCAAGAAATAATCTGAATATAATGGTAAAATGTGGAAAATAAGTAGAAAGGTGTGTAATTGGGTAATCGTTAGAGGAATTTCGTATCCCAAGAATTCATAATGATAGAAGGAATACTAATGAGGAAAATGAAAGAGAAATAAAGAGAAATCCTCAAAAAGAAATATTTTAATAAGAAATACACATGATAATGCATTTAGATGCATCTAGAAGGATAATAGGTATCCTTAAAAAGTAATTTCGAAATAATAGAGTACCTTGGGATCCAAGGAGTCCCAATGAAGAAAGAGGAAAGAGATAATGCCAAAATTTAAAAATAAAAGGATAAGGTGATACATTCTTAATGAATTTTGTGAATTTGATAAAAAGAAAGTATTTTCCTATTAAATGAAAATAGATTTTCGTGCCATTAGAATAGAGGGAAAGTTTTAAGAGAATGAAAGAAGTAATTTTCGAAATTCTAATATTTAAAGAAAAAGGATTATCTAAGAGATGATGAAGAGAGAGAAAGTTGCTTTTATAATAGGAAAATGAGTTTCCATGTTGGAATATGACTTGGTTGCTTCATGGGCAAGCAGTCTGGGGCGGGGATACCCTCCCCTATAAGAGGCGTAGAGCCCAGGGTCGAGTTCTAGAGAGATCCCACGTCTCCCACTTTCTTCCTCATCTACTTCATGCTTACCTACGTACAAAACCCTAGAAGAGAGGAACAACTGACCATAGGGCAGCAAGGAGTCCGGGCAGGGATTTTGATGGAGGTCGGGGATGCTAAGAAGTCAGAACAAGGACCAGCTAGCATCGCCGTGACCTACACGACGCACCATGGCCGCGATACGGCTGCACTTGCAGCTGCAAGTTGCAGGTGTTCCCCGACCAACCCAGCCATTCCGACCAAGTGTTGGGGGTGCCCAAGGTGCGCCAGAGGGTGGCGGTGATAGAGAAGCAGTTTCTGGCGCTGCTAGGGTCCGGAATCGGGGGGGGGGGGGAGAGGCGTGCCGAGGGCCGTCCTCGGCGGCTGCTGTTGCTGATCCAAGGTTGAAGACAACCTAGCGACCAATGGACAAATATACCCCTCCGGGTTGTGAAGGGCAGGCACTTACGCAAGGGGCATTTGAGTAATTCCGTTATGTTCCAGGTCGCGAGAGCAGTGTTGCAAGTTAAAGGCCACGTGGCGCCTCCCCATTGGCTCGAGTAAGTGTTTTATTACAAAAATCATATCTCATGATTCATAACTCGGATGAAAACAAGTTATATATGAATTTTGATCAGGAGAACACAAGGAATCCAATAAAAATAGTTTTATAGACTGAATCTAATCATAGTTCGAAATATAGTGTAAATTATCATCTTTAATGAATTAAAGATTAAGAAACCCTACTTTGTTATGATTAATGTGTTTAATAGGGTTTAATGGATTTTTAAAGTTGATATTAATCGGTTAAATGTAAAAAGGAACATTGAGTTCAAAAAGGAAGAACTTTGCACATGATTAGTCTAATTTAGGGTTCTATGTACATGAATATGCCTTAATGGGATTAGAAACCCTATTTTATGTTGATATGAATCCTAATGGTTTTAATTGTACAAATCGAAGAATAAAATAGAGATATGATGATTCGAAGATAATTTGAGTACCAAAGATCTTTAATGTGAATTATTTGGATAATTAGTGTTTCCTAGTGTATAAAAGTGGAAATAGTGATAAATAAGATTCATATATGTGAGTTGAACTATAATGAAATATGATTTGTCAATTTGGAAGAAATCGAAGATGATAATTAGCCTTAATGTTTTGGATATGACCTAAAAGGATAAAGATAATAGTTTTAGTGTAAAAGAAACATATTAGACTTATTTGACATTCAATTGTGCCTATGATGCAGAAATTAGGGTTTGTGAACTAAAAGAGCATTAAAAGTGATAAATGCATAATGAAGGCTAAAAACCTAATAAAACCCTAAGGTTGGCCTAGAAATTATAAGGTGGAATCCAAGTTGATCTTGTGGATGTTTGAATAAAACAATGACACTTGGATGTTATGCATTATTTTCAGGATATTGTTGATTGCTTGTTAATTGTGTTGAATGTTAATGCATGGACATCAAGTTACTATGGATCAGGTATGTGGTTACTTATGAATAACCGCTTAGTTTTCCGATGGTTTCTCAAACGTTTAATCGCATTGGATGCAACTAATCTGTTTGGATGTTCATATTGCAAACTATAATGTGGCTATGACTATCACAAAGGATATATGCCTACAAACTCAGATCCTGGTTCTCTCTGTGGCATAATAGCTAACCTAGTACATGGCTGCCTATGGGTAGGTCCATCAGGTTAGAGAAAGGCCTAGTCCATGCCTACATATTGGGTAGGTCCAGCATGTCTATGGATGACCTAGTACATGGCTACCTATTGGGTAGGACCATCAGGTCTATGATTGACTTAGTACATGGCTACCATGGAGGTAGGACCATCAAGTCATAATGAGTTAGATATTGGGCTATCTTCGGATAGTGCCATGCGACTCTATTACCTAAAAGAGAGGTGATATCCATGTCCACTGCAGGGACAACCCAGAGTTCGAGAATATGTATGGATTGAGTTGTATGGTTTAAAATGTAATCTTGATTGTTAAATGATTAATTGAATGATTATATTGTTAAAATAGTTGAACATTATCTGAATCCTCCACATACCAGCTTCGGATGACCGACGTTTTGTTTGTCGGCATTTTAGGTACAATGAAAAGAACAAATAGTAAAGTGATACCTTGTGAATTCAAGAATTATAGAACAAGGAGGAACTAGTTAGAATAGTTCAGCTGAGATTAGAGGTTTAGTTTGTTCCAAACTTTTCAAAGGTATGCAAAGAAAAATTTTATTACCATTTTCAGTATAGTCTGTTAGAATTTAATAATTGTTTATGGTTATATGTCGAACCTTTGATCCGGGATTAATGGGTGCGGCTCAACCTCTTGATCTCCCTTAATTGGGGGTTATCAGGAGGTGGGGTCATAACAATTGGCAAGAGTCCAAGTGGTAACATGTAATGTTGGATCCTTGTGATGGGTCAGGATGATGTTAATGACAGTAAAAGCATGATATTGAGTTTTGTGTTGTTTATTCTTGTTATAGTTTGCATGTTATACAACTTGGCTGAATCGTGCAATCCACTTAAAATATGTTAACTAAATTATAGATGAACCTTCAGTAGTTTGCCCTGGCCATAGATCCATCATCGTCAGGAGCTGGTGATGGTAAAACGGGTTCTCCTACGGGTTAATCCGGAGTGTATATTGTTGAATATGTGAGGTTTCTCCTAGCCTAAAATAGAGAGGATTCGAGTGCAGCTGCGGTTGCAGACTCGGGATAGATAGAGCATGGTGAACAGGCCCATGGCTCAGTGTGATAGGGAATGAATGCGTTCATGGATCAGGGAGCACGGTGAACTGGCCCGTGGGTCAGATATACTAGCGCCGAGACCTGTACTAAGGCAGGCTAGAAAAGGGTAGCCTACGGGAGCTGACCCTGTGGCTGAGGCCACTTAAGCACGAGATTGCAGTCCTACTTTGGTTCTCGTACACTGACTACGAGGTGGGAGGTCGTGGAGTCCAGCTCTTCCATTGACCTTGTATGGCACCAGCTCCAGGTTTCGCAGCCGTCGGTTGGATTTGAGTGGTACGACTCACTTCCTCAGGGCATACTAATTTGTAAGCAAGCCGTATAGTATCTTTGCTTAGGGCAAATACGAAAAATTGGTTGAGGCCTTGTTTGTATAGTTGCTCTGGTTATAACTGGCAGTTTATCATACATTCCTTATATCATGTGATAAGATCGTATAAAGCTTATCTTGTCAATCATGTTCCATAAAGAGTACCTGGTTATAGGCCTCATAAATATCTTGGTAATATTTGTGGTAAGATTAGCCCTGCTCAGTATACTGCTCTTATAATCTGCTTATATCAGTTAGCTATGATCATAATAAAGCTGGTAGAGGGTTATGTTTCTCACTGGGACTGTGTGTCTCACCCCGTTGGTTAATAACCCTTTTTAGGTGGATGTGCCTGGCGAGATGAAGATCATGTGGCTACAGATGTTATGCAGAGGTATCGTACCTAGTGGGATAGATAGTGTCTAGCAGTAGAGTCCTATGTGTCGTCCCTGTACACTCAGGTCTTCGGGAGAGTTTTTCGCTGTTTCTTGTGCAATAATCAATGTATGGTTTCGGTATGTGTCTTGATGTAAAGCATCCTGGCAACAGTTATTTCATGTAACGAGATGATGGGAAATTATGTTGTAGCACCTTGGAAATATGCTATGAAATGAAAAGTGTTGGCTCAGATATTATATGTTTCATCTTGTGGTGCTTGTTACAAATTGGTTTTAATTTCTTGTGATTTTTTGGTAATCCGTTAGTTTTCATGTAATCATGTTTTGTTGTGGATGAGGTGTTACAGTGTTTGGTACCAGAGCTCTAGGTTCATTGAGTTTACATGGACACTAGGATTAGGATTAGGATGGTGTCTAAGGTTGGACCGTGACATAATATATGGTGCATACTACCAAATCACAGTACTTGATGCCCTGGCTAGGTATTCAAATATTGATGACAAAAGTAAGTATGGAGCATTAGATTGTTTCCTCCTTGATTACTCTGATCAAGTAGTCATTCTGGAGCAATCTAAAGAGCATTACAAAATTAAGAATATGATGAGATAAGTTCTTGAAACTGTAATCTTGATGCGATGATTTTGAGTCGCATTTATAGACCTGTTTGATATGTGTTTTATGCATTTATTAGTCATTTTTATGGTTAATATTGCATAATTCATCCATTTTGGTCTTTGCCACTATTTTATGTCAAATCCCCTTTATTTCATCATTTTTGAGTATTAATTGTCAAATTATTATTATTTGTGTGAATTGATGTGATTTTGTCTTTGAATTTTAGGACAAACAAGTATTTGCTTCCGTCGATACCATCGACGGAAGTCGATACCATCGACATGGTCACAGGTTGCCAGCCGGAAGGAGCAGCAAATCGTCGATATTATCGACAGGGATGTCGATGGTATCAAGTCACCTTCAGGTTGTTGGCAATGAAGCAGTCGATAGTATCGACACCCCGTCGATACCATCGACACAAGGAGGCTATAGCGACGCAAAATGACATAGCCGTCGCTAGAGGGAGGTTGATACCATCGACCCAAGTCGATGGTATCGAGACTACAACAAGCTCTCAGACGAAAAGAAATCAAGGGTTGCCGCTACCACACGGGGTCGATACCATCGACCCATGTCGATGGTATCGACGCCGTCAGATATGCGTTGGATTCAGATTGATCTCAATCGGACGGCTGGAGTTAATTAACGACCTAATTAGGGACTTATACCTAAGGACGACCGCCCAGACGACGAGGGGATCAGATTAGCCATTGCACAAGTACCGAGGAGCAGTGGAGAGGAGAACGGAGGCCAGAAACTCATACCAGTCGATCCAGACGCCGCAGAAGACGGATTTCACCACCGAAAGGCGGGAGAGCACGTGTTCCACGCAAAGGATCAACCGGTTCTTCTCCGTTCAGGGGTTTTCCCTTTCATTCCACGTTTTTCACATGATTTCCCCTATCTCTACCTTGTACTTGTGTGAGATGACCATGCGGGGCTAATCCCCTTCATCTTTAGGACTGGGAGTAGCCCGAGGATTCATTGTATGACAGTTTTATAATAGTAATTCATATTTTCTCTCTTAAATCCGTGGTATAGTTTCGTTTTCTCCATATATTGTTATGATTGATCACCATAATAATAACCTAATGCCCTTAATCACTTTGAAAGAAGGATTAAAGGTTGAAAAGAGATGAAATCTACATTAATCGACAAATCCCTTGACCAAGGTGGTGTAAAATTAATGGTGGATACTGAGAGATCGTTCATAATGCATCTAGTTTAGGGTATAGGTTACTACGACAGTGGAACCGACCTAAACCTAGATAGTGAATTGTACCACGACAGTGGGAAATTCTATTTTCAGGCCATTACCCGGATACAGAGAGAAGATTGAGGCATTATATAAAACCTAATACAATGAAAACCCGCGGTGAAACCGCAATCCTAAAGATATCCTTTTGAATTGATTAAATTAACCTTTCATCGATTGTTTGCTTTGTTTTATTTTTATTTTCTTTTAATTTTATTCAACAACCCCAATTTGTTATTCGGCTTAGCTGATCGCAAATAGTTAGTAGGAGTCTCCAACATTTCCGAGTATCCCTGTGTTCGACTCGGGCCTCACAAGGCCTGTACTACTCGACGCGTACACTTGCATTTTTAGCGCGTAGTAAAATACACGTCAAGTTTTTGGCACCGTTACCGGGGATACGGAGAAATTGTTGGCACTTCGAGTGCTACGAGCGGCCACTCTAGGCCACATTTTTTTTTATAATTTTCATTCAACTTCAAATATTTTCTTTCTATTGTTCGTTCATTTTTATACTCGTCAAAGCACTGTACTGAACTGAATTTTCTTATTTCAGGTGCTGTGTATGGTGCAAACGCGCAGTACTGACTACGCGAATCCCACACCCGAGGTTCCGCTGTCGGGACCTGAGGACGAAGATTTTAACGAGCAAGAACACCAAGAAGAGATAGATTCTGAATTTGAACAGGAAGAGATGGCCGACACACAGACCATATGGGAGAAGATCAAGGCTTCTTCCGCATCAGCTTCCAAGGGGCCTATAAAGAAGCAGGCAATCAACATACCAACATATAAGATTGACCCGACTTTGATAAATCTGGTCAAGTCGAATGCTTTTCATGGGCTCAAGAATGAGGACCCCGTCGCGCATATCAGCTAGTTTGTTGAAAACTGTAACATGGTAAAAATCGATCGGTTTCCACAGGATGCACTATATCTCAAGCTCTTCCCGAGTTCTTTAGCGGGAGCCGCGCGAGAGTGGCTGCATAATTTGGACGATGAGTTCGTGGAGTCCTGGGACCATATGGTGGAGGTCTTCTTTGAGAGGTTCTTCCCTCCTGAGAAGACTAACGACATGATCCGGAAGATTCATAACTTCACCCAACAGGCCGGTGAGACATATTCAGAGACCTGGGAGAGATTTCAGGTTATGCTGAGGAGGTGCCCGCATCATGGGTTGGACAAAGAGACGTAGGTGAAGATCTTCTATTTTGCTCTCTCTGAGCATGATTGGAGTAATCTGGATTCAGCTGGGTCAGGTTTCTTTCTGAACAATACATACACCAGATGTTGGGAGATACTCAAGAATATGGTTAGAAAGCAGTCCTGGGGTGAGAGAGAAAGAGGCCCGGTAGAGCAAGTTCGAGTTGCAGGAGAGTCCAAGGCAATGAAAGAGTTGAATGAGAAGATGGATCTTCTCGCCAAGAAGCTACTGCAAAAGGAGGAAAATGAGTCAGAGGATGAGGCTCAAGTCAAATACATGAGACAACAACAAGGATATAGGAACAATGACTATTCATGGAGAAAAGATAAAAAGTTCTCTTGGAAGGATCCAAATAATTTTCTGCAGGATCCGGATGCTAAACCCACGCCAGTAGCAGAAGATAAGAGCACGGAGCTGCTCAATCAGGTTATAAAGCAAAATCAAGAGCTAATGAATACGTTTGGCCAGCAAATCAAGCAGCAAGGAGAGTTCATGAATCAATTTGGGCAAACATTGCAGAGCCATGGGGCTCAAATGAGGACCATTGAGACATCTATGGCACAGATGGCAGCCAAGATCGCCAGTTTGAAGAAGCCGACACATCCAGGTTTTCCGGGGAATACCAATGTTCCCGGGGGAAATCAGCAAGCGAAGGCTATTCTGCTAAGAAGTGGCAAGAAATTGTTGAATCCAAGGGCCGAGGAGACAAGCACGCCACAAACTAAAGAAGAAGGTAAATCCAATGAGGAGCAGCCCATACCAGTCATAGAGCAGGTTGAGGACACATCTGTAGATGATACTGAAGAACAGGTTGCAGAGGAGGAATATCAGAAAAAGACACCTTATGTGCCACCTCATCAAAGGGCACAAGTTGTTCCGGTTCCGTATCCAAATAGTGCTAAAGCGAGGAAGGCAGATGCACAGTTCAAGAAGTTCTTAGAGACTTTTAGGAAGCTTTCAGTCAATATCCCTTTACTGGAAGCTATTGAGCAGATTCCTTCATATTGGAAGTTTCTAAAGGATGTCATAACCAAAAAGAGGAAAATTCCGGATACAGAGGTTGTCGTGTTAAAGGAGCAAGTGAGTGTCTTCATCATGGGCACTTTACTGCCAAAGAGGCAAGATCTCGGGTGCTTTAACATTTCTTGTTATATTGGGAAGTTTAAATTCGGTGAAGCATTATGTGACTCAGGGGCAAGCATCAACTTGATGCCCCTTTCTACATTTAAAAAGCTGGGATTGAAGGAGTCACGACCAAGCAATATGACGATTCAATTGGCGGATAACTCTGTGGTAAAACCTTATGGAATATGTGAAGATGTGTTAGTGAAGGTGGATAGATTTATCTTTCCGGCAGATTTTGTAGTCATGGAGATGCAGGATGTACATGGTAACGAATTGTTACTTGGACATCCTTTCCAAGCTACAGCTGACTTGATCTTAGAGATGGGGAGAGGTCGCTTGACCTTGGGCATAGCTGATGACCGCTTTGAGATGGTCATGCCTTCAAGTACTGTGTCATCTAAAGCAAAGGAACAATGCAATATGGTAAAACATCTGGATAGTAATATTTCACTTTGTCTTGGGAAGCCATTTCTGGACATGGCTCATGTGATAAGCAAGGTGGACAATGGAACTTTGGCTGTAGATATCATGGAGCAGACCAAAGTAATTTCTTTGTGCAAAGCTGTGGGGTTCCCGAATGATGAGAATGAGGACATTCCCCTTTTTCTGGAGGATGATGTGATTTCTAATTCTATTTCTGATGCATTTCTGGAATTACCATTGGAGGCGTGTTTGTTAAACATTGCACATGATTGGATGCGGAGCAATTCACTCAAGGAGTGTGCTAAAATGCTTCAGATGCTTCCATGCTTCTATTCGAGGCACTATGAAGATTTAGGTGAACTTCTCCCGCCGCTTCAATCATATTTGATCAGCCCGCCGGATCTTGAATTAAAGTCGCTGCCACCGCATCTCAAATATGTCTTCCTAGATGAGGAAGATAAGTTACCAGTGATCATTTCTACCTATTTGAGTGCGTATGAGGAGGAGCAACTGTTGATAGTGCTGAAGAACCACCGGGGAGCTTTTGGGTGGTCCGTTGCAGATATCAAGGGGATTTCCCCTACCCTATGCCAGCACAAGATCCGGCTCGAGGAGGGAGCCAAGCCCGTGATTCAACCTCAACGACGTCTCAATCCAAGCATGATGGAGGTTGTGAAGAAGGAGGTCATTAAACTTCTTGCTGCAGGTATTATTTATGCCATATCAGACTCGACATGGGTGAGTCCCACACAGGTAGTCCCTAAGAAGGGGGCAATTACTGTCACCCAAAATTTGCTAAATGAACCTGTCACCACCCGATTGGTAACCAGGTGGCGAGTTTGCATTGACTACCGCCGTTTGAATGCCGCCACGCTAAAGGATCATTTTCCTTTACCATTCATTGATCAAATCTTAGAGCGTCTTGCCGGTAGATCGCATTTCTGTTTTCTTAATGGGTACTCGGGGTACAACCAGATCTCGATTGATCCTTCGGATCAAGAGAAATCTACTTTCACTTGTCCTTATGGGACTTTCACGTACCGCCACATGCCTTTTGGTTTAAGCAATGCACCGGCGACGTTTCAACGCTGTATGCTCGCCATATTTTCTGACATGGTAGAACGTTGTCTCGAGGTTTTTATGGATGACTTTTCGGTGCATGGTGCATCGTTTGATGAATGTCTCTATAATCTGGACAAAGTTTTACAGCGCTGTGAGGACACACATTTGGTCCTCAATTGGGAAAAATGTCACATGATGGTGAATGAGGGAATAGTGCTAGGACATAAGGTTTCTAGTAAAGGTATTGAGGTCGATCCAATAAAAATTGAGGTCATTTCCAAATTGCCCCCACCAAATTCAGTAAAAGGGGTAAGAAGTTTCTTGGGACATGCCGGGTTCTATCGATGATTTATAAAGGATTTTTCTAAAATCGCGAAACCTCTATCCGAGCTTTTGGAGAAAGATGCAGTTTTTGATTTCAATGATAAGTGTCTACATGCGTTCGAAGTGTTAAAAGAAAAGCTAATTTCTGCACCGGTTGTTCAAACACCGGATTGGACAAAACCCTTTGAACTAATGTGTGACGCTTCGGACTTTGCGGTAGGAGCTGTGTTGGGGCAACGGGTTGACAATAAGCCCGCCGTGATTTTTTACGCTTCAAAGACCTTGAATGATGCCCAATTGAATTATACAACTACGGAAAAAGAATTACTCGCTGTTGTTTTCGCTTTTGAAAAATTCCGGCAGTATTTAGTTGGATCTAAAGTAGTTGTATGGACTGACCATGCCGCGATAAAATACTTAATGGAGAAAAAAGACGCAAAGCCTAGACTCATTAGGTGGATTTTGCTCTTACAAGATTTTGACATAGAAATCAAGGATAAATCTGGGATTGAAAATGTTGTTGCGGATCATTTGTCTAGGTTAGAAAGGGTGGATGAAAAAGAGTTACATATACCCATAACAGAGACGTTTCCGGATGAACAAGTTTTGAAGATTAACTCTAAAGATCCTTGGTTCGCTGAGATTGTAAATTATTTGGCTTGCGGGATCATCCCGGAAGATTGGTCATATCAGGAGAAAAGATTTTTCCATTCTTTAAGATATTATTTTTGGGATGATCCACTTCTTCTTAAGCAATGCAGGGATGGTATCTTGCGCAGGTGTGTGCCTGAAATGGAGTACGAGAGCGTTCTCCAACATTGCCATGCATCACCCACGGGAGGACACCACACAAGCTCGCGCACGGTAGCTAAGGTTTTGGAAAGTGGCCTTTATTGGCCAACTTTGTTTCGGGATGCCTACGATTTTGTGAGGCAATGCGATTCTTTCCAGCGCACATGTAATATCTCAAAGCGACAGGAGATGCCCCTGAATGTGTTTCAGGAAGTGGAGGTGTTTGATCTTTGGGGCATAGATTTCATGGGACCTTTTGTGTCCTCGAACTACAATTTATACATTTTATTAGCAGTTGATTATGTGTCGAAGTGGGTGGAAGCAATACCCACAAGGACTAATGATTCCACTGTAGTGTGTAGATTCGTGAAGGAAAATATTTTCTACAGGTTTGGGGTACCCCAAATGAT
Organism: Alisma plantago-aquatica; assembly: GCA_963693085.1. Classification (NCBI taxonomy): domain Eukaryota; kingdom Viridiplantae; phylum Streptophyta; class Magnoliopsida; order Alismatales; family Alismataceae; genus Alisma; species Alisma plantago-aquatica. Next base: position 1,197,364,243 of record OY856409.1, read on the forward strand.
AATCAGTGATGGGGGTACGCATTTTAGGAATCAAAAGTTTTCGACATTATTGAAGAAATATGGGGTCAAGCACAACATAGGCACCCCATATCACCCACAGACCCAAGGGCAGGTGGAGGTCTCAAACCGTGAAATTAAGAAGATTCTAAAGCGTACGGTGGCATCCACGAGGAAGAACTGGAGTGCCCTACTACCGGATGTGTTGTGGGCATATAGCACGGCTTACAAAACACCTATAGGCACCACGCCTTTTAGGTTGGCGTATGGCCGGGCTTGTCATTTGCCGGTTGAGTTGGAGCACAAGGCCCATTGGGCGCTTAGAAGGCTAAATCTGAGTTACAATGAAGTGGGGAGAAAGAGGATGCTTGAATTGAATGAGTTGGACGAGCTAAGGATGACGGCGTATGAGAACGCACAGATATACAAGGAGCGCACAAAGCTGATCCACGATCGCCACATCGAGTTGCGCACATTCAAGAAGGGAGATAGTGTTTTGTTGTTCAACTCACGACTTAAGTTGCATCCCGGGAAGCTCAAATCCCGGTGGAGTGGACCGTTCGTGGTGGAAGAGGTCAAACCACACGGCGCGATCTTAGTGCGTGATGGTGATACCACGTTTTTGGTGAATGGACAAAGGCTGAAGCTCTATTTTGGGGAGAGTTACAAGAGGAAGGTGAATGAGGTCAAACTCATTTCACTTTTGGATGATTGAGATGCCCGGAAGCAGTCTAGCCTAAGACATTAAATAATGGCATTTTTTGGGAGGCAACCCAACCATCGGTACATTAGGATAGATTATTTATAATCGTAGGTTGCTTTATTTTTGTTCAATTTTTAGTGTAAAGAAGATACCTTGATCCGTTTTTTCATTGTGCAGGCTGAGGCAGAGTCGATACCATCGACACACTCGTCGATGGTATTGACAAGGGTACAGGTTGACAACTACAGATTTCGTTCTGAGTCGATACCATCGACGGCCTCGTCGATGGTATCGACATACCTACAGGTGGTCGAAAAGGAAAAGTCAATATTATCGACACAGGCATCGATACCATTGAGATCTCTGGAGAAGTTCAGACCGATATGTCATAGTCAACTCGATACCATCGACGGCCATGTCAATGGTATCGACATGGTTACAGGTTGAAATGCAAAGTGGCGGTGTCGCAATGAAGAAAATTCGATACCATCGACCCGAGTCGATGGTATCGACCATCCATGTCACCGATCTGCGCAAACAAATCAACGGCGATCGTGGTTTCCACGTCATAGATCCGGGTGCAGCGTCGATACCATCGACCCAGGTCGATGGTATCGACACGTCAGCGATCCGTGTTTCAATATCCAGCAATCGACGACCGTCGATACCATGTGAGGGGCGGATAGCATCGACGGGCTAACAGTGGCACCGGCCAAGTCTATTTAAGGAGAATCCTTACGTCATTTGACGTCACACCTTCAGAGTGATCTCCTCCCTTTGCGTCGAGCACTTCCCCGAGCAATCCAAGAGTGAAGACCAGCATCACCGAGTGAAGATCGTCACCGAGCGAAGATTCATATCTCCATTCTGCACCGAGCTCTCTTTCTAATCCCTTTCTCGTCGCCAACATGGTTCACGTCGCTGGAGCATCTTCTTCACATGCGGACCCGGAGGATATCCCAGAGTTTGTGCCACCTCCTCCCGGGTCGGTTGCACGGCCGCACATGATGCATCCTTCCACAGAGGTGAAGAAGATCTATGAGGAGATCTTAAAAAGGAAGATCGAACCCACCCGATATGTGGACCAGGAAATGATCCGAGACCTCAGATTCGAGGCCAATTTGGCCTATGTTCTGTAGGGGCAGGAGAAACGTACAAGCAGGAGGCCCGATGAGTTACAGTACCATGCTGATGGCCAGCCATTTTTCGGCGAGTTGCCAACCTACAAAGAGTTGGTGGCGGAGTTCATGGCGTCACTTGACGTCTGCGTCGTACCCAACAACGTCGTCGCCACCGACCATGAATGGATAAAGGGTCGGGTGTCTTTCTGGCTGTACAACCGTGACTATACCCTCACGCTTCGCCAATTCAACAGGATCTTCAATTGGAATCATTCTTCGTACGACCACCGATGGCCGGATAACCGCACCAACTATGACGCTCTCTTCTCCGAGTTGGTGACGGTGCCACAAGGGAGGTCGGTGAGCTACCACAACGCTGCGGTAGCCGACTTCAAGCACCCGTTTGTTCGGGTATTGCACCGGATGTTGAGTTCCACCATCTTTGCTCGAAGTGATCTGGCGCTAAGAAAATTTTAGGACACGGATCTTTTCTTCTTATATCAGCTCCTGAAGTGCCAAGAATGCAACTGGGGTGCATTCTTTCTACAACGAGTATTGGTGGTGAAGAGGAGCACAAGAAAAGCCCTGATTCATTTTGGGGGGCTTGTCACCAAGATAGCCCTCTACTTGGGCTTGAATCTCGATCAGCTGACTCCTCTTTCTACGAGAAGCAAGGTCAACTTGCAACATCTACACCGAGCCAATCTCGTTCTTCTCCGAGCTGGCGTGGCTTTTGCGCATTGCCACGTAAATCAAGAGTACCAGGAGTGCGCGTTGCCTGATCCGGTCTTCAATATCGAGGGAGCACAACATTTTCGATGGCCAATCATAGCTATCGCCGACTCTAATGAAGAAGGCGGAAATGACGGCGGCAACGACGGACAGGACGGCGAGGCTGAGAAGGAAGAGGAGACCCTTACACCTCTTCGAGCACGAGTAGCACCCTGAAAGTGCCCTAGGATGCATCTGGGTGCGTCTTCATCGTCACAGCCTATGCCGCCTCCACCACCGCCCTCGCAGCCCAGCGAGGATGTCTATTCCATGCAAGGCATGTACAATATGCTGCAGGACATCCAGCAGATGCATCATAGCCACACAGCTGCCTATGCCGGTATTCAAGACACCACCAACCGGCTCTTCGTCAACCAGCAGGCGATCTTCGAGAATGAGTGCCTTCTTTTTGCAAATCAGGAGAACATCCATGATCGGCTGCACATGATGGAGCAGTAGCAGCAGCCGTTTTACGATCATTACTGGAGCCAGAATTATTTTGGGGGGTATCCACAGCCTCCTCCGATGCCCCAGTATGATCCGACCTTTCAGGGGCAATACCCGTCTTGGGACCCCACGGCGCCGCAATACCCGCCTCCACCACCACAGGACTGATCTGGTATCGCTGTTCCAATCTTTAAGTTTGTTTTTTACTATGAGGCCATAGTCGAATTCAAGCTTAGGGGGGTAGTTGGAACAACTTTATCTTTTATTGTTTTTAGTTTTTAGCGTTATTGCTTTTGTTCTTGTTATTTGTTTTCTTGTTTTTTTTAGTTTTTGTAGGATCCACATGCTATCTAGTGTAATCGTGGATGTCATAAAGTTGTGTCATCTCTTTAGTAGTGCAAGGGAAAATCAAGGGAAAATTTTAAATTTTTTGTGTGTTTGAAAAGCTTGTTTTGTTTAATCTTGGGAACACATCCTATGAAAATGATCGGTTCTGTCAACTCTAAAACAACAACTCACACCTATACTCCTAATGATTCATGAAAGTGGACGAAAATGGTTGTTTGAGACTAATCTGACCAAATGGTAATGAGACTTTAATTGGATGTAAGAGAGAGAACCCTCTAAACTACTACACAGGTCAGTAAGGAGGGACGCATAATATCTTTCTAAGGTTTAGTCATCTAGTCTTGTGATCGTTCCACTTCATTTTTCCATAATCCACCCAAGAATTGGAAGTAAAGTGCAGTTTTAATTCCTTTTGTTTGCATAGCATCTAGATAGGACTTGCATCACAACTTTCCATATGTTTTGTATTAAAAAAAATGAAGTATAGTGATTCATGCACATTACCCTTAGGTGCATGCCATGTAGTTGCATTCATAATTTTCATGCATAAAGTACATCATGTATCTCAATTTTCCTTAAAATAGTGAACTAAACTGTTCCATACCTTCTGAATAGTGCAAATTTTTTAGTATGAAGAATAAGCCCGATAAAATATTCATTATCAATCGTGGATATAAAGGGTTGAAAAAAAAAGAAAAAAAATTCTGAAAGAAAATCTGCATAATGAAAAAGAGTTATGTAGAAGCAATAAGAATAAGAAGGAGAAAGGAACATAATATCACCTGCAATTCGAGATAATTGAGTACGTGATGTAGCTTAATTAGAAGTTACATTTCATTTTGAGATGGATGGTTAGTACATGCATCATTCCACCCAATTTTAGGCATTAGGGCATTTTTCATGTGCATTTGCATCATTTAGGACACATTTTGTTTTATGCATGTTGAACCTGTGTAATACTTCCATTTTCTTCCATGAATCACCCATCTTCATCCACCTGTTGCTCGGATTGGTAGGCCACCGTGAATTTCTCCTCACTAATGTACATCAGGAGAACTGCTCCCATATAGATGGTAGTTAGGGCGAGCAACGTAGTATAGGAGATCACAAGATGCACCAAGGCTGAACCGGTGAGTTTTATTATGTTAACTTCCTTATGTGATAGTGTTCATCAGTTTTGAGGTCAATTTCTTTTATGGATGATTACTGTCGCCTTTAGGGTAATTACCGTTCTGTGGTTAGAGAGGGCCGGCATGTGAATGTCCGGTGGGAGTCATATGGGATGTTGGGTGTTTTGTGTTGCTTTTTAGTTGACATTAGCAATTCTATTCTAAGGATTAGTTTCTCGAGGGCAAGCAACGTTCAAGCTTAGGGGAGTTTGATGCGATGATTTTGAGTCGCATTTATAGACCTGTTTGATATGTGTTTTATGCTTTTATTAGTCATTTTTATGGTTAATATTGCATAATTCATCCATTTTGGTCTTTGCCACTATTTTATGTCAAATCCCCTATATTTCATCATTTTTTAGCATTAATTGTCAAATTATTATTATTTGTGTGAATTGATGTGATTTTGTCTTTGAATTTCAGGACAAACGAGTATTTGCTTCCGTCGATACCATCGACATGGTCACAGGTTTCCAGCCGGAAGGAGCAGCAAATCGTCGATACTATCGACAGGGATGTCGATGGTATCGAGTCACCTTCAGGTTGTTAACGATGAAGCAGTCGATAGTATCGACACCCCGTCGATACCATCGACACAAGGAGGCTGCAGCGACGCAAAATGACAAAGCCGTCGCTAGAGGGAGGTCGATACCATCGACCCAAGTCAATGGTATCGAGACTACAATAGGCTATCGGACGAAAAGAAATCAAGGGCTGCCGCTACCACACGGGGTCGATACCATCGACCCGCGTCGATGGTATCGACGCCGTCAGATATGCGTTGGATTCAGATTGATCTCAATCAGACGACTGGAGTTAATTAACGACCTAATTAGGGACTTATACCTAAGGATGGCCGCCCAGATGATGAGGGGATCTGATTAGCCATTGCACAAGTACCGAGGAGCAGTGGAGAGGAGAACGGAGGCCAGAAGCTCATACCAGTCGATCCGGACGCCGCAGAAGACGAATTTCACCACCGAAAGGTGGGAGAGCATGTGTTCCACGCAAAGGATCAACCGGTTCTTCTCCGTTCAGGGGGTTTCCCTTTCATTCCACCTTTTTCACATGATTTCCCCTATCTCTACCTTGTACTTGTGTGAGATGACCATGCGGGGCTAATCCCCTTCATCTTTAGGACCGGGAGTAGCCCGGGGATTCATTGTATGACAGTTTTATAATAGTAATTCATATTTTCTCTCTTAAATCCGTGGTATAGTTTCGTTTTCTCCATATATTGTTATGCTTGATCACCATAATAATAACCTAATGCCCTTAATCACTTTGAAAGAAGGATTAACAGTTGAAAAGAGACGAAATCTACATTAATCGACAAATCCCTTGACCAAGGTGGTGTAAAATTAATGGTGGATACTGAGAGATCGTTCATAATGCATTTAGTTTAGGGTATAGGTTACTACGACAGTGGAACCGACCTAAACCTAGATAGTGAATTGTACCACGACAGTGGGCAATTCTGTTTTCAGGCCATTACCCAGATAGAGAGAGAAGATTGAGGCATTATATAAAACCTAATACAATGAAAACCCACGGTAAAACCGCAATCCTAAAGATATCCTTTTGAATTGATTAAATTAACCTTTAATCGGTTGTTTGCTTTGTTTTATTTTTATTTTATTTTAATTTTATTCAACAACCCCAATTTGTTATTCGGATTAGCTGATCACAAATAGTTAGTAGGAGTCTCCAACATTTCCGAGTATCCCTGTGTTCGACTCGGGCCTCACAAGGCCTGTACTACTCGACGCGTACACTTGCATTTTTAGCGCGTAGTAAAATACACGTCAAATCAAGAGATATATATGATGAAAGACAGATAAACTTGTGATAACAACATAAGTTAAAGCATAGAACTTACACAAGATAAAGAAAACACATGAAAGCAAAGATAAAGTTAGCATAAGAGAAGAATAAGTGATGAGTAAACAAGATGGAACCTGAGATAATCTCAGACCAACCAATGAACGTAAGAAAAAATGTGAAAGAATAAAGTGCAAATTCATGATAAGAAAAAGAGAACAAGTGAGATGGTCCTTGTTCAATAAAGAATATGTGAAGAATAACGATCTTTTTCACAAAAGAGGAAACAAAAAATCTGATATAATCAGGAACTAATAATGATTATGATGAAATGGTAACAAGAGAAGAAGAATAATGACATGTAATGGTCTTGACGTTTCCTATGCTGAGTGTAAGGGACTAAAAAAGATACAAGATAAAAACCATATGGAACAAGGTTTAACGATGTATAAATGGTTGGAAACTCATGTAAGGATCAAAGAAAGTGACAATATCCTCCCCTTTGATATGAAACCATAGATGTTGATGGGTTGATGGGAGGAGTTTGTTCTTTTGCATCCCTTCCTTTCGAGGGAGTGGTAGTCAAGTGGACCTTGTGTCACTTGATTTGTGTGCCTTTGAAGTGATAGATGTTTGGATACTTTGAAAAGTATCAGCTGATCTTGGACTTTGGTTTCCAAGATGGGGATGTCTGTGATGGATGATGACGGTAGGATCCTCTTGGAATGCCTTCTGAGAAGGGGTTGAGAATCAAGATGCCTAGATCATGGAGGTATGAAGGTGAACCGTCCAGCTAAATCACCCTTGACCTTGAACCTACAAGATGGAAGCTTGTTTTGGAAGTCTGGATCTATGTGGTGACCCTTGAAGTGGCAGTTCCACATCATAAAGGAACACTGATAAGGATAAGCAAGTGAGGACTTGTCACGACCTCCCTTCTAATAATAATAATACAACCATAGCGGAAGCATTTGAACATAATGGAGATCATGCCAAATTGTGGACTGATATCATTGACCAAGCGAAATCCCTAGAATAAAAGGAAAAACCACCAGAGTCCCTTATTACAAACCATAAAAAAAGACTCTAAGTCCAACATGAAAGAGTTCAAAGGTTGAAATTCCAACATAACATAACAAAAAGGAAAGACATATATCTAGAATGGCACCCCACCAAGTAGGATTCACGAACTATCTTTGAGCTTGAGTTGACGACCCTAAAGTCTACTTCTTCTCCTCCTCGTCTGCCGACATCTCGTCCCCAGCCCATGCAAGGCAACATAAAACTATGTGAGTGGCACTGAGCAGTTATATGAGAAGAATAGTATATAATTGAAATAACATGAGGAATAATTTGGAACATAATTACATAATGTATTTAACATGATTACATGAGAACACGATTAACTTAACATGATTTCATAATAAGATTGAATTTTACTTGAGTTGATATAGTTGCTCTCCTGATTTGCACCCACAATGCTCATAAGGCCATTTAAGGCTCACATAAGGCCAATTAAGGCTCACATAATGCTCCCACAGAGCTCATAAGGCCATTTAAGGCTCACATAAGGCCAATTAAGGCTCACATAACATGATTGAGAGAACTATATCAACATAACATGATTTATTATACTTGAACATAGTTATCATGATTTCTGGATCAATTAGCATGGAAGTGATTCATAGTGTTCTAAATGAAAGCATATTCATTAAAACGGTAGAAAACGTAAATTCATAGCATTTTCATGGTTTTCATAAGCATAAATTGAATAATAGCATAGTTGCACTTTATTGAGTAATCATAACCAATAAACAAATAAGATAAACCCATAACCCTAGAATTATGCTCAGTGTGCATGATCCACTCACCTGATCCTGAAGGGGTATACAAACAGTAGATGCAGTCCTGATCAATCCTAATATCCTGTGAATAATATAATTATGAATTAATTACATATGCTTAACATAGGTGTATCATTCTCTAATTAAATTTGGAAATTAGATCGGGAGTCTAGGTCTGAAACTACGACCATGTGATAGATCTCAAAAAACTGATCAAAAACCACATATGGATCGTCCCCATCTGAGCTCTAGATTATTTTCTATGATTTTATAAAGATCAGAGATATTCTGACCAATCAGAGGTGAGAAAAAAACATTCAAGACATTTATGAGAAATCCGGAAATTTCAGTAAGTCGACATGCTCAAAGAATTCTTTACCCTTACATTGTCATGCACAACTATAGTTGTGTGACAGGGCATATTGGTCATTTAGACACACCTTAGGCGCTCGGGTATACATGATCAAAGCTTAGTGAAATCCCGAGAATACCCATACTGGCGTGACACTATATACATCTAGATGTAGGAGGGGTACGGTGGTCAAAACAATGTCTAGCTTCTCCTCTTGGACATGGCGTAGCAAGGTGCTCCACAGAAGCATCGATCGATCGAGAAGCATGAGTACTAAGGGTAATAAAAACACAATGCCATACTATCCATCTCGTTCCTCAATCAACGACGTATTTACAGATTTGTTGCGAGTATGCGATGCGATGGAGTCTATGACCTCCCTCTCTGGGTTTCTACTGTAGCTGAAAACAGGGGAGCCTAGCCGGAAAAAGGCGTTTCGGTCATACAGTGAGAAGTCAGAGTAACGCAGGGCATGAATAGCTCCGGCCCGATACACTGAAGGTGTGAGAAGCAAAATCCTGAAGAAACCATTACCGAAATGGCCTGGTAGTGACCAACTGACCTAGGCGGAGGCTGCGTTCCGATGGTCTGAAACTGGGTTCGTGGGTGGAGCATATGAGTGAAGAGCACATGCTAAAGGCATAAGGGAAACCACTAGTGGAGTCTGTGGAAGCTTACTGGAGGTCAAATTCTGCTGGGATGGTCGGAGGCTCACGCTCAAGCTCGCCGGCGGTAGTGAGGTAGATCGGATCTGCGGTAGTTCCTCGCGTCGGCTTTGGCAGAATTGGTGGATGGGGATGGGTTATTAGGGGCCGTAGTTGCTTTATGGATCTCTTTCCCTCAGTCCGATGGACCTACTTGGCCTAGGGAAGGTTGCGCCGTCGACTGAGGATGAAGGCCAAATGGGTGTTTCCACTGTGAGGGGACCTAGGGTTCGAGTGAGGGGTCTTTTAACTCGGAGTGACCTCCCAAAATCATTGGCGTCGAGATAACAAGGAACCGTTGAGAAGGGGCTGAGGAATCGTTGGTGATGGCTCGGGGTTCTGTTACCCCTCCCTGTGCGTGTAAAGCGGGAGGTAGGGGATGAGGTCCCTGCCCTCAGATCTAGATCAAACGGCTCACGAAGAGCCGGGTTTTTCTAAAGCAGTGCATGATGCTGCATTGTCTGTTAATTGGCAAAATTTTCAAGATAATGATATACATTACCAAACAAGGTCATAAATTGATATTATCTTTCCCTTTTCTTCTCAATATATTTTGGAGCATTTATGATTATCCAAATCCAACCAAATTTGGTGGGCAAGCAAATACGACCATGAGGAATCTAATTATCCAATTAGATTTTGGATATGAGTTAGGGAAACATGCGTTTTACATTATTAGTTACTTAGGGTAATTAATACGTTAATAATTATTGCAAGGGAATTTTATTACCAAAATCCGAGGGAAGCTCTATAATTCTAATATCTACTCATATACCAACATGTGGGACATGTTATACATGTACACAGATCCAAACTATCATTAAATCCCAACTAGTCACCCTTGCATAATTAGGGTTAAGTTTTCATGCATTATACATGACATTAATATGACTAATTATTGATGTAAATGATTCCATTCAAGGTCCACTTGGCACATTTAGCTCATTTTGAAATATGAATTACGCATGGTCTGTACTTAAGTCATCATATGAAAAATGGATTCTTTAAATTTAGGGTTTCACCTTTATTAAATAACAAAAATTTTTGGGACTAAATTTTGAGGGCCGTTACAACCTACCCACCTTATAGAAATTTCTTCCTCGAAATTTTTATGTCATATTAAAGTACTACCCACCTTAGGGTTTCACATATATGTACCCTAACTTATTGTCTGATCGTAACATTTCATAAGCCAACACTAAGCATAATCATGATATGGTATTAACATGGATAACTTTCGCATTATTTCTAACATGACTGGTAAAACTTAACTAGTGCAAGAGTTGTTAATGTAATTTGAAAACTAAATATTACCTTCATCATCCACCATAGCAAAAACCCTAGCTTTCCTTTTCTCTGGGGGACCTGGGTTAGGGTTCTGATCTGCTCCTTTCTTTGTAGCTAACCTAGGGCATTTGTCCTTGAAGTGCCCTTCGCCTCCACAGTAGAAGAAAACACCTAAGCCCAACCAGCATGGTCCTGCATGGGATTTGCCACACTTGGGACATGCATCCCTCACTGGGGGATCATCAGGGGCCTTGCTCTTCTTGTGGTCATTGTGGTTCCGGTCCCGATTGCTGTGGTCATGATGGTGACGATGTCCATTGTGGGAGTTCTTCTTCCAAGCCCTCCCTGGGTGATCCTCGAGCTCAAGTTCCGCATTAAGAGCTTCCTGCATCATCTTGTGGCCTCATCCAGAAAGTGAGTAGCTGAGATCATCCTTGAGACCTCGAATGAACTTCTTGGCTCTCTTCAACTCAGTCATCTCGGTCCCGTACTTCTGGAGGATGTGAAACTTCATTGCGTACTGGGTGACAGTCATGTCGCCACGCTGTCGCAGATGAAGGAACTCTAACTCCTTCTTGTCCATCATCGCTTCTGACACATAGTGGCCCTTGAAATCTTCAATAAACTCCTCCCATGTGAGTAGCTCTTCATTTGGGTCTCTGGCGTCATGGAAGTTCTCCCACCTAACGCGAGCTGGTCCTATAAGCATGTGAGTCCCGAACCTGACGCATGACTCCTCGGAACAGTCCAAGTCGTGGAAGCAACGCTCCAGGTTGCGAATCCAGGCCTCAGCCTTACCTACAACATCCAGTTCTTCTTCTCCCGCGAACGTCTCAGGTTTCACCTTGAGGAAGTCTATTGAGGTGACTTCATTCCTCCTGTGATGACGGCCTCCCATTGCATCAGATAAAGCTCTGACCAACATATTGTATGAGAGGGGAGGGTCTTCTCCATGGGGGTTCTCCTCATGCTCAAAGTCATGATCACTCTCTCCACCAGAGTGAGGGGGTGACTTGTCATGCTCAGGACGACGCTTAGGGGCCATCTGAAATATAAAGAGACTTAGATAAGCACATGGAGTGACACATAAGATCCTACTATGGTGGCCATTCTAGGATTGCTCTGATACCATTTTTGTCACGACCACCCTTCTAATAATAATAATACAACCATAGCGGAAACATTTGAACATAATGGAGATCATGAAAAATTGTGGAGTGATATCATTGACCAAGAGAAATACATAGAATAAAAGGAAAAACCACCAGAGTGCCTTATTACAAACCATAAACAAAGACTCAAAGTCCAACATGAAAGAGTTCAAAGGTTGAAATTCCAACATAACATAACAAAAAGGAAAGATATCTATCTAGAATGGCACCCCACCAAGTAGGATTCACGAACTATCTTTGAGATTGAGTTGACGTCCCTGAAGTCTACTTCTTCTCCTCCTCATCTGCGGACATCTCGTCCCCAGCCCATGCAAGGCAACGTAAAACTATGTGAGTGGCACTGAGCAGTTATATGAGAAGAATAGTATATAATTGAAATAACATGAGGAATAATTTGGAACATAATTACATAATGTATTTAACATGATTACATGAGAACACGATCAACTTAACATGATTTCATAATAAGATTGAATTTTACTTGAGTTGATATAGTTGCTCTCCTGATTTGCACCCACAGTGCTCATAAGGCCATTTAAGGATCACATAAGGCCAATTAAGGCTCACATAATGCTCCCACAGAGCTCATAAGGCCATTTAAGGCTCACATAAGGCCAATTAAGGCTCACATAACATGATTGAGAGAACTATATCAACATAACATGATTTATTATACTTGAACATAGTTATCATGATTTCTGGATCAATTAGCATGGCAGTGATTTGTAGTGTTCTAAATGAAAGCATATTCATTAAAACGGTAGAAAATGTAAATTCATAGCATTTGCATGGTTTTCATAAGCATAAATTGAATAATAGCATAGTTGCACTTTATTGAGTAATCATAACCAATAAACAAATAAGATAAACCCATAACCCTAGAATTATGCTCAATGTGCATGATCCACTCACCTGATCCTGAAGGGGTATACTAACAGTAGATGCAGTCCTGATCAATCCTAATATCCTGTGAATAATATAATTATGAATTAATTACATATGCTTAACATAGGTGTATAATTCTCTAATTAAATTTGGAAATTAGATCGGGATTCTAGGTCTGAAACTAGGACCATGTGATAGATCTCGAAAAACTGATCAAAAACCATATATGGATCGTCCCCATATGAGCTCTAGATTATTTTCTATGATTTTATAAAGATCAGAGATATTCTGACCAATCAGAGGCGAGAAAAAAATCATTCAAGACATTTCTGAGAAATCCAGAAATTTCAGTAAGTCGACATGCTCAAAGACTTCTTTACCCTTACATTGTCATGCACAACTATAGTTGTGTGACAGGGCATATTGGTCATTTAGACACACCTTAGGCGCTCGGGTATACATGATCAAAGCTTACTGAAATCCCGAGAATACCCATACTGGCGTGACACTATATACATCTAGATGTAGGAGGGGTACGGTGGTCAAAACAATGCTTGGCTTCTCCTCTTGGCCATGGCGTAGCAAGGTGCTCCACAGAAGCATCGATCGACCGAGAAGCATGAGTACTAAGGGAAAGAAAAAACACAATGCCATACTATCCATCTCGTTCCTCAATTGACGATGTATTCACAGATCCGTTGCGAGTTTGCGATGCGATGGAGTCTATGACCTCCCTCTCTGGGTTTCTGCTGTAGCTGAAAATAGGGGAGCCTAGCCGGAAAAAGGGGTTTCGGTCATACAGTGAGAAGTTGGAGTAACGCAGGGCATGAATAGCTCCGGCCCGATACACTGAAGGTGTGAGAAGCAAAATCCTGAAGAAACCATTACCGAAGTGGCCTGGTAGTGACCAACTGACCTAGGCGGAGGCTGTGTTCCGACGGTCTGAAACTGGGTTCGTGGGTGGAGTATATGAGTGAAGAGCACATGCTAAAGGAATAAGGGAAACCACTAGTGGAGTCTGTGGAAGCTTACTGGAGGTCAAATTCCGCTGGGATGGTCGGAGGCTCACGCTCAAGCTCGCCAGTGGCAGTGAGGTAGATCAGATCTGCGGTAGTTCCTCACGTCGGCTCTGGCAGAATTGGTGGATGGGGATGGGTTATCAGGGGCCGTAGTTGCTTTATGGATCTCTTTCCCTCGGTCCGATGGACCTACTTGGCCTAGGGAAGGCTGCGCCGTCGACTGAGGATGAAGGCCAAATGCGCGTTTCCACTGTGAGGGGACCTAGGGTTCGAGTGAGGGCTCTTTTAACTCGGAGTGACCTCCCAAAATCATTGGCGTCGAGATAACAAGGAACCGTTGAGAAGGGGCTGAGGAATCATTGGCGACGGCTCGGGGTTCAATTACCCCTCCCTATGCGGGTAAAGCGGGAGGTAGGGGATGAGGTCCCTGCCCTCAGATCTAGATCGAACGGCTCACGAAGAGTTGGGTTTTTCTATAGCAGCGCGTGATGCTACGTTGTCTGTTAATTGGCAAAATTTTCGGGATAATGATATACCTTACCAAACAAGGTCATAAATTGATATTATCTTTCCCTTTTCTTCTCAATATATTTTGGAGCATTTATGATTATCCAAATCCAACCAAATTTGGTGGGCAAGCAAATATGACCATGAGGAATCTAATTATCCAATTAGATCTTGGATATGAGTTAGGGAAACATGTGTTTTACATTATTAGTTACTTAGGGTAATTAATACGTTAATAATTATTGCAAGGGAATTTTATAACCAAAATCCGAGGGAAGCTCTATAATTCTAATATCTACTCATATACCAACATGTGGGACACATTATACATGTATACAGATCCAAACTATCATTAAATCCCCACTAGTCACCCTTGCATAATTAGGGTTAAGTTTTCATGCATTATACATGACATTAATATGACTAATTATTGATGTAAATGATTCCATTCAAGGTCCACTTGGCACATTTAGCTCATTTTGAAATATGAATTAAGCATGGTCTGTACTTAAGTCATCATATGAAAAATGGATTCTTTAAATTTAGGGTTTCACCTTTATTAAATAACAAAAAATTTGGGACTAAATTTTGAGGGTCGTTACATGATTGGATGGTTTGATCAGGCAACAGATGGCAACAGGAAACAGTTAGATCTTGTGGCATAAGCTGGCCAGAAATGGTAGAATGACCAGTGTGTGGTGACAGGCTGAATGGAGTCACTACATTCTGCTTTGTCTTCTTCTTGCCTCTTATCTGCTCTAGTTGATCTAGTTCAGGATGTACCCTCCCTTGAGCACTGCTGTACATTTGGAAGATGTTTCCTTCCTATTAGTCATAAGAAGATAGTCTGTTGTTGAGCACCTTGTTGATGACCTTGTTGTGCAGGATGAAGTATACTCTTCTCTGTATCCTTTCCTTTCCTGGATGTGATAGTCGGGTGAATCCCTTTCTGTGTGACATGTCAAGGATCATCATAACCCTGGGAATGGATATCATTGGAAAGGTGTGAAGTTGTCTTAGATGGAAAGGTTGGTTTTGGTTTGATCCGACTAAGTGCCTATAGTGTTTTATCTTATGTTAGGGGTTTATGCTCTACATAAACATGACACTGAAAGATATCCACTCAAGGGAAAGAAGTGTTGTAAGTTCATCTTGAGAAAGTTCATCTAGTTGAGCCCTGTCATGTGTATACAGGTGTTTTGTAGAGTATGTATCTTATGATAACCTCTTCTGAGAAAGATCTTCCCTGGGCTTGAGATATATCATGTGGAGAGAAGGAACAATTGAAACATATAGAACAGAAAGATAGTGATACAAGTTATGCACAGCTTAAGTGCCAAGCCTGTGAGATCAGAGTAGCGCAACGGAAACTTAACGAGGAATATGATACATCAGTGGAAGGAACTGATACCTGAATAATACGAGTTTCACATGATGTTCCAGTATCTAAGAGTGTTTCCAGACAAAGAATAATGAGACCGAAGGTTGAGTCTATGACCAGTACAAGGAAACCCTGAGTGGCTCTGGGAGAAGAGCAAGTATGTTGGTCATAGATGTGACACTTAGGAGCTTTGTAGAGATGTATGATGTGACATGAAAGTAACACCTGTCTTCTTTCCGCTCGGGATTTCGGGGACGAAATCCTTCTTAGGGGTTTATGACTTGTAAGGACCCTGACCCAGGTTTTGGGATAACCCTCTTTGCTTTGCTTATGAAAGGTGCTTAGAACCTTAATCTAATCTCTCTAGATGTTTTGTTATCATGTGACAAGCTCATGTTTCCAGTTTGGTCCCGTTCGTACGTTGTTTGAGCAATGTTTGCTTGTTTTGGACCAAGGTGCAATTTACCCAAAGTAAGGGGTTATATTGCAATATGTCACATGTAGAGCATGTCTTTAGTTCTCTAGAATCATTAGAAAGAGAATGATGTTGTGGGACTCCTTGTGGAGGACCTATGTTTCAAGTTTGAGCTTGGTTGGTTGATGTTTATGCTTTATGTGCTAGTTTTGGTGTAAATTGCAAATTACCCAAAGTGGAGGGTCAATATGCAATTTATCAAATCTAGAGACTTCTTGCATCTATTTGGAATCATCTAGAATGTGGATGGAGGTAGTGGCGCCTTGTTTGGTTGATAGATGAGGAGTGACAACTCTATATGGTCTTTATATCACATATGTGTCACATAGGCCACCTTGTCCTTTAGTGTATCAGCTAAGGCTTGAAGGTGTGTCGCCCAAGAGAGGTGTGTTGGCCATGGCAGTTGCCCAGCTGCATGATACACTTCCTATAGTGTATCACCAGGCCATGCATGAGCTGCTAAGGTAGCAACAAGTGGCGTTATGAGCTAGAGCAAGTGGCACCTTGGTTTATGTGGTTATGACATCTCTCCCTTGCTACCTCTCTCTTCCTTGGTGTATATAACTCCCTCCCTCCTTGACCAAGTGATCCCTTTCGGCCACCTTCCTTCCCCTACCTGTATGGGACGAGCATGGGAGCTTTGGGAGCTAAGGAAGACTCCCATGGAGCATGGAGGGGCAAGCTCCTTGGCCATGGAAACTCCTTGCTCAAGATCCGACCTTGGTGAGTCATGCTTCCTTGCTAGTTTTTCCTTGTGCTTACTTCTTCACCTTCCTCTTTCCCTCTCGGCCATGGATAGGCCCTTGATAAGAGTAAGCAAGGACGTGGTCATCTTCCCTCCTTTCTTCTTCTTGAACTATACATAACCATTGTTTCTTCTTCTTCTTCTTCTTCCTTTGTTCCTTAAGGTGATGATGATGGTGTCGAAGGCATGTTTGGATCTTTGGATGGGTGTTGTTCTTGGAAGAGAACGTGAGTTTGCTGCTTGGACCAAGAAGCTTGATGCCTTTCTTGGAGATCCTCTTAAGGCGGGTTACATAACTCTCAACCATCTCTATTATGTATACTCTCCATATGCACATATATTGATCTTGTTCCTTAATTTGGTATCCATCTTTTATGATGTTTATGCATGTGGAGCTTGAGATCTATTTTGATAGAGATGGATATGTTTTACTACTATCCATATGTTGTTCTTGTACTTAATGCTTTGAATGGCTAGAGGTTGAAGATGACTTGCACGATATGAGTCTTTGGCCGATACAACTAGGTTGCCCGATATGGGTCTTTACCCGATACAATACCTTGTTCTACAGCCTATGCTTTGGTTGATGGTTATGGCAACACCCCTTTCTCTCCTTTGGACTTGAAAGGTGATCCTATGACCTAGACATATGGACAATATTATGAGTTTGTAATAGTTGTACCTTAATGCCCGATATCCCCTATCCACCCTAGAGACAAGCTTTGGACGACATGGTTGCTAGACCCTTGGATGGGCTCTTGGCCAATATATGTTTCCATGATGACCCTTTGAGTGTGTTTCCCGATACCCTCTTCTAGAGTTGAGCCTTGGGTGATATGATAGGTGAACTCTTTAGTGACCTTGTGACTGATATGTACATCTACCCAAGATGATGGTGGTTAGCCGACATAAAACCATAACTCTAGAGTCTTGGACGATATGGGGCTTCAACCCTAGTTTGGGCGATAGGGTTGTCTTGGGTGACATAGATGATCTACCCTTGTTGCACGACATGGTCTTGATGTTGAAGATGACCAACTTGGTGTGGTCCTTGTACCCTTGCACGATACACCTTTTTGGTGCCCTAAACGATACCCCCTCATCTAGGGTTTGCCTTGAACGTTATGTTGCCTGATATGACTCCTTACCATGGTAGTATTTGTTGGGCGATATGGATAAGTCTTGAGCCTAGAATGATGAAACCCTAGGTGGGTGATACCATGGCTGCCTCCATGACCGTTATGTACATGGTTGAGGGGCTTTTGTGTCGGGCATGAGGTTTGTGCTTGCACGCCGATCTCTAAGTGAGTAGCTCGACATGGTGCCTATGGATGAAATGGAGCTTGAGTGATATGAGAGGATTAGCTTCTTGTTGATCTTGTGGCCGTTATGTCCTTCCTATGATGAGTAGCTTCCCGATATACCTTGTATAGGTGGTTGTCTGATACACCATGTAGAGAGCATGCCTGATACACCATGTAGAGTGGATGTCTGATACACTCCCTTGTCTCGAGATGATCTTGGCTGTTACGTGGTGCTAGCTTAATGTCCGACATGGCCTTGGACGATAGACTTTGATAGCTTGGTGCCCGACACAAGATTTGTACGACACCACCTTGTCTTAGTAAGCTTGGCCGAGATGAGGGGATGGACGGCATGGCATGATGTCAGATATGCTAACCCTAGATGCTAGCCATTATGTCTGATACATGGCTATGCACAATATGGTTCTTGGTGCCCTAGCCGATAGGAATGGTCCATGGACGATACAAAGATGATTGTGTAGTAGGGACACCTTGGGGTGACACCCCTTTGACCGATAGGGTTGTTGTGTTGGTTAGCCGATAACCATGCTAGTAGTGCACCTTAGTGAGTATCTTAGTGGTGATGTTCCTCTGACCAATATGGTATAATGGATGACATGGGTGCCCTGGCCGATATGGATGACCCTTGAACGACATGGAGATGTTTGCACAATAGAGGCACCTTGGGCGTTGTGCTTTAACCATTATGGTCATGGTTGAGGGTTAGCCGATAGAGTAACCCTAACCCTGATCCTTGTGCACGATAGGCCCTTGGGCCGATAACATCTACTGATACACGGTACACCTTGTCCGACACCATGTGAACTAGTGGGTTCTAGTTGCATGATAGGTGAAGTGATGGGTTGGCCGATATGGTGGTGAGCTTGCTTATGGTTGGGAAACCCTAGCCGATGCATCCTTTGGTGAGAGTATGACCATACCCGATATACCTTTTGGTGAGGGATGGCGCTGCCACCAGATCTTTGGTGAGGGTTGCGGGAGCCTTGGTGAGGGTTGTGCCTAACCCGATAACCCTATGCATGTTCCTTGAGCTTACACCTTTGTTCATAATGATCTATGACAAGATAGGTGGAGAACCCTTGTATAGTGGTTACTTATGGTTAATGATAGATGAACTTTTGATTAAGCTGGATGGTGGATACGGGTGTATGATCCTTAAAGTTAATTCTTAGGGATGATGCGCTTGATAGCTATGGTGTATTGATGAATACACCAGTCATGACATTAATCTACATATGTTCATAATGATGAAAGAATATACAAATGTATAAACCTTAATCTTGATGATATGATAATAAAAGATATGCTCATGAGGTATGGGGCATGGTGGGTGCTCATAGTTTGGTAATGATAATGTAATTGCATTGCTTGCATTTACAGCCTTGAATCTCATGTATATATGAACATGTATGATGTTCCAATTCTGTACACCTGAATTCCTGATGGCATGATAATCCCAATATGTTCTATGCTTGGTAATCTGATTATCTCTTTTTATGCAAGCTAACTATGCAGGTATATTGAATTCATAGCCAGGTAAGAGCTATGGTGATTATATAATTATGTGCTTTATGTAGCACTTGATGAATGTGCAATGACTGAATAATAATGATGATAACTCTGTTGAAAAGATAACACATATCAACAAGTATAATGTGAAAGGTCTGAGGACCTGATTAAGGCTGACTGCCTAATTGAGGTGTTATCCTCTGATGTTGAGATAAGGGATTGCTATCCCATGGTGATGATGTAAGCCTTGAGAGGCAGTGGCATTATGTGATGAGGGATTGAGATCCCATGGCAATGTGATGATCCTTCAGATGGATCTAGATGATTGGCAAGAGGCCAAGTGGTAACATGTAATGTTGGATCCTTGTGATGGGTCTGGGTGATGTTAATGACAGTAAAAGCATGATATTGAGTTTTGTGTTGTTTATTCTTGTTATAGTTTACATGTTATAGAACTTGGCTGAATCTTGCAATCCACTTAAAATATGTTAACTAAATTACAGATGAACCTTCATGTAGTTTTCCCTGGCCATAGATCCATCATCGTCAGGAGCTGGTGATGGTGAAACGTGTTCTCCTACATGTTAATTTGGAGCACATATTGTTGAATATGTGAGGTTTCTCCTAGCCTAAAATAGAGAGGATTTGAGTACAGTTGCGGTTGCAGACTCGAGATAGATAGAGCATGGTGAACAGGCCCATGGCTCAGTGTGATAGGGCATGAATGCGTTCATGGCTCAGGGAGCACGGTGAACTGGCCTGTGGCTCAGATATACTCGTGTCGAGACCTGTACCAAGGCGGGCTAGAGAAAGGGTAGCCTATGGGAGCTGACCATGTGGTTGAGGCCACTTAAGCACGAGACTGCAGTCCTACTTTGGTTCTCGTACACTAACTATGAGGTGGGAGGTTGTGGAGTCCGGCTCTTCCATTGACCTTGTATGGCATCGGCTCCGGGTTTCACAACCGTCGGTTGGATTTGAGCGGTACGGCTCACTTCCTCAGGGCATAATAATTTGTAATTAAGCCGTATAGTAACTTTACTTAGGGAAAATATGAAACATTGGTTGAGGCCTTGTTTGTATAGTTTCTCTGGTTATAAACTGGCAGTTTATCATACATTCCTTATATCATGTGATAAGATCGTATAAAGCTTATCTTGTCAATCATGTTCCATAAAGAGTACCTGGTTATAGGCCTCATAAATATCTTGGTAAGATTTGTGGTAAGATTAGCCCTGCTCAGTATACTGCTCTTATAATCTGCTTATATCAGTTATCTGTGATCATAATAAAGCTGGTAGAGGGTTATGTTTCTCGCTGGGACTGTGTGTCTCACCCCATTGGTTAATAACCCTTTTTAAGTGGACGTGCCTGGAGAGATGAAGATCATGTGGCTACAGATGTTATGCAGAGGTATCGTACCTAGTGGGATAGATAGTGTCTAGCAGTAGAGTCCTATGTGTCGTCCATGTACACTTAGGTCTTCGGGAGAGTTTTTCGATGTTTCTTGTGCAATAATCGATGTATGGTTTCGGTATGTGTCTTGATGTAAAGCATCCTGGCAACAGTTATTTCATTTAACGAGATGATGGGAAATTATTTTGTAGCACCTTGGAAATATGCTATGAAATGAAAAGTGTTGGCTCAGATATTATATGTTTCATCTTGTGGTTCTTGTTATAAATTGGTTTTAATTTCCCGTGATTTTTTGATAATCCGCTGGTTTGCATGTAATCATGTTTTGTTGTGGATGAGGTGTTACAGTGTTAGATTATGAATGTATCAGATTAGGGTTAGGATTGACCATGTCAGCCTCCACACTTAACTAAGGCATCTGACATGTGTTTTACCATGCATTATAGGCAAGTGAACATATCGAAGTAATATAGGCCCTTTTGAGGCCCGAGTCGAACACAAGAAGACGTTCTCCAGAAGACAACTATAGTCAAATCAACTGGGCTGGTGAAATGGAATTGGTTCGATTGAACAGAAACAAAAATTGAACAAAATGAACTTAGCACTTAAATTACTCAGATTTATGGAATTCCTTAGGATTATGGTTTCACCATAGATAACATTGCAATTCATTCCACACACCAATATCTATTATCCCTATCCCTTGATAAAGAGCCTATAGTTAGAACTACCCACTCCTACAACGTAGTTCACTACCTATTCTAATGCCATCCCCATTTCCATAGTAGTTGGTTGATTAGTTAGGTGTTTTATGATTAAAATTTGAGCTTCTCATCTTATTTATTCTCTACCTTTCCCAAGGGGTGCAATAAATGGGTAAATCTATGCTTTCCAACCCTTAACCTCTCTCTTGAAATGATTAAGAGTCTAATAATCTATCTATGTTGATCAAGCATAAATAGAAAAATGCAACTTCATAGATTTATACCTAGAAAATAGGGATAAAGATGATATTAATGCATGGAAATTAGTTACAATGCATATATGGGCTACTCTTGGGTCCTAAGGAATCAAGGGGTTTAGCCTTGCATGGTTTTTATTGATGAATACATGATAGAGAAAGAGAAAAATGAGGGAAACATTAGAAAAACTAAGTAACCCCTGGTGAATAGCTGATCTGGATGATCCCCTATGTTGTTCATGCAATCAACTATCTTTTGACTTCCGATTCACCTTCCAAAGGTGCTTGGATCATCCCAGATGAAGCCTTCGGTTCCTTTCTACTATCTTCTCTCTCTCTCCAGTGTCGTGCAATGGAAAATGAATTCCTATTCATGTCTGGTCGAACTCCCCTTAGGTCATAGGAGTCACTTACGATATGAAATAACATCAACCATTGGATTAGATTGGCATCTTCAGATTTGCCAAATTGGACAGACTCGGTAGTACCAACTTGGTAGTCGGTAGTACCGAGATCCTAGGGTAGTTGTGACTCTTAACAATGTCGGTACTATCAACTTGTCTCGATAGCACCGAGTCTTTAGGTCACGCGAGCACTGCCTTATGGATTCCATCTCAGTAGTACTGAGTTTGTGAACTCGGTAGTACTAACTTTTCACAATTCATCCTTGTGCTTTACTGATGTGGTTTTGGTACTACTGACTTTGAGTGTAAGTAGTATCGAGTCAATGCGAGTCTTTTTTGGGCAAGCACTGATGTGAAGTCGGTACCATCGACTTTTGGTGTCGGTCGTATCGACTATGTAAAGTTGAATTGTACCTGAAAATGCACAAGAACGTGGATAAATTCTCGATATAAATATTAAACCATATGAAATAGTAAAAATTAAATAATTCGATGCATTTAGATAGCACAGGCCATTAATAGCATTACATGCATTATTAATCGTATAAATGACAAAACAACACATAAGAATCAAGGAAAATATGCCTGTGAAAATGACTAAAAACCCATGCATCAAACTCCGTTAAGCTTAAATGTTTCTCATCCTTGAGCAACACTGCTCTTGGATTTGTTTGATGTAAGTCAGCAAAAGGATACAACACATGAACTCTTTTCTTAATCATGTTGATCGGACAATCTCTGAATAGGCCTCCAATGACCACTGAACCAATAACTGCTCTACAACGACCAAAAATTTCCATAGAAGAAGTCTACCTTTTGATCAATGAACATGATCAATAAAGTAGTTGATATCATAATGGTTCAGGCATTCGCTTGGTGCACTAAGTGATTCCCTAATCTAAATTGCTCTCTCCTAACTACCAACTACTTGGAACCATATTTCCTTATAATAATGGATGAGGAGATAAATCATTTGAGTGGACTACCATACAAAGCAATTAATGATATGAGATGGGTGGCAATTATAGAATCATAAGTACAACCAACTTACTTATGCAAAAAGAATGATGACCTACACGAGTGAAAAGAATGTTATGCATGAGACCTAATGCCTACTTACTTTTTCTCTTTCTTTTTATTCTTTTTGACACATGATGCATGCATGAAGCTATCTCATAACAAAAAATGAGACTGTCAAAGACAAATAAATGCATCACGTGAATTAATTAATCCCTTCAAGAAGACTCAGGGACATACTTTCTGCTTAAGAAATCTTGAGATTGAATTTTTTCTAGCCCATAATTTTTCTTCGTCTTTGTCATGATTGAGTTATGTTTGGGCTTTCATTTCATTTTTTTTCTTTCTCTTTTTTTTTATGTGGAGGTATGATCCTGATTCAATCTTCACAATTAGAGACTACAGTCCACATGATAAAAAGGAATGAATGTGACAAAATGTATGTAATCTACATGAAATTTCAATGCGACTAAGATGGTATGCACTTTGATTATTTGATCATACAAATGCAACTTTTTTTCCAAATGCACATAAGGATAAGAACTAATCTACCATGTCACCTATCATGCCATGCAATGCAACCAAAAGAAATTAGTTGGGGCACTCATTCATCTTTAGGTGATGATTCAAAATTGGATGGCAAAGATAGATGGAATCACATAACTAAGCGACAATGCCTTTCGTAGGATTATGATATGTCCCTCTTTAATGACATGTGCATAGGGTAATCTTAAGGTTTTTTTCTTAGATTTCCATTTAAGATCTCATTAAATATTTGATTAGCTTAAGATCAACCACATCTTCATTCACTTTCCCATTTTGATTTATATGTTCATTCATATCCTATATCCTAGAGCTAACTTATCTAAACACTTCCTCGAGTGGTGATGCAAAAACATTTCACAAATTAAGTTGTGAAGACACAACCATTTCATTGCATTAACACCTATGAATTGACAAATGTAACCATGCATTACTTCTCCACAATTACACTAGATAGGTGTGTATCCTAACAATGCATAACTCAAACTAAAAAATAAAACAACTAAGATAAAAATGCAAGAAAACTATAAAAACTAAGATAGAATCTTGTTCCAGCACCCCCCTAAGCTTGAATATGACTATGTGAACATAGTCAATACTTGCACTCAAGTGGTTGAACAGTGGTACCATTTCTCAAAATGGGGGTGGCAGAGGCATGCTGGGGTCATGAGGGGGAAACATTCCCTAAAAAGATAGATCTGACAGTGGCATCTGTTGTGGCTGTGGGTACCCTTAAAAGTACCCTTGGTGCCAATAGTGGTCGAAGAAGGGATGCTGGTACTACTCCATCCATTGTAGGTGCATGTGAACATTCTTTTGGTTGGCCAAGAGAAGGCATTCATTCTTGTATATCGCCTGCTAGTTTTGTAAAACCTTCCTTGTATCTCTTACACTCCAGCCAACGTTGCTTGATGTTTTTGTTATCCAATATGGATCTCCTACAACTTCCCATACATACCTACCATATTGTATGAGTCTTTTCCTCCTGGGAACTGGGCGGGGCAGAAGAAGTCATGGCAGTGTAGGTGTGGGACCATTTGTGTGGGATCTCTCTCTGAGTGATGGGGATGTTGACCTCCTCAATGTCGTTGGAGTCGTCATTGCCTCTGCTCCTCATCCTCATCTTGAGTTTCTGCCCTAGGTGGATCTTATGCCTCCCCCTCATCCGGTGGCCACCAAAGATCGTCAACTCCACACAGGTTGAAGATGGGGTCAGGGAGGCTCTTCTCCTAGAACTTTCCTCGATGTGTGCAAGTTGCATACATCATGTTGTGGTGGTTGCTGAGGATGGTCCGCTTGTGGAAGTGCAGGAGGTCCAACTTCTTTGTATTTTCCAATGGTTCAAGGGTAGACAAGTCAAGGTAGAAATTTAGTGCATGGGGGTGATGAGACCCCCAAATACAATCGAAACCTTCCTTGACACACTGCACTGAGTGGAGATCATGTAGAGAAGAAGGAAGGCACCAAAGTTGACGGTCTCTCCCTCCAATAGCATGTAGAGGAAGTAGAGTTCCGCATGTTGAACCTTTCCTTGAGCTTGACTGGAATGAGCAAAGATGGTGTTGGTGCAAAGGCGGTGCAGGATTCGATCAAAGGGGTGCTCGATGTGAGTAACAGAGTTGACATGCTAGCTTATGTGAAATCCCTCTGGTACCTCAGTCAGCTGCTACCAAGACAAGTCGAAGTCGAAATTAGAAGGGGCCGAGCATTCTGGGATGTGAGCCCAGTTGAAGATGTGGTTGAAGGCCCGCATAGTGATGGAGTAGTTGTTGTTGAAGAGGCTGAAGTTGAGTTTGCCTTCCTTCCATTCGCCTCCTAACTATTGCTCGGGGGTGACAAGAACATCTAGTGATGACAAGAACTCAAGGATGAGTTATGGGTAAGTCTTCTAGTCACTGAAGAAGGGGTTGTCTCCCTCCATGAGCTACTTCTAACACACCCATCACATGTTCTCAGTGAAGCCTTCTCACTCAATCAATGCACGATCTCCATATCATGTTTGCACCATTGGCCTCATCTGTAGCTCTTCATAGACTTTCCTGATTTCTAAGGATGGATGTTGGATGTGTGTTGGTCAAGGGACCAACTCACCTTGCTCTATTGACATAGAAGGGCCTCTCCTTGGTGCCATGATGCTCAAGCAAGAAGGAGGATGAGGAAAGAGAAGCACAGTGAAGATTGTCAGCTCGGTGTAGCTCTTCTTTGTGTTACAAGAGGAGTGGAGGAAGTGGTGTGAAGAAAACAAATTCACCACTCCTATGTATATAGTTGATTTAGGCAGAGTCAGTACTACTGACACCGGTACTACTGACTTTTGTGTCGGTAGTACCGAGATGCAAGCACTAATCTGTGGATCAGATGTATCGATGACTGGCGTTTGATGATGTCCCAATCACTGATCACTCGGAGTCAGTAGTATAGAGATCAAGTCAGTAGTACCGACTTGAATCACGGATCAGGGCTACCGACCGTGTGATGAAGACTGCATCTGTCATTGAATTGAGCATCCACTAATTGCTGACATCACGCGTCGGTGCTACCGACTGGAGTGTCGATAGTACCGAGTTGGCAGTGATGGCTCAACACTTTCAAAATTTTCATCTCAATGTTTCATTTCTAGGTGTGCCAAAAAGTCGATAGTACCGACTCAGGTGTCGATACTACTGAGTGCTTATCAGTTAGCACTCAAAATCTTCAGAGACTCGGTAGTACCAACTTGGAGAGTCAATAGTACCGAGTCTATCTTGCTTGTGTGGGGACTCACTGATGTAATCTCAGTACAACCAAGTGGGTGTCCCAGTAGTACTGACGTGGGAAAAATCTGCACACTCCACAAACGAGTCAATGTACCTTTTTTCTCTAGAATTAAAAATACAAACACAACTACAATGTGAAAATGAACATGAATAAAGGGAAATGAAGTTTGGGTTGCCTCCCAACAAGCGCCATTGTTTAACTTCCTAGACTAGACATTCCCAAGAGCAATAATCTATTTCCAAAAGTTGTACATATTCGATTCTCTGCTCCACTTCCCCACCAAAGTAATGCTTCAATCTTTGGCCATTAACAAGGAATGACTTGGTCCCATCTAAAATCTTCCCAACACCATGGGAAAAATCTTGTTCAATCACAAATGGTCCACTCCATTTGGACCTCAGTTTGCCTGGATGCAACTGAAGTCGGGAATTAAAAAGGAGAACCTTTTGTCCTGGAAGAAACACCCTATTCAAAATGTGCCTATCATGAATCTTCTTTGTCCTCTCCTTATAAATCCTAGAACTTTCATAAGCATCCATCCTAATCTCATCTAGTTCATTAAGCTCTAAAAGTCTTTTCCTACCTACTTCATCCAATCCAAAGTTTAACTTTCTCAATGCCCATTTCACCTTATGCTCAAGCTCTACTAGTAAATGACAAGCCCGTCCATAAACCAACCTAAAAGATTTCGTCCCTATAGGTGATTTATAGTACATCCTATATGCCCAAAGAGCATCATTGAGCACAAAACTCCAATTTGTCCTATTAGTCGAGACTGTCCTTTCTAAGGTCTTCTTCACTTCTCTATTGGACACCTCAACTTGGCCTTGTATCTATGGGTGGTAAGGAGTACCCACTCGATATTTCACCCCATATTTGCTAAGTAAGGATCTGATTTCCTATTGGTGAAACATGATCCACCATCACTAATGATCAATCGGGGGACACCAATTCTACAAAAAATGTTATCCTTCACAAATCTGCACACCACTTGAGCGTCATTAGTGTGGGTTGGAATTTCTTCCACCCACTTAGATACATAGTCAACCACAAGTAAGTTGTAAAGGTTAGAATTAGACAAAACAAATGGACACATTAAAAAGGAGAACCTTTTGGAAACCTCTGTGTTACCCTATCATTTTCATAATGGGATATCAATCCCTTAAACTCACCATTGAATACTACATCACCTTCTAGGCAATTATGATTTTGCCAAGTCATCAAACCTATATACATTCTTTCTATGAAACTATTATTCCATAGGTCTCATGAGGCATAATAAATCTATAATAGATTATAACCACTATAGCCCTCATTTCGATATATCCATAATGCATTCATGGTTAAGATTTTATTATTGTAACCATGGTTCAGGAAAGTAGTATGCAGTGTACAGACAGAGAGGGTACTGCATAGAGTATATGCAGTATGCGGGAGTATATATGCGAGTATATGCGGTTTTGGATTTTTTTATTTCAATAAACTAATTATACATAAAATAATATAGTGAGATCATAAATTAAATATATAGAGTAGGCACGTACATCTATTCACTTATAAACATATTAATATGCATACATGATGTATGATATGTTTATATATGTATACATGGCTATATATAGAATGTGTTTGTAATATATGTACAAATACTAAAATGTAGGTAAATCAATGTACAAATATATGTATAGTGTGTATAAATGTGAATAAATCAAAATGTATATATACATGCACAAATTTGTGATTGTATATTGAGGTATATTGTATATGTATCTATACCTATTAATATATCAAAAGGTATTCGAATAAATGTACAAATGCATGTGGAAAATTTTTATATGTATTAAAATATATACATATAATTCAATGACTATATATCTCAATTTATATATATAATTAAATATGTGTATATATATGCATGTATGTACGAAATGCATGAACATTAGTTGTGTGCTTTTTGAAAAGTGGAGTTTAATCGACCAAGCAGGAGTATATGAGGCCCATGACCACTTTTGGACCGACTAGTAATATGTGGTGTAGTAGGGTGACTGAATAGGTATATGCGGGAGTATATGCGGCCATGCAGACTGATTTCCTGAACAGTGATTGTAACCACTAATTGTTATCATCATGCCATTTCAAGTTACATTCCATCTTGTGATTAGGGTTAGGGTTTCTCTTTTCAACTGATTAGGGTTTCCAGGTTTATATTCAATCATCATCCCTAGATTATAACTCCTCATTTCTAGGAGCTTATATTACCATCTTGACATCCTATTGTATCATAGATAATTGTCAATCAAGTTACAACCCTCTCATAATTACGATTAGGATTTTTATTGGAACCGATTAGGGTTTTATTCAACAACCGAACCCTAATTCATAACTCCTCACATCTAGGAACTTATTTCATTTCTATAATTATTCGATCATACTTGATTACTTGCATCAATTATCATTAATTGATTATCAACATAAGGTATTACCTTTCTCATATGAGTAGTACAATTTTCTCTTTCATCCTTACTAGGATATTATATTCAACTTTAACTTGTAGTATTGACTTGACCCTCTTTAGGGTATGATGGCTTACAATTTTCAAAAAATGTCCATCTCATTAATTTATAGTGTATCCATTGATAATATTCAAGGTGTATCGACCTAGGTGTATTGGCCTACATGTTACACCTTGTGTCAGCCTATACACATTTGTTTGTGTCGGCCAAGGTACCATTACTTGTATCGGTCAAGGTATATCAAAAGGTATCAATTTAGAAATGATTGAGAAGGTATGTTGGCTATAGTGTACTTTAGGGTGTTGGATACCCTATTTATTTATGTATCGGCCACATCAACCCATTGTGTATCGGCCACACCATCTACTAGGGTATCAACCACTCAACCAACTAGTGTGTCAGCCTCACCATCAACTAGGGTATCAGCCTAGATTATCCCTTTGTATATCAGCCACATAGATTACTATGGGATATCGGCCTCTAGGGTTTGATTTGTATCGAGTGAACCCTTATTCAACACCTGAATTCTCTCACCTGTTGACCTCACCATTACTTGATGTATCGGCCAAGGCTTAAAGAGTATATTGCCCCTATCTTCACATGATGTATTGAGCTTGAGGATGTCAAATTATAAGTGTATCAGATTAGGGTTAGGATTGGCCATGTCAGCCTCCACACTCGACTAAGGCATCTGCCATGTGTTTATCGTGGATTATACGCAAGTGAATGTATCAAAGTAATATAGGCCCTTTTGAGTCCCGAGTCAAACACAGGGAGTCATTCTCCATAAGACTACTACTAACTATGGTCAAATCAGCTAGGCTGGTGAAATTGAATTGGTGTGATTGGATAGAAACAAAAATAGAACGAAATGAACTTAACACTTAAATTTCTCATATTTAGGGAATTTCTTAGGATTATGGTTTCACCACAGATAACATTGAAATTCATTCCACACACCAGTATCTGGATAAAGAGCCTATAGTCATAACTACTCACTCCTGTAGTGTACTTCACTACCTATTATAATGCCAACCCCATTTCCATAGCAGTAGGTTGATTAAATAGGTGCTTTATAATTAAACTTTGGGTTTCTCCTCCCGTTTATTCTCCACCTTTTGCAAGGGGTGCAATAAACAGGTAAATCTATGCTTTCCAACCCTTAACCTCTCTCCTAAACTGATTAAGAGTCTAATAAAATATCTATGTTGATCAGGCATAAAAAGAACAATGCAACTTCATAGATTTATATCCAAAAAATAGGGATAAAGATGATATTAATGCATGGAAATCAATTATAATGCATATCCAGGCTACCCCCGGGTTCTAAGGAATCAAGGGGTTTATCCCTGCATGGTTTTGATTGACAAATACATGGTAGAGAAAGGGAAAATCATGGGAAACATTATAAAAACTAAGCAACCCCTGGTGAATAGCTGATCTGGATGATCCCCTACGTCGTGCATGGAATCGACTGTCTTTCGAATGTTGATTCGCCTTTTGGAGGTGCTCGGATTGTCCTGGATGAAGCCTTTAGTTCCTTTCTCCTCTCTCCTCTCTCTCCAGTTTTGTGCAATGGAAAACTGTTGCTTATTCACGTCTAGCCGAGCTCCCCTTAGGTCATAGGAGTTAGTTACAGTATGAAATAACTTCAACCACTAGATTTGATTGCCATCTACAAATTTATCGAATCGGGTAGACTCGGTAGTACCAACTTGGTAGTCAGTAGTACCAAGATCCTAGGGTAGTTGTGACTCTTGACAATGTCAGTGCCATCAACTTGTCTTGATAGCACCGAGTCTTTCGGTCGCCCAAGCACTGCCTTACTGATGCCATCTCGGTAGTACTGAGTTTGTGAACTTGGTAGTACTGACTTTTTGCGATTCATCCTTGTACTTTACTGATGTGGTTTTAGTACTACTGACTTTGAGTGTCGGTTGTATTGAGTTCATGTGAGTATTTTTTAGGAAAACACTGATGCGAAGTCGGTACCACCAACTTTTAGTGTCGGTAGTATCGACTCTATAAATTCAATTGTACCTAAAAATGCACAAGAACATGGATAAATTGTTGGGATAAATATTAAACCATCTTAAACAGTAAAAATCAGATAATTTGATGCATTTTGATAGAACATGCCATTAATAGCATTTCATGCATTATTAATTGAATGAATGACAAAAAACACATAAAATCAAGGAAAATATGCCTATAAAAATGACTAAAACCCATGCATAAGCATCGTATTTTAATATTCAATCTTCTCTAGTCATCTCTTGGTCATGACAAGCTAGTACCTTTGAGGCATATCATTTTTATAGCATCTAACATATCGGCCTAACAACAACATATCATTTTTAGAGTATCACAAGTCATATCGGCCATCCATGTGATGGTGCAAGTATGTGTATCGACTTGGCTATCTTCTAGATATTGGTCTGCCTTATTCTTATCATTTAACTGATAGATTAAACAATTGAAAGGACAGTAGTCCTACTCATGTAAAACAAACCAAAAAGGTGTATGAGTTCATGTGTATTAGTTTCCATACCTATACCCTTGTATAGGGTTAGGGTTTTCACAAACCAATATCAGTTTGGGCATATCAGCTTCATCATCTTCAAGCTCAAATTCTTCATCCATTACTACTATTGTAACAGACTGAATCTCAGGGTCCTTTATGCAATTTACCCACTTTTGAGCTTTTATTTGCTTTCTATTCCTTTTGGACCTTTTTCATAAATTTCCCATCCTTTTGAGTCTTCTTTGGCCCAATTATTGAAATTAAGCCTTTCTTGAGGATGTAATTCACAATCTACCCACATTTATGATAATGTAGGGGGTTTTGCACAAATAACCCACTTAATGTGATTATTGAGGACTAATAATGCACTGTGGCCCTTAATTAGAGAATATAAGTGGATAATGCTAATTTAGAGCTTTTATATCTTTTTGGATTAAGATATGAGTAATAATGTGTATTTGAGTTAATGTATGAGAGTAATTAACCCTTTTCTTTCTCTCTCCTCCAAAAAGGGCAATAATGCATAAATAAGAGGATAATATGGTGATATATGGTTCTCAATATTGATATGTATATCTCAAATTTCACTCACTCATGTCATTAAAAGACTATCTTCAAATTAATCACTCATTTTATTCATTAAAATATGCATTAATATTCAATATAGCATTTAAGGGCCAAAATGTGTGTAAAATGAGAAAATAAAGGCAGAGCATTGATCTAGGAGTCGTATTTAACCTATGGTCCACATTTGGTGGCATTTGGACTTTATTTGACCCTTCAAATGGATTTTTTAAGTTTAATATAATGTAACTTGGTATTTTAATCATTTTCATTTAAATGACACTTATTCGACAAATTCCCTTCATTTACTCTGTCACATGCCCAATCGCCGTCTGATCCCGATCCTACGGCTAGGATCTCGTCTCCTACCTCCAGCTGTGTAACTAGTTCTGGATCCTCGGTTCCGCAACCCCAATCTCCCTATCCTCTTCACCGTTTCACGAGGTATTTTGCCCATCGGCTTCGTCTCCTCACGACACATCTAACGAGCCTAGGCTCATTTTCTCTTATCCTCTGAGTAGGAAATGTCCATTCGGGGTCTTCTCCTCCTCTCTGCCATTTTGCGTAGAGGGGGTCTTTGTTCTCCTCCCGCCTATGTAAGGCATCTTAGAGCACCGCCTGATCCCTAACTCCTATCCTCCCCGCTCAATTAGTCCCCTGCTACCCCCGATTTCTAAGACCTCCTTTGCTCCCTTCTCCTGCAACATCGGTCGGGAGCACCCTACTCCAGCCACCTCTATTCAATTGTATTCTGGGTGAGTATGCTCGATGTGTATCCTCCTTTTCCCCTTCCTTACTTTGGCTCGGTGCACCCTCAGTTTCTCAGTCCTAAAAGCTCACCGTTGAGCTCCGTCGCCACCATGCCGTTTTGAGCTTCTGGTGCTCCTCATCCCTTATGAACACTAGTATTCAGTTCGCTGGACTTCCACAAGCATTTTTGATGCCTTATATGAGGTTTTCCTCTCTGTTTCCTTCGATTTTGTCTGTGCGTTGTGCTTCCCTGTTCCCTATCCATTCTAGCTTGTTTGGTGTTTCCATGATCCCCCGCCCTTGAGAGATGGTGTCGCGAACCTCGCCATACTTTGAGGATGTCGATTTCCTTGTGAGTTGCTAGGATGCTGAGTGAGGGAGTGTCACAAGCCTATGGTCAAAGCCCCTGTAGGCTGCTTCCACATGACCTTGGCTGGAAGAAGCCAGGTCACAAAAAGACCAAGATGGTCATGTCTGAATAATGTAACGATTTATCTTACATGGGCACTATAGTAATTTCATCTCTTATTTTGTTTTCCGTCACGACTGATGGCAATAGATATTAAATGACAGTGACACCCTCACTTTTTTAATTAAATTGATTTATCAACCATGGGCATAATGGTAATTTGCCCCTTCACTGAAGCACCTTTGACCGAGTCCACATGAGCGCAGACCACCAGACTGGGCCAAATCTGATGGCCCAAGTCGGTGCAGGCCCGACCGCGTGGCACATGCTCTCTCGCTGATTATTTGGCCTATGTGGCATTTTCTCGAAATCTGATTGGCAGATTTCATTTAATTCATATTAAATCAGTCCTTTGTCAGTAAAATTCGAATAAATAGTCATTGGAAAGGATTTTTAATGTAGAATCCAGTTTTTAGTTTTTGAGTCCTAATCTTGATTCCTTTTTTGAATTTTACCTTGGATTCCTTTTTGATGATATAAAATGTTCTAAAAATGTTAACCAAGTCATTTTAACTTCAAATTGAGAAATAAAAGATGTTTTCTTGATTAGTGAAACTTAAGCAATGTTTTAGTCTAGGTTTTGAGTCCTAAATCGAAGGTTTTCCTAAAAGGTCTAAAATGAGTATCTTTTATACACCTTATGCCTTAATACATACTAATACATGTGAAATGTTTATAACTTGGATAAAGTGGAATTGGTCACGATCAATTTGGTGAAAGTGATGTTAGGAATCGTCAATAAGGTATGTGACACCTATTTATGTATGTGGATCCTATTTATGGATATGAACATATGAATGTGCAATGTATACCCTATTCCTTCAGTTGGGCTTTTTTTCCAACCCTACATTCATAATGTGCTAGACTTGGAATATCTATATTGCCTTTATTTGTCTCTTTATTTATTTGATTCTTCTATTTCCTATGTTGGCTCATTTACTTGAAATGCTTGGATCTTGCTAATGCCAATGTTGGCTCACTATTTGATTTACTTCATGGGTTTTATTCCTATTTGCTATGATGCAATGTTATTTATATTTTCACTACTACCAAGTGAATTATTCAACATGATGTATTTATTGGCCAAATGACAATGTCGTGTACATGAGTACAAACCACCCATAGTGGGCATGAGCCCAGGGGAACGTTAAAATTCTCTCCATTATATATATATATATATATATATATATATATATATATATATATATATATATATATATATATATATATATATATATATATATATATATATATATATATATATATATATATATTGGAGGTTAGGGGATGTTCAAATTCCCCCTCTCCTCTTAGTGTAGGTCCGGTAGGTGCCTCACCCTGCATTGGTATGATTTTGTGCCATAATATCATTCATGCTATGTGATTATTGTCATGGATTGAACTATGGCAGTCTTCTATTTCTTATTTGATTATTTGCCTCATACTCTTGAAATCTCTTAATATAGTGAATAATTTTATTATGCCATGTTGTGCTTTATTATTTTCCTTATTCCTCTTGATTAACACATACTTTTTATCTCTATCTTGCTGGGTAATCCCAACCACCCAGGTATAGGAACAGAGTGCGCATTTGAAGCATGGTGAACCAGCTTAGGGCTATGGATAATGAGTTCCACTTACTAGCTTTGACATGGCTGCCTATATATTATAAGTTGTTTTGTTTGGAGACAAGTTGACTTGGTTTTAGTCTTCCTCTACCTATATATTGTTGTTGTGTAAAAAGTTGTACACCATTTTGGGAAAATTGCAATGTACTATTTATACAATTGAATATAGGCAAAGTTTAAAATTTCGCTACTACACATTGGTGTTTTTGTTTACCATAATTTTAGTAGAGAGTTGGGTTATCATTATAGCTCTTTATAGCATGGTATCAGAGCATCAAGGTAGTTAGAGTCTTGACTAATTAAATTTGTCTCCTAGTTAGAAACCCTTACCTTATATAGTTTCCCTTTAGTAAGAGTTTTACCTTAGATTTGACCTATGTTGAGAAGTTGATTTAGGATCATAATAATTTCATATTAGAAATATAATTTGTCAACTTTTTGGCGATTAGTCTATTAGGTTGCTGCTAGGGCATAAGTTGAAAGCAAAGGTGTCTAGAAAGGGTCAGGGTATGGGGGCTGGCAATATTTTCCTCCACACCACTAGCTTGGCTTATGAGGACTCCCAGATCCAGATGACATCGGCCTTGCCTGAGTTGATACTGACTGTCCAAAATAGCATACATTTAGGAAAATTATCTTATTGCTGAGTATCCTTAAGAACCTAAATATGATTTTTTTATTACCCAAGTAGAACCACCTTATGTCCCATAAGTTCCTTATGTGAGCCTTAGATTTCCAAGTTTGGGGAATAACCTACCCTATGCTAGACTTTGAAGTTTGGTGTTTAGTAAAACAACTAAGAGTTGGATCTCTTGCATAGTTTTACCTCAACCCTTTTGAAAAGTGGCCTTAGTAGTAATGCTTTTATACCTTGATAGATTTTAGAGTTTTTGATTTCGAGGATGAAATCCTCTTTAAGGGGGTGGAGTCCCACAATGCATTGAAATCTAGCTACTCTGAAGTTTGGAAACCCTAACTCCATAGACATGGGATTAGTGAGCTTATATGGTTAGTGTTGAACAAAAAAATTATAATTATAATTCATCTTGTTTGTTTATACACAAATAAATATATAATAAGTCATCTAAAGAGAATAGTTCATATGCTTGAACCTTAACATACTCCTAACGCACATAATAGTGAAGTTACTCATCACTAATTGTGAATACACTTAATGTTGACCATGTCACCCTAATAGTATGATTAGTAAATATTATGGATCTAGTGCATGCTAAGGATGCAATGGTCATGTTGATCTAAACCCTAATGTGTAATCACCTAGTCTCGACAACATATATATATATATATATATACCTTTAATGCCTTTTACGATACCTTAGTGACATTAGGTGTCATCATCAGTTAACACACTTGGAACATATATGTGGATTATAATCACATAATTATATTTGAGACCATGGTATCAACATATTTGAGGCAAAACACCATGTTCCCTAATATACATCTCATTAATCACCTCATCATGATTTAGTATGAAAATCAATTCATTAATGTTTAATGTGTTTCATATTGTCCACTAAAATGCATGTAATGACACAAACATGATTATGAGTAATTGGATTCACATGAGTATGCATTAATTCTTAATGTGATTCATAACATGAAATGTCATATGAGAAAATGATTAATTATGTCATTAACATGAGTATGAAAGATAATGTGACAACGTGTGATATAGTGATAAATAATTTATGTGACCTTATTTGGAATTATTATTATAGGCTTAATAACTTGTTGGATAATTTATCCTTTTGTTACATAATATTTTGTGATAATTCCATATGATGGTAATATAATGATAATGGAGAATGGATTCATGTTATTAAGGTTTATGACCTAATACATTAATTAATGTTGATATTTCTCTATAGACCCTAGTTGTGTTTAAAACCCTTATAAGGGGTATGCATATGTTTTGGTACTTAATGTTGAAGTGTGATCCTTGTTACAACAGATGTGAGTAAAATGTGACACAAGTAATGGAATAATAAAAATGATGCTTTTACATGATGGAGATTATGTTTATAAGCCAAACATGTTAATTATATTGGGTTTGATAAAAGGTAATGGAAACCTTAGTGAGACTTGGCTTATGTATAGATCTTGTGAAGTATCATATATTTGATGTAACACCTAGTTACCTAATGTTGGGATGTTACACACTCACCCTCTCTCTTCCCTCTTGTTGTAATTTTGGGGATGAAATCCTCTTTAAGGGGTGGAGTATTGTAATAGACTGAATCTCAGGGTCCTTTATGCAATATACCCACTTTTGAGATTTTATTTGCTTTCTAGTCCTTTTGGACCTTTTTCATAAATTTCCCATCCTTTTGAGTCTTCTTTGGCCTTAATATTGAAATTGAGCCTTTCTTGAGGATGTAATTCACAATCTACCCACATTTATGATAATGTAGGGGGTTTTGCACAAATAACCCACTTAATGTGATTATTGAGGACTAATAATTCAATGTGGCCTTTAATGAGAGAATATAAGTGGATAATGCTAATTTAGAGCTTTTATATCTTTTTGGATAAAGATATGAGTAATAATGTGTATTTGAGTTAATGTATGAGAGTAATTAACCATTTTCTTTCTCTCTCCTCCAAAAAGGGAAATAATGCATTAATAAGAGGATAATATGGTGATATAAGACTATCAATATTGATATGTATATCTCGAATTTCACTTATTCATGTCAATAAAAGACTATCTTCACATTAATCACTCATTTTATACATTAAAATATGCATTAATATTCAATATAGCATTTAAGGGCCAAAATGTGTGTAAAATGAGAAAATAAAGGCATAGCATTGATCTAGGAGTCGTATTTAACCTATGGTCCAAATTTGGTGGCATTCGGACTTTAGTTGACCCTTCAACTGGATTTTATAAGTTTTAATATAGCGTAACTTTGGTATTTGAATCGTTTTAATTTAAATGAGATTTATTCACCAAAGTCCCTTCATTTACTTTGTCACGATCGCCGTATGATCCTGATCCAACAGCTAGGATCTCGTCTCCTATATCCAGCCGCACAACTAATTCTGGCTCCTCGGTTCCGCGACCCCGATCTCCCTCTCCTCTTCACCATTTCATGAGGTATTTGGCCCATCGACTTCGTCACCTCACAACGCATCTAATGAGCATCGGATCGTCTTCTCTTCTCCTCTGAGACGGAAATGCCCATTTGGCCTCTTCTTCTCCTCTCTGCCTTTTGGCGCAAAGGGGGTCTTTGTTCTCCTCCCACCTATGTAAGGCATCTTAGAGCACCGCCTGATCCCTAACTCCTCTCCTCCCCTCTCAATTAGTCCCTTGCTACCCTTGATTTCTGAGACCTCCTTCACTCCCTTCTCCTACGACTTCATCTAGGAGCACCCTATTCCGACCACCTATGTTCAATTGTAGTCTGGGTGAGTATCCTCGACACCTATCCTCCTTTTCCCCTTCCTTACTTTGACATGGTGCACCCTCAGTTTCTCGGTCATATAAGCTCACCGTTGAGCTCCGTCGCCACCGTGCCATTTTGAGTTTATGGTGCTCCTCAGTCCTTGTGAACACAAGCATTCGATTTGCTGGACTTCCATGAGCATTTTTGATGCCTTATCTGAGGTTTTCCTCTCTATTTCCTTCAGTTTTATCTGTGATTTGTGCTCCCCTGTTCCCTAGCCATTTTCGGCTTGTTTGGTGTTTCTGTGATCCCCCACCCTTGAGAGATGGTGTCGCGGACCTCACCGGACCTTGAGGATGGCAGTTTCCTTGTGGATTGCTAGGATGCAGGCTGAGGGAGCATAGTAAGCCTGGGGTCGAAACCCCTGTAGGCTGCTTGTGCCATGACCTTGGCTGGAAAAAGCCAGGTCACGGAAAGACCAAGATGGTCATGTCCGAATAATGTAACGATTTATCTTACATGGGTACTATAGTAATTTCATATCTTATTTTGTTTTCCGTCATGACTGATGGAGATAGATATTAAATGACAGTAACACCCTCACTTTTTTAATTAAATTGATTTATCGACCATGGGTATAATGGTAATTTGCCCCTTCACTGAAGCGCCTTTGACCGAATCCATGCGAGTACAGAGTGGCTAACTGGGCCAAATCCAATTAGCCCAAGTCAGCACGAGCCCGACCGTGTGGCACATGCTCTCTCACTGATTATTTGGCCTATGCAACATTTTCTCAAAATCTGATTGGCTAATTTCATTTAATTCATATTAAATCGGTCCTTTGTTAGTAAAATTTGAATAAATAGTCATTGGAAAGGATTTTTAATGTAGAATCTGATTTTTGGTTTTTGAGTCCTGATCCTGATTCCTTTTTGGAATTTACCTTGGATTCCTTTTTTATGATATAAAATGTTCTAAAAATGTTAACTAAGTCAATTTAACTTCAAATTGAGAAATAAAGGATGTTTTCTTAATCAGTGAAACTCAAGCAATGTTTTAGTCTACGTTTTGAGTCTAAATCAAAGGTTTTCCTAAAAGGTCTAAAATGTGTATCTTTTATACACCTTATGCCTTAATACATACTAATACATGTGAAATGTTTATAACTAGGATAAAGTGGAATTGGTCACAATATATTTGGTGAAAGTGATGTTAGGAATCGTCAATAAGGTATGTGACACCTATTTATGTATGTGGATCCTATTTATGGATGTGAACATATGAATGTGCAATGTATACCCTATTCCTTTAGTTAGGCCTTTTTTTTCCAACCCTACGTTCATATTGTGCTAGCCTTGGAATATCTCTATTGCCTTTATTTGTCTCTTTATTTATTTGATTCTTCTATTGACTATGTTGGCTCATTTACTTGAAATGCTTGGATCTTGCTAATGCCATTGTTGGCTCACTATTTGATTTACTTCATGGGTTTTATTCCTATTTGCTATGATGCAATGTTATTTATATTTTCACTACTTCCAAGTGAATTATTTAGCATGATGTATTTATTGGCCAAATGGTAATTTAGTGTACATGAGTACAAACCACCCATAGTGGGCATGAGCCCAGGGGAACGTTAAAATTCTCCCCATTTTATATATATTTTGGACGTTAGGGGATGTTAAAATTCCCCCTCTCCTCTTGGTGTAGGTCCGGTAGGTGCCTCACCCTGCATTGGTATGCTTTTGTGTCATAATATCATTCATGCTATGTGATTATTGTTGTGGATTGAACTATGGCAGTCTTCTATTTCTTATTTGATTATTTGCCTCATACTCTTGAAATATCTTAATATAGTGAATCATTTTATTATGCCATGTTGGCTATATTATTATCCTTATTCCTCTTGATTAACACATACTTTTTATCTCTCTCTTGCTGGGTGATCCCAACCACCCAAGTATAGGATCAGAGTGCACATTAGAAGCATGGTGAACCAGCTTAGGGCTATGGATAATGAGTTCCACTTACTAGCCTGGACTTGACTGCCTATATATTATAAGTT
The DNA here is from genome assembly GCA_963693085.1 of Alisma plantago-aquatica. Classification (NCBI taxonomy): domain Eukaryota; kingdom Viridiplantae; phylum Streptophyta; class Magnoliopsida; order Alismatales; family Alismataceae; genus Alisma; species Alisma plantago-aquatica. The sequence goes on from OY856409.1 coordinate 1,197,404,849, forward strand.
GTTTTGTTTGGAGACAAGTTGATTTGGTTTTAGTCTTTCTCTACCTAGATTCTATTGTTGTGTAAAAAGTTGTACACCCTTTTGGGAAAATTGCAGTGTACTCTTTATACAATTGAATATAGTCAAAGTTTAAAATTCCACTGCTACACATTGGTGTTTTTGTTTACCATAATTTTAGTAGAGAGTTGGGTTATCATTCCATCTCTTTATAACTATATTTCATGGACAAAAACCCCATATATCCATTAGATCTCATATAACCATCATTCAAAAAAGAAAAGTCGAAGTAGAAAAGGAATCACCAAGTATTGCATGATATAATATAAATAATAATAAAGTTGAGTTCAAGTTATATAACCCACATCAAGATCACCACTAAAGCTTCAAGCTTCCAAAATCCACATTTACAAGGTTAAAGATGACTTATCAAGAGTCCAAGACTTGATCATAACACCTCTATATGAAAGGTGATGCCGTAGTAAGAAGCTTGGTGAAGAAGGAAAGAAAGAAAGAATCATGGTTCGAGAAGCATAACCCATCTAAGGTAGGAGATAACCATAGCTTTACTTTGGGCACGTTGCTCAAATTTCCTTTTCCTCCTTGAGCTCCTAGGGTCGTCTACTTAAGAGGAGTTGAAAGGTTTACTAGGAGGTGAAAGAGAGAGGTATATGTAGTTGAGGCTCATGAAAGAGAGTATGTGTAAGGTGTCATCACCGTATGTACATGGATGACACGTGTCCATGCATGGTGAATCCATGAGACCTCATTTATCATGACATGCAAAACTCTTGTGGATAATCCAAGAGTAAGGTATCGGCCATTAGGTAGCTTCCTTGACAAGGTATCACAACTTGTCATCACTTTGTGTACAAACCGATGCCACTTTTGCTAGGAAGTCTCAAACCAATAGGCTTCACCTATTTGAGGTGCTTATACCAAAATGAATTCTTAAAAAAGTTTCCAAACCTATAGAGGACTCCCTCTATGGATTATAAATCGATAGGAACCCCCATATGCCCTTCACAACTCAACACAACCTCATCTAGGGTTCAAGGTAATCTACTTTCTATGGTTCTAACATCACTAAGAGTGTTATCACTTAACCCAGAATCAAACAACACACCCCATTCTCTCTCTCTGTATCCTCTAGATGATACAAAGAGAGAGTAGGAACACTCTAAAGGTGGTAAACTCCACATCAACCCCATATATTGGTTAAGTTGCAAGTTGCACCAAAACTAGCACATAAAGCACATGCATCAACCATACAAGCTCAACCTAGAATTTAGGATTTCCATAAGGTGTCCCTCAGAATCGTGCTCTCTCTTATGATGCTAAAGTACTAAGGGAACACCCATCATGTGACATTTTGTAAGATAACCCCCTTATCTTGGGTAAATTGCACTTTGGTCCAAAATAAGCAAGCATTGCTCAAACAACATTCAAACATGACCAAACTTGAAACTTGAGCTCTCCTTAAGTATTAATTACTTTTCAAATGATTAAGATGAGGTTCTAATCACCTTACTTAGGCAAAACATCTAAGGTTATCCCAAAACCTAGGTCGGGGTTCTTACATGGAACACCACAACATAATGGTGTATCATAAAGAAGGGATTGCACATTGCTAGATATGGTGCAATCTATGACGAGTTTTGTTGATCTTACAAATTCCTTCTGGGGGTATTCTCTTGAAATCACTATGGATACGCTAAATTGAGTTCCATCTAAATCAGTTCAAAAACACCATATGAGATATGGTATGTGAAGCATCCCAATGTGTCTTATATCAAGATTTGGGGATGTGAAGCTTATGTTAGAAAAATGTTTTCCGAAAAGCTTGGCCTAACTCTGATAAATGTTATTTTGTTTGATATACTATAGAGACCAAAGGATTTTACTTCCATTCCAAATATGACAACAAAGTGTTTGTTTCCAAAGAGGCTATATTTCTAGAAAAGAAATTTATTTCCAAAGGAATCAGTGGGAGGAAAGTGGAACTCAAAGAGGTTTGAGACCAACAAGAGATCACTGAACCAACAGATGTACAAGATGAACAAAGAGAATTAAAAAAATGTTTTGTAATCTCAAATTCCCTCAAGTAACACAGGAACCTCATAGATCTAGTAGGACACTCCTTGAACTAGAGAGATTTGGATATCTTGTGACTCAAGAAGGTGGTGAGTTTGTTATAGACAATGATCTAACAACCTATCTAGAAGCTATTGAGGGACCACAATCTGAGAAATGGCTTGAGGCCATGAGATCTGAGATGGAATCCATGTATTCCAACAAGGTATGGACCTTGGTGCCTGAAGGGGTAAACCCCATAGGGTGCAAATGGGTCTTTAAGAAGTAGATAGACATGGATGGTAAAGTACAAACCTATAAGGGAAGATTGGTTGCAAAGGGTTACAGACAAGTTCAAGGTATTGACTATGACAAAACCTTTTCTCCAACAGCCATGGTTAAGTTCATCAGGATCATGCTTGCTATTGCATCTTATCATGACTATGATATTTGGCAGAAGAATGTTAAAACTACATTCCATACAGTAATCTTGTTGAGGATGTGTGTATGACACAATCTGAGGGTTTTATCGATCCAAAGGATGCAAATAAAGTATGTAAGATATAAAGGTCAATCTATGGATTGAAGCAAACATCTCAGAGCTAGAATCTTCATTTTGATGAGACAATCAAAGAGTTTGTCTTTGTTCAAAATGAAGATGAAACTTGTGTATACAAGAAGGTTAGTGGGAGTATGGTAGTATTCCTCATATTGATGGAGAATGACATCCCTACTTTACAAAAGGTAAAAAACATGGATTGGAAATACATTCTTTATGAAAGACATGGGAGAAGCATCCTACATCTTGGGGATAAAGATATATAGAGATAGATCAGGAAGGCTTCTTGGACTAAGTCAGAGCACATACATCGCAAAAGTGTTGAACAAGTTAAGCATGGAGAACTCAAAGAGAGGAAACTTGCCCATGCTACATGGATTTATCATCTATAAAGTTCGATGTCCCCATTCTTGTGAAGAAAGTGAATGTGTGAGTGTGATTCCATATGCGTTGACAATTGGATCCATCATGTATGCAATGTTGTGCACCCATCCAAATGTCACATGCGCTTTGAGCATGACGAGTAGATATCAGTCGAATCCAGGTGATGATCAATGGATAGCCGTGAAGAAAATCCTCAAGTACTTGAGAAGGACTAAGGATTAATTCTTAATCTATGACAGAGAGGAAGAGTTGGTGGTAAGAGGTTAATTAATGCAAGATTACAGACTGAAAAAGATGATTACAAATTGCAATCAAGATTTGTGTTTTGCCTAAAAAATGGAGTAGTAATCTGGAAGAGTTCTAAGCAAGAGACAATTGTTGATTCTACAGCAGAGGCCAAGTATATTATTGTATTGAATGTAGTAAAGGAGGTTGTATGGATCATGAAGTTCATTATATAATTTGTGGTTGTTCCATGCATCAGCGATGCAATTGAGATATATTACGACAACAATGTAGCTATTGCACAGGCTAAGGAACCCAGATCACATCAGGTGCTCAAAGCATATACAAAGGCAGTATCATCTCATATGAGAGATCTTATAATGAGGAGATGTAAATATTTTTAGAGTACCAACTGATAGCAACATTGTTGATCCCTTGACTAAAGCACTTTAGCAGTAGAAGCATGATGGTCATGTTAGGTCACTCGAGATAAGATTCATGGGTGATTGGCTCTAAGTGCAAGTGGGAGTTTTTTTGTGTATATGCTCAGAGAGCCAATCATATGATGATTGTAATGGCATAACTTATAAACAGTTTGATAATTAATAAAAGCAAACTTCCTATTTATTTTGTTTATTCGGTTTTAGATAATGAAATAACATTTTAAATGTCTAGAAAATGATAGTACTCGATGATGTATTTCTTCAAGTTAAGGACATGAAGAATGAGATCATACAAATGTTAAGAGTATATGCATTCTTGTTATGTCCCTGATTGATAATTATTGTGGAAGGTAAATAGATAACAATAAAACATAAGATCAGAGTGTGAGTTTAATTGATGACATAATCTCATTAGTCATGATATGGTGATATCAAATCAAGTACACAAATACATGTTAGAGAACAGTGTATCAGACAGACCCACCATAAGATTGATATATGGAACCTTAACGAGGTAAGTCAGAATCACATCTTATAGTGATGGTGGTGTTTATGGTTCTTAGACCTAAAACCACTGCACTCATCACATGTTGTTGGGTATGCTTTAACATCATCAAATACAATCATGAAACATGGGTTGTTAGAAAGGTGATGAGTGGGTGACCATGACATATGGGGACTTACTGTGAGTGATAGAGATGGGAATTGTCCCTCCTATGGGAGTATGATATACAAGGCCACTTGAGTTAGAGAGACTGAGAAATACATGGCCATGTACATGTGATTCAATATATAATATTGAGATTACACATATCTCATACAGTCTATTATAGCAAAAAATATAGATTGAATGTTGAAGAGGATGATAGATGCATGCCTTGAGTTCAATCTAGATATTAATGACAAAGGAACTATACACACATTGTAACATCATACACGTATTGTAGATTGAAGTTGTACTCCAACTTTCCATTTACTTGGGTAGCAATGATGTGTGACTAGACACTACTCATTGCTTGTGGTGTCATAAGTTGTTATGGACATTCACTGCCAATGTGATATGGGACCTATAGGGTCACACACGTATGAACCCATCTAGAAGAGGATTTTAAACTTGAATGATGATTGGACTGGTTAGTAAAGTGTTTAGGTATTCAACTCATGCAACAAATTAGTTGATCAAATAGCCAAATGATCAGTTCAAGTGTCGAGGCAGTTGTTTGGAGTGTCAGTCCTATTGTATTGTACATTGGCTTGAATTCAGTCTGACCCAGGCTGTGAGACGCATGTATCGCTTATGCAGAATGGCCTTCTAGCATGGTATGAGATGATAATCTCATATGCACCAAATGGCTAGTTCAAGGATGCAATTCGATTACATCTAATATTGGTGTTGACATCATGGCGTGCACTAATTGGAATTGAATTGCCAAAACATGTACAAAATTGGGAAAGTACCATAAAACCATCTGGACTGTGCCAAATGACCATGTAGAATGCTAGATGATCGTATGGCATGCCATATGAATGGTTCAGCTGTCGTAGGCTAAGAAGTTTCTAGAATTGTTGTGAAAATTTGAGATCTTTTGTTCCCTTCCACTCCCGCATAGACTAGGAACCCTGACCCTAACCCCACCTATAAATAGAGGGGTATTGGGGGCTTCCCAGAGTACAACACAAACAATTGAGAATAACTTGTACTGACAATTGCTGTTCTCTCTGGTTGTGGTAACCAAGATATCCCAAGCAAGTCCTACCTGACTAGGGAGGGATAGCTACGGGAGAGAACAACTGAGGAAGATTGTTGTGGGAGAGCAGGTTGGTGACTAGTACACCAAGGGGAGGGGCAACTCCTTCCTATCCATTATAGTAGGATGATAGGAGTTCTAGTTAGTCTGTTTGGATTTCTCTTGAGGCGAGGTGGATTTTGCCTGTCGCTAAGGAGGACGACGTCAACCAACAGTTTGTGATGAGAGGAGTCACTACAGACAACAATGTTCAAGTCTACTGTTTATAGAGGAATATTCAGAGGAGTCACAGTGCAATCGGGAGCTACACAGACACCGTCAAAGATAGAATGCACATCTACATCGACAAGGATTGTCTTTAGACTTGGTCTAGGACTGGGTATATCTTCGTGAAACCATCCTTTCCATTGCATAGTTATTGACACAATATGCTAGTTAATGTGAAATATGTCAGTAATTTTTTTTGTTTTTGCTTCTTATCTGATGTCAAATTTCCCAATAGGTACAACTGCAATTGCCCTTCAATCACATCACATATAAAATTACCAAGACACGACCACAACCGTTCTCAAACTGAGGGTTAGGTATGACTGCATCCATCCTCCCTAAATACTTGGGATCAAGATGTCAAGGACACACAGTCACTTGCACCTCACACACTCAATAATATGGGCTCTGAGTTTCCCTTAGGAATACTCATTTCACAATTCACTAAGTTCTGACACAGGAATGGATTTATGGCACATGGCACTACATGATTAAGGTTGCACTTGATTAGTTATTGCCAATTGGGTGAATTAAGGCTGCATCAAACAAGCAGACATATAAATCCTAATTCATTTCTAGAAAGCATTGATATAGAGCAACTCCAGAAGATATAAAACATAATACCACTCATTATCACATAAGCAGGAGGATCACACCTCAAATAGCGCTTACACCATGCCCAAGGGTCATTAAGACCATCACATCATAATCACTTGAAAGAACATCATTATCTTTCCATGCCTTACCAAAGGCTCAACAAACCATCACCATGCTTGTGATACACATGTTTAGCATGACATTGTGTTAAGATGTTCACATAACATCACATTAGGATTACAACAAAATTGAGAGGATATTCCATCACCATAAGATACACAAGGGAGCTAAGTACAATCAATCACCATAATTGAATTTCATTAAGGTGAGGTTCAATAAGATAGATTAATTATGATCCACAAGGATCTGCCTTGCCATGATAGAGTGGATCAGATCACTTTCCCATCCTTCATCAATGTAGCGATCAAAGAGAATAGATCTGATGATGGCTATTTTATGGGGAAGTTGTATGAGGAAATCATGTCAGTGAAAAGTGTAACCCTAGGAGATGTCAAAGGTATACCAATGCTTTCCATCATCTCGAAAGCAGAGCATAACCTCATTAAACCCTGGAAACATGTAGTGGTAGTACACCTACTGGGATCTACAATTGGTTACATGTTGTTACATGATCGTCTAGAATTGTTGTGGAAAACTACTGGCCAATTCAACATATATGATCTTGAGATGGAGCATTTTGTAGTTCAATTATCATGGCAATGTGATTTTGAAGAATTTCCTATAGGTGGACTATGGAAGTTATTTGGATAAAATCTAATCATTTGGGAGTGGTATCCCACTTTCAAACCTAGAGAAGAATACCTGAAATTTCCGATGAACTGGGTTCACATTCTCAATCTAACACTTCACATTTACGTGCCTATGATGTTTCAATACATAGGTTTGGCTCTAGGATGTCTAATTAAAGTATATATGCATACAACTAACAAATCCTACAGCAAGTTCATGAAACTAGCAATAGAAGTTGATACAATGAGAGACTTCATAATGATCCTAATCAATGATGAAGAGTATGAGGTAATATATGAAGGCCTTCCATGTGCTTGTGCCATATGTGGAAGGGAGGGACACACATCAAAAGAATCTAGACAAATCCAACAAGTCGAAGAAGATGAGGGACAGATCAACAAAAGAAACAAGAAACAACACGTAGAAGAAATGAACCGCATTAGGAGAAATGAGGAGCAATGGCAAACACAACGACACTGAGGAGGAAGATGGAGAAGCAACACACAAACAGAGAAGCATCATGATCAAAGAACCTTCAACATGTTCACAAATTAGCAGAAGACGAGGAAGATCAGACACAAGAGCATGTTGATACCAACCAACAACATGAAACCAATCATAAAACAACCACTGAAGTCCCTAATATGACCAGAAGAACTGATAAAGTGTGGTGTAAGAAGAAGAGACATGACCAGGAAAATGAAAAAGAATTTGAAAATAATATTTTGAAGGATGTGTCGAATATAGTAGACAACATAAGGACTAAGCAGATCAATCACGAGGTTGTCAATCCCGACATTGACAAAGTCGATGAAGTCGAGGTATTCAAAACAGAGAAGGAAATGATTATTAATAGTGTATCATTTGGAAAACATGTCGAAACTAAACTACCTACACCGATTCAACATATCAACAAGGACATTTCCACCAACCTACTTCTAGGGAGTGGAATAAAGAACAAGGGTAATATAACCAAGATGAAAAGACCAAGAAAAACTAAGAGCACTATACCAACAGGGCCTAGGAGGAACATCCCAATAAAGGTGCAAGAAAGCACATTATCTACAACCCCAGAAATTGTGCCCATGGGAGGAAGCACCGAGGTTGAAGTTGAAGGTCTAAGAAACAAAGAGAACGCACCACCTAGTGTAAGTTCTTAAATATAATACTAGTCTCTGGTTACAATATCAAAATGTTGAATGCACTTTACTAGAACATGAGAGGAATATGCAAGAACAATACCCACAACAACTTCAGGGAGATTTTGCGAATATACAAACTGAAGTTAGTAGCTATTACTGAACCTTTTCTCTGTGGAGCAAAAGCAACAATCACAATCAAAAATCTTGGGTTTCACACATCCTTTAGAGTAGAATCTCAAGGCTTTTCCAATGGCATATGTTCTGTTGGAGATACCATGAATGTTTAGTGAAGATCATGAACTACCAACGTCAATGTGTCATCAATTGTGCTAAGAACTCCACCATAGTTACCTTTGTATATGAAACTTCTCATATTACTTTCAGAAAACTATTGTGGAAGCACATTATCAACATGGGGATTAAGTATCAAACATCGTGAATTGTTCTTAGAGACTTCAACACTACAACTAACTTGTCTGAATGAACTAGAAGTATTTATGACAATCACTCATAGGCTAGGACCTTCCATAACACTATCATGGAAGCAGGTTTGAGTGACATGGGATTCTCAGGACCGAAGTTTACTTTTAAAAGAGGTGAACTCCAACAATGAATGGATATAGTCATTTCTAATGAAGCCTTCATTCAGAAATTTTCACACTTCATTGTGGAACATCTTCCTCGGCTCCAATCAGATCATTCTCCCATCCTAGTTAAGTTGAATAATCCAAACAAGATCCAACATTGATTGGTGGCGAAAGCAGCATGGAAAAAGGATGAACGATTCAAAGCGTTACTGAATATGAACTGGGAGAACACAAAAGAATTCAATTGTGCCTTGAAGAAATGTAAAGAGGTGATCATCACCTGGGACAAAAAGAATACAAAAACAAAAAAAAAAGTTAGTATGCAAAGAAACATAGCTGCCCTGAAAAAGGATTTGGCATCCGGCTACAACTCAATTACAAATGGGATATATATAGATATGAAATTCGATCTAGACAATATATTGAAGGAAGAGTAGGAATAATGTAACCTTCACAACTATATTGACTAGCTCAGAGAAGGAGATTGCAATAGAAAATTCTATAATGCATTTATCAAACAGCAAAGAAGACAAAACACTATCACCAAGCTAAAAAAATAAAGAGGGTAAATGGGCAAAAAATTAAAGCCGATTACAAGAGATGGTGTGTATTTACTTCCAAGAACTGCTGACTAAACCTGAAAACCCACTAAGCTAGGCTTCACATGATGACATTTTGAGTTGTTTCATGAAATTGACAGACCAGCAACTGTAGGCTATTGCAGTTGAACCGATAGAAGAAGAATGTGTTGAAATCCTGAAACAAATAAACATGTATAAAGTTGCAGGGTCTAACAACATTAACGAGTTGTTTCTGATAAAAAAATTGGACTATTATTAAGGGATCAGTAATGAACACTATTAAAGTTGCAATCAGTGATCGCCCCTTACGCAATGACATGTGTGCATCCACCATTTTTATAATACCCAACACTCTCAATCCATTTTCAATATGATCATTTGAGACCCATATCAGTAAATAACTTCTTCTTGAAACATGTCTCCAAAATAGTGGTGGAAAGGCTAAAGGAACACCTCCTGAATTGGGTCTCCCCAGCACGGAGTGCCTATGTTCGTGGGAGAAGGATTACCGATAACATAGCTATCGTGTAAGAGGCAATCCCGTACCATGAAGAAGCATAAAGCAACACAAACTATGGCAAATAAAAGTTGATCTTTTGAAGGCTTAAGATAGACTCTCTTGGAGCTTCATCCATGATACTTTGAAGAAAAGTTTGCTCCCAGATAACATCATTTTGAATATTATGAATTCTATAATTACAAGTGAATGCTCCATTATGTGAAATTGCAGCAAAATCAAACCTTTCAAGCCAAGTCAAGGATTGCGACAAGGTGATCCATTATCACCTTATATTTTCATATTATGCATTGACCGACTCAGCTAGATGATCTAAAATGTTGTTGTAGAGAAGGAATGGAAACATGTGCAGTTAGGAAGAATTGGCATTCGCTTGTGACACGTGTTTTGATGATGACCTCATTCTATTCAGACAAGCCAGTTGCAAATAATTGCGCTCATCAAGAGCTACTTCTGCCAATTCAAAAAGTCATCGTGACATGCTATATCCATTTAAAAAAAACCAAGTCTACTATGCTATCAGTGAGCCCAGAACGGTTAGGAAATAATTAATCATATAAGTGGATTATGAGAGACCCAAGACTTGAGAAAGTACTTGGGAGTTCCAATTATACATTCCAGAGTCACCACCAAAACATATTCTGAGATCCTACACAAATTTGATTCCAAAGTTAATGGATGGGTAGCAAAATGCCTCTCTCTGACTGGAAGACAATGTCTTGCCCACACAACTTTAGAGGCTATACCAACATACACTATGCAAATGAACTTATTACCTCTGAACTTGTGTGATAGAATAGATAGCATCATTCAATGGTTTCTATGGGGAGGAAATCACAAATCTCATCAGATGTCCCTAGTTGCTTGGGATAAAATTACCAGAAGAAAAAAATGGGGGAATAGGGCTCAAACAATGAGAGAATGGAACTTAGCATTATTAGCAAAGAACATATGTGATATTGAGTCCAACTATGATACAATCAGTGCAGATACATGAAGCACGTGTATACAAAACACAATAATGAATCTATGGTGAATGGGTCCCAACTTGCATGTGCTTCCTTAAAGAGAAAAACTTTCATATGAGATAATTCATATATTCATCAAAGAAATGGAAATGATACCCAATTCTGGATAGATGAATGGGTGAAACCAAGGTGTCCGGTGGACAATAAGAGATACAACTAAGAGAGTGTAATCAAATAAGATGGCAGGTGGGACAAGACATTTTTACGAGACTGGTTCTCAGAGTCAATTGTCGGAACCATCCTAGCAATTGAACCATCACACCACACTCATGGGGAAGACAAAAGAGTATGGGAGGCAACAATGCATGGAATGTTCTCAACAAAATCCTCCTATCATATCATCCAATCATAGAGATACATTAACACTGAAGGAGAATGAAACAACATGTGGAAGAGAAACATTGTAGCCAAGATTAAAGTCTTTACTTGGTTACGGATGCATGATGCTTTACTTACCAATAGTCAACACGTCAGGAGATATCTTGCTATGGATGGAACCTGTGAAAGGTGCAACTTGGAGGATGACACATAGGTACATGACATCTGAAACTGCAAATACACTAGCGAGGTTTGGAAGGAACTACTCTCAAATAATATCCCAACTAACTTCTTTCAATTGACTTAGGAAGAATTGTTGTGATACAACCTGCACTTGAGCAACCCAGGCCGCATCAATTCATGATAGCTTGCCGGTACCCACATTTTTAACACAAAATCAAACCCAAACATCATCTAGTTCAAATGATTTTCAAAGAGACAAATCTCATGAAGTGATCCTGGTATTCTAAACATGAGGAGGAAGTAAAGGTTGTAGAGAGAATTTGGAGGACACCTCTGCGAATTATACTAAATGTAATACGGATGCAACATGGAGAACTAAGGAAGGGATAACAGATTTGATAATCCGAGATGAGGAAGGGAAATGGATTGAAGTAATGGATGCAAAATATATGTAGAGTCAGCCACCCATGTTGAGCTCATTGATGTTGACATCACCTTGGAACTAGTGAGCAAAAATGCGACACAAAAAGTCAAGCTTGAGACTGACTGCAAGGTGGTTGTTTAAATGCTTCAAAGAGATCATGATAAATACCCAAGATACACATGAATACTGGAAAGAATTCAAGTGAAGATGAAGGATGGAAAGGAATGTACCATCATGTATGGAAAAGAGCTTGCAACAAGGTGGCACACACCTTGGTCAAACACCTCTTAAAAAGTAAATTCTCTAGATTTGGTTGTACTAGAACCCCAGATTTTGTCATTCCATATTTGGAGGAAGATCACTGTGATGGTAGTAGTACTACCAAATTTACATTATGTTCTGAACTAGATATGTGTACAACCTTTCCCTATTGGCACATAAGAGGAGTAAAAGATGAATAAATATCCTCCTAGCTTACCCCTCCCAAAAAAAGGGTTTGGTGTATCAAGGTAAGCTAGATTAGCATTACACATCATCTCATTATGGTGGTCATAAGCTTACATTCATTTGAGGGAAAAGTTAGGACTATATGATTAAGGGACATAGGTTCTACATGAAAATCACCAGTTGTTCTACATCTTTAAAACCAAAACATCATGACATGAGAATCCACCCAAAACCATCAGATGTGAGAAAGTAAAACTATCAATTGTTACACAAGCAAACACCTTGACAAACCATATAAAGAGCCATCAAGTAGTGACCTAGAAAGAGTCACCAACTAAACCTAGGCAAGCCATAGTTTGATCAGTCAAAGAATACCATTGGTTGAAGGCATAAAGAGCACCATCAGTTGTGGGCATACAACCCACCATCTGTTGTGGTGTCTAGTGCCCCCAATTGTGGGTATACGACCCAACATCGGTTTTCACACAATGGATCACCATGGTTGTGGTGTCCAGTGCAATCATCAGTTGTGGGTATACGACCCACCATCGGTTGTCACACAATGGATCAACATTGGTTGTGGTGTCCAGTGCCACCATCGATTGTGGTGTGCATGACCACCATCGGATCATGGAGTCAGAACCTCCATTGCTTGACACCATCGAATGTTAAGTCAGTAGAGCCATCGGTTGGTGATCATAGGTTATTGGAACATCAAGTTTGGGATTCTGAACAACCATTGGTTGATGGACTAGGAGGGCCATCAGTTTTCAGACTCAAAACTCCCATTGGTTGACATCAACAGGTGGTGAAACAAGGCAAAATACAAAGGAAAGCCATCATTTAGTGAAGGGAAATAAAACCATTGGTTGAGGCCATCTCTAGGTACGAAGACCATCGATTCTTGAGCACCAAAGGAGTCCAAAACTGAACATAAGTTGTGACCACTAGTTGACATGAGAAACACAGGAAAAAAAAATACCAAACATAAGGCCATCGATTCATTTACAAGGTAGAAAACAACTCCAAAACACTAATAAAAAACCTACCGCTTTAGAGAGCAAACCATCATTTGTGAAAGAGAAGACATAGACATAGGTGGTATGCACAAAAGGAAACCCAAATAGTATATAAGACATGGAAATCAGTTTACACATAAAGGCCAATAAAAAGCAACAGTAAGAATAAAGCCATCATGTTGCAAAGAAAGAAGGCAACACAATTTAAAAACCCTCACTATGGCCATTTTTTAATGAACAAAAATAATTAGTTGTGCATATGCAAGAAAGGCCTAGAGTCTCCTCTAATTAGAAAGGTTTGTTAACAAGGTTTAAGGTTCATCCATGGTGATAAATTACTCAAGGATCATCACATAAACTTTAACCCTAGGCAAAGGTAGTATCTTTATGCTTAGAACTTCGTTATAGAGCAAGATCATGTACATTCAAGCTAGTAGTAAGCAATAAACATGGAGAAAGTCATATAACTCACCTCTAGACAGAAGAAAAAGCTCCAAACAACAAGGAAGATTGAGTAAGAGATAAGGAACCCTAGCTTTAAGCTGGCCAATGAAGCTCTCCAAGAAAGGAACCAAACCCTAGGTCAAGGAAGCAAGAAAGAGGTACTCTTTAGGATCTAGAGCATGCTCCAACATGGAACACCAATGCCATGACCAAGAAGAAGGAATAAGGGGGTAGGAAAGAAAGAAAAATAAAGGAAAAAGGGGAGAACTTACTTTTTAAGTCAAGAACAAGCAAAGAAAGCTCCACTAGCTAAAGGGGAGGGTACATCCGAACCCTAGCCACACATGTAAGGAGATCGGACACCTTCTTCTACCTTGGGTACATTCTTCTCGACCCAACCAAGGAGAATGAAGTTCTAGACAGAATGGATGAGAAATAAAGATCTAGGTGACTAAAGAGATCCTGATGAAATTGTCAAGGTTTATCCTGATACCTACTGAGAAGTCCAACATTAGCACTAATATCAACTCTAGTCACAATAAGATTGATAAGCATACCAACCAATTGTTTGTATTGGTGGTTATTAGGATAGGAAGGTGAAGATTCATCATCCCAATTAATAATGGGGTCCATAGGGAAGGTATAAGGTTTAGTACCAAGCATACCATTTTCTTTAATATGATCTAGAATATATTTGCATTGTGAAAGAAAGACACCAGTCAAAGATTTGGAAACTTGAATTCCCAAGAAGTACTTAAGTTTTCCAAGATCTTTAGTAACAAAATGTTGTTCTAGATATCTTTTGATAGTTGTAATACATTTAGACTCACTAGTAGACAAAATTATATCATCCACATAAACAATAAGAATAACAAGCCCGAAACTAGTTGTTTTAATATAAATTGAGTGATTCAAATGCGAGCATCGAAATTAAACTTTAGAATAATCTGGCTCAATTTATCAAACCATGCTTATGGGCTTAGTTTTAGGCCATATATTGCCTTCCAGAGTCTGTAGACTTTGGAACACTCCCACTGAGTCATAAAAACCGGTGATTATTGTATGTATACTTTCTCACACAAGTAACATATAGAAAGACATTTTTAACATCAAGTTGAAAAAGAGACCAATCATGGCTCACAATAATATAAATAAGCACATATAAAGAATTAAGTTTGGAAATATGGGAAACTATTTCAAAATAGTTGAACCCATAGGTCTTTGTAAACCCTTTTATTATGAAATGAGCCTTTGGCCATTCAATCAACCCATCTAGATGATATTCACACTAAAAATCAACAATAGTTAACAGTAGGATAATTTTCAGGATGATCAATGAGATCCTAAGTCTTGCAATCATGAAGGGCAGCCATTTTAGTTTTTGTAGCTTGACACTAAGAAGGATGCTTAAGAGCTTGTGTAGCAGTCTTTGGTATAGAAGAATTAGAGAAATAAGCAGTAAAAAAGCTAGCACCAAGATTAGTGGTAGAGCAAACATTACTAATTGGATGTTGAGTATAGGAACGAACAACATTCGTTTGACTAATAGGAAGATGAAGGTCAGGGATTACCTGGAAGGTATTGTGATCATCCCATGGAGGAGGAGTTAGTAGTTTTGGCGGAATATAACCTTGAGTCTTCTTATGTACATCTTTGAATGAGGAGGAAGATTTTTAGTTACTTTAGTGCGATCATGTTCTAGCACCTCAGGCAGAGGAGTAGGATCTAACATATTACTCGATAAAATAGACCCCTTGTCTAAGTAGTACAAGATGTGTTCAAAAAAGACAAAATCCACACAAACAAACCATCATTTTTTGATAGGATCATAAGACAAATATCCTTTTTGAGTTCTTGAATATCCCAGAGAAACACATTTAGTGGAGCGGGGGTCAATTTTACATATCCCAGAAATGAGTTTCTGGACAAACCAAGTGATACCAAAGACGCATGGAGGTATAGAAAACAAAGGTGCATCGAGGTATAGATGAGAAGAAGGGACTTGATTATGCAACATAGAAAAAGGCATATTATCAATTAAGTAGCATGCAGTAGAAACAATTTCAAGTCAGAAATGTTTAGGAACATGATAGTGGAAAAGAATGGTGTGTGCTACTTCAAAAAGATGGACATTCTTCCTCTTTACCATGCCATTTTATTGTGGTGTAAGATTAGGAAGTTTGATGAATGGTACCCTGAGCAATACAAGATAGATCCATTAATTTTTGCATAAATTATTAGGCATCTTCAATTCTCAAGATTTTAACATTTTTATTGAATTGGATTTTTCTCTCAGTGAAAAAGGAGGTGATAGTGTTCAAAATACTACTATGATCCCATAAACGAAAAAACCAAGTTTCCCTAGAATAGTCCTCAATAAAATTCATTAAATAGCAAAATCCAGACAGGCTAGTAATTGAATAGGGTCCCCAGATATTGGCATGAACAATATCAAAATGGTTTTGTGAGCCAATATCTTTCTTCTTATGAAAAGCAACATGAGTTTGTTTACCACATTGGAAAGATTCACACAAATATTGTTTATCAAAAATTTCAAGAAATAGACATCACAATGTTATAGTAGAAGGATGTCTCAGATGGTAGCTCCATTGTAAACCAATCACTTAAGAGGATAGTAGAGCAACAACATATCATAGTACATACAAATAGTACCAATCCTCACACTCGTTTAGAGATCCTGAAACATACAACACTTAGGATCAAAAGTGATTGAGCAATGAAGACTCTTCAGAGTTTTAGTGAATTATAACAAAATAAGTGGAAATCTTGGAATATATAATACATATGTTAATGACATACTTTAAGAAAGTGATATAGTTCCAATTACATGTACCGCAGACTAGTCCCATTAGCTACTATCTTAGAGAGACTCGAGTTGTTTTAGATAAGACAGTAAAAAGATCAAAACAACCAGATATATGAGATGATGCTCCTAAGTCAATGGCCCATTTATTTTTACTCTAAGCAACATGAGATGCAAGTAAAGAAGAAGAATCTCCACTGGAGTGTAGGAAAATATGATGACAAAGATAGTAGTGGAAACAAAAATGTTCTATCCATATTCCCCATAACCAACAAATCACATCAAAAACTATGAAGTAGGAAGGAGGTTTCAAGGAATATACATGATCCTGGAGCAAACCCAGTGATAATCCTTACAGAGTTGTGCTTCTTTCTCAAGAAACAAACAAAAGATCATTGGTAGCAGCCTCCTAGTGTAGAACCATGAACGTTGGTCGATGGTGTTCTCTTAGAATGATGGAAACAACCTCCACACCTATACATAGTCTATGCAAACCATTGGGTACTCCTCATCATTCATCTATAACTAACAGGAAGGAGTTGTCCCTTCATGTTTCCAATGTTCTAGGGTCAACTTTTCTCCCATTTGTCTATCTCTTCCTTTTATGGGTAAGTGCCTTTGGCTCTCATGTTACTACAATGTTGAGATGAGGAGTCTTGTCATACAAGAGTCTTGAGAGCCTTGGCCACCCCCTTTATATAGGAGTGGATGGGCTAGGGTTTCTACAAACCTGGGGGCATGATGGAATAAATTTCATGAATTTTTAGCTATTGTGAATCACCAATCGGTCTAGTGGCATGCCAGTTGCTCAACTAGACACTCCAATCAGTTGATTGGCTATTTTTCCTATTCACAAAAGTACTAGATTTTAATTCAACAATTAATGTACGTCATGACATCAACATTAATTCATTGATTTGTTCTTACTGATCATCTAGTCGGTAGACTGAACATTCTAGTTGGTTGACTAGATACTCCAAACAATTTACTAGTGCACTAGTGGGTTGATTAGACACTCCAGTCAGTCAATTGATAGTCAATGTTGTTTAAGTTGAGTACCTAAATAATTTAGTCACCAAATTAAACTGTATCTATGTGTAATCTTCTATTCTAGGTTCATCCTATGAGTGTGACCCTATAGGTCCCAAATTATGTTAGCAATGAATGTCCCTAATTGGAGTATGACATCAGAAGAAATGAGCGGTATCTCACAACACATCTTTGCTACCCAATTTTTCAGAAAATTAGAGAATAACTTCAACCTACATATGTGATCAATGTTACATTGATCGTATAGTTCCTTTGTCTATGATATCTAGATTGAACTCGAGGCATGAAATTGTTTGCTCTTAATGCTCAATCCATGTTCCTTAAAATAGAGCAGATTATATGAGAGGCATGTGGGATTACATATCACATATTTAGTCACATGAGTATGTCCATACTTTTCTCAGTCTCTCTTATCAAGTGGACAATATACCAACTCCTTTAGGAGGGAAAGATTTCATCGACATCACTCACAATCAATCGCCATGTGTCATAATGTACCTGAGAACCACCTTTATGTAAACCCTTATTCGAGGTCATCTTGGGTGGTGTTAAAGTTTATCAAACAACATGGGATGAGTGTAATGACTTTAGGTCTAAGAAACACTATCACTTTGAGAGTTGATTTTGAATACCATTACATGGTCTCCATGTATCACTCTTAAGGTGGGTCTGTGAGGTACACTATTATTTAGCGAGTACCTATGTGTTTGACTTGATATCATGTATCATGACTAATGAGAATCTATCATTAAAAAATACACATTCTAGTCTTATGTATTATTATCGTCTATTTTTCTTCAAAAGTTATATCCGACTAGGGACATAGAAAGAATATATGTACCCTTATCATACATATGATCTCATTTTTCAGGTCCTCAACCTCAAGACATATGTCATCAAGTAACATCATTCTTTAGACATATATCATGTTTATGTCATCATCTCGACTGAGACAAACATATTAGATGGAATTATCTTTATTATTACCAAATCAAGTACATGATTCTCCAAAATAATCATCATATGATTGGATCTCTGGGTATAAATATCAACATGGATTAGGTAGCCTGGAGAAGTTCTTCATACTCCAAGCAAATCCACTCAACCATGGGCTAAGTTGAACTAGAGGAAGCAACATCTGAATCTTCAGAGGCATCAAAGGTGACTTGGTTTGCTCAAGCATGTGAACCATGTCTTTCCCTACTACGGTTCTCATTATGGTTTATGCGCTCACAGAAGTTGCAGAAGTGGTTGGAAGTAGGAGGTTGAGGTTGTCCTTGTCCGTGTCTAGAAGGCGAACCACATATAGGAGTAATAGAAGTGAGACCACCGTGACTATGATCGTGGCCGCATCTACATCCTCGACTAGAGTCATGGGAACATACCATAAGGAGAAAGTGATCAGAATAGGTAGCAGGTAGGGAAGACATAGAAGGAAGGCATTGAATGCTCTTAAGAACATCCCTTAATGTTGGTAGGGGATCACTGGATAAGATCTAATCCACAAAACTAGAGAAAGAATGAGGAACTCCAACCAAGAACTAAAATAATTGAAGTTCTTAGTATTGCCGCTGAACATCTTTGATGTTAGAGGAGGAGGATGATTGACTTCATATTCATCCTTGAATGTTGAGTACTATTATAACAATCTTTGATAGATCCATTAGTCAAATACTCCTTCTTCACTAGATTCTCGAAGATCTCAAAGACCTTGTTAGGATTTTGTTGCTGAGAGTACACATGGGATAGTTGTTTCCTATGGCTTTGGCATTCTGAAGGTGGAGAAGAGATTGACTGATCTTTGGATCTGCAATCTTCACCATCCATGTCATTACTCCAGAATCATCTCTAGACTATTAAGCATAGACTTTCTTCGCTTTTTTGTTAGTCAAGTTATTAGGAGGGACTTTAGCAGCAATGGAGATATGTGAATAGAACCCTTATTCTTTGACATAAATTTCAAACAACACTAACTAAAGATGACACTTTGATCTGTCAAGCTTCATGGTCGTAACACAAAAAGATCAAGGAGGATACGTAGTTTCCATAGGAAGTGGAGGTTAAGATAGAAGAAAAATAAGTAGAAGCAACACTAGTACCAGATCTGGATTAGTAAATCAGAGATACCCACATAGGATCAATAGAAAGTAGCAATAAATCTAGATCAGTAGATCTTAAAAACCTACATAGGGGAGTAGAGAGTAGTAGAAGATCAAGATTAGTAGATCTAAGAAAGACACATAGGGGTAGAAGAGAGAAAAAGAAAGACCTATGTGCAATAGTGTGAGATTTACTTCACCATGTGACATAAAAAGACAAAAAGGGGTACTTTTAGGTCTTCAACTGACTATTTTTTAAATTAACTAGAAAAGCTCAAAAGTAAGAGACAAAGAGTTAGAGAGTGTGTTGGTGAATTGATAGAATTGGAGGAGAGAATCATAGGTTGATAGGTTGATGTGTGGTGGACGTCAATTGGTAGTGAAGGTCAATGGGGGTGGTGGAGGTTGATGGGGTGGTCGAGGTTGATTGGTTGGTGGAGGTAGATGGGAAGGTCAATGGGATGGTGGAGGCTGATAGGGTCGAGGAGGTCGATGGCAGGAGGGTAGGAGATCTAGTGGGTGGTGTTGTGGGTGAAGGAAGGGAGAGAGAGCCATGGTGTGGGGGTAGTAGGGGTAGGGTCAGATAGTGGGATGGAGAGGGGCTTAGGGTTAAAGAGGATTGAACACACCTGATACCAAAGAGAATAAGAAAATCTTTTTTTGATGCATTTAAAACAATACAATGACTCTATTTTATAGGATAAGAGAGTAAATGACACATAGAATTAGGAAATATGGTATAAAAGAAAACCTAAAGACAAGAAAAATCTAAAGTACACAGCAAAACATAAAGCATAAAGCATATATACTAATGGTTTGGAAAAAGCAAACATGACTCCCAACACTATCCCTTTGTTGAATGATTTTCTTTCTTTTTCATTTTAAGACAGGGTCTTGGTGGTAGAAGACAAGTTGTTCCCCGTCTGTGATGTGTAAACTAAGAAAACTACTCAACCCAAGAAATAATTAGCATCTACATAATGAATCTATTTGTATAAATATTCAGAGATACAATTAAGAAGAACTGATAGTCCTAATGTAAATGATGAGGAAGGGAGAATACATACAATACACACACAATTACACTAACATACACAAGGTCAAACAACATTCAATAATATATGGTGCATAAAAGAGGATTACCACATGCACACTTTCTTATCATTTTGGATAATAATCAAAAGATTCTACTCCGGAGGTATATGATCAATATGTATCTGCTAAAATTCCTGAAGAGGTGACCAATATGCATATGTATAAAATGCTTTAAAGCATATGATGTGTGGTCCATGTGGAGTCTCAAATCCCAACAATATATGTATGGATAATGGATGGTGTAAGAAACATTATCTAAAAGATTTCTACTCTGTGGCATACCAAACCAAAAACTCATATCCTCTGTATTGACCAAGAGATATTGGTCATGAGAAACTACTGGTTCAAAGACAACTAACAACAAATAGATTGTGCCTTATGATCCTTGCTTATTAGCTACGTACATGTGGCACCCTTTGCCACACAAAGAGATATTACTCAAAACAAAGCCTGGAATTATCACTAATAACAATATTACCACAAAACATGGTAAATTAAAATTGATCTCATGACACGATTTAATGTTGAACAAATCACAATTGAAGCCATAAACTATTGCCACTTGTATTTCATTCATATCAAAAGTATTACACATCATTGTTTACTGGCTATTTAGACACAACTTGTTACATGTAATCATCTACTCACGTATACAAACCATGTCTGTACCACTACGTCATAAATCCAAAATCTCAAAAATTGATATACATCATTCACAAAACACCCCCAAGGACCTGAGTGTACATGTATGACATATAGGACTTTATTACTAGACATTAACTGCATATCCATGATCCAATAGCTACAACTCCTTTTATTTCCAGTCTCAATTGCACAATCTCTGTCTCAGCCTGCATGTCTACCTAAAAAAGTTGTGGAACCCATGGGGTGAGACTAAACGTCCCAATGAGAGATATAACTCTCCATCAAAAATCTATTATAAGAATAGATAATCTAAAGAACAATTTATACTATTAACAAATAAATAGATTCAGCTAAACGTTATAAGCAAGGCAATTATCACTATTTAAGCAGTTCAAGTATCTATAACTGAGCAGTAGACCATCTTATACTTTAAGAAGGAATATGAGGAACATGTATAGCTATTATAAAATAATCAGTATAAGGAACATATCAAGGAGATCATCCAATGTTATTCATATATGACCATAAGTAATAACACTACATGGCTGTGTTACATCTTTAATTATTATGCCCTAAGGATTTGAGGCGTACCACTCAAATCCAACTGACCACTTATAAGTCGAAACCAATACCATACAAGATCAATGGAAGAGTCAAACTCCATGATCATCGCCATCACTACTTTGTCAGTTCGACTCTGCAACGTAGTGACATATAGTCATATTGCAAAGACAACAACGTATAGTCACAGATATAGTCTTGTAAAGACAACAACTCATAGTTAAAGCTATGGTCCTGCAAAAAAACTAGCCTGCCTTGGTACATGACACATCGCTAGAGAATAGGATCACACATGGTTGTTCTATCAAAAAACATTATAACACAATTTCAACATTTTAATGATATAGGGAGATATCTCCTCTTGTACCCCGCATGTTCAACAATATGCACTCCGAGTTTCCATTAGGAGTTACTCGTTTCACCATCCAGCTAGATACTAACACTAAAGATGGATCTATGGTATATGGAAACTACATGATTAAGATTTTACTTTATTAGTTATGTCAATTGGGTGAATTAAGGCTCCATCATACAAGTGGACATACAAAACCCTAACTCAATCTAGCAAGCATACTATGAAACAACCTCAGAAGATATAAAACATATAAGGTGTGAACTTGTCACATCATCTTAGGGAAGCACTTTCTCACTGCCTTAAACATGGCCATCTACATCATCAGCTATTATCATAGCTATATCAAGTTGATCATTATTATCACATCACTGGGGATAAAAAACCCCCATCACATCACTACAGGATATACCTCTCACTGGACATTAAACCTTCACTAGGTTATAAGATCAATCACATTATTCATATAACTCATTGCTACTCTCATAATGCCTCATTAGGCATATAAGAATCACTTGTGTGACATCACATATTCACCATAGCGATCGTTATCTATAATAATCATCTCACCTACAAATTCAACATTATACAAATAGAGAGAGAAAATGTCTCAAAATATTAAACACTTTAGGTCATGCAAGCAGTACATCATATGTCCCTCCAATTTAGGGTTAGGGTTTCATGCTTAAACACATAGGGTTCCATGAAATTATTTATTTATCAATCTCTAATTTCATTACTTCCCACAAGTTTGGAGTTTATTGAGTTTAAGCACTACATATTATACCTAAGTGTGCACATTCACATATTTACAATTCTAGTGCACCTCATCAAGTATCA
Source organism: Alisma plantago-aquatica (assembly GCA_963693085.1). NCBI lineage: Eukaryota > Viridiplantae > Streptophyta > Magnoliopsida > Alismatales > Alismataceae > Alisma > Alisma plantago-aquatica. Next base: position 1,197,428,048 of record OY856409.1, read on the forward strand.
TTTAATCATCTTCATAGCATTCACAAGCCATGACACTCAATGAACCTACAAGTTAGAACTATACAAGTAGGAGAGAGAGAAAGTATAATCACATGCTATTCATGGATGAACGTTCAACAAGTATAACATACCCTAGGATTAGGGTTAGGGTTCACTCACATATCCATTTAGAGTTTACATCATGATTATAGCACCAAACCCTAATTGAGTCACTTCCCACTTTCTTGGAACTGATTAGGAATTATAATCATTAAATAAATCATGATTAGATCATGATATTAGTAACACTAAATATCTCCTTTATAAACATTTCTAGATGTATCATATCATTATGTTGTGCATGTATTACTACCACATATCATGTAAGTGTATTGACCATGCGTCAACATGGGGTCTCGCCACCTTCAAGGTAGGTGTCACGGCCGCAACAAACCAAGGATCTTGACCACCATTCCACATGGTGTCTCAACCGTGACAAACACATGGGTCTCGACCCAAATCAACACAATGTCACAACTCAAAGAAACACAATGTCGCCACCCAACTCAACACAACATCATGACCAAGATCAACACTGCGTCACGATCGAAAACTAGGAAATATCGCGACTTGATAAATGGTGTTGCACCAACCATATCAATAAGGTGTTGCTTTCAACTATCATAGCAGAGCATCACAACCATCATATCAACATGTCTTAACCACATCCAAAGAATAGCATCTCGATCGAAACAGAAGTAGGTGTCTTAACCTACACAAGACATGATGTCTCTACCTACCATCAACAAGGTGTCTCGACCACCAACCAAACCATGTGTTATGACCACTAACCATCATGGGTCACAACCAATATAGAGTTAGGTTTTCAATCATCAACAAAGCTACATGTCACGTTCATGACAAAACCAACTGAAAGGAGTCTCGACCAAAACATAAATCATGGTCATGTCCCTAACACCAAGGTTTATATATGTCTCGACCACAACTCAAAGCAAGATGTCTTAGGCTCAACAATACAAAGTGTCTCGACCCAAAACAAAGTATGGATGTCTCGACCTCAACTCATCAAGAGGCACATATCTATCAACCCAAAATAGAAATCTAAACAATAAGAATACCAAGAGTCACTATGTTCAAAACTTAGGAAATAAAGATCATTCAAACCCAAGAACAAGTCACCATGAAGGTTATCAAGCCAAACAACTTAAGAGAGAGAAAGTTGAACTTCAACATATATGAGAAATCTTCCACAACTCTAAGTACAATGTGATGACCGAAACTTAGCACATGGTAATTAAACCAAAGCTTATGATGCAAATAATATCATCCTCTCAAGAACACTTTAGGAATCGAGTATACAAATTTACGGTTTAGAAAGAGAGAACCCTACATGAGAATGCTACAAAGTCATAACCCTAAAATCATAAGGGCCTTACTTACCATCTTAACCATTACATTAATAAAAACAAGTATTATAATTCTTGTAGGATCATCACTCCACCCTCTCTAAACAAAACATGGTTGTCGACCACTAACCAAACATATAAGACTAAAACATAGGTGTAATGACCATCAAGGTCAAACAACCACCAGAACATATTACCATTCTCAAATTTTTGATGAACCTTAACCAAAAAATAGGTTATGACCAAGGGATTCCCATCAAAACCAAAGATGACGACTCCATACAAAGATGATCACCAAAATCCCTTAAACACATATGATAATATCTCCATAAAATAATCTTATTAAAAGAGATAAATTCTTATATTCAGCGTGCGTAAATAGAACCAAAACCCATGTTACACTAAGGTGCCTAAATCCTCATTCTCAAGGATAGAAATTATACATTAGGAACAAGAGAACTTATCCATCTATTATCATCTCAAAATTTGGGTGCAAGAAGATTATAGTTTAGGATTAAAAGTAAATTCATAAAATTATCACCAAAGATCAAACTGTAAATCATTATAATCCTTCTTAGTTGAGGTTATATTTCAGAGATAGAAACAACAACAAACAAGCTAGATTATGGTGCCAAAATAGAAGAGGGAAAACTTATATAACCTGCCTTTTGTGGTGATTCAAGCTCCAAGGTGAAAAGCTCCAAGAGAAGGAAAGAAGCCCCAAATTGATTAGCACTTCGGCCACAAAATCACCTCAAAAGAAAAGAACAACATGGTTAAGAGGTAGATCAAGAAAGAGGGCATGAAAACCAAGGCCAAACTAAAGGAAAAAGAGAGAAAAGATAAGAAAACATCCTCCCACTAGTTACCACCATGGTAAAACCACAATCTTAGGGTCTTTGTGAAGAGGAGTTTCTCTCAAGAGGACCACCAGGGTAGAACCCTAGTCTACGGCCAAGAAATAGGAAGGAGAAGGTTTCATGGGGAAAACATGATCAAGTAGGTAGAACCACTTACCAAGGGAAGAGTCACTTCCACAAGCAAGGTTGATCTAGCCTAAATCCTTCCTCAAGCAAGGTTGATCGGTCACCATAGCTTTAGGTTCTAGTCTCCTTTGCTCCCAAATCTCCAAGGTCGGTTACCATAGAGAGGGGAGAGACTAGGTTTGAAAAAGAGTGCTTTCTAATGAAGGGAAGGGGTTATATACCCAAATGAGGAGGGAAGTAGGGTATATGTTAAGTTGTCAACATATTAGAACACTAAATGAACATTTGTCCATCAACATGCAACCACTTTATGCATTCATGTACAAGATGATGATACAACTAACGTTGGGTCTTAACCTCTTTAGGTCCCCAACATATTGGTTTGGTCGAAATACATCAAGGGGGTTGAAACAAGCACCAAACACATGTCTCGGTCGAGACAAAAGGACCACAACCAAACTAGGTTGAGACACATCACAAAAAGACAATTGTCTCGACCAAACTCACCCAAGACCATAATGGTCAAGACAAGAACACCAGGGGGGTTCGTTGTTGAAACACACCTCAAGGTCGAGACAAAGGGTTGCTACAGTCAAAGTTTCTCCTCAAGGTCCATACTAAACAAACCCTAACAGTCCTAGTATCAACACATGATGCCACCTCATCGGTCAAGATCCCACAGGGCACCACATAGCATCCTTCTGTCTCTTATGATGCTAAAGCACTAAGGTTACACTCAACATCTAAAAATTGCAAGATAACCCCTCAACTTGGGTAGATTGCATTTTGGTTCAAAACAAGCAAATATAGCTCTAACAACATTCAAACAGGACGAAACCTGAAACATAAACATGTCACATGATAACAAAACACTTCAGAGGATTGGATTAAAGTTCTAAGAATTTTATTAAGCAAGGTGAGCACAAATTAGCATTAAGCTATGTCAGGATCCTTACAACCAAAAACCCCTAACAAGGATTTGTCCCCAAAATCCCATGCAAAAAGAAAGAGATACTTCCCAAGTATCACGTCCTCAAACTCCCACAAGATGTCCTATATTCCATAGTGATGCCATAAAACCTAACCAAAGTGATGTCCTTTTATCTAAGATCAATACAAGATCTACCACATAGGACACATACTCAACTATCTCTACCACTACTGGTTGTAAAGTCAACTCTATGTCAAGTAATACTTCCTTAGCATAGAAACACTATACGTACCTTGTACAACCCAAGTGACAACTCTAACTTATGTTCTACCCTATCAACTTACAACATTAGAGGATAAGATTCACAGGCTTGGGAGTTTAACATATCCTTCTCAAACCTTAACACGTTTCTTCCAAGGCGAGACCCAAAGATACGCTCTGTCTCCTAGTTGAGACCACAAGGCCTACCACACTTCTATTGTGCTACTATGATCAATGAACTCAATACCAGATTCACTTATAACTTGTGCTAATGAGCATGTTGTCATGTACACCTCCAGTTGTACATTCACCTATCATAAGGAGACTACATGTTTCTCTTATGGCACTCTAAAGAGTACAATTGTGACTACTCAATGGATGATAACAAAGAAGACTCCCTACTCAAGGATTATGTAACCTATGCCATTCTTTGATGCTTGATAGAATATTATATAACTTATATCCTAAGAATATCTTGCAACTATCTATTTATCTCTTATCTCCTCGCCGACATCATTCTATATGGTGCATAAACCCCTAACACATGATATCCATACTATATATTGTGTACCTATAACCAGATTGATCTCAAAGTTAATCTTTCTAGGAAGACTAACATTTGATGTCTTATCAGGAAACATATCCTTGATCTTGCATACAACTGGAACCTCTTGGATACTAGGATTTCTCACCTTGGTATCCATCACATGTACCAAGAACACATCACATCCTTATCCCATCAACTTCTCAGTTATTATTCCAGGTACCAAACGCGTTGGAAGAATCTTCATAACATTCTGGAAGATCCACAAAACATCATCACTCATAGACGTCCTATCTTGGAACTAAAGTCCAAGACCAACTGATACTTTTCAAAGCATTCATCTCAATGTCACATCAAAACCATGCACATCAAGTGACATAAGAATCACTTGAATTCACATCCTTAAAAAGAAAGAATACTAAGGGAACATACTTCCCTAAATACCACAACACTGTCTAGGGATTCTAATAAGGGGAAGGGGTTAACAAACTCTCTTTTGTTAATACACAGGTTTACAACTTCTCATGTGTCATTTTAACCCGTTTCATATTGGTTTCCTTGCCATCAGCATAGGAGTTATAAAGATGAACACATATTGTTACCACTTCTTTATTAATTGTTCATCATTTTCATGTATGTGCCCTTGTGTTACCATATTTTACAACTTCACATCAACAGATAGATCATTATTTTTCACATGTTCTCTATTGATCAGGGATCATCTCCCTTATTTTCTTTCACAAATTATAATAATGACACCTTACACTCTCTCAAACACATGGGTTGGTCTGAGATTAACTCAGGTTCCTCTTTATTCATTCATTATTTTTTCTTATTTATCTCCTCCTTTCATACTTATCTCAGAAGTTCTATCAAGCATATGTGGATTTTATACCTTGACTTACGTCATTAGCAAAGATTTATTTATTGTTGGATCTAGGGATCTAGAGGTGGGGTGAATAGAGCATCAAAAATTCTCATAAGATAGATTAGACCTTCAAATTGTATCAAACAAAACCAATAGCTTAAGTGCAATTTGAAGTCCTAACTAACAAGCATACCAAGGATGAGAGAAAATGAAACAAGCACTTGAACAAGGTCATTTATAGTGGTTCCACTCTCCAAACTAGGAGAGAGTCAATCCACTACCTACAGAGGTCAACCTCTTGGAGTTTGCAAGTGCTTTTCTCTATATATACACCAATAAGAGTTACAACACAAGACCCACCAAAGGACTTACCTATCCAATACAAAGAGTCTTCAACTTTACCAAGGACTTACCCACTTTGTAAAGAGTCTTCCGCCTTCTTCCAAGGACCTACCTACTCTTACACAAGTCTTCAGCCTTTTAGGAATTACCCACTCTTCTTGGATCTTCAGCCGTTGCCTTCTCCTTCACCTGGAGAAGATCTTCACCTCTTCTTCAACCTAAAAGAAGAATAGTAATAGCTCCACCTTCACTCGAAGTAGCTTTCTTCACCTTTGCTTTTTTGAGGAAAGGGTAGGGAATATGGAATGGAATGAGAAATTTACAAGAACAAGGAAGAAGATATCTTACAATTGGCCTAACTCACTCATAATCACGAAATGCTATGTAAAGGAGAGATAGTAAGGGGCTTAAGGAGTTTCAAAACACTCAACTATAACAAGGACTTAGAATAGAATGCATGAGCAAACATAGAATGAACTCCAAGGGATCCTATTTATAGCTGGGGGTGTCCCCTTGAGTGTGGTATCACTTAAGGGCAAAATATAGCCATTTTCTAAGTTGTAACAGATCTATTCTTGCTCAAAACAACTCACCAACGATTATAATCACTTTTTCTGCATTTTTTGTATAGTTCATTCGGTCAAGTTTCAATTTTAATAAAGGTAACTTGAACAATCCACTAAATGACACAGCCGATTTTCAAACTATCGGTCAAGTTTGTTCTGGGAAACTCGACCGATGAGCTGAAATTAGTTTTGGTCAATGAGTCAGTTGGTCGAGTTCTGTGAGTGTGTAACTCGATCGATTTGTCTCTTCAGAAAATCCATCATTGGATCAGTCGAGTTTCCAACTCAACTAATGAACAGCTTGTGACAAATTTTCTAAATTGATATTTGAGTGATCAAACAATGGAATTAAGTGTCCTTGGTTTTTCCTCATCTTAGATACAAGTCATATCATCAATACAAGTGATTACAAAAATCATCTAAGGTCATTTGGAGTTATTTCCCAAAATGTGCACTTGCATTGCTTTTAACTTGAACTTGAACAATCTACATCTTGTGCAAGGTGATCGTTTTCATGTACCTACAGCCTGAAATCAATCTTGAATGAACATATTAGATACATAGGAATGGAATGATCAAGTCATTATCAAAATATGGGTAATGTATAACTCTCAAGTCAAAATTCTCTCCCTTTTTTATAATGACAAGCCATTCCTCAATCATAGTGCAAAGGATATGTAAATTTATATTGTTGCCTTGTGAATTGTAGGGGGGTTCATGATTTCAACCATGTGAATTGCCCCCCCTCAATCTATGCTTACTCTTACCTACATAGTTAGTCTATATACACAAACCAACATGACATATATATACTATCTGGTCCTTTAGCAAGACACATGATAAAACATATAATGAACAAAAAAAGGATCACATAGGTAATAAAAACAATATGGTTGAGCTTCAAAACATTGAACTTTTCTCCCCCTTTTGACATTATCAAAAAGGAAGGGGGGTAGAAGAGCACAGAAATAGTTCTTCTCCAAGAACAACCAAACATACATCCACATCAACGCAATCTCGAAGTATACACCAAACAGAGACACGAGAAACAAACAATCTAAGTCATAATCCAAATACGGTAAAACATAGCACCAACTCATGAGATATAGAAAATCAAAGAGTAAGTGTACAAGAAATTAATATTACAACACAGAGAGCATGTTCTCATAATAAAACTACAAGCCAAAATGATGAAAACTAGATGATAAAATAGTACAACTATGAACATGTGCCTAGATGTTTTTAATACAAAATAGCCTAGAAAGATATATATGATCAACATATAGACTAAAAACTAGAAGATCTAAACATCTAGGTCATATATGTCTACATCATCCACAACATCATCAACATTAGAGGCTTTGGGTTCATAGTCATTATCTTCGTCAGAAGGTTCAACAACATCACCTTCATCTCCAGAGTCACCAGCAAAACCATCAAAGCCATCATCAGAACCATCACCATCATCCTCATCAGCCTCTCCTCACAACAACCTCGTCATCAACCCGGTCTGACATCTCTTCATCAACAAAGGGACTGAAACCACGACCAAGACAACGGGCATTCTGCTCAGCCCAAGACATGCAAGAAGCATGGAGCTCATTATCTTGTGGGAAAGAAGGAGCAAAAGTACCAAGAGCAGAAAGCATGGTGGCCAAGGGGCCAGCAAGAAGAGGCAACACTCTAGGGGTAGATCCATCAGCAGTAAAGGATGTAGCAGCAGAAGATGCAGGTAGAGGGGAAGGGTAAAAGTGATAATATGCATAGGATGCATAGTCACCTCCTAGGTAGGTCAGGCAGAAAGGATAAGGGTGAGACATGACAGGTTCATGTTGGACATGATGCAACAAAGGTCCTGATGCAGGTGCTCCTGAACATGGATGTTGTATGCCTGTTGATGTATCATGTAGCCCATAAGGGATTCATTAGATACATGGAATGAGGTGCGGGTAGGTCAGGTAGGCTGAGGTGGTGGAGATGCTCGAATAGAAGTAGAGATAGAGGCACCAGGTGTGGTAGAGGATAGGATAGGCACATACTTCTGAAGTGAAGTCTCACTGATGCAAACTACTTTCCGAGCAGGTTTGTAGTGCATGTCATGGAAAAGAGATTTGCCAGTGGCAAGCTAAAAAAGACCACATATCAGAGATGGGTACGGTGGGTGGGTGCCACGAGTGTTCTTTCCTGAACCAAAGCAGGTAATCTGGTAGAGAATGTATCTCACCCACTTGACTCCTATGTTCTTCAAGAGACATTACATAATGACCATAGTATTTTCTACAATTTTAGTCTAATTTTTCTTTGGATGAATATTGTAGTTAACAACTAAGGAAAGTATGTGCCTCTTGAGGTCTAAGGCAGAGGAGGGAAGGGTTCACTTCTTCCTATATGGGAATTGAGGCTTCTTCAAAAACTTATGAATAACAGGGAGAGTAAGATAATACTTCTTGTAGAAGGCCTCAGGTTTGACTAGGTCAAAATACTCGGGATAGTCCTTACGCCAAGTGTCAATCACTTCAGTACCCAAGAAGAAGATGTTCATGGTATCCTTAGAGACTTAGAAAATCTTCCCAATGATCATAGAGGTGAGGACTACTTGAGTATTAGGCGAGGGTATGAGGGTGTCATAATTCCAATGCAAATTTGGATAGAATTCGTGAACAACTTTGGTGCTTGTGATGGAATTGTTATAGCACCCATGTTCAACACCCAAGGTTGAGAGATGGTGGTCATACAACAACTCCACTACTTGATCTATGACCTCTTGTCTCTGTGGGCGTGGTTCAAAAAGGGCAAAAAATGGAAAGGGATTCCTAGGAAGGAGCTCCTTGTACCTATTGAGAGCCTCATTTGAGACAAAGAAAGTGTCATCAAAGGGAATCAAGTGAGAGTTGGAAGAAGATGGTGGTGCATTAGTTGGGGCGGCCCTCTTTCTCCTATTGGACACCATGGAGACAAAATGGAGAGGATGGAGAGAGCAAAAGAGAGAAACACTACCAAAACCCATCCACACACCTAGGGTTGATAGGAAGGAGGTCAAGGAAGGTCGATCTAGGTCGAACTAGGGCTAGGGAGAGGAAGGTCGAGGCCAGGGTTAAGAACTTGAGGGAGCTAGAGGTTGGATTGGTCAACTATTCTCTAGTTGAGAGGGAGAAAAGTCGTCCGAACCTTTCTTAAGTTTGCTCTAGCCCGGACATCGGTTGAGTTCTGTGACTCAGAAACTCAACCAATAGGCTCTTTAAAAAAAGCTCTTGGTCACTGATCGGTCGAATTGGAAATTCGATCGATGGTCAACCTGAACCAACTTTTAAACATATAATTTCTAGCCATTTAAGTGCTAATTAAATTTATTTTTCAAGTACATTATGCATTTTAAACATACTTAGGCACATATCATTCACCATTGGGTACTATTTTGCGATAAAACAAGCATTTGCAAAAAATACCCAAAAACAAGAGAGAAATAAAGCAAAAAGAACATGAAAATTGAGTTTTAGCATACTAGCAAGCAATGGTGTTCAAAACATAGGAAAAACATATAGGATTGACTAGCTAGAAGGCATATCAGATTCATTCAATGTAGATATGAGCATTTTACATATAACAAAGTTAAATTGCTCTCTAGTTAAAGGTTTAGTGAAAATGTCCGCCAACTGATTTTTCGTTTCCACATGTGTGATATAGATATCCTTTTTGGCAATGTGATCACAAAGAAAATTGTAAGGACCCTGACCCAAGTTTTGGGCTAACCCTCTTTGCTTTGCTTATGAAAGGTGCTTATAACCTTAATATAATCTCTCTAGATGTTTCGTTATCATGTGACAAGCTCATGTTTCCAGTTTGGTCCCGTTCGGATGTTGTTTGAGCAATGTTTGCTTGTTTTGGACCAAGGTGCAATTTACCCAAAGTAAGGGGTTATATTGAAATATGTCACATGTAGAGCATGCCTTTAGTTCTCTAGAATCATTAGAAAGAGAATGATGATGTGGGACACCTTGTGGAGGACCTATGTTTCAAGTTTGAGCTTGGTTGGTTGATGTGTATGCTTTATGAGCTAGTTTTGGTGTAAATTGCAAATTACCCAAAGTGGAGGGTCAATATCCCATTTATTAGATCTAGAGCCTTCTTGCATCTGTTTGGCATCATCTAGAATGTGGATGGAGGTAGGGGCACCTTGTTTGGTTGATAGATGAGGAGTGACATCTCTATATGGTCTTTATATCACATATGTGTCACATAGGCCACCTTGTCCTTTAGTGTATCGGCTAAGGCTTGAAGGGGTGTCACCCAAGAGAGGTGTGTCGGACATGGCAGTTTCCCAGATGCACGATACACTTCCTAGAGTGTATCACCAGGCCATGCATGAGCTGCTAGGGTGGCAACAAGTGGCGTTATGAGCTAGAGCAAGTGGCACCTTGGTTTATGTGGTTATGACACCTCTCCCTTGCTACCTCTCTCTTCCTTGGTGTATATAACTCCCTCCCTCCTTGACCAAGTGATCCCTTTCGGCCACCTTCCTTCCCCTACCTGTATGGGACGAGCATGGGAGCTTTGGGAGCTAAGTAAGACTCCCATGGAGCATGGAGGGGCAAGCTCTTTGGCCATGGAAACTCCTTGCTCAAGATCCGACCTTGGTGAGTCATGCTTCCTTGCTAGTTTTTCCTTGTGCTTACTTCTTCACTTTCCTCTTTCCCTCTCAGCCATGGATAGGCCCTTGATAAGAGTAAGCAAGTATGTGGTCATCTTACCTCCTTTCTTCTTCTTGAGCTATACATAACCATGGTTTCTTCTTCTTCTTCTTCCTTTGTTCCTTGAGGTGATGATGATGGTGCCGCAGGCATGTTTGGATCTTTGGATGGGTGTTGTTCTTGGAAGAGAACGTGAGTTGCTTCTTGGACCAAGAAGCTTGATGCCTTTCTTGGAGATCCTCTTAAGGTGGGTTACATAACTCTCAACCATCTCTATTATGTATACTATCCATATGCACATATAATGATCTTGTTCCTTAATTTGGTATCCATCTTTTATGAAGTTTATGCATGTGGAGCTTGAGATCTGTTTTGATAGAGATGGTTATATTTTACTACTTTCCATATGTTGTTCTTGTACTTAATGCTTTGAATGGCTAGAGGTTGAAGATGACTTTCACGATATGAGTCTTTGGCTGATACAACTAGGTTGCCCGATATGGGTCTTTACCCGATACAGTACCTTGTTCTATAGCCTATGCTTTGGTTGATGGTTATGGCAACACCCCTTTCTCTCCTTTAGACTTGAAAGGTGAGCCTATGACCTAGACATATGGACAATATTATGAGTTGGTAATAGTTGTACCTTAATTCCCGATATCCCTTATCCACCCTAGAGACAATCTTTAGGCGACATGGTTGCTAGACCCTTGGATGGGCTCTTGGCCGATATATGTTTCCATGATGACCCTTTGAGTGTGTTGCCTGATACCCTCTTCTAGAGTTGAGCCATGGGTGATATGATAGGTGAACTCTTTAGTGACCTTGTGACTGATATGTACATCTACCCAAGACGATGGTGGTTGGCCGACATAAAACCCTAACTCTAGAGTCTTGGACGATATGGGGCTTCAACCCTAGTTTGGGCGATAGGGTTGTCCTGGGTGACATAAATGATCTACCCTTGTTGCATGACATGGTCTTGAGGTTGAAGATGACCAACTTGGTGTGGTCCTTGTACCCTTACACGACACACCTTTTTGGTGCCCTAAACGATACCCCCTCATCTAGGGTTTGCCTTGAATGTTATGTTGCCTGATATGACTCCTTACCATGGTAGTATTTGTTGGGCGATATGGATAAGTCTTGAGCCTAGAATGATGAAACCCTAGGTGGGCGATACCATGGCTGCCTCCCTGACCGTTATGTGCATGGTTGAGGGGCTTTTGTGTCAAGCATGAGGTTTGTTCTTGCACGACACTCTCTAAGTGAGTTGCCCGACATGGTGCCTATGGAAGACATGGATCTTGAGTGATATGAGAGGATTAGCTTCTTGTTGATCTTATGGTCGTTAGGCCCTTCCTATGATGAGTAGCTGCCTGATATACCTTGTATAGGTGGTTGCCCGATACACCATGTAGAGAGGATGCCCGATACACCATGTAGAGTGGATGTCTGATACACTCCCTTGTCTCGAGATGATCTTGGTTGTTACGTGGTGCTAGCTTAATGCCCGACATGGCCTTGTCCGATAGACTTTGATAACTTGGTGCCCGACACAAGATTTGGACGACACCACCTTGTCTTAGTAAGCTTGGCCGAGATGAGGGGATGGACGACATGGCATGATGTTCGATATGCTAACCCTAGATGCTAGCCGTTATGTCTGATACATGGCTATGTACAACATGGTTCTTGGTGCCCTAGCCGATAGGAATGGTCCATGGACGATACAAAGATGATTGTGTAGTATGGGCACCTTGGGGAGACACCCCTTTGACCGATAGGGTTGTTGTGGTGGTTAGCCGATAACCATGCTGGTAGTGCACCTTAGTGAGTATCTTAGTGGTGATGTTCCTCTAACCAATATGGTATAATGGATGACATAGGTGCCTTGGCTGATATGGATGACCCTTGAATGACAGGGAGATGTTTGTACAATGGAGGCACCTTGGGCATTGTGCTTTGGCCGTTATGGTCAAGGTTGAGGGTTAGCCGATAAAGTAACCCTAACCCTGATCCTTGTGCACGATAGGCCCTTGGGCCGATAACATCTACTGATACACGGTACACCTTGCCCGACACCATGTGAACTGGTGGGTTCTAGTTGCATGATAGGTTTAGTTATGGGTTGGCCGATGTAGTGGTGAGCTTGCTTAGGGTTGGGAAACCCTAGCTGATGCATCCTTTGGTGAGAGTATGACCATACCCGATATACCTTTTGGTGAGGGATGGCGCTGCTTACAGATCTTTGGTGAGGGTTGTGGGAGCCTTGGTGAGGGTTTTGCCTAACCCAATAACCCAACGCATGTTCCTTGAGCTTACACCTTTGATCATAATGATCTATGACAAGATAGGTGGAGAACCCTTGTATAGTGGTTACTTATGGTTAATGATAGATGAACTTCTGATTAAGCTGGATGGTGGATCATGGTGTATGATCCTTAAAGTTAATCCTTAGGGATGATGTGCTTGATAGTTGTGGTGTATTGATGAATACACCAGTCATGACATTAATCTACATATGTTCATAATGATGAAAGAATATACAAATGTATAAACCTTAATCTTAATGATATGATAATCAAAGATATGCTCATGAGATATGGGGCATGGTGGGTGCTCATAGATTGGTAATGATAATGTAATTACATTGCTTGCATTTACAGCCTTGAATCTCATGTATATATGAACATGGATGATGTTCCAATTTTGTACACCTGAATTCCTGATGGCATGATAATCCCAATATGTTCTATGCTTGGTAATCTGATTATCTCTTTTTATGCAAGCTAACTATGCAGGTATATTGAATTCATAGCCAGGTAAGAGCTATGGTGATTATATAATTATGTGCTTTATGTAGCACTTGATGAATGTGCAATGACTGAATAATAATGATGATAACTCTGTTGAAAAGATAACACATAGCAACAAGTATAATGTGAAAGGTCTGAGGACCTGATTAAGGTTGAGTGCCTAGTTGAGGTGGTATCCTCTGATGTTGAGATAAGGGATTTCTATCCCATGGTGATGATGTAAGCCTTGAGAGGCAGTGGAATTATGTGATGAGGGATTGAGATCCCATGGCAATGTGATGATCCTTGAGATGGATCTAGATGATTGGCAAGAGGCCAAGTGGTAACATGTAATGTTGGATCCTTGTGATGGGTCAGGATGATGTTAATGACAGTAAAAGCATGATATTGAGTTTTGTGTTGTTTATTCTTGTTATAGTTTGCATGTTATACAACTTGGTTGAATCTTGCAATCCACTTAAAATATGTTAACTAAATTATAGATGAACCTTCATGTAGTTTGCCCTGGCCATAGATCCATCATCGTCAGGAGCTGGTGATGGTGAAACAGGTTCTCCTACAGGTTAATCCGGAGCGCATATTGTTGAATATGTGAGGTTTCTCCTAGCCTAAAATAGAGAGGATTCGAGTGCAGCTGCGGTTGCTGAATCGATATAGATAGAGCATGGTGAACAGGCCCATGGATCAGTGTGATAGGGCATGAATCCGTTCATGGCTCAGGGAGCACGATGAACTGGCCAGTGGCTCAGATATACTAGCGCCGAGACTTGTACCAAGGCGGGCTAGAGAAAAGGTAGCCTACGGGAGCTGACCCTGTGGTTGAGGCCACTTAAGCACGAGACTGTGATCCTGCTTTGGTTCTCATACACTGACTACGAGGTGGGAGGTCGTGGAGTCCGGCTCTTCCATTGACCTTGTATGGCACCAGCTTCGGGTTTCACAGTCGTCGCTTGGATTTGAGCGGTACGGCTCACTTCCTCAGGGCATAATAATTTGTAAGCAAGATGTATAGTATCTTTGATTAGGGTAAATATGAAACATTGGTTGAGGCCTTGTTTGTATAGTTGCTCTGGTTATAAACTGGCAATTTATCATACATTCCTTATATCATGTGATAAGATCGTATAAAGCTTATCTTGTCAATCATGTTCCATAAAGAGTACCTGGTTATAGGCCTCATAAATATCTTGGTAAGATTTGTGGTAAGATTAGCCCTGCTCATTATACTGCCCTTATAATATGCTTATATCAGTTATCTGTGATCATAATAAAGCTGGTAGAGGGTTATGTTTCTCGCTGGGACTTTGTGTCTCACCCCACTGGTTAATAACCCTTTTTAGGTGGACGTGTCTGGCGAGATGAAGATCATGTGGCTACGGATGTTATGCAGAGGTATCGTACCTGGTGGGATAGATAGTGTCTAGCAGTAGAGTCATATGTGTCGTCCCTATACACTCAGGTCTTCGGGAGAGTTTTTTTATGTTTCTTGTACAATAATCGATGTATGGTTTTGGTATGTGTCTTGATGTAAAGCATCCTAGAAACAGTTATTTCATGTAACGAGATGATGGGAAATTATGTTGTAGCACCTTCAAAATATGCTATGAAATGAAAAGTGTTGGCTTAGATATTATATGTTTCATCTTGTGGTGCTTGTTGTAAATCGGTTTTAATTTCCCGTGATTTTTTGGTAATCCGCTTGTTTGCATGTAATCATGTTTTGTTGTGGATGAGCTGTTACAAAAATGATGGCAAACCTATATATTCTTAGCTCTACTATGCAATATAGGATTATATGACAAGTTAATTGCACTAGTATTATCACAATAGATAGGAGAAGCATCAAAATGAATGTTAAAGTCTTGGAGCATTTGGTTCATCCATAGGACCTGGGTACAACAACTCCCGGCTGCAATGTATTCAACCTCGGTAGTTGATAATGCCATTGTGCTCTATTTCTTGGAGAACCAAGACACTAAGCATGGTCCTTGGAGAAAGCAAGTGCCACTTGTCCACTTTCTATCTATCAATCACCCTGCGTAATCCACATCACTATAAGTAGTAAGATTAAAGTCCCTTGACTTGGGATACCCTAGTCCAAAATTTCGGGTTTTGGCTAAGTACCTTAAAATCCTCTTAACATCTATAAGATGTTATTTCTTAAGATTTGATTGAAAGTGAGCACACAAGAAAACACTAAACATTATATCAAGTCTAGAGGCAGTTAAGAAAAGTAAACTTCTGATCATACCTATATAGAGCTTCTCATCTACCTTTTCACCTTCTTCATCCTTATCAAGTTTGGCAGTGTTTGACATGGGTGTGTCCATCATCTTGGGGTTCTCCATCCCAAAGTGCTTAAGTAGCTCACTTGTGTACTTGCCTTGGTTGATGAAGTTTCCATCTTTAGTTTGCTTGATTTGAAAGCTGAGGAAGAACGTGAGTTCACCCATCATACTCATTTCAAATTCACTCTGCATAAGATCACCAAATTCTTTCCAAAGATCAAGGTTAGTTCCGCCAAAAATGATATCATCAACATATATTTGAATTATAAGAAAATATTTAGAAGTGTGCTTCAGAAATAAGGTAGAATCTACTTTGCCCATGATATATCCATGATCTGACAAAAAGTTCTTTAATTTCTCATACCAATCTCGAGGTGCTTGTTTGAGACCATAGAAAGATTTTTGCAACAAAAAACATGGTTAGGTAAACTATCATGTTCAAATCCAGGAGGTTGTGCAACATACACTTCCTCCTCAATTATACCATTCAAAAATGTGCTTCTAACATCCATTTGATAAAGAAGAAAGTTTTTATAACTATCAAAGGAATGTAACATATGAATGGTCTCAAGTCTATCTACATGTGCATATGTTTCATCAAAATCTATACCTTCCCATTGATTGTAGCCTTGAGCCACTAACCTTGCTTTGTTCCTTACCACTTTTCCACTTTCATCAAGTTTGTTGTGGTATACCCACTTGGTGCCAATGATTTTTCTATCACTTGGTCTTGGCACTAGGGTCCGTACTTTTTTCTTTTCAAATTACTCCAACTCTTCTTGCATAGCTAGGATCCACTCATCATCCCCAAGAGCTTCTTTGACATTCTTTAGCTCGAGTTGTGAGATGAAGGTGTTGTTGGCTTATTTTTTGTTGAATGCAGCCCGTGTCTTCACTCTTTCAAATGGATCACCTAAAATTAGCTCTTTTGAATGATTCTTTGCAAATCAGGGAGTTGGATCCTTCTTCTCTTCATCTTTCTCTTCTTATTGAGTGACCACCTCTTTTCCCTTTTGGGTGATGTTGAGATCTTTTAGAATAGGAATTACTTCACCTGTAACATCATCATTTGGAACAATATCTTTGGAATTAGAAGGGTTAGTCTCAATAAACTAAACATTTATAGATTCCTCTACTTTTGCAAGATCAATATTAAACACTCTATAAGCCTTGCTAGTAGTGATATAGCCAAGAAAGAAAGCCTTGTAAGATTTTGGATCAAACTTTTCAAGAGAATCTTTTGTATTAAAAAAACAAAGAAATCCAAAAACATGGAAATACTCAATAGAAGGCTTCCTACCACGCCATAGCTCATAGGGGGTTTTCTTCAAAGAAGGATGTGTAAAAACCCAATTTTGCACAAAACATGAGGTACTAACGGCTTCAGCCCAAAACTTCTTTGGAGTGTCATACTCTAAAAGCATGGTCCTATCCATCTCCTATAAAGACCTATTCTTCCACTCTACAACCCCATTTTGTTCAGGTGTTTGAGGTGAATAAAAGTTATGTGCATAACTAGATTCTTGACAAAAACGTTCAAAAAGATCATTTTCAAATTCTCACCCATGATCACTAGGGATGGAAACGATGCAACAAGAGGTTTCATTCTCAACTCATTTATAAAATCTTGATAAAACATCAAGTGTATCACTCTTGGAAACGAGAAAGAAGGTCCAAATATATCTAGAGAAATCATCGACAATAACAACAGCAATACTTGGAACCACGAAGCGATTGAGTTTTCATTAGTCCCGATAGATCAATGTAAAGAAGTTCAAGAGCTCTCTTGGTGCTAAGGACTCCTTTGGATTTGAAGGAGGACTTGGTTTGCTTTCCTTGGGTACAAGGTTGGTATTCCTCATCCTTTTCAAAATCCAATTTGGGAAGTCCTTTGACAAAAGTCCTTTTTGCTCAATTTCTTCAACTGATGCATATTTATATGACCAAGATGACGATGCCAAAGAGAAATATCATTCGAATTGACTACTAGGCATCTACCAACAATAGGCTTAATAGAGTCAAGAACAATTACATAAAGATTACCACTTTGAGTTCCCTTATATATAACTTGATAGGTGAGGGAACCTAGAATCAAACATTCAAAGGAAGTAAATAGCACAAGGTAACCATTATCACATAATTGACTTACACTAAATAAAATGTGATGTAGTCCATAAACAAAAAGAACATTCTTGATACACAGGGATTCACCTACATCACCCTCACCTTTGACCTTACCTTTCTTGTTGTCCCCAAAGGTAACCGAACCTCCTTTCATTTTGGCAAAGTTGTTGAAATGGATTATGTGACACACTGATCGCAAAAACATGATTTACTTAAGCGGAAGCATTCATTAGCAGTGGATTACCAAAAATCACTAAAAATTAAAACCATTTTATAGAGAGGTCCACACATAGGAAAACTCTTTCATAAAGAACTGAAGTAATTTAATTACATACTAGTTCACAAGCACATGTCCTGTATCATCTTTTGTTGAGAATTACAAGCATCAACTGCCCTGTTAACTAAACACAGGTAGTATAAAATCTCGAGGCACTGAGCCAAAAGCACTAACTAATACTCCGAGGACTTGAGAGTATAGAGATGATACATAGGACTCTATGTACATCTATACAAGGCATATCAGCCAGTGTCTCCACCTGAGAATTCACTGCTATTGTTGTTGCTGACCTTCATCTACTAAGGGATTCCTACCTCCTTGTCCACGTCCATCTAAAAAAATTTGATTCCCATGGGGGTGAGATAATTGTAAATTGTCCCAGCGAGAGATATAACTCTCCACCAGAAACATTATTATTATTACAGTTTAATAGGATAAACCTGGACAGAGGAATCATAATTATTTAACAGCAGTTATTTCATTGTCTAACAGATTGGAACATTATTCTTATCTAAAGCATTACAACTATGACTTGATAGAGCAGCATGTCACTTATCCATGAAGGAATATGAAGAACATGTATAACATTTATTCACTATAGAGTCATAACCGCAACATATACTCTCTTCAGGCTCAGATCACATAGCTAATGCTTGGCATTGTCTTTGTGGAGTCATGGCCGGTAGCCATATTCTTTTAACAAAGTATTGGGATCTTAATCCCTCATCTCATCATGTACATTTCCATTTCTTAACAAGTCCATCATCATGATTATAGAATATGGGTATTCGAACCCTTAACTCATCATAGAATACTTGTTACCACTTATTAGGTAACTTATTACCTTCAGGTCATCTGACCAAGGATATTATGATTCGTGCTACACAAAGCATTCCACATAGTTCACAAAGCTCATAACACCTCTTGTTACCCCTTAATAGGCAACAAGGCATATGATGGCTTATGAAGCCCATAAACAATTTCAATAATTAAAACATCATATGGCACACAGGGCACATTAATTTTTAGATTACCTCTCACTGAGCAACAAAGAATATGAAGGCTTATAAGGCCTATAAAACATTTTCAATAAATAGAGCATCATAGCCCATACCTGGCTATGCTCATCATCTCAACATACCTGCATGATTAGTACTCATGATAACAATCATATATCAGTACCATGCAATACAAGGGTTTTCTTATTACATTCATAACTCATCAATCTGTATTTGAGCTTCACATAGGATTACACTATGTTAAGACTTCACATAGCATCACCATGTATTAGGGTTTCACATAGCATTACCATGTATTAAGGTTTATTATATCCTATTGCCCAATTTATGGTTAGGATGCACTATTCACATCAGATTAGGGTTCATCATGTCCTTTTACCCAATTTAGGGTTTACTGTAACATTACATAACATCACCCTGGATTAGGGTTTTGTATCACATTCATCATCCTATATTAGGGATTTACACATCATTACCCTGGATTAGGGTTTTCCATAAATAACCATATAGGTTCTCAAGATCATAGTATTAATGATCAAGTCATATTTCATTGCTTCACACAGCTAGGAATCAATATGAATAAATAAGTATTCAATCATACTTATTTATTATCATCATTCATCATTAAATGAATTATCAACACAAAGTATGAGTTTCTCTCTAATCTTTACCAGAATATGACTGCATCATAGTTTATTGGTTTGGATTAACCTTTTCATAAGGCATGTTAGCCTACGCTTATCAAAGTGCATTACATCTCAATGTAACAATTGACATGACACACACTTCATGTGCCACTTATCCAAATATATTGGATTTAAAACACATCAAGGTATATCAGTCTTGAGGTGTTGGATGTGATATCTATCATATCTTGATGTATCACTTCCCTCATCACCTTTATCTTACTTGAGTTCATCCACTTAGCTTTTATTAGGGTATTCATCATCCTAATACTTTATGCACCAGTTCATCGCATTTATCATGTAATGTATTGGTCGTAAGTCACTTATTTAGAATATACAACCTGCCAATGATATGGACTCATCCTTGAGTTAGGAACTATTGATATAAGGATATCCATTATCAACCTCTCTAGGTGTTACATTTTTCAATACATTAATCACTATTCCATTATTAGGAATAGGATTTTCCATATTTATAAATTGAGGTTCACATAGCATCTCCCATATATATGGATTTCACCTAATATCACTCTTCATTAGAGTTTCATATAACGTCCTTCTATATCAGGGTTTCACATAGTATTACCTGAAATTAGGATTTCACTTGACATCTCCCTCAATTAGGGTTTCACCTAGATTCTCCCTAATTTAGGGTTTCACATAGCTTTGCCCTAAAATTGGGTCAAGGCTCATTAATTTTTTTTCAATGAGGGTTTCATGATCTCATTATTATGGATCAAACCCTGATTACATATTTATTCATAATGAGATAATTAGGGCTTAATTATGGAAGAATTCCTCTCTCTCTTTCTCTCTCTATCATTCTCTCTAGGATGTTAAGTACTCCAAGATTGATCTAGGTCAGCTCTTCATTTAAGTACACACATTTAGGGTTAACCATTATGATCACCTTTAATCTACATCATTATTAATCAAGTAGCTAATTGACCTTTAATCATATTAGGTGTCCAAATGGTTTAACCATTTTGAACCTCAAAAATTCTTGGTCACTTAGACCCCAAACGGTCTTGGTCACTTAGACCTCAAACGGACTTGACCAATTAAGTTCAAACAGTTTGAAACCGTTTAGCAAGATTGGTACTTGAAACCGTTTAGACAAAAACATATTGGAACCGAATGAACTTGGGTCTCCAAACGGTTTGAGACCGTTTGGTCCCAAATGTTCTTGAGACCATTTGACCCCAAACGGTCTTGAGAATGTTTGGACTCAAACGGTCTTCAGACAATTTGGTCCCAACTCTCTCAAAACTGAATGGACCAAAAGGGTCTTCCATCACTTAGTCGATTTAGAATTTCAATCATTGAACCATCTATCAATTGAACCATTGATTTATTCTTCAATTGAACCATTGAATCACCCTTCAATTAGACCTTCAATTAGGGTTTTGAACCCAATTGAACTAGGGTTTATAATCAAGAAACCATCACTTAGGGTTTTGAAATCGAGGAACCATCAATGGTTGACATTGTGGAACTAATTCGATTGTAATCATTGAATAACCACTTAGTTATGTCATGACCTGACCTCAAACGGTCTTGAGGTCGTTTGGATGACCTCCAAATGGTCTTGAGACCATTTGAATCAATCCACCATTGAAATCTATGACATTCAGTTAGGGTTTGAATCATTGATTCAATCATCAATTGAGCCATCGATTGTATTTCAATTTGAAGTCACTAGATCTTCAACCATCTAATCATACTCAACCATAGGATTCCAAACGGTCTTAGATGAACTCAAAACGGTCTTGAGACCGTTTGGGTGACCTCCAAATGGTCTTGAGACCATTTGGGTTAGTCAACCCAAAAATTAAACTAATCAATTAAGAATTTCAGCACTCAACCCGATTAGGGTTTCTAATTGGAGGATTATCCATATATTGAATCAATCAATTGGATCCATTGGATCATCATCCAACATGTACTAGGGTCCTGACCTCAAATGGTCAACCCATATAAACGGTCAACCCCTTTAAATGGTTTAGGATCCAAACCTCCAAACGGTTTGCAAACCATTTGGTCTCCAAACGTTTTGGTGAAACAATTTGGACCAAGGTTACAAAACCATTTGCAATAGATATTTATGGAGGTGTGTTCTTATGATGATGTCAACATAATCAAGCTATAAACCCACAAAGCTTGCTGTGATTGTCATGGTGACTTCATCAATCAACCAAAAAAAATTTTGGGAATAAAGAAGGAATCAACAATTGATAAAGATATGGAATCAATAACAAAGTTCAAGGGTTCAAGTTATATAACCCACCTTCAATTGATATTCCAAGCTTCAACCTTCATGTGTTTAATGGTGAAAGCAACACCTTTCACTATCCCAAGCTCGTCCTTAAGCTTTGAGTGAAAAGGAATGGCTAGAATTGAAGATGGAATGGAGATAAGAAGAAATCATGCATTGATTTTCGATTTCTACCATGGAATCAAGGTGAAATAAGGTCAAGAAGCTTACCAACAGGTTGGGGGTCGTCCTCCTGTTGCTCCAAGATCCCTTGGTCATTTTTGCAAGCAAGAAGTGAAAGTGGTTTTGAAATTACCCTTTCAACTCATGGATAAAGGAGCATATATATGAATTTTATTGAAAATTCATTTAAGAGAGAGAAAGTAGGGATTATCTCCTCCATTTCCTTACCATGTGCTCCCTTACCATCCTTGGATACGATGCTATCTCCTTTGCCTTTTATTCCACTCAATTATCCACGATTTAATAGAAAACAAACTAAGCACCTTAAATCATATTATAATAATATCCATAAGTGAGTGGAAATTTCTTTTTGTTTTCTTAATGTGAGTGGGTTCTTCACTCACGTAGATATTTCCATTGCCTTTGCAAGGCACATGCTCGTTCAACCTTATCTAACTTTCAACCATTACCATTTTGGTTGAATGCACTTCGATTAACACATTTATTTTTGCATTAATTTGAAGTAAAGTTCCAATTATGCTTAAATCTTGATTATTTTAATATCAAGATTCTCTCTCTTCCAAAATAATTCAAATGAGGCGCCCCTCTCAAATTATTTTCTCTACATGATTCCAAGAATCATGAGGGACCCTCTTGAAGTGGCATTTTTCATATTGAACTCTAGGTTTTGGGTAAATTACGCATTACACCAAAACTAGGTTTTAATGCACAAACATTGCTCAACATGCTCTTTCTTGTTATTCAGGCTTGTAGATGTCATACAACTGCATCATACTCACTCATATGATGCTTCAACATCTTAGGAACATTGTATCATGTACAAATTGCAATTTAACCCCTCAACTTGGGTAATTTGCACTTTAGTCCAAAATTAACAAAACATCATTTCAACATTATTCAAAAAGGACTAAAATTGAAGTATAAGTTCCTTTTGAGCCTTAATTACTTTTCAAGAGATAAGAGAAAGCATATAATCTACTTTATTAAGCAAAACATCTAGGGTTAAAGCATAACCCATGTCAGGGATGTTACAAGTTATAAACCCCTAACAAGGATTTCATCCCTGAAATCCTAGGAAAAGGAGAGACAAATTTTATTCATTTATCATACCATCAAATCTCCACATAACATCTTAATGTTATGGAGATACCCTGGATCTGTAATCCACACAAATTTTCTCCCATTAGTTCAACCTTATCAATGTTTATGTTTATGCAGAGCATAAACCCCTAACATATGATGTCTATATTATTTGATGTAACTAGATTGATTTCACAGTTGGCCAATATAGATAACCAACACAAATCATCTATTATTTCTCACATACCAGAATCCTTTCTTTGGTATTCATCATATGCGTTGAGAACACATCTCATCCCTATCATATTCATTTCTTTGTTGTTACCACCAAGGTTACACATGCACATGGTATTTCTTTTAATTTAGGACATTGCTTGTTCGATATATCATTATCTTGGAACCAAAGTCCAAAGAAAACTGAAACTTTTCTAAGTATCCATCAATGGATTATTTCCAATTCATGTACATCAAAGTCATAATACTTACTTGATTTCCATGTTAATGAAAGGAAGAAACATAAAGGAACATACCCCTATCATTACCCAAGGTTTTTTATCAAAGGGGAAACATATATACATAACAAAGGTAATCCACTCAGCAATCCTTTATTT
Source organism: Alisma plantago-aquatica (assembly GCA_963693085.1). Taxonomy (NCBI): domain Eukaryota; kingdom Viridiplantae; phylum Streptophyta; class Magnoliopsida; order Alismatales; family Alismataceae; genus Alisma; species Alisma plantago-aquatica. The sequence continues at coordinate 1,197,452,002 of OY856409.1, forward strand.
GTTTGGGAAAATTCACTTAGCAATTCCTATGTAATTGAGAAAGTTTACTTAGAAATTCCTCATTAGTTGGGAAAGTTCACTTAGCACTTCCTCATTAGTTGGGAAAGTTTACTTAGCACTTCCTCATTAGTTGGGAAAGTTCACTTAGCACTTCCTCATTAGTTGGGAAAGTTTACTTAGCACTTCCTCATTAGTTGGGAAAGTTCACATAGCACTTCCTCATTAGTTGGGAAAGTTCACTTAGCACTTCCTCATTAGTTGGGAAAGTTCACTTAGCATTTCCTCATTAGTTGGGAAAGTTCACTTAGCACTTCCTCATTAGTTGGGAAAGTTCACTTAGCATTTCCTCATTAGTTGGGAAAGTTCACTTAGCACTTCCGCATTAGTTGGGAAAGTTCACTGAGCACTTCCTCATTAGTTGGGAAAGTTCACTTAGCATTTCCTCATTAGTTGGGAAAGTTCACTGAGCACTTCCTCATTAGTTGGGAAAGTTCACTTAGCAACAGTGCTCAGGAAATCGGTCTGTGCGGCCGCATATGTGGCCGCTTAAGCGGTTCAGACAGGGTACCGCACCGCATATGTCAAAGCAGACCAATAATCGGTACAGGCCCGATTATGAGGCCGATTACCCGCTTATGCGGCCGCTTAATCACCACTTTTCCAAACACACATACATGGACTTGAAGAAATGAAATTTATATGATATTTTTTTGTTTCTAATTAAATATTTATATGATATTGCTGCTCCCTTTCTTCTAATCAATCATTCTATGTTGTCCTTGTATGTAATTGTTCAATGTGATATATAATTCTATATGACTGATATATAAATATACATAAATATATTAATTTATTAAAAAATCCAAAACTGTATATACTCCCGCATATACTCCCGCATACTGCATATACTCTATTCAGTGCCCCATCCGCCCGTACACCGAATAGCGCTTTTCTGAACACTTCTTAGCACTTCCTCATTAGTTGGGAAAGTTCACTTAGCACTTCCTCATTAGTTGGGAAAGTTCACTTAGCATTTCCTATGTAATTGGGAAAGTTCACTTTAGCAATCCCTATATTATTTGGGAAAGTTCACTCAGCAATTCCTATGTAATTGGGAAAGTTCACTTTAGCAATCCCTATATTATTTGGGAAAGTTCACTCAGCAATTCCTATGTAATTGAGAAAGTTCACTTTAGCAATCCCTATATTATTTGGTAAAGTTCACTCAGAAATTCCTATTTGGTTTCATTATACTCACTTAGATTGTTTCAGAATGACTACTTGATCAGACTAATCAGAAAGATAACAATCTAGGAATTCCATACTTGCCCTATCCCTAATAATCATATACCTGGCCAGGGTATACAAGTATTGGGATTAGGTAGTATGCACTTTTTTTACTATCATATTCCTCACTTTTTATATCATTATACATATAGGATTTTTCATTCCTGGATTTCCTTCAGGCATCACTTCTATATCTCATCTTTTATCACACAGATAAGAGAGATTATAAAGCATTTTAAGAAATAGTGAGAAAAATGTAAATTCTTATCTTCCTTGTGTCCCTATAGGACTAGTCAGAGGTAGTTCAAAAACAACTACTTTCTTATTTTTAACACATAGAATCATGAAATGAAATATCAGAATGAATCTATTTCATCTGACCTGTCACAACCCGAGGGTTGACTATTGCATCAGATTGATTCATTGCATAGAACCTCGTAGTTGCTTGTTGTTGACCCTGTGCTTGATTGTTAGGTGTTGATGAACCAGCTTGGGACGATCATCCACATCTTTTTTTTACTAGAAAACTGCCTCCTTTGTGAGCCTTGCTGACTCTGCCTTGGAGGTAGAGTCACCATTGAATTCCCATCTGGACAATCCTTTGCTAGATGTCTCGGTTGTCTACATTGGTAACAGATCCTGGTCGCAAGATAGGGTATGTGAGATCCAGTCACCGATGTTGATGCTATGTCGGGGGATCTACTTGGAGCAATACTGCGGTCCCTACCCTTACTTGATGTCCATTGCATCTGGGTATTGAATCTCGATGATGCTGCCGATGTAGAAAATCTTGGCTTCTTAAAACTTTCAGATCTTTGCCCTTGAAACTGGGTGTACACCTTCTTACCACTGGTCTGTCATTTCTGGATTTCAGACCTTTCTATCCTCCTTACCGACTCCACAAAAGTGGCAAACCTCTCCCTATTCTCTAAAGCAGATATAGGAGAGGTCAGTTCAGCATTCAATCCCTTCTCAAAATGTCGAATTCTTTCCTCATCATTAACTGCCATATGCAGGGAAAACCGCAACAATTCCATAAACTTAGCTTCAAACTTGCTAACGTTCATCTGTCCTTGTCTGATCCTCTCAAATTGAGAGATCTTCTCATCTAGATATGTCTTAGGGAAGTATCTACTGATGAATTCTCATTGGAATACCTCCCATACAATTTCTTCACCTGGCCTCTTATCTTCTTCTATAATCCACCAGTGACCAGCACTCCCTTTTAGGAGGTACACATCATGTCTTACCTTCTCAGCTTCAGGAATATCAAGGATCCTGAAAGCCTTCTCCAGCTCCGTCAGCCACAAATCAGCATCTGTTGGATCTATTGTACCAGCATAATCTATGGCTCCAACCCGGCGAAGTCTCTCAAAAGTCTTGCCGGATCCATATCCCTCATGGTGGGTTGGTGCCCTAGGTGCAGGTGGTGGCTATCTACCATTTGCGTCATAGTCACCATAAACTGCCCGAACAAGGTATGGAAAGCTGGATTCTCTAATGCAGCTTGATAAATATGAGGAATCTCACGTACGGGTTCATCCCTAGCTTGATCCCTTACACCTTTTCCTGGTGCAGCAACACTGCTCTCAGCAGCGTGTTCATCATGTGATCCAGACATCTTCAAGTTCTTCTTCTCCTATATGAGTAGAAGACACTATCAGATAAACTGGAAGACACTAGAACAGACTCAACAACCTTAATCATATGTCTCTATAGACTCAGCGAACCTAGAGCTCTGATACCACTAAATTGTGACACACTGATCGCAAAAACATGATTTACTTAAGCGGAAGCATTCGTTAGCAGTGGATTACTGAAAATCACTAAAAATTAAAACCATTTTACAGAGAGGTCCACACATAGGAAAACTCTTTCACAAAAACTAAAGTAATTTAATTACATACTAGTTCACAAGTACATGTCATGTATCATCTTTTGTTGAGAATTACAAGCATCAAATGTCATGTTAACTAAACACAGGCAGTATAAAATCTTAAGGCACTGAGCCAAAATCTCGAAAGCACTAACTACTACTCTGAGGACCTGAGAGTACAGAGACGACACATAGGACTCTATGTACATCTATACAAGGCATATCAGCCAGTGTCTCCACCTGAGAATTCACTGTTGTTGTTGTTGCTGACCTTCACCTACTGAGGGATTCCTACCTCCTTGTCCGCGTCCACCTAAAAAAAATGTGATTCCCACGGGGGTGAGACAACTGTAAATTGTCCCAGCGAGAGATATAACTCTCTGCAAAAAACATTATTATTGTAGTTTAATAGGATAAACCTGGACAGAGGAATCATAATTGTTTAACAGCAGTTATTTCGTTGTCTAACAGATTGGAACATTATTATTATCAAAAGCATTGCATCTATAACTTGATAGAGCAGCATGTCACTTATCCATGAAGGAATATGAAGAACATGTATAACATTTATTCACTATAGAGTCATAACCACAGCATATACTCTCTTTAGGCTTAGATCACATTGCTAATTCCTGGCATTATCTTTGTGGAGTCATGGCCGGTAGCCATATTCTTTTAACAAAGTATTGGGAACTTAATCCCTCATCTCATCATGTACATTTCCATTTCTTAACAAGTCCATCATCATGATTATAGAATATGGGTATTTGAACCCTTAACTCATCATAGAATACTTGTTACCACTTATTAGGTAACTTAATACCTTCAGGTCATCTGACCAAGGATATTATGATTCTTGCTACACAAAGCATTCCACATAGTTCACAAAGCTCATAACACCTCTTGTTACCCCTTAATAGGCAACAAGGCATATTATGGCTTATGAAGCCCATAAACAATTTCAATAATTAAAACATCATATGGCACACAGGGCTCATTAATTTTTAGATTACCTCTCACTGAGCAACAAAGAATATGAAGGCTTATAAGGCCTATAAAACATTTTCAATATACAAAGCATCATATCACATACCTGGCTATGCTCATCATCTCAACATACCTGCATGATTAGTACTCATGATAACAATCATATATCAGTACCATGCAATATAAGGGTTTTCTTATTACATTCATAACTCATCAATCTGTATTTGAGCTTCACATAGGATTACTTTGTGTTTAAGACTTCACATAGCATCACTATGTATTAGGGTTTCACATAGCATTACCATGTATTAGGGTTTATTATATCCTATTGCCCAATTTAGGGTTAGGATGCACTATTCACATCAGATTAGGGTTCATCATGTCCTTTTACCCAATTTAGGGTTTACTGTAACATTACATAACATCACCCTAGATTAGGGTTTTGTATCACATTCATCATCCTATATTAGGGATTTACACATCATTACCCTGGATTAGGGTTTTCCATAAATAACCATATAGGTTCTCAAGATCATAGTATTAATGATCTAGTCGTATTTCATTGCTTCACACAACTAGGAATCAATATGAATAAATAAGTATTCAATCATACTTATTTATTCTCATCATTCATCATTAAATGAATTATCAACACAAAGTATGAGTTTCTCTCTCATCTTTACCAGAATATGATTGCATCATAGTTTATTGGTTTGGATTAACCTTTTCATAAGGCGTGTTAGCCTACGCTTATCAAAGTGCGTTACATCTCAATGTAACAATTGACATGACACACACTTCATGTGCCACTTATCTAAATATATTAGATTTAAAACACATCAAGGTATATCAATCTTGAGGTGTTGGATGTGATATCTATCATATCTTGATGTATCGCATCCCTCATCACCCTTATCTTACTTGAGTTCATCCACTTAGCTTGTATTAGGGTATTCCTCATCCTAATACTTTATGCACCAGTTCATCACATTTATCATGTAATGTATTGGTCATAAGTCACTTATGTAGAATATACAACCATTGCCAATGATATGGACTCATCCTTGAGTTAGGAACTATTGATATGAGGATATCCATTATCAACCTCTCTAGGTGTTACATTTGTCAATACATTAATCACTATTCCATTATTAGGAATAGGATTTTCCATATTTATAAATTGAGGTTCACATAGCATCTCCCATATATATGGATTTCACCAAATATCACTCTTCATTAGAGTTTCACATAACATCCTTCTATATCAGGGTTTCACATAGTATTACCTGAAATTAGGATTTCACTTGACATCTCCCTCAATTTGGGTTTCACCTAGATTCTCCCTAATTTAGGGTTTCACATAGCTTTGCCCTAAATTTGGGTCAAGGCTCATTAATTTTTTTAATGAGGGTTTCATGATCTCATTATTATGGATCAAACCCTGATTACATATTTATTCATAATGAGAGAATTAGGGCTTAATTATGTAAGTATTCCTCTCTCTCTTTCTCTTTCTCTCTCTCATCCTCTCTAGGATGTTAAGTACTCCAAGATTGATCTAGGTCAGCTCTTCATTTAAGTACACACAGTTAGGGTTAACCATTATGATCACCTTTAATCTACATCATTATTAATCAAGTAGCTAACTGACCTTTAATCATATTAGGTGTCCAAATGGTTTAACCATTTTGAACATCAAAAAGTTTTGGTCACTTAGACCCCAAACGGTCTTGGTCACTTAGACCTCAAACGGTCTTGACCAATTAAGTTCAAACAGTTTGAAACCGTTTAGCAAGGTTGGTACTTGAAACCATTTATACAAAAACATATTGGAACCGAATGAACTTGGGTCTCCAAACGGTTTGTGACCGTTTGGTCCCAAACGTTCTTAAGACCGTTTGATCCCAAACGGTCTTGAGAATGTTTGGACTCAAACGGTCTTATGACCGTTTGGTCCCAACTCTCTCAAAACTGAATGGACCAAAAGGGTCTTCCATCACTTAGTCAATTTAGGATTTCAATCATTGAACCATCTATCAATTGAACCACTGATTTATTCTTCAATTGAACCATTGAATCACCCTTCAATTGGACCTTCAATTAGGGTTTTGAACCCAATTGAACTAGGTTTTATAATCAAGAAATCATCACTTAGGGTTTTGAAATCGAGGAACCATCAATGGTTGACATTGTGGAACTAATTCGATTGCAATCATTGAATAACCACTTAGTTCTGTCATGACCTGACCTCAAATGGTCTTGAGGTCATTTGGATGACCTTCAAATGGTCTTGAGACCATTTGACTCAATCCACCATTGAAATCTATGACATTCAGTTAGGGTTTGCATCATTGATTCAATCATCAATTGAGCCATCGATTGTATTTCAATTTGAAGTCACTAGATCTTCAACCATCTAATCATACTCAACCATAGGCTTCCAAACGGTCTTATATGACATCCAAACGGTCTTGAGACCGTTTGGGTGACCTCCAAATGGTCTTGAGACCGTTTGGGTTAGTCAACCCAAAAATTAAACTAATCAATTAAGAATTTCAGCACTCAACCCGATTAGGGTTTCTAATTGGAGGATTATCCATATATTGAATCAATCAATTGGATCCATTGGATCATCATCCAACATGTACTAGGGTCCTGACATCAAATGGTCAACCCATACAAACGGTCAACCCCTTTAAATGGTTTAGGATCCAAACCTCCAAACGGTTTGCAAACCATTTGGTCTCCGAATGTTTTGGTGAAACCGTTTGGACCAAGGTTACAAAACTGTTTGCAATAGATATTTATGGAGGTGTGTGCTTATGATGATGTCATCATCATCAAGCTATAAACCCATGAAGTTTTCTGTGATTTTCATGGTGATTGCATCAATCAACCAAATAAAATTTCGGGAATAAAGAAGGAGTCAACAATTGATAAAGATATGGAATCAATAACAAAGTTTAATGGTTCAAGTTATATAACCCGCCTTCAATTGAGCTTCCAATCTTCAACCTCCACGTCTTTAATGGTGAAAGCAACACCTTTCACTATCCCAAGCTCATCCTTCAGCTTTGAGTGAAAAGGAATGGCTAGAATTGAAGATGGAATGGAGATAAGAAGAAATCATGCATTGATTTTCGATTTCTACCATGGAATCAAGGTGAAATAAGGTCAAGAAGCTTACCAACAGGTTGGGGGTCGTCCTCCTATTGCTCCAAGCTCCCTTGGTCGTTTTTTCAAGCAAGAAGTGAAAGTGGTTTCGAAATTACCCTTTCAACCCATGGATAAAGGAGCATATATATGAATTTTAATTAAAATTCATTTAAGAGAGAGAAAGTAGGGATTATCTCCTCCATTTCCTTTCCACTTGCTCCCTTCCCATCCTTGGATATGAGGATATCTCCTTTTCCTCTTATTCCTCTCAATTATCCACGATTTAAAAGAAAACAAACTCAGTACCTTAAATCATATTATAATAATATCCATAAGTGAGTGGATATTTCTTTTTGTTTTCTTAATGTGAGTGGGTTCTCCACTCACGTAGATATTTCCATTGCCTTTACAAGTCACATGCTCTTCCAACCTTATCTAATTTTCAACCATTACCATTTTGGTTGAAGGCACTTCGATTAACACATTTATTTTTGCGTTAATTTGAAGCAAAGTTCCAATTATGCTTAAATCTTGATTATTTTAATATCAAGATTCTCTCTTTTCCAAAATGATTCAAATGAGGCGCCCCTCTCAAATTATTTTCTATACATGATGACAAGAATCATGAGGGATCCTCTTGAAGTGGAATTTTGCATATTAAACCCTAGGTTTTGGGTAAATTTCACATTACACCAAAACTAGGTTTTAATGCACAAACATTGCTCAACATGCTCTTTCTTGTTATTCAGGCTTGTAGAAGCCATACAACTCATCATACTCATTCGTATGATGCTTCAACATATGAGGAACATTGTATCATGTACAAATTGCAAGTTAACCCCTCAACTTGGGTAATTTGCACTTTAGTCCAAAATTAACAAAACATCATTTCAACATTATTCAAAAAGGACTAAAATTGAAATATAAGTTCCTTTTGAGACTTAATTACTTTTCAAGAGATAAGAGAAATCATATAATCCAATTTATTAAGAAAAAAAACTAGGGTTAAAGCATAACCCAGGTCAGGGATGTTACAGATTATATCACCTACCATATGCTTAGTGCGACCACTATCAACAATCCATCTTCCTTTCCCTGCAAGAAAGGAGAGTGTCGGTTCCCAACTCAATCCTTGGGATCCAGAGTTATCTTGGGGACCCATTTTATCATTGGGTTGGTCCCCTTAGGCTTGTAAGGACAATAAGTAGAGTAATGATCATCACACTTGTAATAAGAACAAACCATTGGATTCTTAGTGTCAGAAGACTCTCCAACAAATAAAGAGGTCTCCTTGATCTTTTTCTTACCTTTGTCTTTGTTCTTGCTCTTTGGTGCCCCCCTACAAATCCCAAACCACTAGTACCACTTTTTTGGTAGAATGATCAAGGATTTCATTTATGAAGTTTTTCCCTTTGAGGAACTTTTGTAGAGAGTTCCTAAGTCTATGATTATCATCATTTAGAAATATGATAGTAGATGACAAACTAGCAATATCATCTCTAGCATGAACAAGGTCGGCCTCTAGATAGAGGGCTTTAGTCAAATAAGAATCTTTCTCAAGAGAAATAGAAGCAATATCATTACTAGGCAAGATAAGTCTAGAAGATAAATCAATAACTTGGCCAAGCAACCTAGCATTTTCATATACAGGCACTTGAATTTCCTTAATATAGACACCTCTTTCATCCTTACAAGCATCAACAAGAATCTTAAATTCAACATTTTTAGTTTTAAGAGTTTCAAGCTCCTTTAGGCACTTTTGGTTATCTTCCTTAAGAGTTTTAATGTTCTTAAGATAGACACCATTCTCCACCTCAACTCCATTGTATTAGATCTCAAGATATATTGGCCTTGCAAGTTACCAATGCTCTCAAGATGAGTTTTATCATTAAGCTCAAGAATTTCAAGTTTAGCATACAAATCATCAATGATTTTTCCTCACCTTTTTCATTTGGATTGTACACTTAGCAAAAGAAGAACGGGTAGAAGCAAGCATATCAATAATAGCTTCCTTAGATAACTCATGAAATATTACCTCACTTACCTCACCAATTTCTTCACTAGTAGAGGACATGAGTGAAAGGTGACACTCTCCATCTTCTTTGGAGCTTGAGCTACTTGAGGATGAAGCTTCCCAAGCTACATGAGCTGCATTCTTGTGTCTTTTCTCCTTATTGTCCTTCCTCTTGTACTTTCTCTCCTTCTTATACTCTTCCTCCTTCTTTCAGATGCCCTTGTGGTGTGACTTTCTTGACTTGGTATAATCACTCTTGTAGTGTCCCTTTTGTCCACACTTGTAGCATTTAGGAGTAGAGGAGGAGGCTTGCTTTCCCTTGAAGTGCTAGCCCTTGATGTTGTTGGCTTCATGCTCACTTGGGCCATCATCTTAACTAGAGGAGGAAGGAGAAGTCTGGAAAGCAAGTTGTTTCTGAAGGATGACCGCCTCCACTTGTGCTTTGAAAGCACTATCTTTGATCTTCTTGTCTTCCTTCTCTTCTTTCTTGGCTTCTTATTCTTGCTTGTCAAGCCTTGGATGATGAGCTTGGAGGTTGCCAATGAGCTCTTTGGTTGGTATGTCACCAAGGCTCCTCACTTCTTCAATGGAGGTCACCTTGGACTCCCATGTCTTTGGTAGAGTCCTAAAGATCTTTGAGTTGATTACACCTCTATCCAAAGTGTTACCCAAAGTAGCTAGGCCATTGATGATGACATTGAGCCTAGAGTACATCTCTACAATCCCTTTTTTCTTGTCAATCTTGAAGTTCTCTAGAAGGCTATTCAACATGTAGATCTTAGCCTCCTTAACTTGATTTGTTTGCTCATAAGTGATGCACAATTTGTCCCAAATCTCATAGGTGGTGTCCCAAGATGAGATGCAGTTGAACTCCATTGGGGTAAGGGTTTCATAGAGGATGCTTATGGATTTGGCATTGAGCTGGGCTTCTTTAAGTGCATCTTCACTCCATGTTGCAATAGCTCTGGTTGGCTCCTTGTATGGTGTGACCATCACCTTCCACATATCAAAGTTCATGCCTTGAATTTAGAATTGCATACACCTCTTCCAATAGAGGAAGTTGGTGTCGTCGAAGATCGGAGGACGCATGGAGAAGCCTCCCTCTAGGTTGAATGAACCAAGTAGGTTGTCGCCCATCTTCTCCTCTCATGGGAGATTGTTGGAGAAGATCCTTGGCTCTAATACCACTTTTTGGATCTAGGGCTCTAGAGGGGGAGTGAATAGAGCTTCAAAATTCTCATAAGATAGATTTGACCTTCAAATTATATCAAATAAAACCAATAGCTTAAGTGCAATTTGAAGTCCTAACTAACAAGCATAGCAAGGATGAGAGAAAATGAAACAAGCACTTGGACAAGGTCATTTAGAGTGGTTCCACTCTCCAAACTAGGAGAGAGTCAATCCACTACCTACAGAGGTCAACTGATGAATGTATATTCATCATGGAATTCAAATATCACTTTGGGACAAATTCAACTCTATATGTTCTATTTCACTCATTATACATCAAATGCATCATAATATGCAAATTTACTCAATTAATTCGATTATCAAAGTTTTGATCGAATTTATGTTTCTTTAACGCAGGTCTTGATAAAGTTGAACAAGCAGTTGGGGTCCACCTTCACTCACCCTTGGCTCTTACCAAGCGATCTAACCAAGCAAATTCCATCCATTCGGTCTCAAGACCATTTGAGCCCATTCGGTCTCAAGACCGTTTGAGCCAATTCGGTCTCAAGACCATTTGAGCCCATACAGTCTCAAGACCGTTTGAGCCCATTCAGTCTTAAGACTGTTTGAGCCCATTCGGTCTCAAGACTAATAGACCAACAGAGACCGATTGGAGGCGTAACTCAGTCGTGAGGGATCGAGTAGTGCATGAATTCAAGATCTCAAAGCAGAGCCTAGACCACGGCTGTGGTGGTTAGAAATGGCTGTGGTCTACTGTCATTACCACACCCGTGTAAAGCGGCACAACCATGGAGCAGTAGCATCACCACGACCGTGGTGCCTCGCCACAGCTGTGGTGCGTCACCTTCAACCTCTGACCAGCACTCATTTACAGCCCCCAATGCAAGACCGAATGGAGGTGGTTTGCATGCCAAATGAGGTTGCCCCGAGGCCGTTGCACCTGCAAATGAAGGTCGAAGATCGTTTGGTATTACAAATAGATTGGAGGGCCACTAGATCGTTTGACCCAACAGACCGTCTATTGCTGCCCAACTCAAGACCTAACGAACTCGTTTGTTGTTCGAACTAATTGAAGAAAAGAAAACGGTCTGTCCCAGACCATTTGCCCTTGTGTCACGAGACCGTTTGGCCCCTTTTGGGTTTCAGATCATTTGATCAGCAATTGGCAAGACCGTTTGAGTTTGGCTGGAGCATTGACCGAAGCAACGACCATTTGCTTATTAAAGGTTTCCAAACCGTTTGATATCAAATGGTTTACAAACCATTTGCCTCTGTCCAATATCGTTTGCCCAACTTTGCTCAAAACCGTTTGATAGGCAAATGGTCTGTGAAACCATTTGGTCCCATTCGGTTTCCAAACCAAAGGAAGCCAAAACCGTTTAGCCATTAACGGTTTACAAGACCATGTGAGCAAAAATATCTGCCAAACGGTTTGGACTGGAAACAGATCAAAAATGTGAAGACCTACCCTGTGCCTATAAATAGAACCACTAGGGTCCTCATTTGGGGCATCGGTTCCGGGACACCGACAGGCTACCTGTACACAAGTCTGATCCAAATCCAGTACCATCCACGCCAGTCTCATTCCACCTACTGCCCAAGTTGCAACCAAGGAGGATGAGGAGAGAAGGAAGACGGAGCGAGGGAGACTGTCCGGTCTGTCTTGACATCTCCCGTTCGCATCCAGATCTGCTCCAACACGACATAGAAGGTTGTATCTTCTTCACCGAGCTGTGACCACCTTCTACACCGAGTACATGGTGAATTTCTCTCTCTTTCTTATCTTCTTGTTTCTCGCATCATGAGCAAGTAGTACCCTTTCTCTGGGGTGGGGGATTAACCCCGCTGCCCATGCAAATCATGTTCTTTTGTTAAACTCTCCATGGCAATGTATATAACTTTCCATTTCATTGTTAATTGGTATGTTTGTAGTTGGTTATCTACTTGCTTTCATCTTGTTCTTTCCTATATTGCGAAATCTTCTATATGTGGGACGGAATGGCAGTTTACAAAGTTCGACTCTTTGACGAGAACTTCTGATAAGATTCCTTGAGGTTGTAAGTGTATGATCTGTTAGGGGACGAGACATCTAGCCTAGGTGATGCTTCTGTGGTCTAAACATCCTTCAGGGAGGACCACAACCTTAGTTGGATTTTGTATCATCTTTTTTTATCGTCGATGTTAGTTTGTAGATCTATCACCTGCTTACTTATCGATTAATACGGCTGACTCCCAAACTACAAATAGAATGGGATTTCTTTGAGGTCATAAGTGTATGATCTGTGAGGGGACGAGCCATCTAGCCTTCGGTGACGCTTCTATGTGCCTAACGCCTGTATAGGGGGCCCACAACCTTCGTCGAATTTTTGTATCTTCGAAGTCGTAAGTGAGTGATCTGTTTGGTGATGAGACATCTGATGCCTAAGGTGATGCTTACGTGAACCTAACGCCCGTATGGGGGGTTCCGCAGCAGCTCTATTTGGATTGATATATCTTGCCTGGATTGTTTGCAACTGGATGTGCTTGCATGCGTAGCAGTGGTGAAACCCGATAACGTCTCGGTGATTCAATATCATTTGATCTAAATCCAACTTTAATTCAGCTTTTACTTTCTTGCAATTAGTTTAATTAACCTCAAATCAACCAATCATTTTAAATATTAGTCTTAACTCAAGACTAGACTAGACTGACAAAGATTCTTAAAAACGTTGTCCTTTGGGACTCGATCCTCAACTATACTGTGATAAGACTCATCCACTTGCGGGTGGTATTATTGTACATTGGTTTTGGTAAAAGCTTGGGGATCTCATCCCCGAGTGAATTTGTTAGTGAATTCAAAATACCACATCAAATTCTGGCGCCGTTGCCGGGGACAACAAAATCAGTTAGTCAAATCTAGTTCTTTTAAGACTAATCTAGGATTTTGCTTTTTTTTCTGAAACAATCGATTATCTACTTGAATTTGACGTTACTCTGTGGTTCTCACTTTCAAAATCTTTCTATCTCAGGCACAAACCGAGGCATAGTGCATGCACCGTTCGGATAGCCCCAGACTAGCAGCGAGCTTTAATCCCGAGATAGACCGAACCTTTCATCATCAGATTAGAGAAAATCAAGCAAGGATGGCTCAAGAAGAAGAGTTAGCCTGAAGGGTGGCTCAAGCCATCAATGCACAGAGAGAGAGGCTCATGCAAGAAGCCAGGGCTGTAGTTCAACAGGAAATCCTAGTAGCGCAAGCAGTTGAACTACAAAAGCATCTTAGAGAGTTCTCAATCCCGAAAGTTGTGAATGTTCATCATCCAGTGCAATCTCCTCCTATCAACACTACTAATTTCGAGATAAGAGCGCATTGGATCACCCTACTTCAGAATAACCCTTTCTATGGCAAGCAAGTAGAAGATAGCCAAGAACATCTTCTGAGATTTATTGATCTATGTGTCATGACAAAACAAAATGGAGTCACAAATGATGCCATTAGACTCCGTCTCTTCAAGTATTCCCTTGCTGATAGAGCCATAAGTTGGTACAATTCATTGCAAAGTGAAATATCCATCACCACCTGGGAACAACTCCAAAATGTGTTTCTAGAAAAATTCTACCCTCCATCTATTACCTATGAAATTAGAGGGCGGATAACAAATTTCACTCAAGTACCTGGAGAAACCCTCACTGAAGCTTGGGATAGATACAAAGACCTTCTACGCAAGTGTCCACACCATGGAATTCCCAAGAACCAACTCATTGAGATTTTCTATAGGGGTGTGGATGATGATATTAAGAGATTCTTAGATTCCTCATCTGGAGGAAACTTCATGCGGCAAAGTTATGACAGCGCATGGAGAGTCGTCACCTTGGGGGAAGAAAATCAAGTAAATTGGGGTAGATTTGTAGGTAAAGGAGTTTCTAAAGTCGCTATGGCTGAAGCTACTCCCGAGTACAAATCCATTGTTGAAACCTTGAAACTCTTAGTTGCCAAGCAAGACCATATTGAATCATCTCTTGCTTCTATTGGAAGAGGACGTTCACCCACTCAACAACCGGAACAGGTCAAGTCCGCTTCCCTATTCTTTGAAGCATGTAAGAGCACCGATCATTCCACTTTATCATGCAATGTTCTTTACGATGTTGTTCTGAGCAATGTATGTGGCCAAGGAGACAATGGTCAAATGGAAAATCTTAACACTGTTAATACCATCCCCGGTCAAAGTTACTACAATCTGAATCAAAATAGGAATCATCCAGGATTTCAATATGGAAACCCCTCTGGATCAGTAAAATCACATCAATTTGGTTCAAACAACCAGCCACGAGGCCCACCAGGATTATAGTATAATCAACAACAAAATTTTGGGAATCAAGGAAATTTCAAGGGGAACTTTTAGAATAGAAACTATAATAATTATCAAAACAACTCACAGTACCAAAATCTTAATCAACAGCAAGGACAACAAGCAAGACCTGTCTCTTCTAAGGACAAGTTAACAGCCATTGAAAAGATGTTGCAAACTTAGCAAACTATGATAGCGAACCAGCAAGCTCAGCAGAAGGCTATTGAATCTCAATTAGCTCAACTCGCAGCTAGCATAAAGCCACCTACTAGAGTCTTTGCTGGCCAACCCGAGAACAATCCTAAGCATCCTGAACAGTTGAAGGCAGTCACCACTAGGTCAGGGAAAGACTATTCAGACCCCCCTGAAAAGACACATATGGTTATTACATACGAGGATGAACCTGTGATTGCCCAAGACTCAACAACACAAGAGACTCAATCAAAAGATGATAAGTTAGAAAAAGGAAATTTTGAGAAGCCTACTCAAGAAGACGAATAAAATGAGACTCCAGAACCTGATATCCCTGTGTACAAACCTCGTATACCTTTTCCAGCTCATCTAAGGCAAACAAAGCTTGATACTAGATTCAATAAAGTTAAAGAAGCTATGAAGAAGCTTCATGCTGATATCCCCTTTCTCGATGCTCTGGCTGAGATACCAGCCTGGACAAAGTACTTAAAGTCACTCCTCACCAGGAAGTATATAACTGAAGAGTATGAGACAGTAAAACTGGCAACAACTACATCTGATATCATATTGAGCAAGATGCCCAAGAAACAAAATGACACGAGATCCTTTGGAATTTCATGTCACATTGGCGACTTGTCATGCAAGAAAGGATTGGCAGATCTCGGTGCAAGCATCTCTATTATGCCACTTAGCCTGTGCAAACGACTAGGGTTTGCATAATTGCTTCCTACTGGCATGACTATACAGCTTGCAGACAATTCGATAAAACGTCTGTTAGGAATCCTCAAAGATGTCCCGGTCAAGGTAGGCAAGGACACATATGTTCCATGCGACTTTGTCATTATGGACATAAAAGAAGACGTCAGATAACCTCTCATCTTTGTTCGTCCGTTCCTCGCCATTGTAAGAGCCCTAATTGATGTTGAAGTTGGCACCTTACTACTCAGATTAGGCAAAGAAACTCCCGAATTTAAAGTTTTTGAAAGTATGAGAAGACCAAGTATGCAAGAAGAAGTCTATCTGATTGACTGCATTGAGCAAATGTCACTTCTGACTCAAGAGCATCATGAATCAGACGATTCTTTAGAAGTTGCTCTAACAAACCCATCAGTTGATGATCCAATTGAAGAACAAGTAAAGGATTGCATCGAATCCCTCGACTCTGCTAAAGAAGACGTTGAAGCCACTAGTGAAGAACTCAAGGCTATGGAAACTACAGAAGAAACATGCAAAAAACCAGAGGCTCCCGAACTGAAGCCCTGCCCAAGGGACTAAAGTACGTGTTTTTAGACGACCTCAAAGTGTGCCCAGTTATTATAAATTCCGATCTAACAGCTGAACAAGAAGATAAACTCCTGAAGGAATTAAGGGAAAGAAAGAAAGCCATCAGTTATAAAATGAGTAACCTCACTGGGGTCAGTCAAGTGTTGTGTATGCACAAGATCCCTATGATGGAAGATCACAAGCCTACTATCAAGCATCAATAGAAATTGAATCCAAATATGAAGGAAGTGGTCCGCAGCGAGGTCATTAAACTGCTCACAGCTGGAATAATCTATCCGATATCAGATTCACCATGGGTGAGCCCAGTGCATGTAGTCCCGAAGAAAGGAGGAACAACTATTATACGGGATGAAAACAATGAACTCATCCCCACTCGAACGGTCACAGGGTGGAGGATGTGCATAGATTATAGAAAATTAAACAAGGCAACTTGAAAAGATCATTTTCCAATGCCTTTCCTTGATCAAGTCCTAGAAAGGTTGGCTCACCAAGAATATTTCTATTATCTTGACGGTTACTCTGGATTCTATCAAATACCCATACATCCAGATGACCAAGAGAAAACAACTTTTACCTGCCCATTCGGAACATACACATTTAAATGAATGTTTTTTGGTCTCTGTAATGCACCTGCAACTTTCCAACATTGCATGGATGCCATATTCGTTGGTCTTACTGAAACAATTATGGAGGTTTTCATGGATGATTTTTCTATATATGGAGATTCATTGGATTCATGTCTAAAGCACCTCTCCCTAGTCCTCAAATGTTGTGAAGAAGCACATCTTGTGCTGAATTGGGAAAAGTGCCACTTTATGGTAAAGGAAGGCATTGTCCTCGGCCATAGGGTCAGCAATAGAGGAATTGAAGTAGATAAAGCCAAGATTGAAGTGACTTCTAAACTGGCTATCCCAAAAAAATTAAAAGAAGTCTATTCTTTCTTAGGTAATGCAAGATTTTACAGAAGATTCATAAAAGACTTTTCCAAGATAATGAAGCCAATGATGAATCTATTACTAAAGGATATTGATTACAATTTCAACGAAGAATGTGTCAAAAGCTTCAACACACTGAAGCAGGCTCTTACAACCACCCCCATCATTAGAGCTCCCGACTGGGACCATCCTTTTGAAATTATGTGTGATGCCTATGACTATGATGTGGGTGCAGTTTTAGGGCAATATATAGAGAAGAAACACTATGTGATCTATTATGCATCGAAAACTCTCGATGAAGCCCAGAGGAATTATGCAACTACCGAGAAACAACTTCTAGTAGTCGTGTATGCCTTTGACAAGTTCAGATCCTACCTAATTGGTTCGAAGGTCATTGTCTACATAGACCACACTGCCATTCGTTACCTTCTGGAAAAGAAAGATGCAAAACCTAGGTTGATTAGATGGATCCTCCTATTACAAGAATTTGATTTCGAGATAAGAGATAAAAAAGGGTACAGAGAATTTTGTAGCAGACCACCTTAGTCGCATCCACACTTTGGACACTGAGAAGATTTCGATCAATGATTCCCTACCGAATGATCAACTAATGAAGGTCTCAGAAGCTATACCATGGTACTCGGATTTTGTGAACTGCCTTGCTGCTGGGGTTATCCATCCTCAATGCACCGGGAATGCACTGAAGAAGTTCATGCATGATGTGAAGCAATATCGCTGGGATGAGCCATACCTCTTCAAACTATGTGCTGATGGTCTATATAGACGATGTATCGCTGAAGAAGAAGCTCAACTCATTTTGTAACAATGTCACTCGGGACCAGTGGGAGGACATATGAGCTCTAAAAAGACTGCCTTGAAGGTTTTACAATGTGGATTCTTCTGGCCAACCATATCTAAGGATTCCTATGACTTTGTCCTATTATGTGACAAATGTCAAAGATCAGGTAATATAACAAAGAGAGATGAGATGCCACTGAATCTATGGCAAGAAGTAGAAATATTCGATGTATGGGGGTGGACTACATGGGTCCATTCCCATCTTCTCATGGATTTTCATACATCCTTGTGGCGGTGGACTACGTCTCAAAATGGGTTGAAGCGATACCAACTGTCACTAGTAATTCCAAACCAGTCATCAAATTATTCAAGGATATTATCTTTCCCCATTTTGGCACCCCACGCACGATGATATCCGACTGAGGCTCCCATTTTCTTGAAAGAAGCTTTGAAGCATTGCTAAGAAAGTATGGTGTTACTCACAAGGTAGCCTCACCCTACCATCCACATACAAGTGGACAGGTGGAGGTTTCTAATCATCAACTCAAGAGTATCTTAGAAAAGACAGTTGGCCGCAATCGGAAAGATTGGTCGGAGAAAATCAACGACGCATTATGGGCCTATCAAACAGCTTATAAAACTCCCCTCGGGACTACACCTTTTCGCTTAATATATGGAAAGGCTTGCCACCTTCTAGTCGAACTGGAACACAAGGCATGGTCGTCAATTAAACAATTGAACTTTGATATGAAAGAAGTAGGCCAAGCCAGAATTCTGCAACTCCAAGAGCTGGATGAACTAACAATGATAGCTTATCAGAATGCACCAATCTACAAAGAATACACAAAACTTTGGCACGATGGACATCTGAAAAGAAAAGACATACAAGTGGGAGACCAAGTTTTGCTATTCAACTCAAGATTGAAGTTATTCCAAGGAAAACTCCACTCACACTGGTCTGGACCATACATCATCAAGAGCATCTCCCCACATGGTGCCTTCTCATTATGGAGTGAAAAGTCAGGTGAATTTGTAACAAATGGTCACCGCTTAAAGAGATATTTTACCTCAACTGACATAGGAACTAAAGAAACGCTAGAACTCACCAATCCAAAGGATCCACCGTGAAGCTAAAGGATTCAGTCGAGCCATCGACATAAAACAAAGGCGCTTGTTGGGAGGCAACCCGATCAATAAATTTGTTTTACTTCCCTTTTCAAATTAGACTGTTTCTTCAATTTTGTTTTTACCTTCTAGTTAATTTTTCATTAAATAAAATTAGCATCGCAAGATGCTATTTTAAGATCTAATTGCTCTTTACCTTTGAGATTTTCAGATAAGAGGATGTGCGCTGATTGGAACGCAACAACATCTGGTGGTCATTCTGGCATGATTTTTCCCCTCCATCTTGGATTTAGGGTTTGCTCGGGATGAGAAAATCTCAAAATTTGGGGTGGAGGGTGGGTGGTACGTACCACACTTTCCACCTACAACCATCCTTTTCATACTTAAGTTTTCACTATCACATTCTTGATTAAAAAAATTCAAAATTTTCAAAATTCTTTAATGTTTCTTAAAGAAATTGAACGGATACTTGATGAATTTTTGACACTTCTTGGTTTAATTAAAAGTCACTAACTAACCTGCTATGCATTTTGAATCATTATTTCCTCCTTATTCGAAGTAAATCCTCAAAAGGACCACTTTTTGAAACAAGCCTTTTGATTGAAATCATTCTGTGAAGGTTATGATTCCTAACATCATGATACTTTTGCAAAAATGATAAGTGTTTTTCAAACTGATAGGGATCAAACACGTCGTACTTACTAACTGATTTGTGGAACAATAGCATGGAATCCCCATTGGATCCTCATCAAGTCATTATTTGAGCAGAGTTTGATAAAGAGAACAACTCGGTGCATTGAATTGTAAATCAAGTTGCGTTCTGATCTGAACTCTCTTCTGCACTTCTTCTATCATCTTCGTACCCCTCCATCCATAAAAAAGGTAACAAAAATAGCCAAAATAGTGCCAAACCCTAAGTTCGGGGTGGCACACCACTTCCCTCTATACTCGCTTCTTCCATACCCCTAACAAATAAACAGGGGCGTACCACCAAAAATGCAATCTCGAGTCAAATAGAGGAGAGATTTGCAAACAAAAAGATGCCAAAGCACACAAAAAGAAATGCAATCTCGAGTCGAATAGAGGAGAGATTCGCACAAAAAAGTAATAAATGAAATTGCAAAGCAAATAAAAAGAAAATCTTGAGTCGAATAGAGGATAGATTTACTTCTTCCTTCCATACCACCATTCACTCTATTTTCTACCTAATGGCACAATGAATGCCTACCCTACCCTGAAAAACACCTATTTTAGATCGAATGCACTCTTGTTGTTCTATGGGTACCTCTAGACTCTTACAAAACTCTTTGACATGCTTGTTGTTGGAAATAGTGAAGAGGAAGTGATTTTGGAAAACGAACTCAGGAATGAAGATATGGTAAAATGTGTTTAGTGGTCTCAGGAGGTTGAGATACTGAGTCATACTGAGCAGAAAGAAAACAATCGTGATGTGAAGAGGAGGCAATCATGTGAATTGAAAATATTCATTTGGCGACTGTTTCAGATTTTGTGTTACTCGAGGACGAGCAACGTCTAAGTTCGGGATATTTTGACGAATGTATATTCATCATGGAATTCAAATATCACTTTGGGACAAATTCAACTCTATATGTTCGATTTCACTCATTATACATCAAAATGCATTATAATATGCAAATTTACTCAATTAATTTGATTATCAAAGTTTTGATCAAATTTATGTTGATTTAATGTAGGTCTTGATAAAGTTGAACAAGCAATTGGGGCTTTGGGGTACACCTTCACTCACCCTTGGCTCTTACCAAGCGATCTAACCAAGCAGTGCATAAATTCAAGATCTCAAAGTAGAGCCTAGACCACGTCCGTGGTGGTTAGAAATAGTCGTGGTCTACTGTTGTGACGTACACCCGCCATCATTTAAGATAACAAGCGTCGTCAGTTGTAACAAAACATTGTGGAAGTGAATCATTAGCAGCGGATTAGCAAAAATCACTAAAAATTAAAACCATTTGCAAAGAGATCCATTCACAGGAAAACTCTTTCATTCTGAACCAAAGTAAAACTTTACATCCTGGTTCATATATACATCTCATGTACTATTGCTTCTCGAGGAATACAAACATCAACTACTCTGTCTTAACTGTACACAGGTAGTATAAAACCCTCGAGGCTTAAAGCCAAAATCTCAGATCGAATCTTCAAAACATTACTCCTAGGACCCAAGAGTACAGAGACGACTCATAGGACTATCTATATACAACTTGACAGCTCATATCCCTACCTGGGATTTACTACTATCCCTGCTACTGCTGCTGCTGCTCTTCCTCTATAATAGGTTCTTTGCCTTTTCGTCAGTGGTTACTTAAAAATGTTGATCCCACGGGGGTGAGACAATATGTAAATTGCCCCAGTGAGAGATATAACTCTCCGCCAAAAACATTGTTATTACAGTTTAATGAAAATAAACTGAACAGTGGAATCATATGTAATCAACAGCAGATAACTCAATATCTATGCAGTTTAGAGCAACATTCCTATGCAAGTATATCAGTTATACCTTGATTAAGCAGCATGTCACTATTCAATAAAGAGTTGAATAATACAGATAACATTTATGCATCTAGAACATGCTAAGCAGGATAACATCAACCGGTGATTCTTGTATTTTAAACTTATGAAAATACGCTACTCACCTGATTACGTTTTACAAACATAACTTAAGCTCTGAAGAGATGAGGTATACCGCTCACACTCCAATCGACCACTGCTAGGAGTCGAAATTGGTACCATACAAGATCATTGGAAGAGTCGGCTTCCATGACCTCTCACATCCCGATCAGTGTGACACCACATGCAGGACATCTCGTGTCTCAGCTAAAATAGCTTTCAAGGGTATACTGGCAACTTCGCTATAGAGTTACAGCCGCAACTGTACTCTCGTCGGCAGTCGAGAGATTTCATGTTTATCTCCGTAGACCCAACATAATTTGGGGGAATAGTGAAACATTCAACCCAACGTCAGGAGACTCGTGATATATCCAACCTGACAATGTGAGTAATTGAGAGGTTTGTTATTAACCTTTCCTCAATTCCCTCACACGGACATAAGGATATTTTCGCCTATTTACCCCCGTATATTCAAAAATATACGAATTCCAGGAGATCCCTTAGGAAAACCTATTTCACCATCACCTGCTTCTGACGATGATGGGTCTATGGTCAGAGTACTACATGAATAGATTTCACTTGATTAATTAAGTACATTATCATATTCTTTTAGCATCAGTTAAGTTTTCAATCATAACTTATTAACACAATGCTATAAAGAAACATGTACTTATTTTCAGCAATATACTTCTTAATCTCTGTAAGACATTGGGATCTTAATCACTCATTTCAATACAATAACCATGTAATCCTGGGTATTCAACCCCTTAGCTCATTACCTGAGCATTGTTACCATTTTCTCAGGTAACTAACACCTTTAGGTCATCTGACCAAGGTAAGTATGATATTTGCTACACAAGCATCCATCATGGCACTTGAGGCCCATTAACTCTCTTGCTACCTCTTACCAGGAAACAAGGTATATTATGGAACACAAGGCCCAATAAACAATTCAATTTAATAACACTTCATAGCTCATACCTGGCTATGCCCATCATCTCATGATACCTGCATGGTTAGCACATAAGATAGCAGTACATCAATTATCTATCAACACCATGCAAAACAAATGTATCATTATTTCAAGGGTATCACCCTTATTCCTTTACCAGGATTAGGGTTTCCTATCACATATCTCATGTATCCTTCATCCAATTATATTGGACTTATAACACATCAAGGTATACGACCATATTAGGTCACTTTCAAATCATCTCTAAGTCAATTATAGAGCACCACAGCCTTGCTATATTAAATCACCTCATGAATCATATTCAAGTATGAATTCTATTCTTTCATTAGGGATTAGGGTTTCACATACCATCTCCCTTCTTTAGAATAGGGATTGCATATAGCATCACCCTTCATTAGGGTTTCATATCACATTGCCCATAACTAGGGTTTACTAATCATTCCCAATTAGGGTTTCTCATAGAATCACCCTCAATTAGAGCTTCACATGGATACACCTTCAATTAGGGTTTCATATAGATACACCCTCAACTAGGGTTTCACATGGATACACCCTCAATTAGGGTTTACTATTCATCCTAATTAGTGATTTCACATGTAGACAACCTCTTATTAGGGTTATACATGGAATCAGCCTCAATTAGGGTCTACATCATGTATTGGATCCATGCATTTGTTATGCATTAATGACTAGTACCATTAAAGGTATATCCCACCTAATCACATTAGGTTTTCAAAAAGGTTTGATCAATTAGACCTTCAATTTCATGAGGTATCCAAATAGATTGACCAATGGAACCTTCAATTGCACTATGTATTCATTTGGATTAGTCAATTGAGTCTTTAATTTCATTGGGTACCCAATTGGATTAACCCATAGTTCCTTCAACTACATTAGGTACTCAATTGGATTAACTAATTGATCCTTCAATTGTATTAGGCATCCAATTGAATTAACCAAATTGAACCACAAACGGTTTGAAACCGTTTAAGCAAAAAGCTTTGAAACCGCATGGACTTGAAACCACATGGTTATCAAACGGTTTGAGACCATTTGGTCTCAAACGGTCTTAAGACCATTTTGTCCCAAACGGTCTTGAGACCGTTTGGTCCAAACCTCTCAAAACCGCATGGACCAAAAAGTCAATCAAGACATCAACAACACTCAATTCTAATCAATGGAACTTCAACCAATTGGATCATCAACTCAATCATCATTTGAATCATGGCTCACCCCTCAATTTTGACTTCAATTATGGTCTGATCTCAATGGTATTAGGGTTTATAAACACCAATTAGATCTTTGAAGTTGATCATCAATCATGCTACTAATTGTGTTTCAATTGATTGCATTGGACCTTCAACCATTGAATTCATGGAACCAATCATCAATTGGACCTATGCTCATAATTCAATTGAGTTTAATAGGTCAAGCTTCAACTAATTTGACCCTCAATTGACCCTCAATTGGTCATCAATTAGGACTTGATTCAATTGAATTAGGGTTTAGAATTGATGATCCTTCAATACTAATCAATGTAAGACTAGTTACTTTGAAACTTTTGAACCATCATCCAAATTGGGTATGACCTGACCCCAAACGGTCTCAAGACCATTTGGATAACCTCCAAACGGTCTTGAGGCCGTTTTCCCATCATATCACTCAAATCCAATCCATCCAATTAAGGTTTGGATCATTGGATTGATCACCAAATCAACATTGCATTGTATATCAGCTTGGTACCTTTAGACCTTCAAACACCTAAATACTCAACCCTAGACCTCCAAACGGTCTTGGGTGACCACCAAATGGTCTTGAGACCGTTTGGATGAGCTCCAAATGGTCTTGAGACCGTTTGGCTCATCCAACCTTTGGATTCTAGTGAAATTTCATCAAGGTTTGGTCTATCGAGTTGATCAACAAATCAGCACTTAATTGCAATATGATTTGGTACCTTTGGACCTTCACTTGGTCAACTATACTTGACCCCAGACCTCCAAACGGTCTTGGGGTGACCCCCAAACGGTCTTGAGACCGTTTGGCTGATCCCCAAATGGTCATGAAACCGTTTGGGCTAATCAACCCAAAATCTCAAATTAACTCATTGGAATTTCAGCACTGATTTCAATTAGGGTTTTCCCAATTGAATAGCCTTCAACTCACAATTACTTTGGAACTAATCCATCAAATTTGGTGAGTCATTAACCAACATCATTAGGAACAGTAATCGCAAACGGTCAACCCTTGTTCAACGCACTCAAACGGTTTTGAAACTGTTTTCCCAAAAAGTTCAATTAAATCAGATTGAAAATCAGCACTTAATCCAATTAGGTTTTCCTAATTGATTAGGCTTCAACTCACGATTCCTTTGGAGTTGATCCCTAAAATTTGGAGGGTCATTAACCAACATCATTATGAACAGGAATTCCAAACAGTCAACGATTGGTAAACTCACTCAAATGGTTTTGAAACCGTTTGCTCAACTAGGTCAAATAAATCAGGTTTAAAATCAGCACTTAATTCAATTAGATTTCCCTAATTGATTAGCCTTCAACCTATGATTCCTTTCGAGTTAACCCCTCAAATTTGGAGGGTTATCATCCTACATAATTATGAACAGGAATACCAAACGGTCAACCATCTCAAATGGTTTTGAAACCGTTTTCTCCCAAACGGTTTGCAAACCGTTTGGTCACCAAATGGTTTGATGAAACTGTTTGGATCAACCAAACTTTGAAACCGTTTGCCCAAGATATTTGGGGAGGTGTGTGCTTATGATGATGTCATCATCATCAAGATCTAAACTCACGAAATCTCCAATGGTTTCCATGGAAATTGCATCAATCAACCAAAGTTAATTTTGGAAATATAGAAATGATCACCAATTGATAAGGATTTGATTGCAATAACAAAGTTAGGGTTTCAAGTTATAAAACCCGCCTCCAATTGAGCTCCAAAGCTCCAAGCTCACGCCATTAATGGTGGATGAAGCTCTTGCAACTCCCCCTAGACTCGTCCTCAAGCTTTTGATTGAAAAAGTTGGCTAGGGTTGAAGAGGAGATCGAAATAAGAAGGAATCCATAATTTATTTTCGATTTCCACCATGAAATCAAGGAGAACGAAGGTCAAGGGCTTACCAACAGGTTTTGGACGTTATCCCTGCTCCTCCCTAGCTCCTTGGTCGGTTTTGCAAGCAAGGGGAAGAAATAAATCCGAAAAAGGCCTTGGTTTGGGCTTGGAAATGGCACTTTTATAAGGAAATTGATGAGAGAGAAAATGCATTATTAAAATGCATTTAATTCCAAAAATAGTACCACCTCTTCCTCCTTGGTTTGCTTGAAAACAAAGGCATCTCAAAACACCGAAATCCCTTCCATTGTCCATGGATTAAAGGAAAAGAAAATAAGCACCTTAATCCATTATAATATTAATATATCTTTTTGAGTGGAAATTCTTTTCCTTATAATAAGGTGAGTGGAATTTCACCTACTTAGGATATTTTCGTTCCTTATCTTGGAAAAGGAACGTCCATCCTTATTCAAAATCAACCAATAACATTTTGGTTGAAGGCCCTTTAATTAATACATTCATTTTTGCCCTAAATTGAATTAGGGTTTCACTTAAGATTAAATCTTGATTATTTTAAATATCAAGATTCTCTCTCCTCCAACTTAATTCAAATGAGATGCCCCTCTCATTTTCTTTTCTCTACATGATTCCAAGAAGCATTAAGGACCTTTTTGAAGTGGTAAATTTCATATTGAACCTTTTGTTTTGGGTAAATTGCACATTACACCAAAACTAGGTTTTTATGCACAAACATTGCTTTATCAGCTCTTTCTTGGTACTCAGGCTATCACAAGCCATTCCTCTGCATCATATTCATTCTTATGATGTCTCAACATCATAGGAACATCTTATCATGCAACATTTGCAATTTAACCCCTCAACTTGGGTAAATTGCACTTTAGTCCAAAACAAGCAAACATTGCTTTAACATTGTTCAAACAGGACCAAAATTGAAACATAAGTTTCTCATGAGCCCTAATTAATTTTCACAAGATAAGATTAAGAATATAATCATATTTCTTAATCAAAACACCTAGGGTTAAAGCATAACCCAGGTCAGGGATGTTACAAATTATAAACCCCTAATAAGGATTTCGTCCCCGAAATCCCAGATAAAGGGAATAGATATTATTCATTTATCATATCATCATGTCTCTTTATAACACCTCTTTGTTATGGAGACATCATAGAAATTTGATCTGCACAAAGTTCCTTCACACAATATTCTCATAGAGTCAATTGAGATCTTATCTTAAAGACATATTTAGTTGTTATGTTTATGCAAAGCATAAACCCCTAACATATGATGTTCATATCATTTTATATAATCAGACGGATTTCACAATTGACCACTCCAGGTAGTCAACCTATATCATATGATAATTCTCAGATACTAGAATCTTTCACTATGGTATCTATCACATGTGTTGGAAATACATCATATTCTCATCTTTCTTTTATCATACTTACAACTTTATTGAACAGGGATCACCTCCCTTGTTCTCTTTCTCATCATATGAGGGTCATACTTTCACTTCCTCATATACACATACTGATCTGAATTCATATCAGATCCCTCTTTCTTGTACTTAAGGTATGATACATTTATTCATTTTATATTTCTTATTTCATGATATTCATTAGATTGTATCAGAATGATTGCTTGATCAGGGCAATCAAAAACATATCAATCTAAGAGTTTCCATACTCACTTTATCATCAGTAGTTGTATACCTAATCAGGGTTTACAAGTACTGAGATCAAGTAGTATGCACTTACATGCTATCATATTCCTTGCTTTTGATATTATCATAAACATAAGATTTATTATCCCTGGATTTTATCCTGACATCTCTTCTATACCTCTTCCTCTTTCATAGAGGTAAGATCAATATAGAATATTTAAAAGAATATTGAACAGAATTCAAATTCTAGTTCTCATCATTTCTTCCCTATATAGCAACCAATAGGGAAAACAAAATCAACAATCCTCCTTTTTATAACAAAAAGGGGTTTAGTGTACTCAACATGTACACATTTATAACATACCTTGTACTCACATCATGGTCTTACTAGTCTTATTACTGAAGCAAAAACTAAGCCATGGAATCTTACAGGTGAAAGGTTAAGACCTTTGCACTTACTTAGTGGCTACTGCCCTGGTACACTAGGCATTTATTGCACTATTAGTACCAAAAACCTTGGCTTTTTTAAAACCATTAGGCAAATGTCTCTAAAATTATAGAGATCATCACCTACTTTTCATCTTATTGCACCTTCTTGGGCACTACCATCATAGATAAATATCTATCTAAACTCATGGCAGAGTCTACTTTCTTGCCATAAGTTAATCTTTTCCACATTTTCCCTTGTTCCAACATGACTAAGTCATTTAGGAACTCTTTTAAAGCTCAAGCTTCCTGTATTAAGGACTGATAACCTAGGTTGTGAGGTTAGTATCCAGTCCACTATATGCATTACAGTTGCCCTGATCTGCCCAACAAGAACATGATCATAGGATTCTCTATCCAGATCGGGTCTTAATGGGGATTCTCAGGCACTCATTCTATTCTTGTCAGATCCCTTGCACCTCTTCTTGATGCAATAACATTGCCCTTAGCAATGTGTTCCTTATGCTCTCCAGTCATTTTGAAACTTTACCCTTTCTCTACACAAGCAGAAATCATTATAGGGTATACTGGAGGACACTAACACAGACTCAATACCTTAGTCCTATGTCTCTGTAGACTCAACAAACCTAGAGCTCTGATACCACTAAATTGTGACGTACACCCACCATCATTTAAGATAACAAGCGTCGTCAGCTGTAACAAAACATTGCGGAAGCGAATCATTTGCAGTGGATTAGCAAAAATCACTAAAAATTAAAACCATTTGCAAAGAGATCCATTCACAGGAAAACTCTTTCATTCAGAACCAAAGTAAAACTTTACATCCTGGTTCATATATACATCTCATGTACTATTGCTTCTCGAGGAATACAAACATCAACTACTCTGTCTTAACTGTACACAGGTAGTATAAAACCCTCGAGGCTTAAAGCCAAAATCTCAGATCAAATCTTCAAAACATTACTCCTAGGACCCGAGAGTACAGAGACGACTCATAGGACTATCTATATACAACTTGACAGCTCATATCCCCACCTGGGATTTACTACTGTCCCTGCTACTGCTGCTGCTTCTCTTCCTCTATAATAGGTTCTTTGCCTTTTCGTCGGCGGTTACCTAAAAATGTTGATCCCACGGGGATGAGACAATATGTAAATTGCCCCAGTGAGAGATATAACTCTCTGGCGAAAACATTGTTATTGCAGTTTAATGAAAATAAACTGAACAGTGGAATCATATGTAATCAATAGCAGATAACTCAATATCTATGCAGTTTAGAGCAACATTCCTATGCAAGTATATTAGTTATAACTTGATTAAGCAGCATGTCACTATTCAATAAAGAGTTGAATAATACAGATAACATTTATGCATCTAGAACATGCTAAGCAGGATAACATCAACCGGTGATTCTCATATTTCAAACTTATGCAAATACGCTACTCGTCTGATTATGTTTTACAAACATAACTTAAGCTCTGAAGAGATGAGGTATACCGCTCACACTCCAATCGACCACTGCTAGGAGTCGAAATCGGTACCATACAAGATCATTGGAAGAGCCAGCTTCCATGACCTCTCACGTCTCGGTCAGTGCGAGACCACATGAAGGACATCTCGTGTCTCTGCTAAAATAGCTTTCCAGGGTATACTGGCAACTTTGCTATAGAGTTACAGCCGCAACTGTACTCTCGTCGGTAGTCGAGAGATTTCATGTTTATCTCCGTCGACCCAACATAATTTGGGGGAATAGTGAAACATCCAACCCAACGTCAGGAGACTCTTGATACATCCAACCTGACAACGTGAGTAATTGAGAGGTTTGTTATTAACCTTTCCTCAATTCCCTCACACAGACGTAAGGATATTTTCACCTATTTACCCCCGTATATTCAAAAATATACGAATTCCAGGAGATCCCTTAGGAAAACCTATTTCACCATCACCTGCTTCTGACGATGATGGATCTATGGTCAAAGCACTACATGAATAGATTTCACTTGATTAATTAAGTACATTATCATATTCTTTTAGCATCAGTCAAGTTTTCAAACATAACTTATTAACACAATGCTATAAAGAAACATGTACTTATTTTCAGCAATATACTTCTTAATCTCTGTAAGACATTGGGATCTTAATCCCTCATTTCAATACAATAACCATGTAATCCTGGGTATTCAAACCCTTATCTCATTACCTGAGCACTGTTACCATTTTCTCAGGTAACTAACACCTTTAGGTCATCTGACCAAGGTAAGTATGATACTTGCTACACAAGCATCCATCATGGCACTTGAGGCCCATTAACTCTCTTGCTACCTCTTACCAAGAAACAAGGTATATTATGGAACACAAGGCCCAATAAACAATTCAATTTAATAACACTTCATAGCTCATACCTGGCTATGCCCATCATCTCATGATACATGCATGGTTAGCACATATGATAGCAGTACATCAATTATCTATCAACACCATGCAAAACAAATGTATCATTATTTCAAGGGTATCACCCTTATTCCTTTACCAGGATTAGGGTTTCCTATCACATATCTCATGTATCCTTCATCCAATTATATTGGACTTATAACACATCAAGGTATACGACCATATTAGGTCACTTTCAAATCATCTCTAAGTCAATTATAGAGCACCACAGCCTTGCTACATTAAATCACCTCATGAATCATATTCAAGTATGAATTCTATTCTTTCATTAGGGATTAGGGTTTCACATACCATCTCCCTTCTTTAGAATAGGGATTGCATATAGCATCACCCTTCATTAGGGTTTCATATCACATTGCCCATAACTAGGGTTTACTAATCATTCCCAATTAGGGTTTCTCATAGAATCACCCTCAATTAGAGCTTCACATGGATACACCTTCAATTAGGGTTTCATATAGATACACCCTCAACTAGGGTTTCACATGGATACACCCTCAATTAGGGTTTACTATTCATCCTAATTAGTGATTCACATGTAGACAACCTCTTATTAGGGTTATACATGGAATCAGCCTCAATTAGGGTCTACATCATGTATTGGATCCATGCTTTTGTTATGCATTAATGACTAATACCATTAAAGGTATCTCCCACCTAATCACATTAGGTTTTCAAAAAGGTTTGATCAATTAGACCTTCAATATCATGAGGTATCCAAATAGATTGACCAATGGAACCTTCAATTGCACTATGTATCCATTTGGATTAGTCAATTGAGTCTTTAATTTCATTGGGTACCCAATTGGATTAACCCATAGTTCCTTCAACTACATTAGGTACTCAATTGGATTAACTAATTGATCCTTCAATTGTATTAGGCATCCAATTGAATTAACCAAATTGAACCACAAATGGTTTGAAACCGTTTAAGCAAAAAGCTTTGAAACCGCATGGACTTGAAACCACATGGTTCTCAAACGGTTTGAGACCGTTTGGTCTCAAATGATCTTAAGACCGTTTTGTCCCAAACGGTCTTGAGACCGTTTGGTCCAAACCTCTCAAAACCTCATGGACCAAAAAGTCAATCAAGACATCAACAACACTCAATTCTAATCAATGGAACTTCAACCAATTGGATCATCAACTCAATCATCATTTGAATCATGGCTCACCCCTCATTTTGGACTTCAATTATGGTCTGATCTCAATGGTATTAGGGTTTATAAACACCAATTAGAGCTTTGAAGTTGATCATCAATCATGCTACTAATTGTGTTTCAATTGATTGCATTGGACCTTCAACCATTGAATTCATGGAACCAATCATCAATTGGACCTATGCTCATACTTCAATTGAGTTTAATAGGTCAACCTTCAACTAATTTGACCCTCAATTGACCCTCAATTGGTCATCAATTAGGACTTGATTCAATTGAATTAGGGTTTAGAATTGATTATCCTTCAATACTAATCAATGTAAGACTAGTTACTTTGAAACTTTTGAACCATCATCCAAATTGGGTATGACCTAACCCAAAATGGTCTTGAGGTCGTTTGTATAACCTCCAAACGGTCTTGATACTGTTTGGCCATCATATCAATCAAATCCAATCCATCCAATTAAGGTTTGGATCATTGGATTGATCACCAAATCAGCATTGCATTGTATATCAACTTGGTACCTTTAGACCTTCAAACACCTAACCATACTCAACCCTAGACCTCCAAACGGTCTTGGGTGACCCCCAAACGGTCTTGAGACCATTTGGATGAGCTCCAAATGGTCTTGAGACCGTTTGGCTCATCCAACCTATAAATAGGACCACTAGGGTCCTCATTTGGGGCATCAGTTCCGGGACACCGACAGGATGCCTGTACACAGGTCCGATCCAAATCCAGTGTCATCCATGCCAGTCTCATTCCACCTACTACCCATGCTACAACCAAGGAGGCTGAGGAGAGAAGGAAGATGGAGCGAGGGAGGCTGTCCGGTCTGTCTTGGCATCTCCCGTTCGCATCCAGATCTACTCTGACACGACGTAGAAGGTCGTATCTTCTTCACTGAACTGCGACCACCTTCTACACCGAGTTCATGGCAGATTTCTCTCTCTTTCTTATTCTTCTTGTTTCTCGCATCATGAGCGAGTAGTACCCTTTCATTGGGGTGTGAGGATTAGCCCCACTGCCCATGCAAATCATGTTCTTTTGTTAAACTCTCCATGGCAATGTATATAACTTTCCATTTCGTTGTTAATTGGTATGTTTGTAGTTGATTATCTACTTGCTTTCATCTTGTTCTTTCCTATATTGCAAAATCTTCTATATGTGGTATGGAATTGCGGTTCACAAAGTTCGACTCTTTGACGAGAACTTCTGATAAGATTCCTTGAGGTCATAAGTGTATGATCTGTTAGGGGACGAGACATCTAGCCTATGGTGACGCTTCTATGGTCTAAACATCCCTTAGGGAGGACCACAACCTTAGTTGGATTTTGTATCGTCTTTGTTTATCATCAATGTTAGTTTGTATATCTATCACCTGCTTGCTTATCAATTAATGTGGCTGACTCCCAAACTAGAAATAGAATGGGATTTCTTCGAGGTCGTAAGTGTATGATCCGTGAGGAGACGAGCCATCTAGCCTTCGGTGACGCTTCTGTGTGCCTAACGCCTGTATAGGGGGGCCCACAACCTTCATTGAATTTCTATATCTTCGGAGCTGTAAGTGAGTGATCTGGTTGGTGACGAGACATCTAATGCCTAAGGTGATGCTTACGCGAACCTAACGCCCGTATGGGGGGTTCCGCAGTAGCTCTATTTGGATTTATATATATTTCTTAGATTGTTTGCAATTGGATGTGCTTGCGTGTGTAGCGGCGGTGAAACCTGATACTGTCTCGGTGATTCCATATCATTTGATCTAAATCCAACTTTAATTCAGCTTTTACTTTCTTACAATTTGTTTAATTAACCTCAAATCAACCAATCATTTTAAATATTAGTCTTAACTCGAGACTAGACTAGACTGACAAAGATTCTTTAAAATGTTGTCCTTTGGGATTCGATCCTCAACTATACTGCGATAAGACCCGTCCGCTTGCAGGTGGTATTATTGCACATTGGTTTTGGTAAAAACTCAGGGATCTCATCTCCGAGTGAATTTGTTAGTGCATTCAAAATACCACATCATCAACCTCTAAGACTTTTCAAGTGTTTTCCTCTATATATTCACCACTAAGAGTTACAATACAAGACCCACCAAAGGACTTACCTATCTAATACAAAGAGTCTTCAACCCTACCAAGGAATTACCCACTTTGCAAAGAGTCTTCCGCCTTCTTCCAAGGACTTGCCTACTCTTGCACAAGTCTTCATCCTTTGAGGAATTACACACTCTTCTTGAATCTTCAGCCTTTGCCTTCTCCTTCACATGGAGAAGATATCCACCTCTTCTTCAACCTTGAAGAAGAACAACAAAATCTCCACCTTCACTCAAAGTAGCTTGCTTCACCTTTCCTTCTTTGAGGAAAGGGTAGGGATGATGGAATGGAATGAGAGCTTTAAAAACACAAGGAAGTAGCTCTCTTACAACTGGCCTAACTCACTAATAATCACAAAATGCTATGTAGTTGAGAGAGAGAAAGGGGCTCAAGTAGTTGCAACACACTCAACTATAGTAAGGACTTAAAATAGTATGAATGAGAAAACTTGGAATGAACTCCAAGGGGTCCTATTTATAGTTGGGGGTGTTCCCTTGAGTGTGGGATCACTTAAGGGAAAAATATAGCCATTTTCCAAGTTGTAATGAATCTATTCTCGCTCAAAACAACTCACCAATAGTTATGATCACTTTCTAGTGTTTTCTGTACAGTACATTCGGTCGAGTTTCAATAAAGGTAACTCGAATGATCTACTAAATGATAAAGCCAATTTTCAAACTATCGGTTGAGTTTTTTCTGGGAAACTTGACCGATGAGCTAAAATTAGTTTTTCTCAATGAGTCAGTTGGTCAAGTTCTGTGAGTGTGCAACTCGACCGATTTTTCTCTTCAAAAAATTCATCACTGGATTGGTCGAGTTTCCAACTCAACCGATGAACAACCTGTGACAAATTTTCTAATTTGACATTAGAGTGATCAAATGTTAGAATTAAGTGTCCCTAATTTTTTCTCATCTTAGTTACAAGTCATATCATCAATACAAGTGATTACCAAAATCATCTAAGGTCATTTGGAGTGATTACCCAAAACACGCACTTGTATTGCTTTTGACTTGAACTTTAACAAGCTAGGGCTTGTGTAAGTTGATCCTATTCATGTACCTAAAGCCCAAAGTCAATCTTGAACTAACATATTAATACATAGGAATGGCATGGTTAATTCATTATCAAAATATTGGCAATGTATAACTCTCAAGTCAACATTTGTCTCTTACTTTATAAATTTTTGCAAGTACAACTTCAAGAACCTCTCTTATCTTACTTGTGCTCAGGTTTAGGTTTCATGGTGTTGTATCTTTCTCTTTTAATCACAAAACATTTAATGTTTAAGTATATTATGATGTAGTTCTCATCTTCTTTAAGGTAAAATGGAGGTATTAGCACCATGATTCCTGATCTGCTATGCTCTTTAGATTGTTTCAAATGATTACTTGATCAAAGTAATCACAAAGATAACTACCTAAGAGTCCCATACTCCCTTTCCTTCAACATTTGAATACCTGGCCAGGGCACTCAAGTACTGAGGTTATGTAGTATGCACCATAGTTTATGTAATACCCGTTATTACACTGACAATGAGATTACACAAAAATCACCCAGAAATAACCATTAACATTGGATTACTAAAAATCACTAAAAATTAAAACCATTTTCCACAAAGATCCACTGCCAGAAAACTCTTTACAAGAAGGCCCAAAGCCTATCATAGATATACAACATGGTGCATTACTGTTCCATCCAACACAAGTTTACCATTACCCAAAATATGTACATGAGTAAACTATACGCAACAACATGATATTATTCAAAAGCTCAGATGGATCATGAAACCTTAGAGAGACTATCCACTCAAGGGTCAAAGAGTACATGGATGACACATATGCCTTCTATCTACAACAAAACATGACTGACAACACCACCTCAAAATTCTAGGTCTTCTTCCTATTGTTGTCCAGTCTCAGCTTACACAATCTTGGCTTCTTCGTGCACGTCCACCTAAAAAGTTGTGGAGCCCACAGGGTGAGACAAAAGTCCCAACGGGAGATATAACCCTCCACAAACAATATTATTATTACATATATACTATTATTAAGAACAAAAAGTAAAGTTGCACTATACTAAACAGATCTGATCATATATTATGAGCATAGCAAAATATTATCATAACGGAGCAGTTCAGATAACTATAACTAAGTAGTAAATCATGTAATCACTTAGAAGGAATATGAACAACATGTATGACCACTATTGATTATGTCATACAAATAGAATTGCATCCTCATTCAATATTTCTATATTCCATTCTCAAGAGAAATATGTTACACATATAACTGAATCTTTCAATAATCAATCTCATTCTTATGCACATACTTAGGCACACAATACTCAAGGTTATGATGCACACACTCACATTCAAGCACATACAATAGATCTTGTTTTGTTCCCTAACTAATGCCCTGAGGATTTGAGTCATACCACCCAAATCCAACCACCCCCTATGAAGAGCTATCAATAGTCCCATACAAGGTCCAAGGAGATCCAGACTCGAAGACCTCACCCACAACTCCAGTCAGTACGAGAGACAACATAGAGACATATTAGTCAACTACTGATAGTGACATGTAGTCAACTATATAATCAACTACTTCGCCTTGGTCTGGGTCACGATGCTAGAGAATAACTCACTCATGGATATTCTGATAGAATTGTCTCACTCATGGCCATTCTAATATATAAAGAGTTGGCTCACTCATGGCCATTATATAAGAAAAGGATTGGCTCACTCATGGCCATCCATATTATAAAAGAATTGGCTCATGCATGGCCATTGTCACTAAAAGGATTGGCTCACTCATGGACATTATTCAAGAAAAGGATTGGCTCACGCATGGACATCCATATTATAAAAGAGTTGGCGCACACATGGCCATTGAAAAGGATTGGATCACTCATGGCCATCCATATCACGTAATTAATTTACAGATGCAGGAATATGATTAACTATACACCCACACATATTCAATAATATGTGTTCTGAGTTAAACTCGTTTCAGCATCCAGCAAGTTTTGACACTGAATGGATCTATGGCCAGCAAAACCTAAAACCTTAGGTGTATCACAAGATCAATCAATTTACAAATATACCACACAAGTAAATTCTACAAGGAATAATGTAATACATCCTTCAAGAAATCACATAGCAATTGTAACACATACTTATTACTTTATCACAATTAACATGGGATCTCATTATTTTAAACACACTCCTAAGAATCTCATCTCATCATAATTACCACATGCCAT
This sequence comes from Alisma plantago-aquatica, assembly GCA_963693085.1. NCBI lineage: Eukaryota > Viridiplantae > Streptophyta > Magnoliopsida > Alismatales > Alismataceae > Alisma > Alisma plantago-aquatica. Next base: position 1,197,488,971 of record OY856409.1, read on the forward strand.
GAGGTTTCAATCCCCTTGATTCATTATTGAACCATGTCACCTCTTACTAGGCAACAACCATCTCTAGGTCATAAGACCCATATACACATCATACTTGTTGTACAAGTATTTCACATGGCTCATGCAATATATTTAATGTCACATCACCATAACCCATAGTTGGCTATGATCATTATCTCAAAACACTTGCATGGTTAATATCTCATGATAAAAGAGATATCACTTTAAATGTCAACATTATGCCATAAAAGAAAAATCCCTCAATCAAGTTACAATCCTCTCATGATTAGGGTTAGGATTTCTATTATAGCCGAATAGGTTTCTAGGGTTATATTCAACAACCACACCCTAATTCATAACTCCTCACATCTAGGAGCTTATTTCATTACCATAAGTATTCAATCATACTTGATTACTCTCATAAATTATTATTAATTGATTATCAACATGAGTGATATAAGTTTCTCTCTCATCCTCATTAGGATACTAGATTCAACTTTAACTTGTGATATTGACTTGACCCTCTTTAGGGTGTATTGTCTTACACTTATTAAAGTATATCCATCTCACTATATCATAGTGTATCAACTTTATTATATTCCTCATGTACCGGCCTACACACTAACTCTTGTGTCGGTCTAGACACATCCACTTGTGTCTGCCTGGAAACTATCACTTGTGTCAGCCTAGAAACTATCACTTGTGTCGGCCTAGACACTATCAATTGTGTCGGCCTAGACACTTTGTACTTGTGTCAGCCATAGCACATTATAGTGTATCGGCCACACTCACAACTTGGTATGTCACCAAGGTGTATCAGTTTAGACCTACTTGAAGAGTGTGATGGGCAACACTACTTGAAGTGTGATGGGTTGTTAGGGTTAGGGCATTGTCATGTCGACCTCTTACTCAACCAAGGCACCACGGTCAAGCACTCAAAGCATATCAACTCACAAGATACCATGCTGATCATGATGGGCTAACACCCTCAAATCATTTTGGTTTAGAAAACATATCGGTTTTCTTTCTCTAGGGCATGATGGTGTTAGCACCCTCAACCTATCGACCTAAACACCACAAGTCATGATGACCACTCACCACTTAGAGAATGTGTCGACTTGTCATCTTCAAGATATTAGTATGCCCTCATCTTTTACCTTAGGTGATAGGCTAGACAAGTGCAAGAACAATAGTCCTTCACATGTCACAAACTGGTAACGATTTAGGCACACATATCTATTAATTTTACCTTCACATAACCCCATGTCGGGTTAGGGTTTCTCAATCCTATATCGGTTTTTGAATAGAGGATTCCATCATTTTCAAGCTCCGAACCTTCGTCCATCATCACTCTAGTTCATGGACAACAACCCCATATATCCATTAGATCTCAAAATGGAAAAGGAATCACCAAGTATTGCATGATAGAAGGTGAATAATAATAAAGATGAGTTCAAATTATATAACCCGCCTATAGATCAATCACAAGAGATTCAAGATCCAAAGCTTCATGTTCCCAATGTTGAATATGACTTATCCAAAGCTCCAAGATTCTTCTATAGCTTCACCTCCATCAAGAAGAAGGTATCATAGTTAGAAACTTGGTGAAGGAGAAAAGAAAGAAAGGAAGAAACCATGATCCGAGAAGCATAGTCAACCCAAGGTTGAAGATGACCATGGCTTCACCTTAGACAATATGCTCGACCTTCCTCTTGATTCTTGAGCTTCTAGGGTCGTTCACCAAGCAAGGAATAATATGAGGGTCAAAATGTTTACTAGGAGGTAAAAAGAGAGGCTTATATAGTTGAGGCTCATGAGAGAAAGTGTATGTGAAGTGTCATTACCATATGCACTTGGGTGACACTTGTCCATGCATGGTAACTCCATGCATCCATGATTATATTGACATTCAAAACTCTTGTGAATAATTCAAGGATGAGACATCGGCCATTGAGTATGTTGCTTGACAAGATATCACAACCCAATATCACTTTATATGCAAACCGATATAACTTTTGCAAGGAACATCTAAACTGATAGGCTTCCCTACTTGAGGTGCTTAGCCTGATATGAATACTTACAAAAGTTTCTAAATTGATATGGGACCTCCTTTATGTCTTCCAAACCGATAGAAACTCCCATATACACTTCATAACTCGACACAACCCCTCTAGGGTTCAAGATACTCATTATTCTTTGGCTCTTTCACCACCAAGAGTGCTATCACTCAACCAAGACTCAAACAAGGCACACCCTCCTTTATCTATCCTTTTGATGATGCTAAGAGAGAGAAGGGACACTCTAAATATGGTAATTTGTAGATTAACCTCTTACTTTGGGTAAATTACAATTTACATCAAAACTAGATCGCAAATCACAAGCATCATCCACACAGGCTCAACTTGAAACTTAAGCTCTCCACAAGGCACCCCATAGCATCATCCTCTACTCATGATGCTAAATCACTAAGGTCACACTCAACATGTGACATATTGAAAGATAACCCCTTATTTTGGGTAAATTGCACTATGGTCCAAAATAAGCAAACATTGTACAAACATTATTCAAACGGGAAACGTGAAACAAAAGTGTGTCACATGTTAGTAAAACACCTCAAAGGATTATATTAAAGTTTTAAACAACTTACTTAAGAAAAACAAATAGGGTTATCCCAAAACCCAGGTCAGGGATGTTATAGTTTATGTCATGTTCTCAACTTAGACATCATCCTAGTCCTAGTCCTAGTGTCCCTATAGACTCAATGAACATATAGCTCTGATACCAACAAGTGTGGCACCCTTTTCCTCACAAAGCGAGATTACTCAAAACAAAGCACGAAATTATCACTAACAACAATATTACCACAAAATAGGGTAAATTAAAACCGATCTCATGACAGGATCTCATGTTGAAAAAAATTTCAATTGAAGCCATAAACTATTGCCACTTGTATTTCATTCATATCAAAATTATTACACATAACTGTTAACTACCTATTTAGCCACAATCTGTTACATATAATCATCTCTCACGTATACACACCATGTTTGTACCACTATGGCAAAAAGAAAAAATCTCAAAAATCAATGTACAACATTCACTAAACATCCCCAAGGACCTGAGTGTACAAGGATGACACATAGGACTTTCTTACTAGACACTACCTACATATCCATGATCCAACAACTACAACTTTCATTGCTAGTCTCAATCGCACAATCTCTGTCTCAGCCTACCCATCCATCCAAAAAAGTTGTGGAACCCACAGGATGAGACCAAACATCTCGCTGAGAGATATTACTCTCTGCCAAATGTTAAATATAAGCAAAGATAAGCTAAACATCAATTTATACTATTAATAGATAAATAGGTTCAACTAAATGATATAAGTAAGGCAATTATCACTATTTAAGCAGTTTAAGTATCTACAACTGAGAAGTAGATCATCTTATACTCAAAGCAGGAGTATGAAGAATGTGTATAACTATTATAAAATAAAAAGTATAAGGAACACAATAAGGGGGTCATCCACTGCTATTCGTATACGACCCTAAGTAATAATATTACATGACTATGTTACATCTTTAATTATTATGCCCTGAGGATTTGAGGCGTACCACTCAAATTCAACTGACCATTGCTAAGTCAAAATTGGTACCATACAAGATCAATGGAAGAGCCAGACTCCATGATCCTCACAAGCATTACTCGATCAACTCGAGTCTGCAACACAGTTACAAATAGTGATTCTATAAAGACAGCAACATATAGTCAAAGTTATAGTCCTATGAATATAGCAACTCATAGCCAAATCTATAGTCCTATGAATCAACTAACCTGCCTTGATACATGCCACAATGCTAGAAAATAAGCTCACACATGGTCGTTCTATAATAAAACATCATACCACTATTTCAACAATTTAAGGATATAGGGAGATATCTCCACTTGTACCCCACATATTCAACAATATGCGCTCTGAATTTTCCATAGGAATTACTCGTTGCACCATCCAACTAGATACTGATGTTGAAGATGGATCTATGGTACATGGAAACTACATGATTAAGGTTTCACTTTATTAGTTATGCCAATTGGGTGGATGAAGGCTACATCGTACAGGTGGACATATAAAACCCTAATTCAAACTAGAAAGCATAACTATTGAAACAACCTCAGAAGATATAAAATGTATAAGGTGCGAACTTTTATACATCATCTTAGGGCAACACCATCTCACTGACTTAAGCAAGGCCATCAACATCATCACCGGATACAACTTCCATATTAGGCTATTTATTATTAGCACATCACTAGGGATAAAAGCCCCTCATCATATCACTGGAGGATATACCTCTCGCTAGGCATTAAGCCTTCACTAGGTCATAAGACCAATCACAATATTCTTATAACTCATTCTTATCTCATCATGCATATAAGCATCACTTGTGTCACATCACATATTCAACATAGCGATCATTATCTATGATAAAAATCTCACCTACAAAGTCAACATTATACAAATAGAGAGAAAAAACATCTCAACATATTAAATAATTTAGGCCATGTAAGCAATACATCATATATCCCTCAATTTAGGGTTAGGGTTTCATGCTTAACCACATAGGGTTCCATGGCATTATTTATTTATCAATCTATAATTTCATTACTTTTTACAAGTTTGGAGTGTATTAAGTTTAAGCACTACAGATTATAGCTAATTGTACACATTCACATATTTACTATTCTAGTGCACCTCATCAAGGCTCATGGCCATCATCTGGTATCACTTAATCATCTTTGTAACATTCACAAGCTATGACACTCAATTAACCTGCAAGTTAGAACTATACAAGTAGGAGAGAGAGAAAGTATAATAACATGCTATTCATCCATGCACGTTCAACAAGTATAAAATACCCTAGGATTAGGGTTAGGGTTCACTCACATAGCCATTTTAGAGTTTACATCATGATTATAACACCAAACCCTAATTGAGTCACTTCCCATTTTCTTGGAACTGACTAGGAATTAACATCAATTAATGAATCATTATTAAGTCATGATATTAGTAACACTAAAAATATCCTTTATAAACATGTGTATATGTATCATCTCATTATGTCATGCATGTATTACTACCATGTATCATGTAAGTGTATTGACCATGCATCAACATGGGGTCTCGAACACCTTCAAGGTAGGTGTTAAACCAACCTAGGATCCTGACCACCATTCCACATGGTATCTTGACCGCAACAAACACATGGGTATCGACCCAACTCAACGCAACATCGTGACCCAAAGAAATGCAACATCATGACCCAACTCAATGCAACATCGCAACCCAAAGCAATGCAACGTCACGACCCAACTCACTGCAACGTCACAACTGAGATCAACACTTCATCGTGACAAAAAACAAGGCAACATCTCAAATTGAAACATGGCATTTTGTTCACCATCTCAACAAGGTGCTACTTTCAACCATTACAGCCGGGGCGTCACAACTAGCATCTCAACATGTCTCGACCATCTCCAAAGAATAGCATCTTGACCGAAACAGAAGCAGGTTTCTCAACCTACGCAAGACATGATGTCTCAACCTACCATCAACAAGGTGTATGGACCATTGTCTTGACCACCAATAAAACCATATGTTACTACCACTAACCATCATGAGTCACAACTAATCTATAGTTAGGATTTCGACCATCAATAAAGGTACATGTCATGATCATGACAAAACCAACTCAAAGAATTCTCTACCAAAAAAAACTCATTGTCACGACCCTAACACCAAGGTTTATATACGTCTCAACCAAAACTCAAAGAAAAATGCATCGTCCTCAACAAAACAAAGTGTGTCAACCCAAAGCAAAGTATGGGTGTCTCGACCTCAACTCATCAAAAGGCACATATGTCTCGACCCAAAATAGAAATCTAAATAGTAAGAATACCAAGAGTCACTATGTTCAAAACTTAGGAAATCAAGATCATACAAACCCTAGAACAAGTCACCATGAAGGTTATCAAGAAAAACCACTTAGGAGAGAGAAACTTGAACTTCAACATATATGAGAAATCTTCCATAACTCTAAGGACAACATGATGACCGAAACTTAGCACATGGTAATTAAACTAGCATATGATGCATATAATATCATCCTCTCAAGAACACTTTAGGAATCGAGTATATGGATTTAGGATTTAGAAAGAGAGAACCCTACATGAGAATGCTACAAAGTCATAACCTTAAAATCATAAGGACCTTATTTACCATCTTAACCATAATCTTTGTATAACCAAGTATTATAATTCTAGTAGGATCATCACCTCCACCCTATCTAAACAAAACATCGTTGTCGACCACTAACCAAACATATAAGACTAAAACATAGGTGTAATGACCGCCAAGGTCAAACGACAACAAGAACATATTACCATCCCAAAATTAGGGATGAACCATAACCAAAACAATAGGTTATGACCAAGGGATACTCATTAAAACTAAAGAGGACAACTCCATACAAAGATGATCACCAAAATCCCTTAAGCACATACGATAAAATCTCCATGAAAAAATCTTATTAAAAGAGATAAATTCTTATATTCAACATGTGCAAACAGAACCAAAACCCATGTTACACTAAGGTACCCGAATCCTCATTCACAAGGATAGAAATTATACATCATGAATAAGAGAACTTATCCATCTATTATTCATCTTAAAAATCAGGTAAAAGAAGATTAGGGTTCAATATTAAAAGCAAATTTCATAAAATTATCACCACAGATCAAACTTTAAAACATGATAATCCTTCTTATCATGTTGAGATTATATTTTACAGATAGAAGAAGCAACAAACAAGCAAGATTATTGTAATGACCACATTTGTGCTTAATTGGTAAACTAGGGTTTACCTGAATGATTACATGCTTGTTTAGATTGAACATCATTTAGACTTTATTAATGATAGTAGATCAATTGTGATGTTTCAAACCTAAGAAGAAACTCTAACTATGATTTTAGTTTGAAGAATTAGGGTTTGAGAAATGTAAACCCTAATCGGCAAAAATTAGGGTTTTGATAGTACATGAATATGGAATTTGATCAGGATAGCAGTGTGGTAAATGATTTTTCATATTTTGTAAAAAAAATTATTTAATTGAATTTTGGATATAATATGGATAACTCGATAATGCATATTTTAGAAAAATTTTCAGAATATTTGAGTGTTCTTTGAATGTGGTTCTCAGTCAAACTATACTTTGACCAAAATGTTGACAGCGTGCTTTTCAATAGTGTAGTGTTTTATTTTTATTTATTTATTGTTAACTCCAAATGAACTGAAATTTTAACTGGAGATATGAAAATCAATCATAAACAATATGAAAAAGTTTCTTAATTTTTGGATGCGTTTAGACCTTATCAGTAGACAAATTACAGTAATATTTTTATGATAGAAAATTTAGCTAAAATAAGAGAAAGTATAGTGAGGGGTCAATGTGCAATTGACCTAAGAAGCTCAATTTCTCTATATGGTCAACCTAACACACAAGGAGCTCTCATAATTCATGATTCAATCAAGAGAAACGAAATCCTAGATAGAGAGGGAGAGTTAGGGTTTGAGAGGAGAAAGTGATGGAGATGCTGACCTAGGATTTTGTGGTCTGAGGAATGATGAAATCATGTAAGTTTAGCCTTTTTGGATATAGTTTCATGGTGAATCTTCTCTCACATGTCAATATTCCATCCCTCCTCTAATTTGATCCAAAATGGTGTCAAAAATTCCCCTTTTCTCACTCTTTCTTTATAATCCCTCACTTTTAGGGTTTCCGAGTTGAAAGGAAGAAGAATCAGGTGAATTGTTAGGGATTTGATATGAGAACAAGATTTTTAGGGATGAGATGCATTTTTAAGGTGTTTTCACACCTTAGGTTGAGTGGGAACTTCCTTTAAATAGTATATTGTACGAAAATTGGTTAAATCATCCATAATCTTTAATTGCTTAGTATGCGACTACAAACCCTGAATTGTGTGCTTGATCTAAGTTGTTGCAAAATGATATGAAATGGATTCTTCCTCTATTTGGATGAATTTCAGATGATAAAATCATATTATAAATGTATACAATACATCCTAATGAGAATTCCCTAAGTATTCATAGAGGTTATAAGAGTAAACTGAAATATAGGGAATTTGTCTATGACTGAAATTACTGAATAATTAAATAGAGAAATTTGTTTGTTTGGATTCCCTTGGTTATGAATGATTGTTTATCTAAATTCGTAGTACATATATGTCAGATACTATCTTGGATTTCATTTAAGGTGAATAGTGTTTGTTTGATATCTCAGTAAAGAGGGTGAAACCTTAGATGCGAGGAAAGTTGGATATTTGCGAATAGATATCGTGAAATCCATTTGAACAGATTTTCTTGACATGATAGAATTTATTTATTCAAATTATTATTGATGCGGGTTATCTCATTGAATGTCATGGAAACCCAAATTTAGCTCAGTTCAGAGGTTTCATACATATATTGATTTTATATGATTTGTTGATAGTAGTCTTTATTCAGTGAATGTTTATGTCGCATGAAATCCTTATGAGAGCCATGTGATAAGTGAATGGGGTAAATGTTTTTGATAAGTGAATGGGATAACCTTAGATGAGGGGAGAATAAGACATTCCCATCCTAAGGATAGGATGTTCAATGAATCAAGTATTTTGATATCAATGTTTTTAGTATGAGATGTGGTGATGTTTAACAGTTCAGTTGTGGTAAATGTTATCAGATTGTCTATGAAACAAATGGTTTACAGAGCCAAACTAAGATATGTAATGTGATGATTGAATTGTGAATGTAAAAAGTGAATTAGACATGTAGATGCCCTGAACACCATAGATTCCCTATGAGAGGTATGCGCCATAGAGATGAAATGGCCTAACCCTGGCAATGTCCAGTATATGGGGTCGGAGCGTACTAACAAGTGGTACGGGGGACAAAGCCCTAGTGGAAGTCTCCATAAAATATAGAATGTAGTGTCCAAAATCAACCAGAGATCCTGGTAACACTAGAGTACAGAAAAGCCAATAGGTGGCTTGACTCTCCGCCTATGCACTCAGGTTAGAGGAGGAGTCTAGTTTTTACGGAATAATAGGTGTGCCGAGGCCAGAGAGCCATTTTCCTATTGTAGACCAGTGACGTAGTCAGGCTTAGCATTACCGGGTGTGTCAGCTAAGTATTGTATGGTGAGATCATAGTTTGCTACGAGTCTTCATATGTAGAGTACACTACATATGATCAGGGAATAAGCTAAAATATGATCATATAGATTTAAAGAGTTTCTTATAAGTAAGAAAGGCCAAGAAAGATTTGAGTATAGTTTCCTAGTAACTATTCTTTGTATGTTTCTGAACTATTAGTTCTCTTTGAAATTTATCAAGCATGCTCATATATTAATTTTCTCTTATTGATATCTAGAGTATCCTTCCATATTTATGATTGTCAATGATCAATCTCTTTAAAGCTTACTATTGTTATAATTGATATCAGTTGCTCAAAAGTATATCTATAATTATATTAGTTCTTTAGACTGTTTCTTTGAAGTACTCATTCACTGAGCGAGTAGGCTCACCCCTCTACTCACATTTTTTTAGGGATATCACATGGACTTGAAGAAGGTCATTGCATCAGAGTAGATCTACCATAAGAGTTAAGTCTAAGTATAGTTAAGTTCAGTCGGTTCTTGTCACTCTAGGTCCTTGTATATATGTGAGAGAGTTGTGAATGATGTTTGTATCTTTATTTCCTTAATAAGAGAGAATGCATTTGATTATCATGTCATATGTACATGGAAGTGTGAGAAATAGAATGAATGTATGGATGTATATCATTAATGTTGAGATCATATTAGAGTAATCAAGGTTTAATTCTCTTGTAAAGTTTGTTTATGTGATTCAATGTGAGAAAACAAAGAGTTTGAAAAAGAATAAAAAGTTAAGGGTGATCTTTGTATTATGATAAATCCTCAATTTATGCCCTAATCTCATTATTAATGGTAATTGTGAGATCAGTGTGTAACAATTATGGTGCCAAATTAGAAGACAAAAAGTTATATAACCCGCCTTTTGTAGTGATTCAAGCTCTAAGATCAAAAGCTCCAAGAGAAGGATAGAAGCCCCAACTTGATTAGCACTTCGTCCACAAAATCACCACAAAATAAAAGAGCAATGTGGTTAAGAGGTAGCTCAAGAAAGATGACAAGAAACCCTAGGCCAAACCAAAGGAAAAAGAGAAAAAAGAGAAGAAAACATCCTCCCATTGGCTACCACTATGGTAAAACCACAGTCTAAGGGCCTTTGTAAAGAAGAGTTTCTCTCAAGAGGACCACCAGGGTAGAACCCTAGTCTACGCCAAGAAAGAGGAAGAAGAAGATGGGGTTTCATGGGGAAAATGTGATCAAGAAGGTAGAACCACTTACCATGTGAAGAATCACAACTACAAGAGTAGATCTAGCACAAATCCTTGCTCAAGCAAGGGATGATCGACCACCATAGCTTTAGGATCTGATCCCCTTTGCTCTAAAAGCTCCAAGGTTAGTTACAATGGAGAGGGAAGAGAGTAGGGCTGAAAAAGAGTGCTTGCTAATGAAGGGAAGGGGTTATATACCCAAGGGAGGAGGGAAGTAGGGTATATGAGAGGTATCAACATATTAGAACACTAAAGGAACACTTGTCCATCAATAAGATAGACATGCAACCACTTTATGCATGCATGCACGATATGGTGATACAACCAATGTTGGGTCTTGACCTCTTTAGGTCCCCAACATATTAGTTTCAGTCAAGACGCATCAAGGGGGTTGAAACAAGCACCAAACACATGTCTCAGTCAAGACAAAAGGACCACCATCAAACTAGGTTGAGACACATTACAAAAAGACAATTGTCTCAACCCAAAACACACCCAAGACCATCATGATCGAGACAAGAACACCAAGGGGGTGTGTTTGTAAAGAGGCAAGATCACCTCCTTACTAAATTTAAAGGAAATACAAAATATCCACACATTTCACAAAAATAGAGAATTTGGGATAATTGGATAATATTCCAAATAAATAAGCATGATTCCATATACATTATAAAATGTTAATAGCAACGGAAATAAAAATACTAAGACTTTACATGACTTTCATTGTTCACTACATGAATGTTCCCAAAAGAAAAAAGATAAGAGAAATAGGATCTAGCTATATCAACCAAGTCATCCTTTCAAAAAAGCTTGAGATCAACTCATGAGAAAACTTCCTTCAAGCTTGCCCTTCTCCTTGCACAACACCAACACCTGGGTGGTTGGGAAGCACCCAGCAAAAGGGAAAGGGAAGAAAAAGTATGTGTCATGAAAACTAGTCTACGATAATAAGATAAGTAAAGCAAGTAAAAATAGGCAAGGATTCATCATAAGATGAAGATAACAAGAGAATGAGGCCATATCAAAAGAAACATTCTGTTAACAATTATATTAAAAAGGTGTTTGCATGAAAGATAATTATGTCTACCTAACTAAGTAGGGATGAGGCACCTACCGGACCTCTAACCTTAGATGAGGGGAGAATAAGACATTCCCAATCGCCTAAAATAATATGGGGAGAATAAGACATTCCCCATGGCGATTATTTACATGCCCTCTCACTACAAGAACAAAATTAATTCACTATAATTATACTAGTTACATATATTTTATATGTAGTTCAAAGTCATCTTTCTATACAACTAATTTTATTGTAGGAAAAAATTTGTAGTTAATCCTTTAATAACAAGTTAGGTACGATTTGACTACAAATATCTCTTTCTAATTTCAAAAATCAGCAGACACATTTCCAAAACTCCCGCGTAGAACTTCTTTTCGTACCCCAATCACATTGTTCTTTCCCCAAATTTGTTACACTCCTCCTCCAATATCAATCTCTCTCCATTCCTAATGCAGTTCATCCTCCCCCAAATCATCTTCTCCCGAATCATGTGATGCTCGACTCAGCAAAAAATGCCTCTCTACTCTCGAATTTCCCATTAGCTATACCACCCGACTTACTATCCATGGATCCATCCCCACTACTACCAGCCAGGAAACGGTGGCCACCATGAGAAGAGCACTAACACCGTCGATGATCCATGTCGACCTCCTTTTTCTATCTACAGTCGTTAGGCTATCATTGGCCTATGAGCCATCTTGAAAGGTCCTTCTGACTACCCCATCTCCACCCCAATCGGCACCTTGCTTACCTCCCCCCTTGGTGCTTCCATTCATCTCTTGATTCCCTCTACCACCCATCGACGACCTGTCGATGAAGCCTTCATAGCCTAACACGCTGACCCATTGGGTGGAGGAGGAATCGTAGGACAAGGCCTCTATAGCAGCCAAGGACGAGATGCACGATAGGATTACTACAGGGGGGCATTGGTGATTATCACAGTGGCATTCTGGGGTGGTGAAGAAGCTGGAGGCCTGGCATGGTAGAACATGATGGAGAAAACTAGGAAGCCAAGTATGGGTCAGCAGGAACTAGATGGTACGTGACACCATTGGCACACCCAAAATTTGTAGTAGGTAGTCTTATTGGTTCACTGAGTCTCAGCACAGTTTCCTTCTATTCATTCAACTTGATTAGGTTAGTATAGAAAAGACCATGATTTGTCCTCTTCTGATATAGTGATATGGTCTTCATCGTGATTTTTTCATTGTGATCCTTTGCTCTAACTCAAGTCAGTACTTTCTTGGAAGTTTATGATCATCCATCAATTGTAAAGGGGATATTGTGATGTTAAAGTAGTTTGTTCGTCAAAGTAATGTAGCTAGGTGATATTTATGTCAATAAGTGTAAACATATACTGGAAACTTTTTTCTAGCTTTAGAATATTTTACTCAAGTGCAAGTAGTCTATTATTTTAAAGATGACATGATCAATCAATATAAGTTGTGGGTACAAGAAGTTGTCTACTACACATCTCACATAGTCAGGCCTTCATTGACCATTTATAATAGTACATTCACATTCTTTTCTGGGATTTTATTTTCATATCAAAGTCAAAACCACATAAAATTTTAGAAACAAGCTTCTCTGTAGCAGATGCATCCATTTCCTTAATATGTTCATAGTTATGATCGAGAGCTTCCCCACCTCCATCATCTTAATTTTTCCAGAATCTTGAGCATGCATATGTTTTATTTTGTACACAATAATCCCCTTAGAGATAAGTGTTTGCTAATTGGTAGGGGATAAGAGAAAAGCTCTTGTGCCATTAACTCATATTCCTTCTCCAATTTCAACATGTCCTCATCATACTTAATGATAGCCTCAAGTGCAGAGAAATCAGACATTTCAATGATACAACTTAGGTTTTAAATATTCATATGATTAGGTATATGCAATAATGTACACCTAATAGCTGGGAGGAGTGTTCTATGCCACAACTGTTTAGTCCCACAAGACTGTATCACCTGCACATAAATCCAGTAAATGTTGAGTTCAGAGGCCAAGATTAACAACATATAAAATGAAAGAATCATTAGATGAATCATGGATAACTAACCTCCAATAGTTTAGTTCCAATTCATAATCCATAATGAGATCGTGTCCATAGAATGTTAGAAAGAGATTTCATCTATACAAACCATGTATTAGTTTATATTAAGGATAAGAGAACATTCATTCAAGAAAAATAACTCATGCAGACCAACTCAGCCTTAGATCATGTCAAACCAACTTGTGTAGTGAGTGCAGCACATGGAGATTCTAGTGACAAGAACCCTCCTTAAGAAGGTCGTGCTATGGTAACAAGCTTCCCTCCAATTCCAAGGAAGCAAAACTAAGTTGAAGCCTAAAACTAATGTCAGCATGCCTAACATTCCTAGAAAATCATTCTCGAAGAATAAGTTGAAGAAATTATCAAGGTCATGTGCAATGTCTTTCCTAAACGAAAAGGGGGGTTGCTATGAGCAAAGCTAATAAGGTAATCACCATGGTCTTTACTTCTAACTTGTGTTATCAAATTGATGACAACTTACATAGATATCATGATAGAATGCCAAATGTAGGAAATTTGGTTCTTGACAGGGTGATATAGACATATAATTGAATTTCCATTCTCAAAATACTTACCCCATAATTATCATTATCTAATGAAATTACCTCAAGCTTGGTTTCTGTTTGTTCCTTGCATTATGAGATTACTTTTTGTCTATTCCTTCTTCATTATTGGAATGTTGACAATAAAGTTTCTTTCTAATATCAATATTCCTATACAGGCATTTTCATAGAATGGACTATTTTTATTGGGTTTTTTTTATCAGCAAGCCAAACACCACCAAAGGCCCACATTTTTATTTAGTTTATCTCATGATAACGATGATGACAACATTGTGGTATCTAAAATTCATTTTATATCTGAACTATTATTTACATTGCATAAGTTCATGCTCCTCCTAGATAAGTTCTTGCTCTCTTCTCTCCCATGCATAGCTTTTCATTTGGTTTACCTTATCCAATTGTGCGCTACCCGGGTTAGACTTTGTCTGACTGGTTTAATATCTAGATAGCAGATTTTAACATGATTAAGAATGTTGATTTCTTACTCCCTTACTTTCTGACGTAAGTCTAAATGATTATGCTTCTGTGTATGAATAAATTATGGATCTTGTATATGGTGTTTAATTTGTTTGTTTTAAATGTTTAACAATATTACTTTGTCCACCTCCGCCCCCAATCTCTACTCATTGGGTACGAATAAATGCTGGTGCCCTTGAGAATTTGTTGGATGGTAAGGAGCACGAATATTGTGAGAATACAAACTTTAGTGTCTATTGTCTAGGGGATTAAATCAGAATAGTAAGAGTCTATCAACTTCACATTATAGATTACCAGAACTTTTCCATCGTGCCATTTGCTGCAATGTTCCCTAAAGCATCTTTTATATTGTGTGTAATCAGATTATAAATCATGATATATAGTACTCTTATCATGTTTTTATGATATGTTCCAGGATAATATGTGTTCCAAACTTCTTACATCCTCCATCTATCTGAAATCACTTACTTAATAACTTAATAGTTTATTATAGTGCATTGTTATTTTGTTCTCTATTTTCTATAAGATGTATACATCTCAGAAAATAGGTGGTTATATTGCAGCAATCTACCTGCACTATGATATACATACACTGATGAAATATGCCTTCTTTAGTGCCATTGCTCTATGATATACATTTTTGTCAAAAGGTCTGCATTATGCATCTCAATTACCGACCACTCATATCTGTGCCACTTTGAGAATTTTACTTGTATTATGACACTCTTTTATTGTCTTCATGTATCTTGCAGGCCTGGAATAATGCTACTATTATTGTTGCTCTCTTCTTATTCTGCCTCTAGTGCTCTGCTCCAACTTCTTCAAGACATCTATCGCATGCTTGAGGAGTTTTTTTTTCAAGGGAAGTATTTATTTGGTACAACTCATACTCACGACGAGTGAACACTTACAAGCATGGGCTTTTTTTCATGTCCAAGATCATGATTATGTATATGGTAGGTCTGCATATGATCCCAAAAAGGTTTAATGAAAAGCGTTCCTTTTCATTTTCTTTACTTATTCAATATGCGGCTATACCATTACTTTAGATCATCTGTTTAAGCAATCATTATTAATTTCTTTGGTTGGAAAAGTTTTAACATACTATTTCGATAATCATGTTCGAGGATGATGAATACCATTGTCATTACATTGTAAATAACATGAACAACCTCAAAATTATCATATAGCAATGTAAATGTTCATTAATCATGTTGGATTTATTTGGGTGGGTATTAGTTTGGGTCAGATGACTGTTATAGCTTTTAAAAATCCAATGTATTTTGGGTAGGATCGTGCTGACATTGTATATTTTTAGTTCACATTGGGTTTGGGTTTGGATTGATATGCAGAGTGCAATATGAGGTGTATTTTATCTTCTCTAAATAAGAGGTTGTGTAGGCTCTCAGGCAATGCTTTCTTCTCTGTTGCATATAGAGAATGGTTGCAGTTTCATCTTCATATTGGAAGAGTAGTACTGGGTACTGCTGATGACATGTATAAAACAACTATACGTCTTGTCAATGTTTCACTTGATAATCATGTGTTCTTCTCAATGCAGGTTGTTTAGTATGTAAAGGTGTGTCACTGAAAACATCTAGCATGTTTTACACTTTTCCAATGGTTTTTCTTTTGTGTGGATGTAAGGAGGGAAAAAGAGCTAGGAGTCACAATTTTCCATGAGTAATTTTGCATAATAATCAGGAGGCAAACATAAATACAAGTATTGATGGAGAAAATTAATTGTTTCTAGTAAATCACTATGGCACTAATATAGTATCAGTGTGAGTCTATATTATTATGATCCTCAACACAACAATCAAAATGTCAACATGGAGGGGGTTGACTCCTAGAAGGAGGACCTGGAAGCTTGCAATTATCTTTAAATAAGACAAAAAGAAGCATTGAAGATATAGTTCTGGGCAGTGGCCATGTACCAAATATGGAAAAAGGGAACCATTGTTTAGATCCTTTTTCTCCTTGAGGGAGGGAGCTAGGGTAAAAAAACATGCTTAGATGTTTCCATCTAGCTGAAGCTCCAATAATATAAATTATATACTGATGGTTCATAAAGTGCTATCATTTCCCTTGGGGTCTTTTCTATATATTTGTTGCACGATCTTTTGCTTCCTGATTTACACCAACTTGATCTCTACTCTCCCTATAAAAGGACTTGGCATAATTTAGTTCCCAGGAACTAAATTTGTTAGATCACAAGATTCATAACATCATTGGCATTCACTGACATGAATGTTTTACAGTCCCCTGAGGTGCTGGTGTGCAACATGGGAGCTGTAGAGAACACAAATTTAGTCTAAAGAAAAGACACATAAAAACATATATCTAATGACTAAAAACCTTATGTCCAAGATGGAAAATCGGCTAGACACCCTCTTATCGACTATATCTAGTGTGATGCAACTTCAAAAGGACACACATTGATTGACTAATAGTTGAAATGTGTGCTTCATATTGCCATGGTCCTGAAAGGGGCATCTCTTTGTCGATTCACCTCATAGTCAGGGTAAAAACTATGAATATGGGCTCCTTAACAAACACCATGGTTGGTCATACAAATAAAGGAAATTGAGCATCCCAAAGCAGAAGCAACAAAAGTAACTTCCCAGTTGTAAATCCTAAAGCAAGAAGAGTCCATCTTGACTACTCTTATAAGAAACAACCAAAGATAATAAGAACAACCATGCATAATTTCATATGTTGAGTAGTAGTTACTTTGTATGTGTTTTTGAGATTACATATGGAATGCTATCCCAGAATCTTTGGAAGATTTTGGGACTAATGTAAATTCCACCAGAGATTCTCAAGATTGTCACTGATGTTATTACCAAGATGTAGCTAGATGAACTTTGGAAAATGATTATGTTATCTTCATCTTTGAATGCAGAAAATACAAGCTTCTCAATAGATTTCTACAAGATCAAGCCAAGAAGTTGAGATCCCAATTTACTAATATGTCACATGAAGATTAGCACGGAAAGATGAAGATCAATGAAATGTCACTCAAAGAGCTGCAAAAACTATCAAAGCTGCATCTTCTCTGGAACTAAATGATTTGCCTTTCAGATGCAACTTCAAGAAGATCCCATGATGTATTTGAATACGTTACTTGAATCCCTAAGGGGGGTATTCATGTATTTGTTTGATTACATAGTTTTTCATGGACAGGTTGCAATGCTTGTTTCATATAATCATTAAAACAGAGTCCACCATGATTAATAGTAGGCTCAATATTTTAGTAACCACTCTTTTAGGATATGGTGTTTCCTATGGTAACCAGTTCCCTCAAGGAAGTAGATTCTTGTTGGTTCCACAACAACAAGTTTATCTCATAAGAAAAGACCAGAACAAAAATAACATAACCAAACTTGGATGAGATCTACAGCAAAAAAGATCAAACATGAGGAAGATGAGAAACAGTAACCGCAAAGAAGGTTTCTTGCAAAAATTTATGCGGAAGTATACTTTAATGTGACCATCATTATTGCACAAGGCCTTGCCATACCATGAAGAACCAATTATCTAGCTCACAACTTGATGGAATTTCAATCATGTCTGTTCAACTTTTGTCATTTAATGATGATAATGAAGAGCTAGTTGAAAGCTATGAGGAGTGTTTTCTTACTTGCGAAAAGTATGGCTATGTATATTTTGGTTATTTTTCTATTGTTGGACTTTATACCCACCTTTTCTTTCCTTTGAAGTATCTCAAAGTTCATACCCATTGTCAGTGTTCTTTCAAGGTTGAACAGAATGTCATATGCCTTAGGTACATGTGATGACCAAAAACCTCAAATATATTTGGATGCCATTTCTATGGGCAGCCAAGGTAGTCATGAACATAGCACCACAACATATTTTTTTGTTGTTAATCAGAGCCGCATCAATATTGACTTTGATAATAGTAGCCACATGGAGCTTCCATTCAGGTACTTGTTCTGTTATTTCAGTTACTAACCTGTGTAGTATCTATGACCTTGTACACTATGTGAATATCAACCCATGTTGTAGACTAGTAGTAACGATGTGCACTTCCATGTGTTCATTACTTGAATGTTCTCATTCATAGCTTTCCAAGATGTCAAGCATTAAAAGGTCAATTAAACAATTTCTATAAACTATATTTGTTTGAAGAATATTTTCCTTATGTATGCAGATACTGCAAGAGCAATGTTTCAACTCTTGATACCTCTTTGTGTCTTTTTGGTATCTGTTAGATTCCATATCATTTGAAACATGATTTTATTACACACACACACACACACACACACACACACACACACACATATATATATATATATATATATATATATATATATATATATATGTATGTATGTATATATATACATACATATATATACATATATATATCTTCCTAATGTGTCTATAAACCACTTACATTTTTCTTTTTGATGTGCATGATGTTCAGCCTTTGGTCCGTAGAAGGAAAGGTATTTTCCACTATTGTGTATATGTAAGGCACATTTAATTGATATATCACTAACCTGGTTTTTTTAATGTATCTAAATGTGGTAACATGTAGCTATATTCCTCCTTGGAAAGTTGAATATCTTGAGAAATTAGCCATGACTTGTTGTGATTTGTATGTGGTAGATACGAAACTGATCGGCACACTTTGATGAGATGTGCATATGCTTTTTACATAATCACAGTTGTTGGTTGAACTGTGTTCATTCTCTTTTGTTTAGTAGATAGAGTCCACTACATAAAATGGAGTGGTAGCTAACCACTTTGATTATAACAAAAAGTGACTAGTGGGGTCTCTATTTCTAAATTTTATCTGAAACTAATTATATGGTCTTTTCGTTAAAGGCACTTATCTACTATCTTTTGCTAGTTGCATATTTTGATGCCAAACATCAGCCACACAATCCCTCATGTCATTTCTAGCCATTGTACTGAAGTCATTACGACTTGTCTGTCATGCAATAGGGTATTGATTGAAATCTATATGATGCATAGTTGACGGAGCTAAAATGTCAACTACTTGGATAGACAAGCCGAAATGTAAGTTCTTTGTCAATGAAGTTATCTCAAACTTATAAAACTATTTGTTTTCACTTTATAACCATTTAATATCTTGTCTTTATTTGATGATTGTTACAAATAAATACTATACTTGCTGGAATTTGAAACATAAGTCTACGGCTTGGTTATTCATACCAACGTTATCACATGATTATTACTTGAAATATGGTCCCTATTCAGAACACTACAACTAAGAAACTTAGAAAATTGAGGAACTGCACAATAGAAAAATTGTACAAGCTAGATATGATATTAGCTTTTGAGGATCAGTATGTGGCTTGAGCAGTTTGGTGATATCTTTAAATTGTTCAAAGATAATTCTATTTATCTTTAAATGCTTTGTATTTAGCTGGAAAATATTGGCAACATGGCCAGTATTTAATCTTCTTGTACAATAAAAAATGTGCCTAGTGTTGCTGGTTTGCTGATTATTATTTTTTGTGTTGATGTGTTACGACCCGCGTCGAGCTTATCTCGTAAGTATGCTGTTAAGCATGTGATTAGCTGATGTGCTAAGTTTAAGCCTGTTTTTGTTAATAATGTTTAAAACGGATAAGACATGTGCTTAGTGTATTTTCTAGCTTCTAAAGCGTGTAGGACCTTACGCTTGAAGCGTTGCCAGAGAAATCGTTCGAATCCGACCTTCGAGTCAAAAGTTGCATGTTTTTGGGCTTATAGGGACCCGTTTGTAGTTTTTGAACTTTGCGTTTAGGCCCCTAAGTTTTCCTCCTTATCCTTTCTCTCTTCCTTATCCGTTTCATTTCTCAGAAACGAAGGAACGCAGCAGCGTTCTTCTTCCGCGTGAGAAAGAGAGAGAAAGAGAGAGAGAGAGAGGGAGCTGAGAAGGGAGAGATGTCGGAGCTTTGTTTTGCTCCGATTAGCTGCTGCAGCTCGTCCTCTTCCCTCCGTTGATCTTCTTCTCCGTCAATTCGATCCGGTTTGTAGCAGGAGCTGTGTTTGCAGGGGAAACGGCCAAGAGATTGGGGCGCAAGGAGCAGCCCTAGCTCGTTTCTTCCTCTCCTTCAGGTTCGGATTAGTGGAGTGTATCTATTGTGAGAGTTTTGTGGTGTTTGTTTGCGATTTGCCCGTCGATTCGAGAGAAATCGACTCTTGCAGGCCGTTTTTGTTTTCTGCCTGTGCGCGGTTCGGCCGAGTTTCTATTCGGTCGGCCGAGTTCCTTCTTAGGGCAATCGTACAGAGTTTTTGGTCGGCCGAGTTTGGGTTTTGGATCGGCCGAGTTTCTTATTTAGATAAATGAACAGCGTTTTTGTCGGCCGAGTTTGGTCCTGATCGGCCGAGTTTCCTTATAGGTATATAAAGCGGTGTCTCGATCGGCCGAGTTCCTCAGAGGATCGGCCGAGTTTCCTGCTGGTCGGCCGAGGTTGGTCGGCCGAGTTTCAGATTCTGGAAAGTGTTCGGCCGAGTTCCATAGTGATCAGCCGAGTTTCAAGTGGTGAGTGGCAGTTCATTTAGAAATCATTATTTAACTCATTTTAAATGCTTATTTTCTTCAGTATCAGTTGATATGACTCCTAAACAGTGTAACATGTACTTTTTAGTATGATAAGTTCATTGGAACTTGAATTGCGTGATGTAAATGATGAAAAAGAGGAAATTCTATGTCTTACAGTTGCTATATGATATTTCTGTTTAATTGTTTATCTGTTAATTAATTAATAGACCTAAGTGCCCTAACACCGTAGAACCCCTAAAGGAAGGTCTGTTACTTAGGGGTGAAACTCGTGTTGCAACATCATCTGTGCTTGTGTCACGGACAAACGAGGAAAGAGAGGCAGTGTCTAACAACAATCGTGCGTGTGTCACGATGGCACTGGGGAAAAAGAAATGGGGGTTATCTAACACCATTCGTGCTTGTGTCACGAAGGTAACCCTGTGAGACTCTCCACCGGTGTACTCAGGTTAAAGGAGGAGTCTGGAGCACTCAGAGTAGTGCCTTGAGGCCGTAGAGCCTATGTTTCTGGCCGGAGATCCAGGGGTCCTGTAGCAGAGCAGGGCTGGCGTCAGACTTAGCATTTCCCGGGTGTGTCGCTAAGTCTTGTACGGTGGGGTCGTAGCATGAACTTGTTACAGATCTTTATATGCAGAGTACACTACATATGATTAGGGCATAATAAAAATGAATAAGTAATTATGTAGGATCACAGTAAATTTATACAACTGTTTATTTACCTGAAATACCTGTCGATGCTTAGAAATGTGGTTATTATCTGTATATTTTCTATGTCAAAAGAACTGCCCTGTTTGAACTGCATATATGTTTATTTTCAGTTTATAAACCTGACGAGTTGTTTAGTGATAGCTAAGTGAAATGTTATTCACTGAGCGAGTAGGCTCATCCCTCTACTCAAAACATTTTCAGGTCAGCATCAGCATCAGGAGTCAGAAGGATCGTTTCATCCTAACGCCTAGTTGATAGAAGGTTTGTAGTTAGTCTAGTTAGAGGTCTCTTAGTCCATTCCTCTCGATCTTCGGGACAAGGTGTGAGTGAGAGAGAGAATGTGTACAAAGATGTAAATTAAATGTTATGCTTTCTTTATGTTAATCAATGTACTATGTTGTAGACTTGCTTGTATTCTTCTATCAGTTTAATAGAAAAGTTTCTGCAGTTTGTTTAGTTTCTGTTTACAGCTTAAATTGGTTATCTTTTAAATATCTTAAATTGTTTTAAAAAGCGACGAGTGGTTGGTTATGTGTTAATCCCATCCTGTCGCGTCCTAATTTTGTGGTTTGTGGTTAATGAGAAATTGGGGCGTGACAATTTTTGGTATCAGAGCATAGGTTGAGTACATGAATACTCTAAGTCAAGGTCAGGGGACGATAAGAGACCAATAGGATTAAGGTTTAGGTGTCTTTCTTCTATCTGTAGTTTTCTAATAGGAAATGTTCTGTTATATCATTGCAGATGGCAGAAAGAGGCTTTGATCGTGATGATCAGGCTGAGAGCCATGTTGGCCCCGATCCTTTGTACTTGGGTCCAGGTGGTGGTGACCACGTGGATGAAGCATCTTGTATGTATAGGATGTTTCTGGAGACCAGGGAGAAGTACAAGGCTGATAGGCGAGCTTCTACTTCTACCAGCAGTAAGGATCTGATGCGATCGTATGAGCTTGTAAAGAAGCTCGGTGGTACAGAATTTAGTGGTACTACAGATCCTGTCGAAGCTGATGAGTGGTTTAGACAGATAGAAAAGGTCTTTCGTCTGATGGAGCTTCCAGAAGATAAGAAGATCAATCATGCGGTCTACCTTTTAATAGGCGATGCAGAGTTGTGGTGGCGTGGTGTGGAAGAAAAGAGGAGAGGTACATAGCTTTCCTGGCAGGATTTCTCTGAGGAGTTTCATCTCAAATTCTATCCACCCACTTTTCTTAATGAGAAAATCAGGCAGTTACAGAATATCAAGCAGGGGAACATGACAGTTACAGAGTATGAAGCGCTTTTCACACGGTTAGCGAACTTCTGTCCACAGCTTGTTCCCGATAACATAGAGAGATGTATAAGGTTTCAGGAAGGACTAAGGCCAGAGATTCGGCATACAGTTTCTGCTACTAGTAGGAGGAACAGAGAGAATTTTGGTGAGTTTGTTGAGGCTGCCAGACAGGTTGAAGAATCTGTGAATGCTGACAAGGTGCCTGAGTCTAAGAAGAGATCTGCAGACTTCAGTAGAGGGCAATCCAGTAGTGGATACAGAGGTGGAGGTAGAGGTTTTTCTTTTCTAAACTTGGGCGTGGTTTTGGTTGTTTCGGCAGGCAGAGATCTGAGGATGTCACTACTTCTAGAGGCAGAGGAGGATACAACCCAGGAAGATGGGGAAGTGCCGATAGTGGACAGTCTTCTGGGTCGTCAATGTCAGTGACAGGTCCTCAGAGGCAAGAGATACCGCCATGTGACAAATGCGGAAGGCCACATATTGGTCAGTGTTGGGGTGCAAATCCTCGAGGTTGCTTTATCTGTGGACAAGTAGGACATTTCAAAAAAGAATGTCCTCAGCTTCGACAAGCAGCATCGCAAGTTTTCCAGCCTCAATACCATGATGTTCCGAGTTCCTCTGTGGCTTCTGGTTCTAGAGGTGGTGGAGTGTCTAGTGGCA
Source organism: Alisma plantago-aquatica (assembly GCA_963693085.1). NCBI lineage: Eukaryota > Viridiplantae > Streptophyta > Magnoliopsida > Alismatales > Alismataceae > Alisma > Alisma plantago-aquatica. Next base: position 1,197,512,780 of record OY856409.1, read on the forward strand.
GGAGTGGTCAAAGAGGACAGTGTGGCAGAGGGAGAGCTTCAGCACTTTTCTTTTCTTTGACACCTCAGGAAGGTATAATCTCTTCACAAGTTGTTACAGGAGAGATGTTTTTGTTTAATAGTACACCAGTTTTAGTTTTGATAGATCCGGGAGCTACTCACTCTTTTATACGACGTTCTTTAGTTGGTGAACTTAATATGTTAACTCAAGAGTTGGCAGATGAGTTAGTGTTGAGGGTTCCACTAGGTGGACCAACAGTTTTATCCGAGTCTTGTCCCGGATGCTTGTTATCTTTTGGAGGTTTCACCTTTGCTGCTAATCTCATACCCTTGGATGTAAATACCTTTCAAGTCATCTTGGGTATGGATTGTCTTGAAACATATCGAGTGCAACTCGATTATTGGAAGAAGGAAGCTACCTTTCAACTAGGTGAATTTTCTTGTGTCTTTACTGGAGACAGGAAAGTTCTGCCTACGTGCATAATATCAGCTGCTGTAGCTGATAAGATGTTACAGAAAGGATGTGAAGCGTTCCTTGCTCATGTGGTTGACACCAGAGCAGAAAGGAGCACCGCCAGTGTTTATGATGTGCCTGTGGTTCGTGAGTTCTCTGAAGTTTTTCCAGAAGAATTACCAGGCTTACCTCCTGTCAGAGACATTGATTTTGAAATTCAGATATATCTGGGTAGTCATCCAGTAGCACTACCAGCCTATAGAATGGCACCTGCAGAGTTGAAGGAACTCAAGGTGCAGTTGCAGGAGTTGCTAGATAAGGGTTTCATTAGACCCAGTTCTTCACCGTGGGGTGCTCCAGTCCTGTTTGTTAAGAAAAAGGATGGTACCATGCGTCTCTATATAGATTACAGGCAACTGAACAAGATCACTATAAACAACAAGTATCCATTGCCGAGAATAGATGATCTGTTTGATCAGTTGCGTGGAGCGACGATCTTTTCTAAAATTGATTTGAGATCCAGATATCATCAGCTCAGGATAAAGGCTTCTGATATTCCCAAAACAGTTTTCAGAACCAAGTATGGGCATTATGAGTTTTTGGTCATGTCGTTTGGGCTGACCAATGCCCCAGCAGCCTTTATGGATATGATGAATCGGATTTTCAAACCGTTCCTAGATCAGTTTATTGTAGTCTTTATAGATGATATTCTGATCTATTCCAGAGACGATGCACAGCATGAGCAACACCTGAGAGTAGTGTTGCAGTTGTTGAGACAACACCGGTTGTTGGCTAAATTTAGCAAGTGCGAATTTTGGTTGGCCGAGGTAGCATTTCTTGCACATGTTATCTCGAGAGATGGAGTTAACGTGGATCCTAAGAAAGTTGAATCTGTGCTTCAGTGGGAACAGCCTACGACCCCTACTGAGATTAGAAGTTTCTTGGGTTTGGCAGGTTATTACAGAAGGTTTATAAAGAACTTCAGTGTGTGAGCATCACCTTTGACACGCTTGACGAGGAAGGATATACCGTTTGTTTGGTCTAATAACTGTGAGAAAAGTTTTCAGATTTTGAAGAAAAAGCTAACTTCAGCACCAGTGTTGGTTTTGCCAGAAGCAGAAAAAGGCTATACAGTGTTCTGTGATGCTTCCAGGAGAGGTTTGGGCTGTGTACTGATGCAAGAAGGCAAAGTTGTGGCTTACGCATCTAGACAGCTTAAGAAGAATGAAGAGAATGACCACGTTCATGATCTGGAGTTAGCTGCTATAGTTCATGCTCTTAAGACATGGCGTCACTACCTGTATGGTGAGACATGTCAGGTGTTTACAGACCATAAGAGCCTGAAATATATCTTCACTCAGAAGGATTTGAATTTGAGACAGCGCAGATGGCTTGAGCTGATCAAGGACTATGATGTGACAATCGATTACCATCCTGGTAAGGCAAATGTTGTAGCTGATGCCTTGAGTAGAAAGTCAAGTTCAACAGCCAATGCATTTTCTATGGCATGTTTCAAGAGAGACTTGCTTGTAGATATGTGAAGGTTGAACTTGGACTTGGATGTGACAGGACAGAGTGGGTTGATTGCTCAGATGCAAGTCAGACCTACTTTTTATAATCAGATTAAGGAATTACAGCAGAGTGATGATGAGTTGTGGCAAATCATGCAGGAAATGTCAGAAGGTAAGAGAACAGAGTTCAGGTTTTCTAATGAAGGCATGTTGTATCTTCATGATAGGTTATGTGTACCTGGAAACAGTGAGTTGAAAGAGCAGATTCTTGAGGAAGCGCATACTTCTATGTATGCTATGCATCCAGGTAACACAAAGATGTACAGGAACCTCAAAGAGCTGTACTGGTGGTCTGGTATGAAAAAGGATGTGGCTGAATACGTGGCTAGGTGCGGGGTGTGTCAGCAGGTTAAGGCTGAGCATCAGAAACCTGCTGGTACTTTGCAGTCACTCCCTATACCAGAATGGAAATGGGAACACATCACGATGGACTTTGTGGTAGGATTACCCAGGACGCCGAAGGGTTCAGACTCGATATGTGTGATTGTGGATAGACTAACTAAGTCTGCTCACTTTCTTCCAGTCAAGTCAACCTTTGACGTTTCTAAGTTGGCTAAAGTTTATGTGGATGAGGTAATCAGGTTACACGGGATTCCAGTTTCCATTATTTCTGACAGAGATCCAAAGTTTACATCTAGATTGTGGAATCAGTTACATCGTGCGTTGGGCACAAGGCTGAAGTTCAGTACAGCGTTTCACCCACAGACAGATGGTCAATCTGAGAGGACCATTCAGACCCTTGAAGACATGCTGAGAGCATGCGTGCTTCAGTTCAGAGGTAACTGGGAAGAACACTTAAGCCTAATGGAGTTTGCATATAATAACAGTTACCATTCTAGTCTTGGAATGGCTCCATATGAAGCTCTTTATGGCAGGAAGTGTAGATCGCCAGTTTGTTGGTATGAAGTTGGTGAAAAAGAAATTCTTGGACCTGAATTAGTTGATGTAACTACAGAGAAGATATCGGTGATCAGAGATCAGTTGAAAGCTGCTCAGGACAGACAGAAAAGTTATGCAGAAAGACGACGTCGACCTCTTGAGTTTGAGGTTGGTGATGAGGTTTACTTGAAGGTTTCACCATGGAAGGGAGTGCTGAGGTTTGGCAAGAGGGGTAAGTTGACCCCTAGGTATATGGGTCCATATCCTATTGTTGAGAGGATTGGACCTGTAGCTTACAGGTTGGATTTGTCGTCTGAGTTGGCAAATCTTCATGATGTCTTCCATGTGTCTATGCTGAAAAAGTGTCATCCCGGTACAGAAAAGATTTTAGATCCAGAACCGGCGCATCTTAAAACAGATGTGTCCTATGTTGAAGGACCAGTGCAGATAGTTGATCATCGGATCAAAAAGCTTAAGAACCACGAGATTCCTTTAGTGAAGGTTTTGTGGAGAAACCATAATCTTGAGGAAGCTACGTGGGAACTAGAGTCTGAGATGCGTGGCAAGTTTCCTTTTCTCTTCTAGGAATTTCAGGACGAAATTCTTATAAGGGAGGGAGATTGTTACGACCCGCGTCGAGCTTATCCCGTAAGTATGCTGTTAAGCATGTGATTAGCTGATGTGCTAAGTTTAAGCCTGTTTTTGTTAATAATGTTTAAAACGGATAAGACATGTGCTTAGTGTGTTTTCTAGCTTCTAAAGCGTGTAGGACCTTACGCTTGAAGCGTTGCCAGAGAAATCGTTCGAATCCGACCTTCGAGTCAAAAGTTGCATGTTTTTGGGCTTATAGGAACCCGTTTGTAGTTTTTGAACTTTGCGTTTAGGCCCCTAAGTTTTCCTCCTTATCCTTTCTCTCTTCCTTATCCGTTTCATTTCTCAGAAACAAAGGAACGCAACAGCGTTCTTCTTCCGCGTGAGAAAGAGAGAGAAAGAGAGAGAGAGAGAGGGAGCTGAGAAGGGAGAGATGTCGGAGCTTCGTTTTGCTCCGATCAGCTGCTGCAGCTCGTCCTCTTCCCTCCGTTGATCTTCTTCTCCATCAATTCGATCTGGTTTGCAGCAGGAGCTGTGTTTGCAGGGGAAACGACCAAAAGATTGGGGCACAAGGAGCAGCCCTAGCTCGTTTCTTCCTCTCCTTCAGGTTCAGATTAGTGGAGTGTATCTATTGTGAGAGTTTTGTGGTGTTTGTTTGCGATTTGCCCGTCGATTCGAGAGAAATCAACTCTTGCAGGCCGTTTTTGTTTTCTGCCTGTGTGCGGTTCGGCCGAGTTTCTATTCGGTCGGCTGAGTTCCTTCTTAGGGCAATCGTACAGAGTTTTTGGTCGGCCGAGTTTGGGTTTTGGATCGGCCGAGTTTCTTATTTAGATAAACGAACAGCGTTTTTGTCGGCCGAGTTTGGTCCTGATCGGCCGAGTTTCCTTGTAGGTATATAAAGCGGTGTCTCGATCGACCGAGTTCCTCAGAGGATCGGTCGAGTTTCCTGCTGGTCGGCCGAGGTTGGTCGGCCGAGTTTCATATTCTGGAAAGTGTTCGGCCGAGTTCCATAGTGATCGGCCGAGTTTCAAGTGGTGAGTGGCAGTTCATTTAGAAATCATTATTTAACTCATTTTAAATGCTTATTTGCTTCAGTATCAGTTGATATGACTCCTAAACAGTGTAACATGTACTTTTTAGTATGATAAGTTCATTGGAACTTGAATTGCGTGATGTAAATGATGAAAAAGAGGAAATTCTATGTCTTACAGTTGCTATATGATATTTCTATTTAATTGTTTATCTGTTAATTAATTAATAGACTTAAGTGCCCTAACACCGTAGAACCCCTAAAGGAAGGTCTGTTACTTAGGGGTGAAACTCGTGTTGCAACATCATCTGTGCTTGTGTCACGGACAAACGAGGAAAGAGAGGCAGTGTCTAACAACAATCGTGCGTGTGTCACGATGGCACTGGGGAAAAAGAAATGGGGGTTATCTAACACCATTCGTGCTTGTGTCACGAAGGTAACCCTGTGAGACTCTCCCCCGTGTACTCAGGTTAAAGGAGGAGTCTGGAGCACTCAGAGTAGTGCCTTGAGGCCGTAGAGCCTATGTTTCTGGCCGGAGAGCCAGGGGTCCTGTAGCAGAGCAGGGATGGCGTCAGACTTAGCATTTCCCGGGTGTGTCGCTAAGTCTTGTACGGTGGGGTCGTAGCATGAACTTGTTACGGATCTTTATATGTAGAGTACACTGCATATGATTAGGGCATAATAAAAATGAATAAGTAATTATGAAGGATCACAGTAAATTTATACAACTGTTTATTTACCTGAAATACCTGTTGATGCTTAGAAATGTGGTTATTATCTGTATATTTGCTATGTCAAAAGAACTGCCCTGTTTGAACTGCATATATGTTTATTTTCAGTTTATAAACCTGACGAGTTGTTTAGTGATAGCTAAGTGAAATGTTATTCACTGAGCGAGTAGGCTCATCCCTCTACTCAAAACATTTTCAGGTCAGCATCAGCATCAGGAGTCAGAAGGATCGTTTCATCCTAACGCCTAGTTGATAGAAGGTTTGTAGTTAGTCTAGTTAGAGGTATCTTAGTCCATTCCCCTCGATCTTCGGGACAAGGTGTGAGTGAGAGAGAGAATGTGTACAAAGATGTAAATTAAATGTTATGCTTTCTTTATGTTAATCAATGTACTATGATGTAGACTTGCTTGTATTCTTCTATCAGTTTAATAGAAAAGTTTCTGCAGTTTGTTTAGTTTCTGTTTACAGCTTAAATTGGTTATCTTTTAAATATCTTAAATTGTTTTCAAAAGCGACGAGTGGTTGTTTATGTGTTAATCCCATCCTTTCGCGTCCTAATTTCGTGGTTTGTGGTTAATGAGAAATTGGGGCGTGACATGATGTTTCCGTGCATGTGTATGAAAGAGGCATGGAACTCTTATGTTTCTATATTTAAGCTACATGTAGCTGGTTGCCATATCTCTTGTACAGGAACAACTGCCACAACAAAAGGAAGAGAGGACAGAGGAATTATCCAATATATAGTCTCAGATTCACAAAATATGTGTTGAGATATATGGACACCTCACACTTGGGGACCGGGTGGAACTACTAGTTGTTGATGAGAATGATTTGTCTTTCAAGAATCTCCATGAATATCAATATCAACTACAGGAGCTTCCTATGGCCAATCAGAAGTAGAGCACAGAGAAGTTCTTTATTTTCAATCAAGAAGAGAAATACATTCGTAGTCTTTCTCTTCTTATGAGTTTACTAATTATATCATATTTGTAGATGATACAAGTGGTAGAATTAATACAAAAGAAAAATCAAGTTAGAAGAAGATGCACATGATCAGGTGGCATATAGAGTCTGTAGTGGATAGAGGCAGTCAGAAGAAGATATTGTATACACGTATCTTTCTTCCATGCATATTGTAAAATAGGGGCTAGGTTAATGTCCTCCCCATGTGTACTCCATTGTTCAAATATAAATAAAAGTATCATTGTTGACATTGTAAAAATAACTTGATCTTGATTAACATTCATCTTTTTTCTTTTTAAAAACCCCTCTATATTGGCAAGCAACCGACTGGATACATAATGTCTCTTACTACATATGTATGTGTAGTACATGGTGTCTTTCACTACACACTAGCTATAATTCCATGTGTAGTAAGTGCTAACTTTTTCTATACATGAACTGCATATACAAATTGTAACCAATGTCATCTCTCCCTACATATCATAGCTACAAATTGAATTGTAGTCACATATTTAGCTACAATGGAAACTACATTTTTATGTGTAAGAACATTTTTTACCTACAATTTGGGTTACATATGAATTTGTAGCCAGAGGAATAACTAACTACAACTTTGAAAAATGTAGCCTAAACAATTAGCTACACGAGTATTACCTTAATATTCTAAATGTAAGGATAAATGTAGCTAAAGCTTTAGCTACAAATTTTGGGGTTTTCACTACAATTTTTTTTGTAGTTAAAGACCATATTTTTGTAGTGTATGTGGGTGGTTGTACATAAGTACCGCTACTTTAGACTAAATAGAACATAAATCTACATGCTAGAAAAAGTAGTTATGGCAAGAATAATCATGTGAATCAGCAAGCATGGAAGTGGGGTTTAAAACCCAAACAATAAGAAACTGTGATCAAATTTGAGGCACAAGAAATTAGGGTTTCAAGAATAGATGATTAGGTTAAATTAAGCCTCATTAGGAAAGAATAGGTTAAGGCATAAAATTTCCCAACTAAAGTGTGTTAGATGCACATGTTGGTGTGTATGCCCTGAGAGCCAATCATGGGATGATTGGTGGGATACATTAAGATTGATTTGATAAACATCTAAGGCAAGCTTCCAATTCTTTCTGGTTCAGTCATATGAGATAGTGATATAACAGATTGAATGTCTAGAGAATGACAGTACTCAATGACATATGCTTTCAGGTTAAGGACCTGAACGATGAGATCATACGGATGCTAAGAGTTTGTACATTCTTGTTATGTCCCTAGTTGGATGTCATTGTGGAAGGTAGATAGACAGCAATGACACACAAGACTAGATTATGGTGTTGGTTGATGACAGAATCTCATTAGTCATGATATAGAGATATCAAACCAAACACATAGGTACTTGTTAGAGAACAAGTGTACCGGACAGACCCACCGTGAGTTTGACACATGGAACCATGACATGGTAGTCACAGTCAGTACTCACAGTGATGGTGGTGAGTGTGATTCTTTGACCTAAAATCACTACACTCAACACATGTCGTTGGACACACTTTGACATCATCAAACGCAGTCCTAAAACATGGGTTGTTATAAAGGTGATGATTGGGTGGCTTTGACACATGGGTCTTGTGAGGGGTGAGTGATAGATATGGGATTTGTCTCTCCTGAGGGAGTTTGATATCTAAGGACACTTGATGAGTAGGATTGAGATAGGTGTGTGCATGCATGTGTGAATCAGTATGTGATATTGATGTCATACATATCTCGTTCAATCTACTCTGAGATCAAGAAAGTGAATGAACGTTGACAGGATGACTGTTCCATGCCTCGAGTTCATTCGGGATATCAGCGACAAAGGAATTATACATTCACTGTAACACCATTCACGGATTGTAGGATTGAAAGTTGTTCTCCAACTTTCTACTTTCACTTGGGTAGTACTGATGTGTGACTAGGCACCGCTCTTTGCTTGTGAAGTCATAAGTGTTATGGACTTCCACTGCCAACGTGAAATGGACCTGTAGGGTCACACACATAGGATTTAACCTGGAAGAGGAGTTTTGTCCACAAGCAATGTTTAGATTGATTACTAAAGGAGTTTAGTAGATTGATTACCGAGCAAGTTGGGAAGTCAGGCCGGTGAGAATTTTCCTTGCGTTTCACTTGCCCAATTATATTGGAACAATGATTGGTATTCGATACCAATTAGAAATAAAAGTTGGAAAGTCAATCGGGAACTGGTCAAGACCACGAACCGACTGGTTCAGAAAGTGAACCGACCGGCTCAGATCCCCAACCGACCGTTTCAGAAATGAAATGATCGGTTCATGTTGCGAGTTGGTTGTTTTTTGTGGAAAATCTCGAACCCTTCTACTCCTGCTTTAGTCCCATATTTCCGGGGCAAGAGAACCCTATCCCATGACCCTCCTATATATATAGGGGTATTGGGGGCTTCTCAAATGACAACTCAGTGCAACCAGTTGCTCTGCAAAGTTGTTGTTCTCTCTGGTTTTGGTAACCGAGAGAGAGCCTGAGCAAGTGCTTCCCGCAAAAGGGACGTGCAGTAAGGGAAGGACAACTGCAGTTGCAACTGGAGGCAGGAGAGTGTGTTGGCGACATGTACGTCAATAGGAGGGTGCGACTCCTTCCACTTCCTTGTGGGACAAGGAGTGTGGAGTTCCAGGTAGTCCGTGTGGACTACTACAGAGGCGGGAGGTCACTACCGCTCAGGAGGACAATTGTCAACCCCGACAGTCCCGGTAAGAGGAGTCGTCAGTCCTGGTGTGACCAGGAGCTGCACAGACACCGTCCAAGACCGACTTTGAAGACCGTGCAAGCCTCGGGACAAGGTATGATTTCACAAACCATCCTTTCCTATTATATAGACGTTGACACGTTTCCTCGTGCTGGGTTTGGGGGAGAACATTTTTGTTTCTGCTGCCTTCTCTGCCTCCCCTAAAACCCAACAGTGGTATCAAAGCCACGTCAACTGTTCTATATTTTAGGAATATCGATATGATCGATTTTGGTTTGTTGCCTTTATTTATTGCATACGATGTGAATAATATTGGCTTTATGCATGTCCAATCCTAAATCTACAAATCCCAATTACATATATGATATGTATTATTTAATGCACTCGATACGCGTCACCCTTAAACGAGTTTTGTGGTGGATGTATAGCGTGGTTATGGCCAATAAACCCTATCTGTGTGTGGTTGTTTGTGGTTGCTTGCATCTCGGTCTGTGCACCGATCTTCCCTCTCTTATTCCCGATGTAACTCGAAATAATTCGAGATTCTTTCCTACCTTTGCTCCCCCCGAATGTAACTCGGGGTTTCCCTTTTAAGCAATGTAATATTAGGATAGATTTTATTTCATGTTATGTCAAAGACCAGAGGACATCAAGACGACAGCTGAGACGATCGGTTCAAGGCGTGAACCGATCGGTTGACGTTCCAGACGATCGATTCAAGGAGTGAACCGATCGGTTGATGACCGGTTCGAGGAGCGAGACGAGCGGGTGGCGGCCATGAAGAGATGCACGACGACCAGGCGAACCGATCGGTTGGAAGAGCCAACCAATCGGCTGGTGGCACCCAGACGACCGGGCCAGACCGAGCAAGTCGTTCATGTGATGAATTGATCTTCTCCGAAGGCAAAGCACAGAGTTCATCTTGTACAGGTTGCATGTGATGTAGACCTAGATGACCGTGATTCCTCTTGGCCCGAGGAATCACATTAGGATGGCCATAATCATCGCTTTTATCATTTGTGCATGTTTTTTTTGTGGGATTAACATGTATATGATACGTACTATGTATTGTGGTGATTGTATATGTATATGTATATAAAACCAAATCCCTCATTAAAATATTAAGTCTTATATGCCTTCCATTAGCGGCACACATGAAAAACTCGATCGACCAAGCGTAGGTTACGCCAAAGTGTGGTGCGCCGTCTATCTTGTGGAAGTGTGAAGGGTAGACATGTAGGTTCTGCCAAAGCAGGGTGCATGTTCTACCGTGTCGGCTTTTGGGTTAGACTTAACTGGTGATTCTTAGAGCGTCTAAGCCCAGAGGCAAGGAATGTTCATGGCAAGGTGTTGTGCATGTTCATTCAACAAGAGTTGCATATGATGCAATTGGCAAGGGTTTCCTACCTGAGAGATCTAAGTTGTGGGCGATCAGCCAAAGCTGACTCATGACTTAGAGGATTTCAGGATCTTTCCCACTAGAAGGTTGTACGCTGCAATCTTCCGAATTGATGGTGAGGGCTATCAATTTGAAGTAAAATAGTGGGAGCAATAATTAATTAAAGGCCTAATTTTATCTTCAACTTTTTAAATCAATCAAACAAGTCAAAAAGAGTTTTGGACTAAAGTTGCATATATTTCCTTTTGTTAAAATAAATGGTTAATCAACAAATCACTTTATTTGTGATCGGTCTTTGAGACCAACAAATTAAATGGGAATAATTCCACGACTGTTTAGGATGATGAGAAGTGTTCTCAAAGAGCGAAAGCTCTAAGTCCTAGTTATACCAAGACCAGATAAACTCAATCCCACCACATCAATGGTTGAAAGTATGCTTATGGAAGCATACCGAGGAAGACATTGATGAGGAGTGCTTCATGTTGTGTTCTCTGAACTATGAGTTGTAGAGACAACATGAGACATATGATGTCTCCAAGACACTGTCCTAGTATGTCATGATAGAAGGAGATCCAGTAAGGTATTCACACACTCAATGTGATTGGGTATATGTGGAAAGCCTGACTAAGAAGGATTCCCTCTGAGCCAAGAGTTGGCCATTGGTATGATACTGCAAATGTTGCGAGAATCATACAATTCATGATAAGCTACAACATGAACAACTTTGACAAGCGTTGACAGATTTGTTGGACATGTTGAGGATAGTAGAGGCAAGGATGAAGAAAGACTAATCCTAATCTTTGATGAGATCAATGAAAGGTAAGTCTTAAGGGTAAGGGCAAGGGAAAAGCAAAGAAGTGTTCTGATGCTAGCCAGCAGCCCAAGCTGTCTTCAACCTCAAGGCACATGGGAAAGGGTGTATGAGGGAATTGCCCTCTATATCTAGAAGAACAAAAGAAGATGAAGGAGGAGATGGAGATCTCCACCTAAGGTATCATGAAATGAACCACTTCTTTATCTAAGGTATATGATACCAAGATATGGATATGTCATATATGATATGCAAAATCCGCAAAGAAGTGATGGCCTTTGTGAAAGGACCAAGAAAGAAGTACCCATCATTGGAGCAAGTGTTGCTGCCATAGATAGGAGTATCTTTCAGTTTATTTCAACCAAAAGGGCACGAAATAGAGTTGAGAACTGCTATTTCATATATTGCCAAAAGATAGAAACACTTTATTTTGCATATTGTGTGACAATGATGGCAATTAATAAAGTTGATGTTTCAATCTTAAAGATATGATCTTTGTGGCAATGCCTTTTTTATCTTTTGATACATGGTATGAATAAGATAAAATGATACCTAAAGTTATTGATAACTCAAACAATCAAATTAGCATCAATCATGAGAAATTCATTTCTAGTTTCCATGTGATGGATAAATCTAGACACTTTTGGTTAGAGAACCAGTAAGAGACATGAATATCTTGGACATGATTAATCAATCTTCACTAATGGTAGTGGGAGAATGATTATCCTATTAGGTATAATACATATGATGTATTTACATACCTATTGGAACAAATGCTAATACTTCAAATGGTGGTTAGAGAAATACCAATATGAATATCTTGAAGTGTTCAAGATTATCATAGATGAAGTGCAAATTTGGTAAAGTGTTAATTCTTGATGAGATCATTGAATGAAATACTTGGACCAAATGTTTGAGATCCTTATGAGTGATTATGATAGTGTATCATAGTGAACTCATGATTAAGGCATGGTGATGTCTAAATCAAGAAGGAATCATACTCTAAGGAGTTAGAGAATGATTATCAAATAACTAAATTCTTCTTAATAAAAGAATACCCCTCACTAATAAAAAGAAATTAAGAATCACAAGGGTTGTGAGTTCTTATATCTTTAACAGATACACCTCAATTATCTATGTGATAAGTTGTTCATGTGATGAGTCAACTACCCAGATGAATATGAGGAATCGAATTCTGAATTATGGTTTATGAAAATTACATCCTAAATGATATCCATGTGAACCATAAGGTATGACCTTGATGGTAGCACCCATTGGAATAAAATCCATAAGTGTGAATAAGTCTTAAGTGTTAAGACACATGGATAACATTTTGAGAAGGATGATGCTTGTTGATTGCAACTTAATGACTAAGACATTTGGCATATGGATACTAAAACCGCATTCCTATGAGGAATAAAACAAGGATGTGTACGTGACACAACCTATAAGGTTTATGAATCCATTAATGCAAATGAAGTTTATAAGTTACAATGGGTACTAATCAATGTGATTGATTGAGTACAAGCAACTCAGATTTGGATCTTTACTTTGATAATATAGTCAAAGGGTTTGACTGATATGTCAAATATAAAGAAGGGATCTGTGATTTAGTGGGAGCGTGTTACCATTCCACATATTGATGTGAAATGGAAATGTTCTAGAATGGAAATCCAAAGTGGAAATTATCTTTAAGGAAGATAGAGAAGTTTCCTATGTGATAGGAATAGATATCTATAGAGATAGTTCTCGAAAACCTCTTGACCAGAAAAGAGAAAGCATACATTGGCAATCTGTACTGAAGGGTTCAGTATGCACAGATTCAGTGGGAGAAAACTTTTCATGTTACATGAAGTTAGTATCCCAAGGCCAAGTGTTCAATTCTTATGAAGAATGGGAACACTAAGAATAGATATGGATATATCATGTATGTAATCATCCCATTATCTTGCATGTATGGACATGGCAAGAATAAAATGCATTCATCATTTTGTATGTATGACATGACAATATGATGTGCTCATCCTGATAACTCGTATGTGGGACATGACGAGTGGATGTCTGTTTGCTTCCAGTAAGGGTTACTGGAATACCATAAGAACTTGATAAGTACTTGTGAAGTACTAGTTCTATGGAGATAAGGAAGAGTTCGATGTAAAGAGTTACATTGATGCGAACTTCCGAAAGGACAAAAAATTAATCGCAAAATATACATAGGATGTATAAAAGTGAAAGTTTGTTGATAATTGGAAATGTTCCAATAAAACCATTTAAAAGGAAATGCCGAGTATCTATGTGTTAGAGAACAGCAGTAGATACTATATGGATCTGGAAGTTCATGAGATGAACTTATAGATATTCCGCTCATTGATGACAAGTCTGGAATCCTTGATCATGCAATTTGGCTAAAGGTTAGCAAAGGAATACTATATCGCATATTACGGCAACTCCATCTCATACGTGTGACGTACAGTGAAGAGATGAGAGACATACAATTTATACTGACTTTGGCAAGGTGTTGCCATTACTCACTATGTTGGCACTAGAGCAGAGTGACATGTGGGACATGTTTGAAGATCACTATGAATATGATTCAAGGGTGATTGGCTCACAGTGCAAGTGGGAGTCTGTTGGTGTGTATGCCCTGAGAGCCAATCATGGGATGATTGGTGGGATACATTAATATTGATTTGATAAACATCAAAGGCAAGCTTCCAATTCTTTCTGGTTCAGTCATATGAGATAGTGATATAATAGATTGAATGTCTAGAGAATGACAGTACTCAATGACGTATGCTTTCAAGTTAAGGACCTGAACGATGAGATCATACGGATGCTAAGAGTTTGTACATTCTTGTTATGTCCCTAGTCGGATGTCATTGTGGAAGGTAGATAGACAGCAATGACACACAAGACTAGATTGTGGTGTTGGTTGATGACAAAATCTCATTAGTCATGATATAGAGATATCAAACCAAACACATAGGTACTTGTTAGAGAACAAGTGTACCGGACAGACCCACCGTGAGTTTGATACATGGAACCATGACATGGTAGTCACAGTCAGTACTCACAGTGATGGTGGTGAGTGTGATTCTTTGACCTGAAATCACTACACTCAACACATGTCGTTGGGCACACTTTGACATCATCAAACGCAGTCCTGAAACATGGGTTGTTATAAAGGTGATGATTGGGTGGCTTTGACACATGGGGCTTTTGAGGGGTGAGTGATAGATATGGGATTTGTCCCTCCTGAGGGAGTTTGATATCCAAGGCCACTTGATGAGTAGGATTGAGATAGGTGTGCGCACGCATGTGTGAATCAGTATGTGATATTGATGTCATACATATCTCGTTCAATCTACTCTGAGATCAAGAAAGTGAATGAACGTTGACAGGATGACTGTTCCATGCCTCGAGTTCATTCGAGATATCAGCGACATAGGAATTATACATTCACTGTAACACCATTCACGGATTGTAGGATTGAAAGTTGTTCTCCAACTTTCTACTTTCACTTGGGTAGCACTGATGTGTGACTAGGCACCGCTCTTTGCTTGTGAAGTCATAAGTGTTATGGACTATCACTGCCAGCGTGAAATGGACCTGCAGGGTCACACACATAGGATTTAACCTGGAAGAGGAGTTTTGTCCACAAGCAATGTTTAGATTGATTACTAAAGGAGTTTAGTAGTTCAATTAAACACTCAATTGATTGATAGCTCAAAATCATAGTGTTCAAGGTGTTGGACATATTGATTAGAGTATCAGATTGATTGAATTCACAATTGACTGATTCTGCACAATCTGCACTCCCAACCGATCGGCTCATGTGATGAACCGGTCGGCTGAGCTTGGTGAACCGGTCAGCTCAAGTGTTGAGCCGATCGGCTCATGATTAGAGTGAAACGATCGGTTCAAGTGTTGAAATGATCGGTTCAACTGGTACAACCAAGAAAGTTGGGAAAGTCAGGTCGGTGAGAATTTTCCTTGCATTTCACTTGCCCAATTTGATTGGAACAAAGATTGGTATTCGATACCAATTAGAAACAAAAGTTGGAAAGTCAATCGGGAACTGGTCAGGACCACGAACCGACCGGTTCAGAAAGTGAACCGACCGGCTCATGGGTCCCAACCGATCGGTTGAGTGTCAACCGACCGGCTCAGATCCCCAACCGACCATTTCAGAAATGAAACGATCGGTTCAGGTTGCGAGTTGGTTGTTTTTTGTGGAAAATCTCGAACCCTTCTACTCCTGCTTTAGTCCCATATTGTCGGGGCAAGAGAACCTTGTCCCATGACCCTCCTATATATATAGGGGTATTGGGGGATTCTCAAATGACAACTCAGTGCAACCAGTTTCTCTGCAAAGTTGTCATTCTCTCTGGTTTTGGTAACTGAGAGAGAGCCCGAGCAAGTGCTTCCCGCAAAAGGGAGGTGCAGCAAGGGAAGGACAACTGCAGTTGCAACTGGAGGCAGGAGAGTGTGTTGGTGACTAGTACATCAACAGGAGGGTGCGACTCATTCCACTTCCTTGTGGGACAAGGAGTGTGGAGTTCCAGGTGGTCTGTGTGGACTACTACAGAGGCGGGAGGTCACTGCCACTCAGGAGGACAACTGTCAACCCCGACAGTCCCGGTGAGAGGAGTCGTCAGTCCCGATGCGACCAGGAGCTGCACAGACACCGTCCAAGACCGGCTTTGAAGACCACGCAAGGCACGAGGTATTGTGGCCGAGTAAGCCTCGGGACAAGGTATGATTCCACAAACCATATTTTCCTATTATATAGACGTTGACGCGTTTCATCGGGCTGGGTTTGGGGGAGAAAATTTTTGTTTTCGCTGCCTTCTCTACCTCCCCTAAAACCCAACAGCACATACCTCTTCCTTAGATCCCTAGAAACCACTTTCTAAAATCCTAAGCAAGATTAGAGTCCACTTGTCCTATTATCATAACCATATTCACATATTAGCATTATATGCATTCATTAAGGACTTAAAATCCTAAAGTTATCAACTTTTTCTACAAACTACTGATTTAGGTCCTAAAAATATCACCACTATTTTAGTTAAGATTTTCTTATCAAAATAACATATAATATTATGTATTTTGAAGATACGAACTTTTAGGGTTATTTTTAGTGATTTTTAGTTAATTAAATCATTCCCAAAAATATATTTTTTGAAAAACTCAAAACCAGGCGTTAAATTTATTTCTATTGGATAGATCATATTTTTCTGAGTCTAGAATATACTTTATTTTAATTTTGGCCCAAGGTATTAATAGTTATGAATTATTTAAGTTTGACCAATAGGAAAATCAGAAAATTGATTTTCGATTTAAAAGAATAGAGAGGGAGAGAGAGTAGGGTCGGGCCCACTTCTTGGCCCAATCACAACAAGCCAAAACAGTGGCCCACCCCATGGTCAACTCGGTCAACCAAGGGCAAAAGACCATCACGTCCATGCGCGGAACAAAGGCAAAAAGAAGCCGATCGAGGGCATAATGGTAAAATCGTAAGGGGGTCATCTTCCTTCTTGCTCGTGTGACCTTCTTGCGAAGTAGCGCGGTCGAAGCTCGGGAAAATTGGGCAATTCTGCTATACTCGATCAAACTCAAGTGCAGATATGCAAAAGAAAGAGAAAGGGTACACGAACCTATTGGTGCCCTCAATTGCGCCAGAGATGATGTGAGGAGGACAAGAGGAGCGCCGCAAGCTCTGTGCGTTTGGCAACTCGTCGAGGGTTAAAACTACAATGAAAAATCAAATTGACTACTGTGTTGAGTTGTAAAGGCGATGGGGATGCTTGGGGAGTAAGTATTTATAGGAAGGGTATGGGTTAGGGTTAGGGTTTTGGTACCCGAGGTGAGAGAAGTGCTTCGGCCAACTTTGGGGGTTTCTTGAATCTTTACCAAATCATGAAAGCTTTGAGAAAAACATGTTGTGGAATCTCAAGAGGAGTCCAGAGCACCAAAAAACTTCGAGATTTCATTGAGTGTAGAGAGAGATATCGCAAAACAAAAAATCAAAAACTCTCTCCCTATTTCCTAATCTGGACCAAGGTAAGAGACAATCTCTATACCATCCAAATGATCCATAGAGCTATCTGAACCGTTGGATCATGCGCATTAGTCCTAATAGGCGTGTGACACATATATTTCAATTGCATTACAAATCGAATAAAGTGATTTATACATTATTTAATGAATTTCTCTTTCTTCTTTTGAAGGCTCAAACAATCTCCAATTTAATAAAAATGGATACCCTGACTGATTTTGAGGTGTAGAATCTGAACATGGAATTAGTTTTGCCTTTTGAGGATTTTTAATGGGTTAAATAATTCAAAATTCATTTTCTCTTTCCTCCTAAATTTATGACTCTATGATTACCCAAATATGATCAAATTTCACCCATGTGTCCCAATTAATGTCTTAGATACTATTTTGCCATTATTTGGTGATGTTTGTGCCATTTATTTAATTAATTCTCAAAATGAAGGTTCTACACACTTCTTCTCTCCTACTTTTTCACATTATCCAAATATTATCCAAATTAATTGAAAACTTACCCAAAGGCTTATTTTTATTCCTAGATTATGAATTTGGAGTTATTTTACCAATTTGGGAACCTTAGATATTTTATTTCTCTTTCTTGGCTTATTTCCTATTTTCCTTCAATAAAGGCTTTTATTTATATTTATATTTTCCACATTGGATGATACTTGGCCTTTAAGTAACTTGTAGTCCAAGAAAATGAATTTGTGTATCAGATTATCTCATGGGTTTACTTATTGGAGATTTTTTAAATATATTCCACATTATCTCCTTTTATCTTATTTATAGCATTTATCATCTCCTTTATCTATATTTTGGAATTTATTTTTTTTTCCTATTCTAAAACATCCTAGAAAGTTCTAGAACGAATTCCATCACTTTTTTTTATTACTTAAGTGGACATTTGCACATCATACCCATTACAAAGATTTCTACTAAGGTTTTTGTGCATAAAACCCTTTATTAAGAATATATGGGAAATGTTTATCCAATAACCATCATAATTCCACTAATTCAACTCCAAAGACATATGGAATGAAAATGAAGGACAAATCTTGTTGAAAAAGAGTACAAAGAGATACATAGTGGATTTCAGTATGTCACAGTGGTTGTCGAGACACACCCAAAACTCACCTCAAGGTCGACACTCAAACTTTCTCATCAAGGTCGACACCAAGTAAACCCTAAAAGCCCTAGTATCAACACATGATGCCACCTCATCAATCAAGATCCCACAACACACCCCATAGCATCATTCTCTCTCTTATGATTATAAAGAACTAAGGGCACACTCACCATGTGACAAATTGCAAGATAACCCCTAAACTTGGGTAAATTGCATTTTGGTCCAAAACAAGCAAATATAGCTCAAACAACATTCAAACAGGACCAAACTTGAAACATGAGGGTGTCACATGACAGAATAACACCTCAAAGGATTAGATTAAAGTTCTAATCATATTATTAATCAAGGTAAGAAAAAATTAGCATTAAGCAAGGTTAGGGGCCTTACAGTGCATATGTCACTTATATGTTGAAATATTTTCTTCAATTAAAGCAATGAAATATTTGTACAAGTACATGTACAAAGGACATGGTCATGTGTTGTTCTGTTTGTATGTAAAACAAAATAGAAACATGCACGATGAAATTTCACAATTTGTATATGTTCAATGGGTATCAACCACAAGAAGCAACATAGAAAAGTTATCAATTTTCACTGAATGAAATACACCCGTATATGCCATGCTTACAACTTCATCTTGAGAAATTGCATAATATTAAAATCAAAATCTATTCATGATTTTACATAATGAACATTTCTCAAGAAAAATGCTTACTGAATATTTTATAAAAAAATTGCATCGGTGAAGAAGCTAAAGTTTCTACACAAAGAATTTCTTGAGCATTATTTTGGGATAAAGTTCAAAATCTTGAAATAAAAGAAAGTAAACAAATTCAGTTGGAAGGGTCATCTTGTTGGTATGTATGGATAGAGATACAATCATATGATCGTTGTAATGGCATATCTTGTAAATGATTTGATTAATAATAAAGGCAACCTTCCATTTATTCTATTTTATTCAGTTATGAGATAATGATGTTACATAATAACAGACTAAGGAATGATGTTAATCAATGACATATGTCTTCAGGTTGAGGATCTGAATAATGGGATTATAAGGATGTTAAGAGTGTATACATTCTTGTTATATCCCTAGTCGGTTGTTATTGTGGAAGCTGATACACAACAATAACACATAAGACTAGAGTGTGTGTTGGTTGATGACAGAATCTCATTAAGTCATGATATGTGATATCAAAATAAACACATAGATACTTTTAGAGAACAATGTATCAGACAAACCCACCTTGAGATCATAGTGATGGTGGTGATTGTGGTTCTCAGACTTGAAATCAGTTTGACATCATTCAACATGACCTTGAATAAGGGTTACTATAAAGGTGATGCTCAGATAGAATTAGGACGTATGGGGAATGAGTGTGAGTGATTTTGATGGGATTTGTCCCTCCTACATGAGTTTGATATCCTGGACACCTGATAAGCGAGACCTAGAAATGCATAGCCATGCTCATGTGAGTCAATATATGACATTAAGCTCACATATATCTTAGACAGTGTGCTCCAGTTCAAGGAATATGGATTGAATATTGAAGAGGATGATGATTCAATGCCTCAAGTTCAATCTGGATATAAGTGAGAAAGGAAGTACACAATCAGTATAACACCAATCACATATTGTGTGTTGAATTTGTCCTCCAACTTTCCCATTACTTACGTAGCAATCATGTCTTTCTAGATACCGCTCATTGCTTGTGATGTCATAGATTGGTTATGGACATTCACTTCCAACGTAACTTGGAACCTATAACCTACACACATAGGACACACCTAGAATAGGAGTTTACTCATGAATGAAGTTTAAACTTGATTACTAAAGTGTTAGGTATTCAAATTAAACAAGATTGGAAATCAACACTCTGAAATGATCAGTTCAGCAAGTAAACTGATCAACTCAGATGTGTGAACTGACTGGTTCAGGTTGTGAACCTACCGTTTGGTTGATTAATGAGATTGGATCAAGGATTGATGCTGACGTCATGTCGTGCATTAATTGAATATCAAAAACCAATAAAATTGTGAATAGGAAACATAGTGAAATGACTGATTCAAGTATTGAACTGGTCATCTCATGTATGAATCGACTTGTTCATGGTCTAGAAATCCTTTGTATAAATAGAGGGGTAGTCGAGGCTTTCAAGAGACACAACAATAAGCTATGACAATTATTGTCTTCTCACAATTGTGGTAACATGAGAACTAGAGAAAGTCCTACCCATAAAAGGGAAGGACAAAAAGGGAGGGACAGAAAGGGAGAGCAAGTCAACGCTGGCACATTGACTAGAAGGGACAAATCCTTCTTGTCCATTCTAAAGAACGCAGGAGTTCTCGATGGTCTTTGTGGACTGATACAGAGGCGATCAACCACCGTATAGGGTGCAATCACCTGCTAGGAGGATGTAGTCAACCACTGTATGTGGTGATCAACCAAGAGGATGCTCCTGATAGCTGTCTAGGTGCAACTTGAACAAAGAAGCACACTACAACAAGTATAGTTGTCGAACTTGCTCCAAGACCAGGTATCTGTGTTACAACCCTCATACCCAGTTCATAGTTGTTGATGTGATCTACTTTCTAAGTGGAATATGGGAGTAAAATATTTGTTTCCACTGTCATATTTCCCAACACATCTGTACAAATTCAAATGAAGGTGAACAATACTATCTGTGTTGTTTGCTAAACCATGTAAAATGTGCCATATATTTGACCATTTAAAGATAGTAAATGGGATCCACTACAACACATTCCAAGAAGAAATTGAAAAACTTGAATTGTTAGGTTCTGATAATAGTATCAAAGAATGTATTATGAAGCAATATTGATTCAATTACCTCCAAGTCTGTAACAACGATTTCGTACTACAATAGTCTGTTGTGCTTCAGTTACCCCTATTGCTCTATAAGAGAAGTTATAAAATCCAATGAGTGAAGATTCTTATGAGAAACATTAGATTTG
The DNA here is from genome assembly GCA_963693085.1 of Alisma plantago-aquatica. Taxonomy (NCBI): domain Eukaryota; kingdom Viridiplantae; phylum Streptophyta; class Magnoliopsida; order Alismatales; family Alismataceae; genus Alisma; species Alisma plantago-aquatica. Next base: position 1,197,534,109 of record OY856409.1, read on the forward strand.
GGTGACTGCACATAATAGCGCTTTAAAGTGCATTAATGTTTGCTTAGAATTGTTGAGTAAAAAATATTCGATTTTGATTTAGCATTCACTGTTCAAGATGAACATGAGAAGTTATAAAAAAAAAGTACAAGAGGAACCAAAAATAGTTACTTTTTAAGAAGATATGAAGATAATTTTGCAGCTAAACCATGATAAAAGTTATGGTTATAGGATTATCATTGATTGCATAAGTAATGAGAAACATGGAATACTTTTTATTGATGGTCCAGGTGGAACTGGGAATTTTTTTTGTATTGTGCTTTACTTACTAAAGTAAGGTCATGTAACCAAACAGAACTAGTAGGTGCACCCTCCAGAGTGAAAACATCTTTACTATCTTGTATTCGTACTGTACACTCAATGTATAAAATACCATTGAATGTTTAAGAACAGAGAACATGTAATAACTCAAAATAAAGTAGTTTGGATGAACTACTTCGATGAACCAATCTTATAGTGTGTGATGAGGTTTCTTTGGCAAAAAAAAGAGAATCCATTGAATCTCTAGATCTTTTATTGAAAGACATGACAAGTAGTACACCAATTTGTTGAGGAAAAAATGTCATGTTTGGCGGAGACTTTAGACAAATTCTTCCTATTGCGCCAAAAGGAGGAAAATATCAAATAATTGTAGAAAGTTTTGTAAAATGAAGGTTAAGGAAACATGTTGAGAGATTAACTCTAAGAGAAAATATGAGAGCAATATCAAGTCCCCTATTTGTAGATCTTTTACTTCACATTGGAAATGGAACAAAATAGTCTATCTTGGATTGCCAAATTGAAATCTCCAAATGCATGGTGATCCAATTCATAGGTCTAAGATCTTCAGAGCATGACCTAATATGAGAAATATTTTTTAAACTCATGGATTCTAAAGTCAACATTTACTCCCACACTAGCCATTCAATTATGACTACAAATAATGAGTTTTTTTATGAAATAAATGAGATCATGATTGATATCTTTCCTAGAGATAAGAAAGAATGCTTTATTTTTTATTCGATTGTCCAAGAACAAGAATTTTTGAATTATCGAAATTTTTCTGGCCTTCCACCACACAATATGGTCTTAAAATAAAATTATCCTGTTATTTTACTTAGAAATATTGATTCTTTGTCGGGTCTTTGTAATGGTACATGATTTATTGCAAGAATTTCAACAAGTATACTGAAATATCAATAGGCTATAAGAAATGACAAAGAGTATTCCTTCAGAAAATGCCATTAATGCGGAAAGACAATGAGAAGTTACCATTTTCCTTCAAGAGACTACCATTTGCACTTCTATTATGTTATGCAAAACAATCAACAAACTACAAGGAGAAACTTTATCAGAAGTTGAAATATATTTGTCTCAACATTTTTTCTCTCATAGTTAGTTGTATGTGGTTTTTTCTAAAGTAAAATCACCTAATGATCTCAAAATTATCAGTAGACCAACATCAAAACATTGCAATAACAAGAACATTGTCTATATAGTGTAGTCCGTAAATACAAAAAGGAACATACTCTATGCATGGACTACTTAATTTTGTAGTATGTGGTATGTCCAAAAAGCATTGTAGGTGTTCCCTTTAGGTTGATGGGTCGACTCATGCAATTTCAATTTTCTCACTTTGTTTCTTTTTGAACTATTCTAGAAACTACGCCCATGAATACCTTACAACCGGTAGACATGAATCACAATATCATGCTAACATATTTGTAATTTTCTTCATTACAACTCCATTAGGTTTTGATCCTTTTTTTTTCCAAAATCACATATTACTTGAAAGTTATGGCATCATATATGAGTTCATGTTTGTTATTTTAGTATGTTAATTCAAATAAGACTCGCATGCTTAGCACATGCCTCTCTCTTGTTTTATTTAAAAAAAACAAGATTGGTAGATCAGAGGCGACCCGATTGACTTGAACCGATTAAAACAAGTTTAAGTCTTGATTTTTCTAACTGGTCCAAAATAAACCAAATCCAAAAAAACTGAAATTATTTGTGAATCACATCCAAATTTAGAGTTTTCGACCCTCAAAACCTGAGGGGCCGAAAATTATTATTATTTTTATTTATAACATTTTGTACAAATTTTTACTTGAAAAGAAATAATTAACCAACAAATTTTACAGAAATTTGTGTCTTAAACAAGTTTGTGTTTTTGGATTTTTCTGGTTTGTAATTTCAAAATTTTCAGTTTTATATATAATATAATACTTTGAAATCTATTGGATCAAATCCGCAAATAAGAGTTTTGAATTCGGGGGAACAGGTACGACCCAAATTATTTTGGGATCAGGTTTGGATCAAATAAATTTAATCTGACCACAATTGACCTGAAATAGGACCGCTCAACCGGACCAGATTGCCAACCCCAAATTTTTTTTATGACAGAAACGTTTTTCTTCATTTGGTAGAGGTAAAACCTGACCTTCAGTTTGGTGGGAGAATGGCCTACAGACGTCCCTACAATGTTGATGCCTGCGGAATGGTTTTTTGTTTTTCTCTTCATTTGATTGAGGTAACCCTGACAAAATTTGTGTGTACACATACTAGAAACGGAGTCTCAAAGCTTATTCTTGTTTTTGTTGGATTGATTGAATAAAGCAAATACGGCTTACAACGCTATCCCTTTGCTGAATGATTTTCCTTTCTTTTTTATTTTGAGACAGGGTAGGGGTGGTGGAAGACAGGCTGTTTCCCATCTGTGTTGTACAGCAAACTACTCAACCCAAGAAACAAGGAGCAACTAGAGAATGAATATATTGGTATAAATATCCGGAGATACAATTAAGCAGAATTGACAGCCCCAATGTAAACGACGAGGAAAGGAGCAAATATACAATCAACACACGCAGTTACACTAAACACACACAAGGTCAAACAATATTCAATAACAGTCCCGCATCATAGAAGTAGGCAGTCCAGCAGCAGACGGGACAGCAGAGGAACTTAGCAACATGATCTGAACAGCAGAGAGATTCAGCAAGATGATCATTTAGAAGCAGGCGTCCAGGACACAACAGCAGCACAGGGCAGCGCAACTGCAAAAAAAACCATGATTGTGAGTGATGATCAAATAAAAAGAAGAGGAAGAACAAAACGCTGCGTAGGGACTGTTGGAAGTTGACTCACCATCCTTTCCAGAAACCGTCGCCCCTGCTCTTGGTCTCAACGGGCGTTTGCTGTTGCTGATTCGCGTAGGGGTCGCTGCCTGGGTACCCTGCCGGTGGTTGAGCAGGGTAGCCCTGTGGCGGCGGGTATGCCTGGCCAGGTGGTGGGTAGACTGCAGAAAACCAGAGAGAAATAAATCAGAATCAGGGGAGAGAACGGATGAGGGGAAATCAATATTTTGAAGTGCAGCAGGCTAGGTTGTCGGTTCACGATCACCTCGGACAAGCACAATACTGAGCTACCGGAACGCAGACAAAACAGGAAACGAAAGCTGGGAGACAGAGCCTCACGAAACGAAAAGAGATGGTTCAACTTTCAAACCCCATACCCTGCAGATGTCCTAAAACAAGATTGGAACTTCCCTCGTAACAAGCCTAGGTCTCATAAATCATGTGGCATGGCAGATGATCGACCTAGCTAAAACTATTACCTTGCTGGTTATGCATACTGTCGGATTCGACTAAAAGGGTCCTTAATTTAAGAGATAGGATCGATAAATTTGCTTGTGTGCTACGAATTTACGCCTATAAACCACTCCTCGATGAATAAAAACGGTTTCTTGGCTCACCTGGTGCCTGGTGCTGATCGTAGCCGCTCATGGTTGCAGGCGAGCTAGCAGATACCACGGAACTGAGATCGAAACTAAGAAGTCGGTGCCGGCAGAGATGGTGGGCAGCCGCTGCTCGGACAGCAGAAGGGGGCGGAAGGTAACTGTAGATGGGAGTTGGGTATGGACAGATAGATGGATTGCTACAAAGATTGAAAAGAAACCTGCCTGGGTGGCTGGATGAGACCGATGAAAGGGAAAGGCAAGGGCTAGCCTGCTACTTATAGTGCCACATATAGTGGACGGCAAGTTTGCTTCGTGCAGTGGTCTAGGGTGGAGGCGGCAGGAGGCAGCCATAGATGCACAGACACGAGGCAAAACATTTATCACGCACACATACGCAGTAAATTTAGAAGGCACTCCACTTTTCCGCTTTTAACCCTCTCTCTCTCAACGCGCAAACATGTTAACAAAGAGGTTAGAGGACGGACTTGTGGTTCCTCCTCCTGCCGCTGCCGCCCCCATAGGAACCTTCGCCGCTCTCCATGGTCAATTTCAACGCGACAAATTTGTAGTTTCCTTGACCTTTTGGCGTTGGTAAATAGATAGTTGGGTCTTTCTATTAGTTTCATGTGGGAATGAATCAATTCTTTCTCATTAATATAGACACCATATGTATTTATGATTATTCGAAACAAACTCATTACTGATGCCAGCAAAGTTACAAAAACTGATATTTAAGTAATTGACCGAACCTTGCTGAAGGACCATGATTCGACAAGAAACGAAGCGGACGCAGGTGTCCACACTGCTGAGTTGGCACCTGGTACCTGGTATAATTAAGAATTACGAATTTTTATTTACATGAGAACCAACCATCTCAAGTCAGGCAGCAACACCCACCAACCCAGGGTCACATGGTGATCTAGCATGCACCAAAAATAATGCCAATAACGAGTGTATTCGATTATATTTTGTGTACGGTCATTGAAACTGTTCCCAATATTACAACACCGTCCTACAGCCAGCCACGAAAAAGAAGAAAAAATTACTCCTATCTATCTAGTGCAACGGAAAAAAAATTCCACCATCCCATAAAATAACCACTTGTTCACTCGTGATTTGCGAAGCACGGCTCATCCCAAGTGGAGCTAGTGCTTTTTGCTAATAAAGAGAAAGAAGAAATGGAAATAACAATATTCAAATAATTAATATATATAAAGACAAAGTTGGGCATATAACATCATATATTTTGAATAGTAAAATGAATCTTGGTCATATAGCTCGCGTTTGGTTTGGGTGCGGAAATATGAAGTGGGGACTTGGTTAGTCAAACAATCCAAATTAGTCTTATCTGGATTGAACCCTATTTCGTTTGATAACTCAGTCCCGTTATAGACATTCATTAGATTGGATTGACCTCAGTATCAATATTTTTCAGTATTTATAAAACAAAATAACACATAAGATAGAGCTAAATTCAAATTGGGATTTTGTGATCGGACTAACTTCGTCTGGATAAAAGGATTACATAGTCCAAAACCAACCTCGTTAGTCCAATTTTTATCAAACAAAATAAGATTAGAGTGTGACTAAGTTGATCGGGATTTACACCTACATGGCGTAAAAGAACTGAGTCTGATTCCGATTAGATCCTAAACCAAATAGGACCATACTTCCTAGGTACCTCAAAGGGTTGGGTAACAAATCTTCCCATGATGTAAGTAAATTCACCTATATTTCCTCTCGAATCCATACTTGGGAATCCCACGACGAGAGATCCTTCAAGAGGTCATATTTATGCCTACTAGAACCTCTCTCATTACTACACATGTCGCCATTTGTGAAATCGTATCGTCCTTTTACTGGTCCCAATCAGTAGCGAAGTCATGACTTTTAATCAAGCATGTCACAAATATAATGTAATTGATTTTAAGCAAATAGTGGATTGGTTTATATTTCAAATAAAAATTTGATAGTCCTTTTTTATTTATAAAATATGCCATATGTGAAAATATAAAGCCATAGCTTGTAGATTTTTTTATTGTTTACAAATGTGACAATTTACAAAATTTTCCATGGCGTAATGACACGAAATTATATTTTTTAGTGTTTATAGAATATGACAATTGACATAGTTCTCCATGGAGCAATGACATAAAGTCGCTATTGTAATTTCATATTTATGGCATAAATTTACTATTTGCAATTAAGAAGATGCTATATTGACCTATCTCTCCTTCATTTTATTGCAAAAGAGACGACCAAGACATGAGAGTAAGTCTTTCCATTGTAGTATTTTTCAAAGAGAGAAGTAGGACCAGATATAGAATTGTAACACTATGGGAAGGTCATTTCCTTTAGGGCTGTGTTAATTTTGGGTCATGGTCTGTTTCAGGTCAAAAATGACTGAATGAATTTTCTAATAGTCAGACTCATAATTGACTGAGACCCAAATTGCTGTCATTTGTCTAAATCCAAAATCCAACTGAATTGTTAACTTCAAAATTCAAAACCAAATTTATTTTTTAATTTAGAAGTCCGACCAAAGCACCAATTTCGATCACTTATTTTACGGGTATCAAGTTTTAATTCGCTACAATCTAAGATTTTAAACTAGTCTAATTTTACAGTGACCCAAACCTAGATTTGACTAAATTCATAACTAAAATGGATTGTGAAAATTTAGAATCTTGAATCGACCTTTTATGGTCAAAACTAGAAATCAGACTAATATTCTCTGAATTGGACGGGATGTTGAGTTTGGATGTATTATTAACATGCCTAATTTACCTCATATACATAAGTATGCATATCTATACTTCATGAAAAGCGTAAATGCAAATGTGTAGTCGCTTATTGATAATATAGATTCGTTATGAATTGCCTTTTTTTAATAAGGTTAGAATCTAACGTTTATATTTCCACAGCTTATTGTTCTAAATATTTATTGTACGTATATTAAGTTGTTTCCATGATATATACTATTTTGCAATTGAAACGACTGAAAATTATGGCACCGACATATTAGGATGGTCACGGCGTTAGCTGGTCAAAGTGCCTCCAAATCTGCTGTATAAGGCTTGCTGTCCCGGTTGTATTTCAAAAAATTCCTATTCTTTATTTACCAAAAACCCATTCCTAAAAAAATTTAATTAGGTGTGTGTACGACTAAGATTGACAGAGACACATTGGGAAAACCTTGTCAAAACAATCAATGAAAACCGACGAGATTATTGAAAGAATCACCACAAAGGAACATGTGTTCGCTGTATATTTACAGTACTTGTAACAGTTATCTTTGTTCGTCTCTTGAAATATCATAGAGAGGGAGAGTTTGGCATTATCCTTTAATATTAAACATTGTTTTACAACATATAAAGCTGCTAATATGATGCAAATCTATTGACACAACGCCAAGACAAAATCGTCCACCGAGCACCACATGATTCGTTTATTCTAATTATTCCGTAAAATAATCAAACTAGTATAAAGAGTGGTAGGGTATGTGCCTCTTTTTGCCTCAATATGGCTATGCCACTGGTTCCAATAATGAAATATGTCTTCTGACTGTTCTAAAGACTCAGTCTATGTTGACTTACGTTTATACAAAATTGTTGTCCAACAATTCACGATAAATGGACTCTCTTAGTAACAATTAGGTATCCACTCACGAAACTGATCACGCACAACACTTCCTATTTGTCAATTCAATTGACGGTCTTGATTTGTCTATGTCATCTATTGAAAATTGAGCTATCTTTTGTTATTAACTCATGATTCCCTTGCCAGGTGATGATTGTTGCCCTCTTTGCAACACTGCAGACCTTAACACCTTCGATGATCATGTTCTGCATTGCCAATCTAGATTTAAATTTTGACATCACGTAGTTTGTGATATTCTTTTTGACATTGTCTTTCAAGCTAGTTACATGTCCTAAAATATGTTTTTATGGCCTTCCTTGACACACAATCTAATGGTACATATTCTTTTTTTACTATTAGAGTATGTAACCATTATATACTCTACTATTAAAGTATGTAATGGTTATATGTGTTTAGTCTCATATTACAAGTACATGAGTGCTACCATGTCTAGACTCTTATATATACAAACTTGCAATTAATTGTAAGACATCTCAATATATTCATATTTATCATTCTTCCATGGCATCAGAGCCAGGATCCTATAAGAGAGGGAAAAGCCAAAACACTTCTAGCCGGTGGGTGGTAACCCATTTTTCTTGGTAAGCCGCCCACATGCCTCTTGGTGATGTTAATATTTTTTCCTTTTATTTTTCTTGATAAGCCGCCCGCAGGCCTCTTGGTGCCACGGGACAAATTTTGATTGAACTTATTGAGTCAGATCAAGTTAAATAAGCATGAATTGGGTCGGGTTTGTAAGAAAGATAATTGAATGCCATGTCAATATTGAATAAAGACTAGTATAAGGAAGGTTAGATTAACGTAATGGAGACTATAACTCAGATTGGTGTGATATACAATTTCACACTCATACACGAGTGGCTCAAGTGGTCAAGCATGGTGTCTCCTCATGAAGGGACTCGAACTCAAATCCCAGTTTTCACCTTGATTTACCACCCTCCCAGGCGTTCGGCCTCTGCCACGGGCGTTGGAAGGGGGGATCTTTCTCTCTTAATACCATATATATATATATATATATATATATATATATATATATATATATATATATATATATATATATATAGGCTCATCTTTATTGCCCGCGCGGGTAGCTACCCGCCCACCCTTCCGAAAACTTTTTTTCAAAAAAAAATTTCGCAATTGTAGAGGACTATTTTGTCTAGCTCTCCAAAAAAATTTAGCCAAAAATAATATCATTTGCCCCTCCAAAATCAAAAAACCCGTCCTTATATATATCTGTTGTATATTTTGTACATAGTTACTTTTTTGGCCAGCAGAGTTACTTTTTTGACACCATAGTTACTTTTTTTACAGCAGAGTTACTTTCTTAGCTAGGAGAGTTACTTTTTTGGTTGCAGGGTAGCGAAAATCCATGCTACCCGCGCGGGCAATGAATGAACACCATATATATATATATATATATATATATATATATATATATATATATATATATATATATATATATATATATATATATATATATATATATGGCAACGATCCAGTGAGAAACATATCTAATGAGAGCATGAGAGGCATTTGAATAACTCTCTACATAGATCAATTTTTTATAATCCAACCGTACAGATTACAAGTATACCTTAATATCTACCTTCCTATAAAATTTTATCACCATCCAATTTGTAGATTATTCACAACAACCAAATATTTTTCGACACTCTATATTGAATTTCAGGCTGACCGTTGGATGTAAAAAGTGTATATTGTACATATGGACATGTAAACAATGTCTGATTGCAATGATTTTTTGCGAGAAGGTAAATGAAATGATGCTTTTCCATCTATATGATTGGATTTTAAAAAATAGTTACTAATTTGTAGTTATTCAAATGCCTCTCATGCTCTCACCGTAGGATGTTTCTCACTGGATCGCTACCCTATATATATATATATATATATATATATATATATATATATATATATATATATATATATATATATATATATATGATCGGGAGCCTAAATCTAAGGGTATAGAAAATTTCCTATACCGGAGTCTATTTGGCATGATTTAGTTGGTAATTAACATAATCTAACTGTACAGATACAAAATATATAGTTTGGGTTAGATGCTATTAAAATTTCATGATGATCATATGTTTAGTTTATTAGATATACATCAAAACATTTCAATGGTAGCTGTTGATTTTTAGAGTCACCAATCATTTGCATGATCACATAAGTTTTAGATGAAGGTGCTACACATATCTGATTGGATTGATTTTTGAAACACAACTTATCTACATAGTGTACTTTATATCCATATGGGTGTGCAAAATAAAATTTAGGTATAGGAAATTTCCTATCCCTTAGGGATGGAGTCCCTTTTGTGATATGTATGTACACACACAGATATGTATATATTTATATATATATATATATATATATATATATATATATATATATATAGACATGCTACCACAAAACAAATCAAACTGTAAGTTGTTAACTAAACACAATGGCATAGGAGTTCCTAGAATTTGATAATTGTTAGGGGGCTATGTGAAATTTGAAATAAAACAAAGGATTTTTAGAAAATGCCCTAATAATTGTAAAGGAATAATGGTCGATATTGACTACACCAAAACGTTTTCTGATTATACCATTATGGAGAAATTCCCAACAATTAATGTTCGTGATGGGATCCAATAATTTAATATGGTTTTCCTATTAAATGAAGTTCTCACTCTTATGATATAATATTT